>JAJTJO010000284.1:0-1373731 GCA_024550625.1 Dendroctonus valens | reverse complement strand
AATAATATACACTTAACAATGTATGTATCACTTTCTCAGCTTCCTACATTTTATTGTATTTTTTTTTATTTTGATTGCATTTTTATTTATCGTTTTTTTCTTCTAATGTTTTTCAAAAAGTATAAAATACTGTTAAATATTATGACCACAACAACTAGGTGTTTGCGCATGGGAATACTATTAAACGCATGCTAGCACGCAGACAAAATTACACCTCTTCCGATAATTAAAATAATATAAATTTACACTATACACCAATAACAACGAAACCTACTCGTGCACTGTTACAATCAAGATCACTGCGCCAGAATTACACCGTTATGTTACTAGTAGTGGTGGGATAAACGCACCTATTCCATAATCGAGTACTCCTTGCTCATCCGGTTATCCGAAATAACTGATACTGAACCGAACTATAAAACGGTTAAAACCTACTTCTCGTTAAGACTCGTTCTCGGAGGAGTCAAATCCGAGATTCGAAAGATCGCGATTGATTAGAGGCAGTAATGAATACAAGACTTTCGCAGAACGGGTACTTAAATATCCGATTTATAATTGATCCGAAGTAACCAGTATTGGACCCGGCGGCAAGTCGTAACGAGTATTTCAAAGTACACCGAGCAGAATTTCACACCACTAGCTACGTAAGATGTTGCGAATGAGCTGAACACAAGCACCGATTGGCGCAGTCATCTTGCTTATTGCCAGTGCCTATATTTTGAGCAATAGGTTCCGAAGTTTCAAGTTTTAGCACCTTCACCAAATTTAATGAGCTGGGCAGCATTATCTGATCGGATTATGATTTTCTATTATTTTTCTGGGCTTTGAATCATTAGAAAGAGGAGCCAAACTATGGCACAAATAGGGACAATTTTTGGCACAAATTATGGCACAAATTGGGGCACTTTACTCGGAAGTAAAACGAAAAACCACACTATCTAACATTTGGACCGTTTCAAGATGCACTAAAAACTTAATTCGATTAGCACCAATCAAACGCATCTCGTAAAACGTTGGTAATCAGCCTCGTTATTGCGTAAAATGAATTCGATGACCAAAAATGAAAATCATGTATCAAACAGTATACTTTCGTGATTATATTTCTTAGTATTAGTAATCCTAAAAATAAGATATAAATGTACGAAACTAGAAGAACCTCCTTAATTTATTATCAGATAATGTTTCGATTAAGTAATATAAAGTTATGTACAAAACAGTATGTTCAACAACTCGCACTTTCCCAAAGCTATTTGTGTTCAAAAAAATGTACTTCAATAAATACGAATATATGCCCTGGCAATGTAATTACATGGAGTGCAAACTGGGGCCACAAGAAAAGTGAATAATTAACTTACGGTGTAGTTAATTATTCGTTAACGCTTTTCTATATTACAAATATAATACAAAGTATTTATAAATCTAAAATTAAACTAAAACATTTTATATCATTTGATTTATTAACATAAAATTAATTCGATTAAGAAAGAAAAAATGCGCTAAACAGTCACTGGGAAGAATTAATATTATTAACAGATATCACATTCGAATTTTACTTAATCGCAAATAGTTTAAAAACGTTACAGATTTTTGTGTTTGATATAAAATGAAAAAAAACATTATTTCCCCCAATCAATCATTTTTCTGTCAATAAACCTTTCTTCAATAATAACTAAATCACAGTATAAATCAGCGTGTATCACTTACACGCTTTTAAATCAATATAAGAAGATTTTTGGCATTTAAAGCAATTTTACCTAAACAAAAACTTGCTTTAAATGCCAAAAATTTTCAATGCTATTTACAAAGCTCGCATTAGCGGGGACAACTTTTAAAAATTCAGTTCGGACAATGAGACCAAAAATTGGTGGTGTTAAAAAGTCCAAAAAATTGTACAATAATTAAGAATATTTAGTAATATTTTTAAACTTTCTATCCTTCCACATGCGACGCGTATTTATAGAGTGAGCCCTAAAAGTAAGCGTTTTGATTTAAATAATTTCACAAAACTAAAAATTGCATTTACCATTATTTTTCCCAAAAAACAGTCCGCTGAATTTTAAATAAATGAAGACGTCTACGTCCGGGACTCACTATATGTATTTTGTATGTTGCATAAAATTTGAATACTGGAATCGAAAAACGATTTACCCTTAACTAAGTTATTTGGCAAAAAGTGAAAATAAAATAACTAAAAATATTTACTAATATTCTTAACCTTCCCCGCTAAATGCGACCAATCCGCTTCTATATATTCATATGTACATATGGATAGGATACACATATAATGTCTTCCTTAACCATTTTTTTCTACATTTTTTTAATTTGCAAAGTGTACCACAATCAGATACTATATACTTTTTTCCCGATTCAGATTAACATATTTAATCTGAATAAAAAAAAAAACAAACAAAATAGAAGGAAAATATTTCCTTCTATTTTGAATTTTTTAAAAAGGTTTCTGCAAATTAAAAAGAAATTCAAAACTATTATTTACAAATATACACTAAATGGTTAGTTAACAGAAACTAGCCCGTTCTTTCAGACGGGCTCTTGTTCGAAAAACGAAACAAGGGCATCCCGTTCTGCCCTTAATTGCCTCTGCTCATTAGTCAGATCTTCAACCTCCATTTGCAGCTGTACGTCAGCGGCGGCTAAGCTGCGGGCAAATTTTGTGGAGTTGATTAAAATGCTCACTTTTGAAATCTTTTTGGATCGGATGTCGTTAGGCAACTGATCCTTAAGATTGTCATAGGCGACTTTTAATCCGACTCGCCGTTGACGCTCCATGTCATTGTGTAGATCCCGTTTGTCAACCGGGGTCTTGGAGCTGTTACCCTGCTTTCCCTTACGTTTAGAGCCACGAGTGGCCCTTTTTGAACCGCCAGTTTTTCGGGTACTCTGGCCTTTGGAGGTTGACGGAACTGTCTCCGCCGCTGCAGATGAAGCTGCAGACATACTGGTCTGCTCAGTCTCTAATGGCAGAGGGGTGGTACTCTGCGTTCTTTCTGTTTCCACCTTTTGTGGCCATTCCTGGCATTGGTGGCTGCTCAGCTCTATGGGCAGATGGCAATTTTCTGTTTTGGCCGGAACCGAGACGACGTCAATTTCATCTTCTTCTGTAATAGAGGAAAAAACACATTAATGCCCTGTTCGGTTTCGGTTGAAAATATCAAGTTTCAAAACAAATCTTGAATGGAGCAGCAACCAAATGATGCGGTTTTCATGCATCTGTGCTACATTTTCGCATAATCGGACACCCTGAGCTTAGTTCAATGAAAGTTTGCTATTTATTTTTCTAAATTGGAGAGCTTTTTATAAAGGAAAATAATTTTAAAGCAAAGTTGTGTGTGCAACCGTGGAACACGGCGGCGGATGGAACACTCATGGACATTTGGTGTGGGCGAGTTCGATAGTATTGTTGGAATTTGGACGAAATGAGAATTTGGCGTATAAAATGAGAATAGGGAAGAGTGTTAAAATCTATTGAGACAATTATCTTAAGTTTAGTGCGAATGCATGCCTTATAACTGCCCAAAAGTAATTAAAACACCTGCCCAATACCCGGATTTTAATCCTACAGAAATTTGTTGGCACTTCATGGAAACCAACATTCGGCAGCATACTATTACTTGAAAAATTCAGTTCAAACAGGTTTTAATGGAAGTGTGAGGCAAAATTAACAGAGTTTAAAAAAAATGATATTTCCCATGCGCAAACGTCGAAAATCTGGAAAAATTAATATATATAATGTACATTAATAGATATTAGTCTTTAGTTTTTATGTTCTAATTGTTCTTAACTAAGAAAATGTAATAAATGTCGGAATATTTTTGTGATGCAATAATTCGTTTGTATATAAAAGATTGTAGAATTATTCATGATTAAATATACCAAAAATTATATATTGCATTTTTCAAAATTTCATATTCGTGTAAAAATTCAATTAAGCGCGAAGTGGCCGAATATTTGTGACGATCTGCATGTTGGCTTCTGGTTGAAAATGACATTTCCATTCCATTCACAAACAATATTTAAACTAGTGTTCCTTAAAACCAAAAAAAAGTAGTTATAATCCAGCATTATAATAATAATATAAACGGGAATTTTTTCTGGGAGTCCATCTCTGTCGATCCAGACGCGACGCTCTATATGGACGCATGGCGTCACCGAGACAGAGACGCCCAGTCCCGGGCCGGACGGGAGTATGAGAGAAACGGCAGCAGGAAGGAAATAAGGAGAGCATTCCCCTATCGACCTTGACACGTGAAAAAGGGCGTAAGTTATCACGATGTTGCCAAATTAGTGGCTGGACTCGTGGGTAACCCTGAACGCAATCAAATTAACTGAATTAATCAAGCCGGTCAGATGATTGAATTTCCCGCACAGCACACTTGAGCAATGATTAACCTCAGAAGAAGGTGCGAGCCAATTGAAACCGAAGTGATTCGTGAAACATCCCCGTTAACTGAGTCAACTGTTTTAGGCGACTTGAAACGAAAATAGAGGAAGTCCTTGATTGAAAACAATAAACTAAAACTAGTTGGCAAGACAGTTCCGATCTCCACCTTCGCGGTGTATAATAAGCGACGCATCCTTGAGGTGCGTTATCAAGGCCGGCAGTCTTTGCACGTTTGATTACATCGATCTTATGCCAATTCTCTGGATTCGCATCAGCGGGCCCGTAGGTGTAATTAATCGAGTCCGAAAAAAGTCTAGGTCACCCAAAAATACTAGATTGGACTTTGCACGCAGGCAGCTGGATTAGATTGGACCTTAGCGCGCCCGCACTAGGTCAAAGTGCGAGCCTCACTGGTAACCTTGATCAGTCCGTGGCAACTGCAAATGGGGACAAACAAATGAAGAAAACAATCGGTGCGGTACCACGGCCAACAAATCAGGTTCTCCAGTGGCACAGTGATCGAAACACGTGCCACCAGCCGTCACCATTGCGGCCAAACTTCGCACACACACTCACAGTGATAAAATAGCTAAAAACTTCTCACGCATATACGCAAATCCTGAAAGCCGCTCGGTATCCATTATTTGTTAATGTTTGAAATGTTTTTGAAAGAACATCGCACGTTCCGGTTATTTTAATTTTATTAATTACGGATTAATATGTTGGGCCACTGGTTCCTTTGAAAAACCATTGCGCAGTTCTGGGCCCACTTTGATGGCCACTGTCCACACTGGGTTCGCATTTCAATTGTTTGTTCGGGCGAAAATTTTCCGAAGGCCAAAGGGCTCCATAGCCCCAGTATATGTATATAGGTAAGTAGGTAGGTAGGTAGATAGGCAGGTATATCTTCCTGAAAATGTCGCGTTTAAGCAATTCCGCTAATGGATTAGCATACAGGTGACCAGTTCGACTATGACAGAGTTCCTATTTCTTCTATTAATATACTAAATCCGTCAGCGGATATAAAAGCCAAGGTTGGACAATTTCCTTGATCGCAAGCAGGTGATTAACCTTTTTTCGTTGCGCGTAATAGTTCAAAATGATAAAAATTGCCGCTTGTTATCGGGAAATGTGAAAAGTTCTAAACAAATGAATAGTCCGAGCAAAATATAAAATGCCGAGTCTTAAACCGAGCTTCGTGGTGATAAGACGTGTCAGTGAGCATATTTAAAGCAAGGTCGTTTACACATTGCGCAAAGAATTTTAAGAATCCAACCGCATTTATCGTTCAACGAGAAATACGAGTAGAATTCAAACGAAAGAATGAACCCTGGGAGTTCGCAAGAATCCGAATCGGATTATGCCTCTCAGGATGGTGGGTTCAAAAAGCCACAAACGAAAAAACGGGGCAGAAAACCGAAGACGACCCAACCAACTCACCAGCCAACCCAGCCAACCAGCCAACCCCACAACGCCAACACCTGAGGCCAAACGAATAGCTTTGGACTATCAGTCTACAACCAATAAAAAGCAAACAACAAACAGCAAGACAACATCAACAAGATTTCCCACGTATTCGCACACATTCACAGCGAACGCATTGTCGACCATCACCAGAGTCCAACTTGCAATCAGGTGGGAGGGACTCAACCCCAACAACAAGGATGTGATTGTCAGACAAGATAATCACTTTCTAATTAAAACCAACAATGAAGACAAAGCAACACAAATTTTACAAAAACTGAAACAGGAAAACCTTATAACAGCATTCAAACTGCAAAGGAATAGTAACCTCCCACTAATCCGACAACAAAAGTCAGGTCACCACCATATTACACCATCATATTCAGTCGTCGCCACTGGGGTCGACCTGGACATTGAAGACAGCATGTTTCTGGAACGCCTGGAGCAGCAGGGCTTCAAAATTAGGTTCTGCAGGAGAATTATCTCGCGAGAGCGCAACGCACCCACACTCATGATGAGATTAATAACCGGCGACATATCCACATACGAAAGGTTGATGAACGACCGTGCGGTTCATTTTTTGGGCCGCATTTTCAAAATCACCGAAAGCAAACCACCAGCACCCGTGCCTGCGCCGTGTGGCAAATGCAACCTGTTCAGCCACAAAACTGCAGATTGCAAACAATCGCCAAGATGCAACAAGTGCCAGGGACCCCATCCAACTTCCAGGTGCGAGTCGCCACTGCCAACCAAGTGCGCAGCGTGCAACTCAGAGGACCACGCAGTATGGAGCATGAAGTGCCCAAAATGTCCGACAGCCCCAATCGTCGGAATCCCAAACGTAAAAATAAAATGTGTAAACAAACGTACGTCCGGGATTGCGGAGACAACGACGGTGGCAAGTAGAATGCACACACCATTACAACACATGACCACATCATAAACAAATACAAACATCAACTTAACAAGACAAACAATACCAACAGAGACGAACTACTAAAAAAACTACGAAAACAATTTATAGAAGACTTCGACATTGACACCTCCGTTGTTTTCTTCGGGAACCATGTCTACATCCTAATGTTTGACATGCTCCTGCCCGAGGGACGCTCTCCAACTGAACCCTGCGAACAAGTGAGACAGACAGTAACAAACATACAAGATTCAATTTGAAAGTACTTTACGCGAACATCAACGGACTTAACAGCAAAAAACCACTTATTTACAATTACATACAACAAAACGACACAGGCTGCTGCATATTTGTAGAGACTAAAACCAAACTAGGACAAACACTAACGTACAGAAATTGGCAGTATATCTATAGGCATGGAAATACCATCAATCATGCCAGGGGCGGGGTCGCAGCTCTCCTAAAACCAACATATAAACTTGGAAGAGCAAATCCTCCTTCCCTCAACAACCCTTTGAACGACTGTCTACATTTTACCATACCCTACTTAAACGACCTGATACACATATTTCTGACATACATACACCCACACTCCAACCTAGAACAAAACATACTGACTAAGGCGAGCATCTATAAATATGCAATAATTATAGGCGACTTTAACTTGAATACAAACAAAACAAACAAACTTAAAAAATTTTTGCAAAATTCCGACTTTATAAAACAGCACACCCCACCAACTTTTCTGATGCCCGCAAACCCAGACTCAACACCAGACGTTCTACTGCACACAAGAAACTTGACAAACACCATCAACAACATAAACTTAACCAACGAACTTGGATCCGACCACCTGGCTATTACGTTTAACATAAACTTACAACATACGCAACCTACCTCCAATACACCTCCTATAGAGAAAAACTTAAACCTAACAAAGACTGACATAGACAAAGTCAAACAACATATACATGACTACATTCAATCAGAAGCACAGCACACTTCCAGTGAATCTTTTCTTTTGCCCGCAAACTTTCATTCAAAAAATCATCAAGCGCTCGGGTTTTCGTTCAAAATTCATTACACTCAAGCAACGAGACAAACTTTTCAATTCTGACTTTGCTCAAACTCGATTTGACCACATAATAAGGAATCGGGCTGCACAGTACTTTTTTACCTTTTTGCAAACTTCATTCAAAAATCATCAAAAGCGCGCAGGTTTTCGTTCAAAAATTCATTACATTCAAGCAACAGTAGACATAACTTTCCAATTCTGACTTTTGCTCAAAACACCTCGATTTATACTCACATAAAGTTTAAGGAATCGGGCTGCACAGTGATTTTTTTGCAAACTTCCATTCAGAAATCATCACAACGCGCGTTAATCGGTTTTCGATTATAAATTCATTACGCGGAAGCAGTAGACTGAAAGTTTAGATTCTGGACTTTTCCTCAGAGGCCTCGAGTTATACTCACACGAAATTTAAGGAAATCGCGATGCTTCACGTGATTTTCTACTTTTTCGCAAATTTCATTCAAAAAATCACAAGCGCGCCGGGTTTTCGTTCAAATTCATTACACTCAAGAACAGTACACACAACTTTTCAATTCTGAAGTTTGACTCGCAAAATTTTGGAAAATCCATCCGGAAAATCGGGCTGCACAGTGACTTTTTACCTTTTTTGCAAACTTTCATTCAAAAAATCATCAAAAGCGCTCAGGTTTTTCGTTCAAAAATTCATACATTCAACAACAGTAGACATAACTTTCCAATTCTGGACTTTTGCTCAAAAGACCTCGATTATTCACAATGAAAGTTTAGAAGAAATCGGGCTGCACAGTACTTTTTTTTGCAAAATCTTCATTCAAAGAAATCATCCAACGCGCAGTTTTCGTTCAAAAATTCATTACGCAGCAACAGTGACATGAATTTCTAGATTCTGGACTTTCCTCAAGACCTCGGATTTATACTCACATGAAATTTAAGGAAATCGGGGCTGCACAGTGATTTTCTTTTTGCAAACTTCATTCAAGAAATCACAAGCGCGCGTTCGGATAAAATTCTTACAGCTAACACAGTAGACGAAGTTTAGTTCTGACTTTCTGACCGCCTCGAGTTATATACCGAAATTTTAAGGAAATCGGCGATGACAGTGATTTTTCTTTTTTTCGCAACTTCATTCAAAAATCATCAAGCGCGCGGTTTTCGTTCAAATTCATTAACTCAAGCAACATACACACAATTTAATTCTGAAGTTTGACTCGCAAAATTTTGGAAAATCCAATTCCGGAAAAATCGGCGCTGCACAGTGACTTTTTACCTTTTTGCAAACTTTCATTCAAAAATCATCAAAAGCTCGGTTTTCGTTCAAAATTCATTACATTCAAGCAACTAGACATAACTCCAATTCTGGACTTTTGCTCAAGACCTCGATTTATACTCACATGAAATGTTTAAGGAAATCGTCTGCACAGTATTTACTTTTGCAAACTTCATTCAAAAATCATCAAAAGCGCGCAGGTTTTCGTCAAAAATTCATTACATTCGAGCACAGTAGCATAACTTTCCATTTCTGACTTTTGCTCAAACACCTCGGATTTATACTCACTGAAATTTTAAGGAAATCTGGCTGCACAGTGATTTTTTTGCAAACTCATTCAAAAATCATCCAACGCGCCGCGGTTTTCGATAAAATTCTTACCAAGATACCAGTAGACAAATTTTCGAATTCTGGATTTTTACTCAAGGCCTCGAGTTAACTCACAACGAAATTTTAGGAATCGGGATGCCGCACTGGATTTTCTACTTTTTTGGCAACTTTCATTCAAAAATCATCCAAGCGCGCGGTTTTCGTTCAAAATTCATTACACTCAGCAACAGTACACACAACTTTTCAATCTGAGTTTGACTCGCAAATTTGGAAAATCCATCGAAAAATCGGCTGCCATGACTTTTTACCTTTTTGAAACTTCATTCAAAAATCATCAAACGCCAGGTTTTCGTTCAAAAATTCATTACATTAAGCAACCATGACATAACTTTCCAATTCTGACTTTTGCTCAAAACCTCGATTTATACTCACATGAAAGTTAAGAAATCGGGCTGCACAGTGATTTTTTTGCAAACTTTCCATTCAAGAAATATCCCAAACGCGCGTAATCGGGTTTTCGATTAAAATTCATTAGCGGAAGCTACATAGACTGAAAGTTTAGATTCTGGACTTTTCCTCAAGGCCTCGAGTTATACTCACCCGAAATTTAAAAGAAATCGAGAGCTGCACAGTGATTTTCTACTTTTTCGCCAACTTTCATTCAAAAATCATCCAAGCGCGCGGGTTTTCGTTCAAAAATTCATTACACTAAGCAACAGTACACAAACACTGTTCAATTCTGAAGTTTGACTCGCAAAATTTTGGAAAATCCAATCCGGAAAATCGGTGCTGCACAGTGAACTTTTTACCTTTTTGCAACTTTCATTCAAAAAATCATCAAAAGCGCGCAGGTTTTCGTTCAAAAATTCATTACATTCAAGCAACAGTAGACATAACTTTCCATTCTGGACTTTTGCTCAAAAACCCTCGATTTATACTCACTGAAAGTTTAAGGAAATCGGGCTGCACAGTGATTTTTTTTGCAAATTCCATTCAAGAAATCATCCAACGCGCGTAATCGGGTTTTCGATTAAAAATTCATTAGCGGAACACTACATATACGAAAGTTTAGATCTTGGACTTTTCCTCAGAGGCCTCGATTTATACTACACCGAAATTTTAAGGAAATCGGCTGCACGTGATTTTCTACTTTTTCGCAAACTTTCATTCAAAAAATCATCCAGCGCGCGGGTTTTCGTTCAAAATTCATTACCCCAGCCAACAGTACACACAACTTTTCAATTCTGAAGTTTGAACTCGCAAAATTTTGGAAATCCAATCCGGAAAAAATCGGCTGCTACAGTGACTTCTTTTACCTTTTTTGCAAACTTCATTCAAAAAATCATCAAAGCGCGTCAGGTTTTCGTTCAAAAATTCATTACATTTCAGCAACAGTAGACATAACTTCCAATTCTGGACTTTGCTCAAACAACTCGATTTATACTCACATGAAAGTTTAAGGAAATCGGGCTGCACAGTGATTTTTTTGCAAACTTCATTCAAAAATCATCCACGCGCGTAATCGGGTTTTCGATTAAAAATTCATTAGCGGAAGCTAAGTAGACTGAAGTTTAGATTCTGGACTTTTCCTCAGAGGCCTCGATTATATCTCACGAAATTTTAAGGAAATCGGCTGCACGTGATTTTCTACTTTTTCGCAAACTTTCATTCAAAAATCATCCAAGCGCGCGGGTTTTCGTTCAAAATTCATTACACTAAGCAACAGTACACAACTTTTTTCAATTCTGAAGTTTGACTCGCAAATTTGGAAAATCCAACCGGAAAAAAATCGGCTGCACAGTGACTTTACCTTTTTGCAAACTTTCATTAAAAATCATCAAAAGCGCGCAGGTTTTCGTTCAAAAATTCATTACATTCAAGAACAGTAGACTAACTTTCCAATTCTGGACTTTTGCTAAAACACCTCGAGTATACTAAATGAAAGTTTAAGGAAATCGGGCTGCACAGTGATTTTTTTGCAACTTCCATTCAAGAAATCATCCAACGCGCGTTAATCGGGTTTCGTTATAAAAATTCATTACGCGGAGCTACAGTAGACTGAAAGTTTAGATCTGGACTGTTTCCTCAGGCCTCGAGTTATACTCACACGAAATTTTAGGAAATCGGCTGCACAGTGATTTTCTTTTTCGCAAACTTTCATTCAAAAAATCATCCAAGCGCGCGGGTTTTCGTTCAAAAATTCATACACTCAAGCAACAGTACACAACTTTTTTCAATTCTGAAGTTGACTCGCAAAATTTGGAAACTCCAATCGGAAAAATCGGGCTGCACAGTGACTTCTTTCCTTTTTGCAAACTTTCATTCAAAAAATCATCAAAGCGCGAGGTTTTCGTTCAAAATTCATTACATTCAAGCACAGTAACATTAACTTTCAATTCTGTGACTTTTGCTCAAACCACCTCGATTTATACTCACATGAAAGTTTAAGGAAATCGGCTGCACAGTGATTTTTTTGCAAACTTCCATTCAAAAATCATCCAACGCGCGGTAATCGGGTTTTCGATTAAAATTCATTACGCGGAAGCTACAGTAGACTGAAATTAGATTCTGGACTTTTCCTCAGAGGCCTCGATTTATACTCACACGAAATTTAAGGAATCGGCCTGCACTGTGATTTTCTACTTTTTCGCAAACTTTCATTCAAAAATCATCAGCGCGCGGGTTTCGTTCAAATTCATTACACTCAAGCAACGTACACACAACTTTCAATTCTGAAGTTTGACTCGCAAAATTTTGGAAAATCCAATCCGAAAAAATCGGCTGCACGTGACTTTTACCTTTTTGCAAACCTTTCATTCAAAAAATCATCAAAAGCGCTCAGGTTTTCGTTCAAAAATTCATTACTCAAGTCAACAGTAGACATAACTTTCATTTCGGACTTTTGCTCAAGACCTGCGATTTATACTCACATGAAGTTAAGGAAATCGAGGCTGCACAGTACTTTTGACCTTTTGCAAACTTTCATTTCAAAAATCTCAAAACGCGCAGGTTTTCGTTCAAAAAATTCATTCATTCAAAGCAAGAGACATCAAACTTTCCATTCTGGACTTTGCTCAAACGCCTCGATTTATACTCACAGAAAGTTTAAGGAAATCGGGCTGCACAGTGATTTTTTTTGCAAACTTCTTCAAGAAATCATCCAAACGGCGCGTTATCGGGTTTCGATAAAAATTCATTACGCGAAGCTACAGTAGACTGAAGTTTAGATTCTGGACTTCCTCGAGCCTCGATTTATTACTCACACGAAATTTTAAGAAATCGGGCTGCACAGTGATTTTCTACTTTTGCAAACTTTCATTCAAAAATCACCAAGCGCGAGGGTTTTCGTTCAAAATTCATTACACTCAAGCACAGTACAAACAACTTTTCAATTCTGAAGTTTGACTCGCAAAATTTTGGAAAATCCAATCCGAAAAATCGGGCTGCACAGTGACTTTTTACCTTTTTGCAAACTTTCATTCAAAAATCATCAAAGCGCGCAGGTTTTCGTTCAAAAATTCATTAAATTCAAGCAACAGTAGACATAACTTTCCAATTCTGGACTTTGCTCACAAAACCCGATTTATACTCACATGAAAGTTTAAGGAAATCGGGCTGCACAGTGATTTTTTTTGCAAACTTCCATTCAGAAATCATCCAAACGACGCGTCTATAACGGGTTTTCGATTAAAAATTCATTAGTCGGAAGCTACAGTATGACTGAAAGTTTAGATTCTGGACTTTCCTCAAGGCCTCGATTATAACTCACACGAAATTTAAGGAATCGAGGATGCCACAGTGATTTCTACTTTTCGCCAAACTTTCCATTCAAAAATTACCAGCGCGAGCGGGTTTTCGATTCAAAATTCATTACACTCAAGCAACAGTACACACAACTTTTCATTACTGAAGTTTGACTCGCAAATTTTGGAAATCCAATCCGGAAAATCGGGCTGCACAGTGACTTTTTACTTTTTGCAAACTTCATTCAAAAAATCATCAAAGCGCGCAGGTTTTCGTTCAAAAAGTCTTACATTCAAGCAACAGTAGACAACTTTTGCAATTCTGGACTTTTGCTCAAAAACACCTCGATTTACTCACATGAAAGTTTAAGGAAATCGGGCTGCACAGTGATTTTTTTGCAAACTTCCATTCAAGAAATCATCCAACGCGTTAATCGGGTTTTCGATTAAAAATTCATTACGCGGAGACTACAGTAGACTGAAAGTTTAGATTCTGGACTTTTCCTCAGGGCCTCGATTTATACTACACGAAATTTTAAGAAATCGGCTGCACATGTGATTTTCTCTACTTTTCGCAAACTTTCATTCAAAAAATCATACCAGCGCGCGGGTTTTCGTTCAAAATTCATTACACTCAAGCACAAGTACACACAACTTTTCAATTCTGAAGTTGTACTCGCAAAATTTGGGAAAATCCAATCCGGAAAATGCGGGCCTGCACAGTGACTTTTACCTTTTTGCAAACTTTCATTCAAAAAATCATCAAAGCGCGCAGGTTTTCGTTCAAAAATTCATACATTCAAGCAACAGTAGACATAACTTTCCAATTCTGGACTTTTGCTCAAAACACCTCGATTGATACTCACCATAAAGTTAGAGGAAATCGGGCTGCACACGTGATTTTTTTGCAAACTTCCATTCAAGAATCATCCACCCGCGTTAATCGGGTTTTCGATTAAAAATTCATTACGCGGAAGCTACAGTAACTGAAAGTTAGAATTCTGGACTTTTCCTCAGAGGCCTCGATTTATACTCACACGAAATTTTAAGGAAATCGGGCTGCACCTGTGATTTTCCTACTTTTCGCAAACTTTCATTCAAAAATCATCCAAGCGCGCGGGTTTTCGTTCAAAATTCATTACACTCAAGCAACAGTACACACAACTTTTCAATTCTGAAGTTTGACTCGCAAAATTTTGGAAAATCCAATCCGGAAAAATCGGCTGCACAGTGACTTTTTACCTTTTTGCAAACTTTCATTCAAAAAATCATCAAAAGCGCTCAGGTTTTCGTTCAAAATTCATTACATTCAAGCAACAGTAGACATATAACTTTCCAATTCTGGACTTTTGCCTCAAAAACCTCGATTTATACTGCACATGAGTTTAAGGAAATCGGGCTGCACAGTCTTTTTACCTTTTTTGCAAACTTTCATTCAAAAAATCATCAAAAGCGCGCAGGTTTTCGTTAAAAATTCATAATTCACAGCAACAGTAGACATAACTTTCAATTCTGGACTTTTGCTCAAAACCCCCTCGATTTATACTCACATGAAAGTTTAAGGAAATCGGGCTGCACAGTGATTTTTTGCGCAAACTTTCCATTCAAGAATCATCCAAACGCGCGTGAATCGGGTTTTCGATTAAAAATTCATTACGGCGGGAAGCTACAGTAGACTGAAAGTTTAGATTTCTGGACTTGTCCTCAGAGGCCTCGAGTTATACTCACACGAAATTTTAAGGAAATCGAGGCTGCACAGTGATTTTTCTACTTTTTTCGCAACTTTCATTCAAAAAATAATCCAAGCGCGCGGGTTTTCGTTCAAAATTCATTACACTCAAGCAACAGTACACACAACTTTTCAATTCTGAAGTTTGACTCGCAAAATTTTGGAAAATCCAATCCGGAAAAATCGGGCTGCACAGTGACTTTTTACCTTTTTGCAAACTTTCATTCAAAAAAATCATCAAAAGCGCGCAGGTTTTCGTTCAAAAATTCATTACATTCAAGCAACAGTAGACGATAACTTTCCAATTCTGGACTTTTGCTCAAAAAGACCTCGATTATACTCACATGAAAGTTTAAGGAAATCGGGCTGCACAGTGATTTTTTTGCAAACTTCCATTCAAGAAATCATCCAACGCGCGTTAATCGGGTTTTCGATTAAAAAATATCATTACGCGGAAGCTACAGTAGACTGAAAGTTTAGATTCTGGACTTTTCCTCAGAGGCCTCGATTTATACTCACACGAAATTTTAAGGAAATCGAGATGCACAGTGATTTTTCTACTTTTTCGCAAACTTTCATTCAAAAAATCATCCAAGCGCGCGGGTTTTCGTTCAAAATTCATTACACTCAAGCAACAGTACACAAAACTTTTCAATTCTGAAGTTTGACTCGCAAAATTTTGGAAAATCCAATCCGGAAAATCGGGCTGCACAGTGACTTTTTAACCTTTTTGCAAACTTTCATTCAAAAAATCATCAAGAAGCGCGCAGGTTTTCGTTCAAAAATTCATTACATTCAAGCAACAGTAGACATAACTTTCCAATTCTGGACTTTTGCTCAAAAGACCCTCGATTTATACTCACATGAAAGTTTAAGGAAATCGGGCTGCACAGTGATTTTTTTGCAAACTTCCATTCAAGAAATCATCCAACGCGCGTATAATCGGGTTTCGATTAAAAATTCATTACGCGGAAGCTACCGTAGACTGAAAGTTTAGATTCTGGACTTTTCCTCAGAGGCCTCGAGTTATACTCACACGAAAGTTTTAAGGAAATCGGGATGCACTGTGATTTTCTACTTTTTCGCAAACTTTCATTCAAAAAATTCATCCAAGCGCGCCGGGTTATTTCGTTCAAATTCATTACACTCAAGCAACAGTACACACAAACTTTTCAATTCTGAAGTTGACCTCGCAAAATTTTTGGAAAATCCAATCCGGAAAAATCGGGCTGCACAGTGACTTTTTACCTTTTTGCAAACTTTCATTCAAAAAATCATCAAAAGCGCTCAGGTTTTCGTTCAAAAATTCATTACATTCAAGCAACAGTAGACATAACTTTCCAATTCTGGACTTTTGGCTCAAAAGACCTCGATTTATACTCACATGAAAGTTTAAGGAAATCGGGCTGCACAGTGATTTTTTTGCAAACTTCCATTCAAGAAATCATCCAACGCGCGTTAATATCGGGTTTCGATTAAAAATTCATTACGCGGAAGCTACAGTAGACTGAAAGTTTAGATTCTGGACTTTTCCTCAGAGGCCTCGAGTTATACTCACACGAAATTTTAAGGAAATCGAGATGCACTAGTGATTTCTACTTTTTCGCAAACTTTCATTCAAAAAATCATCCAAGCGCGCGGGTTTTCGTTCAAAATTCATTACACTCAAGCAACAGTACACACAACTTTTCAATTCTGAAGTTTGACCTCGCAAAATTTTGGAAAATCCAATCCGGAAAAATCGGGCTGCACAGGTGACTTTTTACCTTTTTGCAAACTTTCATTCAAAAAAATCATCAAAAGCGCGCAGGTTTTCGTTCAAAAATTCATTACATTCAAGCAACAGTAGACATAACTTTCCAATTTCTGGACTTTTGCTCAAAGACACCTCGATTTATACTCACATGAAAGTTTAAGGAAATCGGGCTGCACAGTGATTTTTTGCAAACTTCCATTCAAGAAATCATCCAACGCGCGTTAATCGGGTGTTCGATTAAAAATTCATTACGCGGGAAGCTACAGTAGACTGAAAGTTTAGATTCTGGACTTTCTCAGAGGCCTCGAGTTATACTCCCAGAAATTTTAAGGAAATCGGGCTGCACAGTGATTTTCTACTTTTCGCAAACTTTCATTCAAAAAATCATCCAAGCGCGCGGGTTTTCGTTCAAAATTCATTACACTCAAGCAACAGTACACACAACTTTTCAATTCTGAAGTTTGACTCGCAAAATTTTGGAAAATCCAATCCGGAAAAAAATCGGGCTGCACAGTGACTTTTTACCTTTTTGCAAACTTTCATTCAAAAAATCATCAAAAGCGCGCAGGTTTTCGTTCAAAAATTCATTACATTCAAGCAACAGTAGACATAACTTTCCAATTCTGGACTTTTGCTCAAAAGACCCTCGATTTATACTCACATGAAAGTTTAAGGAAATCGGGCTGCACAGTGATTTTTTTGCAAACTTCCATTCAAGAAATCATCCAACGCGCGTAATCGTGTTTTCGATTAAAAATTCATTACGCGGAAGCTACAGTAGACTGAAAGTTTAGATTCTGGACTTTTCCTCAGAGGCCTCGAGTTATACTCACACGAAATTTAAGGAAATCGGGATGCACTGTGATTTTCTACTTTTTCGCAAACTTTCATTCAAAAATCATCCAAGCGCGCGGGTTTTCGTTCAAAATTCATTACACTCAAGCAACAGTACACACAACTTTTCAATTCTGAAGTTTGACTCGCAAAATTTTGGAAAATCCAATCCGGAAAAAATCGGGCTGCACAGTGACTTTTTACCTTTTTGCAAACTTTCATTCAAAAAATCATCAAAAGCGCTCAGGTTTTCGTTCAAAAAATTCATTACATTCAAGCAACAGTAGACATAACTTTCCAATTCTGGACTTTTGCTCAAAGACACCTCGATTTATACTCACATGAAAGTTTAAGGAAATCGGGCTGCACAGTGATTTTTTTGCAAACTTCCATTCAAGAAATCATCCAACGCGCGTTAATCGGGTTTTCGATTAAAAATTCATTACGCGGAAGCTACAGTAGACTGAAAGTTTAGATTCTGGACTTTTCCTCAGAGGCCTCGAGTTATACTCACACGAAATTTTAAGGAAATCGGGCTGCACTAGTGATTTTCTACTTTTTCGCAAACTTTCATTCAAAAATCATCCAAGCGCGCGGGTTTTCGTTCAAAATTCATTACACTCAAGCAACAGTACACACAACTTTTCAATTCTGAAGTTTGACTCGCAAAATTTTGGAAAATCCAATCCGGAAAAATCGGGCTGCACAGTGACTTTTTACCTTTTTGCAAACTTTCATTCAAAAAATCATCAAAAGCGCGCAGGTTTCGTTCAAAAATTCATTACATTCAAGCAACAGTAGACATAACTTTCCAATTCTGGACTTTTGCTCAAAACACCTCGATTTATACTCACATGAAAGTTTAAGGAAATCGGGCTGCACAGTGATTTTTTTGCAAACTTCCATTCAAGAAATCATCCAACGCGCGTTAATCGGGTTTTCGATTAAAAATTCATTACGCGGAAGCTACAGTAGACTGAAAGTTTAGATTCTGGACTTTTCCTCAGAGGCCTCGAGTTATACTCACACGAAATTTTAAGGAAATCGAGATGCACAGTGATTTTCTACTTTTTCGCAAACTTTCATTCAAAAAATCATCCAAGCGCGCGGGTTTTCGTTCAAAATTCATTACACTCAAGCAACAGTACACACAACTTTTCAATTCTGAAGTTTGACTCGCAAAATTTTGGAAAATCCAATCCGGAAAAATCGGGCTGCACAGTGACTTTTTTACCTTTTTGCAAACTTTCATTCAAAAAAATCATCAAAAGCGCGCAGGTTTTCGTTCAAAAATTCATTACATTCAAGCAACAGTAGACATACTTTCCAATTCTGGACTTTTGCTCAAAAGACCTCGATTTATACTCACATGAAAGTTTAAGGAAATCGGGCTGCACAGTGATTTTTTTGCAACTTCCATTCAAGAAATCATCCAACGCGCGTTAATCGGGTTTTCGATTAAAAATTCATTACGCGGAAGCTACAGTAGACTGAAAGTTTAGATTCTGGACTTTTCCTCAGAGGCCTCGAGTTATACTCACACGAAATTTTAAGGAAATCGGAGCTGCACTGTGATTTTCTACTTTTTCGCAAACTTCATTCAAAAAATCATACCAAGCGCGCGGGTTTTCGTTCAAAATTCATTACACTCAAGCAACAGTACACACAACTTTTCAATTCTGAAGTTGACTCGCAAAATTTTGGAAAATCCAATCCGGAAAATCGGGCTGCACAGTGACTTTTACCTTTTTGCAAATTTCATTCAAAAATCATCAAAAGCGCGCAGGTTTTCGTTCAAAAATTCATTACATTCAAGCAACAGTAGACCTAACTTTCCAATTCTGGACTTTTGCTCAAAACACCTCGATTTATACTCACAGAAAGTTTAAGGAAATCGGGCTGCACGTGATTTTTTTTTGCAAACTTATTCAAAAAAATCATCCAAGGCGACGGGTTTCGTTCAAAATCATTCACTCAAGAACAGTACACAAATTTCAATTCTGAGTTTGACTCGCAAAATTTTGGAAATCCAATCCGGGAAAAATCGGGGCTGCACAGTGATTTTTACCTTTTTGCAAATTTCATTCAAAAAATCATCAAAAGCGCGCGTTTTGTTCAAAATTCATTACATCAAGCAACAGTAACATAAACTTTCCAATTCTGGAAGTTTGACTCAAAAGACTGATTATATCCACATGAGAAGGAATCGGGCGTGCCAGTACTTTTTACCTTTTTGCAAACTTTCATTCAAAAAATCATCAAAAGCGCGCAGGTTTTCGTTCAAAAATTCATTACATTCAAGCAACAGTAGACATAACTTTCCAATTCTGGACTTTTGCTCAAAAGACCTCGATTTATACTCACATGAAAGTTTAAGGAAATCGGGCTGCACAGTGATTTTTTTTGCAAACTTCCATTCAAGAAATCATCCAACGCGCGTTAATCGGGTTTTCGATTAAAAATTCATTACGCGGAAGCTACAGTAGACTGAAAGTTTAGATTCTGGACTTTTCCTCAGAGGCCTCGAGTTATACTCACACGAAATTTTAAGGAAATCGGGCTGCACTGTGATTTTCTACTTTTTCGCAAACTTTCATTCAAAAAATCATCCAAGCGCGCGGGTTTTCGTTCAAAATTCATTACACTCAAGCAACAGTACACACAACTTTTCAATTCTGAAGTTTGACTCGCAAAATTTTGGAAAATCCAATCCGGAAAAATCGGGCTGCACAGTGACTTTTACCTTTTTGCAAACTTTCATTCAAAAAATCATCAAAAGCGCGCAGGTTTTCGTTCAAAAATTCATTACATTCAAGCAACAGTAGACATAACTTTCCAATTCTGGACTTTTGCTCAAAAGACCTCGATTTATACTCACATGAAAGTTTAAGGAATCGGGCTGCACAGTGATTTTTTTTGCAAACTTCCATTCAAGAAATCATCCAACGCGCGTTAATCGGGTTTTCGATTAAAAATTCATTACGCGGAAGCTACAGTAGACTGAAAGTTTAGATTCTGGACTTTTCCTCAGAGGCCTCGAGTTATACTCACACGAAATTTTAAGGAAATCGGGCTGCACTGTGATTTTCTACTTTTTCGCAAACTTTCATTCAAAAAATCATCCAAGCGCGCGGGTTTTCGTTCAAAATTCATTACACTCAAGCAACAGTACACACAACTTTTCAATTCTGAAGTTTGACTCGCAAAATTTTGGAAAATCCAATCCGGAAAAATCGGGTCTGCACAGTGACTTTTTACCTTTTTGCAAACTTTCATTCAAAAAATCATCAAAAGCGCGCAGGTTTTCGTTCAAAAATTCATTACATTCAAGCAACAGTAGACATAACTTTCCAATTCTGGACTTTTGCTCAAAAGACCTCGATTTATACTCACATGAAAGTTTAAGGAAATCGGGCTGCACAGTGATTTTTTTGCAAACTTCCATTCAAGAAATCATCCAACGCGCGTTAATCGGGTTTTCGATTAAAAATTCATTACGCGGAAGCTACAGTAGACTGAAAGTTTAGATTCTGGACTTTTCCTCAGAGGCCTCGATTTATACTCACACGAAATTTTAAGGAAATCGAGATGCACAGTGATTTTCTACTTTTTCGCAAACTTTCATTCAAAAAATCATCCAAGCGCGCGGGTTTTCGTTCAAAATTCATTACACTCAAGCAACAGTACACAAAACTTTTCAATTCTGAAGTTTGACTCGCAAAATTTTGGAAAATCCAATCCGGAAAAATCGGGCTGCACAGTGACTTTTTACCTTTTTGCAAACTTTCATTCAAAAAATCATCAAAAGCGCGCAGGTTTTCGTTCAAAAATTCATTACATTCAAGCAACAGTAGACATAACTTTCCAATTCTGGACTTTTGCTCAAAAGACCTCGATTTATACTCACATGAAAGTTTAAGGAAATCGGGCTGCACAGTGATTTTTTTGCAAACTTCCATTCAAGAAATCATCCAACGCGCGTTAATCGGGTTTTCGATTAAAAATTCATTACGCGGAAGCTACAGTAGACTGAAAGTTTAGATTCTGGACTTTTCCTCAGAGGCCTCGAGTTATACTCACACGAAATTTTAAGGAAATCGGGCTGCACAGTGATTTTCTACTTTTTCGCAAACTTTCATTCAAAAAATCATCCAAGCGCGCGGGTTTTCGTTCAAAATTCATTACACTCAAGCAACAGTACACACAACTTTTCAATTCTGAAGTTTGACTCGCAAAATTTTGGAAAATCCAATCCGGAAAAATCGGGCTGCACAGTGACTTTTTACCTTTTTGCAAACTTTCATTCAAAAAATCATCAAAAGCGCGCAGGTTTTCGTTCAAAAAATTCATTACATTCAAGCAACAGTAGACATAACTTTCCAATTCTGGACTTTTGCTCAAAGACCCTCGATTTATACTCACATGAAAGTTTAAGGAAATCGGGCTGCACAGTGATTTTTTGCAAACTTCCATTCAAGAAATCATCCAACGCGCGTTAATCGGGTTTTCGATTAAAAATTCATTACGCGGAAGCTACAGTAGACTGAAAGTTTAGATTCTGGACTTTTCCTCAGAGGCCTCGAGTTATACTCACACGAAATTTTAAGGAAATCGGGCTGCACATGTGATTTTCTACTTTTTCGCAAACTTTCATTCAAAAAATCATCCAAGCGCGCGGGTTTTCGTTCAAAATTCATTACACTCAAGCAACAGTACACACAACTTTTCAATTCTGAAGTTTGACTCGCAAAATTTTGGAAAATCCAATCCGGAAAAATCGGGCTGCACAGTGACTTTTTACCTTTTTGCAAACTTTCATTCAAAAAATCATCAAAAGCGCGCAGGTTTTCGTTCAAAAATTCATTACATTCAAGCAACAGTAGACATAACTTTCCAATTCTGGACTTTTGCTCAAAACACCTCGATTTATACTCACATGAAAGTTTAAGGAAATCGGGCTGCACAGTGATTTTTTTTGCAAACTTCCATTCAAGAAATCATCCAACGCGCGTTAATCGGGTTTTCGATTAAAAATTCATTACGCGGAAGCTTACAGTAGACTGAAAGTTTAGATTCTGGACTTTTCCTCAGAGGCCTCGAGTTATACTCACAC
This sequence comes from Dendroctonus valens, assembly GCA_024550625.1. NCBI lineage: Eukaryota > Metazoa > Arthropoda > Insecta > Coleoptera > Curculionidae > Dendroctonus > Dendroctonus valens. The sequence goes on along the minus strand of JAJTJO010000284.1, from coordinate 1,351,129 downwards.
GAAATTTTAAGGAAATCGGAGCTGCACATGTGATTTTCTACTTTTTCGCAAACTTTCATTCAAAAAATCATCCAAGCGCGCGGGTTTTCGTTCAAAATCATTACACTCAAGCAACAGTACACACAACTTTCAATTCTGAAGTTTGACTCGCAAATTTTGGAAAATCCAATCCGGAAAAAATCGGGCTGCACAGTGACTTTTTACCTTTTTGCAAACTTTCATTCAAAAAAATCATCAAAAGCGCTCAGGTTTTCGTTCAAAAATTCATTACATTCAAGCAACAGTAGACATAACTTTCCAATTCTGGACTTTTGCTCAAAAGACCTCGATTTATACTCACATGAAATGTTTAAGGAAATCGGGCTGCACAGTAACTTTTTACCTTTTTGCAAACTTTCATTCAAAAATCATCAAAAGCGCGCAGGTTTTCGTTCAAAAATTCATTACATTCAAGCAACAGTAGACATAACTTTCCAATTCTGGACTTTTGCTCAAAACACCTCGATTTATACTCACATGAAAGTTTAAGGAAATCGGGCTGCACAGTGATTTTTTTGCAAACTTCCATTCAAGAAATCATCCAACGCGCGTTAATCGGGTTTTCGATTAAAAATTCATTACGCGGAAGCTACAGTAGACTGAAAGTTTAGATTCTGGACTTTTCCTCAGAGGCCTCGAGTTATACTCACACGAAATTTTAAGGAAATCGGGCATGCACTGTGATTTTCTACTTTTTCGCAAACTTTCATTCAAAAAATCATCCAAGCGCGCGGGTTTTCGTTCAAAATTCATTACACTCAAGCAACAGTACACACAACTTTTCAATTCTGAAGTTTGACTCGCAAAATTTTGGAAAATCCAATCCGGAAAAATCGGGCTGCACAGTGACTTTTTACCTTTTTTGCAAACTTTCATTCAAAAATCATCAAAAGCGCTCAGGTTTTCGTTCAAAAATTCATTACATTCAAGCAACAGTAGACATAACTTTCCAATTCTGGACTTTTGCTCAAAACACCTCGATTTATACTCACATGAAAGTTTAAGGAAATCGGGCTGCACAGTGATTTTTTTGCAAACTTCCATTCAAGAAATCATCCAACGCGCGTTAATCGGGTTTTCGATTAAAAATTCATTACGCGGAAGCTACAGTAGACTGAAAGTTTAGATTCTGGACTTTTCCTCAGAGGCCTCGAGTTATACTCACACGAAATTTTAAGGAAATCGGGCTGCACAGTGATTTTCTACTTTTTCGCAAACTTTCATTCAAAAAATCATCCAAGCGCGCGGGTTTTCGTTCAAAATTCATTACACTCAAGCAACAGTACACACAACTTTTCAATTCTGAAGTTTGACTCGCAAAATTTTGGAAAATCCAATCCGGAAAAATCGGGCTGCACAGTGACTTTTTACCTTTTTGCAAACTTTCATTCAAAAAATCATCAAAAGCGCTCAGGTTTTCGTTCAAAAATTCATTACATTCAAGCAACAGTAGACATAACTTTCCAATTCTGGACTTTTGCTCAAAAGACCTCGATTTATACTCACATGAAAGTTTAAGGAAATCGGGCTGCACAGTGATTTTTTTGCAAACTTCCATTCAAGAAATCATCCAACGCGCGTTAATCGGGTTTTCGATTAAAAATTCATTACGCGGAAGCTACAGTAGACTGAAAGTTTAGATTCTGGACTTTTCCTCAGAGGCCTCGAGTTATACTCACACGAAATTTTAAGGAAATCGGGCTGCACTGTGATTTTCTACTTTTTCGCAAACTTTCATTCAAAAAATCATCCAAGCGCGCGGGTTTTCGTTCAAAATTCATTACACTCAAGCAACAGTACACACAACTTTTTCAATTCTGAAGTTTTGACTCGCAAAATTTTGGAAAATCCAATCCGGAAAAATCGGGCCTGCACAGTGACTTTTTACCTTTTGCAAACTTTCATTCAAAAAATCATCAAAAGCGCTCAGGTTTTCGTTCAAAAATTCATTACATTCAAGCAACAGTAGACATAACTTTCCAATTCTGGACTTTTGCTCAAAAGACCTCGATTTATACTCACATGAATGTTTAAGGAAATCGGGCTGCACAGTAACTTTTTACCTTTTTGCAACTTTCATTCAAAAAATCATCAAAAGCGCGCAGGTTTTCGTTCAAAAATTCATTACATTCAAGCAACAGTAGACATAACTTTCCAATTCTGGACTTTTGCTCAAAACACCTCGATTTATACTCACATGAAAGTTTAAGGAAATCGGGCTGCACAGTGATTTTTTTGCAAACTTCCATTCAAGAAATCATCCAACGCGCGTTAATCGGGTTTTCGATTAAAAATTCATTACGCGGAAGCTACAGTAGACTGAAAGTTTAGATTCTGGACTTTTCCTCAGAGGCCTCGAGTTATACTCACACGAAATTTTAAGGAAATCGAGATGCACAGTGATTTTCTACTTTTTCGCAAACTTTCATTCAAAAAATCATCCAAGCGCGCGGGTTTTCGTTCAAAATTCATTACACTCAAGCAACAGTACACAAACTTTTTCAATTCTGAAGTTTGACTCGCAAAATTTTGGAAAATCCAATCCGGAAAAATCGGGCTGCACAGTGACTTTTTACCTTTTTGCAAACTTTCATTCAAAAAATCATCAAAAGCGCGCAGGTTTTCGTTCAAAAATTCATTACATTCAAGCAACAGTAGACATAACTTTCCAATTCTGGACTTTTGCTCAAAACGACCTCGATTTATACTCACATGAAAGTTTAAGGAAATCGGGCTGCACAGTGATTTTTTTGCAAACTTCCATTCAAGAAATCATCCAACGCGCGTTAATCGGGTTTTCGATTAAAAATTCATTACGCGGAAGCTACAGTAGACTGAAAGTTTAGATTCTGGACTTTTCCTCAGAGGCCTCGAGTTATACTCACACGAAATTTTAAGGAAATCGGGCTGCACTGTGATTTTCTACTTTTTCGCAAACTTTCATTCAAAAAATCATCCAAGCGCGCGGGTTTTCGTTCAAAATTCATTACACTCAAGCAACAGTACACACAACTTTTCAATTCTGAAGTTTGACTCGCAAAATTTTGGAAAATCCAATCCGGAAAAATCGGGCTGCACAGTGACTTTTTACCTTTTTGCAAACTTTCATTCAAAAAATCATCAAAAGCGCGCAGGTTTTCGTTCAAAAATTCATTACATTCAAGCAACAGTAGACATAACTTTCCAATTCTGGACTTTTGCTCAAAACACCTCGATTTATACTCACATGAAAGTTTAAGGAAATCGGGCTGCACAGTGATTTTTTTGCAAACTTCCATTCAAGAAATCATCCAACGCGCGTTAATCGGGTTTTCGATTAAAAATTCATTACGCGGAAGCTACAGTAGACTGAAAGTTTAGATTCTGGACTTTTCCTCAGAGGCCTCGATTTATACTCACACGAAATTTTAAGGAAATCGAGATGCACAGTGATTTTCTACTTTTTCGCAAACTTTCATTCAAAAAATCATCCAAGCGCGCGGGTTTTCGTTCAAAATTCATTACACTCAAGCAACAGTACACACAACTTTTCAATTCTGAAGTTTGACTCGCAAAATTTTGGAAAATCCAATCCGGAAAAATCGGGCTGCACAGTGACTTTTTACCTTTTTGCAAACTTTCATTCAAAAAATCATCAAAAGCGCTCAGGTTTTCGTTCAAAAATTCATTACATTCAAGCAACAGTAGACATAACTTTCCAATTCTGGACTTTTGCTCAAAACACCTCGATTTATACTCACATGAAAGTTTAAGGAAATCGGGCTGCACAGTGACTTTTTACCTTTTTGCAAACTTTCATTCAAAAAATCATCAAAAGCGCTCAGGTTTTCGTTCAAAAATTCATTACATTCAAGCAACAGTAGACATAACTTTCCAATTCTGGACTTTTGCTCAAAACACCTCGATTTATACTCACATGAAAGTTTAAGGAAATCGGGCTGCACAGTGATTTTTTTGCAAACTTCCATTCAAGAAATCATCCAACGCGCGTTAATCGGGTTTTCGATTAAAAATTCATTACGCGGAAGCTACAGTAGACTGAAAGTTTAGATTCTGGACTTTTCCTCAGAGGCCTCGAGTTATACTCACACGAAATTTTAAGGAAATCGGGCTGCACTGTGATTTTTCTACTTTTTCGCAAACTTTCATTCAAAAAATCATCCAAGCGCGCGGGTTTTCGTTCAAAATTCATTACACTCAAGCAACAGTACACACAACTTTTCAATTCTGAAGTTTGACTCGCAAAATTTTGGAAAATCCAATCCGGAAAAATCGGGCTGCACAGTGACTTTTTACCTTTTTGCAAACTTTCATTCAAAAAATCATCAAAAGCGCTCAGGTTTTCGTTCAAAAATTCATTACATTCAAGCAACAGTAGACATAACTTTCCAATTCTGGACTTTTGCTCAAAAGACCTCGATTTATACTCACATGAAAGTTTAAGGAAATCGGGCCTGCACAGTGACTTTTTACCTTTTTGCAAACTTTCATTCAAAAAATCATCAAAAGCGCGCAGGTTTTCGTTCAAAAATTCATTACATTCAAGCAACAGTAGACATAACTTTCCAATTCTGGACTTTTGCTCAAAACACCTCGATTTATACTCACATGAAAGTTTAAGGAAATCGGGCTGCACAGTGATTTTTTTTGCAAACTTCCATTCAAGAAATCATCCAACGCGCGTTAATCGGGTTTTCGATTAAAAATTCATTACGCGGAAGCTACAGTAGACTGAAAGTTTAGATTCTGGACTTTTCCTCAGAGGCCTCGAGTTATACTCACACGAAATTTTAAGGAAATCGGGCTGCACTGTGATTTTCTACTTTTCGCAAACTTCATTCAAAAAATCATCCAAGCGCGCGGGTTTTCGTTCAAAATTCATTACACTCAAGCAACAGTACACACAACTTTTCAATTCTGAAGTTTGACTCGCAAAATTTTGGAAAATCCAATCCGGAAAATCGGGCTGCACAGTGACTTTTTTACCTTTTGCAAACTTTCATTCAAAAATCATCAAAGCGCGCAGGTTTTCGTTCAAAAATTCATTACATTCAAGCAACAGTAGACATAACTTTCCAATTCTGGACTTTTGCTCAAAGACCCTCGATTTATACTCACATGAAAGTTTAAGGAAATCGGGCTGCACAGTGACTTTTTACCTTTTTGCAAACTTTCATTCAAAAAATCATCAAAAGCGCTCAGGTTTTCGTTCAAATCAAAATTTCATTACATTCAAGCAACAGTAGACATAACTTCCAATTCTGGACTTTTGCTCAAAAGACCTCGATTTATACTCACATGAAAGTTTAAGGAATCGGGCCTGCACAGTGACTTTTTACCTTTTTGCAAACTTTCATTCAAAAATCATCAAAAGCGCTCAGGTTTTCGTTCAAAAATTCATTACATTCAAGCAACAGTAGACATAACTTTCCAATTCTGGACTTTTGCCTCAAAAGACCTCGATTTATACTCACATGAAAGTTTAAGGAAATCGGGCCTGCACAGTGACTTTTTACCTTTTTGCAAACTTTCATTCAAAAAATCATCAAAAGCGCTCAGGTTTTCGTTCAAAAATTCATTACATTCAAGCAACAGTAGACATAACTTTCCAATTCTGGACTTTTGCTCAAAAGACCTCGATTTATACTCACATGAAAGTTTAAGGAAATCGGGCCTGCACAGTGATTTTTTTGCAAACTTCCATTCAAGAAATCATCCAACGCGCGTTAATCGGGTTTTTCGATTAAAAATTCATTACGCGGAAGCTACAGTAGACTGAAAGTTTAGATTCTGGACTTTTCCTCAGAGGCCTCGATTTATACTCACACGAAATTTTAAGGAAATCGGGCTGCACTGTGATTTTCTACTTTTTCGCAAACGTTCATTCAAAAATCATCCAAGCGCGCGGGTTTTCGTTCAAAATTCATACACTCAAGCAACAGTACACAAAACTTTTCAATTCTGAAGTTTGACTCGCAAAATTTTGGAAAATCCAATCCGGAAAAATCGGGCTGCACAGTGACTTTTTACCTTTTTGCAAACTTTCATTCAAAAAATCATCAAAAGCGCTCAGGTTTTCGTTCAAAAATTCATTACATTCAAGCAACAGTAGACATAACTTTCCAATTCTGGACTTTTGCTCAAAACACCTCGATTTATACTCACATGAAAGTTTAAGGAAATCGGGCTGCACAGTGACTTTTTACCTTTTTGCAAACTTTCATTCAAAAAATCATCAAAAGCGCGCAGGTTTTCGTTCAAAAATTCATTACATTCAAGCAACAGTAGACATAACTTTCCAATTCTGGACTTTTGCTCAAAAGACCTCGATTTATACTCACATGAAAGTTTAAGGAAATCGGGCTGCACAGTGATTTTTTTGCAAACTTCCATTCAAGAAATCATCCAACGCGCGTTAATCGGGTTTTCGATTAAAAATTCATTACGCGGAAGCTACAGTAGACTGAAAGTTTAGATTCTGGACTTTTCCTCAGAGGCCTCGAGTTATACTCACACGAAATTTTAAGGAAATCGGAGCTGCACTGTGATTTCTACTTTTTCGCAAACTTTCATTCAAAAAATCATCCAAGCGCGCGGGTTTTCGTTCAAAATTCATTACACTCAAGCAACAGTACACACAACTTTTCAATTCTGAAGTTTGACTCGCAAAATTTTGGAAAATCCAATCCGGAAAAATCGGGCCCTGCACAGTGACTTTTTACCTTTTTGCAAACTTTCATTCAAAAAATCATCAAAAGCGCTCAGGTTTTCGTTCAAAAATTCATTACATTCAAGCAACAGTAGACATAACTTTCCAATTCTGGACTTTTGCTCAAAACACCTCGATTTATACTCACATGAAAGTTTAAGGAAATCGGGCTGCACAGTGACTTTTTACCTTTTGCAAACTTTCATTCAAAAATCATCAAAAGCGCGCAGGTTTTCGTTCAAAAATTCATTACATTCAAGCAACAGTAGACATAACTTTCCAATTCTGGACTTTTGCTCAAAAGACCTCGATTTATACTCACATGAAAGTTTAAGGAAATCGGGCTGCACAGTGACTTTTTACCTTTTTGCAAACTTTCATTCAAAAATCATCACAAGCGCGCAGGTTTTCGTTCAAAATTCATTACACTCAAGCAACAGTAGACATAACTTTCCAATTCTGGACTTTTGCTCAAAAGACCTCGATTTATACTCACATGAAAGTTTAAGGAAATCGGGCTGCACAGTGATTTTTTTGCAAACGTCCATTCAAGAAATCATCCAACGCGCGTTAATCGGGTTTTCGATTAAAAATTCATTACGCGGAAGCTACAGTAGACTGAAAGTTTAGATTCTGGACTTTTCCTCAGAGGCCTCGAGTTATACTCACACGAAATTTTAAGGAAATCGGGCTGCACTGTGATTTTCTACTTTTTCGCAAACTTTCATTCAAAAATCATCCAAGCGCGCGGGTTTTCGTTCAAAATTCATTACACTCAAGCAACAGTACACACAACTTTTCAATTCTGAAGTTTGACTCGCAAAATTTTGGAAAATCCAATCCGGAAAAATCGGGCTGCACAGTGACTTTTTACCTTTTTGCAAACTTTCATTCAAAAAATCATCACAAGCGCGCAGGTTTTCGTTCAAAAATTCATTACATTCAAGCAACAGTAGACATAACTTTCCAATTCTGGACTTTTGCTCAAAAGACCTCGATTTATACTCACATGAAAGTTTAAGGAAATCGGGCTGCACAGTGATTTTTTTGCAAACTTCCATTCAAGAAATCATCCAACGCGCGTTAATCGGGTTTTCGATTAAAAATTCATTACGCGGAAGCTACAGTAGACTGAAAGTTTAGATTCTGGACTTTTCCTCAGAGGCCTCGAGTTATACTCACACGAAATTTTAAGGAAATCGGGCTGCACTGTGATTTTCTACTTTTTCGCAAACTTTCATTCAAAAAATCATCCAAGCGCGCGGGTTTTCGTTCAAAATTCATTACACTCAAGCAACAGTACACAAAACTTTTCAATTCTGAAGTTTGACTCGCAAAATTTTGGAAAATCCAATCCGGAAAAATCGGGCTGCACAGTGACTTTTTACCTTTTTGCAAACTTTCATTCAAAAAATCATCAAAAGCGCGCAGGTTTTCGTTCAAAAATTCATTACATTCAAGCAACAGTAGACATAACTTTCCAATTCTGGACTTTTGCTCAAAAGACCTCGATTTATACTCACATGAAAGTTTAAGGAAATCGGGCTGCACAGTGATTTTTTTGCAAACTTCCATTCAAGAAATCATCCAACGCGCGTTAATCGGGTTTTCGATTAAAAATTCATTACGCGGAAGCTACAGTAGACTGAAAGTTTAGATTCTGGACTTTTCCTCAGAGGCCTCGAGTTATACTCACACGAAATTTTAAGGAAATCGGGCTGCACTGTGATTTTCTACTTTTTTCGCAAACTTTCATTCAAAAAATCATCCGAGCGCGCGGGTTTTCGTTCAAAATTCATTACACTCAAGCAACAGTACACACAACTTTTCAATTCTGAAGTTTGACTCGCAAAATTTTGGAAAATCCAATCCGGAAAAATCGGGCTGCACAGTGACTTTTTACCTTTTTGCAAACTTTCATTCAAAAAATCATCAAAAGCGCTCAGGTTTTCGTTCAAAAATTCATTACATTCAAGCAACAGTAGACATAACTTTCCAATTCTGGACTTTTGCTCAAAAGACCTCGATTTATACTCACATGAAAGTTTAAGGAAATCGGGCTGCACAGTGACTTTTTACCTTTTTGCAAACTTTCATTCAAAAAATCATCAAAAGCGCGCAGGTTTTCGTTCAAAAATTCATTACATTCAAGCAACAGTAGACATAACTTTCCAATTCTGGACTTTTGCTCAAAACACCTCGATTTATACTCACATGAAAGTTTAAGGAAATCGGGCTGCACAGTGATTTTTTTGCAAACTTCCATTCAAGAAATCATCCAACGCGCGTTAATCGGGTTTTCGATTAAAAATTCATTACGCGGAAGCTACAGTAGACTGAAAGTTTAGATTCTGGACTTTTCCTCAGAGGCCTCGATTTATACTCACACGAAATTTTAAGGAAATCGGGCTGCACTGTGATTTTCTACTTTTTCGCAAACTTTCATTCAAAAAATCATCCAAGCGCGCGGGTTTTCGTTCAAAATTCATTACACTCAAGCAACAGTACACACAACTTTTCAATTCTGAAGTTTGACTCGCAAAATTTTGGAAAATCCAATCCGGAAAAATCGGGCTGCACAGTGACTTTTTACCTTTTTGCAAACTTTCATTCAAAAAATCATCAAAAGCGCTCAGGTTTTCGTTCAAAAATTCATTACATTCAAGCAACAGTAGACATAACTTTCCAATTCTGGACTTTTGCTCAAAACACCTCGATTTATACTCACATGAAAGTTTAAGGAAATCGGGCTGCACAGTGACTTTTTACCTTTTTGCAAACTTTCATTCAAAAAATCATCAAAAGCGCTCAGGTTTTCGTTCAAAAATTCATTACATTCAAGCAACAGTAGACATAACTTTCCAATTCTGGACTTTTGCTCAAAAGACCTCGATTTATACTCACATGAAAGTTTAAGGAAATCGGGCTGCACAGTGACTTTTTACCTTTTTGCAAACTTTCATTCAAAAAATCATCAAAAGCGCGCAGGTTTTCGTTCAAAAATTCATTACATTCAAGCAACAGTAGACATAACTTTCCAATTCTGGACTTTTGCTCAAAACACCTCGATTTATACTCACATGAAAGTTTAAGGAAATCGGGCTGCACAGTGATTTTTTTGCAAACTTCCATTCAAGAAATCATCCAACGCGCGTTAATCGGGTTTTCGATTAAAAATTCATTACGCGGAAGCTACAGTAGACTGAAAGTTTAGATTCTGGACTTTTCCTCAGAGGCCTCGAGTTATACTCACACGAAATTTTAAGGAAATCGGGCTGCACTGTGATTTTCTACTTTTTCGCAAACTTTCATTCAAAAAATCATCCAAGCGCGCGGGTTTTCGTTCAAAATTCATTACACTCAAGCAACAGTACACACAACTTTTCAATTCTGAAGTTTGACTCGCAAAATTTTGGAAAATCCAATCCGGAAAAATCGGGCTGCACAGTGACTTTTTACCTTTTTGCAAACTTTCATTCAAAAAATCATCAAAAGCGCTCAGGTTTTCGTTACAAAAATTCATTACATTCAAGCAACAGTAGACATAACTTTCCAATTCTGGACTTTTGCTCAAAACACCTCGATTTATACTCACATGAAAGTTTAAGGAAATCGGGCTGCACAGTGACTTTTTACCTTTTTGCAAACTTTCATTCAAAAAATCATCAAAAGCGCTCAGGTTTTTCGTTCAAAAATTCATTACATTCAAGCAACAGTAGACATAACTTTCCAATTCTGGACTTTTGCTCAAAAGACCTCGATTTATACTCACATGAAAGTTTAAGGAAATCGGGCTGCACAGTGACTTTTTACCTTTTGCAAACTTTCATTCAAAAATCATCAAAAGCGCGCAGGTTTTCGTTCAAAAATTCATTACATTCAAGCAACAGTAGACATAACTTTCCAATTCTGGACTTTTGCTCAAAACACCTCGATTTATACTCACATGAAAGTTTAAGGAAATCGGGCTGCACAGTGATTTTTTTGCAAACTTCCATTCAAGAAATCATCCAACGCGCGTTAATCGGGTTTTCGATTAAAAATTCATTACGCGGAAGCTACAGTAGACTGAAAGTTTAGATTCTGGACTTTTCCTCAGAGGCCTCGAGTTATACTCACACGAAATTTTAAGGAAATCGGGCTGCACTGTGATTTTCTACTTTTTCGCAAACGTTCATTCAAAAAATCATCCAAGCGCGCGGGTTTTCGTTCAAAATTCATTACACTCAAGCAACAGTACACAAAACTTTTCAATTCTGAAGTTTGACTCGCAAAATTTTGGAAAATCCAATCCGGAAAAATCGGGCTGCACAGTGACTTTTTACCTTTTTGCAAACTTTCATTCAAAAAATCATCAAAAGCGCTCAGGTTTTCGTTACAAAAATTCATTACATTCAAGCAACAGTAGACATAACTTTCCAATTCTGGACTTTTGCTCAAAACACCTCGATTTATACTCACATGAAAGTTTAAGGAAATCGGGCTGCACAGTGACTTTTTACCTTTTTGCAAACTTTCATTCAAAAAATCATCAAAAGCGCTCAGGTTTTCGTTCAAAAATTCATTACATTCAAGCAACAGTAGACATAACTTTCCAATTCTGGACTTTTGCTCAAAAGACCTCGATTTATACTCACATGAAAGTTTAAGGAAATCGGGCTGCACAGTGACTTTTACCTTTTTGCAAACTTTCATTCAAAAAATCATCCAAAGCGCGTAATCGGGTTTTCGTTCAAAAATTCATTACATTCGAAGCAACAGTAGACATAACTTTCCAATTCTGGACTTTTGCTCAAAGAGCCTCGATTTATACTCACATGAAAGTTTAAGGAAATCGGGCTGCACTGTGACTTTTTACCTTTTTCGCAAACTTTCATTCAAAAAATCATCAAAAGCGCGCAGGTTTTCGTTCAAAAATTCATTACATTCAAGCAACAGTAGACATAACTTTCCAATTCTGGACTTTTGCTCAAAAGACCTCGATTTATACTCACATGAAAGTTTAAGGAAATCGGGCTGCACAGTGATTTTTTTGCAAACTTCCATTCAAGAAATCATCCAACGCGCGTTAATCGGGTTTTCGATTAAAAATTCATTACGCGGAAGCTACAGTAGACTGAAAGTTTAGATTCTGGACTTTTCCTCAGAGGCCTCGAGTTATACTCACACGAAATTTTAAGGAAATCGGGCTGCACTGTGATTTTCTACTTTTTCGCAAACTTTCATTCAAAAAATCATCCAAGCGCGCGGGTTTTCGTTCAAAATTCATTACACTCAAGCAACAGTACACACAACTTTTCAATTCTGAAGTTTGACTCGCAAAATTTTGGAAAATCCAATCCGGAAAAATCGGGCTGCACAGTGACTTTTTACCTTTTTGCAAACTTTCATTCAAAAAATCATCAAAAGCGCTCAGGTTTTCGTTCAAAAATTCATTACATTCAAGCAACAGTAGACATAACTTTCCAATTCTGGACTTTTGCTCAAAACACCTCGATTTATACTCACATGAAAGTTTAAGGAAATCGGGCTGCACAGTGACTTTTTACCTTTTTGCAAACTTTCATTCAAAAAATCATCAAAAGCGCTCAGGTTTTCGTTCAAAAATTCATTAACATTCAAGCAACAGTAGACATAACTTTCCAATTCTGGACTTTTGCTCAAAAGACCTCGATTTTATACTCACATGAAAGTTTAAGGAAATCGGGCTGCACAGTGATTTTTTTGCAAACTTCCATTCAAGAAATCATCCAACGCGCGTTAATCGGGTTTTCGATTAAAAATTCATTACGCGGAAGCTACAGTAGACTGAAAGTTTAGATTCGGACTTTTCCTCAGAGGCCTCGAGTTATACTCACACGAAATTTTAAGGAAATCGGGCCTGCACTGTGATTTTCTACTTTTCGCAAACTTTCATTCAAAAAATCATCAAAAGCGCTCAGGTTTCGTTCAAAAATTCATTACATTCAAGCAACAGTAGACATAACTTTCCAATTCTGGACTTTTGCTCAAAGACCTCGATTTATCATTCACATGAAAGTTTAAGGAAATCGGGTCTGCACAGTGATTTTTTTGCAACTTCCATTCAAGAAATCATCCAACGCGCGTTAATCGGGTTTTCGATTAAAAATTCATTACGCGGAAGCTACAGTAGACTGAAAGTTTAGATTCTGGACTTTTCCTCAGAGGCCTCGAGTTATACTCACACGAAATTTTAAGGAAATCGGGCTGCACTGTGATTTTCTACTTTTTCGCAAACTTTCATTCAAAAAATCATCCGAGCGCGCGGGTTTTCGTTCAAAATTCATTACACTCAAGCAACAGTACACACAACTTTTCAATTCTGAAGTTTGACTCGCAAAATTTTGGAAAATCCAATCCGGAAAAATCGGGCTGCACAGTGACTTTTTACCTTTTTGCAAACTTTCATTCAAAAAATCATCAAAAGCGCTCAGGTTTTCGTACAAAAATTCATTACATTCAAGCAACAGTAGACATAACTTTCCAATTCTGGACTTTTGCTCAAAACACCTCGATTTATACTCACATGAAAGTTTAAGGAAATCGGGCTGCACAGTGACTTTTTACCTTTTTGCAAACTTTCATTCAAAAAATCATCAAAAGCGCTCAGGTTTTTCGTTCAAAAATTCATTACATTCAAGCAACAGTAGACATAACTTTCCAATTCTGGACTTTTGCTCAAAGACCTCGATTTATACTCACATGAAAGTTTAAGGAAATCGGGCTGCACAGTGACTTTTTACCTTTTTGCAAACTTTCATTCAAAAAATCATCAAAAGCGCTCAGGTTTTCGTTCAAAAATTCATTACATTCAAGCAACAGTAGACATAACTTTCCAATTCTGGACTTTTGCTCAAAACACCTCGATTTATACTCACATGAAAGTTTAAGGAAATCGGGCTGCACAGTGATTTTTTTGCAAACTTCCATTCAAGAAATCATCCAACGCGCGTTAATCGGGTTTTCGATTAAAAATTCATTACGCGGAAGCTACAGTAGACTGAAAGTTTAGATTCTGGACTTTTCCTCAGAGGCCTCGAGTTATACTCACACGAAATTTTAAGGAAATCGGGCTGCACTGTGATTTTCTACTTTTTCGCAAACTTTCATTCAAAAAATCATCCAAGCGCGCGGGTTTTCGTTCAAAATTCATTACACTCAAGCAACAGTACACACAACTTTTCAATTCTGAAGTTTGACTCGCAAAATTTTGGAAAATCCAATCCGGAAAAATCGGGCTGCACAGTGACTTTTTACCTTTTTGCAAACTTTCATTCAAAAAATCATCAAAAGCGCGCAGGTTTTCGTTCAAAAATTCATTATCTTAATTAAAACTGCTTTATTTCAAGGGTACTTTAAAGGAAAATGAAAAATATCAGGAAACTCGGCGAGAGATAAAGAACATGAGCACCAAAAAAGAGTATTTTACTACTGCATAATGAATGCTATAAAATTATGGTAACAGAATATTTTACGATACCCAATTTGCTTCAAACTGAACATGCTGTTATCACTATCTAAATTGAGCATATAAAAATATAATTTATCCAAAGTACAACCTTTATAAACTGACATTAATATAATGGCACCCAAGCGAAAAATCGAAGAAGTCAAATCCACCCCCTTGAAAACCAAAAGAACCAAATGTGAGTCTCACTTTTTCAGTGTCTCATTAGAAACGTACCGCTTAAATGTCTTTTCCAGTTTGTCAAATTCTCAGGCATTTCCGCAGGTGGTGAGGTTCTGGTGACGGGTTCAGGGGATGTGGGCCAATTAAGCCCAGATGCATTGGAAAAATCCAGAGCGGCTCTGGTCAAGTTAGCCCACGAAATTGTCGGTGATTGCGCATGCAGAATGCACACAGTGTGTCTCACTAAGAATGGTAAAGTTTTGACTTTTGGTTGCAATTACGAAGGCGCTCTAGGCAGAGTCACGGACGGTAAGAAGGGCTTTGAGTTTACCCCAGAAGAATTTGAACTTCCTGCAGCTCTGTTGGAAGATGAGCAGACAACAACGCAGACAGAAACTTTAAATTCTGGACTTTTGCTCAAAAGACCGCGATTTATACTCTCGCAAAATTTTTGGAAAATCGGACGGAACCCTGATTTTTTAAGTTTTTTGCCAAACTTCCTTGCAAGAAATCATCCAAAGCGGGCTAAGCGGATTCTCGTTCAAAAATCCATTACATCCAAATTAGAAGAACAGCTGAAAATTGCAGAGCCGGGCCTCCTTTATATGCAGAAGAAATTTCAGCAGATTCTGTGGCACAAAAAGAACGGAAATCTAAAGGAAAATGGGAATAGGTAAATAGCTAAACCAAACAACTTTTAGCAACATTTTATATTCCCTCACATAGGAACTAAAAATATATATGTATTAATGATAATTACAACATTATCTTGGATTATTCGCAATACGCATAAGTACAAAAAACTAAATGTACAAAGTAACAAGGTTGAATTAGGGCTACAAAAATATTAATGCAGTATTTAGCATCTGAATGTCGTTAAGCATATAGAGAATTGCCCTTTAGTGAGTACAATAATCATACTAGTTTGTAACCAAATTATTTGCTTGAAAAGCTTCAAGATGAATGGGCATTCTTCCAAGCAAATTTCGAGACAGCTTCCAAAAATATATGGACATATTACTTTCCCGTTATTTCACCTTTTAATATATTTATTTTGTTTTTGGTTAACAGCGAGGTAAGCATGCAGGTACAGATTTCTTTAAAAATTATTGAGCAGAGAAACTTATGATCGATTAAACAGTTGTAACTTTATAGTACAAAAGCTGCTACTGTTTCTCTTATTAAAAATTATCACATAATATACACTTAACAATGTATTTATCACTTTCTAAGTTTCCTACATTTTTTTGTATTTTTTTTATTTTGCTTACATTTTTATTTATCGTTTTTTACTTGTAATATTTTATCAAAAAGTATAAAATACTGTAAAATATTATTATGAACACAACAATTCTCTTTATCTCTTACGACTCACATCACGATCACAAACAAATCGATGTTTGCGGATTGGAAGACAATTAAACTCATGCTAGCACGCAGACAAAATTACACTACTCAATTTCCGGCTAATTAAAAAAGATAAATTTACACGATACACCAATAACAACAAAACCTACTCGTACACTGTTATAATCAAGATCACTGCGCCAGAATTACACCGTTATGTTACTAATAGTGTTGGGATAAATGGACCTATTCCATAATCGAGTACTCCTTGCTCATTCGGTTATCCGAAATAATTGATACTGAACCGAACTATAAAACGGTTAAAACCTACTTCTCGTTAAGTCTCGTTCTCGGAGGAGTCAAATCCAAAAAAAAAAGAAATGCAATGAAGTAATAGTGATAAGATCGCGATTGAGTAGA
The DNA here is from genome assembly GCA_024550625.1 of Dendroctonus valens. Lineage (NCBI taxonomy): Eukaryota > Metazoa > Arthropoda > Insecta > Coleoptera > Curculionidae > Dendroctonus > Dendroctonus valens. The sequence continues at coordinate 1,334,963 of JAJTJO010000284.1, read as the reverse complement.
GACAATAATGAGTACAATACTTTCGCAGAACGAGTACTTAAATATCCGAATAATTGATCCGAAGTAACCATTATTGGATCCGGCGACTATTGGATAAGTCGTAACGAGTATTTCAAAGTACACCGAGCGGAATCTCACACCACTAGTTACGTAAGATGTTGCGAATGAGCTGAACACAAGCACCGATTGGCGCAGTCATCTTGCTTATTGCCAGTGTCTACAACATTTTGAGCAATGGGTTCCGAAGTTTCGGCACCTTCACCAAATTTAATCAGCAGGGAAGCATTATCTGATCGGATTGTATGATTTTCTATTATTTTTCTGGGCATTGAATCATTAGAAAGAGGAGCCAAACTATGGCACAAATTGGGGCAATTTTTCACTTTACTCGGAAGTAAAACGAAAAACCACACTATCTAACATTTGGACCGTTTCAAGATGCACTAAAAACTTAATTCGATTAGCACCAATAAAACGCATCTCGTAAAACGTTGGTAACGAGCCTCGTTATTGCGTAAAATGAATTCGATGACCAAAAATGAAAATCATGTATCAAACAGTATACTTTCGTGATTATATTTCTTAGTATTAGTAAGTCCTAAAAATAAGATATAAATGCACGAAACTAGAAGAACCTCATTAATGTATTATCAGATAATGTTTCGATTAAGTAATATAAAGTTATGTACAAAACAGTATGTTCAACAACTCGCACTTTCCCAAGGCTATTTGTGTTCAAAAAAAATGTACTTCGATAAATACGAATATATGCCCTGGCAATGTAATTACATGGAGTGCAAACTGGGGCCACAAAAAAAGTGAATAATTAACTTACGGTGTAGTTAATTATTCGTTAACTCTTTTCTATATTACAAATATAATACAAAGTATTTATAAATCTAAAATTAAACAAAAACATTTTATATCATTTGATTTATTAACATAAAATTAATTCGATTAAGAAAGAAAAAATGCGCTAAACAGTCACTGGGAAGAATTAATATTATTAACAGATATCACATTCGAATTTTACTTAATCACAAATAGTTTAAAAACATTACAGATTGGTCCAAGCACAACCAAGCCAGTCGTAGCCTGCCAACCAATTTAAACTAAAACGAATTCTTAAATAAAAATCCTTCTCATCTACGCCAACAGGTACTGTTGGATATAAAATGAAAAAAAAACATTCTTTCCCCAATCAATCATTTTTCTGTCAATAAACCTTTCATCAATAATAACTAAATCACAGTATAAATCAGCGTGTATCACATACACGCTTTCAAATCAATACAAGAAGATTTTTGGCATTTAAAGCAATTTTACCTAAACAAAAACTTGCTTTAAATGCCAAAAATTTTCAATGCTATTTACAAAGATCGCATTAGTGGGGACAACTTTTAAAAATTCAGTTCGGACAATGAGACCAAAAATTGGTGGTGTTAAAAAGTCCAAAAAATTGTACAATAATTAAGAATATTTCGTAATATTTTTAAACTTTCTATTCTTCCACATGCGACGGGTATTTATAGAGTGAGCCCTAAAAGTAAGCGTTTTGATTTAAATAATTTCACAAAACTAAAAATTGCATTTACCATTATTTTTCCCAAAAAACAGTCCGCTGAATTTTAAATAAATGAAGACGTCCACGTCCGGGACTCACTATATGTATTTTGTATGTTGCATAAAATTTGAATACTGGAATCGAAAAAAGATTTACGCTTAACTAAGTTATTTGGCAAAAAGTGAAAATAAAATAACTAAAAATATTTACTAATATTCTTAACCTTCCCCGCTAAATGCGACCAATCCGCTTCTATATATTCATATGTACATATGGATAGGATGCACATATAATGTCTTCCTTAACCATTTTTTTCTATATTTTTTTAATTTGCAAAGTGTACCACAATCAGATACTATATATACTTTTTTCCCGATTCAGATTAACATATTTAATCTGAATAAAAAAAAACACACAAAATAGAAGGAAAATATTTCCTTCTATTTTGAATTTTTTAAAAAGGTTTCTGCAAATTAAAAAGAAATTCAAAACTATTATTTACAAATATACACTAAATGGTTAGTTAACAGAAACCAGCCCGTTCTTTCAGACGGGCTCTTGTTGGAAAAACGAAACAAGGGCATCCCGTTCTGCCCTTAATTGCCTCTGCTCATTAGTCAGATCTTCAACCTCCTTTTGCAGCTGAACGTCAGCGGCGGCTAAGGTGCGAGCAAATTTTGTCGAGTTGATTAAAATGCTCACTTTTGAAATCTTTTTAGACCGGATGTCGTTAGGCAACTGATCCTTAAGATTCTCATAGGCGACTTTTAATCCAACTCGCCGTTGACGCTCCATGTCATTATGCAGATCCCGTTTGTCAACCGGGGTCTTGGAGCTGCTCCCCTGGTTTCGCTTACGTTTAGAGCCACGAGTGGCCCTTTTTGACCCGCCAGTTTTTCGCGAGCTCTGGCGTTTGGAGGTTGACGGAACTGTCTCCGTCGTTGCAGGTGAAGCTGCAGACATACTGGTCTGCTCAGTCTCTAATTGCAGAGGGGTGGTACTCTGCGTTTTTTCTGCTTCCACCTTTTGTGGCCATTCCTGGCATTGGTGGCTGCTCAGCTCTGTGGGCAGATGGCAATTATCCCGTTTTGTAGACGGAATCGAGACCACGTCGATTTCATCTTCTTCTGTAATAGAGGAAAAAACACATTAATGCCCTGTTCGGTTTCGGTTGAAAATATCAAGTTTCAAAACAAATCTTGAATGGAGCAGCAACAAAATGATGCGGTTTTCATGCATCTGTTCTACATTTTCGCATAATCGGACACCCTGAGCTTAGTTCAATGAAAGTTTGCTATTAATTTTTCTAAATTGGAGAGCTTTTTATAAAGGAAAATAATTTTAAAGCAAAATTGTGTGTGCAACCGTGGAACACGGCGGCGGATGGAACACTCAAATGGATGAACATTTGGTGTGGGCGAGTTCGTTAGTATTGTTGGAATTTGGACGAAATGAGCTATTTAAATATCCTGAAAAGTAGTTTGTTTCAAAGTGCGTATAAAATGAGAATAGGGAAGAGTGTTAAAATCTATCGAGACAATGATCTTAAGCTTAGTGCGAATGCATGCCTTATAACTGCCCAAAAGTAATTAAAACACCTGCCCAATCCCCGGATTTTAATCCTACAGAAAATTGTTGGCACTTCATGGAAATCAACATTCGGCAGCATACTATTACTTGAAAAATTCAGTTCAAACAGGTTTTAATGAAAGTGTGAGGCAAAATTGACAGAGTTTTAAAAAAATGATATTTCCCATGCGCAAACGTCGAAAATCTGGAAAAATTAATATATATATATATAATGTACATTAACAGATATTAGTCTTTAGTTTTTATGTTCTAATTGTTCTTAACTAAGAAAATGTAATAAATGTCGGAATATTTTTGTGATGCAATAATTCGTTTGTACATAAAAGATTGTAGAATTATTCATGATTAAATATACCAAAAATTATATTGCATTTTTCAAAATTTCATATTCGTGTAAAAATTCAATTAAGCGCGAAGTGGCCGAATATTTGTGACGATCTGCATGTTGGCTTCTAGTTGAAAATGACATTTCCATTTCATTCACAAACAATATTTAAACTAGTGTTCCTTAAAACCAAAAAAAAAGTAGTTATAATCCAGCAGCGGCGCGCTGTAAAAATGTATTGGTAACAAGTAAAAGCGGGCATTATTCGTTGAAAACTCGATCCCGTAGATTTGCACAACCATTTCCAGCGTCCAACTATGATAAGTAAGTGCTAGAGCGTGAGCTACAAGAAAACGAGTGGAGAAAGGTTCAAAAGTAAGTGAGACAGTGCGACAATTCTGGAAACTTTGGTCGACTGAAACCGGACCAAATCTTTCCCATCCAGAGAAAATATCATTGAGAGACAACGACTGGGCAATGGTCTAATTTTAGACAGTGAATGGCGCAATCGCTGATTATTTCGAATGAGTAATAAAACCAATAACCCGCGGTTTCAGTGGTTGTCTGGTATGTGATTAGCACACGTAGAGCGCTAATGTTGAGTCCGGATGCGGTCCTGGTGGTACCAGTTGGATCGTTTGCGCAAAAATGAGCTCTCGATGACGATCGGAATTAATAATGGCTTGCAAATCCGCTTTGGGGTCGCCCAACTGCGGAATGTGAAAGGCACCAAAGAGGATCCCAGGCCATCGTTGCTGGTCCATCTCTGACAGTACGGCATTCCGATCGGTTTTGACTCTCGCCGATATACCCGTTGTTCTGCTCAAAGAAATGCGCGGTTTCCTCAATCGACCGAATATTATTAATTGGATTAATTAAATTAGCCACTTTTTGCCCGGCCCTAAGGATGAAAAACCTTAATGCCGTGCTCGTTACTTGCGGTTTTAAACAATCCGTTAATCGAATCCTGCAAATCGTCTTCAGCTTTCGTTTACAGAGCGATGTACAGGGTTGGTCAGTAGGTTTAAACAACTTCTGGCGAGTTTACAGTTTTAAGGAAAAAAAAATATTGGTAAATCGGTCAATTGTCCCTGCTTTCTTTTTAAAGTTTGTAAGATACAGTGGTACCTCGGAATACGAGTGCCTTAATATACGAGTGTTTTGAGATACGAGCCGCCGAGCGTGCGATACATTTTGCTTTGAGATGAGAGCAAGATTTGAGATAGGAGGATCGTACACTAACACTGGTGCATACGACTGTTTCTACCACCTCAGATTAGACCTCAGTGTGTGTGCTTGTTTCCCTCGTTTTTGAAGCATTTTTGATAAGCTGGGTTCGCATTTTTTGCCTTTTGTACATTATCACATTTAATTTTATAACCATGGGTCCGAAAAAGATGATGTCTATTGAATTAAAGCGTGAAATCATAGAAAAACATGAGCAAGGTTGACGAGGATGTAAGGGCGTAGTACTTTGTTTCAACAAGCATTAAATTTGCAAATGTTTTCTCGTGAAGAGTTCATTTTGATATGTTTACTGGTGTTTGTTACTACATACCGCAGAGCTAAATAATATTTTTTTTAATCCCATTTAACAAGAGATTTTTACGTGCAAGTACGTTATGTTTTGAATTGTTTAAGAAAAAATACTGTTGGAATTACATCTGATTAGGTCATGAATTCGAATTTTCATGACCTAAATTCATAAAATAAGCAAAATACAATATACTTTTTTTGAAATTGCACGAAAACCAATAAACATATGAATACGGACTCTTCGCCAGAATGTAGCAAATTTAAGGCCCATTGAATCAAATTCAAAGCAGGTAGGTATGGGGTTACATAGGGTTTTTTTGCAGAAAACTTAAAAAATCTGACTTATTCTCAAAACATTGCATTTTTCTAACAGCTGCGAAATCCCCTTTCAAACTAGTATAAAATGGGTAGAATTTGATATGAACATGTAAAAATACAATGCTGTTAAAAGTTACTGATTTTCGGGTTTCCTTCGCTCACACTTTAAACATGCAAAAAATAACCAGTTGTAAATTGACGCCAAATTGAATATTATTATTTCCAATATCAAAACCATACCAAACTGGGCAAATATTTTAAATAATTTCAATTAATTGAATTGCCCTTGACGTTAGGACCTCAAGCGATTATCAAAGAGCACCAAAAACAATTTCCAGCGTTTTCCCTTGCCTCTAAAAGAAATCCGAATTATTTTTAAAAATTAGCCATAAATCGACTTTTACTATTAAAAGTTCTTCTATATTCTTAAATAGTCTCCGTCTAAAATCATTGCCTGTTTAAATGGCTTAAACATTTTTTCGTCTTTAAAAATCTTTTCGTTACGTAGGTGCAAAATACCCACCCACCCAACTAGATACCTTTAGGGAATTATTATGCGACTGTTTATTTTGCCCTTCAGTATTGTATATACCTGCACTTTCTAATGCCATACCCGGTTTGTTCTCGATACACAATAACAATGCCATAGATGAGAAAAGAAATGCCCACAATGCAGAACCTTGTCCATACAATAGAGTTATTGGAAACCAAGTCTTTCGTACCAAGGGAATACTGAGTTTCTCCGTAGTGCAGGTATAAAAGCTGCCACATCTGGCCCGATAATCCTGGTTCCTTTCATACAGAGTGGCCAACCAACGAAATATTTGAACAATGTTAAAATTGGTTCCTGCTATAGTCAGTGCCTTCCTCTTGGGGCAAAGCAATTTATTTGTCAAGAATGCATTTTGACGCAAATTCAAAAAAAAAAGTTACACGCTAATAGTTCTGGTGAGGTATTAGAGGCTAAAATCCGTTTCTACTCAACGTAAAATGCGGAAAGTTAGATCGTGTAATCATAGTAGATCATGCAAGTAAATATGTGAATTCAATTTTCACTATTAAAGAGAGCTCATTGTGAACATGTACCAAAGCAGTAATTTAAATTAAAAGTATTTTAAACTCTATTGCAGTTTACGTTAATTTATGCAGTATTTAAAACTGATTAAACAAAAACCAATTAATCTTTGAAACCGTTCAATGTATCGAAATAAATGAAGAGCACCTTTTGGGCGTAAAAATCCCCTTAGTATCCAAAATTAATATTTGTTATTGAAAATAATGACATATCTGTTTAGTTTAAACTGATTATGTGCTTGGGTAAGAAATCAGATTATGACTCTTTTGGAAATAAGTCCATTTCGCCAACAATCATTGAAATACAGAAAGTCGTTCAAATGTTAGAACTCGAAACCTACATTTTGAGGACCGATATCTTCGTTCGAGGGACGTTAACAATTATATGAACAAATCATATTATTTGACCCGCCCTGCAAGCTCTCTAAAGATATTCACGTACTTAAGGGACACCCTGTATCATAGGAAATAGAGCAACGACACTGAGAAAATTTTCCGTTATCAAGTTACGACCGATTAAAGAAGATTTTATGGCCATAATTTGAGGGGAACCTAATTTTAACAGCGTTTCGTCACGTTCCAAAATGGTTGCATTGTCATTTATTAAGCATTCCATTCCATTAGGCCAACTTTTCCAGGCTCAGATAACAAGTAGTGAGAATTTATTGAAGCGTCTTATATCATTTGGGTTCGCTCCTGTCTGAACTCCAGAAATGAACCTCTTAGAAATCGAGTTTGTGTTGCCTACTCAGGGCTTGTTAGATGATATTTTTAGCAGATTGTGAAGCATTTGGCAGTGAGTGTAAACATTTCAATGGGTCACCAAAGTCGTTTAGATAAACTGACAAATCGCCGCTCAGATTAGCGAAAGAGGTCAAAGCCGACACCTCCTCAAAATGTTGACTGACCTGACCAGATTCCCACGAAAATCGCTCTTGAACTTCCCTTATCTGTTGTAAAATGACTTGCTTCTTCTTTTCGACCGATTAGATAAGACGCTGTCGCTCTGTTGCATTTTCAACTGAATGCTCCCCATCTCAAACCACGATTTATCAGGATCTAATCAAACGTTCATTGACTCCTGGATCGGCAAAGGTAGAAAAAATTGGCAAAACTGTGCTAATTTTTTTTAAATACTGCCGGCATAATGAGAGGCGGTGTGTTAATTTGTGCCGACTAATATTAGAAATTTTTAGATTTCCTGATCCAAATTTAAAGCAGCAGAAAATTGCTCGCTCCGAAAAGTGATTCAACAAAACTTTCTAATCTGGCCACCCGAGGCTTGTTTTAATGGAAGAAACGCTTTTCGCGGAAGATCTGCGTTGAGTATTGTTCGAATGCGACCCACCACTGCCCTTGAGAAAAGGGACGGGCGGTTGCTTTTATGCTCTGAAATGTTCTTTCAACAGATCTGCTAAAACTCGCACTATTAAGATAATATGAAAACGCCAGGCCTGGTCAACAGTCGACGGCGTCTTTGAACAATTATGCCTGCTATGAACCATTCATCAGAACACAACTGATATGTTCCTGTTCCGTTCTGAATGAAATTTTCTGTTAAAAAAAATTCCAAGTGGGTGAACATTCGAAAACGTCTATGCATAAAACCAAGCTGCGAAAGATGAAACTGGTACCGTTCAGCAGTATGTAAAAACGTTTCAAAGGACATTCGGAGACAAAACAACACGAAATGAAGCGGAGTGGTTTCATCAAGACAATTTTTAGTAGCAGCGAGCATTCTTTAAAAAAAAACGCTTCAAAGTACCCAATTAAAACAGTTTTTACAAAAATACCACACGACAAATGAATGCAGTATATGAAAGCCATACAGGAAATTAGAGTTGCTCTGGAAAATGAGAGCTTGTAGATTATTGTTGGTGAAAGTAGAGACGCTTGTGGTCGATACATCTCACATATTTAATAATAAGATGTACAAGAAGACAATTCAAGTTAAACCCATTTACTTGCTTCAAAAGAGAAGGAGCTCAAAAAATCAGACATTCAAAGAAATCTGTTTGTAAACGAGGATTTGCTACATTTTTAACAAGACAGTGCCCTTCCCCATTTGCTAGTTAGACAATGATTCGATGATCGTTATCCAAATAAATCGATTGGTAGACCAGGCCCTATTGAGTGGCCACCGCGATCGCAGACCTAACGACACATGCTTTTTTTCTTCTGGGGACAATTAAGTTCTGATGATTTTAAAACCCAGCCCGACTAAATTGAGCAATTCCAACATAAACTTCTACAAGCCTAACGGTTTAGTACCCCATCCGGGGACACTTTCGATAATGTTCGTCATGAAGTTCGTTAGAAGCTAGAGGGTTGATGGTGTAGGATTGATACATAAATTTGGTTCCCCCTGCTTATTATAGAAACAGTTCCGAGGAATTTTGTAAATATCGATGTAGTTTTTTTCAGTCCTAAAGTTTTCAAATTGCCCTCCTGTATATGCGTATATTTTCATTGAATTTAAATGCATATATTCCGTGCGACGACTGACGGAAAATAAATGAAAAAGAAAACTGTTTGACCACTAAATAGTGAAAAAGTAGGGGCACTAATAAATAAATAAGTGGAGAACCCGAAAACTGCGCAAATCTGGCATTGCTGTGGACGCCGCCGCCCAATTTGGCGGTATTTTCAAGGTCTTAGACGAACTTGGCGCCATTTTCCCATCGATCGCGTCGCGTCCTTGAAAGGCCGGAAAACTCAAAGGGGGAGCGCCCAGCCACCCCTTTTCCAGGGAAAACCGTTTGGCGGGAAACCGCAGCCGTGACGTATTCCAAACGATAATTCAACGCGACGTTTCGACCATCCTCAGGTTCTGATCCTATACGAACACTTCCGAAGTTGTTGCAACGATACATGCTCAGTCACTTCGGCTCCACTCGTCGCATGCCCTTAATGGTGCAGCCCTTGCGTCGGGAGCGCCCATTTTTTTATTGTCTGCCTTTGGAAGGTCATACGTATCGTGATCCAGGCGGCGGGGTCAGACCTACAACTTTCCCGAGTCGGCCCTTTAGAGGGTCTATTGAACTTGGATGCGAATTAGTCGCGTCTGTCTTCTTGGGTCAACATTCCAAGCTTTCCTGATGGGGTCCCGAAGTTGCGCGGTTGTCGCTTTTCTGACTAGACATTCAACAATGGAGGGTCTGGATCGCGGCCGCCCTTTTATTATACCTGTCAGGTCCTTTTGCATCCAACTTTAGGGTAAACAACATTGGGGGTTTCTGGCTGCTCATAAATTCCCCCAGTCAATCAATCATGGCTCACAGTTGGGGAACGCACAAGAGGAACTGTTTTGATGAATTGTTTACCAATGTTTTTGGCAACTTCTCGCGCTTCTTAGCTGAAAGTCTAGCCGGCCACTAATGGGGTCATCCACCGATTACGCAAACCGGCTTCGAAAATTATACATGCTTTTAGCATTCGAGTGTATCGCACTAATTGGAAATGCATTCATTCGATCATTTCACTCTTGAAAGCAATTAGTCAGCTATGGCTGTTACAATTTTTCGCCCTAATTCATGACGCAATTTTCCTGGAATATTACTGTATCACATGAGCACGGTGTCCAAGAGTTCGGTTGTCCTTAAACTTATGAATTGGTTCAGATGCAAACATGCAATGAAACCCTCCAAGAGAAGCTCTTGCCTAGTGGTTTAGAGCCAATCTTATCCTCGGATAGTATGGATCTAAACAACGCCCGAAATCCAATAGATTGCCGATTCATCGATTTATTCATAAACATTTTTAGGGCGACAGCCAACATCGATCGACCGGGGGCTCGTCAATGACGCAATTTTTTTCGATATAACCGATTTCTCCATTTCGTACGCACTTTCAGAGAGAGATTTGCTGATAACGAGAATCGGTGTTAAGCGATTGAGAATGTTCTGCGCTGAATGGTTTCCTCCAAAGACTTTAGGGCGAAATAGATAGGCGAACCTAGTCATCCATAAATTCCGTAATGTTTGTGAGCAACATGGGTTTCGATCGGCGATTTATGAATGAAATGGATAAAGTACTTACAAAGTTCGACCGATCGATATATTTATGAACATTAGAATTAATGTGAGGACATACTGGCTAGTTCACTCACATTGGCGCAGTTAATATTTATATTAATCGATGCTGCACGAACGCCTCTGTTAGCTCCTGCCAGTCCTTTCTGTTGCATGCTGTTCTTATCCAGTCATGCCCAGCCAATCTCTTTATGTCATCTGACCATCTTGTTGGAGATCTTCCTCTACTTCTCTTGTTCTCCCATGTCCTTTATTCTACCACTCTCTGCGTCCAATTGTTGTCTGTCATTCTTCCAAGATGTCCCGACTTGCCGAATTTCATTGACTTTTGTTCTATAGAAATCTATAGCTCGGTGGGACGTGTGAAATTTTTGTTTCTGTTGAGCGCCCATGTCCCTGTTCCGTAGGTGAGCACCGGCAGGACATGCTGGTTGAAAACAAGCGATTTTATCATATTCGACATGTCGACTTAAAAATTTCCAAATTAATGAATTATAAGACAATTGAATACTGTTTTCCTGATATTTTGTTGTGGATGGGAAATTCGAAAACTGGAAATACTGCACGTCAAATGGTGGCGATTGGCGCAAAGATGCCTTATCCGAAAGTTTATATTTTCAGAAATGCAGCGTGTTGTTGTAATTTTTATCTGGACTTGAAATTTTAAAATTTGTGACGATAGTTTTTTTAGATGGCGAATGTGATGCGTGTTACAATTTTCGCACTGCTCTTAGAGGGCGCTACTTGCTACCAATATTGTCGACATTTAAAGTAATAACTTTTCACCCTGTAAGTGTAACATTAAATTTAGCTCAAAATCTAAAACAGCAATAATTTCTACATCAATTGAAGATTCTTGTTTCATATCGATATTTGGGTCTGTTCTTGAGATAAACGGATTCAACGAACGCTAAAGCTTTTATCAACACGCCAAATCATGTATTTTAAATCCTGCAAAATTCGTAATAATTACTTAAAGTAATTGCTCAAAGTAGTGATGGGCACTATCGAATAAATTCATTCGAATGAACACATTCCTTGAATAGTTTGTGGTGGAGAAGAAGAAAGTGCAGTGGAGAAAAGTTACAAATTAATTTAAAAAAACTGATTTAAAACAGAACTTTATTCATAAAAAAGTAATGCAACGACTTAAAATAAAATTTTCAAATTCGATATGCATCATTTTTTCAATATAGATATTTTCATTTTATTTAAATTAAACACTAATTATTAATTTAATTTTTGCTTCATTGGCGTATTTTTCTATTCTGTTGTTAATTATTCATATTTATTTTATCTCAATGTTTGTATTTAATACCATTACTAATGGTACTTCATAATGCCAATATAGATAGCACTTTTCAATAAATAAATTTTTGAAAAAAAAAAACAGTTTTAATAAATTAATGTGTTTGCTTAAAAAATGAAAAATTAATTTAATTAAAATTTTAATTCGTTAATTGCAATCGAATTATAGCTATCGGATTATCCGATAATTATAAAACAAATGAATAAAACACTGCTATCGAATAACTCGATAGTTCCCATCAATGAATGAGACATCGATATCTTCTCCAAATTTCAAATTTCTAACCCATATATTTTTAGAATAATGGCAAAAAAAAGAATTTAAATTACGACTTAAAACACCCAATATCTCCGAAAATATTGAACATCGAAAAATGTAAACAAATGCATCTGTTTAATCTGAGATTTCCTCACACTAAACATCATGACAACTCATTCCGTATTTGTTTTTTATAAATTGCACAAGAATGCAGTAAACGGGAATTTTTTCTGGGAGTCCATCTCTGTCGATCCAGACGCGACGCTCTATATGGACGCATGGCGTCACCGAGACAGAGACGCCCGGTCCCGGGCCGGACGGGAGTATGAGAGAAACGGCAGCAGGAAGGAGAATAAGGAGAGCATTCCCCTATCGACCTTGACACGTGAAAAAGTGCGTAAGTTATCACGATGTTGCCAAATTAGTGGCTGGACTCGTGGGTAACCCTGAACGCAATCAAATTAACTGAATTAATCAAGCGGGTCAGATGATTGAATTTCCCGCACAGCGCACTTGAGTAATGATTAAGGCCTCAGAAGAAGGTGCGAGCCAATTGAAACCGAAGTGATTCGTGAAACATCCCCGTTAACTGAGTCAACTGTTTTAGGCGACTTGAAACGAAAATAGAGGAAGTCCTTGATTGAAAACAATAAACTAAAACTAGTTGGCAAGACAGTTCCGATCTCCACCTTCGCGGTGTATAATGAGCGACGCATCCTTGAGGTGCGTTATCAAGGCCGGCAGTCTTTGCACGTTTTATTACATCGATCTTATGCCAATTCTCTGGATTCGCATCAGCGGGCCCGTAGGTGTAATTAATCGAGTCCGAAAAAAAATCTAGGTCACCCAAAAATACTAGATTGGACTTTGCTCGCAGGCAGCTGGATTAGATTGGGCCTTAGCGCGCCCGCACTAGGTCAAAGTGCGAACCTCACTGGTAACCTTGATCAGTCCGTGGCAACTGCAAATGGGGACAAACAAATGAAGAAAACAATCGGTGCGGTACCACGGCCAACAAATCAGGTTCTCCAGTGGCACAGTGATCGAAACACGTGCCACCAGCCGTCACCATTGCCGCCAACCTTCGTACACACACTCACAGTGATAAAATAGCTAAAAACTTCTCACGCATATACGCAAATCCTGAAGGCCGCTCGGTATCCATTATTTGTTAATGTTTGAAATGTTTTTGAAAGAACATCGCACGTTCCGGTTATTTTAATTTTATTAATTACGGATTAATATGTTGGGCCACTCGTTCCTTTGTAAAACCATTGCGCAGTTCTGGGCCCACTTTGATGGCCACTGTCCACACTGGGTTCGCATTTCAATTGTTTGCGTTCGGGCGAAAATATTCCGAAGGCCAAAGGGCTCCATAGCCCCAGTATATGTATATAGGTATGTAGGTAGGTAGGTAGATAGGCAGGTATACCTTCCTGAAAATGTCGCGTTTAAGCAATTCCGCTAATGGATTAGCATACAGATGACCAGTTCGACTATGACAGAGTTCCTATTTCTTCTATTAACATACTAAATCCGTCAGCAGATATAAAAGCCAAGGTTGGACAATTTCCTTGATCGCAAGCAGGTGATTAACCTTTTTTCGTTGCGCGTAATAGTTCAAAATGATAAAAATTGCCGCTTGTTATCGGGAAATATGAAAAGTTCTAAACAAATGAATAGTCCGAGCAAAATGTGAAATGCCATTGAGAAATTAATGTGTTTGATGGCAGCGTTGTGGAAGAGCATACTTTCGACCAGATTATGGCATTCAGAGTGAGAGGGAGATTTCACCCCTTAGAGCATGCGATTAAAAGCCCGGAATATAGATGGTTTTTAACGTTTTTCCCCATGTACAGCTGGTATTCACGTTAGAAAAGAAAAGAAAAAAAAAACACTCATACAAGATCATGAACAATTGGAACAGAATAGCCAACTAAGATTGTAAACACCCGGTATGTACAGAGTGTCCCAACAATAGAAGAAAGTAATTTTACGCCTTCAGACTGTTTCAGAAAAGTTGCAGTGCAGGAAACTGCTTTTTTCTAATAGAATACCCGATATTTTATTTTATTATTTTTATTTTTTATTTTATTTTATTTGAATTCTAATGTAAATTTCAATTATTTTTTGTTATATAAAATATGAACGAAAATCGGATACTCGCATCTTCACGGTGTTGAAAAATCGAAAATTTCTCCGTCATCTTTAGACACAAAATTTTGAAATTTGACTGAAGAAAGGACTAACACTATATTAATATTGTATTTTCAAACTCAAAAATTAAAGTTTTTTTAAATGACACACCCCACATAGTGGCAGTGCATTTTATTCAAGATAATTTTTGACTACAGGACGACTGAGAAGCGGAATTGGAGAAATCAAGTCATGGACTTATTACGAGAGGAAGATGAAGAAAAAAGAAATTTTCATTTTATTATATTATAGAAAAAATAATCTTTCATTTTTGCTAAATAGTTTCTTTACCTGTCTGTTCTAGTTTACGAAAAAGTTCGATTTTGATTGGCTTGACAAACAGGTGTTTAAATAATTAAACATTTATAGTAGTCTTGAATTGAACTAATCTAATTTTTCCAACTTTTTGACGATTTATTAATTGTTGTTTGTGTTATATCATCATTGATTAGTTATTGTGAATAATTTAAAAAAGCTTTAATTTTTGCTAAACAGTTTCTATACCTAAATGGCTTCATTGTATTTTACAGGTAGGAATTTTGTCATGAATTAAACTTAATTTTTCCAACTTTTTTTTGCTATTTCTGTTATTGTCGATTTATGAATTTGTTGTTTTGCTCGTCGAACAGTTACACCACTTCAATTGTCAAAAGTGAGGCTTAACATACGAAAAAAATTATGTATTTAGGAAGTTCCTGCGAAAGTTGAAGGTAGAAGCTTCATGCATGCAAACTGATGATGGTGCAGAAAGACACCGAAACGTTTTTGTAATGAAATAATAAACAATATAATTGACTTGGAACCCAGGAATTTTATTTTAATTTAAGGATAAGGTCGCTTATTTGGACATTTATTAAAACATACCTAATATATGGCGTATTTGTAATTTGCTTTCTTTCATTTTTAAGCATTTCTTTCGTTAATCCGTAAATACGTTCATTCAAACGATTATTATGACCGCGCTATAGTTTCAAAGACAAATACTTTGCAACCCAAATATTAATTTAGTCTTAGACCTTTCTCCTGCCAAATTTCAAAATTTCGCGTCTAATAAAACAAATCTTAACTCTATCGTTAGAACACTCTGTATGTGAACGATCTGGTTTATAATCTTTAAAGTTAAAGCGACTAAAGTTGCTAAATGCAACGGGCTGAAGACGCGCACGATTGTGTGCCCACTTATTAGTAGTTTTTGAAACAAATTGAATCAGATAATCGCTGCTCCTGAAACTCGTGAATTTTTCAGAATTCAGACGCGGAAAAGAAGTTTTATTAGAAATCGCCTCTGAAGATGCAAGCCATTCGTGCGTGCGAAACGTCAGAAACAAAATTACACATACATATTAGAACGCAAAACGAAATTATAACCCAAAAAAACTTAAAAACTCCGTCATAACGGCTCGTGAAGAAATTCTTGTGCCTATCTAAAAAAAGCTAAATCTAAAAGCCCAAAAAACAGTTTCAAGCCTCAGCAGCAGCTTGTTGAAAAAAATCTGCTGTTGATCAGGAAGATTTGAATGCAGAACAAACCCGATTATATAATTAATAAAACATTGCTGGTGCTGTGTTTGGAGTGGCGGCACGTGTGGAAAAGACACTTCCGGTTTGTACTACGCTGATGCGTACCAGAGCGATTGGAATGCAAAGAGCATCCACTTGACATCCTGATTTGGAGACGCTTTAAAAACCGAAAGTGATCAATTTGAATGGTTCACTCACTCGCCTCACTATTTGCTCAAGCCAAAATATTTAGCAATAGGTCGTTAACAGGTTGAACAACCTGGTCGGACAAGTTCAAGAACGAGTCAAAGTGCGCCGTAAACAGAGAACCACTTCGGACGGTGTCGCGTTTTTTTTTTCGCCGAAAATCATGCGGTTTGCAACTACGCACCAACTGGCCTGGTTATCAGCTGATTTACGTTCTTTCGCCCAGATTTTGTAACAATTCAGTCAGCAACTTTGACCCGATTCGTCAAGGAAATGTTCAAGAAAATGCCCCCGAACGTATACACGAGCCTCCTTATCTGGCCCTACTACAATGTTAGGTGTTTGATTTCACGTTCCATCCATCCGAAGCAAAACATGCCAAGATTAATTGCAGTACCAATTTTGTTGCAATTTTCGAATAACACGTGTGATCTCGATGGGGAAAAATCGCTAATTATTGGCTACAGGTCAAGCATCAAGCCACTTTCGAACGATTGGGACTTGGAATGGATGGAAAACGACAATTCCCTAATGCTAGTCGAGGAATTGTTCCCGACTTTATCGAGCTGCGATAACGAAGTAATTCAACATTCGGTACACGCCGCAATTGTGGTCAACGACTTACTACACATGTTTCTATTTGTACAAGGTGTTTCCTCTAACGTTGACATTCCTCTAGATCATTTATTTCAAAAAATTGTGAAGAGTAGTAAGTAATAAAAAAGTAAATAAAGACAATCAGATTAAAATCAGTTTATCATATTTTCCTGACTGTACTTCAATTCACTCCAATACATTCCTGGGTTTCAGTCAATTTTATTGTTTATTATTTAAAATGTTACAAATACGTTTCGGTGTCTTTCTCCACCATCATCAGTTTGTGCGTATAGTTGTTTCTACCTTAACATTCAACTGGTCACTCTAACACAAGTTACCAAGTTAACATTCAACTGGTCACTCTAACACAAGTTAACAAGTGACCAGTTGAATGTTAAGGTAGAAACAACTATACGCACAAACTGATAATGGTGGAGAAAGACACCGAAACGTATTTGTAACATTTTAAATAATAAACAATAAAATTGACTGAAACCCTGAACAGTGATTCTCTATATGACCTCCATTTAGCTCTATATATTTTCCAGAATCAGATTCAACTTCATCTAAAACGTTTTGAATATATTAAAGACGTAAATCATCAACATTCGTAACTGGACTTAATACACAGCATTCTTAAAATTGCTCGAGAACAGAATCAAGAGGCGTTAAGTCGGGGCTGTTAGGGGGCCATGGGATAAGACCAACTCGTCCAATCGAGATATCAAAAGTTTCATTTTAAAAAAGTACTTGTGGGAGAACTTTGTGTGTTGGATAAGATAATTAATTCTTCATCTGCATTAAGAAATGTTGTTCTCTTTTTTCTTTCTAATAGTTTGCCATTCGCAAAATCGTTTTTCTAGATTCTTAAATGTGTTTCGAGATGGAACACTTCTCTCGGGAAACCGACTCCAGAACATCCCTCAAACTGGCGATGATTTGCAGATCGATATCGCGCTAGTTACTGAATGGTTAGCGATTCTTTCACGATCGAAAGAAGCTTACTCAGACTTAAAAGTTTTGTTTTCTTTTTTTGAAAAAAGCATTTCAAAATTGCTCATTAGGCGCATTTAAAGTTCTACTGCAACACGCAACTTGAGTTCAGATAAATACTCAATAAATTACTTCGGTTGTGATCAATATTCAATGAAAATAAAGCTCCTAACGCACCATGAGACTAAATTTTCAAATAAAGTACTGTAAAATCAACGAAATTCAAAAAGTCTTGGACCCAATTTGGGTCCTTATATAAGGTTATAGTGACCCTCAAACAAATATGCCAAGTTGCAAAACCAGAAAAAAATCTGATTATAATTCTTCCTCCAATGGGGTCCAGACATCTGGTTCCATGATCGTACTCCGTTCCTAACGCCCCCACATAATAACCCCAAACACTTACCTTTTTCCTTGTAAAAATTTTGTGGAAGTTTCTGTTGTCGTGTTTGTGGTTTTTTGCATTTACCTGAAACATAAAAAAAACAATCGTTAATCAGTGCTGTCAAAGAGGAAACTCATGGCGTCATTAACAAGCGGTGTGTGCTTTCAAGAGTGGCTAATCCGAAAATAAACTCTAATTTAGGAACCCCAAAGCCTAAAGAGACTGTCCGTGTTTACAAATCTAAAACGTCGCTTGCTTATGTGCTATTTGTGTCTTGTGTGCATAACGAATTACGGAATTCCAATTCGAACGAAACGGAACATCAGGGCTTGCGGACGCTAAGAAACGAATCCTCAATGGATTCGTTGACCTTATTACAACGTGAGACCCGGCAAGTAAGTGAAATGTCAGCATTTACATTAAACCGACACTGTGCGACAATGTGAGCAACCTGAGCAGATTCTATTACGCATTCTAAATCAGTTTCAAGTATCCAAGAACATCTAATTTTGCCGAATCCTTAACAGTAGCAATGTTCGGTTACTTTTACATACGACTTGTTACTTTCGTTTTAGTTGTTAGTCCTACGAACGTCTTTTTCTAATAAATAAAAATAAACGATATTATCGATATTTGTTTGATCAATTTAAAAAATATTTTGAAACTGAAAGGATCATTTTAAACTATTCTCGTCCTGTTTTTCGAACAGTATAATGCTTGTCAAAAAATGTATATTTCGACTTCTAGTCGATTAGATTGTTAGTTGCTTTCAGTACTCGTTACTTCGGATCCGGAGAGTAACGAGTACTTATTCGAGTAACGAACAGTTACTTTTTTCCCACCAGTGCTTCAGACACGGCACTGGTTTTCCTTACTTTATCAAACGGAGCTTTTGTGGGTTTAAGTCATCATCAAGCAAATAGTATTTGCTTGACCCATAGAAGAGTCCAAAAAACCATCAGCAACATCAAGAACCAGTGAATATTCCTTCTTTATATGGCTTTGGCGGACAATTGGGCTTTATCATGAGTCATCGCAATTTGATGGACTTTTGCCTAGGATGGCGCTAAAAGTTCCTTCTGCTTTTCATTTCTCGGCTCGTTGTTTTCCATTAGTGGGTCGTGCGATATGAATCACACTGTGGGCGTTTTATTACACGTTGGTGCACTGAAAGTTCTGTGGAAATGGAAAGTGACATTTCCCGGCCTCAATTAGTCCAAGTTGGACAGATGAATGAAGTAGAGATGGGCGAATTGAATTGCTTGCAACAGAGGCAGGATTCATTGGCAAAGAAGCAGGAATTTGGATGATTCACGTTGCTCCAGCCGGACCATTCGGGTAATTTTTTAGCTGCTCCAGATGTAAATTGCCGACGTTACGCGATCAGGCAGCAGGAAATACAACTTCGCATATGCAGTGAGCATCTTTTCATTCTTAACCCTCTGTCTGAACCGGATTGTGGGGAAGTTGCGCAAACAATGCCGTCTGGATCTTTTTAAAGGAAGTTTCGATTTCGGCCCTCTTAGGCAGATTTGTCGAGCATCTTCAAGGCTGGCGATGTTGTTGCCAAAACACAGTTAATTTGTACTTAATGAACATTTCGCAGCAACAAAAGACGACGTCATTATTGCAGCCATTGAGTTGAACGGCTCGGTTTGCAGCTGCCGCTTATCAATCAACATCATACTGCCCATCATCTTCTTCTCGTCCATTTCGTGGCGGGTTTTCGCTTCGGCAGCGTGAAAAGCCCCATAAAACCCGAGATCTTTTACCTAGTGGAGGTTGTAGCGACATTAATTGCTGGCACGAACCACACGCAGAAAACAAGTTCAAACCTACAGCTGCCTGCCGACCTTCTCCATCTCTTTGGGCCCTTTTGTTGGCGACTCGCTCGCAAAACCGTGCCGAAGTTAAACAATTATATCTATTTCTGGGGCCGATAGTGGCGTCAGATTCGAACGGGCCACAAAAAGCCGTCATTCACAAGAAGAAAAACTTTCATGAATTAATGATTTTTCGGTTCAAGGAACTGCAGAGTCATTTGGAAGGACGGTCAGCAAAAACACGACCATCAATGACGAGCAAAGCGCTACTTGTATTCCCACAAAACGGAATTTGCGACACTGTTTACAAACAAATAGATCGATTTTTTGTTTGCCATTAACTAAGGTGCGTGTCTAGAGGATTCTTCAGGTCATGATTCAAGACAATGCCAGACAATAGCGGAATTCTGCTACATCTAACAAAAACTATCCTCAAAAGCGACGAAGCTGATGAATAGAAAGCGGAATTTCGTCAGCAATATGAAGCAAAAATGAGTCTATTAAACAGGTAAAGTTCAAATGTTTGGACGACCCGAGTATGGATTGGAATTGGATGGAATTCGAAAAAAAATTGAAATTGGCCAAACAATGTAAAATCTGCAAGTTCATTTTAAAAAAACGCTAAGCTGGTAGTGGCTCGAAATTTACACCGCATATAGAGCAGCCCGAGCTCTATTAGAGTGCCAAACTTGAAATCCGCCTAGGTTTCAGGGAGATTGAGCAAATTTTTTGAACTTGCTCTTCAAACTTACAAAACAGGATTTCATTAGAAAATTCGCGACTTAAAAATCTAAGCAGATGGAGCACTGGAAAGTTCGCTAAATATAGAGCAAACATGGCTGTACTAGACACAATATTTCAATAAGTTTGAATGCGCAATTTTAGGAATTTTTCAAATCTGAACGCTCGATAGCACATCACGATCTGCAATAAAAATTCGTAGTTTTTACCATTCAATCGATATAAAGCTGGACTAATATGGAGCAAATATGACGACTACTAAAGAGGCAAATTCAAAATGTTTGTAAAGCCCGAGTGCATTTTGGGAATTAAAAAAAATTGTTAAAACAAATTCAATTCTGAAATGTAGAAGCTCCATTTCAAAAAATAACCCTTAAAGCCCCAAGGAGACGAAAACACATTTGGGTCTAATTCAGATTAAATATTTTTTTGTTGCACATTTAACATAAATATTGTTGCTATCATATTTTCTAGAATTCATTTTTTTGCTAGGGATTATGCTCATTGTTGTTTTATCTTCATTATATTGTTTGTTTTGTCAGAATACAGACCGACAAAAGTTAAGCCAAAAAGAAATCAGGGAGTGATAGAATTAGAATACGTTTTGTGTAGGGGTACTGTAGGGTAGTGTGTACACTACAACGAAAATGGTTTTGCTCACATTTTTCTTCGTTAAATCTAACCCCGATAAATACTGAACGTAAACAGAACGAATTGAATCGGCATGTGTACATTTGCATCTGGTCGCATAAAACGGCCAAACAAATTAATAACATTTACATCTTTAATGAGGTGTTGGGGGCCCGAAATAAACAGCCCAGTTTTCTAATCATAGGTATTCTGGGCTTGCACAATAGCTGCGTTCCAGAAATCCAGAAATTCCCGAATATCAGACGGCAATTAGTGAGCGGCTTGCGAAAGGACGTTTTCACTGATTCGCATCGTTTTAAGCACGATTCGAGAGATAACAAAACATGACTTAACTGCTGCTATCTACTCGGCGACATTTAAAAACCACACATCGACGACTCGTTGGTTCAATAAACATTGATTAATCCCAGAGATAGTTCAAAGTTCTTGAAATCCGACTCATTTTAAGTGTACTCAACTGATAAGGCCATTGATTATATGGGTAAATCTCCCTTTAGTTGTTGATTTTTGCCTGAAATATGTTGCGTCTACTCGATCGATAAGCGCCCCATCGTTTGTTGCATCCGAATGATAATAACAATAATAATCATGGTGGTAATCAGATATCCAGGAAGCGAAACGGGGACTCTGGGAAGCCATTGGCTCGCGTCCAATGGGGCTAAAGTGAAATCGGTTTGTTTGTCACGCAGACTTGCAAGACTCTAGAGATCCAGGATTTATGAAACAACAGTGATTTCGTCGGAGACGAAACGAGATAAAGTATTTAAAAAAGTTCACTTTTTCCGTATTTAAATTAATGACTTAATGATTCTAGCCCTTTATCGCGTTTTTTTCGCTGCTCAACTTCACATGGCGATTCTTCGGTGCATTATCACACTGAAACTAACGATAAATCGCATGAACAGTTTGCGATATGTTTTTGGTTAAGTGTTTCCTGTGTGGATTTCCTTTTCCGCGACGCAGTTTGTACTTTGGCGTGTTATCGCGGGAATTGGAATTCTTGTGTAACTTTTCTAGAGAAACCTAGAAAAACGACCAGGAATTGTACCTAGGATATATAGATCTGTCGCATTTTTCACCCACACAACCCAGAACGAGGTCATGATCAGTTATTTTTAATTTTTTATTGCTCTCGCTACGGATGCGAAACAAATGATAGGGTTTGGGGAAATTTATGGGCGACATTATTTTTGCAGAAACGGTTTATTTTCGGTTCGGGCAAGTTTCAGATTGACATTGGCAGAGCGCAACTACGCCGCCTGTTACAGTTCCCATAGAAAACTGGGAAAAAAACGTCCCATGACACACTAACATAATCAGGCCTGGTTGCTGGCTGAAAAAGCAATTATTTTCTTCGTTCAATCAAGGTTGCCCGATATTAATTGGCCCAGAACAGGTAACTGAACTCGAATTCCACCGAACGCGTTTGTTTGGCCGCCGATTTCGCAACCAGAAAAAAAATTAGTAACTGAAATAACCAGCTAGAAGCTTTTAAGCCAATTAAATCATCAGCCTGCCCACATGGCTTGTGAACTCCAGTGGCGGGGTCTTCTTCTTCAAAAAAAAAACTTTGCCCCACCAAGCTCGCTTCCTACATCAAATGAAAGTAACACGTAATTAAAACAGCGCTCCAATTCCTTCTTATTCAATGAACTTTAACAGTGTTTACACCCATCGCGAACGCCAACAGGTGACAAGTTTTTCCGCTTTAGACGAGGCGACTGTCTCATCCGCGCCCACCCATAATCCCACCCGAATGTTCAGAGTGCATTCGAACTAAGAATGTTGCCTGGACCAAACCGCTATCCCTCGTTATGTAAAATGCAGTTCCTCAGGGTGTCTTCGCGAAAGTTGCCAAACCCGTTGTCCCTGCTTAATAACCGTTGATTGATTGGTCGGTATCAGCAAATCAAACGCAAGCGAAATCCGAAAAAAACTAATACGAACCGATAGTGTCGAGAAAGAGTAGGTGCGCCATGGATCTAATTAACATTCCTTCGGCAGCATTTTTTCTACACGCAGCCTATACGGCATTTAGCAAATAAGCACGTTGCAAAACGCCAATTACAATAGGGTTTCGTCAGCGATATGTCTGGGTCAAATCGAATGTGCGAAATCAAACAGTCCACGTCTACGTCTCTGCAGGAATTTTCTCCTCTGCACTCCAAAAGTTGGGACTTTTCTTCAGAATTTAGTGAATTTAATTCTGACGTTTCGCAAGCACGAGTGGCTTACATCTTCAAAGATGGTTTGCTCATCGGAGCAAACGTTGAAGAAATTAGTGTATTTTTTGAGATTTTTGTTCCAAGACTATGTAGTAGCTACCACTTTGTAACTGAAAATTTGATTTGAAAAATTTATCCAAAATAGTCGAAATTTTTCCACGTAGTATATTTTGTCTAATATTTTCAATCCTTCTGTAAGGCGTCGTATTCACATTTAAAGCTTTCTTATTTCAAACATTTGATGTTAGCATTTGCTGCTCGTTTGCCCGATACGGTTTGGGCTTAGAAAGAAGACGAAGAAAGAATGCACGACTGCATTAAAACGCGAAATACTTACTAGTTTCAGTCAAATGCCCGGAAAAGTCTTATAGTCTTACTGAATGTTGCTAAAATGATGTTTGATATTTAAGAAAATTTTCCTAGTTTGCAGTAACAAGTTTGACCATATAATCTTCCTTGAAACTTTTCAACTGGTCGCAATAGCGCAGATTACTCGATAAATAGGTGCTTTCTTCATTCACTTGAACTTTCCCTCAACTGGAGCCGCCTAACAGTGGCTTGTTAAACCCACATCGCGGTCGAACTTATCTAGGACATTGTGGCAAATTCCTGCGCTTTTTCGCCGTCTTTGGCAGGGAAATCGATGGAGAATTGAGCTGAAAGTTCCAAATGGAGCAGGGAACGCTATTCGCATGAATTGCCGAAAATTTGGCCACTGGCCTTCGCCGATGGGGCAGTCTGAAGAGGTCCGTTGACCTGAAATTCCGCGAAGGTCAAAATGCCGCCGGCTTTGCAGACCGGCTCGAGACTTCAACTTAACACGACCAACGACTGGCGAATTGTTGCTGTTATGCAGCAATGTTGCTAGATTGGCTTTGTTTTCATTGCCAATTTCATTTCATTCAATTTTTTGCGTTATCGTTCACCTCCAGTGGATGAAGTGACCTCATCCGCATTCCCTTCCAGCAGTCCATCTAATCTAAACCTGGTCAATCAATGCAATCCAAGCATGAAAAAGAAAACCTCTTCATCACCTGTTGACGAAATGGGGATTAATTACGGCAACATCGATGGTCTTTGGCCAGCGCATGAATGGGAGAGAATGGAGCGAACGGCAATATGTAAAAGCGGCTAAAGAGGTTGTTGCGTAAGTGGAAAAAACGACGAGTATGACTTAATGGAATGGTATACAGAATATAAGTAGGTGGGGTTGGTACCGGTCGTGATCGAAGCGAATTTGGGCCATTCAAATGGCAAATTGTATGCAAAAATCACAGCAGCAAACCCCAACCTTGGACAATCCGAACTTTTGCATTTGCCCAGTTCACGGCCGAAGATGAACCCAAGTAAAACTAGCCAGACGATTTTTTTGTGCGTACGAAGCAATTATCGTAAACTTTATGCCAAATCGACGAATGAGTTAACCGGATTGCCCGGTTATTTTTCAGCACGTTCAAGACCATCCTCATTGTTCTTTGGTTTGTTTTCGTTCCCATAGACTAGGAAATTTACGACAAGCTCCACACCAGCAGCTTTCATGATGCAATCATCCGCAAATTGGGTTAGTAATGCCTTTTGCGAGGTTGGAACTGTTACGACACACCGGAGACGCCTGCCCACACCAGTAATACGAGGGGGCATTGAGAATGGTCATGATTCTGTGTTCATTCAACTAGGAAGTGAGTTTTATGATGACTTTCCAGAATACCCCTATCCGTCCCTACACATGGGAAAAATAGACCGGGGATGATTTGTAACTTGATTGTTATATGTCAATGGCCTAGAGCAGAGTGATCGGGTGCAGAACTTTCACCCCTCGAATCATTAATGAGCTCTATTTTCCCGTCCCTAAACTGCCAAAGTGTAGGTTTTTTACATCATTTTGAGGCAAACATCCAGGCTAAAGATCACGGGATGTTTATTATAGCAGCAAAATGTCCGCTTTCACGGAATTAATGTAAATGAACCCGTTGTTTCAGATGCAAACGATTTTGATCGCAAAAGGTCGCAAAAGTCCACTTTGTGAATCAACATTCAAAAGAACCGTCCGGATACCGATAGATCAACCGTTTGCCTGGGAAGTCGGTCTGCATATTCGGAAGTTGTGTGGGATTTGCAAAATTTACAAGCCACTTATGTGACTTTACTTTATTTATGTGTTATCGCAGACTGTCTAAACCAAATGGGTGTATTGGGCATCGGGTCACCTTCACCAAACGGGGCGATATCGCAACGGACACAAAACAACTGAGAAAACTGTGGCGTAAAGTCGCGTTAGGTGGCAGAAGGTTAAGTTTGTTTTTTAAATAAACGTTGCAGGAAAGACGACACACGTTCGGTCATTAATATCAATATGAATTTTGGAACGAAATGATTCCGACGTAGTTTTCAGAGTACCTAATAAGCTGCGTGCTGACATGTTGAACTTTACTTCAATGATTGTAAGGGTACAAGCGATGAAATGTTAAAAGAAGTTAATTTTAAAGGTATTTTCTGGCAAAAGGGCAATTGGGGCCCGAACAAATTGGAGGGACAGTAGTAGCTCTATTCTCGGACAAAATGTACTGTGCGGTCAGCTTCAGCTCAAAATTTTGAATTTCGAAAAAGGTCTTGAATGCAGCAACAAAACAATGAAGTTTTCATGGATCTGTGCTAGATTTCCATTAATAATGTACAGTGGATCACAAAAATCACAAAAAAAAACAAATCAAATTTAAGTTTCGACTTAATTTAACGTAAAAAAGTACGTAAAAAAGTGGCGTCATTTCGCAATATAAAAATTAAGATCGCATTATGTCTTGAAACCAACCAGGCGTTAATGAGTTCTCATGAGACGAGGTGCCCCACAACTTGAAGTAGAAAAGTATCGGTTGCAACTGTTCGCAAATGGAAATTGCAAAGAAAAAGCCTTGGCTCAGTAAAAGAGTTTGCGTCAACAGTTTGCCTCAAAATTGTCTTTAAAATCAGAAGCGCCATCCGAGCGATATTAATTTTTTTAGGACGAGTCACATTTTTTGCGAGAAATTTTTTTAAACTTTATTTTTTACTTGTGATGAAAAATTCAAGTAAAAGGACTGTGCGAACAACATTTGTTTACAAGTTGTTGCTCTGTTTATTTTGTCACTCTCTGTGCTCTGTCAATTAAGTTGTTAATGTTTTTGTTTTCCTCAGGATAAAGTAATTTTATTTTCACGCCAAAAAATATTGTAGATTTAAGATGGAGAGACTGAGAAGAAAGACCGAATTACTCAGAAAACATGAGGCTATAAAATCGTACTTTTTTTTTGACTGAGCTACCCGATATGGCCGGCAGACGAATGTGACATTTGACCAAGAAAACATCACCTTATTTAAACACCCAGCACAATATGTTTAATACATTTTTGTTGCTTTTCTTATAGCCCAAATGTTGTCAAAAATAGAGCTTGATTTGATAAACAAAATTGTTCAAATCGGACCACATACTGAGAAAATATGCACAGTTGAAAGTTAGCATTTTTTGAAGTTCAACTGTAGTCGATTGACTTAAAATTAAATAATTTTGCCGAATAACTTAGAAACGGTAGGTAATAAGGTTAGGCCATCTTACATAAACCGGTCATAACATTTGTCGATCAATGAAAATAAAAAAAATAGGGGGTTCCATTTCAAGTAGGTGAGTTATTGCGGTTTAAAACCATGCAACTTTGGCGGTTCATTGGGCTGTTGTGGAAAGCTTTTCACAAATTAAAACATATTAAGTCCTCCAGTAACAGAAGTTAACAATCCATAATAATAATAACAGTCCAGTAACAGAAGCGCTATTTCCAAAACCGCCCGAATATTTTCAAAACCGTGAACTTTACTACGAAACACTAAACGAAAAATCAGAACAGCTCGGTTTGAAAAACAACATTAATAAAACAGATAATATTAAACAACCAACCGATTGTCCAGAAGTTTTATAGGTCTGTAGGTTTCTAGGTCAGAAAATCGACGAAAATTTGACATTTGAAAAAATGGGAAGGGTCCATTGTTTACTAACCCCAGTTGTTTACTACAATACGTTTACCACGCACCTGATATATTGGAAAATTATTTAAAAATGCGCGCCAAAAACTTTCAAGCACCATTTCTTAGTTTCATTCATACTCACTAAAAAATCGAACTAACACTCAACCCTGGATGGTGGGCGAAAAGGAATTTTAACTGAACCCGAAAATGCAAAGTGTCGATAAAAACTACTGAGAATATTGGTAGAAGATGAATCCACGTAAACCGATCCGATCCACTTTTCAAGTGCTGATCTGAAGTAGCGTATAGGCAAACGCAAAAACTCCACTTCAATGATAATTGTGGTCATGCAGGACGACCTTTACAACGGCGACGTATTGGCGGGAATGAATTCATTCATTTTATGTGAATATTATCGAATCCACAGGACGTGGAGCGACGTCATTTCGCGCTTCCACGTCCGTACGTAATCCGGTACTAGTATATGCGATAAACTATTGTCGTAGAAGTGGTTGGAGTAGAAAGAGCCCCGAAAACAAATTGATGGGTATTTTTAGTCTACTACTATCGTTGGGGGGTTATCGCAAGGCTAGATAAACGGTGCCTGAAGGGGCCTATTGACGAAACGTGGACAAATTATCGTACTGTGTGCTCAGCTCTCGAATAATTCACAGGCGCCGCTATTTAATCGCGGCTTGAAACTTAATGCTTCCAGCGTTTGAGTCACAAATGAAGCGAACGCACTGGCTAAATATGTTGGCGCCATTTCCACTCTTTACTATGCGGCTTTTCTCGGAAGAAACAAATCTCAACGACCAAAACGAGAGAAATATTGTTACTTAACAAACGATGATCTAAACAACTGACAATGTTGATTGGTTTTCCTGGTCGACTTATAGCTGCTTCCAATCTGAACGTTTTTCTGCAGCTAATCAAGGATTAAAAGCGTTTTGCATTTTTTATTTAACAACAATTTACGTTTGCTATCGGAAATAGCTTCAAGGATGCATTTACGCTTTGAATGCACCGCCTGCATTCAAACTGCATGTACAGTTTAACTAACGCTTAGAATTTCTATTAAGTTTAAAAATTTAGTTATTTTAAGTAGCGGACGCAACCTCGGCACTCCGAACATTAGTTTAATGTCTCGAGCATGTAATGTTCCGAATATTCGACAGGAGAAAATGAGCAATTTTCCATTGAGTTTGGATTGTGTCCTCTTCATCACCTTTCAACTGCCTAATTTGTTATTCCGAGGTGGTTGGCACTGGTTGACGGGCGCTGCAACCAAATTCCCTAAGAGAAGCCAAAGAGACCGTGTCCGTTTTAACGATGCGTTAACGAGGTCCGGAGTTTCAGAAGGGTTTTCCCGGTGCAGTCCCGAATAACTGCCAATTAAGGACGAATTCAGTAGGAACGCGTTAATGTACGTGCAACACAACTATATTAATGGTATTCCACAGGCCATAAAAAGCACCACTTCCTGCCACCGTTGTGGGCTAAAGAACGATTAATCCTTTTGTTGGCAATTTGCCACGGTGGAGGCCCAATTGTTTAACAATAACGAACACGCGACTCGGTGTGCGATACTCTAGCACTGCCCAATGGGTCAACAATCGCTCTTCCCCAGTTTGGATTCCCCCTTTTTAATTGGGCGCCAAAAACTAGACGCCGAATCTTTTAACCTTGGCGGGTACGTTCAAGATGCGGTCCAACGACGCCATACCTTGGCCATGAAAGTGCAATGTACAGATTTTTTGGGCAACTCTATCTGGCTTATTACGTCTTTGATCGGGTATTAAATACAATGAACCAGTTCTGGCTTGATGGTACCATTCAACTCGGCTCCTCTCCACAATTAGTCACAGGCCAAAGGATTCTCTTTTACATTTAGTTGTAATTATTTTCCGAAACAATATGCAAAGTTATATGAAATTCTACAGGATTATTAACTAATGTTTTTCTTCAACATTCTGAAACCCGATAAGTTTGGAGGAGATGCCACCAACTTTTATTTTCAAATTGTAGTATAAGATAATCAAGAAATCATACGGAAATCAAGTAGGAAACAGCCGGAGATTGGCAATGCAAGTTGCTGGTGTTAACTTGGAAATGACAAAAGATTACCGAACTGGATTCCAAAAAAAAAAAACAAGTTTCCCCAAAAGCTCTCACTCTCACTCGAACTATTGAAAAGCTTTTTCCACGGCGGTGGCTGAATATAAGTAGGAAAAATGGCTACAATCAAAACCGTTACAACTAGGAATGTTTCACTTGACATCGCTTTGGAACATGATATCGAAAATTATATAAGAATGGGAAACAATGCGTATTAATTTACATAATGTATGTCAAGATTGCTGAAATACTCCGCGGTTTGATCGGTGGCACACATTCCGCATTATAATCTTATCAGGAACCTCATTAGATAACTTTTTATCTGGTGGGAAATAACTACTTCCAATCGTGAGGTCCGGTTTGAAAAATTGTCATTGAGCGGGCCGACTGTGATGTGACCAGAACGTGAATATGCGGGACCATAAAAATTGAGGGGCGTAAAACACTCTGCTATCAAACACCATTTAAAAAATTGTTGGGTGATTCATTTTCACGTTAAAAATAAGTGAGCGATTTTTTCCGCATAGATGGACACGCAACGCAACTATACACGTTTCAGTCAATTACGGTGTTTACTATGCATGGAACACAATTCTGAATGAACAATTGTCTAAACGAAAACCGAAAATCAACACTTGCTCGATGCGACATTGTTGCCGGGCAAGATTGGCAATAAATAGCAACAATTTGAAAGAGATTGCACGCTTGATGGTCAGCGTTGAATTAGCCGGCAAAGCAACGCGGGAAAAAACAGTTCCAAAAATAAACACTGGTAATGAACTTTGTGCATTGATAGATATTCACACACAACTGGAATTTTTGATTTGTTAGAAACAACATTTTAAATAACGCGCGTGTGGCAAGCGATTGTGAAGCACCCATGAAGATAAATGCGCCAAAAAGTGAGTGTTTTATACTAACATGATCTGTTTGTCCTTTCAATGAATTCAGATTGAAAATCCCTACTACTGTTACTACCACATATACTATTAACACTTGCGAGTACGGGCCTGAAAGCAACGAAATTTTTTATGCACTTTGAGGAATCCGTACGTGTAGGTGTATTTTGCATTTTATCGATTCTCCCGTGGAAACTTTCGACACGAAATTGAGTGATTGTGAAACGAGCGATAATGCATTTTTATTTCCAGTTAACCTTGTTTATCCCTTATATCAATAAACCATATTTCCGAACATTCAAGGTGCCCGTACTACGTTTTACGCTAAAGGTGCCCCCGTGAATTGGAACGTTTACTCCGATTTACATTAGGACTTGATATGACTGTCAGCTTTTGGCGCCAACCAACAATTGAATTAAAAGTCGACCGCGATAGCGCAACATTGTAGAATCCAGCTACGATAAGCCTCTGTGCATTAAGGGGTTAAGCTGTTGTTTTTCATAATCCTTAATCAATTCGTTCATCCTCATTCTAGGACCTTGACGGTTTACGATTTACTTAGGACTTATTTCTATGGAGTCAACAGTTGAAGGCTTTTTTCTAACAAAAAGAGCGCTGGGGACAGAGTTTTAATCTTCCAGAGCGTGTAAAAATTGTGTTCCGAATGCACTCAGAACTGAAGCTATAGAAAGACCTGCAAATTTCTCAAAAAAAAAACCGGGCAATAATTAACGAATTCACGCAACACCTTGATGAAGATTAAATAATAAAAGGCCTGTTTTGCATTTAAATGGACTTACAATTGCCGGTATATTAGTCGATCAGGTGTAGGCCGTTCCAAGTGGGCAACGGCAGGGGTCTTCTTAATGAAGTGTTCTGCGGCCTTAATTGCACCCATCATGTGGAATCGGGCATTGTTTTTGTGCGCACACTGTAAATAGCTGACTTGGAAGAGCGCACATTTAATCGATATTAAAGCGATTTTATACAGCCATTTGCATATTGGCGAGACTTGGTCAACTAATGTTAAACGACGAAATATCTGGTGAAGGTCAGTCAGCAGGAATTCGGCCAGAAATGTGTACTTTAACATGCGCAATTTTAGGAATTTCGTCAAACTGGATAAAAAATTTTAATGCCCTTTTTCTTCCTTGTTCAGTTCAGACTGAGTCGACCTTGCCTGATTAACTACAGCGTTTACAGAGAGCAGAAGTCCAAACCGTTTCTATTTTACATAACAATTTATCTAATGGCTTTCTAATGGACCAGGCGAATTGCTTCCCCAAGGAATTCGCCACGCCTCAAATTATTAGTCACGAGTTTTAATTATCGGTTGAAAAATACGTTTAAACAAGTCCTAAGTAGTGTTTAACTTCCTCCAGACAGTCAATGGAATGTTTTATTCATGACGGGGCATACGCTCATCCCGGAAAAAGCCAGCTTGCACCAGACCGTTGATTTGTTCATGGGCATTATTCATAAAGTTGGCGTGCTACCATTACGAAAAAAAAAGCAAACAGCCAATCAAGTGCCTGAAGTAATAGCAAAATGAGAGCGAATGTATCTGTTGTTTTTGAGTCTAGGTAACATTTAAAAAAATCGTTTTTTTACGTTCAATCGAAGCCACAGGTTTAATTTTGAAACTAATGTCGTAAAAAAATTCGCAACTGCCAAAACAAAACAAGAAATTATGATGTAAAACATTCCACTAACCAAAACTAAACACTTAAAGTCGTTCAGTTCATTAAAACTGGTTTCGTTTTTAATAGCGCAAACCGCCCTTAAGTTGCTACTTTTGATCTCAATGCCTCTTTAACGGTGTTTTCTTGCCTTGACAGAGTCTTGCAAGTCTTGCTTTTACATGAAGCGTAAAAGTCTTTAAAATTCATTCAATTATAACAATAATAATAAGTTAATTTCCGCATGATTTTCTTATTAATGGTGAAATCTGAAGTGATCGAAATTACAAAAATTGTAATTATTTTGTAATACAAAATTATTGACCAGCACAATTTTTTTTCTCTAATAAGCTCCAGCAGGCAGCCATATACTTCGATTTTTTATTCTAACAAAAGTACAACAAACTTGAATTAAAGTGTAAATATTTTTGTTTTGATTGAGCTTACAAAATTTTAACCGCCGCGCATATTATGCAAATATAATTCCGCGTCCAGACCTAACGAGCTGATCTCGAGCCGAGCCTGAACCGCGGCAAATTCCTTTGATATTTCAAAAAAATTTTGCAGTGGCTCAGGCTCGGCTCGGGCGCGGCTCGGGCGCGGCTCGTTAGGGGGGTCTGGACGCACCATAACAACAAACTCAATAACGAATGTTTGATTCTGACAGTATAATTCTTAAAGCATTATTTTGTTTTTCTGTTAAATTTCTATTGCAGACATGTGATAATGTGATATACCGATAATTTTAAATAAAAATGTGAAAAATCAATCAAATATTCTTACAAGCGATCCGATAGATATTGTGCCAAACCCTCCGAGTCTTGCGAGAGTCACACAAAAGTCTTGCTCTTGGTCTTGCTAACCAAAACACCTCCTTGGTGGTGCTTTTTTTGCAAGACCTGTTTCGCTCATCATTGAGTTTTGCTATAAGAAAACCTTTTAAACCAGTTAATGATTGATTGAAGTCGACAACCATTAACGTGCAAGCAGCAAATATTTTATGACGCGTTTTGTCAGTATATCGGTGCTATTTATATGGTGCTGCAAGTCCTCAACATGCTAATTATTGAGACCTAGCCGGTGCGCGGCAAGTATAGATAATAATTAGTGGATAAAGGGCACGTGAAATTTGCGGTAAAAATATGGAAAACCGGAAATGGCCCGACAGAAATATGCAGGATGGAATTTTCGTCCAAAGTGCTGAGCGCGATATTTAACATTTAATTGATGCCGCAGCGGCATTGGTTTGGTCAATGCACCGTTTGAAGTGTTCCGAAGTCACCAAACCACTTGACAAGGCGCATTTGGCGAAAAACAATTTCCACATAATTCACAGTGGCATTTTTTTCCTGGGAACCGATAAGCTGATAAAGTATGACCGTACAATATTGTAGATACTTAGCGCCATAATATTGGCTTTCGGTGGAAAAATGTGTAAAAAATTGTAACGTAACACGACTGTTTACACAGTCAAACATGGAATGAGTTACGTTGTGTCAATAGCATCTCGCCGGGCAAACACTGCGCTTAAGTAAACCACTTATCAAAATGTTTTCCCTTGATGAAGATTGATGGAAAATCGAGTGAATCAACATTTGGAGCTCTGGATTAATTGGCCAGTAATAAAGACAGTCGCTTGTTTCCAACCAATTCCGTTCAAATATCAATAAATTTGCCTTCGCGAGTTTTCATTCGGGTGGTCCTTGCACTCAAGACTCGATTACTCTCAATAGTTGTTGTTTTGTTGCCAAACAATCAAGTATTGCAACATGGACTATTATACTATAAGTGCGGTGCAAAACAGATAAGCGGACGCGTGCTACACGATCATTCTGATAGTACGATTAACATGTTCTGGCAAACTTCAATGGAAGGGGATTTTCCGGCCAACTAATGTTGCATACTTTAATTGAACCTCGTAAATGGAATGGCGTCAACATGCCGTGCACTTTATTAATTGGCACGCGCTTTTCAGGTGAAAAATCAAATAATTGTGCCGCGAATCGCGACTAATTATCGCGTAATTAACATGGCAATGGATAAAATGCAAATAGAAAATGTATACGAGGCGCTCATTTGCTGCATTGTGCTGTTGCTCTGAACGGGGAGATGTAGGCCGGAATAAACGGGTTTCCGTTTGAGGATGAATGAGACTGCGAACGAATATTGCATAAAAAAAACACAAAACAAGCCAGTCAACTGATTGAAAGAAAAAACAGATAAAAAGAAAGAACCTAAATCATCCTTAGAATTGAATGGAAAAACCAAAACTGAAATTAAAACAGGTGCTTCCATTTGAAAAAATGAAGTTACTTTATCCCTGCCACCTGTTTTTCATACAAGACAAGACTCTACTGAGTCGTTCCAAAATTAGTCCTCCAACGGAATTGGCTGCGGAGCAATTAATATATGAAAAAAACCTTTTTAGTCATGTTTCTCCGTAACATTTCTGTCATACACACCAGGTAAACAGCAAACTATTTGTTTGCCTATTTAATATGCTAAACGCGTCCATTCTGCGAACTGGCAGGCCGGACAGGATTGATTCGATTTTTTTTAAATCCCCCTATTTGATGTTTCCGCGAACTGCAGCTACTACTTGAGGTGTGAAATGATGTATGGAAAAGTGATTTTATGAATAATTGCCTTGCATTTGGCAATGTAATACGATGTTAGGGAGTCACTATTGCTTTCTTCTAAGCCGTAATGCCGCGTCTAGTCCCCACAAGCCGAGCCCGAGCCCGAGCCGAGCCTGTTTTGCGGCAAATTCTCCCGACAGAAAAATCGCCTATCGGTGTTTTGACGAAACATCAAAGGAATATTGCCGCGGCTCGTAAGTTCGGTTAAATGAAAAAAATATTAAATTTAATGAAACCAGATAGTACCGGCTTAAAGCTTTAACAAAATAGCACTTTTAATTTATGCGGTATCGCGTCTAACTCCAACTTTTTAAATACAAATCTTGCATTTTTCGCTTTCTTTAAAATGCACATTTTATCCTAATTTCAGTGATGCACCAGGTGTTTACATTTGCCAAAGTTTTGCTTCAAAAATTCAATTCCAAGGTTTGTTATCTAAAAAATGCAAGGGCATCCATCCCTACATTAAAGCTTCAAGATTGGAAACGCGGTACCAATTTTTAAATAGAAACACGAAGAAACACACTTTTTGCTTAAAAATAGTTCATGGCGATGAAACAAATCACTATTATTTCAAGATGACATTTTCGAACTTTTTATTTTTTTTTGGTAAAACCAAAAAAAATTGGCATCAGTTTTGCACAGGCGGCACGAATTTTAAAAATTTGAAAGGTTTTCAGGTATTTAGGCTTTTTTGTTGGAAATGCTTTTGTATTTTTTAGACAATAAAATAAGCCTTGATGATGAATTTTTCGATTAAAACGTAGACAATAATGTAAAGGTGTGGTACATCAATAAAATCGGGAAAAATATGCATTTCCATGAACCAGAAAAAACCACAGGTTTTTTTTAGAAAAATTAAGTTAATGTCGATATGAATTTCATAAACTAAAAATCAAAAGATTCAATTTTTTCTTTTAAATTTAATTTCTTATTTTTCCAAAAAATATGAAATAGCTTCAAATGCGTCGAAATTTTCGCCTTTACCATAACAAGCAAACGAGGAATGTAAATCGTTGATTAAAAAACACGATAGAAACTCCAGATCAGAAATAAGTGACATTTTCGATCTATTTTAAGCTGTTTTTTACCAGCGACGATCTTTAGCCGCCAATTGTTTCCTTATTATTGACATGTTAATGATGCATTTTCAGAAGCTTCTTAGACCGGAAACAATCCATTCAGCTAAAAAAACACATCTGAAATATTGATTTTTTATCCAAAATTTCATTAGGGGTGGAAATCGATTTTTTTTTTCAAAATATATAAGATCTAATGCTGCAGCTTCAGATCCGAATTAAGTGACATTTTATTTAATTTTAACCGATTTTGGATCGGTCACACGATTCTTCCTTATGATAGACGCAAGAAATCGATTGAGCTAAAAAAATACGCATGCGAAATTTCGATTTTTAAACAGTTTTAAAGCCGGAAAACACTAAAACCAGATAAGCTTTGAAAACCAATAAAATGATGAAAAATTTTGATTTAATTTCCAAAAACCTTTTCGTTAATATTCGTGTTTTTTTTTCAATATTTCGAAACAGTACAAAATTTGGTCACTTTCTTGCGATCTTAACTTGCAAAATTTGAAACTTCTGTCTAAATTAACCGTACTTGTAACCCTTACGGTTTAGAAGATAGCAATAGTTAGCAATTGGACCACCAAAATTGTTAGATAACCACAAACATGAATTATTATTAATAATAATAACAATGTGACCGCTTTGAGGACATTAAATTAGACCCAGAGTAGCAGAGGACGCATTTCGAAAAGCTTGTACAAACAGTTTTATCTTCAATGCAAATAGAGAGAACATTCCCATTGAATGTGAAGTGCCGATAAGACTGGTACCATTCTGGTGGCTCGGCTTTCCGGTTACTTTTCGTGGAACTGTTTGGGTTGAAGATTAGCAAGAAGAGCCAAAGCTTATTTGCAAACATTAGAAAAATATGCCGAAGATTTGGCATTGACTGGAGGCAGTCAACTTGTGATTGAGAAAGTCCCAGTTGCCCAACAAAAAGCCCTAAATGTAATTTGGCCCAATTTCTCCGGCTAAGTACGAAAATTTGTGCATTCCACGCATTCCCACCGTGACAATGTTCCGCTTTTCTCTCCTCTACGCACGGTCGCATCAGCAAAAAAGCCAATTATTTATTTCTAGCTACAGGATGTCGGAAATTTGCTGCTCAAGGGCCTAATGGGCTTCAGCGTATGTTTTAATGCATTTTTTCCACTGAGCGCGAATGTTCGATATACCACGAAACGCCAGACGGCGGAATCGCGAAATTATGCAAATCGTATTCTACTTCAAATGAACATCAGAATAAAATTCAAGGTTGCTCATTACCATTCTTACGGTGCAACCGACTTCGATCAGTTTCTTGAAAATGCCAACATCATTTTCTAGATGTGTTTCCCGGTTCTGCACTGATTCGTGGAAATTGCATGCTTGGAAAATTCCAGAAAATTTTCAAAGATCTATTGAAATATTCGATGGCCTTGAATGGTGCGGAAATAGAAAACTTCTTTAAATTTTAAGCGTTCTGTATAGGAATAGAGAGAATAATTGAAGAACAGACTCGAAAGGAGAATGATCGCGTAAAATCCCCGGTAAAATATCAAATTTTGCAAAGCAGTTTTTCGACAATTTTCCTTGCTACTTTCACTTGGCCGGACATAAAAGCGCCAGAACTTTCTCAAAGGTCAAGATTAAAATTACAATAAACGGAATGCACCAGCCCTAGGCAAAAAAATATTTTCGGCACAGCAATTTATTAAAGTAAAAATTGAATTAGTGCAAACGTTACTTCGATCTTTTAATAGCTGAAAATGAGCAGTTCGGGACAAGGTTTTCTCTAGACTTTTACAACTGCTCCTGTTTTCCCAACTGAAAGCTGCCTTGAAATCTCTCAGATAATTTGGCACCGATCACCACTCGAAAAGACTTCCTGGAACTCGGTAAAAGTTATTTAAAAAGGAACGTTATTCATTAGGCGGGCCCGTGGCGCATAATAATTAGTCTCGAATGCCACTCGTCGATCACACATAACTGGCTGATTTAAAAGTAGTTCCCGGTCAAAAAGTCATTGGAAAAACGAAATCTAAATGTAGACACCTCACCTAAGGTGCCGCTGAACATTGTTTCAATTTTCTTCATCTGAGCTCGGGTCTCACCAACACCGTATTGGTCTCACGCGAAAAGTTCAAATCTCTTAGTCACACCCTGTATATGGATTAAAACCCGGATAATTGAAAACGATAATCGGCATTGTTACGCATGCAGCAAAACAACTGAAGCGAATTGCTTCACCGTTTTTTTTTCGGGCTGCTCTCGACATAGTCTCATTTCTTGACATTTCTACAATTGGTAAACCTGTTCGGCAACGGTGAAATTTATTCGAAATTCTCCGAGTCGGTTCTTCGATTTGGAATAATTAGTTGCGTTCACCATACAGATTGATTTTTTTTCAAGTTCTGCACCTTTTCCTTGAAAGTCTTCAGCTTCAATGAGCCAAATTCATATCGATTTCACCCAAATTGGCATTTATAAATTTATTCCTAAAGCCTCTTCCCTGGAAATGGACCTTCGACATGTTTTTTTAACAGTTTAAACTTAAAATTTCAAATATTTTTTTTCGAGTACGGTATCGATTCTATGCTGAACCCACAAATGTTAAAAAGATAAATCGTATATAGGGTGTCCCGTAAGCACAAGATATTCATCATGTGTCAGATCTAAAAAATACAAATGCCATTTGGGTTACAAATTGTGTTTCGGTTCCTTATACTTTCAAGTTTCAAAATTTTCAAAATTACTATCGATTTTATTTTGTTCTGCATTAGAGTTTCAGGATTAGAAATGAGGTACCGATTTTTAAATGAGAAAACATGAAGAAACATACCTTTTTGCCTCAAAATGGTTCATTAAATTTTCAAAAAATTTAGAAAAGAACTTTTTTTAAAGAATTTCAT
The DNA here is from genome assembly GCA_024550625.1 of Dendroctonus valens. Taxonomy (NCBI): domain Eukaryota; kingdom Metazoa; phylum Arthropoda; class Insecta; order Coleoptera; family Curculionidae; genus Dendroctonus; species Dendroctonus valens. Next base: position 1,296,336 of record JAJTJO010000284.1, on the reverse strand, counting down.
GCCGAAACTGAAGGTAGAACAACTACACACACAAACTGATGATGGTGGAGAAGAAGAATTCAGGTTTTATTGTGAAAATATTAAATTGCTGTTAAAAGAATGAAGGCTTTCTAAAGCAAACTCAAGCAAGGGCAAGTATCGGACCTTTTTCAATCTGTTGGGCGGAAAAAGACCTGACTGATGAAACATCTGGCTTTTGGACAGGTGGAGTACGATTGTTAAAACAAGTTTCTTCATGTGTGCGAGCCTTAATCACTGTTGATGGTAATAGTTAGGGATTAACACGCATTTCCCTATCAACGTCTGGAGCAATGGCCAGAGCATGTTCCATGTTGATGTTTACCTGCGACTGATAAGCTGTCGTTGCTGATAATAACTCTGGACTGGTGTTTTTTTTTGAAAAATTCTGTTAAATAGATGAAGTTGCTATCGCATTCCCACGCATTCAATTTGAGGACTCTGAAATAGTACTACCGACTAAATTTAGCGCCGTAATCTAATCAATAAGCACTCGAAAAGCCAGGCCGGAATTATTATGTAATTGAAACAAATGTGTGTCAAATGTGACGATTTTTCTTATCTTCTGGTCGGTTTCGTCAAGGGTCGTTATACCTGCCTAGTAACAAAATTTCAAACAAATCGATTTCTTACCATCCATTTAATCGTTATGCCCTTTGCATCTGACCATTCGAAATGAATTTTTGTAGGTCAACCAATATATTTTCCTTTTACTTGTTAACTTGCGGGGGGCTATTCAATTTATTTGAATCTCCTTATTATCGATTTCTCCTTATTGACCAGCTTTTGTGCTATCATTGTCTTTGGCTGCACAATACCGGCACTGCGTTCTTAGAAAACCAGCCCCCGAGTCCGGTAGTTATTGCAACCAATTGGCCTCAAAATGGGGTTTTAAGTTGAAAACTCACTCATGCCGTACAAATTTAAATTATTTCGTTTGCTCAGATTACCAGCCAAACGACCACATTTCTGCTATTCTTGATCGAATAATAATAACGGAAGCGTTCATTAAGAAAAATCAAATCTAAATTGAAGCGAAAAAACTGCTTTAGGCTTCAGGAATGAACCGGTTGAACTGAATGAAAACATCGAAAACTCGCACATTTTGCAATCAATATTTTTGATTGATTTACGATAAAGTAAAAATTTGGTAATAATCAGCCTGCACGAAAAATATTTACTATACGGGTTCGGTAAGCACACGATCAAAAGGGAATTGCGGCATTTTTTTTGCTTAAGGGGCCCAAACTGACGTAACTTTTATTAGGAAAAAATGCCTGGCTCCTCAATTGATTAGTGGTCAAAAAAAATCTTTTTGAAATATCGGAGATGGATTTTAATCAAACTCGCTGTGAATTTGTTCTTATGCAAGACGAAGCAACCTACTTCATCTGATTGCAGGAACCTGTGAATTATTGTGGGTCTTGGTACAAAAAACGACCAGAACTTCTTATTTGCTAACTGGAATCAAGCGATTTTTTTGAGTTGATGCACTCATCTTTTCTTGACATTGTTGTGCTTTTTGTAGAATCTTGTAGCGCTGTAAAAGTTTTTGCGCAAAAAACTGTTTTCTTGCCATTTGATAATTTTAGACATTTAGACAGCGCAGGGCCCCCTCCTGTTTGTAATTTTGATAAAAGATATATTTTGTCAGAGTAAGTCCTAATCAAATAATTAATTCTGCAGACGACACCAACCTGTTGATTGGAAACAAAAATGTTCCCCTATTTCAGATAGTAAGCAAATGATTCATTGAAAACAAACTGAGTCCAATATTCGGGAATGTTTTGTCACTCAAAAACGGCTGAATAGGATTGTTAAGAAAATGGACTTTGACCACCAAGAGTCGAAAATTTTTGAGCCAAAAAATGTCGCAGTGCCCTTTTGATCATGTGCTTACGGGACACCTTGCATACGGGATAGCTGATGTGCATAAAAACGATTGTTTGGAATCTATTCCAACAAGCAAAATTAAGCCTGTTTCCATCATAAAACACTTAGTTTGTATAATAAATAATACCCTGGATAATCGGTGTTTCATTTAGGAGAAGAATTACACTGCTAAAGCAATCAAAGAACATTGACTATATGCAAGTCTCCATACAGAGCAACAATCCTGTAACTTAAAACAACAGAAAAAAATGAAACACTCACCTGAATCCGAAGGTGTGTCGATTCCATAGCTAATCATAACATCCGCTGGATTGATGCTCTTATGATAGCTATGATCGTTGGCCACTGCCCGTTGGTTCCTGATCATATCCTCCTGAGTCACTTTCCTGTCATTTTCCTCCGCTATTTCATTTAACTCCGCTATTTCATTTCCCCCCGCTATTTCATTTTCCCCCGCTATTTCATTTTCCCCCGCTACTTCATTTTGCTCCTCTGTTTCTTCTTCCTCACCATCCGAATCTAAGAAAGGTAACCCCAGTCTCATCGATTCGAGTTCATATTCCAGCAATTCTTCGAATACCTCATGTGCATCACTTTTCGGCACCGTTGCGGCTACTGCTTCTAATAAAATTTCGTGGCACTGAACATAATAATCCGGAGCGGCATTTCTTAGCAGACTCTGCGAATTTGGCTTATTCAATGGCGGACTCAAAAATGCGTCCCATTTTCCCGTGTCGTCATCAGAATCTTCTGAATGTTCTGAACGTTTATGTTCACTTTCAAGGCAATTGCCAGACCACATGCAGTTGTGATAGAGAAGCATGTGCCGCAATTTGCATGTGTCCTCAGAATACTGTTCAAATAGTGTCTCGTTCTTCAGCGAGTTGAGGCCAAATAATGTAAAAATGGTCTCCAAATATGCAAATAAATGATAGGGATCGAGTTGAAATACACTGGGATCGAAATTCCAGATCCTCCCCAACAAGCTTAAAAATGCGAATGTGCTTTTCACGGCGTTAATTTTTTCCTCTGCTTCATTAAGCGACAATTTACTAGTGGGAAAATCGGTATGATGCAATGCGGGCAGGATTATAGAGCCATCAGCGAACGAAATGACACGCTCACTACGAAAACCGCACTTGAGCCTTGATACCTCATTGCCAAAGTGGACCAGTATCCTGCCCACTTGGCAGAACTCTAAATCGCATCGCTCGAAATCATAGCAGGGGAACTCACTTAAAGTATCATGGTACAAGCGCTTCTTGATCACTTGTACTTCTTCTGTACTCATAATTTCGTGACGATGGGTATACTTAAGCTAATATCACAAATAGAACTGGATGGCGGGATGTCAGGATGATACGATCAAGCAGCGGCTGCAAAAGAAAATAGACACAATCAAATTTCAGCAAATAGATACGACCAGATCAAAAATAACTATTAGGGACTGAAATGTTTTTATACCGCTGATAACCCTGGGGGGAATTTTAGAGGGTGTATCTGCATAAATGGATGAAAAGAACATTTTTTCGATAACAAATTAGTTATTAACAAGATAAATGTTAATATTTCCACCGTAAGTTTTACAGCAGACTGAAAATTGAGAAAATTAAATTGTGATTTCAAAATTGTTCCTGAAAGGTGCAACTTATTAAAAAGTTATGCCACAGATGAGGGCTAATAAAAGTACCATAAATCTGACACATTCTGTAAGTGAAATTTTATTTGAAAACTATTCTTTCATAACAATCACACGTGTCATGATGTGTATACATTTGCAATAAAAAATAACAAAAGCAATTAGAAAAATTATTTGTTTCAACAATATTTTAGAACATGGCTTGATACAGGGTGGTCCTCAACTAATGTGGCAAAATGCAACGGCATAAGTAATGTTCGTGTTTTTTAAATAGATTCTTAACTAGTTTTACTGTCACCAAAAATTTGTATTAGTGGGTTTTTGAGATCGTGGAACCCAATTTTTCCATTTCTTGACTTGCAGTTTCTAAAGGGCGCTACCTGGAGCGATTTAAAGCATCAGCACTTTTTCAGGATTTAAAATATCCGTTTTTCCGCCCAATATCTCGGTTTCTGATATTTCCTAAACAAAGAATGTGTACTTGGTTCAAGTCGACATCTCTCACCGTTTTCGAGATATTCAACCTCTCAACTCAAATTGCATCTCAGTAAGTAAACTACAGGAATAATCTGCTCAAATTTTCCATAAAACAAAAACATAATAAATTATTTTAATGAATGTTGTTACACTAATTTGGTATTTTTAAAATATTAAATTGATTAAATTTTATATTGTTACCTTTTTTAAATTGTGAGCATCAAAATTTTTAAATTTTAATAACCTTAAAATGTAGGATACATTTACAAAATATTACAACGGGATCTTAATTCAAACAAACTTATTTTTATAAAATTGTTAATATTGCAACTATAAAAAAAATAAAAAAATATTATATCATGAATCACTGCCCGATTAGAAATTGCAATTTTCCATTTTAATAATTTTATAATATGAAATGCACGCTTATTACCAACTTAGCTTCTCACCCCCTTGAAACATTACCATATTTTTTAAATGGTTTATGTTCTATAATAAATGGGGAAAAACCGAAATTCCGGGAAACTATGAAAATGTTCATGCCATTTACAATGTTGCTGCACAGATAAAAATACACTAAATAAATTATGTAGAATAATTTTGAACTAAATATGTCTTTGAGGATTGTGGACTTCAACATTTTCAAATTATCTTTGTAACTTTTTTTACTTTTAAGTGTAGATGGAGCTCAACACGATTAGCTTTATTTTTAAACCCCCACTTTTCCCAAACATTAAAGTTAAAGGAGCTATAAGATGTTAAACAACAATGATCGGTCTTGAGCCCCCGTGTAACAGCCGTTGAAAATCGAAAGAAGTTACACGGAACGCAAGCCCACATTTTCCATATTTTCAAGTAAACAATTTTCGAATGCCAAAATTATTAAACGCATATGTAAGCAATAAATAAGTCAATAGAGAAAGTGAATTGAAATAATTGAACAATCCTCGTCGTTTTGCACAGGCCGAAGTGAGAGGAACACCATGCAAACCTCACGGAATATGCGATAGCTAATCAAAAAATAGATTTTTTAGTATAACAGGAAACCTACAAAGTGTCCAAGGTATAAACCTGTATAAATGCACCAAAACTTAAATAGGGTAGTTTCAAAACTTCGTTTTTTAATTTAAGCATAATCACCGAGCTCAGTTTGATCAGGCACTGATGTTTATGGTGTAAGAGTTTATAGAAGTGTCATTATTATTATTATAAAATTTGTATTTTAAGTCAAATTCCGGAGATAGAAAATGTATAATTAATTAATTAGAAAAATTATTGTTTTGGCAAAGCTTCTACTATTTTAGAACGAATGCATAAGTACATAAAACAGAAAAGAATTCTTTAGTGTAGGATTGATCAATACAACGCTTATAAAGGTAAAGTGTCTTCAGTTCTTCTAAATCTTCTGAGGTTCTTATTACTGGTTTAGATACTATTTAATGGATCTTTAATAATAAAAAAACCGATTTGAGCAACTTTTGGCAGTAATTTTCGATATTAACTAAGTCGACATGTTATGACTAATTTTTATTTCTTCGTTTTACTATTTTTTAAATTTTAACTGGATATAATTTAGTTGCATACGTTGATAAAATAATCAGGCTTTATTGACTCATTATTTTATGTTTATATACTTTTAATATCATAATATCTCAGCTATATCAAATTGAAAATGACATTACCATTTTTAACTCCTGTGCGAATTTGAACTAATTAAAAATCCGAAATTTCCACTAAGTCCAAATTTTTATACAGAAATTATTCAGTTTTTCCGAAATTGTGCGTCCAAAATTCATTGACTGAACAGGGAAATTGCATCTAAACACCAGTTTCCATCGATGAATTATTGCTGAAAACCGAAATACTAAACGAACGGACGGACAATGTACTTAACAAATTAAGCTAGTTTTGAGCGGTTAGCAGGATGGGCAGATTGCGATTAACGTAAAGGAAAGGCACATCAGCAATGCATTCAGAATGGTATTTTCCATTAACAAGAAATTGACTAATTTGCCAGTGGCTTTTGTTCGAGTAATCCACCTTTAATTACCAAATTTAATGCGCTTTACATGACCGTTCCTATCGTGGAAATAAGTCACCAGGCGCATTCCAAGCTGAACCGGCAAACATGCTAGCGCATAAATTAGAAGGAAAAATCAGTTTGCGTACCAGGAAAATTATTGGCAAATTAAGACCAGTTTGCGCCACCCATAATCAAAACTTTTTCCCAACAATTCAGACAGTCCGGATCTGGGAACATACAAATTCGTCGGGTTTTATTACAGTTGTAAAAACCCAGTATTGGAGCAGAAATTTGACGTTCAGACGTCGACTTTCTCGCCATTAAATAATGGTCAAATGTTGGCGTCGTCTACCAGAGTGCGAATAGAAAAATAATATTTAGAGACAGAAGTTCCAGAAAATTGGTTTAGAGAGGCACAGATGTTCGCCTAAATTTCGCCCTCCACACTTTGAACGAGGAACCAAAAGTTCCTAAAAGAGTTCTCATGAGTAGTGCTACGAATAATAATTGACCGAAAAATTGAGATTAATCTGCAATAGGCCCAAGAGACGTTTTGTGGTTTTGATCGTCAATTCGTGCTCTGGTTAGAGGGTTCAATAAATACATCAAAAAGTTCAATTTCAGATTAACGAATCAAAAAAACTCTTAAAGTTCCTTCTTTTAATGGAGTTTGGCGTGTTCAAGTTAACATTGAGAATTAAAAATTTCAAAAATTTTTTAAATTAACAATGAAGTGAAAGTTCAACGACCGTTTTCCTAGTTATTTTTAATTGGATCTAGCAAGATCAGATCAGCAGATTTTAGAAGCTTTAGGCTCAAATATCAGGAAATGTCAATATTTTCAAAATACAGTAAAGTCCGCTTATAATGAACCCGGTTATAGTGAACTTTCGGTTAAAACGAACGTTTTTCCTTTAATTTTTTTTGTTTTTGTATTATTACTCGGTTATAGCGAACTCCGGATATAACGATCCAGTTTTAGCTCATTTTTCAAGTTCGTTATATCCAGACACGACTGTATAACAAAAAAATGCAAATCGGTATAAAAGCGCAAAATTCTCGGAATATAATTTATATACTTAATACATTTTCCTGTACTTTGTGTGTTATTTTTAGTAACTAAAAAACCCATACATTTAATAATGTATAAATATATCCTAATACAAAAATCCCAAAAAAATCAGACAATTGACACATTGATTTTGACGCATTAAACGATTAGCTTGCATGATTTTCTTGTTAGACCAATAAAAAGCGAGCTTTTTAGTGTATCATTTGAGAACAAAGCGCGAAAACTTCAAAACTTTAATCAAGCCAAAATTTCCGTCCGTTTCGGATTATCTTCGAAAAATGTTAAATAAAAATGCAGAAATCAAATATTCAACAATAAGCTAAACAAATGCGAAACTACGACATATCTATCATAAATATATATAGAATGTTTAACAAAATAGATAAAAACGTTGGTTTTGATGCCAAATTATAATGGAAATTAATACGAATTAAAATCCTCAAAAAATTATCTTGTTTTTTTACTACTAGAACGTCTACTATTGACTAAACATAGTCTGTCCCAAGCATTGTTGTCCGAGATTGGTTGAAATAATTTAAAAAAATATAATAAAAATAAATAATTTAATAATAATAACTCTAATAATAAATAATAATAAAACTAAATAATAAAATTTCATTATAGACCCAAAAAAGTAAAATGTCAAATTTCTAAACCTAAGATTTCTTCTAATTGGTTTCAAACGGTGTTATTTTTGGCAAAAACTATAATAAAATTCAATAACCATATAAAAAGGTCTAAAAACCATAAAAACGACGATTTAAAAAAATCTAAAAAACGACGTTGACGGTGCTGCACGTAATACAACTGATAAATTCACTCTGATTTCAAATGGCACACTGGAAGAACTTCTGGAACGACTGGAGTCGAAAATATGTGTTTTCTCGACAACGAAAACCGGCGGGTTTTCTAAGCATTAAAAATGTATTTGTTTGCCGATTTGAGACGTTTTTCAGCATTTGCAGCTCTTAGGCTCCTTTCGTTTAGGAAATAAAGGACTGAAGAATAAGGACTAAACAAATGCGAAACTCCGACTTATCTATCATAAATATCTATAAAATGTTTAACAAAACTGTGTTGACAAAACTTTGTGTTTTACAAAAAATGTTGTTATTTTTGACAAAACTATATAAAAGCTATAATAAAATTCAATAAACTATATAAAATTGTCTAAAAACCATAAAAACGACGATTTACAAAATATAACAAATCACTAACAAAAAACACTTACCCAACGAGACAATTTCAGAAAACTGGTTGGTATGCAAAAAACTCTCAACACGGAAAGTCTATGAGAACACAGGTTGTCGATATACAAAAAAAACTCAATACTGAAATTCTATGTGAACACTGTAAACTGACTGTGTGCTTCCAAAGCTACCAAAAATGTGACTGAGATCAAACGACACACTGGAAGAAGTTAACGAAATGAAACAAAGACAGCCCAATTCTGAAGAAAGAGTAGGGGTGAATTCTGATTGAACAAGAATTGACAGGTATTTAGGTGACATACCTGAATTCGATGGTAAATTATATTACCCTTGGTCAGGCTCCTTATCTACAAACTGTTGGTAAATGCATCCCTAAAGCATAATTAATTTTCGATGAACGCATTGAACAAGCAATTATAGCCTTTATGATTTTTGGTTTCAAACCCTCTGAACAAACATCATTTGTTTGTGGTATTACGAGATAAATGACTTGAAATTGCTTCTTAATTACCATGTATCAATTATCCTGCAGTACCTCAATAAACCCATTAAGTAGTACTTAAGCAAAATATTCATTAGGCATAAATAAACAAACAACGATCAATGCTCGTGTGTGGTGATTAGCAAGTGGACAATATTGTACGAGTTGTGTGGTTGAAGGGATTTTGATGTCCAGGATGATTTTTCATAAAATCAATTGCAAAATATTGAAATCTCCACCATTTTTGGACGATTTATTTATTAGCTCATTCGATTACATTACCCGATTTTATCAAACCCCTCGTTTGTAAAACAACAATCATTCGATAACATACATGATAAATTCAATTATTACACATGTTACATATTAGCCGTTATCTATTAAATAGATTTAAAAGCTCTTGAGATTGTGAAAACGGATTGATGAAATGTGGTTCGACTACGGAATAGAATGATACGGTCCTGCCCAACCTAGTCGAAATTTCCAAGTAGAGGATGCCATTAGGAAGGTCTAGAGTCCCTAGATTAGGAGAAAAGACCCTTCTCTTTACGTAGGTGCGAAATGCTGCAAGCCAAATGAACAATAGCTGAGGTGCAGAGATTGCAAATATTTGAACAAGAATAAGCGAGTCTTTCGTCAACGATCGACGAGAAGAACGAAATATTCATGCTTTAGGGATGTATTTATGAAAAATTTGAAGGAAGTCCGAACGACCATTGTTGAATTCTCTTGAGTTCTTCCAGTTTGAAATCATAGTGCATCAGTTGCATTTAGTTCGTCATGGTCACTCTTTTCACAGAGGATTTCCGTTTTGAGATTTTTATATATTTGTTAAAGAATCTATAAATATTTATGATAGATATATCGGAGTTTCGCATTTGTTTAGCTTCCTGTTGAAATTTGATTTCTGCATTTCTATTTAACATTTTTCGAAGATAATCCGAAACGAACGGAAATTTTGGCTTGATGAAGGTTTTGAAATTTTCGCGCTTTGTTCTCAAGTGATACACTTACAAGCTCGCTTTTTATCTGTTTAACAAAAAAATCATGCAAGCGAATCCTTTAAGGCGTAAAAATCAAGTGTCTGATTTTTTTGGAATTTTTGTATTATTAGGATATGTTCATAAATTTATTAAATGTATGGGTTTTTTAGTTACTAAAAATAACATACAAGGTGCAGTAAAATGTATTAAGCATATAAATTATATTCCGACTGTTTTTATAGAATTATATTCTGTATTTTTACAATTTGAACAAAACCTAGCTATTTTAGTTATTTGAGAATTTTGCTCTTTTATACCGATGTATTATTTGTAGCCCATTAAATCAATTATAATATCAGTTGAGTATTTATGAAATTAGATTGTTAGAAAAAGTAAGGAGGAACAACAATTTATTTTTAAGGACGAAGATTAGAAACCAATGTTAGGACATAATGAACCTTGGGCATGGTGGTGTGGGAACTGGAATAATTGAAATGAATCAATAATACTCGTAAATATGTCAACCGCACAATACCTTTTTCCCAAATGAGTGACCTACATAAACTGTTCTCGAAATACTTGGGATAAACCATGGGTGGCGTAAAGGTTCTGTTAATCGAATTGCATTTATTGGTTGCATGTCCTCGAGATTTCGAGAGAACAATGACTTGATAGTTGGATGGGTTTAGGCAAGGACAAAGAGAATGCCCTCATTTTCAAAATTTAGTTTGGGTCAGTTTGGGTTACTGGTCAAACTGTGACTGGAAATAAAAACCTAGAGTGTTATCAAAGAAACAGATTCCAAAGAGGCACAAGGGTTAGGGGTTGCAATTTGCACCAATCAACTCAATAGAACTCAATTCAAGCCAAACATTCCATCACGCCAACAAGGCACCCAGAAGGAGCCAAAGTTCGTAAGAACTCGCTCTAGAATAAAAATCGACACACATCGTTCATTTTAACGACGTTCGCGATACGAGAGTGAGTCTCTTTAAAGAGGACTTTGATATGCGACAAGATTTTGGCGGAAAATCATGACAATCATTAAAAATTCTTCATTTAGATAGCCCGATAATGTCTCAAATTGATAGTGTTAAAATCATTTTCCTTAATTCATGTCCTAGACAATATATTCTAAATATATTCCAAAAAGGTTGCAAGTTCAAAGTTCTCTTACTAGTCGTGTATTCAAGTTCCATTTTGTCGCCGGTGCTGTTGAAAGTATTTTTTTCATGATGTTATCCAGCAAGGCTATTCGTTTGTGAGATTTCGAACAAATGGTAGGAAATACACTTAAATTTGCAAAAAAGTTAGCAATATTTCTGTTAAGTCTCATACTTTTTTCTAATATTAAATTGAATTGGTGTGCTAACATTGTGCATAGCAGTGTACATAGAATGCATACAGAACATTTTTTCTAAGTGCATTTTGTACCTTATTAATTTCATCGCCATATCAATTTGCGCCAGAAATCAAGAAACCCTCTATACATCAATATCAAGAAACCCTCTGTATATCCTTCGGTTTAAACGATCTGATGTTTCATCATGTCCTCGAAGGGTAAGTTCAAATACTTTTTCTTTTAGTAACTATTCTATTTCCTCAATTTCTGTTGCAGTGTTATTACCATAGTAAGTTTGTGTAAAGTTGTCTATTCCAAAAGAGTTTAGTTTTCGAAATATTATCAATTTAATATTTTATTCACACATTCTCCATAAATAATAAATAAGTTTAAATAATCTTCGTTTGTATAATTTAAGCGTCTGGGCATGATTATTAATTATTTTCAAAGGGTAACTGACAGCTGTAAGCTTTCCTTGGGCATTTCAATGCATTAAAAATGGCCACTTTCGTTATGGCAACTAAGAGTGACACTATTTAAAATAAGATGCGGCAAAATAGCCATATGAAAACATTAAATCGACAATATTTCGGAAACTAAACTCCTTTGGAATAGACAACTTTACACAAACTTACCCTTATTTTTAATACTAAATAAGATAAAATTATCAAAAATGGGGGTCTCCATTTGAAAAAATTGATTTTGGGCGGTTTTTTCAACAAAATTTTGAAACTTATTTTTTTAACACTTTGTATTAATAGTTATCAAATTTTTGTCGAAATTCCATTAAAGTAAGTCCGTTTCAACAGCAAATGCGAGTCAAATTAAGTAGCATTATGGCCCTCAATTTTGTTAGTCGAAATAATGTAGTTCAAAATTTGGTAAAATGGACCACCGACCCAAATAATGCTACACAAACCTTTCCCTTTGAGAAAAACGTCGGACCGAATGTTCCTGACAGTTTAGAAACCCCGTTAGATTTCTTTTTACTTTTGTTGAATGATAATATTTTGAATACACTTACTTTTCAAGCCAATTTGTATGCAGTACAAAAGCATGGGAAAAACAAGGCTCCTACAACAATTGAAGAAATAAAGTGTCATCATGAAGGAACATGAAAGAAGAATGTGCATTTACCATACAAAACGTAAGATGGTGGATGCGATTGTTGCTGAATGTTTACGGAAAATTAGAGTCTTTCCGAAATCTTTGTCATGTTTGTGCGTTCGTATAGTAGTTGGGTGGAGGGGTTGTGTAGTGGGTTTTGGGGGTGTCTTATTCGTGTTATTAGTCTTAGTGCAATTTGTTCTGTGGTTTGTATATAACGTTTTGTCCTTTCTGTTCCGTTGGTCATGAGTATATGTCCATAGTCTAGCAAGGGTCTACAAATAGCTTTATATATTTTGGTGGCGGTATTTGTGCTAATTCCTCTGTCTTTGTAGGTTAGTGATTGGAAGTGTTTTGTTCTCTTTATTGTTTCTGCCCTGATGTTTCGTATGTGTTTAGTGAATTTAAGTTTGTGGTCAATTGTGATTCCAAGGTATTTTACGTCGTTTTTTGGTTGTGTCGTTTGGCCGTCTGCAGTTATTGTAGGAGAGTCAGCGTTGAGTCTGTGGTTTGTGAGCAGAAGTTGGTTTTTTAACGCGTTTGGTGTTAGTCTCCATTTATAAAACCATGTCATTGTGTTGTTTGTTAGTGTTTGGAGTCTTTGAGCTGCTCTCTCAGTAGTTTTGTCATGTACAATAAGTGCCGTGTCGTCTGCGTATTGTAATATGTATGCCGATCTGTCGATTTGATTTTTGTCTGGTAAGTTGTAATTGTATGTGTCATGGCAGTATATATTGTAGAGAAACGGTGAGAGCGGGGATCCTTGAGAAAGGCTCATACATCTACAGACAAGATGGACAAACAACCCCTACAAGTGGACCATACTGAATCCCCTTTGTCTTACAAGAGCAACCAGACAATCCCGCTTCCATTTCCCTACATCAACGCTACTCGAACACTTACAAACGCAACTGACTACTGGACAATAACATAATTTTTTCTTGTCATTCGAATTGGAAAGTTTATTTAATAAGATTATTAACCTAGAATAAGAGAATTTTCATCTTTGTTTTTTATTTAGACTAGGACTACATGTATTAAACAAGGGCAGAAAGACCGATAAGTCGATAGCCTTTTTTAGAAATAAAGATGTTTACTACTACTACTACTCAAAATTTACCGATAACGAAATCAGGCTGATGACGGATTATACCCATTTTTAGACGGGCTACAGAACAGACAATAAATAAAATAATTCCAATTTGTATATTTGTCGGGTTCAACAAAGTCATATTAATATCTTGGGCTACACAACGATGCGATATAATATATATAATATATAAAATATATAATATATAAAATATAAAGTATAAAATATATAAAATATAAAATATATATATAAAAATTCTCGTGTCATAGTTTTAGTTACCATACTCCTCCGAAGCGGCTTGACCGATTTTGATGAAATTTTATATATAGATTCAGTAGGTCTGAGAATAGGTTGTTTGAATTTTTTATACCCCTAAGTGATATTGGTGCCGCCATGAACTCTCTATCTTTTAATAGCGATATTAGGAATTCAATAAATTTCAACACGAGCTATAGATGGCGACGCCGATTAGTTCCCTCCCTTGGTGTTATGCATTGGATGTTTACGTGCAGGTTTCGCGGTCCCTAATATTAGACTCAAATTACATTATATTATATATAGAATTTAAAATAAAAGTCCAAAACCACCCCAACCCAGTGGTAAAGTCCATATTTGACACAAATCATGGGGAATATCGAGGAAATCGGGCCCAAACTTCCATTATGGCTCCCGTGGAATGGGATCTCCCATCTTAAAACCCATAAGCTAATCATTTTTCCCCCCTTTCCCATCTTCCCCCCTTTCCCCTCACCGAACGCTTGACCGCTTCAGCGTTGGCGTTTTTCTCTCGTCTTCTCTTTCTCTCAAAACTGCAGATGTACAAGTGCTAGGGGGTGCAATTTGCACCAATCAAAATTAGAACTCAAATCAAGCCAATCATTCCATGAAGCCAACAAGGCACCCAGAAGGAGTCAAAGTTCGTAATAGAATAACTCGCTCTAGAATAAAAAAAAATCCACACATCCTAATATTAGGCTGAAGCCCGCTGACGAGTGACGAGAGGTAATAGGTTCGAAACTGGCATGGGGGTGCCTGAGGTTAGGGAATCCCCCTCGAAATTTGCACTTTTATCCTTACAATGATTTCGCTATCCGGATTAGTGCGTTGGCAACCCTACCGGATACCAGGCACATACCATAAAACGGTGTGTGCAACAAGTTAGGCACTGTTTTCTTTCGACCACAATTTTTATTTGCGTATGTCGGAAAGAATGAATTACTCTCAGTATGTTTCAGAGATGTCGCAACGGAATCTGTGTGTAACAGGGGTCGTTTTGCCTAAATTAGTTGAAATTTACACAGCTAATAGTATTTTTCTACTTCCCATCACAATAGATGTATTGGCCAGACAATGTGTACTTTTGGTTTGCACTTATTGTCCAGTTCTGAGGGACTACTACAAACATTAACCTCTTTTCCTCGAGTGTAGAAACTAAAGTCGCAAAATTTGAGCGAGAAGAAACAGAATAATATGTTAAGGCAATCTGAATCAATGTAGTTTAAATATAAACAACAATCTCAAAGCAATCAATGCATTAAACGTTTGTTCTCCTGGATGAAGACAGAAGTTTGTTATGATTACCGTAACCTTAACCAACTTGCGCATGTTAGCTGAAACCCGGTGTTATTAACGCAATGTAGGAATTGCATGGTGCAAATAATAATTTGTGTTTCACAGTTTCCTTGTTGCGGTATAATACACATAAGGCATGATTATAGGGAATCTTGCGTGCAGCGGCCATTTTTTCATTATTCATCATTTTCAGTACTTCGTACTCTAAACATTCTCACAAACTCTGGATTTAGGAAAAATTAATTGAAAATTTTCTTATTTCACACTACATTGATATCAACTATGTTTAAATTAATTTATGGCATATGTGCTTTTTTTATATTTTTTTTCTTTAAAAAATTTTCTTCATGCACGATATATTTTTGAGGACCCTTAGGATATTATGAGTACGAAGAAAAACTTGGTCAAGATGCAAACAAGTATTAATTATTATACTTGCGTAATTTTAAAGAACACTTATATTCACTATCCATCAAAATACAATAACGACCGAGATTGGTGCGATGCAATAATAAAGTAGGGTTTATGTCGAATATATATGCGGATGTGACTAGGAAATGTGTCTGAATTGAACCATTATATAAAGACACAACTGAAATCACAATTCTTAATTTTATCCTAAATTGTGCCGTGCCACGGTGCTTCACTTCCGTCCCACGCCGGTCATGGAGAGGTTCTTTTTCGAAATAGTAGCCGCAAATAGGCACAAGTTTTGCAAACAATTGCGGAAGTATTCCCTATTTGAGTTAAAAATTTGTTCACTGGGAAAGGCCCGTTTGATTGGAAACCGAACAGAGCAGTAGTTTCATGAATATAAGTATTTTTTATTATCCTTGGCCGATGTTCTATTTTATTATTCTTTTTTCAAAAAAATTTAAATTCATGCAGATTTAATAAGATCCATTTGGGCGCCCAAAAACGGGCAAGTCTCTAAGATCGTGGGTTTCACATTATTTAAAAGTTGTTTGATGAGTTTTTTTTTTGGATACTTGCAAACTGGGGAAAAGGGAACTGAGTGCACAACACATGAATTTGCCGGAGGAATTTGTCGGCTCTTAAAGGTCTCTGTCGCATTTGTTTGATTGGAAACCGAACATATATGCCGGCCGGCGAATTTGAAATTGTAGGGGACGGGGGACCAGGGACCGTAGTTACCTTGAGTTGAGTTTGTTGAGGTAGTTACGGCCGTATGTAAGCCGGCAGCTGGACGTATACAGGCCAGCTAATGAAATCGTTCAATTAAACAGTTTTTTTCTCACGCACGGAATGTGTAGCACGAACGAAATCTCGGATGTTAAAACTATGAAAACTTTCGGAACTACGTCAATTTTCTTGATTGGTTCGGTTAACTTCGTATACATCCTTATCTAGGGGATAAAAGTTCTAGCACGAGACGTCGACTTCTTCACTTGTTGCGGCCCTGCGTAAAACTACACGACGTCTCGAAATCCCAGCAGGAACGGCGCCGCACTTTTTAGGCATCTTTCCCGTGTCTGCATTTGATACAATAATAGTCGACTCCGGAATATATGCAGACAGCGCGCGTGCGCGATATTTAAAAACTTAAAGGCGAGTTTTTCCACTCAGCCGGTTAATTCAACTGAACATCGGTTAGTCCACTGAAACGAGAGATAAGCAGGACTGCTCTCTGCACGAACCGAAAACGAAGTCAAGGCTTTTGACATTTGAAACCCTTTTATTGTGCGTAGTATTGACCATGGGCGTGCCCTTCCTCTCCTCCAGTTTTTTCTGTTTTGTGCTGTTCTCGTCCAATCAAATCCTACATACATGTCATACCATCGCATAATTGGTCTTCCCCTTCCTCTCTTTCCTATCCTTGGTCTCCCACGTATTACCAACAACTCCTACAACAGTACTAGAGTACCATCAGAGATTAGTAGAAATTTTTGAATTTTTGAAAGAGCATTTTGGTAAACTCTAGAATGCCCAACTTTGCCCCAATTTAACAAATCTCATATCTTATGTGGTTACCGAGATCCCCATGGTTGAGCTCCAAAAACGCATTTTTAAAGATAGAGAATCCGTTAAATGAAAAAAATTGGGCAGAATTCGATTGCCTATTCATTACGGTTTTCAACATTTAGGTACCCGACTTGGTTCCTAAAATATCCTGAAAAGACAAGAAATCAACAATTTTTTAATTATCATATACTACGTAAACTGCTTAACTTAGAAAAAAGTTAAAATTGCCCTTGGTAGAACTTTTTGCGTTGAATCCAATAAACTAGCACTCGTCATAGTCAGCTTGATTTACGAGATAAAAAATAAACTTAGGTTTTTTTAAATGGTAATCATAGTTTGCTGTGGGCCCTTTAAAATCCTTATTTTTTTCTGAATTTAACGATATAACTATTGGTATGTTTATCTCTTCTTTTAACTGTAAAAATTCAAAAGAAAAACATTAACAAGCATCTAGCAGTATTGTCACGAAATTGTTACTGTGTCTATCATTAAAAGTGTGAAATAAATTTCACTTTTTATAGTAGTTCGAGTTAATAAATCTAATTAGTTAAAAGTATTATTGATGCTAAGTAAATACGGTGCATTTCGTTAGCAAAGAAGGCGGGAAAATTCTGTTACGATACCTGTAATAGAAATAGTAATAAGGCTAGCAATCTATATTTGGACCGATTTATGGAGAGGAGACAGCCAGACAAAAAACTTTTTTCACGACTGGAACCCAACTTGAAAAAATACGGATCATTTAAAAAGCCAACAAACGGGAAGATTAAATTTAAAGAACAAGAAGAAGAAAAAGTTTTAGCTTAGACCCATTTTGATGCAAATTCGTCAATCAAAGATACTGCCAGTGAATGTAATGTTTCCAAGGAAAAAGCGCGGTTGATTTTAAAACAAAATAAATTCAAGCCTTTCAAGTAACACATTGCAAATACTATGCATCTTGGAGATTCTGGACGAAAACTTCAGTTTGCTTGGTGGTTTCTGGAGAAAACGCTATTATATCCAAACTTTCCACTCACAATGGAATATTCAATAGACAGAATCGTGTTTACTGGGTAAATGAAAATCCTCATCTAATTGAAAATAGGCGAGATCAACGTGTTACTTCTGTGAATGTCTGGTGTGGCATTTTTAGTGATAAAATTATTGGTCCATTCTTTTATAAACATCATTTAAATGGCGAAATATATTTACACTTTTAACAAAATGAACTTGATAACATGCTGGATAGTTTGCCGTTAGCAGCCTCCACACAACTCACGAGTTGTATGTGAATATTTACAACATTTTCCTGGTTGGATTGCCAACGCAGAACCCATTCGGTGGCCAGCACGTTCACTGGACTTAACACCTCTGGACTATTTTATGTGGGGTACCCTTAAAAACAAGATCTATAAAACAAAACCGAATGATATTGAAGAACTAGTAAATAAGATACGTTCAGCAATAAGAAGTATCCGTCCATAAGAAAGATGCCAAAAGTGCATGGCCTTAAACGGAAGTCAGTTTGAACATTTAATTTAAACAATACGTTCTTTCATTTTTGTTTTGTGCTTTGTGTGATAATATAGTTCTTGTTTCCAGAGCCTACCACACATTTTTTATGTTCTTTTGAAGTTTTTCGGCAACAAAAGGAAATAAACATGCAAACAGTTATATCGTTAAACACAGAAAGAAATAAGGATTTTGAAAGGCCCACAGACAACTATGATTACTATTTAAAAAAACACAAGTTTATTTTTTATCTCGTAAATCAAGTTGATTATGACAACGAATGCTAGTTTATTGGATTCAACGCAAAAAGTTCTACCAAGGGCAATTTTAACTTTTTTTCTAAGTTAAACAGTTTACGTAATATGTGATAATTAAAGAAGTGTTGATTTCTTGTCTTTTCAGGAACCAAGTCGGGTAAATAAATTTTGAAACCGTAATGAATAGGCAATCGAATTCTGTCCAATTTTGCCCATTTAACGGATTTTCTATTTTTCAAAATGTAGAAGTTACCCATACAAAGATTCAGAAAATCGCCACCCTGTATATGTAAAGATATATAAAGTAATGTAAATGTGAAAAATTAAATAAATTGGCTTTGACATTAGCGTAATCAAAACTGCACTTGATTTTTGTAATACGTCAAAGCCAATAACGATGTAATTGCAATCTTTATATATAATTTCAATAATTGCAACAATGAAGGAGTAAAAAGGGCTTTTTTTGAAATTCACAGAATGAACATCATGTAATCGTGCTAACGGGATCTCTAAAATCCGTTAAATTACAAGTTTTTACATCTATATGAATCATGATTAAAATTATAATAAGTCAAAATTAAAATAAAAAAAAATAAATAAAAAAAATTATAATATTTAAAAAAAATTAAAAAAAATATATAACGTGAGGCGGGTGAGGGTTTTAGTTAGTGGGGGGTGGTTTTGTTGAGTTTAGGCTGCAGCTAGAAGGCTGGGGGTTAGATTTTAAAGCTTAATTTTTGCCGAAAGTAAGAGTGAAAGTGAGACTGAAAGCGAAAGTGGTGAAAGTAAAAGTTGGGAGTTTTCGCAATCGCACGGTTGCCGCTAATGGCTGAATTTTGAAAGGGAAAGTGGTGTGCTTGTTGCCGAAAAGTAGTGATTTTGAAGCCATTTTTTAAGATTTAGGGTGGGTGATTCCAGGAGGGGTCTGCCATTAGACTGGTGGGAGTTTGGAAATGATGTTTCCGGATAGTTTGGGAAAAGGTGTCTTTAATTAGTGGGTTTGAGTGGTTAAGGGCTCTGACTTTGAATTTTGAATGGATTTTTGTGATGTGTTGTTTAATGGGATCTATTTCAAGGTTATGGTGAATTTGGGAATTTCGGATGTACCAGGGGGGCCTTGTAAATATGCGGAGGATTTTGTTTTGGAAGGTTTGGAGGCTGTAAATGTTAGTTTTGGCGGTTTGGCTGATTACGGGGCGCCATAGCATATTTGCGATCTGACTTTTGTTGTTTAGAAGCGGGTAGAGATACCTGTATGTTTTGTTACCTTTAGTGATAATTTGGTTTATGTGCTCTGTGAAGTTAAGTTTTGAGTCTATTGCGATGCCAAGATATTTGAGAGATTTTGAAAGTTTTATTTCTGTGTTATTGTATGTGAGTTTTGGAGTGTTTTTGGGTGTTAGTTTTTTTGAGATTATCATGGCAGTGGTTTTTTCCGCATTGATTTTAATTTTCCAAGTGTCTGCCCATTCTTGAAAAACGTTTAAGTGCCGTTGAAGAGGACCTATTATGTATTTAATGTTGCGGTTTGAGTAATAAATGCAAGTATCGTCGGCAAAGAGTGCTAGTTTTGTGGCTGGGGCTTTTGGGGCGTCGGCTCTAAACGCTTGTCCTCTGGGCGGCGGCATTTATAGAAGGTTGTTATCTAAATAGCTATTTCATCGGGTATCAAGGTGCAAGTTCCTTAATTTTAATAAGAAACCAAGGGAATTTGAACTCACAAAATGCTACGCGCGCTGGCCCAAACGCGCGTCTCACAGCCACAGTGTAATGTAAAATGCGACCCCCACTACTTACCTCTCCTCCTCAGCATAAAAGTGCATATGGTTCGACCGTCTCCTGCTAGTTTCGTCACGGTCGAATCCGGTACGTTTTTTTAACATTGCACCGGCGATCTCTCAACTAATCTCTGGTACCATCAAGCGGCTAGCCATACCAAGAGTACTTCTTACTGAAGCACAGGAACCAGAAATGGGAAAACCGCTTGAGAGAGTTGAATCCCGAGGACCAAAGCATATGGAGTATGCAAAAGGCCCTAAGAAGAGAAGGTACCAAGATTGCAGCTCTCCACGGAACTCAAGGTTTGGTATTTACAGATGGCGGCAAAGCTGAGGCGTTTGCGGACGCAATCGAGAGTGAGGCCAGGGTAAACCACCACCCAAACGATAACCTACACCACGAAGCAACTGTCAGAAGGACAGTAAATAAGCTTCGGAGTGAAAAGCCAAGCAGCCACCTCCCCCCAACTTCGCCAGCAGAAAATTAAAGCCATCATCAGAAGAACCAAAGCTAAGACAGCCCCTGGGAGAGATGGAATCACAAACAAAATGCTGAAGAACCTGCCGAGAAAAGGACTGGTAGCTGTAGCTAACTTGATTAATGCCATTTTCAGGACTGGTCATTTCCCAAGCATGTGGAAGCACTCGGAAGTCATCATGCTCCCGAAGCCCAAGAAAAACAGGACTTTCCCTCAAAACTACAGGACTATCAGCCTGTTGCCCGCTCTCAGTAAAATAGCCGAAAAGGTTATACTGAGGAGACTTAAGGAGGAAACGAGCGAGCTTGATTTGCTTCCGCCAGAACAGTTTGGATTCCGAGGAAAGCATTCAACGGAACTTTAGCTCATGATAGTAGAAAGATGCACCAAAGAAATGAATCAGTGCCGAACGACTGGAATACTCACACTGGATGTCGAAAGCGCGTTAGACAGAGTGTGGAGAGACGGTCTCATCTACAAGATGATGGAAACAGGTATCAACAAGAAACTGTGCCAGCTAATAGACAGTTCTGGCGTTAATAGGCCTAAAACTCAGTAACTTAAAACATAGGAAAATAGTCCGAAGCAATACGTACTAGCTCTGCGACAGTTTTTGGTCAAAAGAAAAATGAACCTGATAGTCCTGCTTCTAGGGCCAAAATGTACCATCAAGTAAAATATTTGCACTTCAAAGATACACCATGTATAATGTTACAAAATATTTATTTGCAGCGTTTAAATAACGTTGAGCGCAACGTTTCAGTCACATTTCCTCGAAACGTTTCAGCAACGTTTCAGCGAAATGTTTCTGAGGGCGGACATTTTCAGTTACATAAACATTTGTGAAACATATAGTGCAGACAACTGAAATGTTTCGGGATTTAAATATACGTTTCTGAAACAAAAAATTGTTTAGCGGGTTGTAACATGTGTAGGTAGGCAACATTGTCAGTGCTTCAATTTGTGCCAACAGTGCATTCTTTTTATGATATTTGATTTGAAATTCGGTTCGGGTACTTACCGAACAGAGATAAATAAGAATTCATCAGTCATTAGAATATCTTTGTCATAAGTCATCAGATAAGTATCTTTATCTTGAGCACGAACCAGCAAACTTCCGTTGCAAAACTAAAGTGCAATTTTCAGATTGCCAAAGTAGTGCCTAAGCATTTGGGACTCTTTCTGTGACTTCGAAATTCGACAATCGCGTGGGCGGCATTATAATTACATAACACGTAATATAATCTCTGTCGACAATGCCAGAAATCATATGGTACTAGGCCTTCACGAAGTTTCAATACGAAGTTTGCCATCTTGAATGAGGTTAATTTTTGCAATCAGGGTTGGTGCTGCCACCCGTGAGTTTGTGGATGAAGTCCGCGACAAGTGTAATAGCGAAATAAAAGTTGCGGCGCAGTCAGACGGGCTGAGTAATAACTCATCAACTCACAGAGCGGCAACAACTCAAAAGCGCAACTCAACTCAGTGTTACCCATGTCTAGTCCGTACAAATTATAAATCCAGAATACTCCGATCGGAGACGGCGGCGTCACCGATCGATGCCAAGCACTCCGATTGGAGTCGTCGGCAGTCAACCTGTTAAAAAACGAAATTTTTAACGGAACCCTAAACCCCAACTAAACTAAAAGCTAAACGAATTATATGTGTATTGTTTATTAATAATTATACAAAAAAAAGGTTTTTAGTAGCAAAGTTTCATGTAGCCCGTTCATTAGAAAAAAATTTCCTTTCCTGACATCGTATTAATATGAAAATTGGTAGGCAGCCATAATCTGCTGCTAGTCTAAATATAGTTTTTTTCAAAATGGCGACTCTTCCGGAAACACCTGAAATCGGCAATATCTTGGCTTTTTTAAATGGAAAGTCCCTATTTTGATATAAATTAATGATTTTGATAGTTTAAAACCTCCATTTGTCGACACTTATCTGTCATATTTTTTGACATATGTCACATTTATTGCAAAAAAACAGGGATGCAGAGGTTTATTTGAAAAATCACAACTCCTGAACCGTTCCTCTTTTATAATCAATTTTCAAATGCTTGGCCGACATTTTGCATTGATTCTGACACTTTTGTTATTCATGCTTCTGTTGTGTGGTGTTTGAAAGTTGCCTGCATTTCGAAAAATAAAAAAATGGCTGCACTTCGATTTCTGATAAAAATTTCAAATTTACGGTTTACTTCCATAGCTGAATACTCTTGATAAGAAAACAGTAATATTTCTTCCAAAAAATGCCAATAACTCATAAACGACTGGAGAGGAACGTACCCAATGTTAATAAAAGTGGAAATTCAATTTTACATTTATTTTTGGAGTCAGAAATAGTAGTAACCATTTAAAAAAGGAAGTTTTTGCAATTTTTTTATTGTCAACTTTGGAAAATAGCAGCAGAAGCATGAAACATAACAAAAGTGTCAGAATCGATGCAGAATGTCTGCCAAACCTTTGGGAACTGAATTAAATAATGCCGATTTATCTATTTGCAATGGTTCAGGAAATATGAATTTCTTAATGAATCTCTTCTACCCTATTTTTTGCAAAAAATGACATGGGTTAAAAACTATGACACAAGTGTTGACAAATGGACATTCTTAATTCACAATTTAAATATGAATCCAAATATGAAATCAAAATGGGAACTTTCCATTTAAAAACCCCAAGATGGCGTCGATTTCCGGTAATTCCGGAAGTGCCGTCCTTTTGGAAATACCATATTTAGACTTGCAGAAGGCGATTATGGTTGCCTACCACATTTCATATTAATAAAAATTCGAGAAATAAGTTTTTTTCTAACGAACGGGATACGTGAATCACCCAGTATTATTATGTACATGTAAAATATATAAGTAGGCGTTTTTTTTTGGCAGTTTATTTTTATCTTAAGCAACTTCATTCTTTTAGATTGCTCTTTAATACATGTATTAATTTGCCGGCGGAGCGCTACCGTAGGCGCGAGTCTGGTAATTTCTTAGACATAGCCATTATGGCTTTTAGTCTTTAGTGCTGGTCCATGAATGAGCCTTTATGAGGAGTTTTGAGGGTTGAGAGTGATTGGTTAAATCAATCAAAAAAATATATTAAAATAGAAATAAGAATAATTTTTTTTAAATGGGTGGTAATTTGGAAGAAGCTAGGTACTTTTGGGGTATTGGCTTTGTTTAAGACTTGTTAAACAGTTTACATTTTGAAAAAGAGTTGTGAGTTTGGAAATGAAAAGCCGGGTGTTTCGTTTAAGGTGGGTGTTCCCAAGGGGGGTCTGCCATTAAACTAGTGAGAATTTTGAAGTTGAGTTTTGGGGTAGTTCGGAGAAAGGTGTCCTGGATTAGGGGGTTAGTGTGGTTGAGGGCTCTGGTTTTAAAGTTTTTGTAGAGTTTTGAAATGAATTCCCTAATGGTTTCCATTGCAAGGTTTGCGTAAATTTGAGAGTTTCGAATGTACCACGGCGCGTGGTCAATGCGACGTAGGAGTTTGTTTTCGAATGTTTAGAGTTTGGTACTGTTAGTTTTGGAGGCTTGGCGGATGACTGGTGCCCCGTAGCAAATTTGTGCTCTTATTATTTGTTTGTAAAGTAAAGTTTTATTTTTGAGCGAAAGTGTGCTTTTGTGCTTAAGAAGTGGGTGTAGATAAGCGGTTGTTTGAATTACTTTTTTAATGATTTTGTTTAGATGTTCAGAAAAGTTGAGTTTTGAGTCCATTATTACGCCGAGATAATAGACTGATTTTGTGTATTCGATTTCTGTATTATTTAGTGTTAGTTGTGGAGTCTTGGTGTTGACTGTTTTCCTGGTTATTAACATGGCTTTAGTTTTTTCCGAGTTAATTTTGATTTTCCAGGTGTCGGCCCAGTCTTGAAAAACGTTTAACTGTCGTTGTAAAGGGGGTATTATGTAATTAATGTTTTTGTGTGAGTAATAGAGGCACGTGTCATCAGCCAAGAGGGCAACTTTGGATTGGGAGCTTTTTGGAGCATCTGCAATACATCCCATGGGGGACTCCTGCTTCTATGGAGCGAGTGGAATATTTTGTTTCATTCAGTAATATGAAAAACTTTCTCTTGTAGAGATAGCTAGCCACAAACTGGACAAAGGGTAAGGGTATATTGTGGGTGTTCACGAGTTTCCAAATTAAGCCCTCGTGCCATACTTTGTCGAACGCTATTTCTGTGTTCAGGCAAATGAGATGTAGCCCTTTTCCTGAAAGGCGATCGTGGCATTTTGAATTAGCTTGGCAGATTGCAGAGCGGAATCATGTTTTTGCATGAAACCGAACTGCTCCCCGAATGAAACCCCGAGGGATTGTTTGTTTTTGGGAGATTAGGTCAATGAGGCGGTTGAGGAAGAGTTTGTCGGAGAGTTTGGATAGGGTGGAAAGGAGGCTGATGGGTTTCCAGTTTTGGGGAAAGGTTTTGTTTTTAGTGGTTTGGGGATTAGTATGATTGCGGCGGTTTTCCAGGATGTAGGGAATTTTTTGAAGGAAAGGAAAGTGTTAATTAGAGTGAGAATTTGATTGAGGAGTTTTTCAGGGAGAAGTTCTAGGATCTTGTAGGTTATGCGGTCAGGTCAGGGGCTTTTGCGGTTTTAAGGGAGGAGATTAGGTCTTTGAGTTCGGTGAGTGTTGCTTGGGGAATTTGGGAGCAGTCTGGGGGGATTTGTCTGTGTGTTATTTCTTGGAGGATGTTGTCCAATTCCTCTTTGAAATCGAGATCGTTACTCTGGGATATGACGAGAACTGGCGTTCTAGGGAGCCGGCGAAAGCTTCCGCTTTTTCCTCGTCCCTATAAACCCGTCCTCGCTCGCCATGTATAGGAGGGAAATGTGTTTTGTTTTTCCTCTCATAACCTTGGAGATTTTCCAGGCGACAGTGTCGCCTGTTGGGATGTTTTCCATAAGCTCGGACAACTTGTCGTTTTTGATGTTGGTTATTTGAATTTTAATTTGTTTCGTGAGGCGATTTGCTTCTTTGTTTAGATAAGCATCGGTTAAGTTTATTTCTAGTTTTAATGAGCTGTTTTAGTTCTGGCGGAAGGCTGAAAGGGTTTTTGTTTCAATTTTGTTTCAGAATTGTGGCTTTAGCGAGGGCTGTAGTGATAGATTTTGTGATTTTGTCTGTGCGCGAGTTGAGCTACTTAAAATTTTTGGGAGAGTGGTCCTGAGTTTGGTCCTCTCCAAGGTAGTAAGAGAGGGCGTCCCAGTCAGTGTAGGTAATTGGTGTTGGAGGGTTGTTTGTGTGTTGTTCATTAATGTTAATGATAATGGGGTTGTGGTCGGAACTGAGAGAGTCTGAGTTTTGGATATTAAAGGCGTGGAAAATGTCTTTTGTTAGGGCTATGTCTAATTTGAAAATGCATGTCTAGTGAGTCTTGGTAAAATCTTCACTTTCGCTTTCGCAAAGAAAATAGATCTTAGAGCCCTTAGACTAATGTCTATATATGGGAACCCAACACATGTCCGACACTGCTAAATATCTTGGGGGAACCCTGGCTAAGAAACTGCTGTTTAAAGAACATGTGGAACAGAAAAGAAACAAGGCGATCAGGGCTTAATGGACCTGCAAACGCACTTTTGGAAAAATATGGGGGATTTTACCGAAGATGGCGTACTGGACGTACGTCAGCATTATGAAACCTATAATCACACATGCCGCCGTAATATGGTGGCATAGAACCAAAATCAGTACATATCGACAGTATCTGAACGAAGTTCAGAGGCTGGCGTGTCTGGGAATAACTGGAGCTAACTGGGACTAAATGTCAACAACGCCGACGGCCGCTATGGAAAGACTACTGGGGCTGGAGCCTTTGCATTTATCCATTGAAGCTGAGGCCCTAAGAAGCGCTTACCGTATGGGTGACGATCGCCTCAGGAAAGCGACGGAATTGGGACACAGCGCGATCTTCACAAAGCTGAAGGGAGTCGAACCCATGGGACTGAAAGCTGATCGAATTAAAACTCTAAGCATTTCGGCACCTTTCAGAACTTATGTTCTAGATGAGGGGCGAGATGGTGGAGCAACTTCATCAGCTATCACTGGAGACTCCGTATGGTATACGGTAGGCACAAAAACAGCATCGGGCACAGGCGCTGGTATAGTCGAAAGAGGAAGAACCGGGGAAAGGATTACCTTAAACCTGGGTACAATCACGACCGCTTTTAAAGCAAGTATACCAGCGATAACAAATTGCCCCCGGAAAATGAGGGAAATAGCCTACACACGAAAACATATTACTATCGTAACCGGAGATGAAGCAACAATAAAGGCACTTGAATCGTACAAAATCAGGCGTGCTAGATTGTGTAAAAGAATGTTTTGGTGGCGGATGTTTTCGTTGTCTTGTGAGGACGTTTGTAGGTTGGGGGGTTTGTAGGTTGAGATTATAAAGATTTGAAAGTTTTCTATGTTTAATGTTAGTGCTGTGTGTTCAATTAAGGTGTTAGTGATTGGGGGGCTTGGGGAGTGGGAAAGAGAGTTTTTGATTATAATGGCAGTGCCGCCCCCTCAACTGTTGGGGCGGTCGTTACGGTAGATTTGTTGGCGGGGAGCTTTTGGTGCTGGTGTGCTTTGAGCGGCGACTGTTTTAGATGGTTCTGAGTTTTGGGTAGCTTTGGCTACAAAGGAGATGCCAGATGAATCTTTGTTCTGAAAGATGGGTTGCTTAGCTTTTTCTTATTTTTGGGAAACGAAATTTGGGGCAAGAGAATCCCTACCGTAGGCTTTGCGGAGCACAGGGGTACTTTGAGTAACGCTGATCTATGGGAATAGGTTGCAGATTTACTGTGCTTATGTGGTTCGTATTTAAACTTTAAATAAATGTCCATGCTGCTCAAGATTTTGTGCCCTCTATGTATGTGTCGATGCATTTTTTAACATATAAAGTTTCAGATAAGCATACCGTTCCTGTTTTCTTACGACTATAATGGCTGCCACTGCTTGTCTGATACCTCTCGAAAATTGCAATTTTTTTCTTCAGGACGACGAATTTACACTTGGATTTTGTTCTCACAATAAATTGGTGCAATTTCAGTAAAACAAACAACATCTGAAACCAACTAAAAGAGAGCATAACGTAACCCCTAATTCGGTGCCACTTAGGGGCGGCTACGCGAAGGACTCCATTCCATGAACTGCGCATGCACTCGTAAAGCAACAAGTCACTGCCTGTCTCGCTCTCACTAATGTAAACAACTCGACTAGCGACTGCACAGCGGGAGCAAGACAAGGCGAGGTAGCTGAGCGTGTGTGGAAGTTCGTTATAAACGGAAAGTAACCTAAAAAGCGATCGATACGTTGGCCTTTATGAATGACGTTTCAGTTAAATGAAAAAAGTTCGTTTTTACCGGAAGTTCAGTACAACCGGATTCATTACTACATCAGAAGCGGACTTTACTGTATATTGATCGTTTTTTTTTCATTCATTATCGACAGAAACTTGCTCCCAAACAAATCGAGATTCATGAATGAATATCTTCGTCTTTGAATTTAACGGGCATGTGCAAAAACTCCTGAGCGTTTGGCTGAATTGTGTGCTCGCGCACCTTAAATTTCGGCTTTTTTTCCATCATATTAATCCAGAAAAAAGCCGTTTTCACAGCCGATTTTTAATCCTCTACCAAGTTCGCACCCCAAGAACGCTGTTTTGCACAAATCCAGTAAATGTCGTTCCGTACTATCAAGCCAAACCGGCCAAACAATCGCACTACTTTCTCGTGCGGAATGGGTGGCGTTGCTAGCGCAACTTGTTTCTCTGCCAACATTTCTTTTTGGCGGGTAAATAGATGGGTCAAATTCAAACGGTAAAATCGACTCTGGCTCAGAATGTTACATTATTTTGGTAAAATAAACGCCAAAATCAGCAAATTTGTAATGTAGTGTGTAAAAATACAGAATTTTTACTTTTCGTAGCTTGTTCTTTTTTAAATCCCGCAATAGGAACGCATGTGATTCTTCAGTTTATACCTACATAGATGGCCAGAAGCGTTTTTGGAATTGTCCCTATTCTGGACCACCAAGAGACGGAATCAAGAACTGGAGCGATAAATTCTTGAATAAAGCGGAAGCAGACGAATCATGTTTAGACATGTTGCATACCTTAAAGCTTTCCATTTTCTTGGACAAATTTACCTACATAGTTTGACCCTAATGATCATCGCTCTATTTAATCCATTAGATAAGCAGGCGCCAAGAGATATCTTGATACTTGACATTGTGTAGATGGATATTAATTATCAACTTCAATTATTTTTGCACACTTTTGAAGCGATTTCAAGCCCGCATAATCAGGGGCGGCGCTTCATCAAACCGGAACCGTATACTTAAAGTGCCGATATGGCTTTTGTACGGAAAAAATTACGGAAAGAATGCGATTGAGTCTGCAAAGTAAACGGATATTGGCAATAACAAAATAACAAACATCGGTGTGACGTAGCTGTACGTTTTCTGGTATGCATGATTTAATTAATATACGGTTCTATTGCCCTCAAAACAGTGTTTGATTACTTGGCTTTGGTGCTACATTGCGAATATTTCCTTTCTTACTAGGAAATCGCAGCTTTTACATGATCAGCGAAAAAACAGCGAATAAGAAGTTGTACATATACCCGGTGTTTTTGAATAAATGGCCGATATTTCACGGGGCGATTCCTCTGGTGTTTTAAGAGAAAAATTTTATATAAGGTGGAGTGGGGTAAGTGCACCCCAGTTTTTAGTAATTTTGGCTTTCAACCCATATATCTTTAATTTGTTTTATAATACTTTAACCTATATTTAAATCAACGAATATTTGAGTTAATACTCATTAATTAATATTGACAAAAACGCCAATTTCACTTGTATATTTAAATGTTTTAATAAAATTGCAAAAAATCCAACAACTATGCACTTTCCCCGAAAATGGGCCAAGTGCATAACTGACTATTAAAACCGATTTGAAACCTTATATCATGTGACTACGAGGCAAGAGCATAACTATTGATATGTTTGCTTTAAAATGTTTCTTTACCGCATTCAAATATTTTGTTTCGTTTTGGAGTAAACAAATAAACAAAACAAATAACTAAATATATAAAGGAATTAGTGAAATAAAAGACCTAATTTAAAAAGATCTAATATATATGAATCGTAAGAGTACAATATTAAATATTAAAAAATAATATTTTTGAACAAATTTATTATTTAATCCGAATCCAGACAACGGTCACATTCATATCGCTGTTTTTTAAAACCTTTGTTGCATGTTCCACATGCCCACTGCATACAAGTTACGCACTGGATACAATCGTTCTTCTTAGTGTAATACCGAAAATCGCACTTACAGATCGAACATACATTTGTATTATTATCCTTTGGGGAAATGGACATTTCTTCTAATACCTTTACCATATTATCCTTTTCCTTGCCTTTTTTTTTCGGCAATCATTCTGCTCTGCACCTCTTCTGATGTGATTACTTCCGCTCCTCTCGCAACTCTCCTTTTTTATGAGCAAGATTGGGCGTATTTGCAATTACAGTATCCAAAAGAAGTTCTTCAAACGTTTTCAGTTTTTACGGTATCAATGAAGGATCAGGTTCTCTATTT
The DNA here is from genome assembly GCA_024550625.1 of Dendroctonus valens. Lineage (NCBI taxonomy): Eukaryota > Metazoa > Arthropoda > Insecta > Coleoptera > Curculionidae > Dendroctonus > Dendroctonus valens. The sequence continues at coordinate 1,265,843 of JAJTJO010000284.1, read as the reverse complement.
GTACAAGATTGTGTTTTTTCAATTTCTGAATGCTTTTCGTGTGGTTCATCAAAATTATCAACGTTCACTGAATCTTCAGCAATGCTTTCTAATATTATAGGAGGATGCAAAGTAGCTTCTTCAATTACCGTAGTCATTGTGTCCTGAGCCATTTGTGTAGAATAATATTTTTCTGCCATTTTCGCATCCTTCCACCGTTTAAGGTCAGTTGCGCTATAAATTGAATCTGGAATAACATTCCTGGACAACGGATGGATGCCAGCTTTTTTAAAACCATTTATAATTATGTTTGGGTCCAAATCATTCGAAACATCTTCAATCATTCTAGAAAATTCACTTTTTGGAAGTCTTACGCCGATATTTTTTCTTTGCCATTTTACTAGCTTTGCGTCCCAACACGTTTTCAACGGTTTAAAAACACTTAAATCTAATGGTTGTAGGACATGACTGGTATGAGGCGGTAATTTAAGAATAGTTACATTTTCTTGGGAAGTTATATCTATCAATCTAATGGTCAAGTGAGTAGAATGACCATCGAATATTAATAAGACAGGCCGGTCAGTACCTATTGTTTCCAAGAAACTTTTTTGACAATAATTTTAAAATACCTCCGCCTCCATCCAACCACTGCTAGTTGCAGCATAAGTGGTTCCAGGAAATCCACTGTTCTCTGATGCCTGCCATTGATTCCAGATATTTTTGCATTTAAAAATTATCAATGGTGGAACTTTGTCTGCAGAAGCAGAAGCAGCCATCAAAACTGTTATATTTTATATTTTCCCTTCCAGGAGCACTGACAGTGCGACTGCAAGGAACATTTTTACCGCCAACTACTTTTGTTTTTGCAGGATCGGTACAGAAACTAGTTTCATCCAAATTCCAAATTCTCATTGATTTGTTTTCTATGCCTAGCTCACATATGTTATTTTCCAACAATGTAAAATATTCATTAATTGTAAAAGGATTGCAACTCTTTTTCTAGCAATTTCGACGCTTTGCGGTTTTTTCATTGACAAGTTATGCCTCTTTGCAAATCCCAAAAACCAGTCCTCTCCAGGGACTCCATTTTTAAATGGAGTTTTAATTTTATTCTCATTTACGAATTGCCCAACCAATTGTTGCACCTCTTTTCTGGATAACGGAAACCCATACTTCTCCATTTTTAACAGTCCTTCGACCAGCCGTTTTCCATATTCGATTGGTATAGCAGTACTTCTGCCAAATGATTTTGATTTTATTCCACGTCTTCCTTTCAAGTCGCATTTTATTGTGGGATATGGTATGCTGTATTTTTTGCTAGCTTGATACGCATTTATGCGGCCTGCTTTTATTTATTCAACTGCTTCTTCAAATTGTTTCTTTTCAATAATTGCCCCTGCTCGTTTTTCTTATGTAAGTACGAACCATAGTTCTTTCCTTAAACAGAAATTTATTTAAGTAATCAATGTAGCAAATGACTATAAGTAAGTAAGTATATTATTTAGAGATGTAAAACAAGAAATAATCAAGCAGAACATTTTCTGGGGCATGTGCATAGATGCTCTTACGGTATACAGGATACGAGGTTAGGGCACACTACTGTGTTTCTCAGTAAATTTGAATAATTCAACTGAAATTATTTACTTAAAGTGAAATATAATAGTAGTTTTCGATACAAGGGCGAAAAGTGTCGTTTTTTGATCGACGACGGCGTCTCGGGTGTCAATCGGTCAGGAGTTCGAAAAACTGATTTTCGCCCTCGTATCGAACAATATTTTTTGTTCGAATGAAAGACAACACGAATAATAAGTTATAATAAATAATAACAGCCAAAAATAAAAGGTATCGGGTTCATATTTTAAATTTGATGTCAATGCCATTTCTCAAATGTCACTTTTTGACGCTTGTAATTTTTCAAAAGCGTATTTTTGTAAGCATATACAACTGAATCAATGAGTGCCGAAAATTTAATGTCCTGTACACAACCAGAAGCTAGAGATGCCGCAAATGTTGGCTCAACTTCCAACCTTGAACCAGCTGATTTTACTGTATGGTGTTTGTATGAGTTGTACACTTTACATGACATTTGCGCTATTCAAAAAGACCGTGTTTTGCGTGTGGAACATCGGAGTACGCAGAAAAATAGGCCATTAAAACGACTTTGAGACTGAACTTGTAACAAAGTTATAATTTACAAATTGCAAGTAAACTTTAAATTAGGATCAATAGTTGTCGATAAACCTACGTAATTCATTAAAAAATCAGCATGTCCGTTACTTTTTAATAAAAATTCTTTAAAAGATATGACAGTAATTATGAAACTTTAACGATATAATTCGTTTTTAAAAAGTTTTTATTATTACAACGACAATTTATTTAGCTACTTAATTCCACAACGTGGTTGCAAAGAATGAGTTCTCATGCAAAACAGTCAAATGAGGAAAACACTTCTGCTGACTCGTGGAATGTTGGAGTATGGTGGTTTCCTAGTATTGTAGTTGCAGAGTCAGGTGGGTATGGCTATGTAACTTCTCCCTCCTCAGGATTCGAAAATAACGGACTGTTTTTTCGAAGCGGTAGTTGCTGAGTAATCATCTGGTACTTGAAGATCCGTAGATTTGTGGAAAGCATTTCGGGTCGATAGCCGAAAGATTTTGACTCGGTTCCATTGGCTCGTCAATAGGAGAATCAGAAGAAATGTGCAGACGCCCACAATACCGAAGAAGGTTTATTCTTGGTGTTTTGACTTCTGGTTTAAAGTCACTGGTAAAAGTTGATTGGCTATTTCCTTCAAATGACAAATTTCATCTGGATTAATTTTGGAAATGTTTGGTGCGTCCAAGAACTTCGTAGTAATTGTTTGAGGTAGTGTGATTTTCGGCAATATAATTGTTTTTCCTTTTTGTATGTTGATGTTATTGATGAATTTCTTTTCATTAATTTGAATTTCGCAAATTTTTCGGGATCTTGACAAGGGTTGATGTTTCAAGCAGGTGATACTGATCGGTACCACATTTGGATATTAACTTTGCAGGTTCTGTTAACAGTACGAGGACCAATTCTTGCGTTACTTGTTCAATTATTGGCTCTACTAACTTCTAAAAGTTCATTGGTACAATCATCTTGTGGGTGAAACTCTTCGTTGGAGTAATATGTCTCTTCTATTTTTGAGCAAGGCTGACTGGTGTGCTGGTTTCTAACTTCTTCTTGTGCGAGGTAAGGGTATTGGGGAATGAATAGAGTTCGATTTAGGATAATAGGGTATAGGTGAAAAAACATTAGATCTTCCGGCCTTAGTATAGGTACGTGTATCGCAAAAAATATTTTCGTGAGAGAGAAACTAACCTGAGTTCCAAAAAATTGATAATACGAGAGTATATTTTGAAATTTTGGGATTGCTGCAACTTTGTACATGTTTTCTAAATATTTTAGCATAGTTGTTAATTCGTTAGTGGAGAAAATACTGTTATGCAGCGCATTTAGCTTGGAAAACATTATTGCATCTTCTAAATTATCCAAAAACATAATTAAGTTTTGACAATCTAGGTTTAATTGCGTTATTGACCCATGAAACCCAAGATAATTCTGAACATTGGATATCGTTTGTTGCATTAGTTGCTGAAAGGACCTTATACTTAATCTAAGTTTGTCCTGATTTTCGTTAAGGGTAGTTATGGTCTTATTGTAATGAGTGATTAAACCTTTGGATAGCGACATCTGAAGTTTTAGTTCATCGTTAACGCTTGTTTGACTACTCTCTAAAGTAGCAATTGCTTCATTGTAATGTTGGCCGTCTTCAGCGCAAGTGTACCAAAAAGACATTTATTCATTTGCCCTACTATATTCAAAAGGCCTCGTTTCTTTCGATTATTTGGTATTAAATTTTGAAGTTTACCTGATGCGATGTGAATTAAGTTGTCCGTTCTTATTAGTAAATTTTCTGATAACTGATGATATGATTACCGTTATGTGACTTTAAGTAGCCTTTAAGTATTAGAAAATTGCTTTTTAAATTTTCCATTTGCGTAATTATCTCAATTAAATCTATATGGTGTAGAAATGTATGTTTACTATAAACTAGTTTAGCATTACCTAGCTTAATCGGAAGTATTGGATTATTTACGGGGTTTAGTTGTATCTCCGTTTCAATTGACCATTTGGTTTGAAGAACCAAGAACAGGACAATCGAGATTTTCCATTTGAGCCCCATTTCCTTGGTTTCTTTGCAAATAATAGTGTAGCTTAGTTTTTGGTTTTCGGGCACAACTTTTGTGATAATCGTGATTTTGTGTTTGTAATTTAATATCGGTTTGCCCGATTAGTTGCATTTTATTAAATTTTGGTTTGCAGTAGTCATTTTAACGCTGGTATTTACTGGTTTGCTAAGACGAATATTTTCTAATTGTTGGACAATATCGTCTACTTCACTCATAAATAAGCATAAGCTTTATATTTCACTTTAAAAGAAATTACTATCTTTATGCTTTCTATTTTGTTAATTGAGAGAGAAAAAAATTCAAACTAAATTATGTCTTCAATAGACTGACCTAAATTTAATTGTGTGTATGCGATACATGGCCCTATTACTATTCCTAATGAAATATTTATACGGAAGATAGATTAGGATTGAAAGAAAAATGCACTTACGTTGATTCTTCCTTCCCGATTAAAGAATCGGGAAGGAAGGACTCCAACCAAAGGGTGGAGTAGCCTCTGCCGTTGGTTCTGGAGATTGTGCTGAAGAGTTGAAGAACCCAAATAGCCGGAATCTTGGATACTGCTTCTGCACCATCCTACCGACTGCGCCAATTATGAAACTTTAACGATATAATTCGTTTTTAAAAAGTTTTTATTATTACAACGACAATTTATTTAGCTACTTAATTCCACAACGTGGTTACAAAGAATGAGTTCTCATGCAAAACAGTCAAATGAGGTAAACACTTCTGCTGACTCGTGGAATGTTGGAGTATGGTGGTTTCCTAGTATTGTAGTTGCAGAGTCAGGTGGGTATGGCTATGTAACTCAGTGACACGTTCAATTTGTCACATTTACGTTTGCGCACACTGTGCGTAAAAGTGCGTGCGTGAAAGTGAATCAAATGAATACGAATGAAAAGTGCTTGTTTATGGCCATCGCTTCTGATCGGAAAATGGCAGTTTATGATTCACTCGAACAAAAACATTATTTTGTAATACTTACCAAAAATAATAACACAGAACACACAATTTCATTTGCATGTGGTGCTTGCGAACAAGTCAGCATAAATCGGAGAAGTCCCTCATTAATTGGGCGACATCTACTTGGATAGGACAGTATCAACTTTGAGTAGATTGTACTACTTATCGAGCTACAGGGCGTTAATTTTTTCACTTTAAGTTTGGTTTTTTCTAACTAAATTTTTAAATTCTATCAATATTTTGATGAAACTTGGTATCTAGGAGTTTTGTAAATTGGGAAACTTAAATTTGCTCTTGCTTTTCCGTTTCCATGTCGAGGGCACTACCTACATGCCTTTATATTTTTAGAAGAGTCATACGTTTTTTGTGCATTTTTGTACTTTCACTATGTGACTAGTAACCTAATAAGGCACAGTTTTCTCAACCTCCAAATGTCTCAAAGCAAACTTTTGGCAAGCATTATTTGTGCGAAAGTTCAACAGTTACATTAAACAACTTGTAGGTTTTATTTCTTGGCAAAGAGAAGCAACGCCATTGCAGATATATGCACTGCAACGAATCGCTGATGCTTTCATTCACATCGAATGGATTCAGTCACTTCATCGTAGTATTACGGCAATAAAAACAACGACTGTAAGTAAATAAAAGCAAACGATCAGGAATGCTGCTGGAATTGCTGGAAAAGCTGGAATTGCCGGAACAAGATGTTTATGCTAACTTAATCTTGACATTTTCATTCCTGGTCGTGTTCAGGTATGTGTAAAAGGTAAGGTGTTCCGAATGTCCCACTGAGGCGTTTCTTTCTTTTCAACTTCCCACACACCCACACCCTATACCTTTTATTTTTGGCTGTTCTTATTTATTGTAACTTATTATTCGTGTTGTCTTTCATTCGAACAAAATATATTGTTTGATACTAGAGGGAAAACCGTTTGTCAAACTCCTGATGGATCCTTGACTTCCTCTCGGTTGTCAAATGCCGTAGTCGTTCGAAAAACGGCACTTTTCGACCTTGTATCTGTCTTGTAAATCTACTATTGTGCTTTGGAAACACTACCTTTGAAAGGCAAGGCCATATTTCAGCCTTAATGGTTTCTGTTAATAACCTATAAATGACGTTTTAATTCAGATTTACAACCATCAAACGAACCACTTTGTAAAGAATAGCTTTCTACTTTACTTCGGATTTTAACCCAAATCAGTTCCATTCCAGCTGGTACATTGACGACATTGACAACCCTCAAGAAATCGTTCTGTAATTGCCGTTTTGAGCCAAGGCCATGTCGGTTTTGGGACCACCGCACTGCTAGTTGGTTACCAATGACTATCAGCCCAAGAGGAAATATTAAATTTTAAAAACAGATGAACTCACTATTCTCAGTGCCAGAACAGGAGCGGATCGTTTTTCACTAACCAACTGAAAGTAAGAATCCTGCGAGGACTCAACTATTTAAAACCATAAGTTGTCTAAGTCCGAAATGATTTTTCAAAGTCGGTCCTGCACATTAAGCAAATGTTACAGTGTTTTCCACCTACCGGGCGTAAGCCAGTCAGATCTCTAGCAATTCATAGGCACCGAATCTCTCATTGTTGTTGTAATTAATCTTTGTCGTTTTACGATGATTAATCGCGTAACATTGTGAGGGCCGGAGATCTCCTGCTAGTTCACTCGTGATCTAGTTATCCTCTTAATTAATTTGTAAATAAACCAGCTGTTTTTTCTACATAACCCAAAGGGAAAATAACAATTTTTTTTAAACTTTAACACCCTGTACCTCGTTAAACATGGGTCTGAGAAAAAAACTTAAATGGAAACTCGACTTGTTTTGAGGTCCTCTACACGCCGCTGCTCTGTGTCCATAAGGTTGTGAATCACCCTGTATTATGAAACCATTACCTCCCGAGTTCCTCAAATTATACGATAAATTTGTTTTTAATTTCAACTTTTAACTCTTTATTAGATAATAATGAAAAAGAAAAATCAAATTTTTATGGCCTTTGGCAAAATGAAAGTGAATCACTGTAGTTTAGTGTTTAAAGTAACTAATAAACTTTGAAATATTGGACATGGTGGTGCGTGGAATGCGGGTGGAACATGCAACAGCAGCTTAAGATGAAAAATGCTCGGAAAGGGAACTCGGAACCGCACAGAAGTTTTTTTTTCCAAAGGTAGAAACAAATTAAGATCATTTGTGAAATCGGGGTCCAAAAGGGAAGAAAGCCTATATATCCATCAGCCTATTCACAAAATATTTAAGAAGCCAAGGGTGTTCCAAGAAGAAAGATCCTTTCGATGTGAGTGTTCTTGTGTGCTGAGAAATCCCGTTACTGTAGGGTATCTAATCCTCGAGACTTCAAGAAACGAATTACTTTTGGTAGATGGATGGTTTTAGGCAAAAGTTCAAAAAGAATTACAGAATATTTAGAATGTTCATGTTCAGTTTTAGATTTATTCTTGTGCCGCGAAGGCAGTCCGATTCGTCTCGAAATGTCAGCCGTTTAAAGTTTGTTTGAACGTGATTTGTGGTACTTAACCCTCTTCGAAATTCGGCCTATTCTGCCGGTTTATAGAAGTCAAACTTAGCACTCAGACGATTCGCTACAATTATTTTTTCGTATATTTTCCTGACTGTACTTCAATTCACTCCAATACAATTCTAAAATATATATTTTAGACAAACTGATGATGGTGGAGAAAGACACCGAAACGTATTTGTAACATTTTAAATAATAAACAATAAAATTGACTGAAACCCAGGAATGTATTAGAGCTATAATTATTGTAAAAAGTTTGTAAAATATGAACAGCAGACTTATCGGTATGTAGTTGTTAATGTCTGTACAGACGCACTTTTTGTATAGTAGATTCACCTCTGCATTTCCCCAGTCATCAGGAATTTTCACCTCTTCGAGGCACTTGTTTAGGAGAAGAAGTGTTGCTTTCTCAAGTGCTACACCTCCCGTCTTTATCATCCCGCACGTTATCCTGTCTTCTCCAGGGGCTTGTCGATTTTTCATTTGGTGTTAAAATGCTCTTAATTCCGATACATCTATTAAAGGCATGTCTTCTCAACCTGCATTTGTGACCTTTTTGTTTCTTGGATTTGGAGAATTTGGAACAGATTGGCTATAAAGTTTCTCGGTAAAATTTCTAAATGATTTTCTTGATGCCCTCTTCTTCTGTTATTATGTCTCCTTGATTGTTCTTCATTTTGTGAATTAAAAGTTTTCCTTTTGACCTTTTGGGTCTCAAAGTTTTCATATTCATGCTGTCCTCTACAGCACCTTGGATTTGCCGGGTGTTAAACTCTCTTAGATCTTTGCGTCTTGCGCTTTTCACTCTTTTACTTATCTCTTCGTATAATAGTGAAAGTTTATCTGTTTGGCGCCATTCTTTGCTAAGGTTGGCTGTATGAATGCTGATTTTTGAGTTTTTCCCTTGTTTGTCCTTAAAGTTTACTTACTTTCTTAATTGCAACTCGGAGGTTGTTGGTAATTTTTCCGCTATTTCGCCAATTTGCATGCTATGCAGAAGTTATGTTGGTTCTAACTATGTTTTCTCAGGTTCTTTCTTATATTCTTCCTCGATTTTCTTTAATGCTTCCATCGTCGGTGGGAGCCGTTTTCCGATTAGTTTCTTCCTTTCGATTTGGATGTTAAAGCGAATCTTGGCTTTCACGAGCCTATGATCGCTGCCCGTATCAAAGCGGTTTAGGACGGATACATCGTCACAAATTTGTTTGTCTGAGACAAGTACATAACCAATCTCGTTTTTAAAAGAACTATCGGAGCTCTTCCATATCCATTTCCTTTGAGGAGGTTTTTTAAGGAAGGTATTCATACAGAACATTTTTTCATTGTTCAAAAAGTCTCTCATATCTTGTCCTCTTACATTTCATTTCCCCAGGCCGAAGTTTCCGATATTTGGTGGATCTAGGGTTGATTTTTCTCCCATCTTTGCGTTAAAATGACCTATTTCAATTGTAAACCTAGCCTTTTCCGCGTTCTTTGCTGTGGTAAGGTCTTCGTAGAACTGTTCAATATCTTCATCTGATGCTGAACTAATGGGTGCATAAGCCTGTACTATCTGCATCCTGTATCTGCTGTTCAGTGCAACCACGATGTATATAACTCTGTCTGTTTCGCGACTATTTTGCATATGAGATGTTGTATCTTGCAATGGACCAGTATTGCCACTCCGCCAATGTGATGGTTAATTTCGGAATTTATTTAGAACAACGTATGGCCGGATTTGAATATTTTATTAGATTCGCCCTTTAACCTAGTTTCACTAAAACCTATTATACTCAATTTGATATTTTCCAGTTCGCCCTGTAGGTTATCGAGATGCTCTTGGAGGCTCATGGTGCGTATGTTGTAGATTGCAATTAGGAACACCCTCCCAACAGCATTTTTTGGGATTTGTTTTTGTTTTTGTTTTCGTTCTGGCAAAGTCAAAATCTTGCCTCCTCCAGAATCCTTGAGGCAGACTGAACAGTCAGTGCAAGATTCTGAGATAGATGTATCTCTATTCGCCTGGGGTAATTTCTTTATGGAATTTTGACTATTCATGGTTGTGCTTGGAAGGATTTGGCAATTCAAACGCCGCGCTTGCCTAGCGTGTTGGCGAGTATCTCAGTCAGCCGCTCACTCAGAGGCACACGCTGATTGCAGCCGCCCAATTTGGAACAGACGCTGCCGTGGTGCCTCATTTCATCCGCGGGTACTTAGTTAGCCAAGGCTTCTTCGAGCCGGTGCTGCATATCCACATGATCTTTCCCTGTCAGCCATTGGGACGCGCCGTGTCGGGGTTGAGTCCCCCCATCCTTTGGAGTCTCTCCCTCTCTCTCAATTCAGGGCCGCTCAATAAAGGAGCTAAAAAATAAAGTTGAAATTTGCAGTTTATTCTGAAGGTCCGATACGGCCCAAATAACAAAATTTTTGGTAATGGGAATTTGCAGAATCGCAAAAAAAGTTACTTAGACAAGCATGCATCAGGTGCTACTTTTGTAAAGATTCCTCCTAAAAAAATGTCAAATTTTCGATATAAAATCTTGGAAAAACTACCCTTTTTTAGACTGCAAATAATAATAAAATTCGTTTAAAAAACAAGTAACACTTTCCATTAACTTTCCTATACCTGAAATGAACAGGTATTTCCTGAAATGCATTCGGTATTTTGAAGGTTTCAAACTAAATGCATTCAGTTAGAGATGAAGCGTTTTGACCAGTCGAAGTCAGTCAATCATCGTGTTAGATAACTTAATAACGTGTTAAAATAATTCGGAATAAACCAGCAAATGATTGAGTAAGATGTGTAAATCCCACTGAGAGAAATGGATGGGAAGTCGTTGAATTCGTTCAACAATCGCGCTTATTTCGGGATATCGAGGTTAGAGGCAAGGTGAATCGATGGAAAACTTTGATATTTCGGCGCAGAAAAAAAAATCGAGCTGGATCAGACGGGCGATAGTTTTGGACCTAAATCCGGAAATGTTAGGCGGCCGATTATCCCACTGTTGGCTGCGATGGGAAAGGAGCGAAGCCGCCAAATTCCAGACAAAATATCAACGAGTGAACAACCGGGTTCACCGAAAACGGTCTGACCTGTCGTCTGGTCAAACATTTGTGTTCTAATCTTAGATCAGTTCATAACATGGCAGTTTCGTTATGCGTCCTTAATATTAATGTGGGAATTTCTCGATATTCAGTTCCTTGATTTTGCAATCAGTTCACTATCCGTCAGGACTCTGGAGTTGCCTTAAACTTCAACAGTTTGCCACCATTTAACCATCAAATGGCACCTCCACAGCTCCTTCAGTTACTGGCAACCTTAGGTCAAACCTCTAGCTACTTCTAACTGCTAACTACTAAACTGGAGGTTAAACCTGATTAAATAACCTCAAAATTTTGAAAATTTTTTTCGATATTAATTACTGATGGGTCCAATCGTAAGTTTCTCCCGCTTGTCTCATTAAGTCCGCGTAAGACTCCCGTTTAGAACTACATCTAATGGAATTGAAATTTCCACAATTTTTATTTAGCGGATGTATCCAGGAATTCCCCATGGGGTAAAACATTTAAGGTCAGCTTTACATAAGTAGAAATATTGAGGATAGTAATATCCAAAATCATGAAATGAGAACAAACTATCCCATCGACAAAATTCCCTTTATCCATAAAATATCCGGGCTCTCCCAAAAAAATTTCGTAGTGTTTCTTCCAAAACCCTCGTGTGCAGAGTTTTGGAGACTTTACTAAACAGTTTTGGGCACGCATTATAGGCTGTAGGCATAATTATTCGATTAAATTGTGTTATTTGTCTTCTATTTTCCAATTTGAATTTACATTTACGTTTAATTAAAAGTTGTTATCTTTCAGCTCGCGATGGTGTGCCTGTTAAGGCAATAAATAATTCCGGGTTCCGATCGTTTGAGCAATGTCTTTCATCAGTTTTATGGGGATTGAATTGCCGTTTTCAAATTCAAAATTCAATTTATTAGCCTCTTTAATGGACAACCTCCAGTGGATGATCGCAAAATTGGATGGAGTATAAAAAAATTATGCTTTCCAAGTCCCATCTGAAGACTGATGTGGTTACGAAAAGTTAATGTTAAGTTAGAAATTATAGTAAAAAGCAGTAAGCAAGCGAATCAATTGTTGAAAATAAAAAAATTATAAATGGCATTGGGTTTTTTTGGTTCCGTTATTTCCTTTGTCGATTATTGACACACACTATTTTCGAAACCTTCGTGACAAAACGACACAATTTTAAGAAAGCAGCGAGGAAAAACCTACTATGTGTCTCTTGATTAAAATCCGATTTACATAAGGAGAGCATGATATCGAAGGAGGCGCCTACAAGGAAAGATCAATAGCAAAAATAATGTTCATCGCAAAAAACGAAACGTAAAACTACTTTGTGTGTGTCTGAACTAAAATCCTGTTTGCATCAGGAGAGCAGCATATCGAAGGAGGTAAGGTGCGACAAGGAAATATCAGGAGCAGAAATAGGGGCATTAATCGTAATTAACTTAACGCAAAAACGTTTTGTGTATCTTGACTAAAATCCCATTTGCATCGGGAGAGCAGAATATTCAAGGTGGCAATAAGAACATATCAGGAGTACTAGACACCAATCGAAAATAGCGTAACGCTTAAACTATTTTATGTTTTTTGATTAAAATTCCATTTGCATCAGGAGACTGATGGAACAGAATACTTAAAGAGGTAGCAACAAGGAAACATCAAGAATAGAACTAGACACCAATCGCAAATAGCGCAAAGTTAACTATTTTGTGTGTCTGACTAAAATTTCATTTGCACCAGGAGAACAGAATACTGAAGGAAGTAGCAACAAGGGAATATCAGGTGCCTAAATAGCCATTAAGCGCAATTATCATAACGCTAAAACAGTTTTGTGTGGAACCCGACAAACATGGGATTTGTCTCAAGTAGGCCGAACACTCCAGAAGGTAGCGGAATTTTGAAACATCGTCTGCAAAATTAGGCATTAGTCGAAAATAGCGTTACGTTAACGAGCTGGTCATGATTATAACCTGCAGCAGAAGGGGATAGAGGTGTATTCAAAACAATCAAGTAATAAAAATGGAATCATATTAATTTTATTGGGCAAATAAACACCATCTCTGCCTGCGGTTCTGATAGGTGAATTGAGTATTGAGTATTGGGCCGTAGCCGGTCCCAAGCCAGGGTAAAAGAGGAGGGTTAGGCAAATTGCAAACACGACGACGAACCCAGCAACGAATAAGGAATTAGAATTTCCGAACATGGAATGTATTAAGCTGGTATTGACCAGGAGCAGCCAAGAGAACTATATCACAGATAGAAAAGTATGTAATGCATATTACGGCTATCCAGTAAATCTGGTGGCCAGATACGGTTAATATAACAATTAGTGAGTCGGTGGTATTTTACACTGGCAACAAAGATGGCGCCCATCAATTCGGAACTGGCTTTGTAATACAGGAATACCTATTGAACGCAGTAATGGACTTTGTATCCATAAATGAAAGAATAAGTCACATTAGACTAAGAGGTCCATGGAACAACTACACACTGATATCGGTACACGCACCAACGGGAGAGAAGGACACTTTCGATGACCAACTCACCAGAATTCTCGACTCTCGACTTCTACGCAAAACTGGGTAGTGAAGACTGGTTAAGACCACATGTTGGACGACATAAGCAACAACAACAGGCTACGGGTAGCAAATCTAGCAGAACTCAACAATATCTTGGTCAAATCAACTATGTGTGATCATGAGGTCATGAGATCATGTGGACAAATATGTTAAATCTACAAAAGTGTGCATGGAGGTCAGCCGGTGCTGTGTTAAAGTTGAGAACAACATGTCAGAAAACGTTATGGTGGACAACGGCCTGAAACAGGGTGATAGTTTGTCTCCAATACTGTCCAATATCGTTTTGGACTCAGCGATCAAACGAGCTAACATTGACGTAGAAGTTTTTTCAAGCAGTGGGCCAAACCTGATACTTGCATTTGCAGATGATATAGATCTTGTCAGTAAAACAACCATTGAAATCAAAGAGTTGCATGGAAAAATAGAAATCGAGGCAGACACAGCAGGGTTACGTATTAATGAAGACATAACAAAATACATGTTTAATTCCCGGAGACAGGGAAGAGATCGACTAGGGCAAAATGTAACCATTGACACCTACAATTTTGGACGGGTCTCAGAATTCAAATACCTCGGCGTAGTCATGGCAGCAGGCAACAACAGGAATAAAGAAATGAAAGCCCGCATACAGAGCGGTAATAGACGCTATTATGCACTAAAAGAACTGTTCCAATCGAGAATAATATCGCGATCCTCAAAACTAAAATTGTACCATGCTGCTATAAGACCGGTAGTTATGTACGGATGTGAAGCGTGGATCCTAACCAAAGCAAACGAAGACGTCCTGCGAAGATTCGAGCGAAAAATACCTAGGAAAATCTATGAACAAACGCAGGATCCTAGTTCAGGGCAATATCGAATAAGAACAAATGCGTTAACAACAAAACAAAAAAGAACAAAAGAGTTAGAACAATTGTACCAGAGAGATATTGTGAAAGAAGCAAAGTCACAAAGACTGAGATGGACAGGACACATATATTGAGCACCGGATGACAGAATGCTGAAAATAGCATGGCATGAAGCGCCGACGAGCAGAAGACCACCGGGAAGACCCAAAATGAGATGGAGGGACAATGTTCTATCGGAAATGCGGAAGATGGGCATTGGAAATGGACAGGAAACAATGCCAGATAGAAGTCGATGGATGCGAATTATGTTTGCAGCCAAGACCCACATAGGGTTGTAGTGCTACTTGAAGAAGAAGAAATAAACACCGTCAATTATTACTAGTATCCATAAACTAAAACAGTTTCGTTGCGCTTTCGATAGTCCTTTGCAACGCGATTGATTCCTTTTTTGTCGTTGTCGACTGGGTAATTAATCAAAAAAATATAACATTGATAAAACTGTAATTATATAATAAAACTCTAAAATTTTTTATGACTTATAAAGGGTGTTCCTTTAGAAAAGATTTCACCAAGAAATAACCGAAAAATTATCTAATAAAGTGAAAGCCACCAATAAAATGCAGATTTAAAATCCATCTCATCAATTCGGCAACATTGACGGGGATCTGCAAAAAGTTAAAAACTCCCACAAATTTTACAATGGTTTTTTGACAGATAGATAGATCCCCCAGATATTTGAAATTTAAAGGCGCAATAATTAATCGAGTAAAGGAAGTTTACCAAGGCTTATCAAATGCAAGGGGCATCAGTGTTCCTAATCGTGCATGATTCACTAATTACCTACTTATATAGAAACAAACATTCCTTGTCAAGAATTCGCTTGTTAACATTAAAAATCAATTTAGCTAAATATTCTTTCTTAATGGCATTCATGTAATAAAGGCCGAAAGTCCACTGATAAACGTTGTCTTGGGGCGCGTTTCAAGCCCCTGTTCCTATCGGCGTATCATTATGTTTCCAATGCAAGAGATGCGGGTGTTTGCTTATTGTTATACAGGGGGTGATTGGAAATTGTCGGCATTGTTGCGGAGGGATTATAAGGGCTCAGTTGAAGGGCATGGGAAAATATTGAGAAGTTCTGTTTAAAGCTGATGAGCTTTATGGGCTTTGAGGCCGCTGTGAAAACGAATGTCTTCCTGACGTTTCGCAAACATGAATAGCTTGCATCTTCAACACTGGACTGATTAATACAGGGTGTCCCTCCATCACTTGATCAAAAGGGTACTGCGAAATTCTTTGGCTCAAAAGAAGACGATCTGACCTAATTTCTATTAAGGAAAAATGTCTAGTTCCTAAGCTATTGATGGTCAAAGATTTTGTCGAAATTTTGGATGAAGTTCCAATTCCTTGAAACCACATTGCTGTTTCGAGTTTGACTAGTAGCGTTCCTGGGTGGTTGTTTAAGTTGTGAAATTTTACGTTGGTTGAGACCTTAGTGATAGTACCAATGCCCTTTTTATTTCTTTCTTTCCTAGTTGCTAGGGTCCAAGAGGAAAGACGATGTTTGTTTTCTGCTTCTAGCACCAAAGTCGATCGAATGATTCTTGTTCTTCACGTTCTGGCCTTGAGTTGCCCTGTCGCTGCTAATCAATTGAAAACTTTCGAGTTTTTTTAAACGAACCGAATTTCTTGGACAAATCCTACCGACTGCGCCACTTCAAATCACTTCCTTGGAAACGGGGTTTTTAAAAGAATTTCATTTCAATTGACCAGGATTTCTGCTTAGATACGACTGTGTACAACTGATGTTTGCTACTTAATTGTGAGAATATACGAGTATAATTCTTCAAATGCTGAGGTGTTACATGTTATCAGTGGAAACATCGAAGAACAAGTACCTACTTCGTAAGCGTAATTAGACGTCTACTGGTGTTATGTGGGCGAAATTGAATATTATAAGTGTTTTATGAAATATTGGGAGAATGATCTAGTAGATTTTAACTAAACTAGCTGTGAATTTGTTCTTATGTACTCAGAGTTTGTCTGCTCTGGGCAGGTGGTGAATTCTTGAGTGTCTCGGTACAAAAATGATCAGAAGTTTTTATTTAGTGGCGGGTATCAACTCATTTTTCTCACGTGGATGCACTAATCCTTCTTTGACATTTTTGTGCTCTTTGTAAAATCATATTCTCAGTTTCTCTTCATATTTTCAGGAATTCATAGTTTTTGCGCAAAAAAACATTTAATAATAGTTTAAAAAACATATGTTTTTCCGTGTTTGTTGTGAAAATGACATTTTTAGGTCCAAGCATAGTTCTAATTGGTCGGCAAAATTCGCAATCATTAAACATTTGACTAATAGACATAAAATGCCGACATCCGCTCTTTTTATTCGGCCAGCCAACTCAACATGAGATTACAAAAACAATTTTGCGGAAGGTTATGGCCCTGTTTATTTAATCTTCGAATTTCCAAGACGGAATTCGCCTAGAGGTTGTTTTCAACGAAAATAGACCTGGTTCGGCAACTAAATTGTCGCAAAAATAGAGGCAAATGCCCTCCTTCTCGTAATTAGGTAGCAAAACAAGTCAATAATTTAATAATCTTCTGTGGGCCTTTGGCCATTCGAAACGATTTCGTGGAGCTCGATAACGGTTCAGTCGTCACCACATGTTAACATTTACATGCCAGTAGAATCGAATGGCCAAATTTGATGGTTCTGTTCTGTTCACATGAAAGGTCGTTTATCTCCAGGCAAAACAATCGACTTAATTTTCTGGGCATCACAAAAAAAACTTAATGCAGAGCTTTGGTTTCACTTAATTGACTTCATTGTAATTAACATTCGCCGTCCAGAGGAATACGGATTGAAGAGCGCAAGAAGCATCTGGAAATACAACTCTGGGAAGTGAAAAATTGCAAATTCCCAAACCATTTTATCTGATTTTGAGGAATATTTAAGTGATGGCACAAACCAGCGCCGAGAGCGCAACGATTTTTTTGCCATTTCGAAACCAAATTTTATCGTGCGGCTTGTAATAGATACCGTTTTGTAACAAATTAATAAAAATTTTATGCGATTTCCATGAAAAAACCTTTATATTTTTTATCTGTTCCTGTCATAAAGTACAGAGTGTTCCATATAAATTAAGCAAGTTATTGCCGTTCAAAATGAACAATTGTTTGAACACAATTTTGAGACTCCCTGTATGTCTTAGTCGAATTTTTATTAATTTGCCACGAAACGGCTGCAACAAGTAGCCGCAAGGTAGAATTTGGTTTCGAAATTCGAAATGGACTTTAAGTGAGATAAACCTCAATAGAACTCCCATTTATTTCGATCGTAGACCCTAATAACGTACAAGAATACCCTGTGTATTCCATTAAAAAAACTGCAATAATTTCGGTTGAATTTAGTAATTGGGACACCCTGTACATTAGAAATTTTTTGAAAAGTGGACCAACGTCGGAAAAAATTAAATGGTTGAGCTGCAATTTGCCGTGTGGTATAATCTGTATAACCCTGTATAATGGTTAGCTCAGAAAACCCGCTTTCTGTGCAATTTTCTTTTTTATCCTCGATTTAGACTTCTCCAGCCCACCCGATCTAAATTAGCCCACAATTTGGCAAAGTCTATTTTTTTTCACTTGCCAATTTTTCTAATGAGTGATCCTTTACCTACAGCTGCTGTTGGATCTATTTAAAAAATAGTAAATAAATAGAGCAATGGTTATTGAACTCAATTGCTCGGGCGGTTGTTACACTGTATGGGATAGGCAGACTCGCGCTGTTATGATCGCATCAAGCGCGATTAGCGACATTTTGAAAAGTCGCTAACCAATATTGGCCAATGTATCCGGCTCCCACAATCTTCAACCATTCTTCTAAGCAGCCTGCCTGGAGGCTAATTGAGGCGCTTAATTGCAATTCTGATTGAAATGGAAACGATATTCACTTATTAGCGTCGCTTTCGACTTACGTAACGCGCTCTTTTGCCCTCTGGGTGGACAAACATTAGAATAGGTACGCATATGTGTGCCTTTCCATATGGCCGATAGAGAGACTCTTTTTATACAGGAATGTTCAAAATTGTGAGAAAATTAAAAATATCATAATACAGGATGTTTTTGCTAATTGACCCACTTTCTCACACATCTTACCACATCCCGTCTTTCTAGTTTCGTGATGGTTCGAAATTTTTTTCATTTCGGTCGTTTTCATTATTCTTTTCCTTACGTTAAATAGGTCTTACGCATGTTTCGTAAATCCTCTTCATTTACTCATCGTACGTATCGTAGGTACTCATCATTTTGTTTTTTCCATATTATATCTACCAGGTATCCGCTGACTTGTGGCTTTTATGTGTTCGTGATAAAGTTTCTGTCGCTTGATACCTCCACTTTCACGTAGTTGAATCTTCTCACTTGCTGAGTTATCGTGCTATCGACTGTCAGTTTGCACCATATGAGTCCTTTACAGCTAACGATTGATAGAGTTCTTTCTGTTGCGATGTCCATGTTAAATTTATGTGCTGCTACTTTCATCTTGTATTGCAGAGGTCTTCATCTTCTGCTATGAGGATTGCATGCACTGCATAATATAATACTTGTTCAGCGTTCACTTTTTTACTATTGTCAATTATTTGGCCAATCATAATGTTAAAACCGTGTTTATTTGCACTTCCTCAGACAGTCCATCGTTCGTTTGTATTCTTGGTCTTACTCTCCATTCGTCTGGTATGATTCCGGATGCAATTATCTTTTTAAGCAGTTTGGTGAGTTCTTTTTGAAGTGCCATTCCCCCATTATTAATAATATCGACGCCAGGAGCTTTTCAGTTTTTCAACTTCTGTGTTGTCGCTTGAACTTCCTGTATTGTTATTTCAGGTTCCATGTGGTCGCCATTTGGTGGGGTCTCTGTTCTTGATGTGTTCCCATCGGGTACATGTACATGAAAACATGTATAATCCATAGATGTTTTCAAAGTGTTTCATCCATTTTTCCAGTTTAATATCGTTCACTTTCACCTCTTCATTAATCTGTTTTTTGTTCTATTTTAAAGCATGTTTCACACTTTTTACCACTGTATAGATCTCCTTCCATTTCAGCTGAGAATCTCTCCCAGTATATTTTTTAGGTTAGTTCTTAAATAAAATGTTGCTATCAAGACTATCAAAAGCCTTGCCCGAGTAAAGTGGAATACTGCCGTTTGAGCTGTCTTTTCCTTAATGTAACCATGTTCATTTTCCCAAAGAATATCACGATTCTTCAGAAAACTCATAATTTTTTACACATCACCATTTCAAACAATTTTGAAAAACCTGGCAGTAGCAGATTGCTGTTTT
This sequence comes from Dendroctonus valens, assembly GCA_024550625.1. Taxonomy (NCBI): domain Eukaryota; kingdom Metazoa; phylum Arthropoda; class Insecta; order Coleoptera; family Curculionidae; genus Dendroctonus; species Dendroctonus valens. The sequence goes on along the minus strand of JAJTJO010000284.1, from coordinate 1,246,323 downwards.
TTTATAGCACGGTTTTATTGCGACAATTGTAAGGATTCATTAAACCATTGTGCCGAGCCCTTCAGGTGCAGCACTGAGAACGAACAAGTAAAAGTAACTAAACCTGACAACACCGTTTTTTGAGTTTCGACCAGTGGCGTGCTGTGGTGTTTTTTGGGGTGCTTCAAAATGGTTCTTGTATTCTTCCAATCAAACTGAAGAGAGTTTGCCGTGAAATTTCGTTAAGTGATTAAGACTATTGGATTCCTGCCCGATGGTCATTGCTTAATTTTTTTCTCTCAAAAGAAGTCGTTCTTATATAAAATCAGTGGTATTTTTTCAAACCCTTGTTTGAAGGATTTTCGCGAAACTTTCATAAACGTTATTACAGAAAGTACTTAATATGTTACAATCATAAACAATAGACAATTTCTAAGCACGTCGCTAGATAAAGTAGCTCACCAGTCGTAAAAAAGTTGGTATTCACTTTTTTTCTAAAGTGGACAGTATGAGAGTTACAGACGATTTTCGAATTTCCAGGTAAAACAAGCTGCAAATTTTGGCGTTTTTTGGACAGTTGAAATGTCGACTTGACAATGCAAAAAGTGATTTTTTCGGTTTTTTGGGTCCTGCCGAGAGACGTGTACGGTTTTGAAAAAAAAATTAAAGCTTCAGCTTCAATAGGGCTACTACAGCTATAGAGACTGAAGAATTTAACCATTAAATCGAGAATCTGCACTGAATATAATTTATTCACAGAACCAATTGAAGAACTGCTGACAAACCCAGTAATATTCGCTTTAAAGAAGCTTGAAACCAAACGGAAGATTCAACAATGTCAAGTCAATTCAAATCAAGCCAAGGAAAAATCCTTGAAAAGCTACCAGGTCCATGTGGATTTTGCCAAAGAAGGTGCAAACTGGGAAATCCAGATTTGAGAGTTTCAGAAAAAGTGCTAACTGGATTTAAGATTTCGCGGTGATTGCTTGAAACTAGCGAGTTTTTCGGGCTTTTAGGCCGTCGAGGAAACTAATATTTTCTTGACGTTTCGCAAGCATGACTAGCTCGCATCTTCAGAAGTGGTTTGCCCGGCGCAGCAGTTTTGGTTCATTTTCTTCACTTATACAGAATAGATGCTTTTAATAACTATTTGCTTTGAACAATTGATGATTTCCGGGTTATGAAGTGCTCGTCTGTCGATTAATTATTTTATACTATTCTGGAATTATTTTAAATGGACGCCTGAATAATCAGCACTGAATAGAATTCGAAGAAGTAGTTTTATTGCGACATAGAAATCGAGGAACTTATGGCCGACAGAACAACAGCCACATAGTAGGCCCAAATTGTTAAACTGTTTGGTGACCGATAGGCCTATAAGCTACATTTTGCCGATTCTAAACAGTGAAAATTTTTACTTTGTTTCCACTGCAGGGTTATTCAAAATTAGGGTAATTCCTTTTAAGGGGTTATAGGAGCTCACTTGGAGAGTACGAGAAAAAAAAAATTTCGGAAATTTCTAGAAGATTATAACAGTTGAAAATCGATTATGATTTTTGTTATTAAAGAAGTACTCTTTTACACCTTTTTGATGAAAATTCAATACGGCAACGATTTTGTTTGTCATTAACAGATCGTTACAGGTAGATAGCTTGTGTCTAGCTGCTGAGCTGGGATGAATGTCTAATAATGTGGGATTCATTCCTGACAAAACGGAAGGAAGCGGCACTATAATCGACAGAAAATAACGCGGTTTACTAAGAGAGAGTGGAAAATGAATCTGATGTTCACAAAGAAAGGATGGAAGTGAACGCCACGAACAGCAACGAAGAAGGTCCAAATGTTGGGAAAATTTCGTAATTATAGAACGTTTGACAATGACCTTATTATAAAAGAACATTTGCGCTTATTACGACATTAGCAGTTAATTTGGAATGAATTAAAGTACAGTCAGGAAAAAGGATATATTAGCAGTTAATGTCTGAAATTTTTGGAAAATGGCATGGAAACAGAAATAATTTGTTTGCGCAAAAACCGTGGAGGATACAAAAATGTATCAAGGGCACAAACATATCAAAAACGAATTAGTGCATTCACTCAAAAAAATCAGTTGATTCCAGCGAACACATAAAAATTTCTGTTGGATTATGAACCAAGACACTCAAGAATTCACCACTTGTCCACAGGGCATGAACTCGGTTGCTTCACCAACATATGAGTCTTACATAAAAACAAGATCAGAGCGATATTCATTAAAATCCATCATATCAATCTCGCGATATTTCAAAAAACCAATTTTTTTACCATACTTTGCAGAGGAGCGAGACATAGCTCAGATCATCCCCTTTCGAGCCAAATAATGTCGCAGTACGATTTTGATAATGTGCTCAAGACACCCTGTACAACTCATACAAATAGCTCAATCTCCTGAAGAATTCAAGTCCATAGAAACACAGCCAACTGAACCACCTAGTTCTTGACTAATGTTCTTCATATCGCAGCATCTTGATCGTTCTAATTTAGCGGCGTTTCTCCTACACCATCGGCCAACTGCGTTGTTGTATTTAAGATACATGGCACACCCCCTATTAAGAGTTCGATAAGTGTTTCTACATACCGAAATGTCGAGCACGAAAGTCCATATCTTCCTTTCACCATTTTAAAGGCGATCAAGTCAGTTGACGTCAATATATGTATGTAACTTGTCTCGAGTCTCCGGTCTGGTTTCTAAAATTAATTCGCATTAGACTTAGTGCTACATGGAAATGAAAGCAATGGCCTTTGGATCTAGATTATGGCGTTTTAAGTGCGAAAACACCCCAATTTTTTTGAGGAAACTTTGTGACCTTTTGTTTTATTATTGGGCGCGGAAAGACCTTTCTATTAAACCGAATCACTAACCACTAAGTTCTTCGTCCGATTCATCTCCAATACTCCGATGAGGCCCATGAAGTATGTGGTTGACCTTTGAAAGGATTTTGACACCATCATGCAAAAAAACCAAACACGTTAATGTGTTCATTTACATGATTTGATTAATAATGAAAGCAGGGTGATCTAGTTCAGATTATTTGGTTGGGCGAGTTTTCGAATATGTTAAGCGACAATATTGGCGAGGAATTACATGGCTTCGAAAGCGATCCGAGTGGGTGTTTCTTCACAATGGGCATCCTTAATACCAATGTGATAATCGCTGTGTTTGTTCTTCATAGTATTTGTATTTTCTGGCTGCGCTTGTACATACTCAATTCCGCTCGATCGAAAACACAGTTCTTAATAAACTTTCAAATCTGCGTAATTTAAGGAACACAAATCTTATCAGCCTCTCGAAAAAATTCGCTAAGCAAGTCGCATAATCTTGCGTTGCCTTAACCCTGAAGTAAACAATCCAAAAAACATGACGATTTGATAATTAAAAGTTTTCGTCGACGAGATAATGACAAAAGATCTGGATAACCTTCTGGAAAATGCGTAAATCCACTATCAAGCCAATGAGTTATCAAAGACCAGCCACTAACTCACTAAAGAAACATTTTAATCACAACAACAAATTCATGATGGAGAAGTTTTACTTATACAGGGTGGTTCAGTTTCTAGAGCGGAAACTTCAGGTAACTAGAGAATCGAAAAACCATATGAATTTGCATTCTAAACTGTATTCGAGAATCGCTTCGTTAAGGAAATACGGAGTGAAATAAAACATTCCTTTTTTTGCTTTGTTAGTGACGTCCGTACACGTTCATGGATGTATTTAAAGAAAAAAATTATACGCTACTGCTTTTCCATAGAATATAATAACTTTTGGATTCTTCATCCAGTTTGAAGGAAAAATTATTTTAGTTTTTAAGAACGACTCAGCTTTTTCTAGTAAAAATTTAAAATACCTGATAATTCTTTAGTAAAACTCAAACAAAATAAAATCACAAATTTAATCGGTGATCGGAAAACAACAAGAATTAAAGAAATTGGTCGAAATATAGTCCGCACACTTCATACATTTTTGACATCGTCTAATTAATGAACTCTAGATTTGCTGAATGCGTGAAACTAAATCTTTTGTGGCTAAAACTGGAGTAAAATAAACTTTGTTTTTTACATGTCCCCACACGCAAAAGCCGAGTGGATTAAAATCAGGAGATCTGGATGGCCAGGCCAATCCAATTCCATTGACCAGATTATCATTTTTTCCTAGCTGGCCATTCCAACGTCAAGGATAATTAATATTTATCTCCATTCATTCCATCCAGTTATCCAGTATATCATCAATGTAGTCCTGCAGGTCATTAGTGAGAAACTCAAAAAATAGTTGGGAATTCAATCTTGGGGGTAGAAAACCTGGGCCAGAAACAGGTGTATCAAAAACTCCTAACCAACCGTTCATTGACAAAAAAAATTGAGAAAATAAATATCAAGCTGAAGCCTGCAAAAGCCATTTCAAAAACCTAATTTCCCGATTATGGCTCAAAATCGAAATTTTTTACTCTTATAGAACAAATTTTCCCTATAAAACACATCCGAAAGTCAATCTCCAGCGTCAGTGGTTTCTGATAAAATGAAAGCCAAACTTGGGCCTGCATAAACAACTGCAAAATTCTATAGCAAATTAAAAAAAATCTTGAAAGTAGCGAGATGATGATTTAAAATCGATACTTTTGCCACTTTTGAAGCTAACTGTGCTCTACTTAATTTATCAAAATTCAATCACCAACTTTACTAGTTTCTGAGGAAATAATTGCAAAATATCGGCATGCACAAACAGGCGCAAAATACAAAAGAAATTTTAAAAAATTTTGAAAATTTCCCGAGGATGAGTCAAAATCAAAACCTTTTCCCATCATAGAAATCGCTTTGCTCTGCGAAAGTTATACAAAAATGACTCCCAACTTTTCTAGATATTGAGAAAATACATTTCAATCTTGGGTCTACAAAAGCAATTTCAAAACATTAAGCCACATTAAAAAAAATTTCAATAATTTCCTGAGGATGACTCAAAATAGCTTGATGATGATTTAAAATTGACACTTTTGCTACTTTTGAAACGAACTGTGGTCTACTTAATTTATCAAAATTCAATCATCAACTGTACTAGATCCTGAGGAAATAATTGCGAAACATCGGCATGCATAAAGAGGCGGAAACTACAAATGAAATTTTTAAAAATTCTGAAAATTTCCTCAGGATGAGTCAAAATCGAAACATTTTCCACTCATAGAACTCCCCTTGCTCTGCCAAGTTATGCAAAAATTAGTCCCCAACTTTGTATTTGAACATATTTATTTTCAATTAAGATTTACATCTTCCTATTGCTATTTTTCAACGGGTCCTTAAAGCTAACATCATTTAGAGAACTTAAGTCTAACATCATTTGTCCTAATCTACCTTAACCTATCTTAAACCTAACTTAACCTAAACAGCCTCTCATGCTTCCTAAACTACCTTAAAGCTAGTCCATGGTCCTCGATGTGGTGCAGGAACTGGTCATCGCATTTGGTCCACGCCTTCTTCTTAGACTGTGTCCGCAGGAAGAGGTCTGCGGTCACAGGGAAATTTATTTGTACAAGAAACCCGGACTGTGGGATTCTTGCTTTGCCGGGCATTTTCCAGGAACTTTGATGTTAAGTACCGGATATGCTCCAGCAGGTCTTCTGTTTTCAGATCTCTTTGCAGGGTGGAATTTCTAACAAAGTAGGGGACCTTGGCTGCTATCCTCAGCATCCTGTTTTGGATTACTGCCAGCTTGTGTTTCTGGCAGATGCTGGCCGTGGACCAGGGACCTGGACCGGAACCGATATCGGAACGGAACAGTTATTTCGTTTCGGTCCAGGTCCTTGCCGTGGACCATGCTGTAGATCCGTAGGTCAGCACCGGGCGGATTAGCTGTTTGTAATCTCTAACCTTTGTTCGCAGGAAGAGCTTACCTGTCAGCAGAGGATAGTAGGCCTGGAACAGGTATCTTGCCTTGGCTGTGGAAGTTGTCATCTGATCGTGCCGCCTTGACTAGCCGCTTGTCGTAGATAAGTCCAAGATAGGTTATTCCCTGTCCTGAAAGCTCTAGTAGGCCTGGCGGAGTCTTGAGACGTCTGGTGAAGAGAATGGTCTGCGTCTTCGCCGGATTGAACTCCATTTTCCATTTCCTGCTCCACTGCTAGACCTGGCCGGGATGTCTTTGGAGTCTACCTTTCATGGTAGAGCCGTTTCCTAAGGCAGTGAGTGCTAATCATCTGCGTAGATGTAGCACTCTGTATACTTGGTGGTAGGAAAGTCTGCCATGTATATGTTGAAGAAGGGTAGGGGCCCAGCACTGATCCTTGCGGTATTCCTGACATCACCGGTTTGCTGACTCAGAGCTGAGCGTCGATTTTAACCTGGAAGCTGCGTCCAGGTAGGTAACTGCTGATGAGCTTAGTTTGGTAGCTCGGAAAGCCAGCTGCGATCATCTTGGCTAACAGAGCCTACTCCCCAACTTTTCTAGATATTGAGAAAATAAATTTCAATCTTAGGCCTGCAAAATTTCAAAACACTAAGTCACATTAAAAAAAAATTCAATAAATTCCTGAGAATGACTCAAAATCGAAACTTTTTCTTCATATGGAGCAATTGGTTCATATGGACCAATGCTGGTTCTGAAAAATTCTCAATAATTTTCCGCTCTGGAAATTGTATATGATTTTGTTTACAGTAGCATAGGTTCTAAAAGGGTCGACGTCCAACCACTGAAAAAACGGAAAATCAATGCGTGGCTCCAAGTCCACCTGCCTTAAAGTGGGCGCACCTGTCTCTTGAAGAAAACAAAAAAAATACACCAGCTGGGACATTTTATCCATATAGAGAACTATTCGTGTTGGCTGCCAGCCCGCATGGGGATCGTTTAATAAGGCCAATCACATCGACATTTATCTCTTCATATGGCACGCTTCTCGAAAGCGCGTACAGGAAGAAACTTTCTTACCTTTGGGGTTGGTAAGCCGCAGCTCAGAATCTGGTGTTGTGATTGCATTTCTGAGTCGTGCAGATTATGTATAAATCACTAATCGTTTCGTATATTTTCCTGAATGTACTTCAATTCACTCCACTATATTGGAGTAAATCACGAAAGCCAAAAATAATGGCCTCTAATCCGATTGGATAGGGCAAAAGCAGGCAGATGGAACAAATGATGGGGTACTGGGATCATTCATTTATGTCATCGTGAACAATCAGAGAGAGCTTTGACAGGATGGTGCTATTTCTCTCTCCCGCAGTTCGGTACCGGAAATTTTTACCTAACCCACCACCCAAGCAGCAGTGGAATTTTAGGTACTTTGAGCCATTAGCTAATTTTTAAGTTTTACGAAAGTTAAGTACCTAAATGATAAATTAGAAATCACGTCCGTAATTCAATGTTTTTAGTTTACAATCTTACGCGCCATGAACTTGTAATACAAAATATATCATTTAAAGGCAATAATTATTATTGCGTTTAGAAGTTTACTCATTATTTATTCTTTAAACGATGGTGTTAGTTAATGTTTTTCACAGCTGTTCGACAGCCTTATCTGGATATTAAGAACAAAATGCATGTATAAAAAAGTGAGCATGTTCTTGCAAATTGAAAAAAGTTGCTGTCTTGTACAAACACACCCTTAATTAAAACGCACACGTTAAGACGAGAAAATTATAAGATAAGATAAGATATGATGGATCATTATAAAACAATTCGGTTTATTTATCTGGCTACTTAATGTAAGGTCTTTTGAAGTGCCATTAATACGGTGACCAAAGTTTCCTTATACGCCTTTTGGCTATCACATCAGCATAATTATCCTAAATAATTTAAACTTATAATTATTATTGTTTGCATGAAATATTTTTGTAATTTAAAAATGCTCACCTTTTTGTTTCGTTCGTTAATTGTTGTAAAAGCATGCCTTTCTTTTTTGCTTTTATCTCTATTAAAACATACAATTATTTTGGGTAAAGAAGCAACTGTAATTTCTTCCTATTTCTAAAATTCACTTGGATCAATTACAGTAAAATATGCGAAGTCGGTTAAATTAGGGCAAATTTGCACATTTTAATGTTGAAGAAAGTGGTTTTTCGAAAGGTATTATTAATTGCAAGAGCGCTATTAGGTCAAACTCTAAAGCTTTTCATAAATATAAACACTTTTACATCACATGATATTGCAAAGAAACGGCTAATGTTTGAAAAATCAATTAATAAACCGGTAGCAAAAAATACAGGTTTGTATATAAAAAAAATTGTTGGTAATGGGGGGCGAAAACCAAATGTAGAGAGTAGAAATAATTTTATAGAGAGTAAAAAAGTGCTCTAATAATGTAATTTATTCCAATGTATTCCTGGGTTTCAGTCAATTTTTTCACAATTATGGTGTTATGTGATGGAGTCCTGCGTTTTCATCCCGGGTCTATCTATTGGACTCGTCAGTAGGGCTTAGATAGACCCTGCCCTATAACGCTTCCTACGTTCTTTGATGTCTGTCAGCCTTCTAGCAGGCCTCTGGTCTCGACATCTGGTTCCATGCGTGTACTCATATATATCATCATGTATGATGATATCAAAAAAAACACATCAATCACTCAAATTAAAAACACAGTCAGGAAAAATAAATATCTAATAATGTAATAAAAATAGTTTGAGCAAGCTTTTGTTTTCTGCGAATATTTGTGGCGTTAGCAGGAATTTTCCAACTTTGAAAACACCATTTTACCAAGCAAGCATTTATATGTGCATCTTATCTCTACTGTAATCGACTTCGCATCTTTACAACACCTTCTCCTACAACAAGCCTTTAGATAGCATAAATCTACAGCAAAAATACTGCTGGTGCCATCTTTTAACTTAGTGCGTGCTTGCTCGAAACGAAAACGACTGTTGATTGCGACTGTAGTATAGACAAATACAATACACAAAATTTGTCCAAGCCTGACGAACTAATAAAATGAGAGAGAGCACTAGTGTCTATAGTATACGGGGCATCCCGGAATATGTGGGCATGCTCTCGGATTTATACAGGGGACGTTAAAAACCATATCAAGAAATACAGGCTTCTGGAGGAGCCACTTGAGAATCGATTTTTTTAAAATAACTTTTAGAATCCTATTTCCTAGTAGTAGTAGTATTAAACATTTTTATTAGTAATAAAAGGCTATCGACCTATCGGTCTTTCTGCCCTGGGTTGATTACAAAGTTTTGTATGGAAACTTAATAACTAATAACTAATATAATTCACAAACAGGTACATAATTTATGTCTGGAGATGCTCCAATAGGGTTGAGGTTGGGAAGAGAAAACGCGTATGTCTGGTCGGTCTTGTTAAACAGAGGGGGTTCCTATTTCCTATTTTAGCCGTTTTCTTTCCTTTGGATATAGGCCTTTGGATATATATCTTGCTGGGGTCTTCCAACACCTCTCTCTTCTCAAGGTCTCGATCTCGAGATATATCCGCTCCAGTGTTCTGTATGTCTGGCCACGAGTCCTGCCAATTGCCATTTTAGGGAACCAATTATTTTTATTATGTCGACGACTTTGATTTTTTTTCCTTATCCATGTATTTGTTTTGTGGCCTCTCAAGGAAATTCCTAAAATTCGTCTTTCCATGGCTCTCTGATGTACTTCCAATTTATCGTTTCGTATATTTTCCTGACTGTACACTAATTCATTCCAATGTATTCCTGGGTTTCAGTCAATTTTATTGTTTATTATTTAAAATGTTACAAATACGTTTCGGTGTCTTTATCCACCAATAGAAAACTTTCACCAAAATTCACATATTAAAACACAAATCACACACATATTAAAAAGTACATCCAGAACATTGGTTTTCAGATGATGAGTCAGGACAAACATGTCTGGGAAAAGACTAGAATCTATTGTTTAGAGATCTAAATTTAACTTACGTATATAGTTGCTTCCAACTTCACATTTGACTGGTCACTGAATTTTCCATATTTTATTCGATATCAAGCGAGCGAAACAAAAAAAACTGTTTATCTTTCGTCTTTTCTTTGCATTCTAGGAATTGCTTGGCAATTCTTCAATATCAGATGTTTACATTTCATTTACCTGGTCCAATTTATTGGTGGTCTATTTAAATTGATGATAACTGTAAATATATATTTTAGACAAACTGATGATGGTGGATAAGATATAGATATAGATAAGAGATAAGGATAAGATATAGATATAGATAAGAGATAAGGATAAAGACACCGAAACGTACTTGTAACATTTTAAATAATAAACAATAAAATTGACTGAAACCCAGGAATACATTGGAATGAACTTCCAATTTATGTTTGATCTTTCTGGTTATTACCCAGCTCTCGCAACCAAATGTGACAACAGGCAGTAGACACTCGTTATAGACTTTTGTTTTTAAAGTCATTGGGATTTTCATGCTGAAGATGTACTTTAATTTTCCGTAGACCGCCCATCCCAGTCTAATTCTCCTATCAATCTCCATTTCTTGATTTTGTTTGCCCGGTGTTATAGCTTGGCCAAGGTATATGTATGTTTCTGTCCTTTTTATTGTGCTGTAATGAATCGGTATTGTTTCGTCTGCGTCTGTGTGGTGTATTTGTAAAAAACTGGGTCTTTGTGTCTCATGTGTAATCCTACTTTTGCAGCCTCATCTTGTAGTTCTTCCAACATATCAATGAATTCCTGTTTATCCCTTGCAAACAGTACAATATCGTCGGCAAATCTTAGATAGTGCAAGCGTGCAAATGTAGGTTCAATCCTTTGTTTTCCCATTTTAGCTTTATAAAAATATCCTCGAGTACTAAAGTGAATAGTTTTGGAGATATTACCACAGCTTATATATGATATATAAGCTGTGATATTACGTCCCCTTGCCGAACTCCTCTTTTGGCGTTTATTTTGTTAGATGATTCATGACGTCTTATCGACATTGTCGAAGTCCTATAGATGTTTTCAATAAGGTTTATATAACGTTGATCCACTCTAGCATTTCTCAATTATTTTATTATTGCCCCGATATCCACTGTGTCGAAGGCTTTTCGGAAATCGACAAAAGCCATCCATAGGCTTATGTTATATTCTGTAGCTTTATCGATCATAAAAACCCAGCCTGTTCCTTTGTTTGGTAAGCTTCGGGTTTCACTCTAATCTGTTTGTGATTGTTCTGGTGAATAATTTATATATCTGTGATAGTAGGCTTATCGGCAGGTAGTTTTCGAGATCAGTCGGGTCACATTTCTTGTAGACCAGGACAACTACAGCATTCTCCCAATTTTTGGGTATTTTCTTCTATTAGGCATTCATTGAATAGTTCCACTAGTTATTGTCTTGTCTTGATATCACTTTCCTTAAGCATTTCAGACAGAATGTTGTCTTCTCCTCCCGCTTTGGCCTCTTTCATCCTGCCTTTCATCTGGGATAGCCCTTTCTTCAGCTCTTCCATATCTACCTCGGGTATTTCTTCTGAGTTGACATTTACTATTCGAATTTTGTCGTCTCTTATCGTTGTGATTGTTATTTTGGATTCGTACAAATCTCCATAGAAAGATTCCATAACTTTTAGTATCTGTTGTCTGTCTTCTACTATGTTGTTTTTCGCATCTTTTATTTTTGTTATCTCTTTCTTAGGTCTGTTATGTCTTTTACATATATTTAGTCCCTTGTTCTGTTCTAATAGGTTATAATAATTCATTTTTCTTGCTGTTTTGTTGGTTTCTGTGTATTCAATAGTGTCTCTTTTACCCTCGGTTATCAGTTTACTCCTTTTCTCTAGGAGGTGTTTTGTTTCAATCGACAGATTGTCCGGCAGTTTCTCTGGGAGGCCTATTATCTGTTTTGCTGTTTCTTTTATAGTTTTTCCTGGATTATTGGAAAAATTTTCATTCAGTTTTTGTTTGTATGTTTCCATTCTTTCCGCTATCTTTTCTCTGCTTCCTCTCTTTGTCGTTTGTTCCAACTTTCTTTTCCTTTCCATTTTTCTGTTTATGAGTAATTTGCATCTTACCATCCTGTGATCACTGCCGGTGTTGAATTGATTGACTACATCTACGTGTTGGATTATGTTTTTATGGCGGAAGATTATAGGGTCTCATTTTTGGTTTGTCCATCTGGGCTATTCCATGTCCATTTGCGTTTCTCTCTCTTTTGGAAGAAAATATTCATCAGATAAAGTCTTTCTCTTTCTAGAAAGTTTGATAAGATTTCTCCCCTTTCATTTCTGGTGCCGAGTTCTGTGTGTGTTTCCGTTGGTTCTGCTCCCCTGCCTATTTTTGCATTAAAGTCTCCTCCCATAGTGTGCGTCGCTGGGTTCTCTCTTATTGCTCTTGCTTGCTTATTGCGTTCCCTCTTCTACTTTTAGAATACTTCATGCAATTTAATTATTTTTTCATACAATGAACAGTACACCATTGCTCTTAAAAAGGACCCATGAAAATATTTTTAGCATTTCGGTTTGCCAGCGATGGATTTAGGTGCAGCACAATAATAGTAATTTTTTTTTACCCTTTACAATGAAGACCCGAAAAGAATGTATTTAGGTAGCTTTTACTAAAAAAGACCCTCTTGATTCATATCGGTAAACAGAACGGTTTTAGAGGAAAAATATTTTTATTGAATACGGATTTACTGAACAATTTTGTATGTAAGTTCAACATGAGCTCCTTCCAATCTTATGCACTCCCTAGCTCGAAGAATTGTAGATTGATGCGTTCTCCACAATGCTTACACATTGGTCTTTATTTGGCCGCATTGAAAATTCATGCTTTTTAATAAGTTTTCCCTAGTGTCGACAAGATTGGCATACATAAAGTTTTTAAAGATCCCCAAAAAAAATCTAAAGGGTTGAAATCTGGCGATCCAGGAGGCCAAGCCACGGGTCCTCCTCTTCCTATCCAACGTTGTCCGAATTGCGTGTTTAAGTGTTCTCGAACTGCCAGGCTGAAATGGGGTGGTGCCTGATCATGCATGATCCACATCGCCTGTCGTATTGCCATAGGCAAGTCTTCTTAAAGTTCTGGCAACTTGTTTTGGAGAAATTCCGAATAAAGTGCCCCGGACAACCTGTTAGACAATACGTATAGTCCTATTAAATGTTGTCCGATTATTCCAGCCCATACATTAATAGGTTGAACTGGTGTTGATGGTGAGTCAAAATAAAAGTATGCGGATTTTCTTCTATCCATAAATGCAAGTTATGGGAGTTTATTACTCCATGCTTAGAAAATAAAGCTTCGTCCGTAATCATAACTGAACAGGCAAAGTTTGCATTATATATGTGCATGCGTAAAAGCCAGTTTGAAAAGTCCATCCTTCGTGGAAGGTCTTCAGGAAGAAGTGCATGAAGCTTTTGTAGGTGACAAGGATGCAATTGCTGTTTCTTAACGATCGTAAAAACTGTAGATTTTGGACAATGAAACCGGGCACTTATTGAAGGATCTTCTTCTACCGCATTTAAAATATCTTCTTTAGCAACCGCATTGCGATTTACTTGGTTTCCACAATTGTGTTTGACTTTGGCAAACGTTCCTAAAATTATTTACGGAAGGTATTATTTCATCTACTCAAAAAGTACGATAATGCAAATATAGATTTTTTTATTACCCGTCTCTCTTAAACGACGATCCACTCTTTCAAAGGTTTTTCTATCCGGTACTATTCGGTCTGAAAATCGTTCCGCGAATTATGAAACTTTAACGATATAATTCGTTTTTAAAAGCTTTTATTATTACAACGACAATTTATTTAGCTACTTAATTCCACAACGTGGTTACAAAGAATGAGTTCTCATGCAAACAGTCAAATGAGGAAAACACTTCTGCTGACTCGTGGAATGTTGGAGTATGGTGGTTTCCTAGTATTGTAGTTGCAGAGTCAGGTGGGTATGGCTATGTAACTTCTCCCTCCTCAGGATTCGAAAATAACGGACTGTTTTTTCGAAGCGGTAGTTGCTGAGTAATCATCTGGTACTTGAAGATCCGTAGATTTATGGAAAGCATTTCGGGTCGATAGCAAAAGATTCTGACTCGGTTCCATTGGCTCGTCAATAGGAGAATCAGAAGAAATGTGCAGACTCCCACAATACCAAAGAAGGTGTATTCTTGGTGTTTTGACTTCTGGTTTAAGGTCACTGGTAAAAGTTGATTGGCTATTTCCTTCAAATGATAAATTTCATCTAGATTAATTTTGGAAATGTTTGGTGCGTCCAAGAACTTCGTAGTAATTGTTTGAGGTAGTGTGATTTTCGGCAATATAAATGGTTTTCCTTTTTGTATGTTGATGTTATTGATGAATTTCTTTTCATTAATTTGAATTTCGCAATTTTTCGGGATCTTGACAAGGGTTGATGTTTCAAGTAGGTGATACTGATCGGTACCACATTTGGATATTAACTTTGCAGGTTCTGTTAACAGTACGAGGACCAATTCTTCCGTTACTTGTTCAACTATTGGCTCTACTAACTTAATGTTGAAGGTTGGGCAATTATGTATTGTCTTGCCTTTTAAAAGTTCATTGGTACAATCATCTTGTGGGTGAAACTCTTCGTTGCAGTAATATGTGTCTTCTATTTTTGAGCAAGGCTGACTGGTGTGCTGGTTTCTAACTTCTTCTTGTGCGAGGTAAGGGTATTGGGGAATGAATATAGTTCGATTTAGGATAATAGGGTATAGGTGAAAAAACATTAGATCTTCTGGCCTTAGTATAGGTACGTGTATCGCAAAAATTATTTTCGTGTGAGAGAAACTAACCTGAGTTCCAAAAAATTGATAATACGAGAGTATATTTTGAAATTTTGGGATTGCTGCAACTTTGTACATGTTTTCTAAATATTTTAGCATAATTGTTAATTCGTTAGTGGACAAAATACTGTTATGCAGCGCATTTAGTTTGGAAAACATTATTGCATCCTCTAAATTATCCAAAAACATAATTAAGTTTTGACAATCTAGGTTTAATTGCGTTATTGACCCGTGAAACCCAAGATAATTCTGAACATTGGATATCGTTTGTTGCATTAGTTGCTGAAAGGACCTTATACTTAATCTAAGTTTGTCCTGATTTTCGTTAAGGGTAGTTATGGTCTTATTGTAATGAGTGATTAAACCTTTGGATAGCGACATCTGAAGTTTTAGTTCATCGTTAACGCTTGTTTGACTACTCTCTAAAGTAGCAATTGCTTCATTGTAATGTTGACCGTCTTCAGCGTCAAGTGTACCAAAAAGCCATTTATTAATTTGCCCTACTATATTCAAAAGGCCTCGTTTCTTTCGATTATTTGGTATTAAATTTTGAAGTTTACCTGATGCGATGTGAATTAAGTTGTCCGTTCTTATTAGTAAATTTTCTGATAACTGATGATATGATATACCGTTATTACCGTTATGTGACTTTAAGTAGCCTTTAAGTATTAGAAAATTGCTTTTTAAATTTTCCATTTGCGTAATTATCTCAATTAAATCTATATAGTGTAGAAATGTATGTTTACTATAAACTAGCTTAGCATTACCTAGCTTAATCGGAAGTATTGGATTATTTAAGGGGTTTAGTTGTATTTCCGTTTCAATTGACCATTTGGTTTGAAGAACCAGGAACAGGACAATCGGGATTTTCCATTTGAGACCCATTTTCTTGGTTTCTCTGCAAATAATAGTGAAACTTAGTTTTTGGTTTTCGGGCACAACTTTTGTGATAATCGTGATTTTGTGTTTGTAATTTAATATCGGTTTGCCCGATTAGTTGCATTTTATTAAATTTTGGTAAGTGTTTGCCGCGGTTTTTGGTTTTGATATAAGCGTGATTTTGTGACTCGAAATCTGGTGGTTCACATCTGTTTTCGTTCCGTTTAGTTATTATTGCACATTTTGCTTCTTCATTCTTTTGCTTAATTTTTTCGTATAACTTATTCGAATTTTCTTTATGCGATTGCACATAACTTGAAATAATTGCGTTATCGTTGAGATCAAACGGATTTATTGATTTAATGTGACCAGTTATGATTTCAAAAGGGGTAAATTTTGTTACAGTATGAATAGAATTATTATAACCCAAAACTGCGCGCTTGATTAATTGATCAGTTGATAGTTCTTTATTTTCCTCTTTCAAGCATCTGTAGCTTTCTATGACTGACGAATGAAAGCGTTCAACAGGTGAATTTGAATTACTATTCTTCGCTGTTGTGTAGTGTAAATCAATTTTATAGAGTTTGCAAAAATCTTCTAAAGCTTTATTCTTAAATTCCGTTCCTTGATCTGTAGTTATCTTCAATGGTAAACCATGATGTGTAATAAAGGTGTATAGATTTTCGATAACTTCAATTCCGGTAATACTTTTAAGTGGGTATGCCTGCCCGTATCTGGAAAATGAATCTAAAACTGTGACATAAGCATCGTAATTCATTCTAAAAGTGTCGACATGTATGTGTTCAAATGGTCTGGATGCTGTAGGAGTGAGATTGAACTTCACAATAGGTGGACTTCTGTCATATTTATTTTTCTGACAAATTTCACAATTATTCACGTAGTTTTCTATATCTTCAGACATTTTTGGCCAATAATATCTTTGATTTAAACTCAATTTTAGCTCGCTTATGCCGCGGTGACAAGTCTTTGTGGTGTGATAGAGCTTCATTCTCTCCTGCTGCTCCTCTCTGGTTTGTACATCTTCAAGCATTTTTGTACAATGAAGCATTTTATAAGCAGAATTTTTAAAAATATTTTGAAGGGTTACTGTAAAAATTCGCGCAAGGCCATCGTGTCGAAAATATAATGCGTATGATTGTTTGGGATTGAGGTATTCTTTTATAAATTTGATAATGTGAGGGGCGGGATTAATTTTTGAAATAGTTAAGTACATACGGATGTTTTCGAATATGCGTTTCTGTTTAATATGAACATTTAGGATATCTCCATCTGTAATAATTATTTGATTCTTGTACATATTTATTGGACGTTCAGATATTGGTATTCCAAAAATAGGATTTTCTGATGATGAGTGTATTGTTTCTGAATCGGACGGTTGGTTGTTAACTTGGTTCGGTGTTCTTAACTGGATATTCGATATAATATTAATTTTGCCTTTATTTGAATTTGAGGGTTCGGTGTTTTGCCCTAAAATCTCTGAAACTGTTAAGTTATCTAAGCTTGGCAATTCTTCGTGATTTAACATAAAGTCATTGGTTATTTCATCGGTGTCTCCTATATTGTTGTATAATGAATCTGTTTCTAGAGCATTGAGGTCAACAGGATTCCTGGAAAGTGCATCTGCTGCTTTATTGGATTTGCCTTTTTTATATCTGATTTCGTAGTCGAACTCCTCTAATTTTAGTCTCCAACGTACCAACCTGGAATTTGGTTCTTTCATTGACATGAGCCATTGTAAGGGTTTATGGTCTGTGAAGATTATAAATTTCCTTCCAAATAAATATGGGCGATAGTACTTGCAACTCCAGACAATTGCCAATAGCTCCTTCTCAATTGTTGAGTAATTTATCTCCGCTGGATTAAGGGTTCTAGATGCGTAACATATGGGATGGTTTCCCTGAGATAGTACTCCTGAAATCGCGAAATTAGAAGCGTCGGTGGTTAACTCGAAGGGTTTCGTAAAATTTGGATATGCCAAGACAGGTTCTGTTGTTAGAACATTTTTGCAAGTATTAACACACTCTATGAATTCTTTTGTGTGCACGATTTTTCCTTCTTTCTTAAGACATTGTGTTAAGGGTTTAGTTAGCTTTGCAAAATTCTGGATAAATTTTCGATAATATCCAACCAATCCCAAAAATGATTTTAGTTCGCGTTGCGTTTTTGGAAGTGGGTATTTTTGTATTGCCGTGATCTTATTTTTGTTTGGTTTTATTCCCTCTGGTGTGACAATGTGTCCTAAAAATTCGACCTCTCGTCGCAGAAACTCACATTTATCGAGTTGAATTTTTAAATTTGCTTCACGAAGTTTTTTAAATACCAATTTTAAATTTTGAATATGTTCTGTTAGATTTGTACTGAACACGATTACATCATCCATAAATACCATACAAACTTTGTTTTGTAGATCTTTGAGTACTTCATCCATTACACGTTGGAATGTCGCTGGAGCATTTCTCAGTCCAAATGGCATTCTTAAATACTCATAGTGGCCATGTTCCACGCTAAATGCTGTTTTTTCTATCGAGTCCTTGTGTATTTCAATCTGGTGAAACCCACTCGCCAAATCGAGGGTAGAAAAATATTGGGCACGGCCCATTTTATCTAATATATCGTTCATGTTGGGTATTGGGTATTTGTCGGGAACACATTTGTCATTAATTTTTCTGAAATCGCAAACTATCCTCCATTTCTGTTGCCCTGACGCGTCCATTTTCTTGGGGACAATCCATATTGGTGATGACCATGGACTGCTGGAAGATCGAATAATTCCTTTGTCTAACATTTCATTTATTTGTTTTTTAACCTCTGCTTTGTGAACATATGGGTATCGATATGGTTTAACGTGCACCGGAATCTCGTCGGTTGTTTGATTTCATGCTTAATTCTTGATGTAAAACTGAGTTGGTCTCCTGGTTTATAGAATATATCGGAAAATTCCGTACACAATCGATTGATAGCTAATTTTTCTTCGGTATTCATGTGATTCGTTCGAACTTGATTATTAATATTAAACGTTTTGTTATTTCGATTTCCAAGATTTTGCGAGACTGCCTCAAGAGTATAAATTTCATACTTTGCAGGTTCAAAAGCCTCGACCTTTAGTGGTTCAGTTAAGGTTATTGAAACGGTCTTATCTGTGGGGTTTTGAATTTCAACGGTGGCGAATCCGTAGCGTGCACAGGTGACCATTGACGGAATGATCAGGTCGTTCATCTTCTGGGTATTTATAATAATATCCCCGTCGTTAACATTAACTGGTAATTTCTTCTTAATTTTACTGCATGGGTTTACCGAGAATGTAAAACTAGCTTCTGCAGGTGTTCTGTACTTAAAGGGAATTTCGATGTTTGCTCCAATCAATCGCTTGTTAATTAAATCAATGTTAAGATTCATATTTATAAGATCATTGAGTCCTAGAACGCCATCAAAATAATCATGAAAATCAAATAAAATAAAGCTGATTTCGTAGTCGAGACCAACTTCTGCGAGCGCGGAAATATTAGCTTGAAACTGCGTGCTTTCGCTACCTATGGCTGTTTTAATAGTATTGGTTGACCGAAATATACAGTGTGGAAAATAAGTCTCGGCAATGGTGGGTCTTAAAATTGATCGAAAACTGCCAGTGTCAATTAAAAGCTTGATGTTAAGACTGCTAATTTCAATGTATGGAAGGGCATTGTATGAAGAAATGTTAATTTCTATTAGCTGTGTTCTTTCGTTGGGCTGTTCGAGGGTCTTGAAGCTCCTGGAAGTTGATTTGGTCTTCAAATTGATCAGAGTATGTTTCTGTTGACTGAGGGTAGTCAAGGTATTCTTGGTTATAAAAATATTCAAAATTTTGACAATACGGGTTTGTAGAATGATCTTCGTATTCGTTCGAATATAGTTCTTCAACTATCATTGGCTGTGGTGTTTGATAAAATGGTCTTTGGAAGTTATTATATTGAGAATTTAATCCATGTTTTCTGGTGGGGGTAAGAGAATTTCTGGAAATTCCTGACATGGGTGTAGGCCTTGGAAATTGATTTGGAGAGTTCTGATTGGGTCTGAATACATTTCTGGGCGGACCAAAAACATCTCTATTTGTGGGCCATTGTCTAGGGGGTGTTGGTCTACTTTGAATATTTACCGGTTGAGAGGGAAATGTCGGTTTAGTAGACGTGATTGAATTAGTGTGTTGATTAAGTTGAAACCATTTGATTGGTTGTTGGCTTGATATTGATTATATTGCGGTTGGCTGTTACTAAACTGTGGGGTGGGGAAAAAGCTTTGCGCGTTTGGAAAATGTTGACGATAATAATTTTGGTTAAATCCAGGCTTAGTGAAACTTGGATTAAATTTTTGGGATTTTTCACTATTACGTAAAGTTCCATAGAGTCGCTCAAAATTCTCAAACTCTAAAACATAGGCCATCGCATCCTCAAGGGATTCTGGTCTTTTCAGATGCATATTATTTTTCAATGTGCCTGAGCATCCTGCGATGAACGTATTTAATGAAGTTTTCTCAAAATGATTAATGTTGCAAACTTTATCGCTAGTAGACATTTGGGTATCGTTACTGACACGCTGGACTACATTACTCCTAAGCAATTGCAACCTAGTACCAAAACTTATTAAATCTTCATTTCTATGAGGGCGGGTCCTTGTAAGTTCCTGAATTAAACAATCTACATCTCTTCGGTCAGAGAAGCACTGAATCAAAGCGGTTTTGAGATTATCCCAACTAAGAA
Source organism: Dendroctonus valens (assembly GCA_024550625.1). Lineage (NCBI taxonomy): Eukaryota > Metazoa > Arthropoda > Insecta > Coleoptera > Curculionidae > Dendroctonus > Dendroctonus valens. The sequence continues at coordinate 1,225,994 of JAJTJO010000284.1, read as the reverse complement.
GTTCTGATCGATTGCCAACCATAGTTTCGGCTTTTCCGATCAGTTTCTCATTAATACAATCCAAAATATGCTTGTTTAAATCAGCATCGTTTAGTGGTAGATATGTACTTATTAGGTTCTCGCACCTACTTAAAAATTTATTCAGGTAATTACTGTCACCGTCAAAGGATTTAATATTATCTAACTTTGATTTGAAGAAACTCCAATTCATATTATTTTGGTTTGCAGTAGTCATTTTAACGCTGGTACTTACTGGTTTGCTAAGACGAATATTTTCTAATTGTTTGACAATATCGTCTACTTCACTCATAAATAAGCATAAACTTTATATTTCACTTTAAAAATTTTACTATTTTTATGCTTTCTATTTTCTTAATTGAGAGAGAGAAAAAAAAATCAAACTAAACTATGTCTTCAATAGACTGACCTAACTTTAATTGTGTGTATGCGATACACGGCCCTATTACTATTCCTAATGAAATCTTTATACGGAAGATAGATTAGGATTGAAAGGAAAATGCACTTACGTTGATTCTTCCTTCCCGATTCTTTGGTGGAGTAGCCTCTGCCGTTGGTTCTGGAGATTGTGCTGAAGAGTTGAAGAACTCAAATAGCCGGAATCTTGGATACTGCTACTGCACAATCCTACCGACTGCGCCAATTATGAAACTTTAACGATATAATTCGTTTTTAAAAAGCTTTTATTATTACAACGACAATTTATTTAGCTACTTAATTCCACAACGTGGTTACAAAGAATGAGTTCTCATGCAAAACAGTCAAATGAGGAAAACACTTCTGCTGACTCGTGGAATGTTGGAGTATGGTGGTTTCCTAGTATTGTAGTTGCAGAGTCAGGTGGGTATGGCTATGTAACTCGCGTATCCACAAAAAATGGAATTTAAGAATAAGATAAATTTTAAAAAGTTGCAAAAAGTAGCAAACTCTTTCGCTAACTGACAGACAGTGACAAATAATTTTTACCTTACTTTCGCATGTTAAAAAGCGACGAAAACCATATGTCAATATCTCTACCCGTTGCAGAGATATAGGGTCTTTTCCAGAAATCTGCACTTTTGGAACGGCTCTCTAACTATTTTTCTGTAATTTTTTAAACTTTTAAACATTTTCAAAGCACTTTTTCACATAGTATCCAATAATGTAAGTTTCATTTGCGATTAGCATAAACTTCCCAGTTATTAAAAAAAATACATCTTTTTATATTGGACTCTCTGTATATTTTACCATATTTAACTTGCGCTTGAAATTACCTTTCCAAAAATATAGCACATGCTATGTTTTGCTCAACTATTCAATAAAATATAGAGGAATAATTAATAATTTTTTCAAGTCTAGACTGCAAGTGCCCGCTTTGAACGAGTAGGCTTTGGACGGCGAGGCGAATGCCAGTGTCAATAATGGTAGTTGTCAAAGTTTTTCTTAATGCTGTCTAAAGATGATACTTATTTCTGAGTTTTCGTGGAATTATCTTACCAATCAATTCAATTAAAATTATGAAAAGTGGAATATGATAGTTGGCTTCATACAAACCGGGAAGAATGCAGAGGCGGTATGCAACTTGTACCAGCGACTGTATCCAGAGAGAAGATAACCATTCAGGGACATTTCCGCAGGATTGCGATATAATCAAGAAAATGATGGTCAATTTGAGATAAAAATACCAAAAAGATATAAATCAAATAGGGATAGAGAGTTTGAAGAAATCACATTATTAGGAACCGTTGAAAGTAATCCCAAAACATAAACGCGAAATTTAACGGTATCAACAGGACTGCCAAGAACTACCGTTAGGCGAACTTTGAAAAAATATAATTTCAAACCGTATGGAACGAGAAGCGTGATCATTTCAGACTGGAGATTTTGAACGCCGAATGAATTTTTACTGCTAGTTCCTGGAAAACTGCAGCCTAGTGCGCGATTTTCCGTTGAATTGTATTGAGACAGACGTGTGCTGGTATTTTCAACCGCTTCTACTCCTAAACTTGATTGATGAATGATCGGTCCATTGGTTTTTGATGGCACTCTAACATCACAAGCGTATTTAGAGATTTTAAGAAAACAAGTAGAACCCTTTGTTGATGAACTGCCGCTTACGGAACAGGAGAACAAATTTTCCAGCAAGACGGGCGCCACCCCAAAACGCTGCAATAGTCAAAAATGTTTGGTCGGGAATTTTTGGTAACAAATTGATGGGTAACCAAGGTGCTATTCTCTGGCCGGCAAGGTCACCGGACTTAACACCCAAGGACTTTTACCTTTGAGGGGGATTGAAAAATCTCATTTTTAAATTCCCTGCAAACTCTAGACCAGAGTTAAAAATATCAGTATATACAGTGGATATACTGGACACACTGTATATATACTGCGGCAATAACTGTCTATACCTTTTTTTAAACTGTCTTTTATAGCTAGGATGACGGTTGTCACCTAAACTTGAAAATACTTATATTTCCTAGAATACATAAGCAAAACATAGAATGTGCTATATTTTTGGAAAGGTACTTTTGAAGCGCAAGTTCAATACAACAAAATATACAGTGTCCCATTTAAAAATATCTTTTTTTTGTTAATAACTAGGAAAATATTTCCTTACCGCAAATAAAATTTACAGTAGTAGTAAATATCTTTATTTCTAAAAAAGGCTATCGACTAAAAAAGGCTATCGACTAAAAAAGGCTATCGACTAAAAAAGGCTATCGATTAAAAAAGGCTATCGATAAAATTTACATTATCGGGTACAACGTGAAAAAGTGCTTTCGAAATATTTCCGAAGTAAGTTAAAAAAATCACAGGTAAAGAGTTAGAGAGCCTGTCCAAAAGTGTATATTTCATAAAAATCGAGGTTCAGACACCGACATCAGTTTTTGTCTATCTTGTATATAAATAGGAGTTTCCATTTAAAAGTGTCCAATTTGGCCCACCTTGTACTGTTCATTGTATGAAAAAATAATTAAATTGCATGAAGTATTCTGAAAGTTATTTAAAAAAAAACGGTTCTCAGGTGGCTCCTTTAGAGGCCTGTCTCCGTAGGGGGCCTTGTGGAATTTTTTTTATAGAAACTTGTTATGTTTTTTTAACGTTCCCTGTACAAATCCGATAGTCTGAAAGTTGAATATTTATTTGTTGCGCGCAGGTCCTAATTATCACTTGCGTCTATCGGAGCGGTCTTACACAATTTATCCATGTGTAGCAGAGACAAGATGTCTCTGTGTGTAGTAAGCGATCGGTTATACAACAAGAACATGTGTAGGTGGAGGCGTTATATAGATATAGGCGACAAATACTTTTAAAAACACAATTATTATCATATGTATTTATTCACTCTTATAAAACAGTTTCAGTTCTCCATTGATTTTAGGGTTTCTCACTGCTACTTTATTTGTAAAATAAACTATAAACAGACATGTCGCCTCGCACAATGGTCACAATTTAAGTTCTGTATAGCGTCAAGCTTATAAAAAAATATATGAAACCCGCAATTAATAAAAAGGTAAACGTTTAGTAAAAAATTAACTTAAAATTTAAAATATTTAGATAGAAATTCGCGTGCAGAACTAAAGGTCAACACTGTCGATTCATACAGCTGCAACTGGTTGATATTCCGGCTGTGTACTTTGCTTGTAGGATTTTTGTATCTGACTCCTTTGAGGGCTTTCCGCAGAATATAATGAAGCCACAGTATATTCGAATAAGGCGTAAATGTTGTCCAATCATTTCTGGAATCATGACATTGAAAGTAGCCGCCAGCAGGCACCAAAAGGAACAAGTTTACTTGTTTCTCTCTTTCATCAGTCTATAAATGTCAAATTGATAGTCGGCTTCAGATAAAAACAGATCGGGATCGTTTCCGAGATCAGTAAAAGTCGTCACCCCATTGTGAGTCATTCTAGATACAGTAAAATCGATTATTGTAACTTGAACTCCATGGGAAAGGCAACTATTGGTTTTTCCTGAAAAACGAAACTTCTTCTTCATCTTCCACTAAAACTACAGAAACAATTAGCCTGGTGTTACCTTGCAGTTTATAATTGAGTGTCTTGGTTTTGGGTACTTCTTTCACTAACACATTGCCCCAGTGCAGATCGCGATGTTCAAACTGCAACTGCTCTTCAACTATAGCCAGATTGTAAGCCACCTAAAAACAACACATTGTGTTTTCATGGATAGTGTTTCTTGTCACAAGACAATACCTGCTGAAACATCGAGTCAGCTTGCACAGCGTTGTTGAACTCAAAATCTTCTAGATCCTGGCCGGCATTGGCCAGTTCGAGGACGATATACCGTTGGTCATTTCCAAACATGTCTGGACGGTCATTTTCAGAACCTAAATGCATTAAAATATATAAACAATTGTTTTTTTTCGTTGGGAATCTCTGACCTTTTTGTTCATCATAGTCATTCCATAATTTGAGTAACATTTTTGGGTTCTCTCCTTGAACGCACCGGATTTTCAGGACCTCACAGAATCCCTCAGTTTGGTTTTCTACATTTTTGCGAAGATTTGAAAGTTCTCTAGATTAAAGTTCGTTAATCATTTGCCTTTACCCAGACTGGTCACTTACGAAGCAATTGCAATTTCCGGCAGAATTTCCGCAAAGCTCTTTTGTTTTTCGTCATTGATTATCTTCGAACCTTCGATTGGCATTATCTGCATCACTGTTGTAATGTGGCTGTTCTTAGTGTGTTGGAAAACCTCGCCGTATACCCCTTCTCCGATTTTCTTGCAGTTTTGCAAAAAGCTGCAAAAACCCGCCATGTCAACTGTTGTTTGTTGTTGTTCTCACTTACGCATTTGGATAAATTTTCAAAAACCCTAGCGGATATATTTGACTGCAGTATTTCAACACGAGCTTTTGAGCTGTGGATTGTGCCCATTCCCTTTAGCCGGAAGAGCTCCATTTACGTCCTGCTCACCTAAATAATTAAGAATCACTTGGTCAGAACATAATTAGGAGATTATCAGATTAGTGTTAATTACCCGAAAGCACGAAGGTTTGCAGCAACGATCTTCTCTTGCGTCGCCCACTATCATCAGTGAGAAGAACTCTGCAGGAAAACCGCCTGCTTTCCTCGAAAATATTCGGCAAGAACGATTCTGAAACAATGTCTGGTTCCTCGAATGAACCATCTATTACGGTTGTTGTACCCGCGGGGAGCGGATTTTCGTTGGCTACAGCTTTCATGTAATTCATAAAGCTTCTTCTCCAAGCCTTTCCCGCCTGTATAATAGGCGTCTGCCTGAATCTGCTGTTACCAGAAACATTAAAGTCGCCAATCTCAAGTTTTTCCGCAACAGCCGAAGAATTATTTAGTGATTTTTCTAGAGAATCCCCCTCAATGCGACTGGAATATCCAACTGAAGGATGTTTTGGTGTCTTAAACTAACATCACTTAGATCCTGAGCAGTATATTGAGGAGTAGGAGGAGGAGTAGTCTTTTGAGGGGAAATCCTGGGAACCAATACATCTAGTATGTTGGATTTGAGATTATTTAAGTCGAAGCTTCTAGGGCTAATTGGGCTTTTGGCTGGAGGCGTTGATAGTGCTGAAAGTCTGTTCGGATCGTTATCCGTCTCGCTAGCTACTAAAATTTTGGCCACATAGGGCTTTTTCGACAGGGAGTTTTCAATGAACTGAACCGATGAGTTGTTTGAATCTTGTGATGTTTTATTGCTGTCCTTTAAAAAGTCCTTTAAATGGGTTTCTTGAGTGGTTGCATTAGGATTGTGAAAGCTCACTTCGCGCATTTGATGGCTAAGGCACTTAGAGCGTCGAATCGAGCTTAACTCAATTAAGATTTCTGGAAATAAGTAGCTACTAAAAAACCACGTATTTTATGGAATGGTTTACCTACTTGGTTTATGGTCTATTTTTTTTACAGTCAGAGGTGAATCACAGCAATTAGACGAAAATTTCCTACAAGCCGTGACATTTTGTCTGACAATCGGTGCTAATAAATTTTCATCGATTGATTTAGATGCTCTCTGCTGGTTGTTTGGAGCGGCAAAGAATTTCGGCACGGTTGAATTCCATTGTTTAATCTCACTGAATAACTCCACAATGGATTCCCTCAGTTCTTTGCCGTCAACCTTTATAGGTGATATTGTCGTTTGGGTTTGCGCTAGTAAATCACCTTTTCTCGGCTCCAGAGGCGTACTACTGTGAAGAGCAGGATTTTGTCGGATGCAAGGAAATAAGTGGACATTATTCCCCCTAGACAGTTTAGAGGACTGTATATTGATGCTAACTTGTTGGGAGTTTTTTGAGCTATTCTTCAGTGATAGATTGTCCAAGGAAATTTCGTTTGGTTTGCTGTGTGTGTGTGATCTAAGAAGTATTGGTGACGATCTAGACACGTTTTCTTGTAACTTTTGTACTCCTCCAATATACTCTATTTCTAGAGAATTGGTAATTCCTTCTCCTGTTGGAGTTGCTCGATTAAACCACGAATCCCACGTGTTGTTCTCTTTGGTTTTGTTACTACAAGAATCCACTTTTTGCAGTTCCGTAGAGTCATTTTTTAATTTACTTAATGGTTTAGAACAAATCCTATCAAAGGTATCATTAAAGTTCACGTGGATGGAGGACTCGTCTTTTAAAACACACATCACTTTTTCTGGCAGATCTTTCACCTCATATTTGGCTTTTTTCCGGTTCGCAGCGAGCTTTCCTTGGGCCAGATTCTTTGAAAACATGATATTAAAAGCTTCCACACTATTAACAGAGGATTTTTTACCGCGACTGTATGTCCTAAAGGGTTTCGTCGGTGCCATTTTCACTTTACACCTCCATTTCCACCTGGCACCACATAAACGATCGGCTATAAATCGCTGATTAAATTCCAGCAATGATATTTCAGATATTTTGGTTTTTTAAATATTTAAAATTCAACAATGTCGACAACGATAAAATTTAAAAAAATTAAATCAACAACACCACAATATGCATGTGCAAATAAAATATAGTAAAAGTAATAATATTTACATTAAATGAACAAAATGATTTGTGATTGAACATGTTGTGTCCGATAAAACAACCCGTCTTAAGTCCACAACCCGGTTCGAAATAAAAAGCCAAAATTGCTTTACTCCTCTAATAAACTGACAAAAAACACTTCGAACATACGAACCACTGATCTATATTATATTCACCAAAAAAGGGTGTGGTATCATCACAAAGAACTTGATCACTATACGCATATGGGCCTTACCCTTTTTATGACCCTTAACCTACTCACCCACTCATGGGATTTACCACTCATGCAAATACTATAGCAGATTAAGTCGAAACCCAAAAGGAAACCATCCTATAATTGCTGTGGTGGCTTAAAATCTGTTTCCATCTCGAAGAAGAAAAAATTCACAGGCTTTTGAACCAATAAATCGACATCTCAAATGTGTTATTACTGTTCGTAGTCTTATTCGTTTCCCGTGAACGTATTCTCATTTTAAATTTGCCGACTTTATTATATGACTTCCATTTAAGGACAATGATTCGTTAAGACAAAATAACATAAAGCAGAATTGGCCAACAATGTACAAACTACCCACCTAACTGACAGAAAGACAGCTTGCCTGTTTATGGACATTAACAAGGCTTTTGACAGTGTCTGGCATAGAGGCTTACTATACAAACTATACAAACTACACACACCAACATATCTACTACACACCATAAAGAACTTACTAGAAAACAGACAACTACAAGTACGAATTGACAAAACACTGTCATTTTCTTTTTCCCCTGAACAAGGGCTCCCTCAAGGATCCCCGCTCTCACCGTTTCTCTACAATATATACTGTATTGACATATACAATTACAACTTACCAGACAAAAATCAAATCGACAGATCGGCATACATATTACAATACGCAGACGACACGGCACTTATTGTACATGACAAAACTACTGAGAGAGCAGCGCAAAGACTCCAAACACTAACAAACAACACAATAACATGGTTTTATAAATGGAGACTAACACCAAACGCGTCAAAAAACCAACTTCTGCTCACAAACCACAGACTCAACGCTGACTCCCCTACAATAACTGCAGACGGCCAAACGACACAACCAAAAAACGACGTAAAATACCTTGGCATCACAATTGACCACAAACTTAAATTCACTAAACACATACGAAACATCAGGGCAGAAACAATAAAGAGAACAAAACACTTCCGATCACTAACCTACAAAGACAGAGGAATTAGCACAAACACCGCCACCAAAATATATAAAGCTATTTGTAGACCCTTGCTAGACTTTGGACATATACTCATGACCAACGGAACAGAAAGGACAAAACGTTATACACAAACAACAGAACAAATTGCACTAAGACTAATTCTTTTTGTATATTCTTTTTCCTGACTGTACTTTAATTCATTCCAATGTATTCCTGGGTTTTCAGTCAATTTTATTGTCACTAATTATGGTGTTATGTGATGAGCCCTGCTACGAGTCCAATAGGTAGACCCGGGACGAAACGCAGGGCTCATCACATAACACCATAATTAGTGACAATAAAATTGACTGAAAACCCAGGAATACATTGGAATAAACTAAGACTAATAACACGAATAAGACACCCCCAAAACCCACTACACAACCCCCCCACCTAACTACTATACGAACGCACAAACATGACAAAGATCTCGGAAAGACTCATACAGCTACAGACAAAATGGACAAACAACCCCTACAACTGGACCATACTGAATCCCCTTTGTCTTACAAGACCAACCAGACAATCCCGCTTCCGTTTCCCCACATTAACGCTACTCGAACACTTACAAACGCAACGGACTAGTGGACAATAAAATAATTTCTTCTTGCCACTGAAATCTTATTTATTTAATAGTATTGTTAACCTAGAATAAGAGAATTTTCATATTTGTTTTTTATTTAGATTAAGACTGCATGTATTAAACAAGGGCAGAAAGACCGATAGGTCGATAGCCTTTTTTAGAAATAAAGATGTTTACTACTACTCTGGTGTATTAAGATTTCATGTCCGAAAGTAATATTACGTTCTCGAATGTACATGTTACATGTATTTGCCGTTTAGAAGGTAAATGGATTCATTGATAATTTCGAACGATTCAGGATTATTCGCGTTTCCAAAGGATGTCTCAACATGAGCGCCGGATTTAATATAAAAAAACAAATATTTTTTTCGAATGAAGCAAAAATTTATATTTCAACGTTAAGAGGAATAGTTGCGATTAAACATGAAATACAACATCCGGCAAATGATCACCACGAAACCTCTGGCACACGGCCATTCTTTTCATAAAATTCTGAATCACGTTTTCGCATAACTGTGGCTCTATTTCAGCACTAACGCACCGTATCTCATCTTTAAGGCGTTCAACTGTTTGTGGCTTGTTCACATACACATTTTCCTTCACGTAACCCCAAAGAAAGTAGTCAATCGGCGTTAAATCGCAGGATCTTGGTGACCAATTTTCATCGCCAAACCGTGAGATGACACGGCCTGGAAACTTGGTACGCAGTAACACCATTGTTTCGCGAGCTATGTGGCAGGTCGCACCGTCTTGTCGGAAAAACATATTCTGCACATCAATATGATCCAATTCGGGCCTCAAAAGATCGGTTAACATTTCGCGATACCGCTCACCATTATCATTTAGCGCACTTCCAGCCGCATATTCGAAGGAAAATGGTCCGATGATGCCTCCAGCCCCATGCGCACCAAACAATTACTCTAGGGAGATGCATTGGTTTTTCCAGTATAATACGGGGATTTTCAGCACCCCACATTCGGCAGTTCTGCTTATTTACATATCCGTTTAGCAGAAAATGTGCCTCATCGGAGAAAAGGATTTTCTAGCGAAATCAGCATCAATTTGGTGGTGCTCCAGCACCCAATCAACGAATCCACGGCGCTGCGCATGATCCTTGCTCCTGATCTTGAGTTCTTTTGTCAGTTGAATTTTGTACGCGTGTAAATGCGGATCTTTTGTCAAAATTCGTTGTACGGTGGGTCTGGTAACGTTCAATTCTGGACCACGGTGGCGAATGCAAATGCCTGGATTCTCGGCCACACTTTCCCTCACTGCGGCAATGTTTTCAAGGCACCGGCAAGGACGGTGACGAACAGTCCTCTTTTCATACATCAACTTGAATTTTGCTAAAAAAAAATTTTCTGCAAAAAAACTATTTCCGCGAAACATTCCCCATTTTTGTAGTAAGTTTTCACAAAAAAAATGTTTTCCATGTTTTTACTTGTTTTCATTTTATTCCGATTCCGATTGTTGCATATGTAGCAGAATTGCGAAGGATAAACACTTCATGCGGCGAAAATCGAGGCAGGAAAATTTTATTTTAGGCAGCGATTGTCTTAGAAAGCAAAGTCGAAGGCAAAATTTTTAAATTCTTCTCTAAAACGACATTATTATTTGATTACATGAAGAGATACTGCTTTGAGAAGTTTTCAAAATATAGGTCATGACGGATTTTATGGGGGAATTTAAATGCCCAGAGGAAGAAGTGTTCAGTGCCCGCTTGTAAAACCCAATATGAAAGCTGATCGAATTAAAACTCTAAGCATTTCGGTACCTTTCAGAACTTATGTTCTGGATGAGGGGCGAGATGGTGGAGCGACTCCATCAGCTATCACAGGGGACTCCGTATGGTATACGGAAGGCACAAAAACAGCATCGGGCACAGGCGCTGGTATAGTCGAAAGAGGAAGAACCGGGGAAAGGATTACCGTAAGCCTGGGTACAATCACGACCGCTTTTCAAGCAAGTATACTAGCGATAACAAATTGCGCCCGGAAAATGAGGAGAAGAGCGTAAGCATGTAACACGCTTACTATATTACCATCGTAGCTGGAGATGAAGCCACAATAAAGGCACTTGAATCGTACACAATCAGGTCACAATCTATGCTAGATTGTGTAAAAGAACTTACGATCCTGGCTGGCAACTCAAACAGAGTAAAACTCACTTGGGCAACTGGGACAAACAGGAGCACAGGAAACGAGATTACTGCAGAACTTGCTAAGGCAGGGGCCGAGCAACCACTGACCAACCAAGACCTGCTTGTGGTATCTCATGCCCAAGTTAGGGCTGCAGTTGGGCAATGGATCTTGGAAGAACATAAAAAATACTGGGAGGAGACACTGCGGCTCCTTACCGCAAGGCAGTTTGTGGGACCTCCAAAACCAGTGCGTTAAAACGAACTGCTAGATCTCAGCAGGCAAAAAATAAGGAGGATAATGGCCTTTTTAACAGGACACGCCCCTTGCAAAAAACACCTCTTCAGGATGGGACTGAGCGATCAACCGACCTACAGGGGCTGCGAATTAGAGTACGAAACTACTCACATAATATGAGTCGCTGCGCGTCATATGCAACAGGTAGACGAAGACTCCTGGGAGGCGATGAAGTTCTACCAGACCAGGTCATACGTACCCCCGTCAAGATTCTTCTGGAATTCATTGAATACACAGGGATAATGAGGGAGTAAAATACGAAGACACAATAGGACAGACCGCGGTGCTAGGTCAAACACCACTTCGTCAAGATATTTTAATTGTTTAATTTTTTTGACAATGTCTCATCGTGGCCCAAGATAAGGGCCACTATTATACATAAGTAACTCAATTAACAACCGATAATTGAAACTAAAAAAACCTTTATTTTTACTATAAAATTGACAAATATTGTTACTTTAATCTTAAAAATTAAATTAATTAGCTTTAACCTCGGCTTATACAAAATTAAAACTAAAAAGAAATGTTATTCTCAAAAAATTACAAATTTTGTAATTTTAGTCTTAGAAAAACACTTAATGAATATTAAAATTGCTAAAATTGAGCTCAACTTTATAATAGGACTGCAAACACATGGCGAAGGCAAAAGCCCGCTGAATTTCCCCGACTTCCTTAAAAAATTAACTTCAACTTCTTCGGATGTGTCGCCACAAGTAATAATTTTCCTTACGAAGAAAACCTTCCTATTCTTTAAATTATTGAACTCAATTAATCAAAAATCATCTTCTTTGTGTTGTTTATCTAATTCTCGAATGCAGTTGAATCGGGTTCAGGTATCCAATCAGAATCGTCGTCTGAATTCGCAAATGGAACATCTTCTTCTCTGTCGTCATCGGAAGACATCTCCTTTGTTAACATTTTAAAATTCTTTGAAAAAAAGTTTCTCTCCGCTACTTCTTTTTTCGAAACTTCTATCTTTCTCTTTACATCTCATTTCAATTTTCTCTTTTTCTGGAGTATCCGTAGGGATGATACTAAACTTTTATTCTTTGACTAGTAGAGGGTTTTCTTTTCAAAGCTTTTGGGTAGCCTTTAAACACCTCTGGACTTATAAAAATATTTGAACAATCCACTTTGTCGGCACTTTTGTTCAAAAGTTCAGAGTTTATATCGGTCACAACTGCCGAACATTGATTTGTGCTTGAATCAGATTCCGCTACGCTCAGAGTAACATGAACAGAAATTTTATCAGCGATTACCAAGACCGGTATGGCGACGGATGAAGAACTCGTGGTCGATTCTATATCTATATCAGCAGGTTCTGCAGTTGGTAAATCGGATGAATTTAAGATGGAATGTTTATATTCACGGTATCTCCTAAAGATGGAAAATCGGATATTGGATCTGGTGTAGGTGATGGAGGAATATTTTCGGGATTATTTCTATTTGTGACAGCACTGCATAAAAAGTCATCATCTGTAAATATATTTCGCTCAAATGGAAAAATCCCCGCTTTTCTAAAACCATATTTAATATTATTCGGAGTGATATATCGTTCAAATGCTATTCCAACACATCCAGCAATATCGTATATTGATAGCGGAATTCCTGGATGATGTAAGAGCCAAGAGTCATCTGCAGAATTGTAATGAGCTTTGAATGCTGCAAACACTGATACATCCAGCTATTAAAGCCCGCTATGATTCAGCACTGTCAAGAATCAGCCCTCCACCTCTCTCGAGTCAATCGTTTTTTTTTAATTCCCGTTAGTTGGAGAGTAGGCTAAGGGTCATAAGAAGGGTAAGGCCCGTATGCGCACAGTTATCGAGTCCGTTGTGTTGATACAACACCCTTTTTTTGGAGAATATAGTAGAGTTCAGTTGTTCGTATGTTTGGAGTGTTTTTGTCTGTTTATTAAAGGAGTAAAGCAATTTTAGCTTTTTATTTCGAACCGGGTTGTGGAGTTAAGACGGGTAGTTTTATCGCACACAACAATCGAGGTTCCTCTTGAGAGACTGCAACCCGCTGATTGTCTGATGCTGATCCTTGGGTGTCTTTTCAAAAATCCATCTAACCAATCTTTTCCTGGTTGTTTGCGTTTTTCCCAGCTTGTGGGCATTTTTTACAGTTGATTTTTGCCATTTCATAAGCTAATACGCCAGTATCTTTAGTTGGTCTACCATGACACATTTTCGAACGATATGCTTTTCTAGCTCACTTTCCTCAAATTCGTTAAAAAATTTTCGATGTTTATAATTACTCTTCATCGGCAAATTATCGACTGAATTATTATTAAGTTTCGCGTTACGAACATATCTGTGAACAGTTTGAAAAGAAACACCATTGCGATCAGATGCCTTTCTCAATAACAGTTTTACTCCATTTACTCCCACTAAAACTGCTCGTTTCATATTTTCTTCTGGGGATGAACCATTGTGGGACTTTCTTTTGCGACCCACTTTTTGTTGTTAAATGTTACTGTAAAATTATATATTGGCACAGGGCCATCGTCTATAGGTTTCGCGCACTTTACCGCACTCCTGAGAGATTCAACAACGTGTTGGGGATTATTTTCGCAAATATTCGGTTCATTGGTCACTGGTATAAGTTCAAAACCCTCCGCAGAACTAATATGTATATCCACAACACCTTCCAAAGGGTACAATCGCTGAATTGGCCACAATAAAGATCCTCTAGCAGTATTTACTCGCACAAGTCGAATCTGTCCATCCTAACCAGGAATCAGTTCGCTCACTCCTCCCAACGGCCATTGGACACGCTTGTCCATGCCATTCCCCACAAGTACCACTTCTCCTAGGGAGATTTGCCTGCTAGGCTTCTTGGAACTCCAAGACATCAACTGACCTAAATATTCTGATCTAAATCTCAGTATCAAGTCGTCTCTGAGTTTCTGTTTTTAAAGTTTCTGTTCCTAGCTCACTCAAGAACATCATGGGAGGAAAAGGAATCAGGTCATTAGCGTCACTGGAAAGATAAGTAAGTGGACGTTGGTTTATGACAGCCTCACAGTCACAAAGAAGTGTCACGAGGTCCTCATATGTTAGGCATGCTCGGCCTAGAACCTTTCGCAAAATCTGGTTTAATACTCCCAGCATCCGTTCCCAGAAGATGCCCCACCAACTAGCAGATGGAGGATTAAAACACCAAGAGATTCTGTCAACACTACAAGTCGCGATGATCTTATCCCAATCAAGTATTTGAAAACAGTTTTCCGTACCCACGGAATTGGTACCATTGTCGCAGTACACAGTCTTGGGTTTACCACGTCGCGCTATAAATCGCCTAAGTACTTGCATAAAACTAACAGTGAACAAACTGGTACACAACTCTAAATGTACAGCGCGATAAACGGCTCAAGTAAAAAGACACACCAATACATTCTCCCCATTCTTCAAAAATAACGGTCCTGCAAAATCTACCCCTGTGATCTCAAATACAGCCGCATCCCGAACACGGTTTAATGGAAGAGGAAGTAAATTGGTCACAAATGACCTACTTTTTTGTCGTTTACATATGACACAATTTGAGATAGCCGATCTGATAGCCCGTCGCCCTCCAAGAATCCAATATTTTTATTATACCACATGCAAAGATCTAACGTGTTGTTCAAAAATAAGCCTGATAACCAGATCATATTTTGCTGGCAAGACTTTCGGAAAACGAAACTGCTTAGCATCTTTTCTACTGCTAATTCGAGAACGCAAGCGAATCATCTCATGCTCATCAATGAAAAGGACTTAGATTACATAACCGGGGATCATTTTCCCCATGAAAACTTTCCTTTTGTATAAGGTTTAAAATATGACATTCTGCCACTTCCTACTCCTCCACAGACAGCTCCCCTTTTAATCTGGAGGCAGGATTCCTTATAACATATAAACCTAAAAATCCACCCAACCATACGTAGTGTTTTAGTAAACATGGAAAACTATAAAAGATGCCAATCTAAGATCAAATCTAAATTAAACAGAGTGTATGCAGGCCCTTTCCTTTCTTTATTAATTTCCTCTTGATAAACAAGTTTTTCGTCTCGTGGCCACAATCATCAGGATCATTATATAGCCAACTTGGCCCCTCCCACCATCTAAGCTCATACAATTGTTTTGGAGAACAACCTCGAGAAGGAAGGTCTGCAGGGTTCAGAACGCCTGCAACAAAATGCCAATCGTCTATGGACGTGTACTTTATTATCTCTGTTACACGATTATCTACAAACGTCCCCCAATTTTCTTTGCGGCGTATCCAACCTAGTACTGTGGAGGAATCACTCCAAAAATAAATAGATAGCTCTAAATCTACATTTAAATCTTCCTTTAAGGATATTAAAAGCCTAGTCCCAATAAGAGCTGCTAAGAGCTCCATGCGAGGTATGGAAGTTTTCTTCAAAGGCGCTATCCTGGATTTGGCAGCCAACAAACGAATATAGACTTTGCCATCAAGAATACCTCTCAAAAAAATAACTGACGCATATGAATATTTACTGGCGTCACAAAAGACATGCAGACTTTTTTGCTCATAAGTGGGGCTACCACCGTGAATCCATCTTGAAATTTTAATTTTAGCCAAATAATGCAACTCAAGAAGCCAGTGACAAAACGAATTTGCTATTTCCAAATATGCTGGGTCATCCCAAGATAATTTTATTCTCCCATGTCTTTTGGAGTAATAACTTTGGCAATAAAGTGGAAAGCACTGTAAAGCCTATTGGATCAAAGATCCTTTGGGCATACGAAAACATCACCCTTTTGCTTATTGGCTGGTCTGCAGCAAATCCACTCACACCTGCAAAACATGTTTCACTCACACTCAGTGTATCCTCGTATTTGTCCCATATCATTCCAAGAACAGCAGTCCCAGGTGAAGCTTCAGCGACGTCGCATTCTTGCCCTGAAAACTCCCACCCTCGAGGGGGGCAATAAAAAGACAAAAACACTCCAACCATACGAACAACTGAACTCTACTATATTCACTCAAAAAAAAGGGTGTGGTATCAACACAAGGAACTTGATCACTATACTCATATGGTCCTTACCTTTCTTATGGCCCTTAACCTACTCACCCACTAACGGGATTTTTTAAAAAACGATCGACTCGACAGAGGTGTAGGGCTGATTCTTGACAGTGGTGAATTAAGAGGGCTCTAACACAAATAGTAATAAAACGAATAGAAGCTGCTTCTAAATGCCAACACATTGAGGATGCTGAATTATCAAATAATTTTCTAAGCACGAAATATATTTGATTCTTTCTCAACAATTATAATGACTATAATTAGATAAAATGAATCGTTAAAGTTTCTTAGGGGGAGTGCAATGTTTGCTGACATTTCTTGAAACTTGCATTATTTATAAAGCAAAATTAACATTTGGGAAAAATAATTCGTGAAATTGTTGTTCCAAAAGCCTGCTACTATTTGCTAATTGAGCATACAAGTTCATCATATGAACTGAAAAAAATTATTTAAGCCGTGGACACACACTTATTTTACAGTTTAGAGTGTATTTTACATTTCTTCTGAGTATACGGACGGGGCAATTCTTTTTTATTGCTCCAAAATAATTTTAGAAATAGTCAAATAGTGATACTTTTCACATTTTTTCTTCTAAACGGCAGTTAGTGAGGACCAAGAAGTGAGACCGCTTTTCGCCTTTGCAATTTTTATGTGTGGCAGTTGTTATTCTTCTCTCTAGGGCCACTAAATCTAAAGGAAAGGGGAGCCAACGACGCAAATGTGGAAATTAGTTTTTGAGCACCATTATCTAAACTTTTAAAAACATTTAATTTTAGTTTCGGACAAAAGGCAAATTGGAATGACTTGGAGTAAGCAGTTTTAAGCTAACAGCTGATCATGATGTTCATTGCATTAGTTCATAACTATTCCTAAAATTATGCATTAAATGTGTTCATTTTTATAACATTAATGTATTGGCAAAGGTAACTGAAAAAGTTCAGAGGTGTTCTGTGTGAAGAGCTCAGCTACTCACAGCTCTCAAACGCCTCCACCTATACACGTTATTACCGTATAACCGATTGCCTACTCATAATTCCATTGCTTCTAACCTAGCTTTTATTGACCAAAACATGTCAACCTAAAAGCCAAACTACAACTCTATTGTTTGTTTCAATTTAACTAAACATTCTTATGTAGTTCTTACAGCTTACACAACAGCTACAACAAGCTTAAGTGTTCAACTGCGTTTTCCCTGTTTTTTTTTCTGGTAAGCACCCAACTACGCCCGAAATTAGGGAACAATTGGCCTATTTTAATTGATCACGATCTATAACCGACGATATTTTCCTTATGATACACTGAAACTCTCTATAAATACATATTCAAGACATTTAGGTCGAAAGCTATGCATTCAAAAACCAAGCATATGTAAAATTAATTTTTTACCGAGTAAACATACTAACTTCAAAATTCCTCAAATTCCATTCCATATCATTTTTATCATAAGACAGAGAATCATCTACCTGATTTAGGGTTACAAGTCGAAAACTTATCCACCCAGCATAGGCCTTCAAGAATTGTCTCACTATCTACTAATTGATGTTACCATTTTCATGTAAGTAAAAATATATTTTGTATTCACATTCAAAACTTATACCAGAGATTAGTTAGTCTACTAATATCTGCTTATACTATACACTTTGCAGGTATGTACTTTTCAGTGCTTTGTAAATTGTGATCATTGGGGTTAAAATTTTCTAATACGTATTTTTTTAAGCTACAAAATTTTGACTCCTTTTGATATTAAATATAGTAATGATGGAAAAAACTTACTGACTCAATCAGACTTGGTAATATCATTTAGGGTCATCCATTTAAAAATTAGAATCCTCAATTGAGCCAGTTTTTTAAATATTGAATTGAACAATAATACAAATCAAAAACTCTAATTTTAGTTGGTCACATTCGCATTCTAAACCATTTTCAATACATTTATTTAAAATTTCACGCACTTTCAGAAACATGAATTTGTTAGCTGCTCGTTCTCTAGAGAAGAAGGAACATTTCCTAGAATTTTGGATTTGTTTCAAACATTTTTTTGATATTTTCTATCCATTTACGGTTTGGCTTTCCGAAAAACTATTTTGAAACGTTTAAACCGCTGTGTAATCAAAAAAAATTAGCTCACTAAAATAACGACAGTTAAAATCGCTACCTGGGAAAGGGAGTTTTTATAACAAATTTATTTTACTTTCGATTGATATGGATTCAGCTTCAAGATACAACTGACTGTTTATTACAGATTTGTTCAAATTTATATTGTTTAAGTGCTGAGGTGTTACATACCATCAGTGAAACTACAGAACAGTATGTATGACGTAAGAGTAATTAGATACTTCCTTACGCTGAGTACGTGAAATAGGATATCATAACTGTACGTGAAATGAGATATCATAACTCCTTCGGCCTTAGATGAAATTATATCCTCAAAGTGATGTAATTTCATTTGAAAATTGAAGTTTCGTTAATTTCTTTTTTTTTTCGACTTGTTCTTAAATTTCTTACAAATCCATTTATATATTATATAGCAGATAAATGCAAATAGGAAGATGTATAATAGTATGGTCCATATGCTACTACGGTTAACATATAGGGGTGTCTGCATCCCTTGGAGTTGGACTGCTTGGCTCTTTAACTGAGCTTGGATGTCTTCTGCTGATTTCTGGTTCATGGTATTCAATTTAAGGGTAGGTGGATTCAATACTGCTTGACATGCTCTGGTAGAGGTCCAGGTCAGATTGGGTAGGTTGATTTCTTGAAATTGTAGTTGCTTTAACTCAAAATTTTCAAATATTAATGAATGGCGTCTTGACGGCCTTAGCAGTTTGATTTGCCAATCACTTCTTCAGGTGCTGTGATTAACCATTTCCCATCGGCTACTTTGGTCGATTGGATTTCTTCAAGTTTAACTTCGAATGGGTGCCAAGTTGTGACATTTGATTGGAATTTGATCAGTTGGACACTGCAAGGTGGATGATTTTCTATCATCTGGCTGACTGTTCGTTTGCAAAGAAATTCATTAGTTTGTATTTCTAGACATTTTTCATTGTCAAATGAGCACTTTTTCTCACTTAGGGCCAGGTATGGTTTGAAGGGTTTGTTGACTAGAAAGGAATTGTTTTTGTGAATTTGAGAAGGAAACAATTTGTAATATTGGTATGTTTCCGCCTCGACTAATGGAGGTTCTAATATGAAAATTACTTCAAATTCCTTTATAAAACTTTTAACTTTTATTAAGTTTTCTAGATTTGTTATTTGTTGAGAGTTGATATCAATTGATAACTTGTTGTGTAATTGGGGAGCTAATTTCTTTATTTCTTCTAGGAGTTCGTTTGGACTAATTATTGAATTATGAAGAATATTGGTTTTTGAGAAAGTTATGGAAATCTCTATTTTTTCCAAAGTATCATACATTGATTGATAAAGGAATGTTATTTGGTTAATTACTATGAAAATTCGATAGTATTCATGAACTTCGATGGTTTCTAGTTCTGTTCTTCTTGAGCGAAACTCATAGCTTCTTCAAGGGTTTTTGGATTTTTAAGCCTTACTACTAGTTGCATGTGAGCTCAGACCACTAGTAAATGTTCTGAGAATAAGGTTCTGATATTTTTAAAAGTTTGATTTCCCGAGTTTCATTACTCATATTTATTTTTGAAAATAGGAGACTACGTACGTCTTGTAAACGTAAGCCAAATTCTTGGACTGTTTCGCTTTTGGAAGGTTTGAGGGTGATTATATCTTGCACTACACAATCAATTGATCTTTGGTCTGCAAATGTGTCAATGATAGCTTGTTTTGCAAAGTTGCCATGATTGAAGTTCAACACGAGAAGCTATTAAATCAGCGGCTCGGCCTACTAATTTGCAAAGGATAGTGTCAAAAAGGCAAGAATTGATTTGTGCGTCCTCATTGGTTCTATCTCGATGATTATTGAGAAAGTTGTCGTAAGCATTTATAAATCTAAATATTTGCTTAGCGTTGCCGTCAAACAGGGGTATATTATCTGCTTGATATTTAATAAGAGCAAAGTTAGGATGTGCCATTGTTTATTTCATTTTTTTTTCTTCTTAAAATAAAACTTAAAAAATAATTTCGAGAAAAAGAATGTGGTATTTGCTTCTTGTTCAAATAAAAGGAGAAAAATTCGCAATATTCGAATTGCTCAAAAAATGGAAATTGGAAAAGTGGACTTGATGATAAAAGTACCAATGTCGTTTTCATTTCTTTGATTCTTAGTTGCCTAGGGTCCAATAGGAAGGACAATGCTTGTCTCTTCCCTGGCTAATCTATGAGAGGTGGGACGATGCTTGTTCCCTTCTTCTCGCACCAAAGTTGATCGGTCGATGCTTGTTCCTCACGTTCTGGCCTTGAGTTGCCCTGTCGCTGCCAATCAATGAAGTGTTCGGATTTGTCACAAATCGTTGAGACGAACCGAGTTAATCACGCACTATGCGGGATGACCGTTTTGAAAATTCTTTTACGATGCTCACACGATGTTTATCGATTACCGTTTTTGAAAATTCTTTCACGATGCTCTTCGTTGACAAATCTTACCGACTGCGTCAGCTAAAATCGCTACCTTGGAAAGGGAGTTTTTAAAACAAATTTATTTTACTTTCGATTGATATGGATTCAGCTTCAAGATACAACTGACTGTTTATTACAGATTTGTTCGAATTTATATTGTTTGTATTGTTTTGTATTTTACTTCCTTACGCTGAGTACGTGAAATAGGATATCATAACTCGACAGTCGTAAACTGCAACATAAACATAAGCACAAACAATTGGATAAAGTAAATAAATTTGTTGATGATTCCCATGTGATTGATTCTTCGAAATCTCACTGCTTATGCTTACCGCAGCTGTTTTATTCGGCCAACGGTGCATTTATACTTTTGAATTTATGGACGATTAGTTGTCATTACTTAAGTATTGTTCCGGAGGTTTTTGTAAAATCCGCCCCGACATCTGGTAACCCTAAACTGATTAAAACAACTGCATAAATCTTAATCTGATCTTACACAATTTCTAGGGTTTAAGTATCAAGAATAGTTAGCTTCCAGAACAACACAAATAAGAATAGTTGGTATTATAACATATCACAGCACGCGCCTGAAATCACCACCATGAGCAAGAAATATCGACCGTTCCGACCAGGCCAGTCAGGTCGAAAAGATCATCCTAAAGACCTCAGGGGTCAGCAGATTGGGATGTGGTACGTACTAAAAAGCAAAATTGTATCCTGTTTTTTTTTCTATACTTGACCCTCCCGATAGGTATGCGATGAGAAGCAAATGTCGAAAGGAGCTGGATGAACGGCGTCTGAATAGAGCCCAGATGGAACTGGGAGAGGCTTCAATGAGTGACGAGCAAAGAGATGATTTAAGGCGACAGTACCAGGTGGAGAAAAAGGAAAGACATGAGCAGGAATTACGAAAACAAACAGAGATAGATCAAAATAAACCGGTAGGTGTTTTTGATTGGGATTGTTGAGTTGCGCAGCCCAAAGTAACCGGTTAAATTCCAGATAGGCAAGATATTGCTCTCTGAAACGAGAAAAACTCGTATAGCTGAGTTACTCGAGCAAACGGCGTACGACATTCCGAAAGGCCTTTTGGAAACAGACTTTACACATGAGTACTTACAACATACCACTGGTAGCATTATCAAAAAACTGAAGGAAAACCCAGGCATTAGGTGAGCAAGTGGATATGAATTTGACTTCATTCATGCGCCAATTTGTAGATTTGACGCAAAATGCGAGGAATTGGACCGGCGTTTGCTGAAAGAATTGCAAGCTAAATCATCCTCCAGCTCGTATCAAGAAATGCAAAAGGTCCGCCAAAAGTTGCCTTCCATGCAAATGAAGCAAAAAATATTGGACTTGATTGAACACAACCAAATAACAGTTATAAGCGGCGAAACTGGTGAGTGTTGATCTTTCGAATAGGTACCTATTTATTCACACAGTAAAATCGCTCGCTTGACAGGGTGTGGAAAAACAACCCAAGTTTCACAATTCATACTGGACGATTTTATCGCAAACGGCAAAGGCTCTGAATGTAAAATTATCTGCACTCAGCCTCGACGGATTAGTGCCATTGCTGTAGCAGAAAGAGTAGCCTGCGAACGGGATGAAAACCTTGGAAATAGCGTTGGATTTCAGATCAGACTGGAACAGTAAGAGTGTTTTATGATGATGAGGTGACACGATTTAATTTGTGTAAGCGTCTTCTAGGACTGTACCCCGAGACAGGGGCTCAATAATGTTCTGTACGACTGGAGTTCTATTGCGATACATGCAAAGTGAGCCGGCGTTACGCCAAATATCGCATCTGATTCTCGACGAAATCCACGAGCGAGATATTTTGTCCGATTTTCTTATCACAGTCCTAAAAGACATAATTCAGTACAATTCTGATATAAAGGTATTGTACTTCAGTGATGCAGCTTGGAAGCAAGTACAATTAAATAATTTCCAGATTGTGCTAATGAGCGCCACTTTAAACGCGGAAGCCTTTTCGCGGTATTACAACGGCGCGCCTGCTATTAATATTCCAGGATTCACCCACGATGTCCAGGAGTTCTTTCTGGAAGACGTTCTGCAGATCACCGGCTATCAAGTTAAGGAAACCACTCCAATCTGGGTGGTAAAGCGGGATGCCAACAAGTATCGGGAATTTACCGAATTTATTAAGCCATTTATTCGACAATTGGAGACTGAAAATAAGTACAGCAGGTATGCTTGTGGATGCTTGTCGCTTTGGAGAATCTATCACTGATCAAGTCGGGTTTTCCAGGGACGTACTGAGCCGGCTGCTCAATATGGAAAGTGAGCAGTTAGACCTTCATTTAGTGTTCGAGCTGTTGAGGACTATTTGCCGGAAGGTAAGGACAATTTTCCTCCAGTGTTGAAACAAAATAATCTCATTCATTAAGGGCCATCACGATGGGGCCATTTTGGTGTTCCTGCCTGGGTTTGGCGAGATCAACAAACTCTGCAACCTGCTCAGAGATTCGGGAAAGTTTCCCCCTAGGAGGTACCTGATTATTCCTTTGCACTCCCAACTGCCAACAGTCGATCAGAAGAGGATCTTCGATCCGCCTCCTCAAGGTAATAGCCAGGTTTCAAGACTATGGGGATTAATTGAAGGGGAGTTTTGATTAGGCACCACCAAAATCATCATAGCCACAAATATAGCGGAGACTTCGATAACCATTGAGGATGTTACGACTGTAATCGATTGCGGTTACATTAAAGTGAGCAACCTGGATCCGGCCACTGGAATTGAAACTCTGCAGCCTGAATTGGTGGGAAATCCACAATTAATTCAACTTCCAAAGCAATAACTCTAAAAATTTGTCGTAGGTTTCACAAGCGAATGCTGCTCAAAGAAGGGGTCGGGCTGGACGTGTGCAACCGGGCGTTTGTTATCACATGATAACGAGTCTGCGATACCAGCTACTCGACAAATTTCTCAAACCGGAAGTATTAAGAAAACGGCTTGAAGACGTAATTTTGCTATTGAAGATGATGCAGGTATGTTCACTCACTCAGTAATAGCCCATGGGTAGCACAATGAAGTTGCAGCTGGGCGATGCGGAGCCTTTTCTGGCAAAATTGATGGATCCGCCTGAAGCCAAAACCGTTCAATCCTCTCTGCAACTGTTAACGCGACTCGGAGCGCTCAATTCGGAGGAAGGACTCACTCCGCTCGGCTACCACATGGCTAAGCTGCCGATGCCGGCGCAGTGCTCAAAGATGTTAATTTTCGGCACCATATTTAGCTGTATTGATCCGATTCTGTCAGTGGCTGCCTCATTAGGTACCCGAATTTCACTCTGGGCTAGTGATTGAAAGTTGATATCAATTTTTTTTCAGGCTTTAGAGACGCCTACCAATCGAACATTATGGAAGTTGACTTTGATGCGGCCAAGAAAAGGCTGGAATTGGCACGAGGAACCAACAGCGATCACCTTTGCCTACACTACGCCGTGCGGACTATTCAGATTTATGTGTGTCTTCAAGGCATTCTGATGGTTTGCTTTTCAGATACGAGGCTTTGAAGAGGCTCGGGAGCAGCACCAGTTCTGTCGCGAGTACCACTTGAGTGTTCCCATTCTTCGACTGCTCGTCCAGCTTCGCAAGCAATTCGCTCAAAACCTGCACGATATGAAACTTATTAGTGATTCGAACCCACAAAGTGCTGCGCATAACATAAACAGCGACAATATTTGCATTGTTAAGGCAATCATAGCTGCAGGATTGTATCCCAATGTTGCGGTTCTCGAGTGAGTAGAGTTGCGGATTTGCGTGAGTTTTATTAAATTGACGATGCTTTCGATAGGAAAATTTGTCGTAGGGAAGTGCGTTTACAATCCAGATCGGGAACAAATGAGAAAATGGTTTTACATAGAAAGTCAGCTCTGGCGCAAATCTCTTCCCAAAAGTTCCTGTCGCCGCTTTTTGTTTATTATTTGAGACTAAAGACATCCAAGATATTTGTTTTTGATGCTACCATGGTCTTCCCTTTGACGCTCGTTTTTTTTGGAGATCAGTTCAAGTGAGTAATCGTCTTGTTTTTGTTTTCAAGCAATCATGTCTGGTTGATATTTACAGGATCCACTACAGAAGTGACAATGAGAATACTTTCCCCGGCGTGTCAGTGAACAACAACATTCGTTTTAGATGTTCAGAATCCACAGCGGTGATTTTGAACAATCTGGTAGAACAATTGAACCAAATCCTGGAATGGCATGTGTCGCATCCGGGATCTATGGACTGGAATCTCGACAGTTACGATGTTAATGTGTTGAGGTAAGTTGCCAGTGCATTGCGCTGTAAACGTTCAGCTGTTCAATGCATTTTCAGACTAATTATCGATATGATTACAACTGAAGACCGGCAGGATTTCGGTTTCAGCGATTTTGAAGACGGCAACTGATTTTAAAGTGCTAGGAGTTAGTGGAAAGTTAATGTTTAATTTACAATAAAATTTATTCCTAAACATTTCCTTTTTATTGAATTTAATTAAGGTCAGTCTATCACAGTAAAACTATCGAACGAATCTAGTCGAGAAATATGTCTTTTACGGCCACTTTGGGCAACACCCTGTTTGCCAGGTCCATGAAAATCAATCCAAAGCTCTTCTCGTAACCGTCGCGAACATCCTCAAACACTTCGGCGCTGTTCTCGTTCAAAACCTGCAATATTTGTTTTAGAATCGGAGCTCGCAAGCAAGCGAATGCGGATACTCACTTGGTTGATGTTGTCCCCCAGCTCCTTGTCCCCATTAAATAAGTTGTCGAACTTGAAAAGCACCTTTTCTGGGTTCATAGTAACGCGAAAATCGGTCACCTTCATGTAGGTTTTTCCTCTGCGTTCAATGTAGTCGAAGCTCATGAAGTGCTTGATTTTCATGTTGACTAAAATGGACATTTACTCCTTCATGAAGACTCGTTAGAGGTTTACTTACTCAGAGTGACGTTGCAAGGCCCGTCTCCCACTATGGGCAGCAAGAGAATGCGCCCCTTCATCGAGTAATTGCCCTGCAGCCTTAAGTTGGGATTAATAGACTCTGATGTTAACAATTTTTTGTCCCAATCCATACTACAAGTCAATGAGGCTAGTTTAGAAAGTTTAGCCAATTTTTTATATTTACTTTGACTTGGTCACTTGAACGTTGGTGAGACCGTATAATTTAACGTTCTTGAAGTGTTGAGCGACATTAACGGGGCCTTTTCCCGCTCCGATGTACAATTCGGGGATGTCTAGAGGGTCAAAAGTGGATAATCCCAATTCCGGCGTGGCTAAGAAAGTCGTATATTGGTGTCAAACAAACTAAATATTTATTGCAGTAATTTTCCCTTCACTTATACTGATTGTGCAATGGTTTAGTTGCCCAACAATGGATGTCCCCACAATCCTAACAAGGCGATAAGTTTCTGTCGTTGAAGAAAAGCATCAGTAGTGACCGAACTTGACCTGAGATGCTTAAGAAAGCCGTGCCTATTCAAGTTCCCAATTGATAATCAATAACTATAATGCATGTTCATCTGAGGTACTTGCGAAGGCTGACCTCTTTCACAATAGCTTTGCTTGTTTGCTAATGGCTTGTGCAGATACACTGAGAGAACGATGCATGCGATGCAGAGGGTTGTTTTGTGGAGAAACCGTCGTTTTAACTAAGTAAACTAATGGATATAGCCTGACCCACCAAAAAATAACAAAAAGAACCCAAGGATTCATTCGTCTGTTTAAAGGAATAAAAAATACGTGTCTATTCACGCAGTGCGCTCGGGCTACTTACGTTTGTTCATACTGTTGATGGCCAACTCCACATTTTTTCTGATACATTCTGCAAAGTCCTTGTCCGATTTGCGGCATCTTCCCCAAGTGTTGGCTGAACATTAAGAACAGCAATTAGGTGGAGGAGCCGAAAAACGTCTCATTTAACATGCGATAAGCGAGAACGCTCCAGATGCGCCAACTTATTCTGGTTGGCTTTTGAAAGCCAGGCCATCAAGAAATTATTTTTAGCTAGTTGTTAAGTGGTAGTTAACATTTTTACAAGCAGCAAAAGAACTCAATTAATTAATCAATCCGGTACCCGATTTGTTACGTGCACAAAGTAACGCATCAAACTGCATCGCTTTTATTAGTATCATTTATTTGAAAAGATAAATGGGACTTACGTAGTTTGGCAGCATCTGCACTGGAAGCGAGCGCCAATAGGGCAGCAGCAACAATAAATGTAGCAATCATTCTTTTTCAAATTCAAGCTCAAGTGCTTCAATCTTCTGCTGCTTAGAAAAAGACAACGTCCTCTTTTAAATGTCTTCAATATTTTTCAATTTCCCCTCCCCAGTGACGCTGGTTCAGTGCAAGTTTAAAGTCAAGGATATCCTTGTTTCTCGATGCAACAAACGCTATTAAATTTTACTGCAATAATGAGTCTTTTATGTTGCTTTTTCTTAATGGAATTCCGCAGCTAAGGTCCCTGAATGGGCTGGTTGAGGCCTTTTGCCTGCGAAACAAACGCGCCTGTTGAATTAGGTTTTTTCGATTCAAGGCGGAGAAGTATCAGGAAACAATTGGTTCATAAGAGGCGTTTTTTTAGCGCAATTTAGAGTAAGCAAGTTCTAAAAAAAGCATCAAGCTGGGTCACTCCACCCGGTATACTCATAAAATGCATGCAAGCGAAATTAGCAAAATGATGTCAAGAAATATTGTCGATAGATTACTATCGGATGTGGATGATTATTCGCAATTATGCGGCTTTCGTGTAAGCAAATTGCTTCCTTTGTGTCCAAATTGCAAAATCCTAAAAACGATCCTCAAAAGCGAAACCATGCATCTTGAGGTTAAACACACAAAGAATCCATGGAGGAAAACGTCTCAAATTCATGGTTTAATACGCCAAAGTTAGCCCAGCTCAAGCTTTTTCGATTAATCCAAAACGTTCTAATGAAGAACAATTTTTGCGTTTACTGGTTAAACAGCTTCTTCCACAAGATGACGCACGTAAACTCATTAAAACACTAGCACAGATTCCGACAAATCGTGCTTAACAAGTTTAGCGCTAGTTTATGCAAATTTCCCGATTTCACACATGGGCAATGTGCAATGTGAAAAACCACCAAAGTCGCTTAACCGACTTGTTTAAACTCTTTAGATTATGAACTGCGAGATATAATCATGAATCGGTTGATACATTTTTTAAGGACGGCGCCATCATCGCACTTAAAAAACTTGAGGCAGAAGTTCGGAAAGTATGTCCGGGCGCAGAAAAATAATCTGAGCCGGCGGTATGCCAGATTCTCTTTGTCCATGCAACGGGCGGCGAGAACAAGCTTAAATTGCGTTATATTTTGTTAAACGTATTGAATTCGTATTATTAACTACGCCAAACCCAAAAACCCGTGAGTATATCGACAGGCTGCTGTTTTTTTTAATGACTGGCTTTGTCCAGTATGAATGTCTTTGTAAAATTCGATCTTTGCAGCTGCATCAAAATTATAAAATCTGCATGCTCTAAACAGCTTGACCCAAATTGCTTTGTTTATCAGGCTTATAAACCAGAGATTAGTAGATCAACTAATCTCTACTTATACAGGGTGTACCGAAATTAGGTGGCCAAATTGAAACAGTAAAATCTGCTCTCAAAAATTATATAAATTTTTCAAATGAACATGTACCGAAAAAAGCTCCCTAACGGAGCTACGCCTTCTTGAAGAGGGGTCCAGTAGTAGGGTTTTTTGCAAATTATTTTATATTATTTATATAATATTAAACGGTTGAACTTCAAAACGTAAATTTTAGGAACTTTAGTAATTTTGATATGCTGAATCTAGATCTGGAATTAAAACTGTCAGAATTTCATCATAGACG
The DNA here is from genome assembly GCA_024550625.1 of Dendroctonus valens. Lineage (NCBI taxonomy): Eukaryota > Metazoa > Arthropoda > Insecta > Coleoptera > Curculionidae > Dendroctonus > Dendroctonus valens. The sequence goes on along the minus strand of JAJTJO010000284.1, from coordinate 1,197,302 downwards.
TATTATTTGAGGGGCTAAAAGTACAAAAAAAACTTTAACTTTTTTCTGAGACTATAAATCAATCTTTTTTCTACAAATTGTGGAAATCTGAAGTATTTTACGAAGAAAAGGCACTCTTAATTTACTTCGCTCAGACGAACCATTTTCCAACTAAATAATTTTAAAAATATCACTAACAGCGCTAAATAGAATTTCAGATAATCCTCAAATAGTATTAATACCACTGGCAAATATACCAATATCCCTAAATCCATTCAAGCATTTTTACTTTTACGGAGTATGAAAAAACTAGCGAATGTCTTCGTGTAATTTTTTTGATTATTAAAAAAAAAGAAAGATAATGATAAGGAGAAGGATAATAAAATAAAAGATTGCACGAAGACATACGATGATTTAATTTAAACCAGATTTTCAGAACGGAAGAATGACTCAAATGCAAGGATTGCACCCTTTCCATTATAAAAGGGTACATAATTTAAGAGCCAACGATTTTCCAGCACGTACAGAATTTTGCCGTTGGATTCTAAGCCACCAACATGATTTAAAAAGCATTTTATGGTCGGATGAGGCAACCTTTTCAAGAGGCAAAGGATTCAACAGTCATAATATTCATTTTTGGAGCCTAGAGAATCCGAAAGTTGTTCGAAGGGCAAACTTCCAACATATGCTCTCTTACATAGGGGATATCTTGTTAGGACCGATTATTTTACCAAATAGGTTAAATACTCATAATTATTTAAATTTTCTACAACATGACCTGCAAGAATTGCCGGAGGATATTCCTATAAACACTCGGTTAGAAATGTTATTCCACTTTCCCAGCCCACTTTGGCCAACCTGTGAGAAATTGGCTAAACCAACATTTTCCAAGCAGGTGGATAGGTCGAGGTGGCTCAGTAAACTTTCCAGCTCGAACGCCTGATCTAAACCCTTTGGATTATTATCTGTGGGGTAATATGTCCAATATTATTTATGCCATAGATAATAGTATAGATAATAAGTAGAGATAGCCCAGGAGAGCTTCTAAGGCGGATTCGCGCTGCCGCGTTCTCCGTGCCACCCAACATATTAAGAAAAGGTCCAGAGTGTGCATTCAAGAAAATGGAAATTTGTTTGAACAATTACTCCAGTAAATTAGTGTCGATAATAATATTTTCTTTAAATATAAAATGTGTATGGATAGCAGTGATATTTTTAAAGTCATTTAGTTGGAAAATGGTGCGTCTGAGCGAAGTAAATTAAGAGTGCCTTTTTTTCGTAAAATACTTCAGACTTTAAGAATTTGTAGAAAAAATATTGATTCATAGCCTCAGAAAAAAGTTAGAGCTTTTTTGTACTTTTATCCCCCCAAATGATACGTCTATGATGAAATTCTGACAGTTTTAGTTTCAGATCTAAATTCAGCATATCAAAATTACTAAAGTTCCTAAAATTAACGTTTTGAAGTTCAACCGTTTAGAAATAATTTGCAAAAAAGGCGTAGCTCCGTTAGGGAGCATTTTTCGATACATGTTGATTTGAAAAATTAATATTATTTTTGAAAGTAGATTTCACTGTTTCAGTTTGGCCACCTAATTTCGGGACACCCTGTATAGAATGGTTGAATGGCTATATTTTGCTCCTCAAAATTTCCACGCCCAAGAAAGATGTTACATGTTAATTAGCTATGGTCAAAGTGCGACTGGACACCCGGTATTGTATTGCTATACTAGATAGCAATGTGCAATAAGCCCACAAAAAACGAGTTTGAACAATCACACGAGTAAATTGTGACGAAATTCGTTAGCACACAGGTGCGATCATTTCAGTGGTTAAATGGGTTTTCGCAATATGAACAGCTTTATCGAATAAATTAAAGTTAATTGAGTTGCAGATAAAGTGGCAAATAAACAAAAAGACACGCTGATATAATAAAACATATATTTGACAAGTATTTAAAACAATGTTTCAGGTGCCTCGGCATCCGTTGATCAGCTCTAATACACGCTTAAAGCCTGCATGTCTATCAGTAATAAAATAATGAAAATCAGCCAGGTTTGGCAGCAAGTAACTTTTTTTGGTCGAAATTAGTGTAGAAAATTTCCTCGAATGAAGGAATCCAGTTTATCACAGACTAATCGCCAAATAAATACATAGACTTTAGATCTAATGCAGGTGGTACAAAGGATTAATAAAAAATAAGTACTAATACATAAAATACACCAGCAAGAGCAATAATTATGTAAAGAATGGGTCCTAAAATCACAAGTATTGAACGCTTCAGACAGAGTCATCTGAAAAATAAATAAATTCCAGCAATAACAATTTAAAAAAACGCCTGCTGAACTTACCGTGATACCACCACTTGGTTTTCTTGGGATTTTTGCTGCAAGTCTTCACATAAAACGTATTGTCCGGCGGACGTTGCTGAAAAAGCGCCCCTGTTTCCTATTTGCCGCATTTTTTCCAACCCAATCACTTACCTTGTCCTTACAGCTACTGAGCATAGATACAATCGATAGGCAAACCGACTGCACTGAAAGAGCAGGAGACCAATCATCGGTCAATATAGATAAACAGATGTGGCCGTTACTGTACACATGGGGATGGATGGGAATGTTGCTGCCCACAAAGGTAACCTGGAATTATGCCCCAGTGTTACCTGAAAGATTGATTAGCTTTGAAAAAATACCTCTGGCGAATCAAACGGGTATTTATTGCTAAATTTGAATTGCAACTGGAACTGTTCGCCTTCATACAAAGTGCCCGACGCCCCTTCCATGTGAATAGTCCATCTGAAACAATGTTAATTTTATAAAGGTTTTTATCCATCAACTGTTGGGCTTGAAGGCACACGAAATGTGTTATTTAAGGACCCAGCAGGCCTACTTCCAAATAAATAGACACAATCAGCCCTTTAATGTTGAAGCTTTTGCGGAACTTTGAACCGAGTCCAAGGCTTGCCAATGTACTTACTGTAGTAAGTTTTGCTCAGCCTGTTCAGCATCCACTGATACGCCCGGTGGTGGGTCCTTGACCAGGGACATGAGCTCCTTTTGCAAACGTCTCTAAAAATACAACGATCATTACAAGGGTAGTTCCTTGTAGCAGCTACAAGGGTAGTTGTTCGTACTTCTGATGGAGACATATCTGTCATCCCTGCCGAGGGCCAACACACATGAGGAATTTCACAAGCGGATAATGGAAACTCAATGGAAACAGCCTCACTGTTTGGAAAATATCAGCAATATTTCCATAAAAAAAAACAAAGGGCGATGTGTCGTGCGATAGTGACAGTGATGCTTGAAATAGGGCGTTCGGATGTGAACCGCCCCAATCTGGCTACAGCGTTGTCGATTATTTCCCAGTAGTGATGGTTAAATTCCATTTAACAATTTTCTAAAAACCGCATTTTATTTTATAATTTTCGCTGGCTTATCCAAGCCTTGTCAAAAGTGCTATAAAGTTTTTTAAAAGGGGAAATATTTTACTAAATTTTCAAAACAGTGGCCATTTATCAGGGAACGACCTTTAGTTTAAACCCACTTGACAATGTTGCTTTGGTGCTTTAAACCAATTTGACGTGAGTGGGGGTGCTTGTCTGGAAAACACGTGCTTTGGTCCAAATTCCCCGGAACCTACACAGTGCAGTTTTTCTCCATTAATTGCTTCAATTCGGTAAAGCGAAGCCTTCATATCCGGCTTCATTATTGGATCACAGCAGGTCTGATTCCAATTGGATAGCGATGGCTCCAGGAGCAGTGGAAACTGAGGTGCCAAGTGCGGGCGAGCAAGCCCTTTTAGAGAAAACCCTCAAGAACAGTGTTAAAAGTGTCCAGGACAGCGACCCTTTGAATGGTGAGCAATTTCCACCCGAATTTTCATCTCTGGACATTCGTTACATAATCCACTGAGATAACCTCAGCACTAATTGATACTTTGTTAAATGCAATCTTCTTTATTGTGAACTAGGGACATAGTGCTTATCGCTACCCGATAAGAGGTGATCTAGTTCAGCTGGGCTTATTTGAAAGCAAATAATCAAAACATTCCTTGGGTGCAACCAGTTAGACTTATTTATTTAGCCAAGGCTGGATGGATTTAAAGCATTAAATTGCAAGTTTCATTATATACGGTCGTTTATTTATATTTAGTGTTGCGATCAGTGAGAGCTAATTTGGAAATAATACACTTCCATTATGTAAAACAACGCTAAACTATCGGGAATTTATCTGGCGATCAATGGGACATCTGAAAATAATGTAGAAAAAGTAACTGAGTAACCAATTCAACAAAAAACAATATGATTGAAATTAAATAAATTGGTAAAAGATTCAGCTTCAATCACAAGCATCGAAGGTGTCTCAACAAGACTTTCGCCCAATACCAGGGTCGATCTTGAAGTCAACAGTTATCTACAGGGTGGCTGATATGAAGTGTCCCCTAAATTATCTGGCGTGTAACTCACGAACGAATTGGGATTCCTGAGGCCTGAAAATTGCCTGATGATAGTTCATTATATTATTTAATGTCATTCCAATATATTCCTGGGTTTTTTCAGTCAATTTTATTGTCACTAATTATGGTGTTATGTGATGAGCCCTGCGTTTCGTCCCGGGTCTACCTATTGGACTCGTCAGTAAGGCTTAGGTAGACCCTGCCTTATACGGCAGACATCGGTTCTACGTGTTCGGACGTAAATGAACCGAGCCGGTATAGATCTTCTGCGGTGAGATATTGGCAACCCGTGTTGCCGATTAGCATTAGAATTGAAAACCACTCGTTCCATTCTGCTTTTTTTCTCCCAAGCATCTATATCTTTTTCGTATATTTCTTTTTCCTGACTGTACTTTTTAATTCATTCATTAAAATCGGCAACACGGGTTGCCAATATCTCACCGCAGAAGATCTATACCGGCTCGGTTCATTTACGTCCGAACACGTAGAACCGATGTCTGGCGTATAAGGCAGGGTCTACCTAAGCCTTACTGACGAGTCCAATAGGTAGACCCGGGACGAAACGCAGGGCTCATCACATAACACCATAATTAGTGACAATAAAATTGACTGAAAAAACCCAGGAATATATTGGAATGAATTAAAAAGTACAGTCAGGAAAAAGAAATATACGAAAAATATTATTTAATGTGTACATTTTCCTGACTGTATTTCAATTCAATTTAAAATGAAATTCCTGAGTTCCAGTCAATTTTATTGTTTATTATTTTATTACAAATACGTTTCGGTGTCTTTCTCCACCATCATCAGTTTGCATGCATGGCTGTTTCTACCTTCAACTTGCTTGCCAAAGTTTTTTGCTTGCCAACTGCAACGCATGCAAACTGATGATGGTGGAGAAAGACACTGAAACGTATTTGTAATAAAATAATAAACAATAAAATTGACTGGAACCCAGGAATTTCATTTTAAATTATATTATTTATAAGTGGTTAAAAGCATTTTGTTCTAAGTTGAGTAGAAAAGAAAGTTATACGCGTAGGAATTCAAACGTAACAGTGTAATTGCTCTTTTTTTGGCTGCGAAGTCTCAGAAGAACATTTTTTCCCGTTCAAACGTCTTCAAGTGAGTAGAAAGTTTGTGTATCGGATTATAGCTCAAATCAATGATACTGGAAGCATTGCAAAAGTCTATGGAGGCGGTGCAAAAAAGACTGCAACAACACCAGAAAACGTTCGAAAAGTCAGGGCACAAATCGAACAAAATTCGTGTCGGAGTGGAACAAAAATGACTGCTGAACTGCACATATCGCTTCAACGAATGCAACACTTTTTGAAAAATGAGTTGAAAGTCAAGCATTACAAGTTCTGAAAAGTACATTAAATTACTGCTTAACAAAAAAGTTAGAGTCCAAAAAGTAAAGAAGTTACTTTGCTTGCACGCGAGTGGCCAGTTACCGAACATTGTCTTTTTTGATAAGTCAATATTCAAAGTAGGGCAAAGTTTTAACAGCCAAAATGATCGTGTTTACTTAAAGAAGAGATCAAGCGAAAAGTTACACCTTCGAACGGTCACCAGACGGCAAGCACCACCGTATTTGATGGTGTGGAGTCAAAGTTATGTGGTGCAGATCTCCCCTCCATTCGCTGGAGTTGCGAGTGGAGGGAATTTCCGGTGATGCTCGACCGGAATTAGAATCGCGACCCTGTCCCTGCATTTTGGACAACTTGATGGATGCGCAACAAAACAATTAAAAGAAATATACTGTGTATATTTTCCTGACTGTATTTCAATTTAATTTAAATGAAATTCCTGGGTTCCAGTCAATTTTATTGTTTATTATTTTTTCATATTACAAAAACGTTTCGGTGTCTTTCTCCACCATCATCAGTTTGCCTAAAATACACACTATACAAAATGTGTATTTTAGGTAAACTGATGATGGTGGAGAAAGACACTGAAACGCTTTTGTAATATGATTAATTAAAATTGACTGGAACCCAGGAATTTAATTTAAATTTAATAAGTACTGCAGGCTCTCTACAGCCAGAACTCGCTCACTAGAATGTTCACACAAATGGGTTAAGGGGTTTTTCTAGGTACTGCGGGATCTGAACAGCCAGTACCCATAACAATCATATAAAATAGTTAATTGTCTCTTTATCTCCTTAATTCCCAAAATCAAAGATAAAATAGAATAAAGCCAATCTAGTAATTTTTCATGTCAAACTCGTTTTCTCCATAAACTCATTAGCATTAATCTAAATTATATTCGAAAATGCCGAAGAGGCTACTCTGTAAGATACACTCACCTTATACTTTAACCAGCAAAAGGGCACAAAAACTAAATCGATTAATCAGCAAGTTTCCGGAAGTAATACCAACGATTAAGTAACGGCGACTAACTAACTAACGAGTTTTAAAATATAGAAATGTCCCACCACATTGGTCATACAATAGACTTTTTTCTTCACTTGTTCAAAGCTTTGATTTTACATTTCGAATTTTCTCACTTGAGTGGTTTAGAATTGTCCCATTTCTTAACACATTTAAGAGCTACAAGAACAGGACTAGTGTTGACCAGATGACGTTTTGCATGATGGCTTTATTCCAAGGCCCGACTTATTAGTTATTAAATAATTACTCACTTCTTACAATGTTTTAATTTAATGTTTGCAGATAAAGACAATGACCCTAAGACGGATAGGAATTCAGAGAACAACAAAGGTAAGGACTCATGTTCTTCAATCTAATAGCAACAATTGTCATCGTTCGTTTCAGATAAGCTTTCGAAGAATGTGGAAGAAAAGGAGAAAGATGAAAGCGAGGACAAAGTCGTATTTATCCAAGACGTCGGCTTTACCATTAAGATCCAAACTCCTGGCGTTGAAGCTTTTGATATCCAGGTAATTAATTATCCAGTAAATTAATTAATTAATCAAGCAACTTTAATCTATCTTCGTTTAACATTAAAGTTTATACACTATATCCCACATATACATACAATAAACCACAACGTCAAGTAGATAATAAGCTACTTGATAAGGCTTTCGAAAAATTTGATTTTTTTGGGAAACATCAACCTCCAGAATAATTTTACAAGTTTTAACGTAAATAAAACAACCATTTGGCTACAGCAGTAGGTGAACGTTCAACGTATTCAGTGTTTCTTCAACTCTATAAGTCATACCTTCGATGAAGAGACAGTATTAAGATTGAAAAACAACGAAAGCACACAATATTTCTATTGAAATGTAGACAAAAAGGTATCTCACCAACACATTTGCTAAAAACTTCCAAATGTTTACAACATACAGTTATGAGTGATAGCCTGTTTGTAAATTCATGCCAAAGCAAAAACTATTGATCGATAAACCCAAGAACCTAAATAGGCATCTTTTACCAACTATGATTTATGCTTTGTGTATCTGCAGGTATCCAGTATGGAACTAGTTCAAGAAATTCATCAGTTGCTGATGGACCGCGAGGATACGTGCCACCGCACTTGTTTCTCTTTGCAATTGGACGGCAACAGTCTGGACAACTTTGCCGAGCTGAAAAACATTGACGGCCTGAAAGAGGGCTCAATTATCAAGGTTGTGGAGGAGCCCTATACGATGCGAGAGGCCAGAATTCACGTGAGACATGTGCGCGACTTGCTCAAGTCGATTGATCCTGGCGATGCTTACAATGGCATGGAGTGCAACTCTCTGAGCTTCCTCAACACTGTCACTCAGGGCGATATACTAGGTAGGAGTTTGTTTGGTTTCCGTTGACCTTAGTGCTCGAATGTGGATGTTGCAGAGAAGAAACGGATGCGTCCCGAGAGCGTCGATTGCACCCCGCCGGATTATATTATGCCCGAGAGCAAAGACAGGCCGCTCACAGCTTTACAGCCCCAATTTAAGGACCAGAAATCGCCGCAGTGTGTGAAGGTTTTAACCACTTCTGCTTGGAATCCGCCTCCTGGTTACCGAAAGCTCCACGGAGATCTGATGTATCTCTATGTGGTCACTTTGGAGGATAAGCATTATCACATATCGGCCTGCTCTAGAGGATTTTACATCAATCAGTGAGTTGGCAGTTGTGTGTGTGTTACGACGTTTAATAAACAACAATTGTGTTCAGGTCGACAGCGGAAGAGTTCAACCCAAAGCCCCAATCGCCTAGTCATTTGTGCCATTCACTCATTGAGTTGTTGAATCAAATTTCGCCTCAATTTAAGCGCAATTTTGCCACATTGCAGAAGAAACGCAACCAGCGCCATCCTTTTGAGAGAGTGGCGACTCCATATCAGCTCTATGCGTGGTGTGCTCCCACCATGGACCATTCTATCGATGCCATCCGAGCAGAGGACTGTAAGTTATGATAGAATCGTGAGTTTGCAGTGAGCTTAAGCTGGAGATTTGCAGCTTTGTCTTCGAAATTGGGCTATGAGGAGCACATACCCGGTCAGACGCGTGACTGGAACGAAGAGCTGCAAACGACGAGGGAGCTGCCGAGGAAAACATTACCCGAAAGACTTTTGCGCGAACGGGCTATATTTAAGGTAAGTTTTATCCGGAGCACATCAGCTTTGATGCGAGGGTCAATCTCCTTTAGGTACATAGCGACTTTGTGGCTGCAGCCACTAGGGGAGCAATGGCGGTAATCGATGGGAACGTGATGGCCATCAATCCTGGCGAGGAAGCGAAAATGCAAATGTTCATATGGAACAACATTTTCTTCTCTTTGGGATTCGACGTGCGAGATCATTATAAAGAACTTGGCGGCGATGCCGCTGCTTTTGTAGCACCAGTAAGTCCCCTAGAAAATGAAAAAAGTACACTGTCAAGACATTTCTGTCCATTCCAGCGTAACGATCTACAGGGTGTCCGAGTATATAGTGCGGTGGATTTACCTGGCTTGTACACGTTGGGCACAGTCGTAGTGGATTATAGAGGATACAGAGTAACAGCCCAGTCGATTATTCCAGGCATCTTGGAGCGTGAACAGGAACAATCGGTGGTGTATGGATCAATTGATTTTGGAAAGACCGTGCTCTCCCATCCAAAGTACCTAGATTTGGTAGATACGAATCCTAATTGCCGTTCAATTTTTTTATGCTCCTGACTTGTAGCTCAACAAGGCGGGCCAGCAGCTAAAAATTTTACCCCACCATGTACTGAACGAAAAGGAAGAGGCCGTGGAGCTTTGCTCCAGCGTCGAATGCAAAGGGATTATAGGCAACGATGGTCGGCACTACATCCTCGATCTGCTGCGAACGTTCCCACCCGATGTCAACTTCCTCAAACGTAATTAATACATAATTCCAGTTCGTATTACAGCTATGTGCTTTATCTCTTGCTCTTCCAGTGGATGGAGAGGAGCTGAGTAAAGAGGTGATTGCGCACGGTTTTCCCATCGAACACAAACACAAGCTTTGCTGTCTGCGCCAAGAACTTATTGATGGCTTTGTTGAGGCTCGTTACATGATGTTCATCAAGTACGCAGCATACCATCTGCAGCAGCTCAACCTGAAGAAGACAGGAGAGAAAATTGGACAGAGAACTGCCATCGAGGAAAACGCAGGCGACAACAAGGACAATAAGGAAGTAGAGAAGGAGATCAGCAAGGACGAGGAAAAGGAGAAGGACGAGCGCGAGGAGAAGAAAAGCCAAATGGAGGATGATGAAGCGAAGAAAATTGTGGAGAGTATCACCGATGGCACTAAGATCGAGCGTAAGCCATCAACAAATAGTATTACTCCTAACTGCATTTCATTCTGATTTCAGTAGAAGAGAGCACAAAGAACATCGTGAAAACTGCCTGTATCGCAGTCGGTTCATTGAAGGATGGGGAATTCGACATCCGGTTCAATCCCGACGTGTACTCGCCTGGTATCAAACATTCTGAGAGTCTGGATCCTCCTTTGTCCACGCAAAGGCAATTGGTGAAAGATGCGGCCGAGTTTCTCTTGACTGTGCAAATTCCTACTTTTGTAAGTGCCTGCTCAACCTGGCAATATTATGGGCTTGAGAGAACTTTTTATTTTAGATCCGCGACTGTCTGGATCACTCTTCGGCGCCAATGGACGGCGTGACTCTCTCTGAGGCCATGCACAATCGCGGCATCAACATCCGTTACCTGGGCAAAGTGACCAGCCTTCTGGCCAAAGTTAGACAGCTCGAATACTTGTACAGCATTGCTGTAGGCGAATTAATTCTTCGTTCGGCCAAGCATATTTTCACCGCCTACCTGCAGGGCTGCGAGATGATGAACTTGTCAGTGGCTATTGCTCACTTTTTGAACTGTTTCTTCTATTCGGGCGGCCTAGTGCCAAATCCGCTGCAAAATGTTGACGAGGTATGCCTTGGCTCCAGACTGCTCAAGGAGCACTAAAGTAAAAAAACGTTCTTAGTTTCAGAGCAAAAACAACAAAAAGCGCAACAAGCGTCGAGGTCGCGTCAATCCACTGACAGGCAATGACAACAACGAGTGGGCAAATTTGAGTCCCAAGTCGCTTTGGAACCAGCTCAAGCAAGATCTCAAAGCGTACTACGACTACGATTTGGTTTCCATCGAGATCGATGCTGTCACGGAGGCATACAAATTTCAGAAAGTGTCTCTTTTGAGGGGGCTCTGCTTGAAAACTGGTTTGCAAGTATTGCTGCGCGACTACAATTTGGACTCAAAGAACAAACTCATCTTCTTCGAGGAGGACATTCTGAATATATTCCCAATTGTCAAGCACATCAATCCAAGGGCGACCGATGCTTACAACTTCTATACCACTGGTAGGTTGAGACGTTCGTTTGCAGTGTATATAAATCAGGGTTGTTTCATTGGCTGTAGGGCAAAGTAAGATTCAGCAAGGCTACTTCAAGGACGGATATGAGTTAATCAACGAAGCCCTGAATCTCCTGAACAACGTGTACGGGGCGATGCATCCAGAGATAGCTCAATGTCTTAGAATGATCGCGCGACTAAACTATGTGATGGGCGAGCACGCGGAAGCGATGGCCTATCAGCAGAAAGCTGTGTTGATGTCCGAAAGAGTAAATGGAATCGACCATCCGTACACTATTACCGAATACGTAGGTTTATGCACATTGCTCCATTGCAAATATACGGAATAATCCTTCATTTTAGGCCCACTTGGCGTTGTACTGTTTCGCCAACAGTCAGATTAGCACCGCATTGAAGTTACTGTACAGAGCACGGTACCTAGCAGTAATTGTATGTGGTGAAAATCATCCAGAGGTGGCTTTACTAGACGTAAGCCCTAGCCCATAAAAAAGTAAATTCATCAAAACATTCAACTGGACGATTTTCTTTGCAGGTCAACATCAGTTTGATTCTGCACGCCGTTGGCGAATACGAACTATCGTTAAAGTTCCTAGAAAAGGCCTTGGCCCTCAACATTAAGTACTACGGAGCCAAATCTCTTAAAGTGGCGGTGACCTATCACTTGGTAGCCAGGACGCAGAGCTGCATGGGCAACTTTCGCTCGGCACTCACCAGCGAAAAGGAAGCGTTCACCATCTACAAGACCCAGGTAAAAAAGCAACTGTTCAGGGATTTTATTCGGTGCTAATAAATTTTTCTCTAGCTGGGAGAGAATCACGAAAAAACCAAAGAATCTTCCGAGTGCTTGAAGCATCTCACGCAACAAGCTGTGGTGTTGCAGAAGAAAATGAACGAAATCTATACGGGGAAGAATGGGGCCACATTGCCACCCATTCAGATTCAGCCGCCTTCTATGGGTTCAGTGCTCGATATGTTGAATGTGGTCAACGGCATTCTTTTTTTGCAAATCAGGTAAGTCGAACAGGTGCAGCATGGCGCAAGCAAACAATGAAATGTTTTAGCTCTGAAGAAATCGAGACGTTCAAGACGGAAATGGAGAAGCGGCAACAACAAGAAACTCCAGAAGACGCAAAACAACTGAAGCTGGAAGAAGCCAAAGTTGACGAAGGCCAGTAGTGGTGATTGCAATTTCTTTCAAGTAGGGGAAATTCAGAGATGCCGCTGGTGGTGACCTCGTTGTAGATACGTTGGTGTAGAAGGTCTGTTCATCACTGTCGAACGGTTTTTTTTCCTATATTTTCTAGAAAGCCAAAAATCCCATATAATTAAATATTGCCATGTTTTGTTTCTACTACGCTTCTCAACACCGCATTAATTGTTTTATTTAATCACCGGTAAACAATTGAGGAGCCCGTGGAGACTGAATATCGCAAAATATTTTGTTGTTTTGCTGTGCTGTGATAAATCTAGTGCTACAAGTGTATGTGTAAGCCGAAGGCTCAATCAGGGCACTGGTTTTCATTGTTTAGGGCCCTCGTTGAGCCGGCTGATCGTTCATCTTAACTGTATTACTACCCAAAACCGATACTTCTATGCCAAAACGATAAGAAACTGGCCAGGCTTGGCGATTGGCTATTCTATGAACCCTAAGTGATTATAGACATGTGATTAGTTTGAACTGTAGTGGTTGGGGAAATGTTGGTTTTTGTTCACTTCCATCAAATCATGATGGGAGCAAAAGAGCGGAGCGAACTTGCCAAAAAATATGATTTTATGCACTTGGCAAGTGCAGTTATAGTTGTCAATTTTTCTATTCCCAATTTTGTTAATAAATGTTATTACATTTAAAAGGGCATTCCGCATATTCCCTCAGATCAAACACTATAGCAAGACGTTGTGCTCGAAGAATTTGTGGCATTCAATTTCAAATATCGCGTAAACGATTTTTCAATTTTCCAAACAGCTAAAATACAAAGCGAGTTATAAAAGGGGCGCAAAACTTGATTTTGTTCTTGTCTAAAATTTAGTTTTTTTCACATGAAGGAGAAATTTGTGAAGAAAGTCATGTTATCATAAAGCTTTTTGTTCTCAGCTTTCCCAATAGTTGAAATATGAAACGGCCTTTTAGAGACGCGCCTAGCGGCCTTCAGTTGTTTTTTTTAGAAAACCTGTGAAAATGTGCATTTTTGACACATTTGAAGAGCTAAGAAAACATTCATAATATCTACAAACAGTTTTGTGTTTTTTTATCCAAATAGCTAAAATATCGGGATGCTTACACGACTCTCTCTTAGAGTTCGAAATTGCGTCTCTTTAAGAAGAAAATTGGTGTTTCATGGAAATCTAATGGGTATATTTTAGAAGTTTTTGCAATTATTTAAAAAAGCACATTTTGAACAATTCTGTTCTCTGCAAGACTATTTTTCAATTTTCCAAATAGCTGAAATACGAGTACAACGCGAGTTATCAGATGTGCGCTAACGGTCTAAGCACTTAGAAGCCGATTTAATGGGAAAAACAATAAGTGCGTAAAACACGCTAAACTTTTTTCTCGTGAAAAATTCAATGTTTTTTAACAAGAAAGTCATGTTATCATAAAGCTCTTTGTTCTCAGCTTTCCAAATAGTTGAAATACCAATCGACCTTTTAGAAACGCGCATTCAGTTGTTTTTTTAGAAACTGTGTTTTTGAAGCAATTTTATCAGTTCAAAAAAGCACCTTTTGAAGAATTCTCGTCTGCAAAGCGGTTTTTAAATTTTGGGGATGCGTTAACGCTTTTAAGCATGCATCCCCTCTGTATGGTACATTTTGCTTAACTCGCGAGCTTTTGGGATGATTTTGAGAATTCAAAGACACATTTGCAAGAACTCTATTGTTTCTTAATTTTCGGTTGCTCCAAGTGTTTATTTTGCTGAAAATGTGGATTTTTTGGAGAAGTTTGAAGTGCAAAACAAGTGCCAGTTATATTTGACAATTTTTCTATTCCCAATTTTGTTAATAAGTGTTGTTTTAAATGAAATTTCTGGGTTCCAGTCAATTTTATTGTTTATTACTATTCACATTACAAAAATGTTTCGGTGTCTTTCTCCACCATCAGTTTGCGTACAATATACATTCACAATTCGTCATCAATTTAAAAACAAGAAATTCTGTTAAAATGTACATAACAAAATACAAAATGACAACATATTAAAAATACATTAAAATTTTATTAAAATAGTTCGAATCTTTTGGGATCACAGGTGATGAGTCAGAACGATCATGTTCGGGAAAAGACTAGAAATTATTGATAAATTTTAATTAAGTATATTTTAAAGCTCTGATTCCCAAAAGATTCGAACTATTTTAATAAAATTTTAATGTGTTTTTAATATGTTGTAATTTGTATTTTGTTATGTACATTTTAACAGAGTTTCTTGTTTTTAAATTGATGAATTGTGAATGTATATTGTAGGCAAACTGATGATGATGGAGAAAGACACCGAAACATTTTTGTAATGTGAATAGTAATAAACAATAAAATTGACTGGAACCCAAGAATTTCATTTAAATTTAATTGAAATACAGTCAGGAAAATATACACAATAAATGTTATTACATTTAAAAGGGCATTTGCATATTCCCTCAGATCAAACACTATATGAAGGCGTTGTGCTCGAAGAATTTGTGGCATTTGATTTCAAATATCGAGTAAACGGTTTTTCAATTATCCAAATAGTTGAAATACAAAGCGAGTTATAAAATGTACGCAAAACTTGATTTTGTTCTTGTGGAACATTTAGTTTTTTTCACATGAAGGAGAAATTTGTGAAGAGTCATGTTATCATAAAGCGTTGGAAACGGCCTTTTAGAAACGCGCTTAACAACCTTCAGTTGTTTTTTTAGAAAACCTGTGTTTTTGAAGCAATTTTAACAATTTAAAAAAGTACGCTAACGCTCTTAAGCATCACCTCTTTATGGTCGATTTTTCTTAACTCGCGAGCTTTTGGGACGATTATCAGAATTCAAAGACACATTTAAAATAACTCTATTGTTTCTGAATTTTCGATTGCAAGCGTTTATTTTGCTGAAAATGTGCATTTTTTTGACACCTTTGAAGAGTTAAGAAAACACTCGTAATATCCGCAAACAGTTTTATCTGTTTTTTTTTATCCAAATAGCTAAAATACCGGGAACCTTACACGACTCGAATTTGGTGTTCAAACTCGACGAAAATTGGTGTTTCATGGAAATCTAATGGGTATATTTTAGAAGTTTTTTCAATTATTTTAAAAAGCACATTTTGAACAATTCTGTTCTCTGCAAGACGATTTTTCAAATTGCTGAAATACGAGTATAACGCGAGTTATCAGATGTGCGCTAATAGTCCGGGATCCCGCGACCTTTTTTAATGACCAAAAGCACAAAAGCTGAACATTTGTTCTAAGCTTAACTTGGCATCACTAGTAAGTGAATGGACCTCCAGTTGGCGCACTTCCGGGGGGTGTAGTTGCGGCAGCATCCCAAACACGTAAAATAATATTAAAAAAACTAACACCGCAAAATCTGTAACTTTGTTAACATGTTGATTATGTTATAAATAAATGAGAAAACGTATCCAGCCGAATTTAGAGTGGGGGATTATGCCCCAGCTTTTCACCTAAAGAAGTGAAAAATATGCGCTGAGTAAACTGATACCGCAAAAGCTGAAATTTGGTAAACTAATAGTTAAATTAACAACTTAAACGAAAAAAAAAAAAACCAGCTGTACATTTTGTGGGGAAAAAGTGTCCAGCTGATGCAGTTAAGGCCGCTGCGCATGTGATGCACTCGGGCGCTTGGTATCTTTGACTGCATCAGCTGGACACTTTCCCCTCACTAAATATAAAGCTGGATATTTTTTTCGTTTAAGTTATTAATTTAACTATTAGTTTACCAAATTTTAGCTTTTGCGGTAGCAGTTTACTCAGCGCATATTTTTCACTTCTTTACGTGAAAAGCTGGGGCACAATCCCCCACTCTAAATTCGGCTGGATACTTTTTTTCATTTAGTTATAGCCTAATCAACGTTAACAAAGTTACAGCTTTTGCGGTATTAGCTTTTTTTACTATTATTTTACGTGTTTGGGATGCTGCCGCAGCTACACCCCCTGAAACCGCACGAGCTGGAGGTCCATTCACTTACTAGTGATACCAAATTATGCTTAGAAAAATTTTCAGCTTTTGTGATATGACTAACTCTAAACGGTCGCGGGATCCCGTGCTATAACGGTCTAAGCACTTTAGCAGCCGATTTAATGTGAAAAATAAGAAGTGCGTAAAACACGCTAAACTTTTTTTCTCGTGAAAAATTCAGTGTCTTTAACAAGAAAGAATCTTGCGAAGAAAGTCATGTTATCATAAAGCTCTTTGTTCTCAGGTTTCCAAATGGTTGAAATATCAATCGACCTTTTAGAAACGCGGTTAGCGGCCTTCAGTTGTTTTTTTATAAACTGTGTTTTTGACGCAATTTTATGAATTACAAAAAGCACATTTTGAAGAATTATCATCTCAGCAAAGCGGTTGTTTAATTTTCCAACTAGCTAAAATATCAAACGAGTTGTGAGGGTTTTAAGCATGCATCACCTCTGTATGGTACATTTTTCTTAACTAGCGAGCTTTTGGGACGATTTTGAGAATTCAAAGACACATTTGAAAGAACTAGTGTTTTTTAATTTTCGATTGCTTCAAGTGTTTATTTTGCTGGAAATGTGGATTTTTAGGAGAAATTTAAGTGCAAAACAAGTGTCAGTTATAGTTGACAATTTTTCCATTCCCAATTTTGTAAATAATGTTATTAAATGTGAGAGGGCATCTGCATATTCCCTCAAATCAAATACTATTACAACGGCGTTGTGTTCGAAGAATTTGTGATATTTAATTGCAGATATTGAGTAAATTATCAACTAAAAAAAAAGTGGAGGTTTGCGAATCATTAGACCGAATAAGTCAAAAACTACCTTTAAACTTCGACCTGAACGGTGTACAAAGCCGCAGATAACCGGTAATCATTATCGCTCGTTTATTATTTCTAATTATTATTGACAAGCAGCCTGGTACAAAGTGCTTAAAAGAAGCGTGACCACTTCATTCTCCGTTACCGTATCTTATCTAGGCCATATATTTGATATACATTAGCCAATTAAATCGTCTATAAATGAACAATCGGAAAAATCTGCGTGTGAAAGTGTATTTTTAGCTGTTGTGATATGGAGGACAGTGTGGAAGTGCAATGGGAGGAGCTCGAGGTCGAGTACAAAAAGCTAGAGGAGGCGCACCAAGTCTACTTGAAGAGGCTGAAGGAGATCACCAGCCAGCAGAGTAGCTTCCTGGCACAAATCAGTCATCAGAGGTACAGACTGAAGGCGATTAATGCGGGCTTGAAGACAGCGATCAGCACCGAAAGGCTGAGAGAAATTCGGAATGAGAGCCTAAAACGGGAGGCCCAACTGCAACTGATCGAAGAGACTTTGCCCCATCAAGGCGGCTTGTACCTGAAAGTCATACTGGGCAACATTAACGTGGGTTTCCTAGGGCAAGAGGTCAAGTTCAAGTACAAAGACTCCTACGAAAAATTCAAACTGGTGTGTATAATCATAGCCACTGTTTTGCTGCTGCTCAACATGTCACTGACGTCCAGGTTTCTGCAAAAAATATACTTGTTCTTCCTGGTTTGGTACTACTGTACGTTAACGATCCGCGAAAGCGTGCTCAGAGCGAACGGCTCAAAGATCAAGACTTGGTGGAGGATCCATCATGGGTTGTCAGTGTTTGCGGCTATTGTCCTACTCGTCTGGCCGGAGAACGGCACCTGGGACACTTTCAGGGCACAGTTCTTCCGGTACAGCTTGTACAACTGTTTGGTGCAGTACTTGCAGTTCAATTATCAGCGCGGCGCTTTGTATCGGATGCGGGCCTTAGGGATGAAGGACAACATGGAGATCACCGTGGAAGGCTTCCAGCACTGGATGTGGAGAGGATTAGCCTTTCTCTACCCCTTCCTGTTCGGCTCTTACTTGTACCAGCTAGTCAACGCTTACACCCTGTACGAACTGTACAATCACCATCCGGATGCATCATGGCATGTGCTGGCGATGTGTTTGTTCATGTCGGTGTTTTTCATCGGCAACTCCATCACAACGCTGATGGTCATTCCCGGTAAGATAAAGAACAAAATGCTGGTACGATACAAGATGATGGCGCGCAAACTGTACAATGTAGTAAACGCTCCAAAGTTTCCACTACCCAAAAACAAACCTTTATAAAGAGCGCTTTATGGGTGTTTTATTTGACTACCTTCCACATGCTTCTTTGCTACTTGCCAAGGACAATTGTTGCTGTTTGGCTTTGCTGAGCATATTTCTGTGCTTGCGTGACCTCATGTGAATGTCCCTTTGGTGGTTTCCTACCAAAATTCGGTTACAGACTTCGCAGGGAAAGGTGTTATCTAGCAAATTGGGCACGGAAGCGGTGTCTCTCATAGGCAGAGGCTCGAAGGTGCTGCGGGTTCCGCAAATGTGGCTCTCCACAATGTGAAAACCCGGATTAGTAACTTTTTGCGTCCATTGAGCCACATCGGTGGTATCCAGGGCGTAGATGGGCGGCACCTGTACAACAACAAAAACATGGTAGAGAAGAAACTTGATCCATTCACATAATTTCAAAGTTATCGGGGAAATTTTAAGCAAACTCAGGTTGCAAGTTGATAAATACTTTTGCGAAGGCAAACTTTAAAAATATTAGTGCTTCTTAAGAAAGCAAATGTCGGCCTGGAAAACAGTGATACTTGGGTTTCGTAAAGCCCCGAAACCATCTAAGCTTTAGAAAACCACAAGCAACAAGTTCAGCGCGGTCAACCAGCTTCAATAAAAGTTTCAAATAAAAATATCCTCGATTATTCATCAGGAAATAGCTATTGAAAATGGTTGTAAAACATAATAAGTCTTCATTAATAATGATTGTTGAGTTAATTCCTTAATAAAAAAAATAAAGTCCTTAATAAAAGTTCAGCGTATTTTAAAGCAGCAAATTAAATCATAATTGTACCTTTTGTAACTGATTTCATAAAGAACAATTTAACTGGTTTTAAAGTAAAAAAAAGTTTAAAAAAGTAAAATTACATCAATTTTTAATGTTAATTAAAGCCAATAAATTAAGTATTCAGACAGAAATTGCATTCGTGCAGATTTTTTGATTATTCGATTTTTTACTGTTATTCGCATCAATTGTTATTTGCATCAATAATTGATCTTTTACTTCCAGGCTGCATTTCAACAAAAAAATTAACAAAGATGCAATTGAGTGATGACAAAATAATAATAAAGCGCAAATAGAAGTTTAAAAATCTCTATGATTTTTGCGAAGAACTTAAATATGAAAACTTGAACAGCTACAGTCTAGCTGGATTGTCAGAACAACAAAAAAAAACATCTTCGATTTAGATATCTAAAAGTACAATGTGAAAAGCAGTTAAGTTATAAAATTTATGCGTCAAGTTTCATAAACTACTTGGTCTTATGGTGCGTCCAGACCTGACGAGCCGAGCCTGAGCCGCGGCAAATTCTTTTGCTGTTTCCTCAAAACACTGACAGACGATCCATTATCATGACAGATGGATTGGATGGAATCCAATGGAAAATTGGACAAAATGGAAGAGATAAAATGAATTCGCACGAAAAATGGTTTTTCTAGCTTTCTAGTATAATTCCGCATCCAGATCTAACGAGCCAAGCCCGAGCCGAGCCTGATCCCCGGCCAATTCCTTTGATGTTTCGTCAAAATACCGGCAGTAAATGGATCGACTGTCGGTATTTTGACAAAAGATCTACGAAATTTTGCCCCGAGCTAGCCATACGCACGACAACGTCAGGAGATAGTCTTGAAGTGGCGGTTTTGGTTTTATTCGAGGGGCATTCATTAAGGAAAAAAGGTCTTCCTGAAGGGAAGCCAAAAACCCCTTTTGCTTCGACCTTTAAGTTTGATACTGTCAGCCGTGGCGTTAACCGCCGGCAGTTTCAACTAGATGACCAAATCCATCCGCCCCCGCCCCGACCGGTGCAAGGACCAGCCAGCACCAGCCAGAACGAGGCAGGACGAACCCGTCAAGTCACGTTATGTTGGATTTGTGCGTTTCCAGCCTGCTAGAAACGACTGTCTGCAACTGGCAGGCAATGTTTGTTTGTCGTCACGTACTGTCAGGGACAAAATCCTCATAAAATATGGGAAGTCGCTTATACAGGGGACCATGGGTTGGGCGATCGTTTGCTCTTACATGGGTGATATTTCGCGTGAGGACTGAGCCTTGCACTCCGCTATGATAAAATTTTTCAGCGATGGTATCCATATAGTCGGCTATATAGGCCATCCCTGTAGCTTCGTGCATTTCGGTTATTCTGGTGTATCTGTCAGCCGATAGGACGCCTCTCAGGAACCTATTTTGGGTCCTTTGAACACGTCGTCTCGTGGAATCACAGACAGAGTGCCAGACAGGGGAGCCGTAGGTCAGTATGGGCCTTATAGTGGAGGTGTAGAGCAGAAGTTTATTTTGAGGTGATAGGAAAGAATTTGGCGCCAGAAGAGAGTACAACTTTCTTCGGGCCATGAAAGTCTTTTGTACAGCATAGTCAACATGCTTATTGAAATGGAGTCGGGCGTCTAGTTTGAATCCCAGGTATTTCACCTCTTTTGTTGGTTTGATAGGAGTATTTTGGACCACGAGTGGTGATAAGATTTTGTTGTTAGTGAATTTGCGCGAAAAGATAATAAGTTCCGTCTTCCTGGGATTCACTTAAAGTTTCCATTTGTCAAAATACGGCGTCAATAAACTCAGGTGATGTGCAATGCGAGATTTCGCAGCCTGAGCATAAAAAGACGATGCGTAGATAGCCGTATCATCAGCGTATAGTGCTATTTTTGTAGTGGGAAGTTTTGGAATGTCTGCTGTGTACAATGTATACAGCAGCGGCGAAATCACTGTTCCTTGTGGTACACCTGCCGCGATGCGTCTTTTGGCAGAAGTGGTATTCTCCACTTTCACCTGGATGGAACGGTTTTTTAGGTAGGACGCTATCAGGGAAACTAGGTAGAGTGGCAGTGAATGCACTGCAAACAACTTGTACAGCAGGCCTGTGTGCCAGACTGTGTCAAAGGCCCTTTGCATGTCGAGAAGCAGCATAACCGTACTTTGAAGCTTATTAAATGCTGCATAGGCATCCGTTGCGATCCTAGCAGTCTGCAGCGTTGTGTTGTGTCTTGGTCGAAAGCCAAACTGCTCATCCGGGATTAAACTTCGAAGCTCGGCTGCTGCCTGTAACCTCGAATGGATGCCAGCGGCTCAGAATCGGCTCATCAGATCTGGACACACCATAATGATTTGCTATACATGAGCTACAAGTCACCCGCGAGATCTTACCTTAAAAGTTGAAACTGTAAAAAATTAGGTCTAGAAAAAATCCGGATGAAGGTACAAGCTTCTCCCCTATAGTTTTAAAAATGAATGAGATGATTGCTTCATTTACCTGCCGATCTTTTCGACTCAAAAACCGGTTTTTTGTCCACTTGATTTGCTTTCTGGCGTAGCGTCTCGTGACCAGTTTCAGTTCATCAACGGCGAGTTGCAAAAGTTTTCTTCCTACTTCAGAGGCCTTATCAGCCTCGGACAGTATTAAGTAGGAATGGAACTCTTTAAAACCTATCGACTGGAATATTCCTTTCGTGTAATCGGGGGGTCTAGAATAAATTGCGCAACACTTGCACTTGAAATGCTCATGAAAAAAATGACTTGGGGCAACTCACCCGCCATCGATCAGTCGTTGCTGATTATAAACCTTGTGGAAATGCAAAAGCTCCTCTAACAGACCTTCTGCAATCATCTTGTCCACTCTGTCGTCTAGCCTTTTATTCAAGACGTCCTACTGAAACAAGTGTGCTTAAAGTTGCCTGTTTTTTAAATAATTGATAGTTTACACTCGCGTGGATTTAGTGAAATCGATTAAGAATGAAACAAACCTGATCGCACTGAAGCCAGAGCACAACGGCATTGTCGTATCTTAAGCCGCCCCCTGAAGTGGACTTTGATATCTTGCATTGCTCGTCAATGATTTCGCTGTGTTTCTTCCCCTGTTGGTGTAGGACCTCCAAGGACCTGCAAGTGGAAGCGACAATAAGGAGCAACTCCAATTAAACCCAAGTTCAGAACGTACCTCAAAATTTTCCTCTTGTTGTTTGGGTGTAGCCGCCTGGCCATTGCAGGATCCAACATTTTCAGCTGCTCGTGAAGCACAGAACTGGGCAGTTCGTGGTGATTATTGGGTAACAACCCAGACTGCGTAAGCACTTTTTCCTCTGGGTTTTGTACTAAAATTCTCCACAAAAGGGATTCGATGTAATAGTTGGTGCCTCCGACAACCACTGGCAGTTTATCCGACTGAAGCAGGCCTTCGATGATTGGTAAAGCTCGATTTCTGTATTCGAGCACTGTGAACAACTGATCGGGCTCCAGAATGTTGATTAAGTGGTGAGGAGCAACAGCTTGTTCCTCTTCAGTAGCCTTGGCCGATGCTATATTTAGTCCCCTGTATACCTAGCATTACGAACCTCAATTTTGAGTTTAACTGAAACAGGCATTCGGGAGTAATGTTCACCTGCATGGAGTCTGCCCCTATAATTTCTCCTCCAAACTTCGTGGCCACTTCAAGCGACAGTTTAGTTTTCCCTGACCCGGTGGGCCCCAAAATTACAACGAGTGGCAATTTTCTACTCATTTTTAGACCCATTTATTAACCCATACAGAAAACGGTTTAATCAAGACCTCAAGATCGTTTGTCAACACATGAAAAATAGGGTTACTTTGAGCAATAGGGGCTACGTCCGCTGTTGCCGTGTGGTAGTAATATTTGACGTCATTTACGTCAAGCATTTACCCATATCTTCTATAGATGTGAATGAAAAATTATTGTATGGAATTATTTTTTTAAAACTATTTTGAAGAAATAATTTCAATTCTATAGGGGCGGAGTATGATTACTTCGGCACTTTACCAACAGTCGAGAACTTTGCATTAATTTTTTTTGTCCTCTAAAACACATTTTCATATACAAATAAATAAATACAAGATGACACAACAGCTGATTAGGTCAACACTCATTTACCTTGAAACGACTATAGAATAGTCAATTTTCTTCGAAGTATTAACGCCTTAAACGTGCAGGGCCCCAAATTTGAGTATTGTGATGTAATGTGTCTCTGGAAATCAGGACTGTAATCGCGAAAAATGGACAACTCATCAGGCCTGAAATGTGCTGCATTGAAATTTCTGGGCGACAAAACAACGACTGCTAATGTGAAAAATTTTGTGGTACCAAACATATTTGGTACGCGTTCAAACGGTGAAGCCCCAAAGCCTTTTGTAATCCCCAGCTTGTTTGATACAAAAGACAGAAGTGCTGTTGACGCCCCTCAGAAAATCAGTGACGAGAATATTAGCTCTTTGTCTGAGCGAGTGAATGCTCATTTGAAGACAGACAACAATTCGTCTGAGCAAGTGACTAAGGCATTTTCCGAACTACAGCTGGCGCAGCCAGAAAGCGAACGTTTAACTGCAGGCATCGATTTATCAGTGGCCCTGAGGTCAACGGGCAGTTTACCAGCATTTACAAAAGGTAGGCAGCCTGTTTGCGAGCCCTTTGAAATTCCGTTTATTGACGGGGATGTGTCTCTGAGTCCGGAACGGAGAAAGGCACCCGCTAGGATTACTCTGACCTACACTTTGGATATCCGCGATGTGTTAATGGGTCAAGTGCTTAATTGCAAGCAGCCCTCCAATCTGGGCAAAGTGATAACTCGCAAATACCGACACAAACGAGAACATAGTGTATCTGTTCCCTTCAGCCCGACTTTCACTATAGTGAAACGATTTATGTTTACGACTCAATCGCCTGATGACTACATTACCTCACATCTGAAACGAGATGGTAAACTGGGAAATTAAACCTACATATCGGGATAGTCTGAAGAACCTTGTTTTATTATTGACGTATTTTAGTATCAGCTGCTCTTTGTCTACATGTTCATTCTACTTGTTTAACTTAGGAATTAATGTTTGGTATTGAAGCAAAATCCGGCAAACGTTTCGTTTTTTAAGCAAAAATATGTTTTATTTTAACGGCTACTTCTATTTATACACATTTTTTTTGAGAACATTCCACATACCTTCAACAATAAAGGTTCCATTATATGGCTTTCACTATTTGATTAGCATCGCGATGCTCGTCGCCCTTTCCTCGGGTTGCCCGGTACACATCACGCTCCTTATCAGGATACTTCGTGGGCAGAATCGGCGAGTGAAGATTAGCTTTAGCGTGGTATCTGGAAAACATCACTCGTTATGTAAGTTGCTGTTCAATATGACTTGGGGCGCACCTGATCCCCGCAATGTCCACCTCAAAGTGGCCACTGTTAATGAAATCGTGCGTCACTTTGAGCTTTTCGCCTTTATCATCGATGTTTTCCACAAAGCCGAGACAAACCTTTAACAGAATATATTTCATAGTCAAGACCAAGAACCCATACTTAAGAAAGTGAGAGAGCAATGGAGCACCTGTTTTTTGAACGTGAACCCGTAGCCAGTGGTGGTACAAAGTCCTACATGCTGCCCATTGCGATAAATCGGCTCTCCACCCCAAGGCCACAAGTCGGTTTCCATATCGTGGTCCTCCAGCACCAATTGAATGTACATTCTCCTTACTCCTTCTTCCCGTTGCTTTAGCAAAGCATCGCGCCCGATAAAATCTACTTTTTTCTATAAAACACCCAGCTGTGTGCTAAACATACCGCAAACTCTGTAATAGGATCTTACATCAAACTTCACTCGCCAAACTCGACCGCACTCTAAAGGAGTCGTAGTGGTGTCCAAATCCTGCCCCCAAAAGGCGTAAAACTTCTCCACTCGCAACGCCCTGGTGGCGTAGTGGCCCGCATGAGTAATACCATACTTTTCCCCCGCATTTACCAAGCTGGAGTAAACGTGCAGAGCAAACTGAAGCCAAAACGCTCTAATCATTTCCATATAATACTGCAATTTTCAACACATACCTCGTTAGGTATATACAAGACATATCCGAGCTCGCCAGTATGGGTTAGATTCATGGTGCGGATGCCATTAGCCAGGCCAATATCCAACATTTTGTATGTGAAAAATGGAAAGTGCTTTGGATCCAGGTCGGTGTCTGTAAGCTCAGACAACAGCGTTCTAGTGAAAGGGCCCATAATGCAAAGAGCTGTAAACATGCTGGTTACATCCGATATGGCCACGGTCGCCGGGAGATGCTTTTGCAACCACACTTTGCACCGTGTCTGTTGGATTGTGGGGGCAATCATCATATAGCTGAACAGATATGGAAAATACTCATGAAATGATTGCTTGCTTGAAAAAATACAAAAAGTCCGTACAGATTAAATTAACTTACTGATTGGGCGAAAGCCTTGCCAATGAGCAATCGTTCTCGTAGCCTCCCTTGGAGTTCTGCATGCCAGTATGAATAATACTGCCCACTGGAACGTCTACATCGTTGGAGCAGACGAATTGAAGCGCCTCGACAACCTCGTTTCCTTTCGACTGAACCGCCATATAAAAAACCGAGTGTTTCTTTTTAAAAGCCAACTAAAACTCACCCAAAGATCGACTTTGGTAAACGACGAGTAGTCACTGATCCCAACGCCTTCTCGGCATGCTGCATATTCCCTGGCCACAAAATCGAACCAAGGGGGCTTTCCAAATGTATTCGTGTATGCTATCCTGTAGGGCATTGACCAGTCGAAGTCTTCATGATCTGTAAAACAATTAACAAAGGTTTTCCAATCGTATCAGGCCATTGACGCTTCGCTCAACCTCGCATAGCTTCGAAATCGAACCAAGTAGGCCGCTCGTAGCCCATCACCTGGCCAAATACCGCTCCTGCTTCACGAAGTTTAGGGTAAACTGGTGACATCCTCAAGTTGCGTCCAGTTTGGAACTCGTAAAAAGGGTAATTCATGCCGTAGTGCAAGCCGGGCACTGAAATTATTACCTAAAGTCCCCCGTCAACTCAAAAATAGCCAATTTACCTTCTTTCACTCGGTCTCGAAGGAATTTCCGGTTGTTGTGCAGACCTAAAAAGCGCGAAACTTCCAACTCGTACATGTCGTAGCCAGTCTCTCCGTTAACAATTAGCTCGGCGGTCGCTTTGCCCACGCCACCAGCCGCTGAAATTCCCACCGTTTTCATCCCAGCTGCAACCAGGTAGTTGCGAATCTAAATACATGGAACATCAAGTGAAAGTTCAGTTAGGATGAGCGAATGTTTCACCTCAGGAGCTTCGCCAACGATCCATTTACAATCGGGGCTGAAAGCCTCGGGTCCGTTGCACAGCCGGTCCAACACAGCATTGCCCAAGCTGGGCACCCGATGGAGAAGTTGCTCAAGAAGCACATGGAAGTGATCCCAGTCCTCTGGAAGTTGCCGCTCCTTTGAACTGGCTACAAAAAATATATCGATAAACAAAAATTATAGACAAAATTCGTCGGAACCGTTTCTATTAAAAGTAGTGACTCACTTGGTATTTTGCCGTCCTGAAAAGCTGGTTTGGCGACCGGTTCAAATCCTCCAGCCAACAGGCGACCGTTGTTTTCCCGAAAATAGACGTGCCCATCCTGATCACGCACCACTACAATAACACAATATTGAATCGCGCGATGTTGAAAATTTGATTCTGACCTGGAGTCATGGGGTCTAGTCCAGGCACTGGTTTGGTGTGTAAGTAATAATGCTCCACCGCATGTAAGGGCACTTTGACATAGGGCTCCGACATCTGTCCGATCCCTCTCGCCCAAAAGCCGGCGCAATTGACGAAAAACTCGCAGTTAACCGGGCCCAATGTTGTATCGACCGCTGCCACTTTCCCGCTTTCCTGTACCACTTTCTTCAGTGAGCAGTTTTCAATCACCTTCACTCCTGGAAATGTTTGCTTCCAAGCCCGTTTCACTAAAATCATCATAAACCTACCCATTTTCATAGCTTCATCCATCAGTGAAATGCACGTTTCGTATGGGTCGCCCACTCCATCCCCCGGTATCCACATACCCCCATAAAGATCGTCCACATTCAACAAGGGGCATTTGGCCTGGCACTGGGCAGGAGTGAGGATTTCGCAGTCAATTTTCCACGCTCTGACAAGGGAAAACACTTTGAAATTACTCTTGCTTGCATGGAATGCATTCACTCACATGGACTGTGCCTTCATTTTTCTGAAGTTAACCAAACGATCGCGAGTCCTGGCCAAATTCAAGCTGCCACATTGCTTCCATCCCGTGGCCAGTCCTGCAGCCTCGAGTTGTTCGTATAAAGCCACACTGGACTTCGTCAGGCTAACTTGACTCAGGGTGGGTTTGAAGACTCCAATTAGACCAGAAGAATTCCAAGTGGTCCCACCTCCAACTCTATACAACAAAGGGCATTGCAAACGGCTCTAGTCGTTTGTAATCGTAGTATTTACCGGTTTTGCTCAATCAGGACCGTGTCGGAACCCCAACCGAGTTTTCCCAGGTGGTAGGCCACGGAGGCCCCCATAATGCCACCCCCACATATCACCACTCGGGCGTGGTTGGGGGGCGGAGTGACTGGGTCCCCGGGGGAGATTCGTTGCTCTGAGAGGGCCGACAGAACCCTAAAAATTCATAAAACCAACTGGTAATGACGAAAAAATTTTAGTACCTTTTAAAGCTTTTTCTGACAGGTTTAGAAGTCTGGGCTTTGTATTTGTATCTGGAAAGCATGTTTGTTACTTTCGGAAGCAATTCTACTTAGTTTGAGGCATTATTTAACTGGAAATTTTGACATTTTGGTTAAAAAGATTGTTTTGAATTTTCAAAGTGAGGTTATTTTAAAGTAACTCCTTGGATTGAAAGTAGAGATGTCCATTGTCACTTTATTTGAGTGTTTGTTCGGTTGCCGGCCCTTTAAATAGGTGCCTCGTTCATCTTTGTCTGATCCTCTGTAGAACAATAGCAGTAAAGAATAGATGGAGATTGGACGGTTTACAGTAGAACCGTAGCCACTCGAGATTTATATTTTAAAATTTCGTTTATTATTTAGGACATCGTAAGATTTTTTGGCCCAAAAGAAAAAGATTTAACCTGACTTATATTACGAAAAAAAATCGGACTTCTCTGCGGTAGATGATGAAAGTTTTTCAAAAAAAAATTTTTTTAAATATCGAGACAAAAGTTGATGGTTTTTAATTAATAAAATTCACTGTGAATTTGTTCTTTTCAATATTTTGATGAAGTTGATTGGAGTTCATCCGCTTTGACCGAGTGGTGAATTCTTGAGTGTCTAGGTACAAAAACTACCAGAACTTTTTATTTAGGAGCTGAAATCAACTGTTTTTTTATTCACGTTGATCATCTTTTCTTAACATTTTTTTGCGCAAAAACTATGAATCATACAAGATTTTCCAAAGAGTACAAAAATGTCAAAAAAGGATAAGACCATCAACCTAAAAAAAACCAGTTAATTTCAGCCACCACATAAAAAGTTCTGGTAGTTTTTGTACCAAGACACTCAAGAATCCACCACTTGACCAAAGCGGATGAACTCGGTTTCTTCATCAAATCATCAGTTTTACATAAAAACAAATTCACAGCGAGTTCCATTAAAATCCGTCGAATTTTGGACTCGATATTTCAAAAATAAACATATTTTTTTAAGAACTTTGATAAATCAATAGGAGCCAAACATTTTGTCTTAATAAAAGTTAGGTAAGATCGTTGTCTTTTGATGCAAATAATGTCGCAGGACTCTTTTTATCTTATATGCTTATGAATGTATATGCACCCTGTATAAAACTCCTTTTTTCCAAGTATAATATTATTTAACTTTGCAATCTGTTTGTGAAAATATATCATACAGGAAAAAATTGTTTTAAAACCACGGCAACATTCGAATTTTTGGATTCCACAGTTAACTTTTTAAATATATTAGATTATTTATGCTTTAATTTTGCTGATGTAAGGCAAGTTTTCAAAATAAGCCATTATAAAAAGTTGTTTGTTTGCCTAATAATAGGAATCTATATAATTTCTAAAGCGCACTAATGCCACTTCCATTGATTGTCTGTGCTTGATTATACACATTATAGTTTGATGAAAGGATAAAAGATGCAAAAAAACGATAACCGAATGGTTGGTTTCCTGATGGCAATACCGATAGTTCAAACAATATTCCACGGAACACGAAAAGTTTTTTGTAACGTGGCTCAGTTCATAAAGCGCTCTATCTGTATCCAGACAAAGCTTGCTGGAAATCTCTAGATATTCGGCTCAACATATAATGATAATTCCGCAAATTAAAGTTAATTATAAGATACTATTCATTTGTGGTTTGGCTGGCATCCTGCTGATGGTAATAGGAATTTATGCAGGGTTTTATTTGGCACCTAGAATTGTCCATGACAAAATATTAGAAGTAAGTTTTTTGCAATTTTTTTTACACATTTTAACACTATTTCTCTGAAGAAGCTATTCAGACTGTTTCCAATTAAGTCGGGAATACTTTTTTCGTAGTATGAATGTGAAGAACCCAAAATTTTTTTATTATCCTGACTAGGGAAGAAGCTTGTACCTTGATCTGGAATTTTTCGAGACCAAATTTTTACTATAAATTTACAAATACTCAATAAATGTTTTCAATTGGAGGATAAATTTGTTTCGCAGGCAAAAGTACTTCGAGAAGGTACCGAGCAATGGAACACTTTTATGAAGGTTCCATTTCCATTCCAATTCAAAGTGTACCTTTTCATCGTAGAGAACGCGGAAGAGATTCAAGCGGGGGTCAAGCCCTTGGTAAAAGAGCAAGGCCCTTATGTGTACCAGTGAGTGATTTGAAACCATATTTGTAAATCATGTGTGTTTCTTGTATGCAACTGTTCAGGTTGACCAGATGGAAAGATCAAGTGGCGTGGAACCATTCCACCGACGAAATCTCTTACCACGAATACGAAGCATATAAATTTGATGCAGAGTCATCAGGGGGGCTGAGTGAACAGGATTTAGTCACTGTTTTAAATCCTGCATTTTTGGTAAAGCTGCCTTTAAGCACACTAATTTTTTCGCTATTATAAAAATATTATAATTTGAATTCATTCCAGAGCTTTTTATATACCGCCGAAATGGATCCAGCCACCAGGGACTTTCTGCCACTAATAGACGAGTCTCTGGATGCGATCTTCGGCAGCTACAACAGTCCGTTTTTTACCAATATCACTGTCCGGGAGTTTCTGTTTGATGGACTGCGAATATGCAAAAATGGGTGCAATGATGATGGTTTCGTGGCCAAAATGGCCTGTAACAAAATCAAGGAGCGGATGGCTGTTACCAAGCAAATGAGAGCTGATGGAACTGATATATTATACGCATCGTTCCACTATGTAAGTCTGGAACAGTTCTGCAGAAATATACAGGGTGTCCGGTAAACTTTCGCGAAATACTCCGCCTGATGAAAAAAAGGTCCATTCTCGAAAAGTCAGAAATTGAAAAAATTACATTAGTGAAAATATCATGGCTTTCAAGATATTTACACTTATTTCAAAATCGACCAAAACATTTGTTTTAGTATTTTAGTGTCGGGAATTCTCGTAGTTCAAGAAAGCTCTTCAAAAGATTTTGAATGTATGCTTGGCCTAAAAAAAACTCATCAAGGATAGTTATTTTGATGTCTATAAGCACAAAAACTAGCACCATTTTTTGGGATTGGGAATGGTCTATTCCTTAAACAGTAAATATTTATTTGACCGCTAAGCTGAGGCATGTACAATTTTCCCAATACAAAACAATACCGTTAAAATGGACTGCTACCGAATATTAATACCTAATATTATTTCACATAACGCAAAAAAAACTGTAAGTAAATGTTCAAAGTGGTCTCGATTTGAACTGATGCAGGCTCTACATTTTTGTTATAAAATATCTTTTTCTTGATCCCCTGGTGGATAGTTTCGCCTCTGTTTGATGGCGAAAGCATCACTTTAACCCATTACAATAGCTTTCGCCAAGCGTCAAGAACCATTCTGACTCAGTCACTAGCAACGGCAAATTTCGTTGAAAAATCGTTTCGGACGTTTTGTCAACATTTTCAAATCCGTTCGAGCACGGAAATCAACGCGACGAATAAATTTTTCTTCATCCCGTGTGGAAAGTAATAACTTTCGCCACGCACGCTGACAGCTTGACTGTTTGTCACTGGCTGTGTCTGGCACTGACTGTTTGGACAACATTTTCAAAGCCGTTTTTTTGAAAACATTATTATTTTCCCGGCTAGGGATCAAGAAATATCTTTTTGTTCAGCGACATTGAGCTTAGCTAATTTACTGCGCGGCTCTAAACAATAAAAACAATCTAAGGGACTTAAATCCGGTGATCGTGGTGACCAAAAAATAGGTCCTTGATGTCAACCTATGTGGAAAAAAAACTTAAAAGGATCTCGGTAGAGTAGTGATGAATTATTTGCACTGCCTACACGCCGCAAATAAAATCCAGTTCTGCATATTCTCAATTTTAACTCAAAATGTTAGAGCCCTCTTAATTCACCACTGTCAAGAGTCAGCCCTCCACCTCTGTCGAGTCGATCGTTTTTGGTTTTATAAAATTCCCGTTAGTGGGTGAGTAGGTTAAGGGTCATAAAAAGGGTAAGGCCCATATGCGCACAGTGATCGAGTACTTTGTGTTGATACCACACCCTTTTTTGGTGAATATAATAGAGTTCAGTTGTTCGAATGTTTGGAGTGTTTTTGTCTGTTTATTAAACGAGATAAGCAATTTCAGCTTTTTATTTCGAACCGGGTTATGGAGTTAAAACGGGTAATTTTATCCGACACAACACAAAATATTATAGAAGAAAGGGATGGATTAACTTTTAATAGATTGGAAGAAGTCAAAATTTGTAGTTAAGTAAATAATGCAATGGAAACAATGGAATTTTTTTGCAATGTGGCGTTTCAAGTCAATAAATTGCGAGGAAAGGGTATGGAACAGGGTGGAAAAATAGGACTTGTTTTATTTAATGGCAAAAAATATTTACTGTCTAAGGAATAGGTACTAATTGTATCATTTCAGAGTCCAAAAAAATAGTGCTTCTTTTTGTGCTTACCTGTGCTACAGTAGAACGCAAAAGGTAGATAATAGATAATTTAGTTATAAGGCATGTGTATTAAAATGGAGTTTTTTTAATCCACGGCAAACATTCCAAATCTTTTGATGAGCATTTAAATTAAGACTATTGCCGAAATTGAAATACAAAAAATATGTTTTCTGAGTAATGGAATATCAAGTTCTCAAGTCACTTGATATTCTTGGTTCTTCTCAAAGATGGACCTTTCATCAGGAGCAGTATTGTCGAAGATTTACGGGACACTCTATGTACAACCATACAGACCCGTAATTTTAAGTACACATAGAGGAACAACAGCCATCAGGGATACATCACAGTGGCTGCTGGACAGAAGAATGAGACAACCATTGGGGAAATTACTCAACTGAACCATCAGAGTACGCTCAATGTCTGGACGAAGGACCAATTTGAATGCAATCGGGTATCTGGATTAACTACAGTGTTTCCCACTAACGTCGGGGTCGATACCACGTTTCAGTCGTTTTCTGAAGACATTTGCAGGTACAAGGTGACCCGACGATAGAGTAATAGTGTATTACGGTACGCGAGACGAAAGTCGAAAGTCATGCACGCAGTGGCGGGGCTTCGACTTTCGTCTCGCGTACCGTATACTTTTTTTCTTGATCCTCGGTGGAAACTAGCCGGGAAAAGTACAAGGTTTTGAAAAATTGTCAAAACAGTCAGCTGACAGTCAGTGACAAGCCGACACGCTGCCAGCGTGCGTAGCGAAAGTTATTACTTTCCACACAGGATGAAGAAAATTTCGTTCGGCGCGTTGATTGCGATGCTCGTATGGTTTTGAACATGTTAACAAAACGTCCGAAACGATTTATCAACGAAATTCGCCGTTGCTAGTTACCGAGTCAGAAAGGTGCGTGGCGAAAGCTATTGTAATGGGTGAAAGTGATGCTTTCGCCATCGAAAACAGTGGTGAAAGTACGTACTTTCCACCAGGGGATCAAGAAAGAGTAGTTTACGCTTAACCGGTAGGTACTATATTTGTTTAAAATGTCTCATCGTCAAATTGTAAAGTTACTAAACGCGCATATAGTTTATTTACAATATGACGATAAGAATTTTGAAACTAATAATACCGGCTATGCCTAAACTTACTTCAATCTCCTGTTGGGACACTCTGAATCGTTAAGTTGTTCACTGTGGAACGACGCGACTACTTATGCTTCAGGACAGTTTCCTTCGAGTATTCCAGGCGGGAAATGGTGGGCCTCATTAAGGGCAACAGGTACGAGGCGTTGAAAAGTACGTTTAACACGTCGAAAAATGCATGCTTTTGCACCGATCGCACTCGGAACTTCGATGGCAACGTAGGCTGTTTGTACAATGGTGTTTTAGACCTCACAACATGCCAAGGTAACAGGGGCAGAGCCTAAGCTTAAGATTTAATATTTCAAAAGTATCTGGATTGGAACAGACTGGTATGGTTGCAATAAGACCTATATAGCACCTCTCTCAAGCGACTACCGATATCTTCCAGTTCGATTAATGGTAGTCACTGCTTAATATATAATGTATGCATTGGATCAACGCAAACTTTTTACACTTGACTATTGTCGATGAAGCGCAACGAAATTTACGTTAACTGCCTAGTTATCCACAATGCAATTAGGTTGCAGTCATAAAGGTGTGGCGATCAGCGGAATCGAGACCAAGAGGTCGATGCACCTCTCAACCAAACCTCAACGCACTTAGTGAATCTTCTGCCAGTCCATCATATGCCTTCGAGCGGTACCAGAAACTGGTATTACAAATGACCCGTATAAAGCATACCATTCAGCTCTGTATCGCCCAGTTCGACCATGGTTCTGGTACGCGTATGGATCTGGCTATCGATCTGGCTGGTAGCGGACGGAAAAATCTACCGCCGGTGCGATCTAGTTAAAGAGCTGAGAAACTTTGATGTGCCCGAAGAGGAAATTGGTACATGGGTGTGCATTGCTCGCCACGAGTCCAACTACGACACTGAAGCGATGAATCCAGGCAGTGGCGATCATGGACTCTTTCAAATTTCGCAACTCTATTGGTTAGTAGAATTGGATAAAGCTACGCGTGAAAGATCCCAACCTTTTCCACTAACCTTGCTGACTGAAAAATTGCTACTTTCCTTGAAGCTTAAGGCAATCGAGATTTGCCTTCCATCATAACGTAAACGAAGTTTGTTCATTTAGACACCAAGCACTCATGTTAGTCGCCCATACAACAGACAACAAATGTAATTAATCTTATCTCCTTTAATCTATCTCTCAAAAAATTACATTAGAAACAAAATAACTCACTTAAAATATCAAAAACAGATACTAATTGCTATATGTTCATGCAACAGTAATCATCTTATCATAAACAGATGCAAATTGATTCGTTATTGAACCTTAGCATTCGATTATTCTTTGAATGGCTAACGGGAAATGTTGGATTTCGCTGCTTTTAATTAATTACATCGGCTCAAAGTGGATTGATTGATCGAGTGAAGGTTTAACTATATAAACACAGTTGACTTAACATTACGCTAATTCGAACGGCAAATCTAGTAAGCTTAAGGAGGAGTTAAGTTTGATTTTTGATGATAGAAACAATAGAAACAAGAGTGACCAGTCAAATGTGAAGTTGGAAGCAAATATATACACAAACTGATGATGGTGGATAAAGACACCGAAACGTATTTGTAACATTTTAAATAATAAACAATAAAATTGACTGAAACCCAGGAATACATTGGAATGGATAGAAACAATTCCATTTGAAATTTACATGGTGTTTCCTTATAAGTTGGCACTCCCCTACACAGTTTATTCCAAAAATTTTAGGTGTTCTCATACGAAAAAAGTCAAATAATGTTAGGTCTGGAGATCGTGGTGGCCACTCAATACCAATCCATGTATCCTACCACCGTGTTGTTGAAAATGTAGTAAATCGTTTAAAAACAGAGCATCCTTCAACATTCCTGCCCATCTTAGGAAATCACCTTGTACAAAGCTAAAAATAGAAAAATACATTTCCCCTTTCAGGTGTTCGCCTCCAGGAGATGGTTATGGTTGCAACTCCCCCTGTGAAAAATTCCGGGATGATGACATCGGGGACGATCTTCAATGCGTTCGAAGAATCTTCAGAGAACACAAACGCATATCCGGAAACGGGTTTAATGCCTGGGTGGTCTATCCGTTGTACTGCGCCCAGAACACCACTCAGTATGTCCAGGACTGCTCGCAAGAACCCTCGGGACCAGCCAAGCCTACTAATGGCACTGATAATGAAATATCAGTGGAGGAAGAGGGCGATGGGTACCACTTTCCGGCCTTGCCAAGCTTAGCAAAAGAACCACTCCAGAAGGATAGAGCGGAGAAGCAGTTGCCATTTTCAAAAGTTTCCATACATTATTCGATCCCCGTGAACAAGGGGGTGTTTCGTCAGCTTCCTTTCAACAAACATTCCATCCACCACTTCATTCCCCTTATTGGTGGTTCAGATCAGAGCTACCCCACTAATGAGCCCAGCGAATCCACCACTTCCATGAAAGAAAATGACGATTCGCCAGTCACGATGACTGAACTGTTGGAACTAGAACCGACTACTACTAAGCGGCGTTTTTCGACTTCGACAAAAAATAGATCCTCTGAACCTTTGCTGGCTAGCAGCTCCATCCCTTTAGGCAGCATAGCCAGGAAGGCCAAAAATGAAAGTTCGCCTACTACTCCGCTTCTGGCTTTTCGTTCTTCAGCTGCGCAAACCACCGAAACTCCAGAAGGACGGCAAGTCACCTTTGCACCGGGCTCTTTCTTCAGTTGGATTTTTAACAGTCAAACTTTACCGCCAATTCTGCCGCCAGCAAGGCCTCCACGACCTCAAGGAGGTCCAGCGCGGCCCCCCACCATGAGGCCCGGAGGAGGAAGACCTGGACAGGGTCCAGGTCCAAACAGACCTGATGGCTTGCTGACCACGCGCCGACCCCTTCCAATAAGGCCGAGCCCTATGGGGCACCCTCACCGAAGAAGACCTGGAGGTATCAAGTCCAATTCACCTTCAGCAGAAAGAGCTAGGAAGTTTGTCAAACTTGATGGGGCTGTGGAAGTGGCACTGGATGACAATTTCGTCTTTGTGAGAACCATGTACGGGTATCGGCTGCTGAAGGTGCAGAGATAGGGCCTTATTGCAACCGCCCGACTCCAAGACTGATTGTTCATGTTGCTCAATGTATTATAAGTAGTTTTCTTTAAGTGAACATATTTTTAAGGGGCCCCTGTCCTGGTGTCTTTTCCCCATTTGCTGTACGCCGACTCAAGGTATCTGGACAAGGTGGAAGGCTTGAACCCTGACCCTTCGAAGCATGCAATGTTTGTTACTTTGGAACCAGTAAGTGAGATCACCGAAGCATTCACATGTCCACAGACGATGTTTTTTTGCAGACTAGTGGAACTCCTTTGAAGGTGGCCAAAAGAGTACAATTCAACCTGCTGCTGAGAGCAGTTCGGAATATTACTAGCTTGGAAACTGTAGGGAATTCTATAGTGCCCATGTTTTGGATCGAGGAGGTGAGCGCTCAATATTGAATTAATTTTTATCGCAAATAATCAGGTCCATAGGCAATATTGAATTCAAAATCAACTACTCCGTTTTTTTTTCTGATTTCAGTCGACGGCCTTGCCGGAAAAGTACCAGGATTTTATTAAAAACAAAATATACCGGACTCTACTCATTATGGACATAGTCAGATATACAGTTCTTGCCTTGGCCCTTGCTGTTATTGTTTGTTGCATCGTATTGTTTATTTATGCGACGTGAAAAGTGAAATGATATTGAAAACAACTTTTAATCACAATCAATATATTTGAGTAGACAGTGTCCTCATTTTCCCATTTTAGTAGAACTTTTCAATAGTGTAAAAACCTCTAATTCGGGTTTAATAAAATATAGAACGTCACGCAATGGATTGTTTGTTTCGTTTGCTTTCATCCACCTGTGCAATCTGAAGTATTGATAAACCTCTGAAGTACTAATTGAAACCATTCCATTTTTAACATGAAAAATTACGTTAATATAAGTGCTTATTTGTCAATCGGAGCCCGATTTTTTCAATAGCACAGCTTCATTTCCATTGCCCACATTCTGGGCCATCCCTTATTTTATGTTACAACTGAGTCGTTGCAAACATCATGATCAATCACATGAATGATTTAAGATAAAAACAATCACTTATCTTTTGAAGTGTTCATTTGCTTGCGTTAGTTAGAAACTACTATAGAATATACAAAACGAAGTTAGTTAGAAACTGCAGATGGCTGCGAGTGCTAGGTGGTGCATGATTTGAATACAGAAAAGAGGACTAAGAAACGCGAAAACATGTGTAAGAACTGCTGCTCCCCAAGGATGGTTTTCTTCTACAACCTCCTGTCTGTTTTGCTGTTGATCGTGTCGTTAGTGTTGGCGTTTTGGGGCCTGCCTCAAATCATTCTCAACCAGATACACAAAGTAAGTCTCGAAAACTATATACAGGGTGATTGATTGGACCTGCGCCTGGTCTAATTGCTCTGGGACAAACAAATATATGTTCCTTAAGAAAATTGACTCTATGTGGGAGAGCTCAAGAAAAAAATAAATAGTGAAAGCTTCTGAACGATCAGGATAAAGATGAGAATTTTACAAGCCAACAGTGAGGTATTTTGATTAATTGCCCCTTTTATTAGATCAAGAAAAGCATAGATAAAGAACGGCTAAAGTGAAGAAAGATCATCATGTTCTGCTAAGAGTAAATTTCTGGTTCTGGAATCCATCCCTAGAACCGTGCGGCT
This sequence comes from Dendroctonus valens, assembly GCA_024550625.1. NCBI lineage: Eukaryota > Metazoa > Arthropoda > Insecta > Coleoptera > Curculionidae > Dendroctonus > Dendroctonus valens. The sequence continues at coordinate 1,159,058 of JAJTJO010000284.1, read as the reverse complement.
AAAATGTTGAAAAATAACTGAAAACAGACCTCAGTTTTAACTGTTTATCTAAAACCGTGTAAAAAGTCTGGAGGAACCCTAACTCTTTGCTTGAGTTATGATACAATCTCAATGTCTGTTAGATCAATTTTTCATTACAATATTATTGTTTTCCTGCCACCTAAGAACGGTCGACTGATAGGACAGTGTTCGTAGTTTCTTCGAGAACTTACATTTTACCTTTCTTGTCGCTATTGACCAATTAGAGGTGTTTCGTCTACAGCCGACCGTGTCCTTTATGTAGAGCTTACATGCATGGATTTAGTGTCGCCAGTAGTCGCGCAACATCTATTTGTATGCCAGGAAAAGGGGCCCTTTAGTTATAAGTTGTGCATTGTATTGCAAACATGATCTCAAAAAAATACCTAAGATGATAATATTAGAAATCTTAACTACGACAGTCTAATTGAAGAACTGCAGTTGACCACAAAAAGTATCTCAGACTGGATTCTCATACTTTTGAAGAACTTTTTCTATAAATATTCTAAATTGCAGCTTTTGACGTGTATGGATTTGCAAGTTGAGAATTTTTTAAAGACAGGCTTGTACTGTTGGGTTACATTTATAAGTAACCAAGCGGTGCAGAATTTTTAGGAATTCAACAGATGTTGCAAAATCGACTGATTTTTTTTACATTTGCCACTCAAGGCTTCTTCTATAAACTTCCGGAATTTCAAGTTTGAATCTGAATGGATTTCCAAGTTGTGAATTTTTAAAGACATACTTCTACTGTTGGGACACATTCATGTCCCGAATTTCAGAAATTTATCAGAATTTTCATAAATATATCAGAAACAAAACGAAATTCGAAAAAATAACAAGAGACAAAAAAGTTTCCAAATGAATCAGTTGATAGTACTGTGTTCAATGTTGTTCAATTTTTGTTGCAAAAAATGACAGGTGACCCACAAAATACCCTTCTAAGAAGATTGGATGGCTCAAACCTAAGGAGCATTTGTAAGGTCATTAGAAGTGTGTATTCCGAATTTCACTACAATCGGATGAAAGGTTCAAAACTTATGAAGAATAAATAAACTAGAAAAGTTTTTCCAGCGCATTTAGGGAACATTTTTATACCATGTAGGAGCATTATTCTAATTTGTTCTATTGACTACCGAAGTTTTCACCTGAATCACCCTGTATAAGCAAGACAGGCAATTGAGAAAAGCAATACCTCCAAAGCAAAGGTTGCTTGCCACTTTAACTCCAGTCTGTAGACGCTATGTATATCTCATAAGCAGACATAAGATTCATAGAATTTGAGAAATTTTATTGTCAGTTCTGCTGATCACTTTATTTTCAAAGCCGCACAAATTAACCAGAATTATACTTCTTACCTCCAGCAAAACGAAAATTCGACTGAAAACTGGAGAACCATCCTGCAAGTACTTGTTTGCACATGCAACAATAGCAGACTTTACTGTCTATGCATTTAAAGACTCAGTCGATGTTTACACATGCAAATTTAATTTACTGGCGTCACTCAATCAAGGCATGTTTAAACTTGCCATTATTTAATATGGAACAGTAGGGATCGAGTACAAAGGGTAGTTTGGGTACTGTATTCCAGTAATTTGCTCAAATTGTTCCTAGCAAACCGAGCTGACAGAAAACACAGACCAATGGGACAGATTCAAAGAACTTCCCTTCCCCATGGAGTTCAACGTAAGGTTCTTCTTAGTGACCAACCCCCTAGACGTTTTAAATGGATCAATGCCTATCTTGGAGGAATCACCGCCCTACAAATACAAGTCTGAACTGAACAAAATATAAATTTTGCAGTGGAAAGCAGTATCCATGTTATAGGTCCACTATCAAAAAAACGGACATTCGAGTCGACGACATTGTGGAAGACAGTGTGACCTACAGAAGGTCCTTCAGCTTCGAGTTTGATGGCTCGGGGACAACAAGAGAAGACGATAATATCACCGTAATCAATCCACTGCTGATGGTAAATCACCAGCTTTGGGATGCAGGGAAGGAAGTTAATTTAAAGGATTTTGTAGGCATCTTTTCAGCTGACCAATGATATTCAAAGACTGGCAATGGCTGGGTGTAGAAAGTATATATTGGAACCGGCCGGATTGGATCAAGTCTTTCTTACGACCACAGTGCGTAAATTGCTGTTTGAGGGGATTTATTTTGGGTTCAAGAACGCTACTGGCAAAGGAGTGGCTTGCGAAATAATTCGCAAACAGCTTGGAAATATTGTGGCCAATATCCGGGTGATAGAACACCTCAATGACACCGATCAGGACTGTTACCGTCTTTCCATTTTTAACTACGTAAGTAAATTGATCTGCATGCGTCCAGAAAGAAATTGAATCTTTCCAGAAAACCGACAACTTCCTAAAAAACTCTCCCGATGGAATATTCACGATAAACCGTGGCAGAAACAATGCGACCGCCTTAGGGAGCATCATGCGATGGAACGGGGCCACCACAAGCACCACGTACGGCACCTCAAGGTCTGAAAACAACGTAACTTGTCACGCCATCAAAGGTACCGATTCGACCATCTACAGCCCTGAGATCGAGGCGGGTGAAAACTTGATGATTTTTAACACGGATTTGTGTAGGTAAGCGGTGGATGTGCTTTTGTAAATGTATTGGTCAACGAGTCCATTGATTTGCAGAACTATCCAGCTTGTTCAGGTGTCCTCGAACGAAGTCTTTAAAGGCATAAAAGCGTTTAGGTATACCACGGGAGACACTTTGTTCAAGCCCCAAACGATTCTGAAGGAAAACGACTGTTATTGCTCGCATGGTACCAAAGGTGCTGACGGAAAACCGAGCTGCTTCTTAGACGGTCTGCTAGACTTCAGGCCTTGTCTTGGTAGGGGTCTTCACCCAAAAGCACAGTTCATCAAACTAGTTTAAACTCTGTGGTTTACAGGGGCACCGGTTTTAATTTCCCAACCACATTTCCTGCACGCGGACGAAAAATACATCCGGGCGGTTTCCGGCCTCAGTCCGGATGAGGATAAACATGGCATTTATCTGATATTAGAACCAGTAAGGAACTTAGTGTCAGAAACCGCTAATTCAGAACGTCATGCAGAGTGTCTGTACAAAATCCTAACTTAGATTCCTAGGGGGAAAACATGATGTTTTAAGCTAATTAATTTTTTTATCTTAACTTTGACCCTTGTATTTCGAAAACCGTTCACTTTTGTATTAGACAAATTAGTATAATTCTCATGGGATTTTGTTCAGAAATTTTAAAGACAACCTGTATCTGTACATTTTTAGAACACCGGTACGCCATTGGAGGGCAAGAAAAGAGTCCAAATGAACTGTGTGCTACGAAGACAGCCACTCCTCTCCAGCATAACACCGCCAAAGATGTACGAAGCAGTGGTTCCCTTATTGTGGCTGGACGAAGTAAGAAGAGCGAAGTCTGGCAAAGACGATACTTACCGATGTGTTTTGTAGGGATTCACTTTGCCGCAAAAATACCTGGACGATCTGAACGAGAAATACTTCAAAACTGTGCGAATTGCCACCGGATTCAAATTTGGCTTCATCGCGGTGGCTCTCGCCCTACTTGTGAGCTGTTTGTTCGTAGCGTGGCGAAAGATGTATTTCAGAAATGCAAAGTAAATTGTTCAGCTTCAGTTTGAATTTTCCTGTTAGAGCATACAGGTTTGAAACACGATTCTACTGCTTGAAAAAGGTTTGTTAACTTCGTCAAGGAGTCGTGAGCATAGCTTCAATCACTCGGTTTCTTGTGTAAACATTTCCCTCGGTTGTACGCACTGTATGCAGCTTGATTTACTGTTAGCTGAGTTGATTTTCTTGGTCCAATGTTTACTTACCTACCTTCTACTTGTCCTTGGATTATGAATCGCTCCAAGTTGTCCTCATGCCTTTTCTGTAAGTGTCCGAAGTATCTGAGGATTCGAGCTTGCACTGTTTTCGACAGTCGTTGGGGTTCTTTGATTTCGTTCATGATTGAAGCATTAGTTCTATTTGCTGTTCAAGGAATTGGCAGGATTCTTCTCCAGCACCAGAGCCGAAACGCGTGAATCTTTCTGCATTCGACCATGTTCCCTTAGAGTAGCATCGGGAATATCAATGTTTTAATGATTTTTGTTTTTTTTTGTATTTAGTATGATAGCACTGTCTCGTCATGTTTTTTGAATGCTTTTTGTTGTTCGTCGGGCAATTTTGCATCGACAATTGATTTCTTGTGAACAACCACGCTAATTTGAAATCAGTGTTCCCAGGTAGACGTACTGGTTAACGACTTGACATTGGCCCATATGTTGGATCTCTGACCGATTACTCTCTGTTCTGTCAATAATCATCACTTTGGTCTTCAAGTAGTTGATTTCCAGGCCAAGGCTGTTGCTCTCAATTTCTAGTTTACGTAGGATTTCCAGAAGTTTATCTGGGGTGCTAGCTAACAAAACGGTATCATCTGCATATCGCAGATTAGAAATGTTTACTCCGCAAACCGCAATTCCACTCATTCATTCAATCACCTCAGAATGGGTGAGAGGATGCACCAGAGGAATCAGTGGCAACAGTTGATCGGGAACTCCCAAGACTTTCAGGACTGTCCTGATGCAATTCCACTCAGCACTATAAAAAGGCCTTGCGTTGGTCAGTTGTCGACTGATTGCTCAGTCATAAATGCGTTAAAAAAGGAACAGATTTTGGCTGTGTCAAAAACAAGCTCATAAAACGGAGTTCTGGCAAATTAGCGCTCCGCAGCTGGGTTTAGCTAGCTTGTTTGTAACATTTCCAAAGTCCTACACTTGAATAGGGATGAAAGGAACACCCAGGTGCTTTTGCCTGTATTTGTTACGATTCTAGAATATCTAAAATTCAAAGAATCAGAAATGAGGACAAAAGACAAAGAGCAGATGCACAAGAAGCAGGTCTGGAAAGGAGAGGATTAAGATGGTTTGTACATATGACGAGGATGGATGAACAAATATTACCCCGAAAAATGTTGAAACGGCACCCACCAGGACGGAGGAAGAGAGGAAGATCCAGAAGATCATAGAATGAGGGCATGAGAGAAGCAATGGAAGCCAGGAAAGAGACCGATGGAGATTGGGAACGGAAATTCGGCGACTTTTTGTATAATACCCGATATACATGGTACGATTCTACTAGCCGAGTGAATGAGATTTTGCAAAACCCCGAGGGGCAAATTTTGTCATAATTTTCAAAGCTCTTTATTGCAACTAATCACCCGTAATTTAATAAAAAATATATACAGCATCTAATCAAGCTTCAAAACCGTTGCTAACAATTCGAATAGACTACATTTGATCTGAACACACGGATAGAAAGCCACGTACCTGCTGGTTAGCATGAGGCCACTACATGACTGATTTGACTATGAACAGTGTTTTGTGCCTCCACCATCACGGCTAAAGCGCCTTTTTCTATCAGTTTCTTCGCCAGCTTTTCCCCTAGTTCCACAGCTTTTCTCAAGCTGGATGGCGAGGCGTCTTTGTGACCCACCAATCCAACGAAAAGATTTTCGTTGTTGTCGCCAATCTTATTATCGTTGCCGTTGATAATGGGCGTTTCTGTAGATTTTCTCAAAGCGGCGCCTGCAGAAAATGCCTTCTTTCAGTATAGGAGCTAATTTTTTTTCACTTCCATTACCTGCTTTCAGGTTCTTCAACACTGGACACACATTGAGGCCTGATTTTAGTATCTCCACCGTGGCCCCATTGAGTGGTGGATGTCCAACAATATCGCCCTGCAAGTATGGACACTCGCCCATAAAGTCAGACCCAATAGGCATGGAAACGGGGCATTTTTCGTGTGGGTCATCATTGAAAACTTCACTGGGAACTTCAATGCGTTTCTTCTTAGGCAGAGGCTCTGTTGGGCTGGTTTTCATTGGGCAAACAGCGCAGCATTCTTGAAAGATATTGCGAAAACGTGAGCGATTGGTTCAGTACAGGTTGCATGGGAACCTACCGATGTCTTTGATTTCGTTGTCGCCATTCATGTAGGGGCACTCAGCGCATCGAATTTTACTCAAAACGGGCAGGACGTCGACGACTTCGTCCACAATTTCTTCGGCCCCGTCCAGTGACCAAACTGCTCCCTTCAGGACAATTTGCACCTTGACATCAAAGCAATCCAAAATTAAAAAATACGTTGACGTTTTCGAAAAACTACCTGCTTCTCCTCGATCATCTTCAAGTCCGAAGTGACTGCGACTGGCGCACTACACCCGCCTCCTAAAGTTTTCAAAAAACTACGCTCGGCAATTACGCGCAGAGCAGTTTGCAGGTCGTACAGCGGCTCGAGAAGCTTGATAGTTTTCTCATCGTTTGCCCGGCATTCTACGGCTATGGCCCCTTGGCCGACGGCATAAAGAAAGTCATCGGCGTTCAACATCTGAAATTCGACTCTTTGGAGTTAATAAGGGTTAGACTTGGAGCGAAACACTTTACATTTGAAATGCGGTTTGCCCATCCGATGCGATTCAGACCAGCTGATGCCAAAATGATTGCGTGGTACTTTCCCAAATCGTCCAATTTTTTCAATCTGGTGTTGAGGTTGCCTCTGATGTTTTCCACTTTAAGGTGAGGGTATTTTTTGGCCAATTGCGCCGTCCGTCTCAAACTGGACGTCCCAATCACACTTCCCTCAGGCAATGTGGCCAAAGTGTGATTTTTTATATCTTTTTGCAAAACTAACGCATCGCGAGGGTTTTCCCTGGAAGATAAAACTCTTCTACTGACTTCTACCACTTTGAGTGTGATTGTTTCGAGCAAGAGAAGTCAGGGTAGGGTATATGCGCAAGTTAATACAGTGAAACCTCTTTAATCCGAAATTCATCAATTCGTTAATCCGAACAGTACGGGTCGAAACAGATCCCTCACTTCCAAAATGTTTCTCCTTCAATGTCAGAAGAACTTTTAAGAGGAAAAGCCCCATGTTTTATAATCAAATTTACGATATCAGAAATTTTAAACCGAGTGCTGGATGGCTTGTTAAATTTAAAAATCGGGTCCGGGAAATGGAGTTGTTGCACCAAATCTATAATGCGGACAAGTCGCCTTTTTTGGAAATTTCCCCCATCACCCCCAGTTGAAAAATGAGCAAGGATAGAATTACATTTATGCCTTGTGCAAATGCCTCTGGGACTCATAAAATGAAATTGTTATTCTTAGGCATATCTGACAAGCCTCGTTCTTTCGGAAATGAATAGTTTCCGATGAATTACCAAGGGGAGAAGAAACCATGGGTCACCAGAGATATAAAAAATGGTTCTGCACAGATTTTGTTATTGCAGTTCGAAAAAAATTCGAGAGCTGAGTTTACATGCAAAGGCTCTTCTAATTTTAGAAAACCCTTCTTTAGTTTTTGCCACTTAATGGAACGCTATAAGTGCAATCCATGGCTCAAAATGTGATTCAAGCGATTAATTCGCATTACAGAAAATGTCTCTTAAAACAGATTGTCGCTTCCCAATTGTTCCCAAAGTGAGGAAATATATGCAGAATGAAAAAAAAATCTAAGATGGTATGACTGAACTGGCTAAGGCTAGAAGTCATGGAGTAAACTCATTGAGCAACAAGTTGATGGTTGGAATGAGGAAGATATTCTTCCATTATCTGCGTGGAAGCATAGAGAAACATTAGAAGACATCCGCAAAAAGTTACGGATGTTACTGGATTGTTAAACCAAATTGGCGGGGATTTTACACATTAGGAAGTGATTAATTGGGAAGCCGGTCAAGAAGAGTCATGGGAATCCATAAACGATATGGATGTTTTGGAACGTGTTCAAGATGAACTACGCCCTACCTCTGACAAAACGGACGAAGACGTCGAGCCCCAACGTATTTCGCACAGAGAGGCAGTCAAATGTTTCGATATATGCACAAAATTGGGTTTAGAAAATTCTGAATCGGAACACCATATTTTAACTTTAACACAAATGAAAACACTGACTTTTACCCCAGAGCAAAGAGATGCCAAACCAACTTAATCACTATTTTTTTAGAGCCACTTATATTTACACATACTTATGTTATGTATGTATAGAAATTAAGCCATTTTATGTGCAGTTATTCTTTTAACGTATGCATATCTTTTACCTAAGAAATTTTGAAATTAGCAAAGCACAAGAAATTTTAATTACAGTAACATTTCAAAAAATTGTTAATTCAAATTTGCCCTTGCAATAATTAGGATTACAGGGGTTTACTGTACATTTATAGATGTTCCTCACCCACCTACTCAAAGTGGCCCCAATGGCCATTCCATTAGGCAAGCTGGTGGGTAAGTCTTTCAGTGAGTGGACAATAAAGTCTACCAGGCCTGCAGATAGGGCCGATTCCAATTCCTTGGTAAACAGTGACTTTTCTCCGATTTTGGGTAATGGAATGTCCAGAATTTGATCGCCTAAGGTGGTCATCGTAACTACATAACATTAATATTAGGCGCGGTTGTCCTCAAGCCTCAAGCGCAATCTTCGTGGCACTTACCAATCTCAAATTCTCGATCGGGGTGAAACTGTTTTAGTAGGCCGATGACATGTTTGGTTTGAATTAAGGCCAACTGCAATAAGTGAAAATGGAATTGGAAAATAATGGCAAGGCAGTTATGTGCGTGACAAACGAGCGGACTCGCAAGTCATTGCGGATATAAGTAGTTAGATTGGACATGCTTTCATCACTATCATGTTAGGAATGATTATTAGGAAAATTAGTTGGGCATGATGCAAGTGAGGAGTTTTTTACAGGGAGTAAGTGACGCTTCCTAATGCGGCAAATTTATCTGGCCAAAAACAAATACCCTGCTAAAGCTGAACAATAAAAACGCTTCGCACACAATCATTAGCATTATTATTTTGCAATCCAAATTGCTTACATTTCAATGAAACTTTGAATGCTAAATGTGCGGAAACATGTTATCATTGGAGGATTTTTGCCAGCTTGTAGAGGTTTACCTCGCTTTTCCTTGACCCCACTCGAAACTTCAGGTCATTGGTCATTTTTAGTAGATTTTGAAGTGCTTTAGAAAAACCACTGGAAGGAACACTCAGGACCAACGAAAAACACTAACGGAACTCAAGGAAACATCTGCAGATCTGTTTATTCGTTTCACTGCCAGTTATCATAAAGATAATTGACCACTATAAACAACAATATGCATGAGTTTAATAATTATGTCACGACTTTCTAATATATAACGTGGTATAATGACATAACCTAACACATAAAAGGAAACGACTGTTTACATGTTGACTTGTCAGCCAACACTGACTTGCGTGCGGATTCACAGCATAGAGAAAGTAAAATAAGGTTGACAGCAGCTGGCTTTCACCGTTAAGCAGTTGGACCAAGTGAGACGAGACCTTAAAACGCAAAAGTTTTCCGATGTTGCCGTTAGTCTTTGGCTCACACTGCGCGAGAGAGATTTAAAATCGAGCGAGAGAGGAATATAAAATCGAAACACAATATAACAAAAAATCTATTTATTAACCGACGACATAGTTCATCACATAAAAATGGATTTAGATATACGTGATGCCAAATATCGAAAGATAAATAAATGCTGCATTTTAGAAACGTTTTCTTTACCTAAAATATATCAATTTTTCTTTGAAAAAAAAACAAAATTTAAGAATTAACGAATAAACGAATAAACATAAGTACTTATATCAGTATAATATCTGTAATAATTATTATAAATCTTAATTTAACCTGTAATGGAATTTAGGAGAAAATAAAACAATTGATCAACAGTATTGATTTTTTGGTAGCTTTTCAAAATTTAATACATAATGATGAGTCCACAAAAAAAAATGTTTACAATATTTTAGAAATACGTACAGCAACAATTAACGCAAATCGGCCTATTAAATTGTTTTAGGAAAGAAATGTGATTCAATACCAATATCTGTTGCCCCGTCGCAAAACTACCCGTTTTACCACGAGTACACGGTTCGGTGTTAATAAAAGGCCGTTTAAACTAATAAACAACTCCTTTATTCAAACTTAATCGGGTGTGAAGAATTGCTTGCCCAGTGCGTGGAACTATATTGAACAAAAATATCGATTGCGCGTACTTTCGATGTCAGTACAACCACCAACCATCGCCCTTATCCCTTCGGACTTCGACGCTGCACCAGAGGCAGCAGTGGGTGGACTCACTTAGGCGCCCCCATCTCTATTCGTTTATGATGTGTAATATAGAGATGACATAGAGACGTATATTCACATAGTTCTGACATACTCCCACCTGAGGCATGTATATCAGATAAACATGGCTCACACAAATATCAAAGATATAAATCAAATCAGTTAATAGAAACCATGTAGAAACATCCTGCACGTTGAAACTATATCAATTAAGGAAATACCAACTAAAAATACTACCTAACAGAAAACTTAAATCTAAAAGTCATTCAGGGTACTTAAGCGGGGGGTAAATCTTACGCCCTCTTTTCGTAACACCCACTTTCGTTTCGGGTGCTCTGCTATTAGACACTACCGGATCCGCACTATCACTGCCGCTTCCTGCAACTTCATCCGACTGCTTGACAAATGGTGACCAGACGCCTTCTTCCTTGTCTGCACCGTGTCCTTGAGTCCCCGAAGAGTTTGCGGTACACTCTAAAGGGTACAACCGTTGTATGGGTCGCATAAGCTGACCCCGTTCAGTAAGGAGTTTAACCAAACGAACTTGTCCATCCTTCCCTGGAAAAGTTGAACCACACGACCAAGAGGCCAACGAATCCTTTTTTCTTGTCTGCTGTTCATTCCTGTGAACCACCATTTTAGTGGTCCTAGATATTCGCTCCGAAATCTCATCCGAAGGTCGGCCATCAACATTTGTCTATGTACCACCCTCCTTTTCCTTTTTTCCTGGTCTATCTCCAGCTCATTACAAGTGGGATTTTCGTGCGGCCAGTACATTTCGTCTTGGTAAAGCCATGCTGGGCCCTCCCACCATTTTGATTGCAGCAGCTGCTTGGTTGGACACCCTCGGGATGGTAGATCCGCCGGGGTTTGTGAACCAGGAACATGATGCCAGTCTTCGCCTGCAAGCACTCCTCGAATTTCACTCACTCGATTCCATACAAATGGGGACCATTCATCGGTTCTCTTAATCCAGGATAGCACTGTGGTCGAGTCACTCCAGAAATGGCTTCTAGCTTGGATGTCCAGATTTTCCTTCACCATCGTATATCATCTGGTACCTATAACAGTTGACCTAAAATACTTGACCATCCTGTATTCCCCTCAAAAAGACAACCGCCGCATACACAATCTTTGCTATTGCCACAGACGATGTGTATGCTCCACTGTTCGGCTTCATCAAGGCCTGCGTTTATCTACCTAGGCATTTTGATGGCTGAAAGATGCAGCAAATCGTTTATCCAATTCCGAAAGTCCGTTGCCAAGTCGGTGTCCACAGGTGTATCCCAAGTTAGCTGATTTTTCCAGGTTTTTTGAAGCAATAACTTCGGTATTAGGGTGATAGGACAAGTATAGCCAATCGGATCGGAAGCTCGTTGTGTTTGAGAAAGTATGACCCTTTTGGTCACATCTTTATCCAAACATAGAACGGCGAGTTCGTCGTCTTGGTTCAGAGACAACGTATCGTCCAGTTTATTCGATCTTAATCCTAATTCTGTTGTATATGCATCTTGGTCGTCTTCTCGGACTTGGTTTGTATACTCCCACCCTCTCAGGTCAAACTTGCCTTGCGCCATTAGGATGCTCGATTCCTTATTAAATGTTTTCAACGCCTTTTCATCTGTCACACTGGAAGCACAGTTATCAACCAACGTAAAAGCTACCTGACAATTGCAGTACTGTTTCCTTTGGAAATGGCTGTGGAGCTAAGGTGCAGTTTTCTAGCCTTCTATTCAAATGGTACTCAAAGGAAGCTCCCAATAGGAACGGACTACTGCTGATTCTGAATACCACCCGTTGATGACGATAAACCTTTATATTGCCCTGACTGTCAGTCCACAGGAAACGCAGAAAGTCTCTATCAGCCTCAAGGATGCTAGTCTGCAAAAAAGCTTTTCTGATATCTGACATCACACCAATTCTTTGTTGCCTAAATTTTAATAGTAAACTGGGGATTAATTCGATCAGGATGAGACCTTTCTTCAGGCACTGGCTTAAAGAAGGGCTGTCCTTTTCCTTCGCCGAAGCGTCAAAAACTGGCCTTATTTTTGTGGTCACGCTACTTGACTTAATCACTGGCCTGTTTTGTAAATAATGGGCTTCCTTACTTGGGTATGTCTCGGCTATTTCCTCTATGATACCCTCACTTAACCACTCTTGGAAGACTTGATCATAGGCTTGAAAATACCCCTCACCTCTGATCTTCTTCACAGTTGTATCTAATCTCTTCTTAGCCATCTGGCAGTTGCTGGGTAGCGCTGGATGTCCTTCAAGCCACGGCACCTCATAGCGCCCATCCGAATCCATCTTTACAGTTTGAAGAAAAAGTTCCTTGGCTGCTATCGCTGTTTATTCCCGTGTCCGTTTTTCAGCAGAATCTTTTATACTACCTAAAACATCCAACTCCCAAAGATTAGCAATTCAGACATGATAGATGGCTAAAAGAGAGATAGACGTCATTGGCAGTCTTTGAGGGTTTTCTAAAGGGATCTTGCCCATCAGAGTCCAGCCTAACAGGGATTCTACGGCGACTAGCCCACATTGTAGAACATGTCTTCGACCCGTATATGGTTTTCCGGCAATGTCGGAATCTATTAGCACCTCTATAGGGCTGGAAGTAACTGAATCGGAGATCTGGATATTCAATAACGTAGTTCTTCCGTCCAGGGTCCTTGAATCTAGTGCTTCAAAAGTACAACTATAGTTGCCATAGTTCAGTTTCACGTCATAGCAGTCGTGCTTTTGAGACAGCTCGCCTCCTCCAAATAAACCGTGAAGAATGTTAATTTGCCGTTTATCGGAAGCTTCAAAAGTTTCGCAGTAGACTTCAAAATATATGTTTTTTGCGACCCTGTATACATTACCGCTCGCACGTATCGTGTTTTACCTCCATTTTCCATACGTACCCGTAACGTTTGCATGTTCATTTGGGCAGTTGGCAAGGGCTTGATGAACTGCGTCATTGTCCTTGTCAGTATGGACGCTGTTTTCCTTATTCCCAGATTTTTCTGATAATTCCCGGCACATCAGAGGTACTTGCGATTTGCCACAAATTACGCAATTCATACGTGCTCGACACTCGTGTGATTGATGCCCATGCTGAAGACAGCGAAAACATGCGCCTTTTTCTTTGAGTATATCGTGTTTCTGCTCCCAACTCAGGTTTTGAGCCTTAAAACAACTCGCACTCTCATGTGAGTTATTGCGAAAAATACATTTATTTGAAACGGAAGAATTTAGCAAATCTGTTGCCGAAGAGAGCCTAGAATTCACTTCAGATCTTTTTTGCCTACTTGGTGCCCGCCCAAAAGTCTTACTGGTCTCGTTAATGAATTCAAAACTCTCAGCCGCAAGAGCAACATACTGTTCATCCTCTCCTTTGAGGAAGTTCATAAGGCTGTTGATGTGGTTTTCGATTGTAGAAACAGCTGGAGTATTTGACAAAAGTTGTGATGCAGTGGTTGTTGAAGTTGGACTATCTGGTGAACGCTGCCAAACTCTCAATAAATCTGATGGTAGACAAGATTCCACCAGAGGAAATAACATGGCGGCATATTTTTCGGAAGTAGTGCCGAGTGTGTCCAATGCCCCCAATTGAGACTCTAATTTGTCATTTAAAAGGGAAAGGTCTATTTTATTACTAGAGGAGGTATTATTGATTACCAACTTGAGCAGATCCCGAACATATACTTCGATCTGTAAGTCTTCACGACCAAACCGAGAGCGAAGACAATCTATAATTTTATGGTAATTACGGAAAACGGGAAAACAAGTTGCCTGGCTCTGCTACCTGCTACCGTGGATTGTATTAAATTCTCCACTTTGACGCTTAAATCTATATCAAAGTGTTCATGCACCTTTTGAAACTGTGACCAAAATGGCAGTCCTTGATATTGCCGTCAAACTTTTTAAACTCTAAAGTCGGTAATTTAAATTTTCGCCTATCTGATCTGTGGCTCGTAGAACTATTGGACACGGAATTTACCTCATCCTCATTCTTCACCCGCACACAATCCTCGCATTGGATGTTCAATTCTATGAAGCGTTTCATGTAGCTGTCGCCCCTCTCCATTTCTGACAGTAATTCGTCGTCACTAGCATAAGCATTTAGAAAAAGATTGTAGATTTCATGGTCTAGTTGTCTTAAATCGTTGCTCTTTTGCTCTAGAATCTGTTTTGAAGTCGTACCTCTCTATCTGGGCCTGATAATATATCATTTAATTCTTTTGCCGTCTTGGTGAAGGTAGTGCGCAACACCTTCCTTTGCCTTTTCTTCTGATCCATTTTCACTACAAACTTGGTCAGAACCACGAGTGTTTACCGCTTTATACGAGCAAAACACCGTACTAGTTTGTCCAGTGATTGTTTTTCCACTTTTATGGTACCGATACGTTCACAAACGAATTGTTTCGACTATACCCGTCCTGGCACGGTCGCCAAAATGTCGGGGCCCCGTCGCAAAACGATGATGTGTAATATAGAGATGACGTATATTTACATAGCTCTGACGACCAATATGCATTGATAATCTATGCACAAGGTACTTAAGTATTTTTATTTAGAAAAACAAACCATTAAACGTTTAGGTGAGGGTTTAAACGCTGTACTGCAATATCTACGAGATAAAAGTGTATGTAGAACGGATAATAAAAATTACGAAAGGCCAGCATTCAAAACAAACGAAAATGTTGTCGCGAATGCACAGAGACTCTATTAAAGAATCTACCAAATATGCCATAATAAGTTTTAATACTTAATGGGAAATTGCACGTAATAATATATCTGCATATAAAGTCGTACAAAAATTTGTGTACAAAAAAATGTTGCCAACAAATTTGTACTATTTGCAACTGATACAATCACATGTATTCTTGTGATTGTCCGTTTTATAAAGAAAAACAAACCATTAGACAAGCAAAATTACACAGCCTATCTGCGAAAAATCCGGTTCCGAGAGAACAAATTCCGTCAGACACATGCGATGGGTCTGAAGCAAAAGAAGAATTAATTGCAAACAATTTAAGAGATTTGGTGGTAAATACCACCTCTGGTGGTAAATTCGATATCAGTAGTCATACAACATGCAAAATGAAAGTAATTGATCAATTGGGAAGTGCTAATTATAAAGATATAGACGATTCCATGAAATATCAAATCTATAATCACTTACTTGTCCCTAAGAACCTACTTAAGAACTGGTAGTAAATTTGAAATAAAAAATAAATCCCTGAAAAGAGTTATTCAACCGCAATTAAGGTTCACTTCTACAAAAAGTAAAAGCGAATACATCTCACATGCTTAAGGACACTAATCTTCAAGAAGTAGAACATGTAAAGAAACAAAATAATGACGATGAAGACAAAAGTCTCTTCAAATCTGAATCGCCATCGCATGATCTCCAATATTGTTAATTTATGTTTTTTTGCATGAAACTGTTTGGCCGCAGAGTTAGTTTTAAGTAGAATAGTATTTTTGAAATAAAATGAATCAATACTGTTGATCAATTGTTTAATTCTCTCCTAAATTCCATTACAGGTTAAATTAAGATTTATTATAATTATTACAGATATTATATTGATATAAGTACTTAAGTTTATTCGTTAATTCAAAAATGTTGTGTTTTTTATTGACGGTCATAAAGCAAAAATGATGTATTTTAAGTAAAGAAAACGTTTCTAAAATTCAACATTTATTTATCTTTCGATATTTGGCATCACATATATACATTTTTATGTGATGAACTATGTCGCCGGTTAATAAACTATTATTAAAATAGTTAATTATATTCTCTCCCGATTTTATATTGCTCTCTCGATCGATTTTAAGTCTCTCTCGCGTAGTGTGAGCCAAAGACTAAATGGCAACATCGGAAAACTTTTGCGTTTTAAGGTCTCGTCTCGCGGCCTGTCTTGTGTCGTTCACGAGTCCTGTTTGTGTTGATAGGTTATGTACGATTTTTCGAAAGTTTGATTGCCAACTTCAAAGTTGTGCCACTGTTTAAAGGGCAATTTGAATTTCAAAAGGCAATTTCCCATGCATTTCTCTGCTTCAAGCGGTTTTCCGGACATGGAAGAAGTTGCCAGGGAATTGGAAAAAATCGAGTGCAAATATAGCCCAAAAACAACCAAAAAACACTCTACAATGCCCATGGAGTTACGCGACAACCTAACAGTACTATCGAAGGTATATTATCCTCAAACGTCCCTTTCCATGTTATTGTTTAAAGATGCTCTTTCGTTTTTCTTTGATAGTACTCAAATTTACTAATATTTACTGGATATTTGCTAGAGCACAAAAGCCCTAAAGAAACAGGATCTAGCATCCCCAAAAATAATTTAAACTATATTTACATACGTTCCAAAGGAGAAAATAAACGAAATAAACATACTATGACAAATTTTCAAATTTCAAAACAATTTCAAATTTTCTTTGCGCAAAAAATGACTTGTTAAGCAATGAAAAGAATAGAAAATTTGCTTAGATGGACAATGGGTCAAAATTAAACAAGTTCTTTAGCTCCTCCAAATACTAAAATTGTAAGACCAGGAAATTTCCTAATTAATGTTTGAAAAGTCCTGATAAAATCACTGAAATTACATCAAGAGTACAGGGTGTCCCATTTAGGATATACCTACCTGTTATTGTTAGTGCTACCGAAAACTTAACATGGGAATCATGTGTTCTTTTTGGGTCCAACTTAAAAAAGAGTCAAACCAAAATTAAAAAATTTTAACTTGTCAGAAAAAAAAACGGGGAAAACCCACATTTTTCGAGTTAAAAGAGGTACAGAAAAATGTTTTATGCAGAGTGTCTTTGTAATTATTGCTGAATAATTTGTCGTTTTTAGAATAAGAACACGGACTGCTGGTGAAAAGTTATCGGACCTAGGTTTATTATTTTCAACGTAACACTGTATATTTTAATCTAAAAATACAGCATTTTAAATTCTCTTCTGAAAAATCATGGATGAATATTTTTTCGCTGGGCTCATATTTGTAAAACTCCAGCTGCTACACTTTTTCTTGTGGATCTTATTAAGCCTTTATTCATATAATAAAATATACACATTCGTCACTTTTACACAGACGATAGTAAGTTTGATAAAACAAAATCTAAAATACATATAATAAGATTTTTTTAAAACGGCTTAAATCGAGGAACTGGTGTATATTATTAGAACCTCAGAAAGTTTACCTAACATTAGTAAACATATTTTGCATTCGCATTATTTGCAGGAATTCGACAGCTTCGGTTTACCTTCAATAGATATGGAAAATCCATTAATAGAGATTTTGAAGGATGTGGTGAAGTGTTCGCGAGACTTAGCACAAATTCACCGAAACACCTTAAACATCATTCAAGATAAAAATATACAAAACGTAGTACAGCTCAATAGGCACAAGGAATTGTATGTAAGTTTTCTTATCAACTTTCACTATATTAATTATAATTTAATTTTACTGATTTGCGCAAAATCCTGTTAGCTCTCTAATTTTTGAATTATTTTTTTCAAGACTTTCGTTGCGTTATTTTTACTTTAATTTCTAAAATAAAACATGTTTTATCACTTAGTGAAACGAACTAAACGAACAAAATTTCTAATTGAAATTATTTGTCATTTTGATGAAACACATTTTAGCGATCATGCTAAATTAATAAATATTAAAAATTAATTGTGTATATTTGCCTGACAGTATTTCAACTTAATTCGAAAGAAATTCCTGGGTTCCAGTCAATTTTATTGTTTATTATTTAAAATGTTACAAATACCTTCATCACTGATCTGACTCATCATCTGTGATCCCAAGAGATTCAAACGATTTTAATATGTTTGTAATTTGTATTTTAGTATGTATTTTTTAACAGAGCTCTTGTTTTAAATTAATGACGACTGTGAAATTATATTTTAAACAAACTGATGATGGTGGAGAAAGACACCGAAACGTATTTGTAACATTTTAAATAATAAACACTAAAATTGACTGGAACCCAGGAACTTCTTTCGAATTAAATTAAAAATTAAATCATGAATTTTTTGTAGCATAAATACGACGACTCTCTATCACATATAGATAAATTGAGAGAAACTTGCATAGACATGAAGAACAACAAACATTCACTAGTTAAAGACATTAAGGAACTAAAGCAGCGTGATCGAATTCATCAAGATGAAATGGCCAATCTTAAAAGAGTTTGTAATGCGAAGCAGCAATCGTTAGAAAGCAAAGTGCAAGCATTGAATCTTGAAATTGATCGTTTGAAGGAACTATGCGGCGAGGACATCGGTATGTATTTTCAATTCTGTTCAATATCCAAAACTATTCTAAGTAGAGAAAATTGCACATCGATTGATCTAACAGGAGAAATTCAGTTTCAGAATGTACTAAAAATGAAATGGCTCTAAAGTTACTAAAGAAGCACAAAGTCAACGAGGGCATTTACAAATCTACCATCCATACGTTGCAAGAAAGAAACCGAGAGTTGAGGGATCAAGTGCTGAATTTAAAGGAGGACATTATTTTAGCCAGAGCGCATAAAAGTAGTGTTAGTTAATGTAATGGCATTTTTCTATTTCAATGACTGATTTTATATAACTTTCCTATCATTTAGACTGTAGAATTTTATATGTGATTGTAATTTTTCATCATTTTCCAATAAAAATCTTTTGAATTAATCAGTTATTTCACTTTACTACGACATTTTACGGTCAACACTCGATATTTTTGGACATTATAATGAACCATTGATTAAATTCATGGCGACTAATAAACGGCTTGTAGAAGTTAAAGGTTACATTAAAAAAAGTTTAACTCGATTGTTTTTTTAAAGCCTACTGATAACAGCTTGAAGTCCTGTAAACATACCAGCATTGATTGTTCTGATGTATATTTTTCTACTATACAGGGTCCGTCTTTGGGAGCTTACACTAAAAATATCTGTCAAACCAAAATTACCAGAGTTCTAAAGATGTCAATACAAAGTAATGATGTTGGGGCTAATTCATCTAAAATATTTGGAAGTCGGTGCCACTTCCGGTTATACCGGAAGTAGGTACTTACTCGCTTATTTTAAATGGAACACTCTGTATATTATTACATTTTTGAATTCTTTGTCAGATTTTTAGGTCATTTTGTTAAATGAATTGGGTACGAAATTTCAACCGTTGTGGAATAATATTCATTTTTCCAAAAAAAATGACAAGTGCCGACTTGGAAATAATTCGTTGTTCCGCCTATTTAGGTCAATCAATTTGAGTATAACTTTAGCTTGTTGTAGCGAAAGATGCCATGTATCAATGTGCAGAAAATGAGTTATGCGTCTCTTATAAAAAAGAAGTTATGGAAAATTAAACTTGACTCAAGAAGAGTATATTACCCAATTTTTTTTTTATTTTGTCCTATTCAGATCGATTTAGTGACAAAAATTAAGGCAAGTTTATAAAAGGGTTTATGTAACTAAATGTAACAGTTTCATAGTTATTTTTTATTACTTATGTATTATTTGTGTAATTTTTAATTACAATAAATGTTCAAAATGTCCGTTAGATGCAAGGCATTGTTGAATACGCTTTGTAACAGCTCAATTAGTAGCTCTTTGAATCTCTTCAGGGGAAAGAGAGTTGAAGCCCTTGCAATGCAATCTTCCTTGGTAGTTAATGGTGCAGAATTTTTTTTACCGGTGAGATTTGGAAAATGCTCTCTTACGCACACCCAGAACTGAAGTTCTGGCGCTCTGGGCTGAGTGGGACCCTAGGTCTTAGCTTAGCTGAGCTTAGGGAGCTTAGCTGTTTTACCCACTAAAACCCTTCCTCACCTCCGAAGTGGTGTTTGGCCTAGCACCGCGGTCCTTGCTGTCCTATTGTGCGTTCGTATTTTGCTCCCTCATTATCCCTGTGTATTCAATGAATTCCAGAAGAATCTTGAGGGGGGTACGCATGACCTGGTCTGGTGGAACTTCATCTCCTCCCAGGAATCTTCGTCTACCTGTTGCATATGACGTGCAGTGACACATAATATGTATAGTAGTGTCGTTCTCTAATTCGCACCCCCTGCAGATCGGTTGATCGCTCAGTCCCATCCTGAAGAGGTGTTTTCTGCAGGGGGCATGTCCTGATAAACAGGCCACTATCCTCCTTATTTTTTGCCTCCTGAGATCTAGCAGTTCGTTTTTACGCACTGGTTGTGGAGGTCTCACCAACTGCCTTGCGGTAAGGAGTCGCGGTGTCTCCTCGCAGTACTTTTTATGTTTACTAACTTGGGCATGAGATAACCACAAGCAGGTTCTTGGTTGGTCAGTGGTTGCTCGGCCCCTGCCTTAGCAAGTTTCGCAGCAATCTCGTGTCCTTTGTTACTGTTTGTCCCTGTTGCCCAAGTGAATTTTACTCTGTTTGAGTTCCCAGCCAGAGTCGTAAGTTCTTTTACACAATCTAGCACACACTGTGACCTGATTGCGTACGATTCGAGTGCCTTTATTGTGGCTTCATCTGCGGTTACGATGGCAATATGCTTACGTGTGTAGGCTCTTTTCCCCATTTTCCCGGCGCAAGTTGTTATCGCTAGTATACATGCTTGAAAAGCGATCGTGTTTGTACCCAGGTTGAAGGTAATCCTTTCCCCGGTTCTTCCTCTTTCGACTATACCAGTGCCTGTGCCCGATGCTGTTTTTGTGCCTTCCGTATACCATACGGACGTCGGATCACGGAGTCCCCTGTGATAGCTGATGGAGTCGCTCCACCATCTCGCCGTTCATCCAGAACATAAGTTCAGAAAGGTATTGAAATGCTTATAGTTTTAATTCGATCAGCTTTCAATTCCATGGGTTCGACTGTCTTCAGCTTTCTGAAGATCGCGCTGTGTCCCATTTCCGTCGCTTTCCTGAGGGCACCGTCACCCATACGGTAAGCGCTTCTTAGGGCCTCAGCTTCGACGGATAAGTGCAAAGGCTCCAGCCCCAGGAGTGTCTCCATAGCGGCCGTCTTACCACATTTAGTCGCGGGTTCCTTATCTCATAACTACGTCTAATTGTACGAAACTTGCGTAAAAATACATTAATTATTCTCTGAAATAGAATCACAGTATTGATATTTGAATTGTGATTAACAATTAAAGGTCTAGGATACATTTACGTGTGCTATTGAAAAATCGGAAATTTTTCTTACTGAAATGAAATGTTGAAATGCAAATTAGAGACATATTTGAATACAATACGATATAAAAGTTCAATTTTGAGGAAAAAGACATTGTATGTCGGTGCCGGTTAATCAGGCTAGAAGAAAGATTAATTGTTTTAGTTGTGGTTTGTAGTACGTGGTGGTCGCAGCGCTATTCCTCAGCTCTAAAAGGTTGATATTGAAGAAAGTGCTGTAAGGTGTTAAAATGTCATCCAAGACTTCAGGCGATTTGCTTATGGACGCTAAAGATCCGTCTATTGAATTTGGAAGGCTACTTGCTAACCCTCCTCCAGGAGAAGAAGTTGTTATAACCGGTAAAACAAAAAAAATCAATCCTCTAATAGGTCAGCTTCTAAGAAAGTTTCTACGTTACCTTTCAGGTCTTTCGGGCCAATATCCAGATTCACGTAATGTCCATGAATTCAGGGACAATTTATTTAATAAAACTGATATGGTATCGGATGACTCCAGAAGATGGGAACCGAATCATCCAGAAATTCCTCAAAGAACCGGAAAACTATTTGATATTGCGAAATTTGATGCTGGATATTTCGGTAAGAATCGCCTTTTGATCTCATCTTTCATATTGCTGGCAAAAAATTTTTTAAACAGTTTTAACGTAACAAAAATTCACGCTCTGTTTATTTTAGTTGTGTTTTTCTATTCAGTGTGAGTAACGCGTAATTTATTCGAAATAGAGTCGAAAGTTATATACAGATACACTTTCTCCGGTAGTTTCCTTCTTATAACGCAATAAATCCTTAAAAATTAGATATGTGATATTTCAGTCTTATATTATAATTTTTCTCAAGCTTTACCTTCATTGAATAACTTTCTGCATATTTTCAAGCAGAACGTATTTATGATTTGCCACTTCTTCCCTCCACAAAAATAATTCGGGTATACAGACTGATTAAAAAATATCAAATTTTAATTAAAAAAATTCTGACTATTTTACATCATGAAAAACACTTATTTATGGGAAGGGAAGAACCTGAAACATGTGCTGTACACGTGTGTATATTTAATAATTTACGCAGGAACATTAAGTCTATGCAACTTAACAAAGCTCCTAAGTACTCAGTTTCATTCATATATTTGCTAGTTGAAAATTTTCTTCTCCATAAAATTATATTTTTCTCATCTACCTGATACTATTTAAGAAACTTCTTCAAAACAGGGTTTATAATGTATGTACGTAAATGTGCCAAATGAAACGAATCATTCATAACTATATTTTACAATTTACGTTGACTTTCTATGTACCTTGTGGAATTGTTTTTATAATAGGTTTTTGCCCAATTAAACCACAAGTATGTTAAAGAGGCACTTTGAATCTCCCCCTACATATTAGACGTACATCTATATAAATATTCGAAAAGCCCATTTATACTTAAAATGAACCAGTTCTAATGTAATTTCAACTGTGGATTATGTAAATGGATATGGCTGTAGAGACAGTTCTAAGCTAAAAGTGAATTATGCTTTTAGTTTGTTTAGTAAGTCTAAGCGATCTTCTTCAAAGATCTTCTGATCTCCGAGAGATTTTCTAAGATCTGTAACTATAATATCTTATATTTTTATCAGCATATTAAATCATTTTGGTCATCGAAGGTTAATAAACGAATAAATCGTAATCCATTCAAGGCAATTATAATTTTTGTTTCCGGAAAAAGGTCATGTTTATGACCTCTTTGTTCAATGTTTCATTAAGCGTCATTGTTTAAAATGTTCACCCGTTACACATTAATGTCATTCAGTTTAGTTATTCTGTTTTGTTCCATTCTGTATTATTCTGATGAAAAAAGTTCAGATCAACTTTAGGCCTGAGAAAAATTTTCCTTATCTAAAATAAGACGTTTGTCTCCTCTTGTTTTAGGCTTTCATCATCGACAAGCAAATTCTGCTGATCCGATGCTCAGACTGTTGCTGGAAACCGTAGTATCAGCAATATTCGATGCCGGGCTCAATCCTTCTGATCTGGAGGGTACAAATACGGGAGTATTTGTTGGTGTATGTTTCAGTGAGAGTGAAAAATACTGGTTTGTTGATAAACCGGAACCTCAAAGCTATGCCTTAACTGGGTGAGTATGAAGAAAATAGTTGAACGTATCGAATCCTTCATAAACCGCTTAAAAAACAACACCAAAATCTTGATATGAAAATTTTGCGGTTCTTTCCAAATTCTTTCCTACTTAAGCAGCATATACAATAGGGTGACCCATCGGTAATCGTCGCAATCAATATCTGGCAAACTGTAATTAGGAGGAGGAGATTTGAAAATTGGACAGTGCCGAAGTCATTGGGGGCAAGCGATCTAAAATATTTTCAATATAGCTACACTTCCAGGTATACCGGAAGTAGGTATCAACTTGCTTATTTTAAATTGAACACCCTATATTTTATTACATTATTGAATACTACTCCACATTCTAAATACGTTTCATGTATAATATCCTATACCTAAGTCTAACCGTTTTAGATATACTTCAAATTTTATGTAAAAAATGATAGTTGTAGCCTCTCGAATAATTAAACATTCATTTTTTCTATAAGGAAACATCAACTATATTTAGAATTTAGGGTAGAATTAAAAAATGTAATAATATATAGGGTTTTCCATTTAAAACAAGTAAGTTGCTAGCTACTTCCGGTACAACCGGAAGTGTGGCCATATTGCTCCCAATGACGTCGGCACAGTTTGCCAGATATGGATTGCGGCGATTCCCGGTGGGACACCCTGTATTCGAAGCATGAAAAAGAAGTTAATTTTCAGCTACCTAAAAGTTAGTATTCTAACTTGGTTCTTGAAATACTTGAAGTCAAAGAAAAATTAGATCAAGTTCCTTCTACCAATCTTCAAAACAAGAAACGGAGTTTAAGACGTTACTTAGACAAAACATTTCCAGATACATTGCACGGAAAGCTTCATAACAACGTTTATAAATAAGCTTAAAAGTTGAATGAAACTGAACTTGAATAAAAAATATAGAATTTCATACAAAATTTTAATGTGCCATCCTTTATATTACAGTTGCAGCACTTCAAAATGCGCTTGCCTTCTTACATACACAATTTTCGGTTTAAAAGACATTATATTTTTTTATTAAGAGGACTTGTTGGATTTGAAAGAATATTTTACTGTTTTTTATCGGAAATTTACATAAGCGCTCTCAGCTAGGAAATCGGGTGTTTTTTTCTAACAAATATATAGTTACTTTTATTGCCTTTGTTATTTACTATTCAGATAAGCCGTAAAAACCGATACAAAAGTACTTCTTTTCGTTTTTGAGAACAACTATCAATAAGAAAAATCAACAATTTTTTTAAAAAATCCGGTCAGTTGTTTCAGTGTTTCAATATCCTAAAATAAATTCGAATGACTAAAAATATATGCTTTTTCAATGATTTTTGACAAAACTAAACATGAACATTAAACATTTTTTTGAATAAATTTATGCCTCTTATGTGTCAATATAATTATGTATTTTTTCAGCTGTGAACGATCCATGATGGCCAATCGCATCAGCTACTTCTTGAAGCTGAAAGGACCATCTTTTGTTTGTGATACTGCCTGCAGTAGTTCACTGTATGCTTTCGAGAACGCTTATAAAGCTTTGAGAGAGGGCCTTTGTGATCAAGCCATCGTGGGCGGAGCCAATCTTTGTTTGCATGCCTATGTTTCACTCCAATTCGCCAGGTAAATGCACATTTTCATTTTTAGTACATTTATTAAGGCTTGTTACTTACGAAGTAAAACAAAATTTTGTGTTTAAGTAGCAGTTTTTTCATTCCAAATTGGAATACTTAGGTCAGTGCATTGGGAATGTATGAGCTTTTTTGGTTTATGGATGATAGATTATTATTTCGTATTTTTTTAAATGTCAGGGAATAATTGGATATTGTTTTTTAACAAAAAAGTGAATTTCGTGGGCAAGTTTAGATTAATGTAGGGTCAATATTATTGCAATTTTATTAAAATTGCATGATAAATTTCCGAGATATTTTGAGTGTTTGTCATTAATTTTTCATACACTATTCTGTTGCTTAGCTATTAATAATGTTGGCAAGCCAGCAATATACCAAAACAGAATCTCTCACGGCGCGGTAAATTAGAAAGTAGCTTAAACATTTATACGCACAAACAACCGAAATTACTCTACTACTCAATAACGCGCTTGGCGCTAGACGAAACGCAGCGAAATCTTCGCATTGTCTTAGCAGGGCAAGGGGGCAGCGGGGTGTAGCGCGGGTGTTTGAATAAGCGCATAGAACACCATGGTGTGGCCCAGATTAAATAATAATTCAGCGGTACCGTGGGTCGAAAGCTCATTCTACTGGTTGACTTTATTTGCGTGGTTCTCAGTTCGCTTACAGTTTTTTATTTACTTTATTATTACAGCGCAAATTCTAAGAATTTAGTATTATTTTAAGTTTATGCTAATAAAAAGACTTTCATTAGATGACATAACTATTGCTTTTGGAAATGGCCACTGGTCTATAAAATCTATAAACTTGTTAAATGCATTTATTAGCTTGTACTTATAACACGGAAACTATGTGAACATTGAAAAAACAACTTTAAAATTTAGTAGTAGTAGTAGTAACATCTTTATTTCTAAGAAAAGGCTATAGATCTATCGGTCTTTCTACCCTGGGTGGATTAGAAAGTTTTGTGTGGAAACTTAATAACTAATAACTAATATAATTAATAAAAATTTACACAAGCTATGTCTGGATATGCTCCAATAGGGTTGAGGTTGGGAAGAGGAAACGCGTTTGTCTGGTCGGTTTTGTTAAACAGGGGGGGTCCAAGAAGGTGAGATTGTGAGGGTTGTGTTTCCATCTTGCTTGCAAGACAAGTAGTCTTTCCGATATCCTTGTCAAGTTTGTGCGTTCGT
The DNA here is from genome assembly GCA_024550625.1 of Dendroctonus valens. NCBI lineage: Eukaryota > Metazoa > Arthropoda > Insecta > Coleoptera > Curculionidae > Dendroctonus > Dendroctonus valens. The sequence continues at coordinate 1,132,816 of JAJTJO010000284.1, read as the reverse complement.
AGAGAAGTCGGTTTGGTGGATTGTGTAATGGGTTTGTCTGGTGTCTGATCTTCGTTATCAGTCTCAGTGCTATCTGTTCTGTTGTCTGTAAATGCCGTTTAGTTTTGTCAGTAGCGTTGGCGAATAAAATATGAGCGTAGTCAATTAGAGGTCTGCAGATCGCTTTATATATGATAGTTGCTGTCTTGGTGCTGATACCCTTGTTTTTGTAAGTAAGTGTGCGGAAGTGTTTTGCTCTCTTGGTTAGATCTGCTCTGATGTTTTGTACGTGTTTTGCGAATTTTAGTCTATTGTCCATTGTTATTCCTAGGTATTTCACATTGTCGGTGGGTTTGATTATTTGACCGTCCGTGGTGATGTTTGGAGAGTCTGGTGTAATTCGGTGGTTTGAGAGGAGCAGTCGGTTTTTTGATGCATTTGGTGTGAGCCTCCATTTGTAGAACCATGCTGTTATTGTGTATGTTAGTGTCTGGAGTTTGTCCACTGCTCTGCTTTGGCGGTCGTTCTGTCATGCGCGATAAGGGTAGTGTCGTCAGCGTATTGCAGCAGGTAAGCGTTTTGGTCTATACCTTCTTTGTCTTGTCTGTTGTGGTTGTATATGTCATGGCAATATATGTTGAAAAGCAGGGGTGAGAGTGGTGAACCCTGAGGTAAGCCTTGCTCAGGTGAAAAGGGGATAGAGTAGTCGTCGTTGATTCGTACCTCCAGTTGTCTGTCTTCGAGTAGTTGTTTAAGCATAGGCCTCCCTTCCTCTCCTCCAGTTCTCTCTTTTATGTCGTCATACCATCGCATGATTGGTCTTCCTCTTCCTCTCTTTCCTTCCCATGGTCTTCAGCGTATTATTCGGCTATTCCATCTGTCGCCTGTAAGGCGGGCTATATGTCTTGCAAAATTCCACTTCAGGGTTGTGACTCTCTCCACTATATCTACGACCTTTCTTTTCTGTCTGATCCATTCGTTTCTCTTTCTGTCTCTTAATGTTACGCCTATCACAACTATTTCCATGGCTCTTTGTGTTGTCCTCAATTTATTCACCATTGTCTTTGTGAGAGTTCAGGTCTGTGCTCCATATGTTATCACCGGTACTACACACCGTTCAAATATTCTTGTTCTAACGTATTGCGGTATCTTTCTATCCTTAAGTTTATGGCTTAATTTGCCAAGTGCCGCCCATCCAGGTCTCCTTCTCCTTTCAATCTCTATCTCCTTGTTGCCCTTTTCTATCTCTATTTGTTGCCACATATATATATATATATATTCTTGAACATTTTTCAATATGTGCCCGCTGACTATTTTTTGTACTTGGTCTTGGCTCATTATCTTCGTTCTTGTATTAATCATTTTTAGACCGATTTTTGAAAATTTTCTGTCTAGTTCGGAAAGCATTTTGTCAAGGTCCGCTGTGTTGTCGGCGGATAGAACAATATCGTCTGCAAATCTTAAGTGTGATATTTTGGTTCCACTTATGTTCAGTCCCATATTTCTCCATTCAAGTTTTTTGAAAATTCCTTCCAGAGCTAAGGTAAAAAGTTTTGGGGATATTATATCTCCTTGTCTGATATCATTTTGATTTCAATGTTGTCGGTTTCTTCGTGAAGCCTGATTTTTGCATCTGCTCTTTGATATATATTTTCAAGAAGGTTCTTGTACCGATGGTTTATTCGCGCTTTGTCTAGTTCATCAAATATTGCTCAATGTTCCACGGAGTCAAAAGCCTTCTCGTAGTCCACGAATGCCACGTGTATTGGGAAGTTATATTCGGTCGCCTTTTCTGTTATGATCTTTACTGTAAGTAAGTGGTCATTAGTGCTATATCCTTTGCAGAATGCGGCTTGTTCTACCGGTTGGTAAGTATCCAGATTATTTGTAATTCTGTTGGTTATGATTCGAGTGAAAAGCTTATACATCTGAGACAGCAAGCTAATGGGCTATAGTTTTCCAGCATTGTTCGATTTCCTTTTTAAATAATATAAATATTGTTGTCCAATTCCAATTCGTGGGTATTCTTTGTTGTTCTATACAGAGATTGAAAAGGTGCTTTAGCTGCGGTATGACAATTTATTGTGCCTCCTTGGGCATTTCCGCAATTATATCATCTTCTCCTGGTGCCTTGTTTTTCTTCATTGGGCTTATAGCATGAATAATTTCTTACTCGTTTATTTCTGGGATCTCTTCAGAGCCAACTTTGACTACTTTTGTATTGGTTTCCTGGTGGACTTTCTGTTCTTGGTGAGTAAAGGTCTTGAAAGAACTTATGCGCTATTTCTTTAATGTGGTCTCTGTTTCTTGTTTGTACATTGTTATCGTCCTTCAGAGCTAATATTTGGTGTTTTCTTTACTTCTTCCTTAGGAATTTAAGGTTTCTGTTTTCTTCACCTTCTGTGCCATTATTCTATAGTTCTCTTCCCTATCCTTTCTTCTCATTCTCCTTGCCTCTCATCTGACATTTTGGTATTGTTCCGTTCCGTATAGACCATTTTTGTACAGAGTTCTTCTTTCTTCTATCTTTAGTTTGGTTTCGCATGATATTTTGTTTGTTTTTCTTGGCTTCCTTTCCGCTACTTCATTTGCTACTATCCTCATTGCGCCTGTTATGTCGGATGCTACTTGGTTGATGTGGTTTATGCGGAAACAGATTTTTGAATATAAATTTCACATACGTGGCAGCTGGTTAAATGGTAGTAGATAATATTTCCGTTAGTTCCGCATTTTGAACATATTTTAGCATTGGCAATGGATTCATTTATTCAATAATTCATAAAGCAAGTCTATATAACGCTTCACGATTGGGATTTTTGTCCCTTTCACAATTATTAACATGGAAAAACTGGTACAATTTTTTTCGTTAAATGCGATTTATAAATATGCGAATACAAATGATCTAAAACTCTACATTTTTTATAGATTGGGTGTGTTGAGTACAGACGGACGTTGTAAGGTGTTTGATAAAGACGGTAATGGATATGCTCGTTCTGAGGCAATATCCGCAATACTGCTGCAAAAAGCCAAGGATTCTAAGCGGATTTACGCTACAGTTTTACACGCTAAAACTAACTGCGATGGATATAAGGTAGAACACTAATTTGTTAACTTTTAGATGTTTAACAAAATTCAAAATATTGTAAGCCAAAAGGTATATGTAAAACGTTATACATAAAAAATTTTGAGATGTTCATACCAATTTCAGTCTATTGTACTTTCCAGATATGACGATAATTTTTCTAATTTCATAAAAAGGATATTCTTTTAGAGAACGCAGCCTATACCTTAAAGTTTCAAGGAAATAATCCAATTGCGTTATTCCAACTTTTGTTCAGTTCAACAGTTATTTTAAAATTAGAAGTATTTTCTTTATTCTTCAGGACTCTGGAATTACATATCCATCTGGTGATGCTCAAATTAAGCTGCTACAGGAATTTTACCAAGAATGCGAACAGGTGAAGCCATTCGAGTTAAGCTTCTTAGAAGCGCACGGAACAGGTGAATCATTTCCATAGATTTTACCTACTTTACGGAGAAATTTTAATGGACTTTAACCGATAACAAAAAGCTTCAATTTGGATAAGCCGGTTTTAAAGAAATGGTTTACTTGCAAATGGTCTAAAACGGAGTTCAAATTAACAGTTTTGCCACAGTTACAGACATCGATTAAACACCGGAATAATTGCCATTAGGATATTAGGAATATAAGAAAAGCTAATCAACAGAGCAGGGTTAAATGTCTTATTTTAGTCAGTTTTTGATCAAAAAATTTAGGTTTCAATTTAGTTTTAGGTTTTTCAATTTTAATTTGTAGGTTTATTTGACTTTCAAGATTTTCTTTTCGAAGGCGGAATCTGACGGTATTTCACTTTATGTTGTCACTTAAACAAGCACTTAAATAAATATTGTTTTATTATTATTATTACTATAATCTGGAAGACATAATATTATAATTGATTTCATGTTAGATGTTTGCTTTTAATGTTGTTTGATTCATCTTATATGGTCATAATACGATAAAATTACTTTAATACCGTTATTTAAGTGCTTCAGTTACGATTTTTAACTACTTTCAAACAAGAACTAACGGAACACACCAAAAATGAATGAATTCTGAATCCACCTGGATTGTGATCAAAAAATAAAATTTACAGAACTAAAATAACCATTTTCTATGTTAATAGGAACCATTTATTAAAACTAACAAATTCATATAAATGTAATAACATACTTTTGTGGATTGATTTAGGGACGAAAGTAGGGGATCCCGAAGAGCTTAAAGCTATGGAGGACACTTTTCTTCCTGGACGAACTACACCTTTGTTGATTGGTTCTGTTAAATCAAATATTGGTCATTCTGAGCCGGCATCCGGATTGTGCTCAATTACAAAGGTACAAATTTGAAACTCATAATTCAGTTCCTAAAGAAGTGTTGCAACGGAAAACTGTAAAAAGAAACTCTTTTTCTGTTCCATTTTTCTCTTTCTATACGGGGATTCAAACATTTTATTTATTTTCAGTTTTTTTACCAATATATTCGGAATGAGGAATGAGTGCTTTTGTACACATTACATTAGAAAGATACCGTTTTTTTCACATCGCTCATCGCTTTCGTTTCAGAGATACACTCAAACGAAAGCAATGAATAAGGAAAAAATGTGGGTTTTCATGAGAAATCTATAGTTTTGCGTGGCGACATTTATTTAGAACCATTCTGTGTAATAAAAATAAAATGTCCCGAAGATATATTTAAATGTTGATGGTTGTGTAAATGTAAATTTAGGATTTTGAAATATTCTCATACTCACTGGCAATTATGTACTTTATTATTCTTCAATATTTAAAATATTTTGTACTTTGGATATTAGTTTCTTGCAAACTGCTCTGGCGTTATTTGTTAATTACAGAATAATCTAAATAACTTCTACCATTAATTCCACTCCGTGTTCTTCGAAAAAATTTGATTGTTACTAATTACTTGGATATCATACTCAGTTAAATTATGTATGGTTTTTTCGTTTGTACGTATAAAGTGCGCTCTTAAGCACTTAAGAGCGTGAGCATAGCAAATTACATTTTAAATAGTTTCCAACAGTACTCCAAATTCCATTTGAATAATTTTTTTTGTCTATATTTTTTATACAGTGTGTCGCACTTAAGATGAAAACACCCCTGTATTTTATTTATTTCTGGAAGCAGAGTTTTCAGTTTCGGTACAGAGGTAGAACGTCATGAGCTTAATTGGTTAGGGTACCCATTTCTAACTTCAGATGAAAACCCAACTTACTATGATTTTGCGAATAGGGGCAATTCGCTCTATTTTACGATGCGTTAGAGATATCGGAAAAAGTTCCTAGAAAAAGTTGTGCTGGAGTTAGAAATGGGTACCCTAACCAATTAAGCTCATGACATTCTACTTCTGTACCAAAACTGAAAATCCTGCTTCTAAAAATAAATAAAATACAAGGGTGTTTCCATCTTAAGTGCAACACACTGTATTAGCGTTAGGTACAACCTCCATGTTATTCTGCTGCTTTCTTAGTTCGTTTCATTGCCATCAAACTCAATAAATTATCACCATTTGAGAAGCTTATTTAAGAAACATAATAACCAGCTAATCAATTATATTTAGGCAATAATTGCTGCCGAAACAGGATTTATTCCACCAAATTTGTACTACGAAGTACCGAGGCCAGAGTGCAAATCACTGGAACAAGGAAAGTTCAAAGTCGTTACAGAAAAGATGTCATTCAGGGATAATAAGGGTCTTATAGGTAAGTGCATTTGAACTTTTCCAAAATTTCTTATTTCATAAATCTAGGTTTTTGTATTCCCCGCTATATATTTATTATTTCACATTAATATACAGGGAATATGGGCGAATAGTATTCCTATTTTTCCTTTAACATTTACAAGGTTGAAGATAAGTAATAATTTGACTGTCCCAATATTATTTATTAATTTTATATAATAGTCTATATGCAAAAGCCAGAAACCGAGAGGAAAAAAGATTAATAGAACGACCACTGAAAAGATGGGCAGACAGTTAAAATTATTTTTTTTAAAATTCTAATATCTTATCTAGAATGGCCAAAAAAAAAAATCATTTTCTTTTACATTGTTTCCTTTATTGCTTGGGGACAGAGCAACAGCTACAAGCTGTGACAGTTCGAATCTTCTTTGAAGTTCCTCCTAACTGTCGGATTTGTAAGGTAAATATAAAGCATTGATACACGAAGTATTAATTACATTACTCGAAAAAACACCGAACAAAAACGCCTTCATTAGAATACACACTATCAATACACAATTTTGCAAAGTTTGCAAAAAATAAGGTATTGTATAACTCAAGTTAAACATTCTAAATTGACTAAAACAGCAGAAGATACATATTATCTTAGGAGATCTTAACTGTAATATTATTTAATAATAAATAATATTTCAATTATCTCATGGAAAGATACGTAAGGATATAAGTGTTGGTGTAGTTCAAATTTGCCAGAAAGATGACTACTGTATAATGAATAGTTTATTCAAATTGCGAATGACACGAGATGTTAATGCGTATCTTCGTTTCATGGATCCCAGAAGAGCGCTTGACCCAGTAAAACCGTGTAATTGTGAACCGTCAAATTAGAATTGAGGAGTATAATATCATGAGAACTATTAACCAGAGAACAATAAACGCAAGATTTTGCAACAAGTGGTTAAGACAACAGTAAAAGGCAAAAGCGGAACTTCCAAGAGAATAGAAGAAAACAGAGAAGACATAATTCAGGGCAAACAAACGTATGATAATGTGCCAATATGATATTAAAAGAACAGTAAAATCGGGAAAAATTTTTCCCAATATGTCTGATGTGCAATTGTAATAATAGAAAAACACGTTCATCTACTCATTGGTCGCCTAGAAGTACTTGTACCGATAAGACGTGTTTTATGCGTAAACAGTGATTCTTATCATAGAATTTTTTGTACCAAAACAGCATATTAATCTCCAAAACTATTCCAAAAATTTCAAAGCAAACCTTAAACTAAAATTGACTCTCGATTTAAACTGCGGTTTATTTTTGGTATATTTTTCTTCAAAACATTAGCAACAATAACATTAACCAAATGGACAAACTAAAGAATGAAGAAGAAAGCATGATCTGCAGTACCCCAAGCCCAGGCTCTGACAGAAGAACATCCCAAGAAGTTACGAATTCACCAATACTTCCCTTAGTATTCGTCCAAAGCCACAAACGTGCGAGACTCTCTGACAGCCCCCCGGGTACAAATAAAAAGCCAAATTATATAATGGAACAAACTAATCGCTTCCAAGCATTATCCACATAAGGTGATATTACCGAAGCAACGACATCAGCAAACAACTCTAAACCACCACCAATCTTCATACCATACATAACAAATATTAATCTATTTCTTACAAATTTACGAAAGATAAATTTACTTTCCCACGTCATCTATAAAAGGGTCAACAATAGCCAAATAAAGCTAAATCCTAGTACAATCGAAAGCTATAGGAATCTTGTTAGATACCTAGACCCACTAACACTGCTTTCCACACGTATCAACTTAAACAAGACTCAATCGAAGATCTTAAAACTAATATCGAATAATACGACCACAAAGAGAGAAACTTAATAAAAGCGCGGCACAGAACCACGAAGAGGGACATACCATTATTTTTTGACGATTTAGAACCGAAGGAAAACAACCAGGACATAATAAATTAATAAAGCTAGCAGGAGCCACATTAATTATTGAGCCACCTAAAAAAACAAACCGTCCAATGCAGAAGATGTCAAAGATATGGGCACTCAAAAGGATTCTGCAACAGATCACACCGATGTGTAAAATGCTCAGGGGAACATGACACAACCACCTGCAAGAAGAGCAGAGACACACCAGGTACATGCGTCCTTTGTAGCGGGCAACACCCAGCAAACTACAAAGTATGTACAGTCTAAAAGAGATACAGAAATCCAAAAATGACACAACAAAAGACGGAAATCCAAGAATTAACATTGAAGAAATTAGAACCATCAACCCAGAACCCAATGATCATCAACTACCATCCCACCTCACTAATAGAAGACTTTCATCAACCGGAAACGACCCTCGAAACTATGTACAAGTGATAAAGGGAACCCCTCCAGCCACCAATACTACAAATGCAGACAACATCGCCCAGGTATTCAACAGACTTGAAAACATACTAATCAAATAATCTGAACAACTATCCACCTTGCTCAATCTACAAACCACGCTATTAACAAAAATCTTCAACGTACAGTAATAGCCTACACATCGCACTCTGGAATGCCAACATCGACAAGAACTAGAAGTCTTCCTAAAGACCAACAATATTGATTCTCTTCTCGTGTCCGAATCACACTTTAAAAACAAATCGTACTTCAAAGAGTCCGAATACATCACATACGACACAAAATATCCAGACGGAACTGCCCATGGAGGAACAGTAATAATAATAAAAATACTATTAAGCATTACGAATCTGAAAAGTTTCAATATGATCATCTACAAGCAATTGCTGTGATACAAATGACAATAGGACAAATCACTGCCTTCCGAGACACATCCTCAACCACGATATTCTGGACAACTTCTTCAAAACACTAGGACCCAAATTCATCGACGGAGGCGACTACCATGCTAAACATACTTCATGGGGATCCCGATTAATAACAACCAGAGGCAGAGCACTCCATAATTATATTACGAACAAAAACTTCAACCTAATATCCACAGGGCAACCTACATACTGGCCTACGGACCCACAAAAAACACCGGACCTACTAGATTTCTTGGTAACGACAGGGATAAACACAAACTACTACCACGTTCAACCCAATTGCAAACTATCTTCCGATCACTCTGTTGTAGAACTGTTTGTTAGCTCGAAAATATTAATCAAGAAGCTCCAACCTCGGCTCTATAACCATAAAACCAACTGGATATCATTTAGTCAGCACATGAAACGAAACATCTACCTCAAAATATCCCTCAAAAACCAAGAAGACATCGACAAATCCACTTAACTATACAAATCCACAGAACAACATCAATAGCAACTCCGAAGTTAATAAAACCACGAATACTTATACCCCATGGAAATCATTAACAAAGTCAAGGAAAACAGGAAGGCTAGAAAAGCATGGCATAACTCAAGGAGACCTGAAGATAAAGCTAAACTGAATAGGCTATCAAAAGAACTAAAAAAACACCATCAAAGAGAACAAAAACGAAGAGTTTCAGACGTTCCTTAGAAGCGTGCCATCTACGCGAAACGATTACGCCCTATGAAAGAGAACTAAAAAATTAAAGAGGTCCAATAGCCGCCAATCCGCCTATTAAAACTGCATTTGGCTGGGCGAAAAGCGGCGCCGAAAAATCCCAAGTATTTGCAAACCATCTGGCAAATACATATCAACCTTACCCATCAACAGCAGATGAAATCTGGGAAAATCAAATAACATCGTTTCTATCTGTACCATTACCCATTGACAAACCAATAAAACCATACAAACCGAGGGAGGTTACAAGAATAATTATGTCTCTAAAAACAAAAAGGCACCAAGGCATGATTTAATCACAGCGGAAATACTGGAAAAGTTAGGGGCAAAAACTCTAACTGGCATCAACTCAGTATTTAATGCAATTCTCAGAACCAACTGTTTTCCAAAGCAATGGAAAGGTTCAAAAATAATAATGGTCCTAAAACCTGGAAAACCAAGTGAAAAACCGGATTTGTATCGACCCATTAGCCTCCTCTCGATATTTTCTAAAGTATTTAGTACTAACAAGACTCAAAGACAAAAAAGATAACAAACTGATCCCAAACCATCAATTTGGATTTCGAAACAATCGCTCGAAAATAGAACAAATTCATAGGCTTGTCACCGAAATAGGCAAAAGTTTAGCAAGCAAAACGTACTGCTCTGCAGTTTTTATTGTTGTTCGCCAATCATTCGATAAAGTTTGGCACACTGGGCTACTATGCAAAATAAAAACACAACTCCCTGAATAATACCTGCTGATCAAAACATATCTAAACAACCGAACGGCTCAGATAAAAATCAATGATGAACTTTCGCCACATTTCAAAATAGAATTCGGGGTACTACAAGGAACATTTCTTGGACCACTCCTCTATACCATATTCACAACTAACCTACCACAGGATGAAAATGTCATAAAAGCCACATTCGCTGGTGATGCAGCAATGCTAACAGCAGACTACAGCCCAATTACCCCATCACAAAAACTGCAAGCAGCAATCAACAAAATGGAAGACTGGCTAAACAAGTGGCGCATACGAGTAGACGAGGACAAGGGCGTCCAGGTACTGTTCACAATGAAGAGAGGGGAATGTCCTTCAATCAGAATAAACAGCACACTAATTAAAACAACAGACCATGCAAAATACCTGGGCATGCACCTCGACCGACGACTAACCTGGAAAATTCATATACAGGAAAAACCAAAAGAATTAGACAACTCTTAAGTCTATGGTAAAAAAATGCACTGGCTTCTAAGAAGGAAATCTGAGTTAATCTTGGAAAATAAAGCCCTAATCTATAAATCCATCCTGAAGTCAATTCAGGACCTACGGAATCCAACTATGGGGAAGAGCTCGCAACAGCAACATCGAAATACTACAAAGATTCCAATCAAAAACCTTACGATACATAACAGACCTCCATGGTACGTGAGAGACGACACTCTGCATGGGGACCTAAGTATCCCAATCACAAGAGAAGAAATACAGAGATTCAACCTACTTCAAAAAATAGGCTCGAGAAACTAGCATCATCCGACATTTGCAATAGATTCCAGCCAGAATAATCAGAACCACGCTCTACTATACTCACCAAATTGAAGACTAACCCAGAGGTCGTTTATTGTAATGCACCCTGATACATGTGAAGAAAACCCAGCAAAACGTCTTCTTAATGCGAAGCAGGCAGATTGTGGATAGCTAATAATAAAAAGTTATAAAAAATCTACTCGTTACTTTGACTATTCCTCTACAATTAATTCTTTGTCGGTTGTTTTAGGGATAAACAGCTTTGGATTTGGTGGTGGTAACTGCCATGTCCTATTGAGACACAACACTAAAGGAAAGGTTAACTCTAATAAAGCCGACTCTATTCCGCGACTTGTGTGCGTAAGCGGTAGAAATGAAGAAGCTGTAAGCTCGTTGTTGGACAGCGTGATAGAAAATAATGTAGATGTAGAGTATGTGAGGTTGTTGCAAAATGTATTCAGGTAGTACCTATAGACAATCTTAGTGCATTTTCTATGTAATTTTGCATATGAATTTCAGGAAGAACATTGCCGGACACAACTACAGAGGATACTCTCTGCTATTGAACGAAAAGGAAATATCTAGGTCTATAGATCATGCATTGCCAAAAGTTGAAAAATTAGTGGTTTTCTTTAGCGACGTTAGCAACATCTTTACCAGAAATATTGACGAATTATTGACAATATTCACTGTTTCAGATATGGTTAAAAGGTAATTAAGTATTAATATTTTCAGCTATTTATAGTGACTTTCCTTAAGTTTATTACTTAAGTAATGTCGGTATTATTTTCATCTGATGTTGCATTCATACCTCAAATGCTTTAAATGAGAAACACTAAATTAACGTTTCTTTAATATTAAATTTCTTTTCAATATCTTTTTCTGGATTTGAATGAGTTAGTATATCTGTGTCGCACCATTATTATCCATATACAGGGTGTTTAATCCCGATGTGCACATACCTTAAGGGAGTCAGAAGGTAATTTTTAAAATTTTCTATAAGATTTGCTGTTCCTTGTTTAAACAACGCATCTTCAAAACTTAACTAGCATTCATAAAAGACTCGTTTCATTCAAAGACAGAGGTTGATCAAAACAGGACATATGACAGTATAAAAAATCATTCAGGTAGCTGTTAATGTGCACCAAAATCCAATTTTATAGTGCAAAAATATCCAAAAATGAAAACAGACCAATTTTTTTTGGTCCTCTTCAACTGCTTTCAACAACTGGCTCTAATAGTGTCTTCTAAACAGGTTCTGAAAATATTTACACATCACTTTCCGTATAAACGTTTTTTTTAGCTTGCAAGAACTTATGTCGCAGAACTCTATAAATTTGTCAGCTATTCTGCTAAATCCCCAGCAACGCACTTTGTTTGAAAAAATCCTGTTCAACTTCGTTCTTCAAATGATAGTGGGTGACTTGTTGAAAACCTTAGAAGTTTTGTCCAAACCTACTAAAGTTATTGGCATAAATCGTGGATTCTCGTTGGGAGTTTTAGTGTCTGCGTATTTTGATGAAAAAATTACTCTGAAAGAGTGCGTCGAGTGCGCGATTGCGATAGCTAATACTGGGAAAGACATTAATACCAACTTTAGTTCTGATCTTTCTGGGTTGATTCTAGGAAGTAAAACTGCAGGTAAGTGGTATTCATGTTCGTGTTTTTCACATAAAGACTAATTATTTCTTTTAGTGGTCAATCAATTGAAAGAAAAACTTTCCCGGATATTAACCAAACCTAAACGTAATGAGAAAAAAGGATTTGAACTCAATGAGCCACAATTCTCAGTTGATTATCTCATGAAGTTTCTAAGCAGTCCCACAGTGCCTGATGATGTCCGTAAACACCTGCTCAAAGACGTTGCAATTTATGAAGTTGGCAATGGACATGTTTTAGGAATGGTGAAGAAACTCTTCAATTACCATGACAAATTCATTGTGAGTAATGGAGAGGATGTGAAAAGCTTCATCACCTCAATTGGCAGGTAAAATTAGTTCCTCTTCAGTTTTCAAAGGTTTTTCGCAATTGAATGCTTTTCAGACTGTTTGAGTTGGGAGTGAATCCCCAAATTCATAAGATCTATCCTCCAGTTGCGTTTCCTGTAAGCAGAGGAACTCCAATGATTTCACCCAAGGTAAAATGGAACCACAAGAGCAACTGGTGGGTCACTCTGTATGAGATGGAAAATGACTTGGGAATGGGAGTTAAGAGTATTAAAGTGGGGCTCAATAATCCGGCTTTTGACTATATGGTTGGTCATGTTATCGATGGTAATTCACATTCAATGTTCTTATACACTTGAGAGGCGCATTAGTAAAGCATTTTGTTAATTACATTAAAATCATGTTACCTTTTAGTCTTGAGACGGAAGCTTGTTATTCTGCCCAGGACTTGAGCATCTGCAAATTTTATGTTGTGTTGTCTTAATCCACATTTTCTTCAACGTTACTCAATACTGGTTTTAACTCTTAGAATAATTAACGATTTAACTTTTTTCGTACTGTTTTCCTTTGTGTAGATCTTTTCGTTCCACTACTGTTCGATTTAATGGCTTTCTTGGCCGCCCTCTGAAAATATCCGTTCTGAAGGCTTGATGATTTTTTGCATTGACTTTGCTGGGTGGACAGTTGATTAATGGACAAGAGGTCAAATGACCTCCTCTCCTGGATAGCAAAAAATACAAAACGGCCAGTTGATCGTCTTCTTCTAATTCCACTGTAAATTGTATACGTGGATGTTGTCCATTCAGATGTTAAAGGAATTGATCTCGATTGTCGCCCCGATGTTTCCATATTACAAAAGTGTCATCCACAAACCGATATTTCCAATTTTTCCATGTAGAAATTGCTACATCGTGTGTTGAAGAACGCGGGAAACTGTCAATTGCTATAAGTACCTTCTTTATAAACTTTCACTATTCCATAAAATTCCTGAAAAAACTTTCTTTGATTTAACGATTGGTTGTTTTATCTATTACGTAAACCTTTATAAAGCTTGACTTAAGAAATTGTATCACTCTAAGTTTCCAAGCAAAATACGTCTGAAAATTCAAGCCACTCGTGCTTGCGAAAAGTCAGGAAGGAATTATTTCTTGGGAAACTCAGCTCTCAGGATTTGAGTACGAATTTTCAATATCTTTTCGATTCATTTGTCTTTATTATCCCATAAACAATGCCTTCGTCTAAATTGTATTTTTTCAGGTGAAACAAGTTTGAAAGCTTAATTAATTTGAAAGCATCAGACAAAACTATATTTTTGAATTAAGCGTTTCTTTTAGCTGTAGAATTTAATAAACAAATATTTAAATATGAGTTGGACCATATGATAAAATTTGCTTTTTTTAACTCTAGGAAGAAATCTGTTTCCTGCTACCGGTTACCTTTACCTAGTTTGGGAAACTCTGGCTTCTATTACTGGTCTTTTAATAGAAGAAATGCCTATTATTTTTGAAAATTGCAAATTTAAAAGAGCCTGCACTATGCCAGTGGATAACATCAAGCTAGAGTTGATTGTAATGATTCAACGTGGAAGCGGAAATTTCGAAATTATTGAAAGTAAGCAACTTCACTTGTATATGATGTTTTCTTCACTTTGTTGGCTTTGTTTTTATAATTTATAAAATCGCAAATTTTTATTTCACTTTTTTATTTATGTTTTATCGCAGGTGATGTGCCAGTAGTTACTGGAACTGCTAAATTAGAAGCCAAAGGTGCAGTAATGGCAAACATTCCACTACCAACCGGAGTATCCGAACATGTAGCCCCACATGTTCTTTCGAAAGATGTCTACAAAGAGCTGAGACTACGAGGATACAACTACAAGTACGTTTTTCAAGTTTCAAATAGTTAATCAAAAATTTTATTTGTTCTATTTCATGTTACACTCTTTGGAACAGTACACTCTTTGGAACAATGTCTTATTAAAACTCATGTAAATTTTTATAAGCTTGAGCTTGATTTTCTGATTCTGATCCATTATTCATCTGAGATATAAGTATATAGGAAGAAGAAGATTCACTTTTCGATTAGATCAAGCGAGGAAAAGAATCAACAACACAGACACTATTTATATCAAAGAGAGATGCTTTGAGAACAAAACAATTCGATTTAAGGGGGCGGTTAAATGATAAAAAATCAAATAAATGATTACTGATGTCAAAAAGAAAGCGTTACGGGAGTATAATATCTTAACTGAGTAAAAAGGAAAATAAAGTCGACCAATAAAAATTCTCTTATGTCAAAGAGAGCCAAAAGTGGGCATATTTTGCGTACAAGACAATTCTATTCAAATTGGAGATAATTGAAACAAATTTATTGCAAAAAAACATTCAATTTCAGTAATGTATAAAACACCGTGTAATACTGTTTAATTCTTGATAATGCATAAAACAAGAAAACAGGTGTGAATGAATTGAATGGGATTTTAGGGGTCAGTTTAGATCAATCAAATCGTGCGATATCAGTGCCCAATCTGGAAAAATTACATGGGATGGAAATTGGGTATGCTTTATCGACAACATGCTACAACTGAAAATTCTCCAAGAAGATACCAGAATGCTTTATGTACCAACCGGCATTGAACGAATTTTAATCGACCCTAAAAGGCACTTGGAATATGCAAAGAAAATGAATGAGGAACATCCAGATTTGCCTGTTATCGTTTCGCCCATAACAGGAATTATTAGGTATTAGGAACAACGATGTTTTGAATAACAGTTAAAAATGTAAACTGACTGTAGATGTGGAGGAATCGAAATCAAAGGCCTCAATGCAAGTTCTATAGCTCGAAGAAAATATCTTGCTTCACCGGTGCTAGAGAAGTACGTATTTGTTCCCAATGCAGCCAAACTGACAACGGAACAGGCTGTAAGAGTTAATATGCAGATTTTGCTGGAAAATCTGTATAGCATTAAAATCAAAGCTGTAGAGTTAGTTGATGATGCCACCCCTCCAGGACTTTCACCTTTAGGTAACATTTAAGGTTTTCTTATTTTTATAATTCAAGATTATATACATACTGAAACAAGTGGGTTTTTCGGGTTTTTAGGCCGTCGTTCGGTAGAATTTCTTCTTGACGTTTCGCAAGCACGTGTGGCTTGCATCTTCAGAAGTGGTTTGCTTGAACGCTTACACTGTTCTGGTGCGATTCCTCGGGCGCAGTCCGTATTTATGCACCGGTCGCGATGACGTGGTTTGTGATGACGTGGCCTGTGTCATCGGAGCTTGCGCATTCTGTTGGCTGTTGCTATCCTCCGGTATACAGGATTCTCTCTCCTGTCCTGAGCAGTTGCTTTTTCTTGCTGTTTTTGCGTTGGTGAGTGCTGGAAACCATATCCTGTTCAGCGCCATTGTCTCTTCTTTTCTATTGAAATTGTCGTCGTGTTTGTAGATTTCAATGGCTTCTCGTATTAGTCGGGGGCGATACCCTGTTGTCGTGGCCAGGACCTGTGCCTCTCCGAAATAGATGTTGTGTGTTCCATCGCTGAGGGCATGTTCCGCCACTGCCGACTTCTCCACATGTCCAAGTTTGCAATTCCGTCGATGTTCTTCTAATCTTGTCGCAATCGATCTCTTAGTAGTTCCTATGTAGACGCTTCCACAGGAGCATGGAATCCGGTAGATTCCCGCAGTTGCTAGGTGAGGTCTTTTGTCTTTAACTGACCCTAGACATTCTCGGATCTTTGTTGTGGGCTTGTAGACCGTTCTTATGTTGTGTTTCCTCAAGATTAGAAGAACATCGACGGAATTGCAAACTTGGACATGTGGAGAAGTCGGCAGTGGCGGAACATGCCCTCAGCGATGGAACACACAACATCTATTTCGGAGAGGCACAGGTCCTGGCCACGACAACAGGGTATCGCCCCCGACTAATACGAGAAGCCATTGAAATCTACAAACACGACGACAATTTCAACAGAAAAGAAGAGACAATGGCGCTGAACAGGATATGGTTTCCAGCACTCACCAACGCAAAAACAGCAAGAAAAAGCAACAGCTCAGGACAGGAGAGAGAATCCTGTATACCGGAGGATAGCAACAGCCAACAGAATGCGCAAGCTCCGATGACACAGGCCACGTCATCACAAACCACGTCATCGCGACCGGTGCATAAATACGGACCTGCGCCCGAGGAATCGCATCAGAACAGTGTAAGCGTTCAAGCAAACCACTTCTGAAGATGCAAGCCACACGTGCTTGCGAAACGTCAAGAAGAAATTCTACCGAACGACGGCCTAAAAACCCGAAAAACCCACTTGTTTCAAGGAATGGCCTCGAAAGTCTATCTCTTTTGATATATACATACTGTTAACATAATGCAAGATTTTTAAATTAATAAGTGTCAGAAACCAAAGATCATGCCTGCTTTATTTTATTTTGATGCTGCAAACCAATTGCCAAAAAAGTAATTGTTGGGGACAACACGAAAATTGATCCTTTGAAAATAAACTGAATATTTTGGCCATACTAAATGCCACACGTTTCAGAATGTTCTTTTACATAAGTAAGTTAATCCTTAGAAATTTGCGCAAAATAGCGTTAACTCTTTAAAATTTTGAGGCTTATTGAGGCGAACAACTCCCTCAATCGTGAATATTTCTTTCCAAAGGACAACTTAATATGCCAAATTTGATTTGCATTTGTAAATATATAATTTATTGTACATTTAAATGCCCACTCGAATGGTAGTCCTTCCGCCCAACAATGTCTTTGAGTCTAAAATTGAGTTAAAAAAAGGAATTAAGACGTAGATTAACAAATTAATATTCATAATTTAATTTAATTATGTTTTGAAACATTAGTTTCCATTTCCAGACTCCTTATTGTGAAAAAATGACCAGTTTCTTGTTTTCATTCATTAACTTTGATGATTCCTTTGTCTGTGGATATTTGCAGTGTTTTAGTTTGAATTAAAAAGAAAACAAAATATGGTGTGCAAATGTAATTTGGTTTAGGTGAACTAGTCTATGATGTTCTTGCGGATCAGCCTCTGATTCAACCAGACATTATTATTCTAAGCAAAACTGAATTAGATGTGAAGAATGTAAAAGTGGAGGACAAACGACTGTTAACAGAGTTAGATTGTAGTCTTGTAGTTGGATCACAAATTTTGCAACGTAGTAACGTAAGTACACAATTTTTAATCGGTTTATTTTAATTACTTTTGGTTAACTTTATTTTAGTAACTTAATCAATCGGGGGTCTTAAAAATGTGGTGCCAAGTACCGAAATTATTTTAAATTTAACAAAAGGAGCCTAGAGCAGTTAGGTTCTTCAACTTTTTTGGTGGCGGAACCCTTTATCCCCCAGTTATCTTTTTGTTAGCATGGAAAACTGTTGTCAGTTTTCCTTTTAATGACAGGTTCAATTCGTTAAGTTTTCCAAACATGTCTGCTAAAAATAATCAGTTTTTATCGGACAACCGGTATTTTAAATTAAAAGGAATGTCTGTAAGAAAAGCTTCCATTTCTGTTCTTAGTTCAAAAAGCTTTGTCAAAGTTGTACCCCGAGACAACCATCTCATTTTAGTATGGAGCAGTAGTATTTTATGATTGCTACAATAATCTTCACATATTATTGAGAACAATCGGGATTGCAGTGGACGTGACTTGACAAAATTAATTATTTTTACCGCCTCATCAAGAACCAATTTTAGATTTGCCGGCATTTTCTTAACCGCGAGTGATTGTCTATGGATGGACAATTTGGAGCTTTCATTTTTATTCGTGATGCTGCTCCTGCTGTTCTACCTGTCATTGCCTTGACTCCATCGGTAGAAATATCTTGTTCTTCTTCTTTTTGTAACGTATCTAGTTCTCTACTTTCTTAGAGTCGTATCTGGAATGATCAATTCCAGTTTTCATGCCAACGTATGCGTTGACGTCCAGGTGGTCTGCTGAATCTTGGGAGACCATCTCTTGCAATATTCGGCAATCTGTTGTCGTTCATCCGTTCAACATGATCTCTCCATTCGCCTGCTTCGGGACCATCTAACTGTATCTTGGACATCGCAAAGTTCTCGGATGTCTTCGTTTCTTTTGTGGTCCCTTAGTGTGTAGCCTGCTATGGATCTTAGAGACCTCATCTCTGCTCTGCGGATAATCCTTTTTGTTGAAGAGTTTTCGGCTCTTGTTTCTACAGCGTAAGTCATAGCAGGTCTCACACATGTCTTATATATGCGGACTTTTAATGGACGTGCTTGTTTCGCCATATTATATCTCTAAGGAATCCTGATATTAAAGCTGCTTTGATTGTTTGAGTCTTTACTTCTTCTTGGAGGTCTCTGCTGCTGTTGACGCCGAGATATTTGAAGCTCATAACCTGTTCTACTGGTTTATTGTATATAGCTCATTTACATCTTCTGGGCTGTTTTGGGATGGTTAGCACTTTTGATTTTACTACCGATATCTCCAAGTTGTTTTTGGTAGCTGTCTTTTCGAACTGATAAAGCATTATCTGCAGGTTGTCCTCACCCTCTGAGACGAGCACGACATTGTCCGCGTAGCAAATTACTTTTAGTTCTTTGTCCCCTGGTGAGTATCCCTTTTCAACCTTTTTTTCTTCCGCTATAAGTTCGTCCACAATCAAGTTGAAGAGGATGGGGCTTAGGCCCTTGTCTTATTCCAGTTTACATGGGTAGTCTGCGTGTCTTTCTGCCTTCCACTGGTATTTGGGTCCAGTTGTTAGTGTTGAACTCCGCAACAATACTTGAAATATCCGGGAGCACGTTTTTCTTTTTGAGAAGTTTCACAACATCAGTGAGTCTTACTTGGTCAAATGCTTTCGTAAGATCTATAAAACACATATATGCTGTTTTGTTGTATTCTATAGCCTTTGCAGCAATTTGCCTGATAGCAAAGATGTCATCTACTGTTGACCTGTTTTTTCTGAAGCCTTGTTGCTCTTCGCAAATGCCATGAGAGGATATATCTTCTGCCAGTATTTTAGTGAATAGTTTTAGTACTGAACTTAATAGCGTAATTTCTCGATAGATTTTTGGGTCTTTTTTGCTTCCTTTCTTGAAGATTGGAATTGTTATGCTTTCTTTCCGTTCGTTTGGTATTTTTTTTTGGATTCTATGACTTTGTTAAATAGAACGTCTAGCTCTTTACTGCGTCTGTGTCATCGCTATAGAGTTGACAGAAGACTTTTTCCCAATCGTTAAGTCCATTTTAGTTATGTTTATATGTTCGTTGATCGTTTTTTTCCTATTCCTTAACATGTTTCAAATCTTTTGTGAGTCAAATGTCTGCTGAGAATCTTTCCCAATGTGCTCTTTTAATGTATTGGATTTTGTGGTTGGTTGTGTTTCTTACGGCTTTATATTCATCCTGTGATAAGGTTTGTGATCTGTATTTCAGGTATGCTTTGCGCTTTTCGCTTGCTATGCTCTTCTTCCAACAGCTTCTTATTCTTTGAGTATGTTTGATTTAATTTTTTGCCAGGCATCTACAATGTGGTTACTTTCAATTTTCTTATTGAGTTTTTGCTGGTATCGGAGTTTTGTTGATGGGACAGTAAGTGATTTAATATTTATTTTGATTACTGTAACGGGTGTTTGTTTTTTAGTGTATTGAACGTTGGCAGATATTTTGGCCAGGACTAAGTTATGATTGGTTCCCGCGTTCGCAGATGTTAAGACTCTGACGTCTTGGATTCTAATTGGGTGAATGTTTTTATTTGTAATCATGTAATCACTCACTGATTTCTGGCCTCGAGTATTTTCGAATGTAAATCTGTGCTGTGGTTTGTGAGGGAAGTATGTGTTATTAATTGTTAGTTCGTTAATAGCGCATATCTGAGTTAACAATTCTCCGCTTTCGTTGTTACTTGAATCGGTTTTTAACACCGGATACTACGTTGTTTTCAATTCGAGCATTAAGGTCGCCCAGTATTATCACGTCATCTTGTCTTGGGATGTCATCTAGTACTGTCTGGATGTTCTGATAGAATTGATCTATTTCGTTCTTCGGCTTACTAGTATCTGGAGCACGCTCACTAGGTGTGTGTATTGGGGTTTTTGTAGGCTGATGGTCACATGCAGTAATCTATCGAAAATATATTTTGTGTTGTGATGTTGTTTTGGAGGTTCTTATGTATGAGTAGACGACTTTATAGAGATTAAGATGTACTCGCCATATTTTGTTTTGCTTTTGCGTTTCTTTTTGGTTTCCGAAAGTGCACATATAACAATCTTATGTCGTTTTACTTCTAGAAGTACTTCTTGATCTTTGTTGTTCAGCGATGTTACATTCCAGCATCCAAGTCTGAGTGGTTTTTGCTTCTATTTCTATAATCGTTTTCTTTTTCGTGCCTGGTTATCATCGTTATCGTTTCTTTGATCACTGTATTACCATCTGGCAGGTCGCTAGGCTTACCTGAGGTCCCTCCTCTTTTATCTGGGCTTGGGACCGGCTGGAGTTCGAATGAGCAACTCGGTTCACCCATTCTCTACGCAGGAATAGTTTATAGAGCAGGTACAAATATCTATACAAAAATTACAATTAAGTCGGTTTTCTTCGAAAAATATGTTAATCGTGTTAAAAATCTCTTCTCCGGTTGTGTTAGTAGGCAGCGATGAGCCCATAAGCAAGTCTTCTTTGAGTGAATGTTTATATGGATATCGCACAATTACTAGCAAGATAGCCAGTCCAGCAACATCAGTCGACCAATCCATTTGCAAGACGAATTTGTCATTTTGAAGCCGTACAACCAGTTCAGTTCATGAATTATCCTGTATTACGACGTACCCGTAAAATCCATAAGTAATTGTTTTTTTTCGGTTGTTTATTTTTATCTTAGGTAACTTTATTGTTATAGATTCCTCTTTAATACATGTATTAATTTTATTGTCGGTGGAGTCCTACCGTAGGCTTTGCGCAGCACCGGAGCTCCGCGGAGCACACTTTGAGTAACGCTGACCTAGAGTAATTAGTGAATAGAAGCAGATACCCCATAGATGAAACATTTCTTTATATCACTGTATCTTTTCCTCCGTAGCTATTAACCCGAAATGTTTAGTTTTAATTTTTATATCCATCTTATCATTAATTTCTGTTCTTTGTCGCAATGCGAATTTCTTTTAGTTTAAACAATATCCACTTTTATGCGAGTGGTTTTATATAAGAAGTTTTTCTTCCCTTTTCCCAATAAGAAAAATATTTGTGATCACCATATTTCGATGTTGAAATAAGTCAAGGATAGTTCCTAAATAAAAGTATTTATCAGTGTAACATTTTGAACGCAAATGTTTTCTAATTTGCCAGCAGCAACATGTTTTATGTTAATTTCAACCAAACTAAAGTGGGGGTCCATTAGCTTCAAAATTAACCGAATCTTACGAAGATAATAAAAATGCCTGAAAATCCTTATCGTCATAAAAATTCTAAACCTTGGTCCTCTCATGTATCGAAAATTTACTAATTTAATAACATATTAAATCCCGCAGTTGTTTACGTTGAATTTTATCACTAATTACCCTGATGAAAACATTGATATGTACGCTACTACAACAAAAGGCCAATAAAAGCAAATTTAACCTTGCGATGTGCAGTTAACTTAAACCGGAAACGCATCACTATTATAGCAAAAAACTCAACAAAAAATATTAGAAATCATCTGCTCGACCTACCTTTAGTAAATAAACCATCAATTTATTTCAGATCCTGCAATTATCATTTGGATCCACTAAAGAGAATGGCTTTATTCTATCACGAGAGCCTCTGGACTTTGAGGTTTCAGCAGTTAATCATCCCTCTTTGAGCATAGTAACAATTTTCGAAACAACAGACGAAAAACTGGTGTTCTTTAAGAAGAAAACCGAGTTTATTCCTCCGAAAGTGGTGGGTAAAAAAGAAATTATAGTAAAAACGCTTTTGGATGTGTCATTTGCTCGCTAAATCCCGCTGAGGAGAACCAACACTTTTACCACGAAAAATTAAACACCTTGTGTACATATAAGTGTGTTTATCTAGAAGTTTTGAAAAGCTGGTATAATTTTGAAGGATAAAGTCAAAGGAAAAATCTGGGTTCTCTTCATGATTTTTTTTTCGTTTGCTAGGTGAACGTTTCTACAAAAAACAGACAGTTCACATGGTTGCCTGAACTGCAAAAAGCAGTGGAAACCGACGGAAATGTGGTCGTTTATGTCCAAAGCGAACCCCTGAACGGAATTCTTGGGCTAGTGGCTTGCATTAGACGCGAACTAGGTAAGTATCAAGAATATTAAATCTGTTGAAAATGTATTCAATCATCGCATTTCAGGCGGCCAAAACGTCAGGTTGGTTTTCCTTCCGGAAAACGTGCCCGATTTTAATGTCAATTTGCCATTCTATAAAGAACAGCTAGAAAAGAATCTGGTGGAGAATATTTACAGAAATGGACAATGGGGAACCTACAGGCATTTACAACTGGAACAAGTCGACGCCTTGAATGTGGAACATTGCTACTTAAATTCACTTGTGAGAGGCGACTTGTCTTCGCTGGCATGGATTGAAGGACCCCTAACAGCTAATTGTTCTTTAGATCCCGAGCATACTTTAGTTTCAGTAAGCACTTACTTGCTACTACCATGTTATAAAGAATCAACCTAAGAACTGAAACTAAAATGATCTTATTTTATAATTTGATTTTACTACGTAATCAGCAAAAGCTTCGCTTCCGATATACCGGTCAGTTAATACAAAAAGCCGATTCAATATTTTACCTAAGCAACTTGTTGATTGTCCTAAGAAAGTCCAAAAGACTCTAATCAAAATTGACGACGGATGTTGCGTGTGTAAAAGTTTTGTTTTGCAAAATCGTTCAATTTTCAATATTGATTCACACTTCAACCCATCATCTAACAACGTTTTAATCATTTACTGAATTTTCCAGTAAATTTTCTATGTCAGTAATATGAATCTATTAAAACGATATTTAGAGGAAGGTTTAACATTTATATTATAAAACGAAGTACATTATTATTTTCAGGTATATTATGCGTCTCTAAACTTTAGAGATGTGATGACGGCCTCTGGTCGTATTAACGTCGACTCTATTACACGCGATAGAAGAGAACAGGAGTGTGTACAAGGATTTGAATTTTCTGGTCGTACTCAGAGGTAAGCGATAAATGTTCGTTCAAATGTTAATTTAAGTTGAAGGTTGAGCATCACCTATTATCATCACCAACTATCACGCGAAGGTAGTTCCTCTTTGTAAGGTTGACTTGCACCTAGTTCTGCTAAAGCTTTTGACTCTGGTTTACTTTGCAGTGCATCTTCTTCTACAGGCTCTTATCTTTGTTTTGAACTGTTTGAATTGTTTTGAACTTTTAATATTTCTTTTAAGTTCTCTTCACAGCTCATATTAGACAGAACATCCTTAGGTATAAATCTTTTAAGGCCAACTTTTATCTTTGTTCCAAACATGGCCTCATACGGAGTACTGTTTTTCATAACCTGAACAAAACGAAACAAAACGTTTTATTACTAATAAAGATGTTTACTACTACTATTACTACTAAGATTTAAATCGAGCATTTAAAAAATGCCCGATTTCATGGGGCATTTTTCAAATTGTCCGGACATTATAAATAAAGCGCGAAATAATCAAACTGACCGCAAACTAATACATGCAACATTAGCAAACCTATCTAAAACATAATCAGATCAATTAAAAAATTTGATGGCAATTCTTGCAAATAAAAGAGTAAAACCGTTTACTGAGACAATTTTGCATCGAACCTTAAAAATTGTCTAGCCAGTTTGGGAGACAAAATATTTTAAATATTAATAAGAAATTCTATATGGCTTGAGAAATCAACTCTCTTCTAAACTCAAAGTTATTAAGCTGATAGGAAAAATGTAAAAAAACTCTTAAGTGGTTAATAAATAATCAACTTGGCCATTTAACGAATTATATAATTTTTTGAATAAAGAAGTTACTCATAATTAAGGTCGGTAAGCCTGTTTAATGTAATCAAAATATAGAGAAATAGGGAAAAGTATGAGAATTATTTCCAAGCATGTTTCCAAAACGATATTGAAATTACAAACAGAAATTTGTTCTTTAGTTCAATATCATGTTGGGCCTCTTAATGGAAAACCTAAGCATTTATTTCCAGCAATTTCGTGCTGTTGATTTGATCATAAATCGTTCTTCCACTGAGAATATTACATAGTTTTATTAGCTGTCGTATTTTTAGTTTTAAATTCACTTTTCAAAATAATCCTTTTCAGCGGTCAGAGAGTTTTTGGAATGGTTACAAACGGTGCCTGTACTACATTACTAGACGCTGACACCTACATGATCTCTCCCATTCCAGACGCCTGGACATTGGAGGAAGCAGCAACTATTCCCGTCATTTATGGAACTTGTTTCTTTGCCCTCATTAAAGTAAGTTATAGTAGGAAGAGGGAAGTAAATTAACCGTGGAAAACCATATTGATGTTTAGAGAGGAAGAATGAAGCGAGGCGATACAGTTCTGATTCATTCGGGGACTGGAGGTATAGGACAAGCAGCGATTCATTTAGCTCTTTATTTTGAGTGCACCGTGTATACGACTGTCGGAACACAAGAAAAGCGAGATTTTTTGAAGAAAACATATCCACAATTAACGGGTAAGTAAATAGAGATTCTTTGCTTACTATTTCAGTTTTTATTGAAGTTGGATTGTTAGTAATATAACTAAGTACTAGGGTGGTAAGTTGATTCAATTGAAAATATACTTACAGTGAAAAAATTGGAATAAGGGGCAAATTCAGCTGGCATAAGGTGGAATAAAACTCCGTTTTCATTTAAAAAAATGTTGAATTATGCGAGGATTTTGCGCTTTATAAAAACGAAAGGGTATCAAAATAACAGGAAAAGTTCCTACCTTGACCAGCTTGTACACATTAATGGTCATATTTTTAGCACCCTGTATGATAAAGCACCCTGTATTAAAAAAAACACAACAATCTATACTTGTTTGACGTCGATAAAATGAACCGTTTTCCAGAAAAAGTCTATTATTTAAATAATTTTTAATTAAATTAAACTTCTTCGAAATCGAAATGACGAATTGTTAATTTAACCAGGTATTTAGTGGGTTTAACATGGGATTTTTGCAGTATGATTCATTCTCGGGCACTTTGAGTTGAGGATCAAAATCCCTGCATTGATTCGTATTTGATCGGAATGAAAGATGTGTTTTCAACCTTTCCTCCTCAGTTTCAACAGTTATGAAAACACTTAATTCCTCAGGTGCCCCTAGAGATTAAAATCCGATGGAAGTAAGTCGTGTGAATTGGGAGTCCAAGTTGCGGTTCCATATAATTAATTTGCAATTTGAAGTATTATAATTATTGTACATCAAACTCTGAGTTCAACAATTAGAGGTGGCATGATGCAAAGTTATGCAAAAGGCAGAAATATTTGCAAATTTACAAAAAAAAAGTTTAGCAGGATCAGAATATCGACATAACAATTGGAGTAATTTATTTTCTTGCCCAATTTGCAATATTGTCTATTAGCCTCTAAAATTAAATTTCGTGATTCAAATTATACTTTTCTGGAAATCCGCTCATTTTATCGATGTCAAACAAAAGAACTTTTTTTTAGTTTAACACTCAAGTTACCTGAAAATAGCGTTGCCGATCGTTTGTCGGCTGTCGATCGATTGTCTTTATCATACAGGGTGTACGCACTCAAACAGCTAAATAATTTTCAAAGGCATGTATTTCAAGCGACTTTAAGTAAGTAATCATCATCATCATTATCATCCAGCCCTCATAACGTCCACTGCTGGACATAGGCCTCCCTCATGGCTTGCCACCTGACTCTATTTTGACCTGCCTGGATCCAGTTGTTTGCAATTCTCTTCAGGTCATCGGTCCATCGTGTAGGTTGTCATACTTTTCCGCTATTTCGGTTATCATACTTAGGGAGGCCTATAGTATCTTCCGCTATTTCGGTTATCGGTACGTGGTCTCCATTGGATCCCTCCCTGTCCTGCTCAATTCCATTTTAGCTTGGTTATTCGTTCGACGATGTTCTTTACGCCGGTTTTTCTCCGCAGGTCCTGGTTCGTAACGTGGTCTCTCAAACTCAATCCAGTCATTGACCTTTCCATTTTATGTTGTGCAACTTTCAGTTTTTTGCGGGTGTCATTGTTAAGGAGAGTGTTTCCGCGCCGTAGGTGAGCACTGGTATAACGCATTGATCGAAAACTTAAATTTTTTGACAGATGGGTAGGTCACACTTGAAGAGGTGTTTTAACCTTCGGTAGGCCGCCCATCCAAGGCTGATCCTTCTGTGCAACTCACATGTCTGATTATATCTAGATATTCTAATCTCATGGCCCAGGTATGTGTATTTTTCGACCTATTTGATTTCAGTGTTATCGATGTTTATGCCTTCGCTCATGACAAATTTTGTCATAATCTTCGTTTTGGAAAGGTTCATTTTCAGACCGACCCCGGCGCATGCCTCTTCTAATTCATGGATTATTTGTTTCGTCTCTCTGAAATCGTCAGTTGTTAGGATGACATCGTCCGCGAAACGGAGATGGCTAAGCTTGTGTCCGTCTATGTTTATCCCTTTTGTATCCCAATCAAGTTTTTCAAGACATGTTCCAGAACTGTGATGAATAATTTAGGAGGCATGGTGTCTCACACCTCTTCCGATTTTGATACGGTTGGTGGCTTCATGTAGTCTAACTAATATAGAAGCGTTCTTGTATATATTGTAGATAAGTTTTGAATATCTGTAATCTGCTCGGCGTTCTCTCAGGACGTCTAGTATCGCTTTCATCTCTATGGTGTCAAAAGCTTTGTGGAAGTCTATGAATATGAGAACCAGTGGCCTATTGTATTCGATGGTTTTTTCAATGAGTGTCTTTTGTCATACTCTGTAGGTGATCATTTGCCCCGAAGCCTGATCGGAAACCCGCTTGCTCTCTTGGCTGGTAAAGCTCGAGTTTGCCTTCCAGCCTTGATGTTATGATTCTAGTAAACAATTTGTGTAGATGTCTCAGGAGGGTTATTGGGCGGTAATTTTCCAGGTTTATCTTATCTCCCGTTTTATGAAGTAGTATGGTGGTCGCTTCATGCCCACTAATCCGGGATAGTGCTTTGGTGTAGGCATAGGTCGAAAAGCATTCGCACCCTCTCCAGTAAGAGATGACCTCCAGCTTTTATTGCTTCTGCAATCACCTCATCCTCTCCGGGTGCTTTATTGTTTTTCATCTTTGACAGCGCTCCCTTCATTTGCTCGATCATGATGTCTGGCTTTTCGTCCGATCCTTGATTTATTACACCTCGTTCTTGTGTAACCATGTTTAAATTTAGGGGTTCTTGTTTAGATGTTGCCAATCTTAGATTGATTATCTCGGATTTACCTTCGGCGAGATTGGCAGTACTTTCATACTTCTATTCTTCTATATTGTTTCTTGAGTTTTTCTGCCGTGGTAGTTGTCCCGTCTGATTGATTTAGAGATTTCCTTATTTCTTTCTCTCATCTCTATACTGGTGGTGCTTCTAGATTCTCTCATTTGGTTTCCTTCGAGGATAAAGTCTATTGTAGTTTGACTGATTTTCTCTTCTTTTTCCTTTCTTGGGCAAAATAAGTCTTGGCATTCT
The DNA here is from genome assembly GCA_024550625.1 of Dendroctonus valens. Taxonomy (NCBI): domain Eukaryota; kingdom Metazoa; phylum Arthropoda; class Insecta; order Coleoptera; family Curculionidae; genus Dendroctonus; species Dendroctonus valens. Next base: position 1,104,397 of record JAJTJO010000284.1, on the reverse strand, counting down.
TTTAAAGCCTCGGTTATTTCCCAGTTCAAGCCGTTGATGTATGTATTATGTTGGATATTGCTTTCCAATGAATTTGTAGTGTGAGCCGCAAATCTTTGGGTATCTATTGGACCTGTTCGTATTCGTTTGGATGGTTTCCTTATCAATTTATACCGCTCGCTGTCGAGTTCTGTACGGATCTTGCAACGTACCATTCTGTGGTCGCTTCCTGTTGTACACTTGTTTAGTACTGTCACGTCTTCCACGACTTGCAGTTTGTCTGTGACTCTGAAATCGATCTTGTTTCTGGTCTTGCCATCTGGACTGTCCCATGTCCACCTTCTGTGAGGCTTTCTACAAAAGAAGCTGTTTATTTGGTATAGGTTATGCTGCAGTAGGAAGCCCAGCATAGTCTCCCCCGGTTGTTTCTTCCTTCGGACCCGAAATTTCCCAGGCATGTCTCTGATTTATCCACTTTTAGACCTATTTTTGCATTGAAGTCGCCGCAGAGTATGGTGAACCGTGTTTTTATGTTGTTCAGTGCCGAACTTACATTTTCAGAGAATATGTCCGTTTCTTCATCTACGTGAGATGGGGCGTAAACCTGTATAATCTTGATACTATATTTTGTGTTTAGTTTTATTACGATTTCATTATCCCCATAAGTAAGTAAGTACATCGTAAAATATTATTAAAATATACCCAGCACTTTAAAACTTATTTAATAAAAACTAATTTTTAGCGGCGTCGTTTAAGGGCCTATATCTTAGTAGCGAGCAACTGTAGGATATTTTTTTATTGAAATTTCTCATGTTATTTTGATATTCTGTATATGAATCCGAGAGAATGCTAACATTTTTTTGACCCCGTGTATATAATAACTAGATTTTCGCAGTTCTTACTTGTAGTACATACACTACAGTACTTTCTGTTTGTTCCCTTGTTGCTGCGTTATACAAATCGAAAACTCTCTTGTTTTTCTAAATAACACTGTAAATATTCCTTTTAACAACCTTTCGATTCTGTACAAAATTACAGAAAAATACAGTAAACAGTTCGGTTATGTGTCGGCTTAGCAAACCACTAGCAACTGTTGTTTACAATCCATACAATTTTACAGCAAATTATATTTAATTCATTTCAGGTCGTAATGTTTGCTAACTTTTCTACTTTATTTTAGATAAAAATATTGCATATTCGCGAGATACGAGCTTTGAGAAACATATAATGAAAATGACGGGAGGACGAGGAGTCGACATAGTGCTGAATTCCTTGGCAGAAGAAAAGCTTCTTGCATCTGTCCGATGTCTAGCTAAAGGAGGACGTTTTGTTGAAATAGGAAAATTCGATCTTGCCAGCAACAACGAGCTGAATTTATTGTTGATCAGCAAAGATGCCAGTTTTCACGGTAGTGTCAAGCTCAAGTTAAACATACTTTTTACATCCTTTATTCGCTACTTAATTTTAATCTGCAACTTCCAGTTTCCAGATGTAATCAACTATCTAAAAAACTAAGCGCATTTGAACTTTGTGGCTCACTAGTTTAACCTTTAGTCCTATATACGACTGTCGAATATATGTGGACTATTTTCTTGCAGGTTTGATGTTAGATTCCCTATTCAAAGAAACGCCGGTCCTAAAACACGAACTGTTGAGCTTCATCTATCAAGGTATGGAGAAAGGGGCGATTCGTCCAATAAACCGAACCATTTTCGGAATGAATCAAGCCGAGGATGCTTTCCGCTATATGGGAACGGGTAAACACATCGGTAAAGTTCTAATAGAAATCAGAAAAGAGGAGCAGGAACATATCGTAGCACCTCCTCATATAACCTTCCCAGGACTTCCCAGGTAAGGATTGTTATTTCGAAGTGAATTTTCCATATTTCAAGTCTACACGGTTTAAACATTTACATTTTGCAGGTATTTCTGCGATAGCAGTAAGTCCTATATCATTTGCGGAGGTCTTGGAGGATTTGGTTTAGAACTGGCTGACTGGCTAACTTTGAGAGGCTGCAGAAAATTGATTTTAACATCGAGAACGGGAGTCAGAACTGGATACCAGGCATATAGAATATCGTAAGTCAATGTATTTTATGATTTTTTTTATTAATTCATTTTTATTTCGGTGATTTTCGTTATGAATATTTTGCAGAATATGGCAATCATATGGCTGTGCGGTACAAGTAGCCACAGATGATATTACAACATACGATGGCTGTTTGAATCTTATTACGGCGGCTAACCAATTGGGCCCTGTTCATGCCATTTTCAATCTTGCTGTTGTTTTGAAAGACTCAATTTTATCAAACCAAAGCGAAGAGTCATTCAAAGTGTCTTTTGCACCGAAGGCGTATGCAACTGAATATTTGGATGGAATTTCCAGAATCCATTGCCCGGAACTAAGGTAAGTACAGTTTGATCTGATCTTGAACTCATCAAGATTCCGGTAATATTGAGGTGTTTTTGGACATAAAACTGGTTTTTAACTGTGAAAACAAACAGTATATAGTCTTTAAAGTTATTTTTGCTCAATTTGAGACAATAATCGAGTTCAAAAATCCTCATTTGTAGAGATTTTGTCATCTTTTCATCTGTATCCTGCGGTCGAGGAAATGCTGGCCAGTCAAATTATGGTATGGCAAACTCTGTGATGGAAAGGATATGTGAGCAGCGAAGAAGCGACGGTTTTCCAGCTTTAGCAATTGAATGGGGAGCAATTGCAGATGTAAGATAAAAAGAAGGAAGAATAGATTTGGAAGTACTAAATTGAACAAAACGGGTTTTTCTAGGTTGGTCTAGTTGCCGAAATGCAAAATGAGGCCATTGAAATTGAAATTGGAGGGACCTTGCAACAGCGCATCACAAGTTGTTTGCAGGTAATGGATATTTTCCTCAAACAAAAAGAAGCTGCCGTGGTATCCAGTATTGTAGTCGCAGAAAAGAAAAGTGGGACTGGTGGAGCCGATAATATCGTCGATGCTGTTGCAAATATTTTGGGTAACTCACATTTTTAACGGTTATTTTCGGCAATTTTAGTTGAGGGTGTTTTTTCTTGCAATGTCGGTAGTTTTACATTTCCTTTTACAGTGACACAGATACTAACGCACTTGCTTAAAATAACCGACTTTTGCTACTTTGTATCCAAATTGTGCACTGAAGTTCAACAGTTTTTTTTCAAACGCTCCCATTTATTCAGTATAAAAAGACTTATCAAAGTTACTTTACTATTTTTCATTGGAAGCATCAGGAACGAGGATTGATGCAAAATCACCGTCCAAGAATTTATGAACCCGAAGATGCCGTTAGATTTTAGTCGTTTGCAAAGTAAAATTGAAAAATCTTCGCATTTCTTCTTACTTACAACTGCACCATTTTGCAATAGCAGTAAGAAGAAAACGGCTAAAGACAACTTCAAATGGCTGCAAGTTGCAAGTGCTTATTGAACACTTCACATTCTGGAACTGTTTTTCAATTCATTCTGGAAAATTAGAACGTATTCTGAAAAACCTTCCAATGTTCCTAAGTAATGCAAGTTTCCAGGGCAAAATGAACTGTTAGCCTACTTTCTGCTCATTATTCTAGTATGGGATATTCAACCGGTTTTCAGAATTTGAAATGGGTTTTACAGGTCTTGGCACTTAAAAAAATATTTATATTAATGTTTTCATAAAATATATTTAAACGCCTAAAAAGTAACTAAAATGGGTCGCTATTAATTGTTTTTAAAGCTAAATTTGAAATTTCGAATTAATTTAAGCAAACTTATTTTTTCGTTTCAATTTACTGCTATTTTTGGTTGCGTTAGAGGAAAATTACAAAGATATAAAGCAAACAATGCTAAATTGATACTCTTATTACTCTGTTACATAAAACGTATATTAAAAATAAAAGATTTGTATTTGTTTCAATGAGTTTTTCATCGGCTTGATGAAATCCCCGACCATTTTCTATGGCAGATTTAGTAAAGCGTCAGGAATAAGAAAAACAATAAAAATTTGTAAAGAACTAGCTTTAATTAAATATTCTTAACTCAGTTTGCCTCTTACGCTACCACAACCGATTTCCAAATCAGTTACGAAATAGTGAGGACTTATTAAACAGATTTCCAAAAAAGTGGGACTTAAATGTTAAATGTGGGGAAGAAAATAGAGATGTTCACTCTAAAAAAACTGATTGCTTCAGATGCAGTGTTCCTTACTTACTTAAATCTGGATTAAAGATTCGGAATAACTAAGAAAGTTAAGTAAGGAACAAAGAGAACTTTACATGCTGAGAAAACTAATTATTATACTAATCAGTATATGGAAGATGTGAAACATAACAGAATATGTTTATTGTATCGCTGTAATATTAAACACGCTTGTCCTACATATTCCGAAAAAAGTGTCATTCTTCGTATGACCGTATGTTAGTGGCTTAAATACATTGTGTGCAAACTTTCTAAAGGCGAGATTGGTTGACGCCCGCATTGGGTGTGCGACCATTTACTTCAATGAAGAATAACGAAATAGTCCTGTATATTGCCAACAGTTTAAATGAGTAGTTCTTGAGGAACAATACAGAAGATTTTTTATACTTTAAAATGTAAAACACTTTCAAAAGTGAACTTCAAACTCAAGAATTGAATATACATTTTTATGGCTTTTAGTGCACAGTATTTTTTTACTTGAGGCGTTATCTAGTCCAATTCTTTTTCGGCCATGGGTCATTGGTTTGGCAAAAAATCAGGGTCACTCTACAGGGTGTAGTAGAAACTTTATCTAAAGCATAAATGAAGCAAAGCAAAATTTATGAAAGTTTTGAAGTAGTTGTGGAGTCTCTCTTCATGTCTCCTGGCTGCTATCACTATTTCTTCTTTGGCTGTCCGCACCTGTAGCTCACGATGCAGATCCTCATTCCGAACATACCAGGGTGCATTAACAATGTTCCGTAGTACCCAGTTTTGGAACACTTGTAGGCAATTGTAATTGCTTTGCTTGGGACAACCCCACAACGGGAGGTCATATGTTCACACTGGTTTAAGGGTTTGTTGGTAAGCCAGTAGTTTGTTTTTGATCGAAAGCTGCGAACCTCTTTCCAGCAACCAATACATGCTTTTATATTTGAGTTTTAATTGTTCAGTCTTAATTTTAACGTGAAAGTCCCATCTAAGCTTGGCATCGAGGTTAAGTCCTAAAGGTTTAGTAGTTTCTTTGAGAGGAATTATATTGTTGTTTAATTCCACCACAAGATGATTTATATTCCTATTTGTAAAATTGATGTGAACAGATTTATTAATTAATTATAATTATTAATTAATTATTAAATTAAGTACCGCTCTGGTCCAAGCACACTGCCCTGGGGGAGTCCAGCTTTTATGAATTTTAACTCCGAGTCTTCGTGCTCTTGTTTGATTCTGAAGGTTCGTTGATCTAAATATGATTCCAATAGCTGTGCATACTGCAATTGAAAGAGTACCTTTAGTTTCTTGATGAGGTCATCATGCCAAACTCTATCAAACGCCTGGGCGACTTCTATAAAAACGGCGGAGCATATCTTCTTCTTTTCTAGGCACTTTTCTGTTATTTCTGTGTACTTGTCGACTCTAGAGTGTTTATTGCGAAAGCCAAACTGTTGGTCAGGAACCATCTCTCTCTCAATCTCTCATCAATTATCCTCTTCAACCTTCTATCAAAACGTTTCTCAAATAATTTTGATAAACACCAGCAGAAGAGAAATGGGCCTGTAAGATTTAGCTTCGTTTCAACGTGTTTCAAGCGAAACGATCCATTAATTAAAAGGGTAATTTTAATAATCCCTTTTTCTGGGAATTGTTTGAGTATCTCTCCCGTCACTAAGTCTTTTAAGTAAGGGCTTTTTTGGAATTTAGGTTTTCGTTTATTTCTCTAATTACATCTTTTGGTCTAACTAAGTTTATTTCAGAATTTTTGTGTGTTATTTCCGTTTGAGGACATCCTACCTGTTTCTCGTTTGGTTGGAAAATACTTTCTAGGTATGTGGTAAATAGAGCAGCCTTTTGTTTGTTGTCTCTATCTCGTGGTGGTGTTCCAGTGTGAATAATCTGAGATCTGACCATCAGTTAGTTCCTTCAGATACTTGTTTGTACGTGTTGTTGTATGTTGTTGACTCATTTTTAATTTCTCAAATTTCCCTTTTTAGTTGTTAGGTAAGGTTGTTTAGTACAGTTTTTTTTTTATTTCGTTCTGGACTTTTGCCACTCTTTCCTAGCTCTCCTCTTCTCTTTTCGAAGTTTTCGTATTTCCTTGCGATAGTTTATTCCAGCGGTTCTTCTCCTTATTTCTGGGGTGTTGTTCCATGGTGCTTGTCCACTGACTTGATAGGCACATTCAACTCAATTATTTCGTTAATTTCCAGTTTAAAACTTTCCCAGTCAGTTTTTTTTATTTGTTAGGATCGGATTTGATTGTTTAGTTATGACATTTTCACTGAGCGTTAGTAGGATCGGTGAATGATCAGACGATGGTCCCTGTTCTTTCTCAATGTGTACATGACTTACCCCTAGTTTTCTTGAGACGAAAAAATCCAGGAGATCTGGAAGTTTATTGATATCTGTTGGCCAATAGGTAGGTTTTCCAGTTGAGTGCCATTTGGCATCTAATTTGGTTATGGCTTGGTATAGTGCGTTTCCCTTTTTCGTCGTTAAGCGCGTATCCCAATGAGTGTGTTTGGCGTTAAAATATCCGCCGACAATGAAATTTTCTACTAACGCATTAAAAAAGAAGGAACACTCATTCCTGTCAATATTATGCCGTGTAGGTGAATACATTGCTGCAACTGTAATCTCATATTTTCTTGTTTTGATGCTCACACTCCCAGCCGGTATTTTCTCGGTTTCATACCTCTGTCTCTCATAGTGAATTATATTTTGTTTTATTATTACGGCTGCTCCGCCTTTTGCAGTGTTTTGCGGGCGAATTGCATTATCATCCTTCATTTCTATCGATTTGGTATCCGTTTAATTTGACATACATTTCATCTGCAAAATGTGTTTCCGAAACCAAACATACATCAATAAGCTGGGTTTCTAATGTAACTTGCAACTCCTGCTGGTGTTGCAGAAGTCCATTTGCATTCCTCTCAAGGATTCGCAAATCACAAACCACCACGGTTCGATCGACGGTTTCGTAAGTTTTCCAATTGGGCTAGTCTATCAAGTATAATTTATTAAACTCTGCTGGTCTTTTTTCCTGCTGTTCCATCTGTTTCATATTTTTTTGTAGCATTACAGTTGTAGGATTAGCACTACTTGTTCCTAGTGCTTGTTCTAGTCCCCCTTTTCTTTTCTTGTTTACCCGGCGGCGGATGGATGATAAAAAATTTTCTCGAAGACACCCGGTGTCCCGTGACATCAGGTAGTGTTGGATTCTTACCAACTAAAATACCCCTAAGTTTTTGACTGTAAGTTTCCAGGATTTATCCTTTAAAACTTATAGTCTTCTTAAAGAATGGGTCAGCTCCGGAATCCGTATGCCCTTACATCTCATTCTCTCCATACTAGCTAGCTGCTATTATGGGCATCTTACTAATTTCACACAAGCACTACACAAGCACCACTTCAATCTCACTACATTAACACTACGCTTTCACACTTACCACACTTTGCAGCTTGCTGCTTTACCTACTGCCCTGCTGGGCCATCTGGTGTCTGGGCCTCTTTTTCCTGGGACCTTCATCCTCTGGCGTATAGTCTTCGGCTCTGCGTAGCTCAGCGTAGGGGTGCCTTTCGGCCTTTTCAAAGGTCGATGCTGCTTTACTCTGGAGGAAGTCTCAAAGGGGCCTGTAAATTTGTCGATTACGTACAAACCAGGGCGCATTTATGACCATCCGCAGAAGTTTATTTTCTGTGGCCGGAATCTGCTTCAGTTTATGTATTTTAGCGGAGATTTTGGTTTAAATTAATGATGACTGTGAAAGTGAATTTTAGACAAACTGATGATGGTGGAGAAAGACACCGAAACGTATTTGTAAACTGTTTTAATTAATAAACACTAATATTGACTGGAACCCAGGAATTTCTTTTGGCTTAAATTGAAATACAGTCAGGAACATATACACAATAAAAAATTATATAATTCCAAAATTAATGCAAATTTGCCCGTGTAACGTTTAATTTGTCGAGCAGTTTATTTAACTTTCCTTAAAAAATCGTTGTTTAAGGAAATATTCTGTTTGTTTTTAGGTGTAAAAGATTTGAAATCGGTACCTCATCATGCAACCCTTGCCGAAGTAGGAATGGATTCGATGACTGCAGTAGAAATTAAACAGACATTAGAACGGGAATACGAAGTATTCTTGACTGCTACCGATATCAAAAGCATGACTTTTGCAAAATTAGTTGAAATACAAACTGAACGTGATGCAACAGCGCAGACTGGTAAGCAATAATTGTGTCCATATCTTAACGCACGAGCGTATGATGAGAGAATCCAAGAAAAAGTTGCTCTCAGCTCTCTAACTGTAATTTTTATCATAGATTTGCATAGGGTGCTCGCTAGACTCATCTCAAAAATTTTCAGTTCTTCTTTTATACTCAGTTTCTCAACTTTCATATTCAGTTCCCAGCCTATAGTTCTTTGAAAACTGATCGTCTGATCTAAAATTTGCGTTTATGATCACGGCTAGAGTTTTATTTTTATTTAATGCCTGTGAAAAGTTCATTAGAAACATTGGAGGAATTTTGTCTAGCTCCGGATTTAGAGTTTTCATGACAATTTCCAGTTTTTTAGAGTAGGTCTGGATTGAAAGATTCTGTTTCACGTTATTCAGGGTAAGTTTAGTATAAACACCCTGTAATTGTAATGTAAAACATTCCACGGCTTCAAAAAGGTTTGAAAAATATATTATATCAGCATTTTATTATTGTTTGTCGGTGTAAGTAAGAAATAATTATATTTGGCTAAATTTTAAACAAATCTATTCAACACAGTGAACAATTCAAGTTTTATTCCATCAAATTTTCTTACAGGTATCAAAAAAGACCCGGTTTTAAGCGGAATGGAGATGTTTTTACGGTATATGGGAGACGGTTCAACTGCAGACATACCAGTTATGCCATTAGAAGGAAAACGGTCAAACAATCAACCCACACCCACAATTTTGCTGCTTCCTGGTGTTGAAGGAGTTATAACGGTTTTAGAGCCTCTTTATCAAAACTTAGAGGGCGATTTAGTGGGACTGCAGTATCCTACCAATAATCAGAAAGATAGCATAGAGGAAATGGCTGCCTCGTACTTGTCAGTAAGAACTTGTTTATGATATCAACATTTTTTTGTTGGGGATTTTGATTCAAAAATTTTTGCCTTGAGAAAAAAAGGAAATTTCTCACTTGTTTTATTGTTAAATGGTGCTCTTGTTTCACAACAAAGAACGAATTCTTTAGCAAAATTTATTAAAGGACTATCACTTAAGCTCAAGGTGTAAGAGAAAAGTTCAATTAGTGAAGAAATTAATTTAGAAAATTTACCTAGACGTTTCATTAACAGTTGTGCTATCTTTATCAAAACATATATAAAAAGAGTCTATTAAAAAATTCCAAGTAAATGCAAACCTGCAAATATTCGCTCTGAGTTGACAAAATGGTAATTTTTCTTATTTTGACTTAAATCAATTTTTTTAAATATTTAGACTAATACTGTTCAAGCATCCCGTTGCATTTTCTGGCAATTATCAAGGAAAATTCTTTGTTTTTTATGTATGATTGGTGTTCATTGATCCTTTTATTTAATGGTCTTGAGGTTTCTCCTATAGACAATTTATTTCATCATCATCATCATCATCATCAAACAGCCGTTCGCGTCCACTGCTCGACATAGGCCTCCCTTAGTGTCTGCCACCGCTTTCGGTCTTGTGAGTCCTGAATTCAGTTTTTCCGTATTCTCTTAATGTCATCCGTCCATCTTGTTGGTGGTCCGTCTCTGTTTCGATAGGTTTCGTGCCTTGGGCTCCACTCCAGAATACGCTTTGACCATCATCTATCCGATGTTCGTGCCAAATGGCCAGCCCAGTTCCCTTTCAAGGTTGCAACTCTCTCTATGACATTAATCACACCCGTCCTATGCCGCATAGTCACATTGGGTATCCTGTCTCTAAGACAGTCCCAGCATTGACCGCTCCATAGATCTCTGAGCAACTCGCAGCTTGTACGCGGTTTTTTGGTAAGCATTAACGCTTCTGCCCCATAGGTTAGTACTGGCAGTATACATTGATTGAATTTTTGTAAAAAATTGTAAAAAAAATAACATTTTGTATTGATTGTAAAACATACCAAAGCTTTCCAAATGCCGCCCACGCCAAGCCTATTCTCCTGTTCAGCTCGCAGGTTTGATTATCTCGGCCAATCCTGATCTCGTGTCCCAAATATTTATATGAGGTAACCTGCTCGATACCCCTACCGTCAACTGAGATATTCTCGCTCATGACAAAGTTGGTCATACATTGCGTCTTCGTAAAATTTATTTTGAAACCGACTTCTTTGCGTGCTTCATGAAGGCTCTCCAACATAGCCTGTGTCTGGTCAATACTGTCGGCAGTTATGACAATGTCATCAGCAAACTTCATGTGGCTCAACAGCTCTCCGTCGATATTTATACCCATTTCTTCCCAGTTTACTCTTTTAAAGGCATATTCCAATACGGTGGTAAACAGTTTTGGAGATATTGTATCACCCTGACAAACTCCTCTTTCGATTTGAAATTTATTTGTGTCTACATCTAACCTTACATATCCAGTTGTCCGCTTGTATACGTTTTTCAATAGGGAAGTATATCGATGATCAATACGCCAGCGCTAGCAACATTTTGTGTTGATTTACGCGGTCGAAAGCCTTTTCGGAATCTATGAATACCAGGGCAAGTGGCTTGTTATACCCAATGCATTTTCCTATTAGAGTCTTAATAGTTTGAAGTTGGTTTGCTCCATACCCTGCTCTAAATCCCGCCTGTTCACCGGGCTGGTAGAAATCTAATTTAGGTATCAGATGCTTAGCTATAATCTTCATAAATAGTTGGTAGACATGTGACAATAAGCTTATCGGTCTATAGTTTTCTAGTTTTTCGATGTCTCCCTTTTTGTGCATTATGATTAATATAGCATTATCCCACTGGGAAGGTGCTGTTCCTCCGAGAAAATATGTTTCCTCCTGCCTTAAAAGGCTCAATAACAATTTCATCTTCGCCTGTGGCTTTATTGTACTTGGCTACTTTCTAATTTAGGTAAATTCTCTTATTATTTTTCGTTCTTTTTCAAAAGTGAATTTTCTTCTAGGTCCTTTATTGTTTAGATATATTTATCGCCGCCGCATTATTGATGTAAATTTGTAATTATTTATGAAATTAATTTAATTCATCATTTTCCATAAATATATTACTGAATAAAGGTGATAAGGCCGAACCCATGGTCATTTGAAAATTTTTGTTGATAGAAATGATTTGTTAAGTTGTAAGATAAAGCTTATTAATTACAAATTAATTAATTTTCACATTCATTTAAAAAAATAAATTTAATTACATTCCTTAAAAGAGATCTTTGCTAAGTGCTAATCATTCGCAATTATTTTAGATAGTAGAAGAGAAGCTATCAAAATCAAAACCCTTCAATATAATAGGATATTCCTTTGGAGGAATGGTAGCTTTGGAACTAGTGGCATTATTGGAAGAGAAAGGTTACCGGGGAACTTTACTTCTCATAGATTCCAGTCCGGATTATCTCAATGGTTTAACTACTATTCTAGAAGTGGACTCAGATGATAAATTTCAGATCAGTTTGTTAATACAGATGATGTCCTTACGAATTTCCTATGATATTATTTCCAAACATGTTGTAAGTTACTTTTCAGTTTTCCTACTTTATACTTCTGAGTTAATTTGAACAAATCAGAAAATTCACTGCTGTGCTCAATAAACTGTTATTTCAGACATCACTGTTCAAACTCAATACATTTGAGGAACGCATGGACTTGTGTCAACAAATCACAGCAGCAAATACTGTCCGAAGTACCAAAATAGATCAAAGTGAGAAATATCAGCGAGCATTGGCAGTTTGCCTATACAAAAGGATCAAATCCATTGCTAAATCGGGATCTGATATAAATCTCAAGTCAAGGGTGATTTTATTCAAGCCAACTCTCGTCAGCCTTAAACTTCCTGATGAGGATTATGGACTGTCCAAGTATTGCAACAAACCTGTGGAAGTTCGAGTGTTTGATGGCAACCATGTTTCAATATTAGAGAATGTTGAGGTAGCAAATGCCATCAATGAACTGTTCGGTGTCAGTGATAAAGATGTGGAAGGAAAAGGCGATTTGCTGATTAACGTGGATAAAGTACACAAAGAAGTTCCCACCAAGCTGTAGCAATATGAAGACCAGACATTTCAGCACATTTGCAATTTAATAATAAGTTTTGTTGTTTTTGGTAATTGAGAAAATATATCTGCAAAATCATACGTTGTATTTTAATTGGTTGTTTAATGTGCCCTTTTTCCAAAAGTTAAAAAAGGTTGATTCTTTATCCCAAAATCCCAAAGTAATTTATTACCCATAGAAACATATGTGTACTGGTTAAGCTCAGCTTTAAATTATGTAGCTTGTGAGGACTCAGATATTTTTTGGTTGGGCTATGGCGGAAACAGACAATTTCCGCTTTCAAGTAACAAGTAGGAGTAAAACAGCACGCAAAATACCAACTCCAATAGTTATAATTTCAATAATTGGTGCACCTAAAATAGTTGCCTTGTTGGACATTCGTTAACACATCGTCCATTAGGATTTTCCAGCAGATATCCCATTTTACAAGTGCATCCGCGACGGCACAAACGGAAGTGATTGGGTACAGGTCTGCAAAGAAACTTGGACATGGGGTTATTGCAAGTTTTTGTGCAGAATGGCAGACAAGAGTACATTTCATTTTCCTTACAAATATGTGTGTCAGCCGGACGAATTGTATCTATACTGTTAGTAATGACAGTGCTAGGCCAGAACGTTGGTAACGAAATGGTAATAGAGGGAAATGGACGATCTGGAATGGTATTTTCAGTAAGAACAACTGGAGTTGTATGTTCTGATGGGGTTTGTGGAGAGTTTGCGTCAGATGGTGGCGAATTTTCAGTGGGGTTATCTGCATGAGTCGTTGGAGGATTTTCTGATGTGATTTCTTCAGTTGGAAACGGTGCAGTATCTTCAGCAGGAGAATCCGGAAGATTTTCTGGACTTGTTTCGTTTATTTTTTCTTCCTCAGCTTCTGGATTTGCTGTGTCACCAATTTCATCATCTTCGACAGGAACAGCTGGCACACTTTCTGGACTTGCCGTTTCGTTTATTTCATCATCGTCAGCAGGAGGGTCTGAAAGAGTTTCTTCATTTGCTGTGTCACCGATTTCACCATCCTCTCCAGGAATATCTGGCACATTTTCCCGGTTTGTCGTTTCCTTTACTTCGTCATCCTCAGCAGGAGGATCTAGAAGAGTTCCTTCATTTGCAGTGTCGCCGATTTCACCATCCTCTCCTGGGACGTCTGGCACATTTTCTGGAGTTGCCGTTTGGTTTATTTCGTCATCCTCAGTAGGTGTTTCCGAATGATTTTCTTGACTTGTTGTCGTTTCGCTTATTTCACCATCATCCATACCTGGAATTGTTTCTTCGATAACTGCGGGCTCTGTCGCATCACTTACAGCTATTGGGTCTGTGACGATTTCATTAGTTAAATTGTCCTCTTCCGTTAAGATAACTGTATCTGCTTCATCGGCAGAATTTTCGGGATCAACAACTTCTAAAATTTATGTCAATTTGCCCAACTCAACCAACACTAAACCATATAAAATTTACACTTACCCTGACATTTTACGCAAGTCACTATCACGAATACTAAACACAACGTATACATTTTTGCCATTTCGGAATATGTGTGTTGGGTGACATCCGCAGTTGCAAAATTACTAGATGATCTGAATAAAATTAAAATCGAATACTCGGATATCGGATGTTTGATCAAGATACGGTCATTATGTAACAACAAGCGGTTAATGTGGCGTTACGAAAATTCGGAAACATCTATTCTAGATAGTTTTGAAATGTTATTAATATGTGACGCAAATATAAAACGAAACGCAACCGTGTGTCCTGTTTGTTGTTTTAACGCATGCATTCATGTTTAAAATGCATAGCTTTTATTCAAATGGTACTAAAAAAATTGCATAAATTTGATAATTATTTTACACAGCTAAATTACCACAAGGGGAGCAACATTCCAAACTTTTCTGAATTCTTTAAAATCTCTAAAAGTGCTTTGAAAAATTAAAGCTGAAGAATCCCAAAACACGCGTGTATCACAAGGGGCGAACACAACAGCGAACATAAATTTTATGGAGGAGAAACGAAATTATGAGAAATTGTCCCAAATCTCAAAACCTTTTGAAAAATTGAAGGTTAAGAACGACCTAAAACATACTTTACGCTTCTATTGAATACAGTTTTGTAAAGTACAAGTTTTTTAAAGGCAAGTTTAATTAATTGTTAATAAAATTATTCTCAAATCTTGGAGAAACATTATGAAAAAGATTTTAGTTTTGCAAATGCAAATTAATAAAATGTATTATAAAATTGATCAACAAAATTATGAAAATTTCTCAAACATTTCTCAAAATAAGTTGAAAAAATTAATTGGAAGGACGGCAGGTAAAACAGCTCTTGGCCACAACTCCAAGAAAATAAATTAACCCAAAGTCTAACTGAGGTGTGAGAGATTCTCAAAATCTCTCAGAATGCTTTGAGAAGTCAAATTTCAAGCATGCTGAAACAATAGAATTAAACTGATTATTTTTGAATTTTGTAAACCCAAATAAGCGAATATAACTAGGACAAATACATTTGGAGAAATTCTCAAAAAATTCCATATGTATTGTTCGAACTATACAACGGCGTAAAACATATTTCCGGCTTCTATTGAACACAGTTTTGTAAAGTAAAGTACAAGTTCGTGCACATAAATTGGCAAAATGTCAAACAGAAATCTTAAAAGTTCTCAAACAATTCCTGTACCAAACAAGTATTTAGATAAATCGAATGGGAAGGACGATAGGAAAAATTTCTCTAATATTTATTTGTTGTTGGTCCAAGAAATGGAATTTGAGAAAATAAATTAACCGAAAGCCAAACTGAAATTTGCAAAAATTTCCAGAACATTGCCAGAACACTGTTTCTAGACAAAATTGGGATCATAACTTAATTTTGATGGATAAACAAAATTTTGAGAAATTCTCAAAAATTTCAATTCTATTCGAGAAACTAAGAACTTTTATATAATACCGTCTTTTATACAGGGTCCGGCATAAAGATCTCCCACATTTTAATCTTTGCAAGTCTTGAAAATGTATGCAATGCCATTTGTTTTTACTAAGTTTTGAAAATGACAGATCCCAAGTGGCGACCATTTTTTTCGATACACATTCGAAGTTGATTTCTAAAGGTTTTCATCACTCGAGCAGTAATTTGAGGCGATATGCCTGCAATTTCTTGACGTATTGCTGCTTTCAATTGTCAATGGTTCGGGGATGGTGTTGAAAAACCTTCGCTTTAAGGTAGCGCCAGAAAAAAAAGTTGCATGGGGCAAGATAGGGTGAACCCAACGTCTCCACGTCTCCACGTAACACGTAACGTCAAAGCCACCCAACGTCTCCACGTAACGAGATTACGTGTCCTGGAAACATTTCCTTTAAAACGTCGAGTGTCCTTCTTGCTGTATGAGCCGTAGCTCCCTCCTGTTGAAACCACACATGTTCACATTCAAGTCCTCTAAGTTTTGGTGGCAAAAAATACCGTAGCATGTCGACATATCGATCGGCAGTTACTGTAACCGTCATCCCTCCCTATCCAAAAGAAGAGGGGCCCCAAACTCCAAAAGATCCAACAGCTCTGCTTGCTCACACAACCAGATAAATGAAAATGAGCTTAGTCACTCATTATTAAAAGAGCATTTTGTGGGACGTTTTGAAGAATATCGTTGGAACATGCTTGGTGATTTTCCCAGTCCCGTCTACTCAGTTCTTGCACGTTCATCAATTTGTATGGGTGGAATTTAAGATCGCCGTGTAAAATCACAGAACGATCTGACAAACGCAAAGCACAGGCATGTTTAGCAGATGAGGTGTAGGAGATCGTTCGACTACTTCTCTTACTGCCGCAACATTCTCAGGTGTCCGAGCACTTTTGGGTCTACCATTTGATTTTCTTAAGGAAATTTTGACTGCAAGGAAACAGATAAAATTGAAATAAAAGCCCTTATTGGTTTTCTATACTTGTGAGGGTCACTGAAAAGTTCCAAGGCGTTGACATGGGACAGAAAAGAAACCGGAGTACGGTTTGATTTTGACGATCGTACTACCAGAGAAGAGAGACAGAAAACAGATGAACTAGCGCCAGTTCGAGAAGTCCTAAGGATTTTGTAGAGGTCAAACATCGTCCAATAGCATCAAGCATGTTTGGATTTGGTGAACATATCACGATAATGTCCTATGTTATAGCATGTATAGGACTATTGTATATTTATATACAATAGCGAGGCTATTGAATCCGCATCTGGTGATAAAAATAAACCTGAGATGATAACTTGCTATAATGGAACGAAAGGAGGCGTCGACGCTGTGGACCAGCTTTGTTCACTGTATGATGTTGCACGAATTACCCAGACGCTGGCCCATGGTTATTTTTTTCTCCCTTTTGAACATCGCAGGGATAAACAGTTTATATTTTATATTATAAACAGTTTATATATAAAAAAGTTGTTCATGTCTAATCACCCTGATCCAAAATACGATTTGAAACGGAGTATATTTCTAAAACAAATAGCACTGACATTGATCGATGAACATCTGCAGAGACGCTCTTATCAGAAAAATGTACCGGCGACTGTCCGTCAAAGGCGACAAGATGTAGCAGGAATTTGTGAGGCTACATCCAACGTAGAAGAGATACCAGAAGGCACTCGAAAATGCCCACTGCCCACGCGAGCCTTGGTTTATCTCCCAAGACCAAACGGGGGAAATCCCACCCCCCTCAGTATCCTATCCAAACCTAGCATCCTCCCCCCAATACCCCATAACCACTCACCAACCCGCAACGGCCAGTGTCGCGAAGAAACGGCCAACCGCCTTGAACCAATGGAAAGAAATGTCGATACCTGAAAATAGTCCCCAGGTGGGTCGAATGATAAATTCGGAATCCCACACTGACGGCACGCTGTCAGTCTGCTCCAAGGAATATGGGGGGAGGAAGAAGTCAACTAAAAACCAAAATTATATAAACGAACAGAACACTAAACTCAACTCAAGAAGAACTAGGCAACTGAGAGTGGCAACATATAACATAAGAACGATGCGTGAAGAAGCAGATAGAGCATGCCTAGAACAAGAACTAGAGAACATCAAATGGGACATCCTAGGACTTTGTGAAACAAGAATGAAAGGACAAAAAGCTACTAACCTGAAATTTGGTCACCTGTTATACCAAAACAATACAGAGTCTTCATTGGGTGGTACTGCCATCCTAATAAATAAAAAAATGCATTCAATCTCAAACCGAGTCCTATATATCATTTTAGAACTGAGCAAGAAATTTAAAATACAGATTATACACGTATATGTACCTACAACTGCCTCAACGGATAAAGAAATTGAACAATTATACGAGGATATAACAAGAGCCAAACAACCAGAAAATACACAATTAATTATAATAACTGGCGATTTCAATGCACAACTCGGACAACGAAAAGAAGGAGAGCCATTAAATATTCGAAATTTTGGTTTGGGGCGTCGAAATAAAAGAGGTGAGAAACTGATAGAATACTTACAAAGCGAACAACTATACTGCATGAGCTCATTCTTCAAAAAACAACCCTTGAGAAGATGGACATGGAAAAGTCCAGATGATTGCACAAGAAACGACATCGATTTTATCCTTACAAATAAGAAAACATTTAGCAAAAACGTATACGTACTTAATAAGTTTGACACAGGCAGCGACCATAGATTAGTAAGAGCCACCTTCCAAATAAACTTAAGAAAAGAAAGGAACACATGGTAAAGGGGTCAAAAAAGAAAATACCTACTTTAGACATTCTCAAGCAAAATCAACAACAAATTCAGAAAACAGTAAAAGATAAACTGGAGCCATCAGACTCTCTGAAGGCCATGGATATAGACCAACTAAATGAAAATATCGTGACTAGTATTCATACTGCTACTAAAAAGATTCTATTCCAAAAACAAAAACAAACAAATTCAGTCCCAATACATTAAAAATTCATGGCCTTAAAACAAATGAAAAACAAAAATGTCCAGAGGAAGACGGAATAACTACTGAAATCCTAAAAATAGCAGGGAGCGAGCTTTGGGAAGCAATAAAAACTTTACTTAATAAGTGCACCGCAGAACAGAGGATACCCAAACACTGGCAAAGAAGCGAGATAATCCTTCTCCTTAGAAAAGGCGACCAAGCTGATCTTGATAACTACAGACCAATAAGCCTACTCTCGCACCTATACAAGCTCCTCACTAAGATTATAACAAACCTTCAACTAATAAACTAGACTCCTACCAGCCAGTGGAGCAGGCCGGCATCCGCAAAGGCTACAGCACGACCGACCATATACAAACTCTCCGTTTTCTGATAAGGATAATATATACGAAACATGGTAGTTTTGATACAAAAATGGTAGTTAATTAGATGAAGACCTGAAAACGGAACAAATAAAAGTAAAAAAGGAGTAACACAAGGCGATACCATCTCACCCAAATTATTTACGCTGGCGTTATAAGACGTGGTGAAGGCTCTAAACTGGGAATGGAATTAGAAATGACGGCGAATATCTCTACCACCCCCAAAAAACGACGTAAAATACCTTGGAATTACAATTGACCACAAACTTAAATTCACTAAACACATACGAAACATCAGGGCAGAAACAATAAAGAGAACAAAACACTTCCGATCACTAACCTACAAAGACAGAGGAATTAGCACAAACACCGCCACCAAAATATATAAAGCTATTTGTAGACCCTTGCTAGACTATGGACATATACTCATGACCAACGGAACAGAAAGGACAAAACGTTATATACAAACAACAGAACAAATTGCACTAAGACTAATAACACGAATAAGACACCCCCAAAACCCACTACACAACCCCCCCACCCAACTACTATACGAACGCACAAACATGACAAAGATCTCGGAAAGACTCATACAGCTACAGACAAAATGGACAAACAACCCCTACAACTGGACCATACTGAATCCCCTTTGTCTTACAAGACCAACCAGACAATCCCGCTTTCGTTTCCCTACATTAACGCTACTCGAACACTTACAAACGCTACGGACTAGTGGACAATAAAATAATTCCTTCTTGCCACTGAAATCTTATTTATTTAATAGTACGGTTAACCTAGAATAAGAGAATTTTCATATTTGTTTTCATTTAGACTAAGACTGTATGTATTAAACAAGGGCAGAAAGACCGATAGGTCGATAGCCTTTTTTGGAAATAAAGATATTTACTACTACTACTACTCTCTACCACCTGCGTTTTGCGGACGACGTGGTTCTAATAAGCGAAGACCCATTGGAACTGAAGACTATGATCAAACAACTACACCATGCCTCTCAAAAAATAGGACTCGAGGTCAACATCACAGAAACAAAAATCCTCAGCACGCAAAACATTCAACTTTCAATCAGAGGGAAAGAGATCGAAAATGAGATCAAAATTAATAAAGACAATGAAAAAGCAGAAATACCGAGAAGAATAGGTCAAAGTTGGGCTGCATTCAAAAAACTAGGATTTATACTCAAGAACAGGGATGTTGGAACCTAAAAACGAAAGTGTACGATAGCTGCATACTCCAGTAAACACTTACGGGCTGGAAACAATGAGCCTCACAAAAAACAGCGTCGCCTGCAATGCACGCAGCGAGCTATGGAAATACAAATGCTGGGTGTCAGTTTGAGAGATCATATGGGGAACGAAGATATTAGACGAAGAACCAGAATAACGAATATAACCGAGAGAATAGCCAGATTGAAGTGGCAATGGGCAGGACAAGTGGCCAGGATGGATAGCAGTAGACGGACATATAGAGTATTGAAATGGAGACCCTGGGAAAATAAACGAAAATTGGACAGGCCAATGAAGAGATGGGCTGACGATATTAAAACGCAGCGGTAAGAAACTGGACACAGAAAGCGCAGGATAAAGATATCTGAAAAAAACTTGAAGAGACTTATCTCCAGCAGTGGAGAAACTACGGTTTATGAAGAAGAAGAAGTAAAAATAAAAACAAGTCTAGGTTCTATTGCTAGAAATGTAAATCTTTCGTTTATTTGAAGCGCACGAAAATGTTGTGCTTTCCGTGCACAAATGCCATCATGGAAACAACTTTTCATGTTGAAGAGGTTTGATTTAATTTTCTGTTCCTTCGTGCTGTCGATAGATCCATTTTCTTATTTTTTCTTATTTTAGATAGGTACAAATAAGAAATTCTTATTTTATTTCGAGTATTTTGACTGAATAAATCTTTGTTTGCTTGTCTCTGTGTTTTCCTTGATTATTTACTACGAAAACAAAAATAACAAACTAAAGAAATGACAACTGAACAGACTCTGCGCGAGTGCTGTCAGAGCATCATTTATAGACTGTAAGCTAATTGAAATAAAAATTCACAAAAATGTATCGAATATATCAATTTATTATGAAATTAATTTCATAAACTTAAATAGGTTTAAATTATTTAAATGTAATTTAATAAATGAAAGGTGTTGTTCAAAATGGCCTCCGTTTTCTCTTAAGCATAAATAGACCCCTCGCCGAAAATTAAAGTCAACTTTATCCAATAATTGAATGTCATTCACCCCACCAACTTTTCTGATGCCCGCAAACCCAGACTCAACACCAGACGTTCTACTGCACACAAAAAACTTGACAAACACCATCAACAACATAAACTTAACCAACGAGCTGGGATCCGACCACCTGGCTATTACGTTTAACATAGACTTACAACATACGCAAACTACCTCCAATACACCTCCTATAGAGAAAAACTTAAACCTAACAAAGACTGACATAGACAAAGTGAAACAACATATACATGACTACATTCAATCACAAGCACAGCACATTTCAATAGAAACCATACAACAACAACTTTCACTAGTCATAGGAAAATTTAGCTCGGAAATAAAAAATGCTTTCTACCGACATACACTACCCAAATACATACTGAGACTAATAAAACATAAGAGAGAACTGTATAGACTATATACAAACACTCAAAATAACGACCTAAAAAAGACAATGAACCAACTTAACAGAAACATTAAAACTATGATTGGACAATACCGACAAGACAAATGGCTAGAAGCATGTAAAGAAATACAGAAGGACAAAGGCAAAACATACTGGCGAAAAATTAAGAAACTGGCGCAATACAGGAAGACTGGCACTACTGACACAATTGACGAAAACGGAATAGAACGCTACACAGACAAAGAGAAAGCGGACGCATTCGCCAGACACTATCAAAGGGCCTTCAGCACATCGACAAACCCTAACTTCGACAATGACAACTGGAACTTGATCAACGACTGGTACTTGAACTATTTTAACAACTCACCAAACTATGCCTGCACACTGATCACAGACACAGAGTACGATGAAGCCCTAGCGCACATCAAGAACACTGCACCGGGGAAAGATAAAATTAAGGCAAAGGTCTTGAAGGGCCTAACTCGGGAAACACACAAACTGATCCTAACTGAATTGAACAACTGCATCACAAATGGCAGAATCCCAGAAACATGGAAAAACGGCTTAATAATCCCTATACCCAAAAATGGACTGGACAATACACAACCGAGCAACTACAGACCAATTACACTACTTCCAGTACTAAGCAAAATTTTTGAATACATAATAAAGCAGCGGCTTGAAAAAGTGATTGGAAAATATATACCTACCTACCAATTTGGTTTCAAACAGCATCACTCGACTGTTCATCCGCTCTTTATTTTGGCCAACAATATACAAACTACCCACCTAACTGACAGAAAGACATCTTGCCTGTTTATGGACATTAACAAGGCTTTTGACAGTGTCTGGCATAGAGGCTTACTATACAAACTATACAAACTACACACACCAACATATCTACTACACACCATAAAGAACTTACTAGAAAACAGACAACTACAAGTACGAATTGACAAAACACTGTCATTTTCTTTTTCCCCTGAACAAGGGCTCCCTCAAGGATCCCCGCTCTCACCGTTTCTCTACAATATATACTGCCATGACATATACAATTACAACTTACCAGACAAAAATCAAATCGACAGATCGGCATACATATTACAATACGCAGACGACACGGCACTTATTGTACATGACAAAACTACTGAGAGAGCAACGCAAAGACTCCAAACACTAACAAACAACACAATGACATGGTTTTATAAATGGAGACTAACACCAAACGCGTCAAAAAACCAACTTCTGCTCACAAACCACAGACTCAACGCTGATTCCCCTACAATAACAGCAGACGGCCAAACGACACAACCAAAAAACGACGTAAAATACCTTGGAATCACAATCGACCACAAACTTAGATTCACTAAACACATGCGAAACATCAGGGCAGAAACAATGAAGAGAGCGAAACACTTCCGATCACTAACCTACAAAGACAGAGGAATTAGCACAAACACCGCCACCAAAATATATAAAGCTATTTGTAGACCCTTGCTAGACTTTGGACATGTACTCATGACCAACGGAACAGAAAGGACAAAACGTTATACACAAACAACAGAGCAAATTGCACTAAGACTAATAACACGAATAAGACACCCCCAAAACCCACTACACAACCCCCCCACCCAACTACTATACGAACGCACAAACATGACAAAGATCTCTGAGAGACTCATACAGCTACAGACAAAATGGACAAACAACCCCTACAACTGGACCATACTGAATCCCCTTTGTCTTACAAGACCAACCAGACAATCCCGCTTCCGTTTCCCTACATTAACGCTACTCGAACACTTACAAACGCAACGGACTAGTGGACAATAAAATAATTTCTTCTTGCCACTGAAATCTTATTTATTCAATAACATTGTTAACCTAGAATGGGAGAATTTTCATATTTGTTTTTTATCTGGATTGGGACTGCATGTATTAAACAAGGGCAGAAATACCGATAGGTCGATGGCCTTTTTTAGAAATAAAGATGTTTACTACTACTATTGTTAACCTAGAATAGGAGAATTTTCATATTGGTTTTTTATCTAGATTAAGACTGCATGTATTAAACAAGGGCAGAAAGACCGATAGGTCGATAGCCTTTTTTTAGAAATAAAGATGTTTACTACTACTTGAATGTCATTTTTATAATGGTACATTTACTACTGATACGATTCCATAAAGCTGCTGTAGTTTCAACAGGTGTTGAATATACAAATTCTTTTAAAGTTACCCACAGAAAAAAATCGCACTTATTCAAATCCGGCGATCACGGTGGCCAGCGTTGCGGGCAATTATTTCTGCGACCTATCCATCGATTTGGAAACTGAACGTTCAAAAATTCACGAACGTTCATAGAGAAATGCCGGGGCGCATCACGGTGCATGTGGTATGCATGTCAAGTCGCAATTATAAAGGCAAATCTTCAAGAAGCTCTGGAAGAGAGTTTTGTAGGAAAAGCAAATAACTTGCACCGTTCAAACGATTAGGTAAAATAATTGGCCCGACCAAATATCGCCCAACGATTCCGGCCTACACATTAATATGTAGTATGTGTAGTGCGGTATGTTAAATTTCCAGGATATTCTTCGAGTACGGGTTTGGGGTTCATTTCCAATGTGGCATAAAATGTGCTCCCTATTTCTTGCGTTCCCTGCGTAAACGGGACCTCCGTTATTGTCTTGGCAAAGAGAGCCTGTCTCCCGAGCTTTCCGTTCAACATTAGCAAACGATACTCCACCAAACTTCTTCGGCAGTTACTCTCACAAAACTCCAATAACTAATAGCATATCAACCTGCTCATTGAATGAAAATTTTCCAGTAATTTTTAATAAAAACAGCTTGGTTTTACAAAAAAAAACCTTACAATCAAATCTCCAGCAAACAGCAGCTCAGCCTACTATGATAAGATAAATAACTCGATAACGAAGGCAGATACGAAAAACTGCAAGAGAGAAAGAATTCTTAAATTGGACAACAAATTTAAAAATTTGTTCGGTGGAAGTCAGTGGCGCACCACAAAACACTTCGCGGAGGTAAAAGGGGGGGTATGCCTCTAGAAAACAAACACCCTGTAGATTTTCGCAACCAGTTAGCAACAGCAACAACAACAGCTTACATATGGGTAGAGGATCGAAAAAATTGAGCAAAACATCTCATGAACTGTAGGAGTTAAAGAGAAAATATCAATATATTTTTAAAACTTTAACACCCTCTATCCCGTTAGCCATGGTCCTGAGAAAAAAAACTTAAATGGCAATTTGACTTGTTTTTGAGGGTCTCTACACGCCCCTGCTCTGTGTCCATAATAATAAAAAAATGTGGGCTCTTTCTCGTTCTATAATATTTTATAAAGATTTTCTAGCAGTTTTGAAGAGTTTTTGGCTCCTGTAAAGTTTATTGTATAGCAGTTTGCGCAATCTTTATGGAACTCATTTTGCTACTTGGAGACTTTGAAACCCACCAAATTCTCAATAAGTTCGAGCAAACCGAAATCAGTAACGGGATTGAATTTGGATTCTAAGAAGGTCATCTCGATGGTAAACCATTAAAAAAGTGTTACTTTTTTGCAGTAGTGGAGACTGACACCATCCACTCATCAAAACAAATACTTTTGGAGAAATTTCACCAAGAGTGACGATTACTAAAGTTGAAAATCGACGATCAGTGACCCAGTTGTAAAAGAGGTCACCCTGCCACTGTCTTAGCCAGTACACGAATGACGCTGCAGGAGAGAGGTCGATCAGACCGCCGTTTTCCGATACAAATTGTGTGGTCGATTCGCGGCTTTTGCGACGCGAAAACCAGGAAGTGAACACGGGAGAAATATATAAAAAATACATGAAGAGATTAACATTTATGCAGGATATCCAATCACATTGCTCGGAACGCTCCTGATGAGATTCATTGGCTTAGTGTCGAAATTTCTATCATGGTAAGTTACAACAACGATTTTACTTTTGCTGGTTTAAACTGACTTTCTTTGGTTAGTTAATTGTAATAAATTATATTAATGTCGCCCATATATTCGCGTCCCCGATATGGCATAAAATAAACCTATAACTTTAATTACTTCCGGTATTTTCTTTAACAATATTTTCCAGGAAAAATCCATTGGACTTTTACTTCCGATTAATTCTACCTTCGTAACTACTCTTGTACATAATGCAAGGCTCTTAAAATTAATGTAATTCATTTTTGGTCCAAATTTATTATATATTGGAAAACATTGAACAAACTGGTCAAAATTGCTCGGTTACTTTTTTAAATGGTTAATTAAAGGTTTATACGTTCAGCAATATCAGACCAGTATATATTTTACGTTGTTTGATAAGGACAAGAAATATATATAATTTGAATAAGTACGCATTGAATTATTGGCATTGACTCACTTGGTGACATAAATTTCGGCTTTAAAGTCCTTCTTCTTCTGCCTAAGAAGAAGATATTTTTTATATGTAGAAAAATTAATATAAATAATGATAACCGACTCTCCTAGATTCTAACTAACCGTGGCTTACATGCAAAGTGGCATACGGGAAAATAATCAAAAAATTTGAGATTTTGTTAAAAAAATAAACAAAAAGCGCGCGTGGTCCCCTATGTTGTCCTTTGCAAGGGTGCATGTTTATCCATTTTTCCATTCTTGTAATTTCAACCTTCTTAGTGTTGGTGGCTTTATCTCTAATTTTTTTTTCATATGGGAAGGAGTATGTTGTGAAACATTTTTTTAAAGGGCTTTAAATTCTCTTAATAAAAACGCTTACGTTCTAAAACTTTGCTCCCGCGTCGATGAGACAAACACTGAATTTGAAATGTTTTATTTTTAGCAATCGAAAGCATTGTTTTACCGGGTCTCAAATACCAGTTTACAACTTCACTGTATTTTTTAAAACCAAGTTGATTCACGTTCTTATGCTTGAATTATTCTAGTCAATATTTTATTGCATCGGTGGAATTTTTCAAAATCACCTTCAGAAAAATTCGATTCTTTCGCAAAAAGAAATTCACTCGTTCGTCAAAAAAAATCTTTCCTAATAGAACGATTGGAAGGCCAGGTCTCGAATGGGCTGCAAGGTCATCAGATTTATCTCTTTTACATTTACTTTTGTGGAGACATTTTAAATGTTAGCCTGCAAACTTGCAGATGTACGGAACGATTAGTCAGTGTCAACAAATTACACCAGACAGTCTTCGCAACGTGTCTGTCCTTGTCTAACCCTGTCCTGAACGTCGCAAAATAGTCTGACCAATTGTTGTATTATTGTGTGGATTTGCATGGAGAATAATCACAATATTTTAGACTGCAAACTTCAGTAAAAAAATTGTTTAATCTGATCTGACTGTTTAGTTTGCGCAAAAAGTGGAACAAATTTGGAAAAATAAATGTTAATAATGGCGTTTAACAGTCATTTTTTAACAGCATTTAATAGATAGTTTAATGCCATTACAAAATAAACTTTACGAATATGTGCGACTATGGGGCCAGCCAAGAGAAGTATATCACAGCTAGAAAAGTATGGAATGGATATTACGGCCATCCAGGAAATCAGGTGGCCAGATACGGGTAATATAACAATTAATAAGTTGGTGGTATTTTACACCATCAACAAAGATGGCGCCCATCAATTCGGAACTGTTTTTGTAATACAGGAATACCTATTGGACCCAGTAATGGACTTTGTACCCATTAATGAAAGTATATCTCACATTAGACTAAGAGGGCCATGGTACAATTACACACTAATATCGGTATATGAACCAACGGAAGAGAAGGACGATGATGAGAAAGACACTTTCTATGACCAACTTGTTAACAATGTTATCGGTACTGGGAGACTTCAACGCAAAACTGGATAGAGAAGACTGGTTAAGACCACATGTTGGACGACGTAGCCTACACAATATAAGCAACAAAGGGACTACGGGTAGCAAATCTAGCGGGACTCAACAATCTCCTGGTCAAAGCTACTATGTTGGAACACAGAGATATACATAAGCAGACGTGGGTTTCCAATGATGGTGTCACAAGAAACCAAATAGATCACATCCTAATAGATTCCAGGCACTCAAATAGCATCATAGACGTTAGAAGTAAAAGATGAGCTGAGGGGGACTCGGACCATTTTATAGTATGTGCCAAAACAAGAATAAGGATTAAGAAACAAAAGAGAGGTCCCCAACAAGCAAATAAGACAGTTAAATGGGACACGGAGAAACTTAAGGGAGAGGAAGCCCTCGCTAACTACAAATCTAAACTTGCAAGTGAAATGCGGGATATACCAGAAATGTGTAAGGATAACGCCAACACCATGTGGAATGTTATCCAGAAGATTATTCTGGAAATAGTGGAAACAACTATCGGAAAGCGCGAAAGAACAAAGAAAAATAACTGGTACGATACGGACTGTGAGAACATACAGAACCTAAACCAGCGCGCTCGGGATCAAATGTGACAGGACCTTTCACAGGACAACATAGATAACTTTAACAATGCAAGACGTAGAGCAAGAAAACTCAGTAGGAAAAAAAAGGGAGAACATCAGAAGAAACAAATGCAAAACATCGAAGATAGTGGAAGACATAACAACAGCAGGGCATTATTTAAAGAAACATCTCGAATTAAAATGGGCTTTAAACCGCAAACAAGTAATATAATACGGAAAGATAATGGTGAACTCATCACCGGCATTACAGAGGAATTAAAAACATGGATAGAATATTTTCAGTAACTCCTCAATGTAACAAAAAATGACACAACAAATATACCGATGTACCTAACCGCCGAAATACAAACCGAGAAACTAGCACTAGAAGAAGTGACGAAGGCCTAAAAAACAACAAAGAGCCAGGAAATTATACTATCTCCTCTGAGTGCCTGAAAATGGTAGGTTCAGTACTCTTTCAAAAGATGCATGAGTTAATGGTACTAATATGGGACAGCAAAACATTACCGGAAAGCTGGAAACAGAGTGATACTAGTCCCCTACATAAAAAAGGAAGATATCAGGTATGCAAAAACTATAGAGAAATATCTGTCATCAACACCGCATATAAAGTGTTTGCAAACGTGATTCTAATCAGCATAAAACCATACGCAGAATAATCGATAGGTGATTATCAGTGCGGCTTTAAACCGGGCAGGTCAACCATGGATCAAATCTTCTACCAATCGCCATGGCAGAATGTGGAATCCCAAAGAAAATAATCAATATTACAAAATTGTGCATGGAGGGTAGCCGGTGATGTGTTAAAGTTGAGAACAACATGTCAGAAAACTTTGTGGTGGACAACGGCCTGAAACAGGGTGATAGTTTGTGTCCACTACCGTTTAATATTGTTTTGGACGCAGCGATCACACATGCTAACATTGACGAAGAAGTTTTTTCAAGCAGTGGACCAAACCTGATACTGGAATTTGTAGATGATATGGATCTTATCAGTAAAACAACCATTTAAATCAAAGTGTTGTTTGGAAAAATAGAAAAGGAGGCAGACGCAGTAGGATTACGTATCAATGAAGACAAAACAAAATACATGTTTAATTCCTGGAGAGAGGGAAGAGATCGACTGGGGCAAAATTTAACCATTGACACCTACAATTTTGACAAACGAAGACGTCCTGCGAAGATTCGAGCGAAAAATACTTAGAAAAATATATGAACCAACCCAGGGTCCTCTCTCAGGGCAATATGGAATAAGAACAAACGCGGAGTTAGAACAATTGTACCAGGGAGATATTGTGAGAGAAGCAAAGTCACAAAGAATGAGATGGGCAGGACACACAGAGCACCGGATGACAGAATGCTGAAAATTGCATGGCAGGAAGCACCGACGAGTAGAAGATCACCCGGAAGAGCTAAAATGAGATGGAGGGACAATGCTCTATCGGATATGCGGAAAATGGGCAATGAAAATGGACAGGAAATAATGCTAGATAAAAGTCGATGGAGGCAAATTGTGCTTGCGGCCAAGACCCACATAGGCTTGTATTGCTACGTGAAGAAAAAGAAGAATATGTGCGACGAAAATATGCCCGCAAACTATCCTGGATACTTCTCAGTGAATCACCCACTAACAAAATATCTTTTCTATCAATAAAAGTTATATTTTAAGTATGAATTTCTCAATTTATTTAAACTCCAATTCTGAAATTATGTTAAAGGTATTTTTCTAATGCCCGAACATGTGCTTGAACATAGCAAATTTGGTAATTGAAAAAGTTGTAGCCTACTTTTGATCAGCCCTTTATGTTGAAATATCAATTATATTTTTTAAAAGTGTATTTATGTTATTATAAGTTGAGTTCAAATGCACTGGGAAAACCATACAATTCCCGGTACCTGCGTCCCGTGGCCCTTGCCACTAATGGCCCCAATTATTCGCCTGGCGCCAATAAGTACCAAACGAGATCCCATATGGCGACCTCAGTTGTGTTAATATGTTTACTTTGGGGTTTGTGAATGCCATACAAGCGCCCCATGTGTTAACGTAGACGTCAAGTCATAAAAAACGGCTTTTTGGCCTTGCTCGAAACGCACGATGCAAATGCACAATGCCTGGTGGGGGAAGAGTAGTTGCATTTAAAAAATGGTAACTTGAGTTGAAAATTAACACTCTCTAGTACACTATAAAACCTTGTCGACCTTGTACTCACTCTCTTGCCTTCAAAGCAAAAATAAAAATTCTTTCTGTTCTGCTCTTCATCCATATTTGAATTTACACAAATTGAATTTGGTAGTGTCGTTGGCAACCTACCTAGTTGTCTACTTGTTCGCTTTAAGAATAGTGAATAAACGGCCTGTTGATAATAACAGCTTTTAATTGCTAATTCTTCGCTATTATGCAGTTTCCTTCGTTACTAGAAGTAAGTATTCCCTTACAATTCTTACCCTTTAATTAAATATATATTTTTGAAGTACAGTCAGGAAAATATTCGAAACGATATTAAATATATAGTCCACTATTTCACCAAGAAAAAAGAGTCTTTTGCCAGAAAATATTCTTTCATTACCCTTATCCATTGTAGTGGATAATTTCCTGACTGTACGTCAATTTATTTAATAAAATTTCTCCTGGGTTTCAGTCAATTTTATTGTTTATTATTTACAATGTCACAAATACGTTTCGGTGTCTTTATCCACCATCATCAGTTTGTCTAAAATATATATTTACAGTTATCATCAATTTAAATAGAAAACTTTCACCAAAATTCACTTATCGAGTAAAATATGGAAAATTCAGTGTCCAGTGAAATATGAAGGTAGAAACAACTATACACGTAAGTTAAATTTAGATCTCTAAACAATAGATTCTAGTCTTTTCCCAGACATGTTTGTCCTGACTCATCACCTGAAAACCAATGTTCTTGATGTACTTTTTAATATGTGTATGATTTGTATTTTAATATGTGAATTTTGGTGAAAGTTTTCTATTTAAATTGATGATAACTGTAAATATATATTTTAGACAAATTGATGATGGTGGAGAAAGGCACCGAAACGTATTTGTGACATTGTAAATAATAAACAATAAAATTGACCCAGGAGAAATTTTATTAAAAAAATTACCCTTATCCACTTTACACTTTATATGCAGAAATTTGCACAATTGTACTTAATTTGAAACTTCGATGTAGTTAGTTGGTATTGTTTTTTAGCCATTAACGTTTTAGCCGCCAGCGTGGTGTTTAATATGAACAATACATTGTCTTACATTTTAGGTATCGATAGTAAGCACTTTGTCATTATTTCATTACCAATTATCTATCAAAATGTCCTCTTTTCAATGTTTATCCACATTCTTAGATCCATGGTGGTTGTTAAACGATTAAAACGGGACCGCCTTATGAATGAATAATTGGAAAGTAAAATTATGTACTTATTTTCTTTTTAACGATGTGTGCATGTGCTCGCTTTCTTTCATGAGTAATACCCGGACAAGGATCATATTATATCTGGTTAAGTATCTTTATGGTTCTAGTTCTGCGATTGTATGGTTGACATATAATTTATTTAATCTTAATTAGCTTAATGTTGGCCTTTTCTCTTTTTTTGTCTTCAGTTAACGTAGTTTTCATTTGCGTCTTTAAATCATTATATTATTTATGCTGGTTTGAGCCAATTCTCATAGATGTGGAATTAATGTTCGTGTGAGACACACTATGAGCGGTTGAAATAATTTTGAAGTTTACCCATTATCAAAAGAGATAGACTTTCGAGGCCATTCCTTGAAACAAGTGGGTTTTTCGGGTTTTTAGGCCGTCGTTCGGTAGAATTTCTTCTTGGAGAAGTCTTCTTGGAGAATTTCTTCTTCAAGAAGAAATTCTACCGAACGACGGCCTAAAAACCCGAAAAACCCACTTGTTTACCCATTATGTTATATTTCAGGATTAAGCAGGGTAATTCGTGATTAACGAGCCATATGTAAACCAGGCATAGTAATTTTAACTCTAAGGATAAAAGTGCCAGTAAATGCAAGCTCGGAAATCGACTTTCATGAACTTTTCGGTCAAAAGTCAACATTTTACATGCGAATTTAAAACAAGAATAAGAATATGACCGCTTAATATTGGTCAAAAATTTCGATTATTTCGGAACTGAAGCTTTTTGCGGGATTTTCAGTTAGTTCGTTGCATTCGTTACTTCTCTAGACAAACGTGCTGTAACATTCGAGACATTTTGAAAAAATTGATATAAAAAAATCCATCCTCACCTCAGGAAATTTTAGGTCAAAATCAAAATTTTACATGCGTGTTTTTTGTATTCAATGGTTTTCTTTCGAAGTAAGAAGTTGCTCAATATGAAATTATAAGCATTTGGTTTTATAATAAAGGAAATATCGTCGGTTAAAGATCGTAAACACTCAAAGACCACTTAAAATGGGTGGAAAATTTCGATTATTTAGGATCTGACGCTTTGAGCGAGATTTTCAATTAGCATATTGCATTTCTTGCTTTTTTGATATGAAAATAATGTAGAATTCATATTGTTTCAAAAAATCAGCGTAAATTTTCCGGCGATAGCCGGTGAAAACTCTCTTCATGCCCAGAACAAAAGTAGTGATCAAATATATGAGGTACAGTGTTTCTGTGATCTTGGTAAAATCTGTTAAATTTCGGCGTTGTTCTTAACCATTCTCTGCTATTTAGTTTAAAGTACATCAACGGACTAGTACCCGGTTAAAGGGGTGAAGTTATGGAAGCCTGTTGGCAAACATCAAAGGTTCCTCTTATTATTCTTTAATGTTCTTCAACTCACTGAAAAGCAGAAAAAATTGTTTCTGGAAAAAACATTTCTCATAACTTCAAGTGTTTTCAGCTAATTCGAATTGAGAGCAAATATGTTGACAGACGACGAAAAGCGAGTACATGAAGAGAAATGAAAGTACCTGCAAGTACCAAGGCCGAATATTCACGGTCAATAATAAATAATGGGTTATAACAAATGAACCGTTTTCTCTTTTTTTTTTCTTCTTGATAGCAATACCGATGCGGTATGGAGATAATTAGATGATCTAGCAAGGTGAATAAACTGTGCGATAATTGGTATCATTATGAAAACAAAAAAAATGTGGAGCTGAATGTTTCCGTTATAAATTAACTTGATACTAAACTTTCAAGTGCAATTGGCAATGGCTTCTGAACTTCAGGTGCTAAACAGCATTTTAGGTCGTTGGCCGCTGAGGACTCTTAACTGGGATCGCTGAATGTACTTTTTTTATTACCAGAAGTGTCATAATGAAAACAGAGCTTTAGTGTGCTTCCAGTTCAGATGTCTAGCAAGATTTAAAAGTGAAAAATTAATAAGGAGGCGATAAAGTATACATTTGTAATTCCTTTTATTTTGGTGTTTTCCTTCAACATTTCGAGTTGTTAGAAAATGAGAATGATTTGCCCAAATCTTTGATGTTTGTGGAAATTTCGCACAATTTTCTTTTGAAACGCACAGTAAAATTTTTATGAAATTTGTAATAAGTTCCGGCATTTAAAAGTCCATTCCTTAAGAGTATTGATTGATCATTTAAGCGTGACTTTGCATTAAAAATCCTCCTGGGCCTTCCTGAGCTAACCCTGTGGATACGCAGTGAGGCCGCTGCGGCGCTACAGAGGATAGAATGTAGCTCTACAAAGCATGACAACCACCCATGTCAGGGACATAACAAAATAGAGACCGGCATGCGTCGGGATCTTCTAATCCTACGTTCAAAGGTGGCACAAAAGGTGGTGCAAAAGCAAAAATTGCAACAAAAGAAAGTTGGAATACTAGTACAGTGGCTGCCCGAAAGTGGTGCAATGTTGGCACACCGACGGCTCACGGGCGCCCAATACGGGATGGTCTAGGGCAGGCGTGTATCGGCAAGACATCAACAGGGGAGCGTCCTTTTCTCTGGGAAGCTGGACGACAGTGTTTTAGGCGGAATTATATGCAATCCTCGAGGTTGCCACAGATAGGGCCACAGATATAGAAGGACTAGTTGGAGGTATCGAGATCTACTACGACAGCCAGGCTGCCGTCAAGGAACTTTCAAGTGTTAAGATGGGCAGTAGACTGATCCAAGAGTCCTGGGATGCCCTGAAGAAAGTGGCAGAACATAAGCAAGTAAACCTGGTGTGGATTCCGGCGCACATGGGATTCGTCGGAAACGAACGGGCCGATGCATTTGCAAGGCTCAGATCTTCTGAGAGCCCAATAACTGCCGAACCTCACATAGGGTTAAGTAACCGATAGGTAGCAAGCGCTCTAAATGACTGGGTCCTTAGAGGAACCACAGAGATATGCGGAAAGGCGGAAGGGTGTAGGCAAGCCAAAGAGTTGATTGGAACTCCAAGTAACGCCAAGGCAACATTCAAATGGTTGATCTCAAGGAGTCGCTGGGCCCTGAGAACTCTGGTTGGGGTCATGACAGGCCACTGTGGTCTGAACAGACACCTACACCTATTAAGAATTGGTGATGGCCCCGTATGTACACATTGTGGAATGGCGGAGGAAACATCATACCACCTATTCGGAGTCTGCCATCGTTGGCGGTCTACTAGGAGGCGCCTCCTTGGGGGCTCCACACTCTTCCTTATCAATTGTCTTCCTTGGAGTGGAGAGTGTCTTTCTTGCCTTTGTCAGGGAGACGGGACGCCCGGGTGGCGAAGATCAGGAGTGGTAAGGTGGGGATGGATTGGGGGCGAATGGCGAAAAGAGCCTTTAAGGCCTACTCGCCGGTCCCATCGGGTCCCCCCCACAGTACCACTACTACTACTACTACTACTAAAAGTAATGAATATTATTGGCTTCATTCACGATATGGCTATTTTTTCGCTAAATATTTTATTTAAACTTTAATGTTTCCGTACGATTTAACAACGCAATTAGAATGTGTCAATACTGTTTTCCTCGATGGTCTAGATCGAAATCATACGTTCATGTTTTGTAATCTGTAATATTGCGAGACGCATCGACTTTATTTATAATTTCTTTGTTATCTGAATAAATTTATCGGTTGCGTTGATTAAACTCGTATGATCTTAAATTAACCGTGACAGTGATTTCCACAGCCAATAGTCAAGCAAGTTCAGTGATAAAAGTTTATATGAATGAGAGCGATCAAAAGTAGTAGTTTTCGTTCTACAAATGTACCATTGATTTGATGCAGCTGCCTTTCTCAGTGCGTATAATCTCTGTCAGTAATTGTTGGTGCTTTGTTGCAGTAGAACATATTTTATGTAAGTGTTTAAAAATGTATTTTTAATAGCAGTTGTGTTTCTTTGCTTTAAATTCTTTGATAAAATGTATGTTCACGCGTGAATTGTTTGTTGCGTTCTCAGCGGCTTCCAAAATTTGCATTTCTAACTCATATTGCGTTTTAATATGTTTAAATATTGAGTAGTAGTATTAGTAGTAAACATCTTTATTTCTAAAAAAGGCTATCGACCTATCGGTCTTTCTGCCCTTGTTTAATACATGTAGTCTTAATCTAAATAAAAAACAAAGATGAAAATTCTCTTATTCTAGGTTAATAATCTTATTAAATAAACTTTCCAATTCTAATGACAAGAAAAAATTATTTTATTGTCCAGTAGTCAGTTGCGTTTGTAAGTGTTCGAGTAGCGTTGATGTAGGGAAACGGAAGCGGGATTGTCTGGTTGGTCTTGTAAGACAAAGGGGATTCAGTATGGTCCAGTTGTAGGGGTTGTTTGTCCATTTTGTCTTTAGATGTACGAGTCTTAGGTTAGTGATCGGAAGTGTTTTGTTCTCTTTATTGTTCCTGCCCTGATGTTTCGTATGTGTTTAGTGAATTTAAGTTTGTGGTCAATTGTGATTCCAAGGTATTTTACGTCGTTTTTTGATTGTGTCGTTTGGCCGTCTGCAGTCATTGTAGGGGAGTCAGCGTTGAGTCTGTGGTTTGTGAGCAGAAGTTGTTTTTTGACGCGTTTGGTGTTAGTCTCCATTTATAAAACCATGTCATTGTGTTGTTTGTTAGTGTTTGGAGTCTTTGAGCTTCTCTCTCAGTAGTTTTGTCATGTACAATAAGTGCCGTGTCGTCTGCGTATTGTAACATGTATGCCGATCTGTCGATTTGATTTTTGTCTGGTAAGTTGTAATTGTATATGTCATGGCAGTATATATTGTAGAGACACGGTGAGAGCGGGGATTCTTGATGGAGGCCTTGTTCAAGGTGAGAAGAAAATGACAGTGTTTTGTCAATTCGTACTTGTAGTTGTCTGTTTTCTAGTAAGTTCTTTATGGTGTGTAGTAGATATGTTGGTGTGTGTAGTTTGTATAGTTTGTATAGTAAGCCTCTATGCCAGACACTATCAAAAGCCTTGTTAATGTCCATAAACAGGCAAGCTGTCTTTCTGTCAGTTAGGTGGGTTGTTTGTATATTGTTAGTCAGAGTGAAGAGTGGGTGAATAGTCGAGTGCTGATGTTTGAATCCGAACTGATACAATGGTATGTACTTTCCGACCAGTTTTCCCAGTCGCTGCCTTATTATGTACTCAAAAACCTTACTAAGTACTGGGAGCAATGTAATTGGTCTGTAATTGCTCGGTTGTGTATTGTCCAGTCCATTTTTGGGTATAGGGATTATTAATCCGTTTTTCCATGTTTTTGGAATTTTGTTATTTCTGATGCAGTTGTTCAATTCAGTTAGGATCAGTTTGTGTGTTTCTTGAGTTAGGCTTTTCAGGAGTTTTGCCTTTATTTTATCCTATCCCGGTGCTGTGTTTTTGATATGCGCTAGGGCTTCATCGTACTCTGTGTCTGTGATCAGTTTGTATGTATAGTTTGGTGAGCTGTTGAAATAGTTCAAGTACCAGTCGTTGATCAAGTTCTAGTTATCATTGTCGAAGTTAGGGTTTGTCGATATGCTGAAGGCCCTTTGATAGTGTCTGGCGAACGCGTCAGCTTTCTCTTTGTCTGTGTACCGTTCTATTCCGTTTTCGTCAATTGTATCAGTAGTGTTAGTTTTTTTGTTTCGCGCTAGTTTCTTAATTTTTCGCCAGTATGTTTTGCCTTTGTGTTTTTGTATTTCTTTACATGTTTCTAGCCATTTGTCTTGTCGGTATTGTCCAATAAAGGTTTTAATGTTTCTGTTGAGTTGGTTCAGTATCTTTTTTAGGTCGTTATTTTGAGTGTTTTTATATAGTCTGTACAGTTCTCTCTTTGGTTTTATGAGTCTCAGTATGAATTTGGGTAGTGTATGTCGGTAGAAAGCATTTTTTATTTCCGGGCTAAATTTTCCTATGGCTAGTGAAAGTTGTTATTATATGGTTTCTATTGAAATGGGCTGTGCTTGCGATTGATTAAATATTGAATTACTTTAGAATTGACTTTTTACACATGTTTTATTTGCATTTCCTTAGCTGCCAATCTACAGTCGCTGCATTTGTTCTTTTTGTTACCAATTGCTTAGCTAACGCCTTTACTGTTTAAATTATTACGGTTTTAGGCTAGAATAGAAATGGAACAAATATCTACACAATATTACTTTAAGGTAAGAACACCAAAAGTGGACACGTTAAAAAGACATTTTAATGTGACAGCCTAGTAAACGCTACTAAACATATTTTGAGCATGATAATGCATAAGCTCAAGTTCTGTTTTTTCGAAAAAGTATTAAATTGTGAATATCAATAACTTTTAACGAAAAAATTAAAAAAAGACGGAACCAGTGCAGATATCCCAGTAATGGACATAGCATTTTCATACCAATAGTAAACACCAGTTATGGTAGCATAAAACGACGTGAAGGATGGAGAAAAAATTTAATTGATTCGAATGACATCAATAAAAAATTCATTTACAGTTTTTCTTTAATATTATTTCCTTACATTTTTTCGTTTACGCTTAATGGATGTTAAAAAATATATCTAAATCGTTCCCCTTTCATTAATAATTCTGGGCTTGACACACCGCCGAGAATTTGATTAAAAAAAATATCTGAAACATCTTTTTCATCCGCCATAAATTCCTTGTTAGACGTATCGACTCTCTTTAAACCCATAACTTATATTCAACTAATTCATCCAAATTTTCTATAATACGAAATCACCCTCTTTTAAATTATCTTTATCAAAATTTCTAATATCTTTCATTTTTCCTTCATTAGGGTCACTAACTAAAATTAACTTCCTCCAGTTCAGAATCATTGACTTCATTCATGGAAATTCACTGAAACTGGATAACATTCTTTAATATTTTTTCTTCCGTAGCAAGTTTTTTAGCTTCAGGTAACTGCTTCCTTTTTGTTTATCTTGTTCTTTTTTGTTTTTTTAGTTCCTCTTTTTTCTGCAGAAAATTTTCAATAATTTTTCAATAATTTGAGGTGAAGTTACAACCGCGCCTATTTTAACTTTTACTGTTCGTTTTTTAGGGTCATTGTCAGCTATTGGCCAGGTAAAATGTTTTTTAAAGGGTATCAGATTCTGTTATTCCAGTTGAGGCGGATGGAAGACTTGGTGGCGTTTGAGAAGAGTAGTACTTGGAATGAGGAGACTCTACATTTTGATAAATCTGCTTTCTTAGTGTCACCTGCTTGTGCAATTCATCGGCGTTGCAGCTTTCCGGACATGTCTTTGGGTTGCTTGTTTGTGATGATTCTTGGACGTGGTTGATTTTTTCAGGATTTACTGTCATGTTAGAGTTCTTTTGGAAAGATGACAAACGTTGATAACAGCGATTCTTTGGGTATGATACCTGTTCTGTATATGGTGTTGAACAGATTTGTAAGATGGTGAGTGTACCAATTATAAAATTGGTAGAAGAAGAGACCACTCTCTTCTTCTACCAATTTTAGAATTTCAGAAGGTAACTCGTCTGAGCCTGCAGCTTTTCCGTCTTTTATGGTCCCTATTGCATGGATTACCTCTTGATGAGGTAATTGAGTGATCTCTGGTCCTCAGTGATCTCTGGTCCGCTATCTTCAAGGTCTGTTTCTATTCTGTTAATATCTCGATCATCCTCAAATAGTTCCTCTATGTAGTTCTTCCATGTTTTTAATTTCACTTCAATGTCTGTGATAATTATTCTGCCCCTTGGTCGGTTAGTATTGTGGGCTGTCTGTTTTTCCGTAATCCTGCTAATTCCTTTACTTTTTTGTGTATATTTAAGGTTGTCATGCTTTGCTTGTAGGGTCTCTATTCCTTCGCATTTGTTTCTGTAGGACTCTTCTTTTGCAAGCCTTATTTTTGAACGAATTTCCTTCTGTATTCTTTTGTATGTTTCGCTTTCGTCCTTTGCCCTTCGGCCTTTTTCCATCAGATTTAGAATATTTGAGGTCATCCATTCCTGTTTTTTCTCTTTTTTTACTTTGGTTAAGATTTTCCTGCTGGGTTCCAGTAATACACTCTTTACTTATTCCCAATTTATGTTGATGTCATCCTGGTTATTTTCGAGTATTCTCAGGTTGTCATCGATCTTATCTTTCAATTTTTGTCTTGTTTCTTGGTTCTTTAGACCAGCTACCTCTATATGGTTTGTTGTTGGCGTGATCTTTTGTTTTTTCAGCTTTATTAGAAAGCGAGCTATTAGAGGGTTGTGGTCTGATGAGACATCTGCTCGTGGATAGGTCTTTTTTTTTGTTTTTTTTTAGGTCGTGGATAGGCTGATTTGATTGCATTTTTATACCTGTTGTTTATCAAGATATAATCGATTTGATTTCTTACTCTATTTTCGGAGTTATCCTGTGGCGATTTCCACGTGTATCGTTGAAGGTTTGGGAGCTTGAAAAAGGTGTTCGATATAGTAAAGTCCTTTTCTTGACAGAATTGTAGTAATCAATCGCCTCTGTCGTTCCTTTCACCAAGGCCATATTCGTCTAGATATCTATCAAGCTTACCTTTGCCAATCTGCGCATTAGGGTCTCCCAATAATATCGTTATATTTCGCGATTTTAAGGATTGTATGGTATTATTCACTTCGTTGTAGAATTCCTCAATCTTTTCATCGGGTTTGTCTGCTGTAGGGGCATATAGCAGTAGTAAACATCTTTATTTCTAAAAAAGGCTATCGACCTATCATGACCGTACATGTAGTCTCTCTAATATCTGTCTGTAATGTAGTCTAATTTAATAATTTTAATTCTGGCAAACAGAGATCTTAGATTTATTGTCCAGTAGTCAGTTACTATTGTAAGCGTTCTAGTAGCGTTGATGTAGGGAAACGGAAAGGAGATTGTCCGGTTGGTCTTGTACGTACAAAGGGGATTCAGTATGGTCCAATTGTAGGGGTTGTTTGTCCATTTTGTCTGTAGATGTATGAGTCATTCCGAGACCTTTGTCATGTTTGTGCGTTCGTATAGTAGTTGGGTGGGGGGTTGTGCAGTGGGTTTTGGGGGTGTCTTATTCGTGTTATTAGTCTTAGTGCAATTTGTTCTGTTGTTTGTATATAACGTTTTGTCCTTTCTGTTCCGTTGGTCATGAGTATATGTCCAAAGTCTAGCAAGGGTCTACAAATCGCTTTATATATTTTGGTGGCGGTGTTTGTGCTAATTCCTCTGTCTTTGTAGGTTAGTGATCGGAAGTGTTTTGTTCTCTTTATTGTTTCTGCTCTGATGTGGGGCATATATTTGAGTTAGGTTTAATTTACAGTGGTTCGGTTGAAGTTGAAGGAGTATCGCGCGATCTGATATAGGGGTAAAGTTAATAACTGCCTTGTTAATTTCTTTAGTTACCATGATTGTGACTCCGTATCTATGGTGGTCATCTTAGCTTCCCGAGAAGTATATGGTGCCATTATTCGTCGATTGTTGTCCAGAACTTGGCCATCTGGTGTCGCTGATCCCTAATATGTCTAGATCTAATCTTTCCATTTATTGGATAACGTTGTGCATTTTTCCAGTCTGGTATAGACTTCTTACGTTCCATGTACCAATTTTCATCGCTGACCCGGGGATTCTCGCACCCTCTGGACATCTAAGACCTGCCGTGGACTGAGGGCCATTTGTGTTTCGTTTTCAGCCATGATAATTGTACGAGAGATATCCTTGTCGAATCTTTAATGTAGTGGTTTCTCGTTGCCTACTACATCTTAATGCCGTTGGCCACTTAATTGTGGTTCATCCGCCATTGAAGCCGATTTCTCAACCTCAGGACAATAGGGTGCCCTTCCACTTACTAGTTCTTCCACCCGAAGCTGTTGACCAGTGAGTGTTGAACTGCTTATGCCGGCAGTCACTCGGTTGCCATTTCCTCGTCAATCAAATAAAAGGGTGTACCATACAACTCTTGTTCGTAATTGTAATTCGTGAAGGTGAGGTTGGCAATTGTTATGAGAGAGAATTGTGTTCATTCACCATAAACCCCTAACCTTAACCATATCTAAAAAAAAATGACTTCTGCACGACACCTATAGTGGACAGTTTTCGGTACCCATAGTGGACATGGTATGTCCACCATAGGTTCGAACTTTCGTATACTAAAGAATCTTGTAGCCACGGAAATTGTATTAAAATGACATTGCATCCCCCCAAAATGAGATAAAACCTACTTGTTCCTAAAGTGGACATGCCATGTCCGCAATAAAACATGTATTGTTTAGGGCTCCTATAGATGACATGCCCACAGTTGCACAGTGGTACTAAACTGTTTCATTTGTCATGGAATGTTATGATTAACTTGTTTTAGAAGTTTGAAAATTGAGTGTCTAACATAGGAGCTGTGTTCATTATTGGTGGCTTTGCCTTAATTGATGTCTGATGAATTTTTCGTTAAATATCTTACTTAACTCCCATTCTCCTGTAAACCTTTAAACTTTCGGGTTAAAGTGAATGTATAAAAATACAGTCAGTCTCATTAACATTTAAACATAGCTAAAGACCGCACTAATTTTGGAATCAACGGTAATTTAGTCATTTAAATTATTTAAGGAGCCAGCTCAGCGTGACTGAAATTAGAACAACAACGGTACGCCAAAAATGTTTTATCGAATTAATTAATCATTAATCACATTAATTTTTGAGGCAAGCCCAGTGGCGTAGATGCGAATAATGAATTAATTTATTTACTACATGCATAAATCAAAGTTTCAGCAACATTTTATATAATGGCCTTATAAAATGTCATGGAATTTGGATACTCAAACAATGAATATACCTGGAAAAAGCTTACAAATATGAGTCGATAGGATGAAAGAGAAATAGTGTCTTCTTAGTAATATAGAGAGTAATAGTGCACACAGTTTTAGCCAAAAAATGCAAGATTTTTGTTACTTCTTGACTGCGCAATAATACGCAACCTATTTAATAAAAACGCAACGTTAATTCTCTTTTGTTTCAGAATATGTTGAACACATTTTATATCCTGGCTTTGTGCGCATTTTGCGGCAGGGACATTCAAGGTAAGAATCATTATTCAGTAATGTGGGTGATCGATAATTTTATTGATTCGATTGCAATGCATTTGATTGCAGTCAATTTGTAATCACATCAGCTAACATCAGGCGAAAGTAATCCCGTTTAGTTCAATTACAAACACAGCATGTAGAGTCACAGCAAAAATTTCATACGTAGATGCTCAAATATGGGAAAAATTGCTTATCTTGTTACGTATTTAAGACAATGCATTAGTGATTTATCCATATAAGTTACACCGTTCCTGAGCAACCTGACGATGAGAGTGAAAAAAGTGAGGAAAACAGTATTAATGAGGACTTATAGCCTAAACAGCATGAAGCAGAAAAAAGTGGAAAGTAAGGAGAATCAAGTCAAAGAAAGAAGTAAAAATTGAACAACTCTACAATGTGTCACATGACCCTTTCAATACAACAACTTGTGAAATTTCAAGACACTAGCGAAAAATCTAAGAGTTCTAATAGTGAAGAAAACCGAAACGGGAGGTCCAGTGAAATGGACTGAAATAATTTGAAATTTCCCACCCTTAATATCTCTCTTACAGTTAAAAATATGAAAAATCGGAAAAACACGTCAATTTTATTTGTAAGGGGGACACTTTAAATTAATATTTTTAGCCTTCTTTTTCAACCCCCTATGTACATGTCACACTTAGAATCTTAAATGGGAATGGGAGTCAAGTGGCACATCGCTTTAAAGGGCCTTCAACTCTCTTTTCAGGGGCATGGTGGTTGGCAGTGGCCTATGGGTGGCACCGTTTCAAACTTTATTTGAAAATAATTATTTGTAAATAACATTTCGATGGTACTACGAGTACCTCGTTAATTTGCGTTCATTCGATGTCTTATCGCTTATCGCTTAACTTCCACAAAAGCCTTTAAATTGTGTCAAGAAATTCTAAAAATACTTTTTTTTTAACCACAAAAACATTGTCAGAAAATTTAAAAGTTGTAGCCAAAATAGGAATACTATTGTTAATTCGCTTTTGCTTCTGGGGCTGTTCAGTGATAACTTTTATTAAGTGCCTAAAGTGTGAGAATGGTTTTTTCTCTTCAACAAAGAACTGAAATTATTTTCATTTATGGAGAGGTTAGAAATTCAATAATTCAATATATCAAATGTTTAAACTAAATTTTCTTTATGTTATTCAACGATTTTAACGGTGGCACCTACTCTTCTAAACATTTGTACTGCAAGGAGAGCCAATGCAACATTTGATTAAATATTGATAAAAATTGAATTTGTGTAAATACTAACCTGGAAACCAACATCGCAATGCGGGAAAGTTCAATTGTTTCTGCAACGTTGAAACGCGATTAGTCGGAAACTTCTGGAGAAAAAGCAATAAAGTAGGATACCACTGAAAAGAGAATTGAAGGCCCTTTAAAACTGGCACATCGTTTTAAAGGGCCTTCAATTCTCTTGACCCCCATTCGCATTTTACATTCTAAGGGTGACTACCCCTCCTAGGGGGTTGAAACAAGAATGCTAAAAATATTAATTTAAAGTGTCCCCTTACAAATAAAATTGGCGTGTCTCCGATTTTTCATATTTTTAACTGCAAGGAAGGTATTAAGGGTGGGAAATTTTGAAATTGACACCCTGTATACATTGTTTATAACTTTCGTACCTATTTCCTTATTATAATTTTGTGTGTTTTACTCATTATTTCCATAAAGAGTTCTTTCATTACCTTGTTATTCAGGTTATGTTCATTTATTTTAGTGTTTCTATTCTAGTTTAAATATTTGAAAAAATAATTAAATCAAAAGTGTTGTCTTATAATTTTTTTATAAAACATAATCTCTGAGCATTAGAATTTATTCTTAATCTTGAAAATGTCGTCACTAGTTGATTTTTTCAACCCATAAGGCAACGGAAATATACAACTTCCGAAACTATAAAATATAACCAAAAACATTTATTTTAGAAAACGACTTTTTACATTCATCGAGAGCCAAAGACGACACTTTGTGAAATTTAGGATGAAAAATCGTTCAAGCACACAATAACACGTTTTTCGTAGTAACAAAAACATACAATGACCTTATAGGAAACGTTCTTCTCTAAGTATTGCATGAGTAGCGTCTGGCAAGGGGTTTTTCATGACTGGGCGGTTTGCAAATGCCACATTTAAGTGATTTTTAATGAAACACAATAAAAATATAATTATTACTGTTTCATTCTATACAAGGTGGTCCCAGTTAAATGTGGGAATATTTTCATGTTCTGCTCAACTGTACTAAAGAGCACTCTTTCCCAAAACGTATTTAGACTTAATTTCATTTCAATAAACCACAACACAATTTCACAGGATTCACCACAGTAGGTTCACCATGTTTACTTTAAAGTACTTTCATTCAAAATTCATTCAAAGTATTCATTCAGCCATGCAAAGTTAAATAATGCAAGTTAAAATTTGCTGACTTAATTTACGGATATTATCAATACGTCCGAATACATATTTTAGATTACAAATTTTACGTATACCACGCTAGGAAAGTGAACGCAGAAAACATGTTGAAAACAGACATTAGAGTCCAGTTTCACTTGAAATTACTGTGATTTAATTTTATGTGACTTATTCTTCTGTTACTATTAGTAGAGAAAGCCACTAAACATTGCTGTCTGAAAGCGACCACGACCTTTAAGCTGGAAACTAGGTATTACTTCTTATAAAATTACTGCATAAGTTTA
Organism: Dendroctonus valens; assembly: GCA_024550625.1. Lineage (NCBI taxonomy): Eukaryota > Metazoa > Arthropoda > Insecta > Coleoptera > Curculionidae > Dendroctonus > Dendroctonus valens. Next base: position 1,059,551 of record JAJTJO010000284.1, on the reverse strand, counting down.
ATTTCTTTAACCTTTTGAATCGACATATTTGCAACATTAGTAGTGAGATAGTTCGTAGGTGACTTAGCGCCTGGATTTACGAGCCATGCTATAAATTAATCATAATTGTATGACAAACCGTTTCTAATGAAATGAATATTAATTGTAAAAAATATTGTTATCCACAACTGTTATAGAATGATATATATGATTTGGCACTCTTTTAAATGTCATAATGATCTTTATGACCGCACTAGTGCTTTATTAATATCTTAAGTGAAATTAACCTTGTATGAAGTAATAGCACCAAAGGGATGGCGGCTTATGTCTTTGGCTTAATTCGTTAATTCGGTTAAGCTTCTTGGCATTTCTTCCGTGATTTATCTGGCACAAGATCCGAAACAGCATTAGAAGCTTCGATCTCAATATCAGATGGCAGATCTTAGCTTGAACTTATTTTAAAATATTTACTATTATATAAGTAATTATTATATAAGTAATTTTAAGACACAACTTTGACAATGCTCGACAGACGCAATTTAGTGCCAATCGTAACTATGTCTGTTGCTAAAGTAATATAAATTCTCATTACCTGTGTTCTGCGTTCAATTTTATATCTAATTATTTTTACTCAAATAATCATTAAAATAATAATAGTTATAGTTGTAGAAAAATATTGTACGTATAGTACGACCAGGATAGCTGTGCGTGTCGGTCATCATATTATATTTGTGCACGTTAGCAAGTTTGGGCGGAGCCAGCCAAAAGCCATCTCCGAATGCTTGCTTTAATTACACCAGCGCATCTTCGACCAAGTTAGACCCGCACAGCTATCCTGGTCGTACTATAACGCGTAGGATTTTATATTATTAACGCACTTATGTGATTATAAGGCTCGGCCTACGGCCTCGTCGCGCAAATCTTCACAGGCGTGCGTTAATAATATTCAAATGCTACTGGTTACGTAAGTAACTGTAATAAAAGAATAGAAAAATCACTTTACAAAACTCATAATTAACAATTTGGCCGTTGATATCTGTGTGTGTACTTTATACAGAGGAAAAGTGATACTTTTCAAGACATTCTCTTGCCTAACAGAAGTAAGATCATTTTGATCCACTGCGTACTAGGAAAAGATCGTTATTTCCTCTTATTATTCCACCGTCGTTAATAAGCATCATTACACTTCACTAGCCACATTTATAATAAATCTAATAGTGAGCAATCGTGGATAAAATATATGTTGTAGTTATCTATTAAACTCATTGTTTACTAGAAACCGTTTGTAAGACAATGTATTTCTATCTATCAAGTAGCACTACAACCCTGGGTGGGTCTTGGCTGACTGTACAACTTTTCTCCAGGTGTTTCGATCCTCCATCATTCTATGTTCAATGGGATTGTTCATTTTTTGTTGATCTGACACAATGTTGTCTCTCCAACGCAGTCTGGGTCGTCCAGGTGGTCTTCTTCCCGTAGGAACCTGCTCCCATATCAACTTCACCAGTCTCTCCTCCTGCAGTCTATGCACATGTCCTGCCCATATCACATGTCTCTGGCCCTTGATTTCCTGCACCACATCCCCATCCCTATTCAACCTCCTAATTCCGGCATTTGTTCTCATTCTATATTCATTCCTGGTAGTGTTGTGGTATTGTCCAAAAAATTTTTTCAAAATATTACGCTCAAACAGCCTGAGTTTTTCTTCGTCTCTTTTGCCATGGTCCACGTCTCAGACCCATAAGTTAGTATGGGTCGGACAACGGTTTTGTAGATTTTTACTTTTGATGTTCTTCTAAGACTTATCGATTTCATCAGATTATCCAGTGCGAACACACATCGGCTTGTCGATTGTATCCTGTTCTTTATTTCTTCGGTGATGTCGTTATCTGCGGTGATTGTTGCTCCCAGATATTTGAAGCGCTCCACTCTTTCGACATTGAGGGTCCTGAATGCGATGTTTTGGCCTAATCTATCTCGCCTTTGCATTCGGTTTACGCACATATATTATATTTTTCTTCGTTCACTTTTAATCTTACTCTACTAGTGGCTCTTTCGACTTTGTTGGACGTTTCCGTTACGGATATTGTGGATCTTCCTACAATGCCAATATCATCTGCGTATGCCAGCAGCAGTTTAGGTCCTTGTGCTGTAAGTAACTTTGTTTTTACTCTGGGTTCTCTCACTGCTTTCTCTAGCACAAGATTGAAAAGCACAGGTGATCGGGCGTCACCTTGCTTGAGCCCGTTTTTTATTACAAAACTGTCAAAAAGTTTATTGTTGACAAGTACTTTTGATAAGCCGTCCTCCACGCACATTTTGGTCATTCGAATCAATTTTCTTGGTATCGAGAGCTCTGCCATCGCAGTCCACACTTGGTTCCTTTCTATGCTGTCATAAGCTTGTTGGAAGTCTATGAAAAGGTTGTGTATGGGTCTGTTATATTCCCATCCTTTCTCCAGGAGTTGCCTTAGTGTGAATAGCTGGACTATTGTAGATTTGTGAGGCCTAAATCCGGCTTGATAATCTCCTAGGACGTTTTCAACATAGGTGGTTAGCCTGCTAACTAGTATGTTTGACAGGATTTTGTATGCGGCGTTTGTTATGGAGATTATACGCGCTATTAATTTGTGCAGCTGGCGTTGCAGAGTCTCTCACCCATATTTTAAGAATTCCGCTGGAATTTCATCCGTCCCTGCTGCTTTACGATTCTTCATCTTATTTATGACTTTTTGAGTTTCTTCGAAGGAAGGTTCGTCGACCGGGAAATCTGCTGTCATATATGTTTCTTCTTTGTGTGTATCTTCATGAGTTATGTTTAGAAGCTTCCTAAAATATCTTCTCCACTCTTCGATCAGTTCCTCGTCGCCTACTATCAACTGGCCCTGGTTATATCTTAGCATTTGTGTGGATTTGACCCTTTATCCTTTTTTCTCCGAGGAGATGGCTTTTATAATATTTCCTTGATTCTGGCTTAGTTCGATCTCTTTCCACAGCTTCATATTTTTCCTGCTCGTACATTCTTTCCTTTGTTGTACTTGTACTCTTCTTGTTTCTTTTCGGTACTCTTCGTATTCTCTTCTTTCTTCTACTTTCATTCGTTTGTAATTGGATCTATCTATTTCTCACCGATTGTCTTTTATCCAGTTGTTGTACCCTGTTTTGGTCCTCTTTCTTTTACTTATTCTGACGACCTCTTCCGCTGTCTTTTCAATCACATCGGATGTTTTCCTCCATAACTGTTCAATGTCATTGTATTCTGCTTCAGAGTTCAGGGATCTTTCTATTCGGTGTCTATATTGCTGTATTTTTGTCGGATTCTGGCATTCATTCATGTTTCATTGCGTACGTATGTTTGACTTATTATATTTGTGTGTTGATATTCTGGCCCTGACACTCGCTCGGACCAGGTAGTGATCTGAGTCCTCATCTACCCCTCTGAGGCTTCTCACGTCCATTATGTTACTGCCATGTCTTGCGTCCACAATGATATGATCGATCTGGTTACGGGTGATGTGTTTGTTTGATACCCACGTCTGTTTGTGGATGTCCTTATGTGGGAACATAGTTGACTTGATCAGCATGTTATTGCTTTCTGCAGTTTCTATTAACCGTTGCCCATTATCATTGGATATGTTATGGAGGCTGTGATTGCCTATTGTCGGGAAGAAACTCAGTTCTATGCCTATTTTGGCATTGAAATCTCCGCATCCCATATGCATGTCATGTTTCGGCAGGCTCTCTAAAGCTCTTTCCAGCGCAGTTTGGTATAGAGGTTTTTTTTTCTCCTGGAACTTAGACGTTTGTCAGAATAAACGAAAACATCTTAAAGAGGTTATAGGGTATACATTAAAAAAAAATTAAAATTTAATTATTTTTAAAAAAATTAATAATTAATTAAATAACCCCAGTTTTGAAGTTTTTTCATAGACTCATGCAAGTTTTGGTCAAACTATTTTAATTTCGTAAAAAGTATTTCTGTTAAACTTATCGCTGCTTATATGAAATCAGCATTATATAATCAGCACTATTAGAATAACCCCATTTGCGCTTAATTTAGCTTTTACTATGTGTGATCAAGGCAGTGAAAGCACCTTGATTGAAAAAGTGTGCCAACCAGCCCCAGGCCTCTCCTACATTTTAATATGTGATGATCAATTATGCAAACCATAAAGTAAAAAGTGATTTTTTCGTTAAAACTTTACGCTATATTGTTTCCACAACTCATTTCCCATTCATAAATTTTATTTCTTTGTATTAGCTTTATTATATTTAAATCAGCTTTCATTTAAAGACGAATCATCTTAAATAGTTTTTAGATTTGAAGTATAAGAAAAAAAATACACAACATACGTCGATAATAATTACACAGTTTTTTCACACCTACTTCATTGCTATTAGGGAATACTTGGTTGACTCAAAGTTTGAATAATTTTAATTTGTGGATCTATTTATGTAATTGTAATATACTGGAAATGTATATATATTTTAGCGACTCCGGTAGGCTATACGATTACGGCGGAAAATGATGAAACTGTGGTACTGGCGCAGACTGAAGAAGAATTCAAAGATGATTGGAATTACAAATTACAACAAAGCAACATACCATTATTAACCGCCCTAATAAAAAATCACACTTTACCACCGACGGCCGATGGCAGTACTGTAAGTAGGTATTCCCTTTATGAAAATCACTCCTACAATAATTTTTTTTCGCTGATCTTTTTAATTTTAAACAATTTTTTTTATTGCAGGGCAGACTATTGTGGGGCCTTGATCAAGATAAGTCGTCACACTTACCGCCTTTCGTGGACAAAGCATTGAAACTGTTAAATTTAAAGCAGGTCGCCTTTGAAATTGAGAATTCTGTCATGTCTAAAGTATCATGCACGGCTTGTCGAGCAGGTAAGTTATGTCTAATTTATGCAGTTTTATAAATAAATATTTATAAAACGTCAATTCCAGTTGTAGAATGAAAAGAAAATCTCTGCTTTTATTTTAGTTTTTTGCGATATAAACAGCGAGAGATCAAGCATTTTTTGCATTTTACATTAAGTCGATGCAATTTTAATTTATTGTGTTAGAAGGTGGCTTAATTACAAATGTTCAACTGCAAATTGATATCAATAATTGATTAAGCAAAACTCGAAACCACACAAGTTCTGAGAAATTTTTCTGATAATTATTAATAATGCCTAATAATTCATAAAACTGATCAAAAGGAAGCTTAAATAGCCAAATTTTTATTGTTCTGTTGCCCAAGTTTCTGTACTGGAGAATAGAGACATTGTTCAAAGGAATTTAAATTAAAAAAATTAAAAATTCCAAACCATATGGTCGACTGTATGATGTAACACTCTCTATTAGGAGATGCAAGGAAGCTAGGTTGTCCGCAAAAATAACGGTGTCGTCCGCATATCTTATGTTATTCAATCTTTCTCCATTTAGCACGATTTCAATGTCCTACAGGGCTTCCCTGAAGATGCTTTCCGAGGACAGATTGAAAATAACAGGAGACAGTTTGCATCCCTGTATCCACCACGCAATATTTGTATCTCCTCCGTTGTTTCTCTGTCTACCCTGACACAAGCTCTCGGATTCCAGTAGATATTTCTGATGATTTTGAGGTCTTTTCCACCCAGGCCAGCTTTCACAGAACTTCCATCATTTTCGCGAGTCGCTCTTGGTCAAACGCCTTCCTGTAATCCACGAATGGTATATATCGCAGTTTACATCCCTGCAGCGCTGAAGCAGCACCTGGATCGAAAATAGAGCCTCTCTAGTCCCTATAGCCCTTCTAAAGGCGAATTGGTTCTCAGACATGTTTGGTCCCTCACAGAGTCACAGTTTAAATATATACTGTGAATTATCTTCAGGAATATCTTCAGTAGATGACTCATCAAGCTTATTGTACGAAACTCTCTACATTTCCTAGCAATAGACTTTTTGGGCAGGGTAACAAATTCAGATTTCAGCCATTCCGTGGGTATGACGCCCGTATCATAGATCACATTGAACACTCTTGTAAGCCACCCTAAATTCTTCCCTTCGATCAACTTTATTATCTCAGCCGGAACTCTATCGGCACCCAAAGCCTTTTGATCTTAAGCATTTTTCAGAGCTGCCTATACTTCTCTTTCTAAGATTGGGGAACCATCTGTTTTATCAATATTGGGTGGCACCGTTCTTACGTCATCAAATAGTTGTTTAATGTACTCTTCCCAGGTTTGCTTAATTTCTGACTTCTTTACTATAACTCAGCCTTGGTTATCCTTAAGTACATTAACTGTTCTTCTTTTAACTGTTCCCGTCATTTCCCTTACTTTCTTGTGCAGATTAAAGCTATCAAATTTGGCTTGGGATTCTTCGATTTCTACACATTTTTCCAGATTCTCTTTTTCCTTAGCTGTTCTTATTTCGCTCTTATTTCTCTCTGTATGTTCATGTATTCTCTCGTTTTATTTTTAAACACTCTCCGTTTTTCCATCAGTTCCAGGATCTCGTTCGTAATCCAAAACTTTTTCCTCTGTTTGAGAGACTTTAAGTACTTTTATTTGACTTTATGAATACTTCCCTGAAACATTTTAAGGTCTTTTTCTACATCTCCATGGTTATCCTGCTCTCCAGTCTCTGTCTAAAGTTTCTTCTTTCCCAACTTGTTTGTGGCTGTGTCTTTTAGTCTTCTGAAATCATATGTCCCTATATGTTTTTTCTCTACTCTCTTCAACCTGGTGCCCATTCTCCCTATTAACGGGTTATGATCTGATTGAACATCTGCTGCTGGATAAGTTTTTATGTTTCTGATGCTGTTTCTAAATCTCTTATTATTGAGTGCGAAGTCTATTTGATTCCTAGTTTTTCCATCATTTGATTTCCACGTGTACAATCTTCTAGGATGGTGTTGAAATAATGTATTGGTTATAATCAGATCATGTCCCACCGCGAATGTACTCAGAGTATCGCCACGCTCATTTCTCTCGCCCAGTCCAAAGTCTCCAATGTGTTCTCCAGTTCTTCCTTTTCCAAGCTTGGCGTTAAAATTACCGATAATAATATTTATATCATGCTGTGGCAAGGCTTTGATTATATCTGATATTTGCTTATAGAACTGTATCATAAATTTGGATGAGATTGACATTTACTGGCTTTGCATTGATTTGTAGAAGAGCCAACCGATTTTGATACAAAGTTGGTAACACACGTTACAATTTGTTTGTGCACTATAACGCCAACACCATGCTGGAAAGTGTTGTTTAATGTCCCTGAGTAATATATAGAATAGGATGGTCGGCTCGGTACAATATATATGAATACATAAAAATTTCGGCGGTATATAAAGAATTTATTGAGTTTGAGTTGGGAGAAATTATTTAATATTCCTACCGGCCTAAATCACGTTGTTTTTGAAAAGTTATCTGCAGGAGCGGTTGGTGTCTCAAGCAGTGATTGAAAAAATACATCACTTTAAAGTAAGAATTAAAAAGCCAATGAAGAGTTCGTAACTCTATTGAAAATTTTTGTTTATTTCAACTTTTCATTTTTAAAACATCGGCAGATTTATTTTTAAGACCTGCATTTTACATTTTAACAAAATAATTGATATTAACATATAAACTTTATAGAATTGTTTATATTATTGGTAGCCCAAAGAGATCAAAATCTAAATTTGCGAATGTATTAGAAAGTGAATATTTCAAGTAAGTTCAGAACTGAACCCAAAATATCCTCTTATTACCTTCAGTATCCCCATAAAGAACGCCATTTAATGCTGGTTTATTTAATGGATGATCTTCGCTTTATATTCAGTTCATTATGTTTATTTGTTGTCTCGGATTTCTGAAGATACGAAACTCGAGTCGCTTTCGTCGAAAACCTCTGACTAATAGCTAAATGCCGTTTGTTAATTTAATACGAGAACACTTTTAAACTGGTCTTCAAAGAAGAATATTCAGGTATAACCTTGAAGGCGGACGTTACATTTTAAGCTTTTGTTAGTTTGCGAAGCAGCACTCCGATTAAACATTATTTTTGTATGCAAGAACTACACGTGCCTAAGTTTCACCAAAACCTACTCTACATGCCAAATACATATAATTCAACGTTTATATTCAAGACAAGAAAAAATCGTTTGTGAGACGGATTAATACCATTTTTACATCTTTTACAGTTACAAAATAACATATGGCAATTTCTTGTTTGACTGCTATTAATAACTTAATTAATTGTCTTCCACAACGGACGCCAGTAAGAGCAGATACCTGCTGAGAGGATTAGAATAAATCGATTTGGTACATTAAATATCGCTTTTATTTCAGAAGTTTACAGTTGACGAAATAGAGGGCTTTCAAAGCGGAAAATTAAAAAACATTATACTTAAGCGATGCTGTAACATGGAGAAATTAACCTTGAAACTATGTTATATTTCTTAGGAAAAAGTCTGTATTAATTTTGGAAAACAAAGAACTCAATAGTGAGCTTAAAAAGCCCTAACTGAAAAACTTGAGCTTCATTCGTCATTAACTGCAAAGGGGAGCGGTTAGAGAACGAGTCTTGTTACAGCAAAAAATCATGTAACCTTTTATATTTCAACACCCTGTAGTTCGTAAAGCTTTCGTTCGGGGGCATGTATTTATGAAGCAAAAATGTTTGAAACGATTTCCACTATAACCCATTATATTTTGATATATTCATGGAACACCCTGTATATGGATCTATAAACATTTTTTACTTTAGGTGCTGGTTTACTTCAACATTACACCAAAACTGGAAAATCGGAGAAGGAAATAAAGAAGACCATTTACCAATTTTGTGTCAATTTAAAAATCCAATCCTCGAGAGTGTGTGAAGGAATAACCGAGTTATTCGCTGGTGAAGTAATCTACGTTCTGGGCAAAGTGAATATTGGTAAGCAATCACAAAAAAGCAACTAAACATAGATAATACTCCAACCTAAGACGCAATTAAATTTCTTAAATAAGCATCAATAATTAGTTTCATATTTATATTTGTGCGACTGTCCATTTGAAATGATTCTGGTTATGTTATTAAAAAATTTGGTTTCGTATAGATTATTTATTGACTTTAACTAACATGTGATGAAAGGGAAAATTATTCAAATATGTGCTAAATAGTATTTTCAATTTTTTCAGGTCCAGATGAAATTTGCAGTTTTGTAATTGGGGATGCTTGTGGCGATGTCTACAATCCATACCATGAGTGGGAAGTGGTTTTTCCACCCGTTCCAAAACCTCCAGTTGTTGAACCAAGCGTTCCGGAAGTAAGTGTGTAAATAAGAGTGTATCATTATTCAGTAAATTATTATACTGATTTATTATTTTATTCAAATAATCCCAAATTTGTTCTTGTTCATAGGCAAATGCCCCATCTTTCAAAGTTTTGCACATATCCGACACCCATTATGATCCTTATTATATGGAAGGTGCAAATGCAGATTGCTCAGAGCCTCTGTGCTGCAGATTAACCAATGGACAAGCTCTAACAAAAGAATCTGCAGCTGGCAAGTATGTTATTTTGATAACAATTATATAAAAAAAAACCTTTTGCAACTGTGTACCTTGGTTAATTAATTTATGTAACTTTCCACTTCAGATGGGGTGACTATAGAAAGTGTGATACTCCCAAAATTACCGTCGACAACATGTTGCAACATATACAAGATACTCACCCTGTAAGTGATATTTTGTGCTCGATATTTATTAAATTGAATGAACATACAGGAAAATGTTTTCCAGGCTGATCTTTTAAAATGTTGCTCTTTATTACATTATATTTTTTAAGGATATAGATTACATAATGTGGACTGGAGATTTACCACCTCACGACATATGGAATCAGACAAAGGACGAAAATATCAAAATTCTAAAGGAAACTGTAAAGCAAATGTCGATTATGTTCCCAGGCATACCGATATTTCCAGCTTTAGGAAATCATGAAGCTGCTCCTGTAAACAGGTAAGTAAAATTGCTAACATTTTAATACCACGTATTTGACGAAAATGTACGAAATATTTAACAAATTGTGTATTGGAGTGTGTAATATTTTCTTCTCTAAGAAAATTTATCTGTTTTATAATTTTTGTCTGATAATGTATACGTTTGAATTTTCTTTTTACCATCTTGAGATTGAACGTTAATTGTACGAGGGGGTAAGCCTGTGCGTTGTCATGGTGGAAGACCACTTTTTTCTTCGTTAAATGGGGCCGTTTTTTCTGAAATTCGACGTCAAATCGGCCCAATAATTCGGTATAGTAGAGCCCTTTGATGGTTTTGCCCTTCTCCAGATAGTCGATGTAGATCACACCTTGTAAATTCACAAGTCACACAATGACAGTCTTCGCCTTCTTGGGAAGACGTTCGCCCGGCCAAGTCCACTGTTTCGACTGTTCCTTGGCCTCTGGTATGTCCAGTGGATCCATGTTTCGTCGGCGGTCACGAAACGGCGCAGAAACTTCTTCGGACTGCGCTTACACAGAGTCAAACCGTGCTCTGAAGTGGTCTCAGGGTTTCGCTTGTTGTCCGAAGTGAGCCAACCCGGCACCCATTCGCAGACAGCTTTTACGCCCAAATTTTCATGCAGCATTTGATCCATACGGTCTTTTGAGATGCGTACTGTCTCAGCTATCTCGCGCACCTTCAAACGGCGGTCTGCCAATACGAGATCGTGGATTTTTGTAATCTTATCCTCCGAGATAGCCCTTTTCGAGGCACCTGGGCGTGGCTAATCAAAAACTGACGTGCGAGCACGTTGAAACTCGTTTAACCAATTTTTGACAGTCGCCATCGAAGTGGAAGAGTCACCGTACACCGCATCCAAGCGCTCTTTGAATTCGCTTCGTGATTTTCCTTCCAGAAATAAGAATCGAATCACCGACCGATATTGCTCTTTTTCCACTTTTCTGGCAATCCGCAGACACGCCCGCTTCCACACGTCGTCAAAACAAAACTACGATTCCGATTCGGCTGAAATTTTGACACTAGCCGTCTACGAGAATGTACTACAAATAATTTAATAACAAGTTTAAGATCCAGTCTTAAACTTGAGGACTACAATATAATTTTTTCTTATTTGAGCGATAATTATCATCTTTGCTCATGAAAATTGTTCCTTTTAAATTTATTTCTACTTTTTCGCAATTACAATACAAGAATTATACAGGCTCGCTTTTATGTATGGAAACGGTGAATTATTTCCTAAATTAAGATAGCTAGAATAAAACGATTAATACAAAAATTGTAAGGATATTTCCAGTCCAAATTACAGAAAGAAAAATTTTGTAACAGGATCAGTCAAAAGTCACCGCACCGCAATTTTACCTTTTTTCTAATGGAACACCATGTATTTTATTCAATAATTAAATTCTATTCCACGTTCAAAACAATTATCGTATAACACATTACATGTTTAAATTTAACCGGTTTGGAGATATCGAGAAAATTATGTTTTGATGTAATTCGCTAAATTATTAAATTAAATAAAGGGTGGTCCAACCTAAATGCACGATGTTAATTGTAAATAAATCAAAAACTTTTCAGAGAATTATCTCAATATTTTTTATTATGATAGAAGGATCTATGACAATTATGTGTGAAACAAAATATCGGGCAATCGAACCACGGCTTCGATGGCATACCTCTATCCGATGGTCCATATGTTCAATGACTCTGAGAAATAATTGAGGTTCAATGTCGTTAATGTGCCGAATTATCTTATCCTTTAGCTCTTGAATTGTTCTTGGCTTATTGACGTACACTTTTTCTTCTAAATATCCCCAAAGAAAGAAGTCCAATGGTGTAACGGTCCAATTAACATCGCCACGACGTGACAGAGCACGGTCATTAAATTTCTTGCGCAAAAGATCCATTGTTTCATTGGCTGTGTGGCCAGTGGCACCATCCTGTTGGAACCACGTATCGTCCAGGTTCGTCAGGTCTTATATTGAACAACAGCAGTGTTTTCCACAGAACGAACTGGGTGAGCATGCACAGGTGTTTTCATATTTCCTACCAGACCTGGTTTGCTGAAATTTGCGCACAATTCTGCTGATTGTGGACACATTTGGTCGATTATGCTGACCAAAGAATCTCGAAGTGCACGAAATTTCAAGAATTTCAACAATCTTATCGCACTGTTCAATTGGGTACCTCTCCATGGTTGAATTTGTGAAACACTGAAACAAAGAAATGTCAAATTAAGTTGGGCAAAAAACTTGACGTTAATGTGTGACTCAGAATTCACATTGTGCATTATGGTTGGACCACCCTTTATAGAAACACTGTTCATCAAGTTATCTTAGCAAAGTTAGGTACGAGCATATTTTGATGAAATATTTCCTGAGGAATGGATTGATCGCAGGGGACAATTGAATTGACTACTTGACTTTTTCCTGTGCGGTCATGTTAAAAATGCAGTTTACAAAAATATGCTTCAAAATAGTGAAGAGTGCAAGATAGAATAAGTCACGAAATTGCTGGTGTTTCTCCGAATATCCTTCTAGATTCATTAGAAAACTTCGTTCAGCGACCTCATTAATGTCAAGAGGTGTCAACGGCGCACTCTTTGAACACTTTTGAAAGTAAAATTTCATTTTAATATTGAGAATCAAAAAAAATTATGTTGTTTATAAATTCTGTCTCTTTTTCTTTCACCATTCCTATTGGTGCAAAATTTTAAATACTAAATCTAATCATTTTAGCAACTCTATATCTTCAAAAGGGTTAAATTTAAGCATGTAATGTATTATACAATTTTTGTTTAGAACGTCGAGGCAAATTCAATTATTGACTAACATACATGGTGATCCATTAAAGAAAAGGGATTTCCATATATTTCCAGAGGTTTCCATATATAAAATCCACCTTGTATATTTCCTATATTTGGAGGCTTTAGCTAGGAGAAAGAAGCTAGAAACAGAAGAAAGTATCCACATCCCCAATCCATAATTTACAGATAATTTTTATTTGCTTCACTCGATCTTAACTGAATTTAAAAAAAAATCAAGAGCAATACAGAGTTAATAAAATAGAAACTTCGGATGTTGGAATTTCTTGCCACTAGATTTTTCTTGCATTCACATCAGCTTAATTAAAATATTCTCCAAACACTTCTGTTGAGCCTTTGGAGCAATTATAAAACATGACTTTTTTAAATTATAGCTTTCCTCCACCTTTTGTAAGCAATCCCGATAGTTCCATAGCTTGGCTCTACGATGAACTTGATGTTCAATGGCGCAAATGGTTACCGAGTTCCGTGAGCAATACAGTCCGAAGAGGAGCGTTTTACTCAGTATTAGTGAGGCCCGGATTTAGGCTCATTTCACTGAATATGAATTATTGCAATAACAAGAACTGGTGAGCACACATTTAATTATAGCGTTGTAACGTATATGCTAATTGTACAAGTATTGAAATTTTTTGTACATTTCTTAAAGTTTTAGTCAAAAAAGTATTTTATTTGTATGTAGGTGGCTACTTCTAAACAGTACCGACCCCGCGACTGAGCTGCAGTGGTTCATTTATGAGTTGCAGTCGGCTGAATTCAATGGCGAGAAAGTTCATGTGATTGGTGAGTTGAAATAGTTCTGAATCTGTGTCTGTAACACCCAGTAATATGAAATTGTTCCATTTCAGGTCACATCCCACCAGGTCACTCAGACTGTTTAAAAGTTTGGTCCAGAAATTATTATGCCATTATCAGTCGCTACGAATCCACAATTATATCACAATTTTTTGGACACACTCACTTTGATGAATTTGAAGTGTTTTATGATCATACAGATCTAGGTAAGTAAATCGACAAGTATGTGTGCACATACTGTATAAAATTCAATAAAATTATCTTGTATTGAACATAAATATATAAATTATATACATACACAATACAAGATAGTTCCAATGAATGTATCTTTGTGCAAAATATGCAAAGGCAAATAAAAGGTGTTCCAATAAGAACGACGTATTTAAAATTTAAATAAAACATATATATTTGTGGCATAAGTTTGAAACATTTATTGAAAAATGAAGTACACATCATGAGGTTATGAATGTTATAAGACATCGGACAAATGACCGCCTCGCCTTTGTTGGCACAGACGTGCTCTTTTCATGAATTTTTCAAGGACTGTTGCCCATAAATTTTGTGGTATTTCAGAGATACAGCGTTGAATTTCATCTTTTAAGGCGTCGATTGTTGTTGGTTTGTTCACATAAACTTGTGACTTTAAAAAACCCCAAAGAAAAAAGTCCAAACGCGTTAAATCGCATGATCTGGGCGGCCAATGCCGATCTCCAAAAGGGGAAATAACACGACCAGGAAATGACTCGTGCAGTAATTCAACAGTTTCTCTGGCTGTAGGGCATGTTGCACCATCCTGTTGAAACCACATGTTGAGATCCATATTTTGCAATTTTGGTACAAAAAAGTTAGTTAACATTTCACGAAAACGAACTCCACTCACGGTAAAAGTTTGACCAACTGCATTTTCGAAGAAAAATGGTCCGATGATACCTCCAGCCCACAATGCACACCAAACAGTGACTCTTTTTGGATGCATCGGTTTCTGAACGATCACTCGTGGATTTTCTGAACTCCAAATTCGACAATTTTGTCGATTAAAATGGGCCTCATCACTAAACATGATTTTCGTTGAAAAATCACCGTCAAAGGGCAGAAAGACCGTGGGTCGATAGCCTTTTTCTAGGAAATAAAGAGTGTTTATATATATATATATATATATATATATATATATATATATATATATATATATATATATATATATATATATATAATATAACCGTCACATTGTCGTTGTCCGAAAATCCAATCAACAAAGGCTCTTCGTTGCCCGTGGTCTTCCGGCTTTAGCTCTTGAGCCAATTCAACTTTGTACACATGAAGCTTCAAATATTTTGTTAAAGTTCGATGCATAGACCCAGTTTGCTGACATTTTTTCATTAATTGTCTCCCACTGGCTTCAGTTTTGCGAACTGTGACTGCAAAACTTCCACCATTTTAATAATAATTTTTCACAATAAGAATTAGTTGTTGTGTATTGAACCGCTCCATTTTACCTAACCTCCTGCTGTCTACTAACGAACGGCCTTTTTTATGTCAAATTATAACACTACAAATAGCGCGCAATGCAAAACCGTCGTTCTTATTCTAACACCCTTTATAATATTTTCATTTTGTTTTATTCTATATTTTCATCTATTCTGTTGATTTGATGGCTTTTTACAAGAACGTCGACGTCTCTTATTTCCAATAGGAAAAAAACAGTTTCATTTTTTTAAAATGATGCCTTCGGGTACTTTCCTCAAAATATCAAAAAAGACGCGTTTAAAACCACAAGTTTATATAAACTGGAAAATTATTTGTCCAAAGTTTGGCACAGCTTCCACCTCAATTAGCTAGAAATCAGCACTTAATTTCGCTCTAATTACTTTGTTTAAATCAAGTAAAGTTTTTTTCTTGTATCTTTCAGCCAGACCTATAAATGTCGCTTATGTTGGCCCATCAGTATCACCTTACTACGATCTGAATCCAGGGTACCGCATATACTACGTGGATGGAGATCATGACAAAACAACTCGGGTAAGTAAACCAGCAAATTTAAACAACCAGAAAAGCCGAGTTACTTTCAAATTCTAAGGTTTTAGTTGTCAATTTTAGGCAGTTGTTGATCATGAAACCTGGACTATGAATCTGAAGGAAGCAAACATCTACGGATATCCGATTTGGTTTCAGTTGTACAGTGCGAGACAATCATTTGGTATGGACGCTCTAAGGCCTCGAGATTGGGATGATTTTGTAGAACGAATGACCAGTGACCCCAAATTATTTGAGTTGTTTTACAAGTAAGTGATATGAAAAGAGAAACTATTTATTTCCAGTCTCTAGCCTAAGCAGCGCAAAAAAGTACTAAAAAATTGAAATTTATCAACGATATGAAATAGTTTACACTTTAAAAATGCACTAGAATAATCCAATTTTAAAATCTTATTGATCATTTTCTTCATCAAAAAGCGAGCAAAAAATAAGAACTTTAAAATATTTTCAAAACCATGTTTCATGTTTTTAGACCTCGTTTATTGAAAATTTATTGATATTCCAAACCGGAGTGACAATTCTCTATAGATGGCAATCATAACAATGATACCTAAATAAAAATAAGGTGAAACGAACAATGATAATAATTACATAGAGTTAGGCTTTCGAGGCCATTCCTTGTGGTTTTTAGGCCGTCGAAAAAAATAATTTCTTCCTGACGATTCGCAAGCACGAGTGGTTTGCATCTTCAGAGGTGATTTGCTTGAGAGCTTACACTGTACTGATGCGGTTCCTATTTATGCACGGGTTGTGATGATGTGGTTTGTGATGACGTGGGCTGCGTCATCGTCGTCGACGCATTCTGTTGTTTGCTTTCATACTCCGGTGTAGTGGATTCTTCTTCTTGTCCTGTGCCGAAACCTTTCCTTGCCGTTTTTTGCGTTGGTGACTGCCGGAAACCATATCCGGTTTAGTGCTATTGTCTCCATTTTTTTTAAATTGTCGCTGTGCTTGTATATTTCGATGGCTTCTCGAATTAGTCGCGGGCAATAGACTGTCGTTGTGGCTAGGACTTCAGTTTCTGCAAATGTGATGCTGTGTACTCCCTCGCTGAGGGCATGTTCCGCCACTGCCGACTTTTCCACATGTCCCAATCTGCAATTTCGTCGATGTTCTTCGATCCTCGTCTTAACCGATCTCTTTGTTGTTCGTATGTAGACGCTTCCACAGCTGGCTCCACTGGCTGGAGTAAGGTCGACGACATCTCTTACAACAGCATGCAAAGAGAACTAGAGAGAGCCACGCAGAAGCATAAGCAAAAGTTTGAAAAATTGGAAAAACTAAAATTAACGAGAACAACTCAGACCACACTAGGCCTGGACCCAGCACAAACTGTGGTTAATCTCAGCAGTCATACTGTAACACCTGAGGAGCAATCTTGGCCAAATTAGGAAACTTTGCTATCAGTCCCAAAATTACTCCAATAGAGGAGATCATCTCTGGCTCCGAATCGGCGCTGCAAGGACTTCCGGACCAAGCAGCAAATGAAATGCGCCTGGAAACTGCCCAAATCATTCGGTGAGCAAAACCACCTCCAAGCAACCTAAGAGGAGACGAACAACAACACAACAGACAGTGCTACTGTCATTATGAACAGAGAAGAATATGAGCAGAAGATCCAAGACCTACTGGATCCAGCTACCTACACAAAGGTCCAGAATGACCCGACTCAGATCAGGCTCAGGAACATCAACCGCATTATAAAAATGTCGTCATTAGACAAGACCGCCATGAAGAAGATCATTAAGTCAGAAGCACTTCCATCACGTTTGTATGGCTTACCTAAAATTCACACGGATCGAGTTCCACTTAGACCGATTGTCAGTGCCCCGGAATCGCCAACATACGATTGGGCAAAATATCTAGCCTCTCTTCTGCAACCACATATAGGATCTACAGACACGTATAGCAGAGACTCTAAACAGTTTATTAGCAAAATCAAGGATCTGAGTCTGGAACCAACGAACATGCTAGTCAGTTTCCATGTCGTTTCACTGTTCGCAAAAGTACCCGTGGACGAAACCATAGAACTATTGTGGGAGCTATTTGAGGAGAGTACCGCAAATCTCTTCAAGCTTGTCTAAAAGGCACCTACTTCCTGTGGAATGGAGACTATAATTAATAAGGTGAAACGACGAACACAATACTTGTGCTCCAAGATGTTTAAATATGATTGTAAATAAGCCTATTACTCAAAGCGCCATAATTTGGTTGCAAACTTTGTCCAAGTGCCTACTGCACGTGGAACAATATCCTATTTATCCATTAGTTTTTTGGGTCTTGCCATATTTTTAAAACATCCTACACAAGTCAGTTTCGATTAGATTGAATATATTTTATTTACCCAGCTGACCATCAAACTTTATCTTTCAGGTATTATTTCAAAGCTAGTCCGGTAAGACCAACGTGCGACATGGAATGCAAGAAGAAAATTCTATGCGATTTACATTCGGGACGCTCTCATGACCGCAAGAATTTATGCCAATCTATAGAATCGAGAATAGATTCAACATCCACCACATGGAGAGATTGGTTCTACAACACCATTTCTGTCTCGTACGTATACATCGAATCTTAAGCATTCTTAAAATTCGAACGGTTCTGGTGAAATTAACCAATGGAAACTTTATAGCTTTTGTAAATATATTTTCTACTAATCACTTTTTATTATAGTCTGGTGTAGGCATCCAGGACGTTTTTGTCCAAGACATTTGGCATTGGCGTTTAAGGTATGTATAATATACCTTGTATTATATTATATTATAATATAAATGATATTATCGTATCATTTGTTGTCGACGTAGAATATTATGCTGGCTACTAATTATCAACGCATTAACTACTTATATTAATTTAGTGGCAAAAATCATTTCTGTTTAAATACATTTTCTGCTCTACATTTGATAATGATAATTAACTGCATTTACCTGAAGTTGTGCAACGACTTGGTTAGATGTCCCTTCTTCTTATTAGAGTGCCTATCCGTACCGGATGTGGGCTATCATGTTGACAATTCGAACTTTGTTAACAGCGGCGCGGAATAGCTAAGTGGTTGATTGGTTGAACCACGTTCGTAAATTTTTCAACGGCGGTATTCTCCTTCTGCTCACTCCTCTAGCTCCATATACCTTACCTTATAGGATCTTCTGTGAAAGGACATATCTGCTCTCAATGCGCATTATATGTCCCACATATTGTAACTTTAGAGACTTAACTGTATTCAGGAGTTCTTTTTCCTTTCCCATCCTTCTCAGCACCTCCGTATTGGTCATTCTCTCCGTCCAAGGTATTCGTTGGATTCTTCGCTACAGCCACATTTCAAATGCCTCGAGTTTTTTGGACCAGGCCTTCGTAAGCGTGCACCATTCGACCCCATAAAAAGGAGTCGAAAACACGTAGCATCGCAATAGGCGAATTTTCGTTGCCAGCTGTAAATCGTGGCTGGTAAAGACTTTTTCATCCTGATAAATGCTGTTCTGGCTTTTTCAATACGCGTTCTGATTTCCACAGAATGGTCCCAGTTATCATTTACGTTCGTGCCCAAGTATGTGTATTTGTTGACTTTCTCTAAAGGAGCTCCGTCTACCAATAAAGTACCGCGTGTGTTATTGTTTTTACTGATTATCATGAACTTTGTTTTGTTGGTGTTTATTTCCAAACCATATTGTCGACTGTATGATGTAACACTGTCCATTAGGAGCTGCAAGAAGGCTAGGTAGTCCGCAAAAATAACGGTCTCATCCGCATACCGTATGTTATTCAATGGTTCTCCATTTAGCAGGATTCCGGCCTCAGTATCCTGCAGGGCTTCTTTGAACATGCCTCCCGAGTACAGATTGAAAATTACAGGAGACAGTTTGCATCCCTGTCTCACACCACGCAATATTTGTATCTCCTCCGCTGTTTCTCTGGCTCTACTAGATTTCTGATGATTTTGAGGTCCTTCCCATCCAGGCCAGCTTTTTGCAGAACTTCCATCATTTTCGTGTGTCGTACTTTGTCAAACGCCTTCCGGTAATCTACGAAACATGCATATACATCGCAGTTCACATCCCTGCAGGGCTCAAACAGCACCTGGATCGAAAATAGAGCCTCTGTAGTCCCTACACCCCTACTAAAGCCGAATTGGTTCTCATATATCTGTTCCTCACATAGTTTAAATATTCTACTGTGAATTATCTTCAGGAATATCTGCAGTAGATGGCTCATCAAGCGTATTGTACCAAATTCGCTACATTTCCTAGTATTAGGTTTTTTGGGGAGGGTAACAAATTCAGATTTCAGCCATTCCGTGGGTATGACGCTCGTATCATAGATCACATTGAACACTCTTGTAAGCCACCCTAGACTCTTCCCCTCGATCAACTTTAATATCTCAGCCGGAACTCCATCGGGACCCAAATCCTTTTGATTTTTTGCATTTTTCAGAGCTGCGTGTACTTCTCCTTCTAAGATTGGGGGACCATCTGTTTTTATCAATATTGGGTGGCACCGTTCTCACGTCATCAAACAGTTGTTTAATGTACTCTTCCCAGGTTTGATTAATTTCCAACTTCTTTACTATAATTCGGCCTTGGTTATCCTTAAGTACATTAGCTGTTCCCGTCATTTCCCTTACCTTCTTGTGCAGATTAAAGCTATCAAATTTGCCTTGGTATTCTTTGATATATACACATTTTTCCAGTTTCTCTTTTTCCTTAGCTGTTCCTATTTTCGCTCTTATTTCTCTCTGTAAGTTCATGTATTCTCTCGTTTTGTTTTAAAACAATCTTCTTTTTTCAATCAGTTTTAGGATCTCGTCTGTCATACAAGATTTTTTCCTCTGTTTGCGAGACTTTAAGTAATTTTCTTTGACTTTATGTTTACTTCCCTGAAGCATTTAAACATATTTTTCTACATCTCCATGGTTTTCCTGCTCTTCAGTCTTTATCAAAAGTTCATTCCTTACCAACTTGTTTGTGGCTGTGTCTTTAAGTCTTCTGAAATCATATCTCCCTACATGTTTTTACTCTTCGCAGCTCATTTATTTTTATGTAACATAATTTGTTGTTTTTATAATTCCATGTTCACCATGTCTGAATGATCAACTTCCAACTCCAAAGAAGAGTCAAATTACTCTGTTTTCGATCTGTTTTATAATATTGCTAATCAACTTCTAATTTTCACTGCTTGCTCAAGTTTCTACACACTGCACCTTTAACTCTTCTTTAATACTCTTAACCTACCCAATTAGTTATGTTTTAATCAGATGCTTCCCCTAGGTTTTTCTAGTCAACTTTCAACGTGCTCCTCAGATAGTTGATATAAATAAATTATAAAACTAATTCTTACTTTTTTTTAGTGTTTCAGTTATAATGTCGATACCAAGACTGACAATGCAGGTGCCAAAATACGTCCTGGGCTTAGGGTAGTAACAAATCCAATTTATAAAGAGAGTTGAAATATTTCTAAATGTGAGAGATCCGAAAATTAGCTTATTAAACTGCAGCCAGTCAATAGAAAATCAAGCTTAACTGTAAGGCCTAAATACGAATAAGTCAAGCAATGTTTATTATATTTTAGTTAAAAATGTTAAATGTAGATCTTCTATAAACATTGAAAACAATATAGTATAAGTAAGAAAATATAAATATGTTTAAATTCAGATAGAAAAATTGCACTTGCGAATACTTCAAAAGCATTTATGACTCCGTACACTATAACTTTGGTCGCACGTCATCAATCGCCGGCCGAGCGTTGTTGCTATACCCGGCATAAATTCGTTCTAGTACCAATTAGGAAATCGTTAAATCCAGATTGTTGATAAATTATCTCAATGCTGTCTCGCTTTTGCTGATTATTCTTTATGGAATAATGGTTTATTTGAAAAGCACAAATATACCGTCAACGCAAAAGCCATGGACAAGTACATGATAAATGCAACAAGCAAACGTCATGTGTCATTAAAAAATTTCCGATAAATCTACGATCGATTCGGCAGCATTGTAATTTTCTCCAACCTAATAATTTTAAAGATGAACATAAATAATCAGCATCGCTTTAAATTAGGTAGTATTCTAAAGTTGTTTCGCATTTTATGATTGCTTGAGGTTCTCCAATGCCCAAAACACAACAAAAAAGATTCGACTTATCACACCAATTTCATGCATAATTGTTTTTATGTTGGCAGTCAAATTTCGTCACTGATGACGTGCGACTAAAGTTATAGTGTACGAAGTATAGAATAATTCTGGAATCGCATTATGAGGAAAGTTTAGACTAACTGCGAGTAATTCGCCTAATTAATAAGTATAATTGCATAAAATTTTACTTAAGATGCGAACATCTTAACGCAACTGGCTGTGTTATTCAAATCAAAATAAGCTAAGAATCTTGCTTAAAGAATATCTGTAGACATAATTTATTACCATGTAATGCAATTTGATACTTTTGTACATATACGCAATTATTTATGTAAAATTTGGTTTTATTTAGTGGGAACCATAAGTTTAAACTCCGTTTCATTAGTCAAATGAGTTTTGGGGATTGTGCTAAAAAACATTGGGACAGGAAGGGACTTGAAATTTCAAATTTCTACGGGGTGTTCACGAAACGTACAACTTTATTCCGACCGTATACGACAATACAAGTTTTGGCTGATTTGTATGAACAAAGCAAACTTGAGTCTGAAAAGTTGCAAATCGGCTAAAAAGGTCTCCCTCTTAAAAAATCATAGCTTCACCTTTAAGATAAAACGCCAGGTAAAATTTCTACACGTTCTAAGTGTTAACAAAACATACAACTTTATTGTTACAAACAAATCGACAGATCGGCATACATATTACAATACGCAGACGACACGGCACTTATTGTACATGACAAAACTACTGAGAGAGCAGCTCAAAGACTCCAAACACTAACAAACAACACAATGACATGGGTTTATAAATGGAGACTAACACCAAACGCGTCAAAAAACCAACTTCTGCTCACAAACCACAGACTCAACGCTGACTCCCCTACAATAACTGCAGACGGCCAAACGACACAACCAAAAAACGACGTAAAATACCTTGGAATCACAATTGACCACAAACTTAAATTCACTAAACACATACGAAACATCAGGGCAGAAACAATAAAGAGAACAAAACACTTCCGATCACTAACCTACAAAGACAGAGGAATCAGCACAAAACACCGCCACCAAAATATATAAAGCTATTTGTAGACCCTTGCTAGACTTTGAACATATACTCATGACCAACGGAACAGAAAGGACAAAACGTTATACACAAACAACAGAACAAATTGCACTAAGACTAATAACACGAATAAGACACCCCCAAAACCCACTACACAACCCCCCCACCCAACTACTATACGAACGCACAAACATCACAAAGATCTCGGAAAAACTCATACAGCTACAGACAAAATGGACAAACAACCCCTACAACTGGACCATACTGAATCCCCTTTGTCTTACAAGACCAACCAGACAATCCCGCTTCCGTTTCCCTACATTAACGCTACTCGAACACTTACAAACGCAACTGACTAGTGGACAATAAAATAATCTCTTCTTGCCACTGAAATTTTATTTAATAATATCGTTAACCTAGAATAAGAGAATTTTCATATTTGTTTTTTATTTAGATTAAGACTACATGTATTAAACAAGGGCAGAAAGACCGATAGGTCGATAGCCTTTTTTAGAAATAAAGATGTTTACTACTACTACTGTTACAAACGAACACGTTAATAAGAGGTACCATTAATTTTTCAGAAAAAAGCAAACTTCAATCTCAAAGTCTGAAAAATTTGCCTGAAAAGAGATTTTCGGCTTAAAATAGTATATTATGGTACAAGAGACGAGAGTCGAAGTTCCGCCACTGTTTGAGTTGACGCCCGAGGCAATCGGCAGTGGCGGGCATTCGACTTTCGCCTCGCGTACCGTATACTTTTTTTTTGATCCTCGGTGGAAAATAGAAGGGAAAAGTATAAGTTTTTGAAAATCTTGTCAAAACAGTCAGCTGACAGTCAGTGACAAACAGTTAAGCTGTCAGCGTGCGTGGCGAAAGTTATTACTTTCCACACGGAATGAAGAACATTTTGTTCGGCGCGTTGATTCCGCGGCTCGTACGGCTTGAAAATGTTGACAAAACGTCCGAAACTATTTAACAACGAAATTCGCCGTTGCTAGTTACTGAGTCAGAAAGGTGCGTGGCGAAAGCTATTGTAATGGGTAAAAGTGATGCTTTCGCCATCGAAAACAGTGGCGAAAGTACTTATAATATTATAAGTTCGAAAACTTATATTATTACTACTGGTACAGCACACGACTTTACATTTCAACGGGGTGTCAACGAAACATGACACTTTATTCTGATAACTTACACGCCAATACAAAGTAGCTACCACTGATTTTTGGAAATAAAGCAAACTTGAGTGTGAAATGTTCCAAAACAGCTTGAACATACTGTCACTATAAAAAATTCATAGTTTTACTGTTGGGACACGACGCCGCTTAACGTTTCTACAGGGTGTTAGTAAAGAATGACAATTTATCCTGGGAAACTTACGCGTGAATATGAAGTACCTACCACTGATTTTTGGAAAAAAGCAAACTTGAGTAGGTTTTAATTTTTTAAGCAGTGGCGCCTAATTACCATCGAAATTCTTAACAATGCCCTTCAAACTGTTGAACAATGTTTTAATAAATCAAAATAGGAGCGATTCTCTGACTAAAACTGGAAAATAACAAATTACGAAATAAAAATAAACATATTCGGGCAAATGGAATTAGAAATATTTTAAAATACTTTGTAATTCGACTATAGTGCCATTTTTCAGAACTTGGTTTATAAAAAAAGGTTGATAGACTGAACTTTGCAGATTTCTAGGATACATTTCAGCAGACAGACTGAAAACAAGTTGACAATCAAGATAATTATTCACTAGTGATTATAATTAGAAAATTCGCATTTACTAAATGAGTGAGAAAAAAACAAAGTTGCTGTAATACTTGTGTAAAGGTTTATTTATCATCGGATTTAATAACATCCTTAGGCAATAAAAAAGCGAACAAATATGTAATTTTATATAATTTTATGCACTTATTTTTAAGTGCATATGTTTGCAAGTGCATATGTCATTTTTTGGATAAATTTGATAACCAACAACTTCAAAAAATTTATGTATTTTGTTGCACCTGCACCATTTAGAACATTTGCCTTTACACATTTTTATACCATTGATGACATAAAAACTGCAGTTTTAGTTAATCTATCTATTCGGGTTTGGCGCAAATATCTCTTGACATTTTTGGAACTCCAAAATAGCCTTAACCTCAGCTCACAAAACCTGCACATTTTTCTCTATTTAACCGCCCTTGGCCGATGTCTTAGATAAGAAAATCCTTTCACGTTCAAACAAAAATAGTTCGCTTTACAAAACCCGACTAATTAATGTACAATCAAATGCGTAATGACTTTATTTTGGTGAAATAAAATTGCAGGAATTTTTAAAATCCAATTCAGAATCTAGAAATTCCGTTGCTGTTTGGCATCAAACAAATATTGCAACAATATAATCAAATTAAAATGAAATTCCTGGCTTCCAGTCAATTATATTGTTTATTATTTTATTACAAAAACGTTTCGGTGTCCCCACCATCATCAGTTTGCATGCATGGCTGTTCCTACTTTCAACTTTGGCAAGCAATTGTACACTATATACATAATACAGGGTGATTCAAAAGTGGCGTAATTCCTTTTAAGGGGTTATAGGGGATCACTTGGAGAGTACGAGAAAAACATTGAAAAAATGTTTTTCGAAAATTTATAGAAGATATTAACAGTTGAAAATAGAATTTCAACTTTGTTATTAAGTATTATTTTAAAATAGACCCATGTTTGCTTGCATGCCATGCTGCACAAGCACACATTAACTCTCTGATCTTCTGAACACCGGTACAAATTGAGCAGGAGTTAATTAACCGAATACGAGAAGCTGATCAAAAGGCGATCCCAGACTGCCGCGAAGAGTGCACAATAAAGTGATTGGGGAACAAACATGTCTGGAGTTAAACGGGCAGAACTTCGTCACCCTCTTGTTATTTAACAACTTAATTGTATTTTGTTTGATTAATATTAATGATTGATACATAACCTTACACAGGAGATGTTTGTTTACATGTGAGGCGAGTTAAGGTATATCACTCATCTGCCCCAAACAGGATGGCAGCACTGACGGTAAATTGACAGGGTTATCCTAACCTCAAAATATTTCTATTGCTTTCTCTTTCTTTGTTTTGTGTTTATCCATGGTTACTACAATTTTCAATAATTAAGAAGTAACAGGTATTTACGTAATGTTAATTAGGCAGATTACCTTGAAAAGTTAGTTGAAAGAAAAGCATCGTTGCCGTAATTCTGATCTAGTTTTTGGCAAATATCTCAGTTTTTGATAAGAATTATTTTTTTTACTATTTTTCCTGTACTCCCAAAACACCCCCAGAGGAATGACGCCACTTTTGAATCACCCTGTATAATCAAATACAAGAGTATTATAATACTAAAAGTGATCTACAAGACAACTAGAGGTAAACTAATGCGAAACTTACAGAAAGCTGCTTTTTGCCACCTGAAAAAAATTGAAAACTCTTTAGAGTAACGGGAATTTATTCCAAGGACTGTTTATTCGAAAAGATTAAAGGAAAGAAAAAGCCGAATAACTAAACCTTACCAGATTTCTGCCAGTTGGCGCCCCATTTCTAAGTAATCCAGAGGTAAATGCAACTCACTGCACAAACGTTCACACCTTGCACAAAACTAATCTAGTAACACTGCAGTATCACTTTCCGTACTGAAGTGCTAATATATATAGACCTCGTTCCTTTCCTGCAACCAACTGAATGTATAGGTATCTTTTCAAAACAGATTCAGGCGATATTGAGAGTTTTTTCCGCATTTCGAAAGCATCGCCCTTCAGTACTAACATGATGATATAATAACTTGCTCGATCGTCCTTCGGATGGTTCATCGATATACTCATACTTTAATGTTCGATTCAATTTTTT
Source organism: Dendroctonus valens (assembly GCA_024550625.1). Classification (NCBI taxonomy): domain Eukaryota; kingdom Metazoa; phylum Arthropoda; class Insecta; order Coleoptera; family Curculionidae; genus Dendroctonus; species Dendroctonus valens. The sequence goes on along the minus strand of JAJTJO010000284.1, from coordinate 1,032,886 downwards.
TTTGTTAACAATGAGTGATAGTTCAAAATCATACGGCAAAATTAAACATTTAAAGTGCTTTTTTTTAATGTAATAAATTGAATTGCGCCAATTATTGCTTGCGCACTTGATCGATTCAGGCGTCGATATAGTTTACTTTACGATTCAAAACCGGTTGATTATTTACCTAAATAGAAACTCGTATTTTCTCATTGTTGTCGATAGTTTTTATTTTACAACCGGTTTAAAACGCAAAACTTTGTCCAAATTCTGAACAAATAGTCGATTAGTGTTTGCTAAACTGACAAGTGTTGCGTTGTGAGTGTTTGAGACTGAGCTGCGACCTAAATATTTTCATATGGATATCATCTCAAGCTGTTTTCGGGTGAGTGGCAAGTTTGGTCATTTTCTAGGATCTCAGGTCGATGTTTTCGAAAAATATAAAATCTTTCAAAAGGCCCTAAACATCTCAAATATTTAAAACGGGAAACATAAAAATTCGAATGTAAATTTTACCCATAATTTCAAATAAAACGCGAAACTTGAATATTACACATTTAGGTGCAAGATTTAACCAAAATTTCATGTTTTACGCCACCATTTTGCTCATTTCTCAGGAAAATTTCTCCACCATTTCTCCAGCACTGGATAAAGAACTAAATGGCTCTATTATGAGTTGAACCATAGCTGTGTTGGCATAACCATGTTGGCAGTTTTGTAAAAAAGTCTAAATTTCAAGAACATTAATAGTTTTGTGAGCATGTTTTTTAATTGCAAAATCGACTGAAACATGACGCCGCTTCTTTCGGCATTTTTCGAGAACCAATTGAGCTACGGAGCACGTCTTCCTACCGTTTGACAGAGGTTTTCTGCCATTAGACTTTCTGCCATTACTTACAGATTCTGTGAAAAATCATTCCAATGAATCTCTATTTCTATATATATTTAAAAAAAATCTATTTCTGAACTGATAGGGAGTAATAATCACCAACTTTTGCACATCTTTTATTCAACAAAATGATGCCCAATGCATTCTTGGTACCAAAAATCAGCGTAATACGGCGGAATATTGCACTCATTTACAATTTGTTTCAGTGCCAAAACGAAATCTTTGTTGCTAATGTTCTTCGATTTGTCTTCGGTTCGCTGTATATTTGTTTCACGTTTAATGTATTGTCCTTCAGAAAGAAGACTTTTTTGGTAACTTGCGTCTTCACACTTCAAAGACAAGTCAAATCTAGAAAAATTACGATATAATTTAAAAACGTTTTATACCACAGTATAAACAATTTTTTTTTAAATTTGTTTTATTATTTAATGCAATAACATTTTTATTAGTCACAGAAATAGCAAGAAGTTATGGAAATAATTATGAAAGTACTAAAACCATTTCAAGGGAGTGTGGTTTTAAAATCAATTTAATTTGCCAATAAGAGATTTACTTTTTATACTTACGGGGGCCTCTTGTCAGCAATGCATTTTCCCATATCCTTGTCTTTAATATCACCACTTTTATCTCTAAGTTTCAGGAGGTCCTCTTGATATTGCATTCTCTTATCAGTGAAGATATACGTACATTTTTTGTTAAGTTCGGACTCTCGATATTTATAATACAACTTTCTCATTTTCTTCATGTACTCTGACCATGGTAGGTTTTTTATCACTTTTTCGATTTCCATTAGCTCGCTAAATTTATTGAAGCATTTATTAAGCAGAATTAAAAAAGATGCAAAATTTAATTAAATTAATTAGGGGAGGTTTACTCGTTGAGGCATACTCTATTTTATCTACACCAAACAAAATTAATTGTTAAATTGAAATATCGATAAAGCTTCGCTTGAAATAGTTGCAATAAAAAAATCCAAAACATCGAGCGTCTCAACCTCATTTATATTCTCTCCCAAACTCTTTGGCAGTGACGCATAATTGTCGTTCTTTTTCTATTACTTGTTCACCGAGCGAGACGGAAATTTGCTGTTATCAACGTATGTATGTTTTTTGATGTTATTAACGGTACTTGAAATGCAAACTAGGTCTCGTACCTGCTGCCCTGTAAAACTCCTTTATGTTTTTGGGTGCTAAGCAAATGATGGCGATCAAACATCAGCTCCATAATGCGTTGTATAAGGGCCTTTCTTTTCCCAAACGGTACACCCCCATGTGACAAATCTTCGACAATTGTTGGTCTTTCGTTGTCTTTATTTTCATCAGTTGATTTGATATCCATACTGTCATCATCGATGCTTTTAGTTAAGTGTTCCGACATTCTTTTTGCTTCCATTATCTTTTTTATGTCGATTTCCTGGCGTACCTTTTAAAATAGTATTGTTTAGAGTAAGAGTGCATTGTTTTATGAATAGGGGCAGGTGATGTAAAAAAACAAGCTCGTTTTTTGGGCATTCTTTTAAATATATTTATATTTATTTACAGCCAGTCTACTTAGCGTTGTTTTCCCTATTCACAGCGACATTTTTATAAATAGAAATCTGACTTTACATACATTGATCAAGCTATTAATCCCGAAACTAATAATATTTATTTAAATTCCAACACAATATAACTATATACCATTTATTAAAAATGCATGTTAAATGAAAAAGCGGGGTACACAGAAGGAGCCTCCAAGCGAGCAACATACTAGAAATTTCACGTCTGTTGCTGGCGTCCCCTGGAAACGTCTATTGACAGCCAATCCTTCTACCACCAAAGCAACAACAAGAAATCAAAATGAGAACCAAAACCAACCCAAGGCCGTTTCGGAACCAACTCTGACAAGAGCATCCATAAACATAGAGAGTTTCTGTATAAAGGCAGGATGCGACATTCTGTGTGTACAAGAAACCCATAGGTACGTGACCCATCATATACCCCAGATCGCAGGAATGCACATGTAAGCAGAAACTCCGCACAACAAACACGGAAGTGCTATTTTCGACAAGCCCGATGAAGCTATATCACCAGCATATTGCACCCAGAACAAAGGAATTGAAATACTCACTATAGAAATAGACAGAGTCACAGTCACATCCGTCTACAAACCTCCTACAGAAGCGTTTGCTTTTGCACCGTCCAAAAACTTCTTCTTCTAAAACACATCGACTTGTCATTGGCGATTTCAACAGTCAGAACACCTCATGGGGTTACTCTGACACCGACAACAACGGGGAAGCAGTGGAAGAATGGTGTGAAAAGAATGATTTCTACCTTATACATGATTGTAAACTCCCATACTCATTCCAAGGTAAAATCTGGAGAAGAGGACATAACCCTGACCTGTGCTTTGCCAGTGATAGGTTGGCTGGTCTGTGAGTCAAAAGAGTCCACGATCCCATACCAAAAATCCAACACCGACCGGTTGGCCTTGAAGTTTATGCTGCCGTAAACGCACCAACCATTTCCTTCAGACGCAGATTTAACTTCAAAAAAGCAAATTGGTAAGAATTTGCCAAAATGCTGGACCAGAGACTTAGCAGTATAGAACCGAAACTGGAAAACTACGAACGGTTTACCGAGATACTTGAGGAAATCTCTAGAAATACCATACCGAGAGGCTGCAGAACCCAATTCTTAGCGGGTATGTCTGACAATACTAAGGATATCTTGAGTAAATGTACTAAACTGTATGAACGTGATCCATTCAGCGAAGATACGATAAACTGTGTTATCGCACTGGTCCAGCAGCTCAGCGATACAAGGCAGTTGGAGGGCCTAGACATGACACATGCAGCAAAGTAGCTAGAATTTTATTAAGAAGCTTAACGGAGACCCAGTTGTAAAACAAAATTCTGTCAATGTAACGCCAAACCAAGTTGCTCAACAACTACTAAAAAACGGCAAAACTGAGAAAAGGTTCAAGATAAAAAGACTGCAAAGAGATCACGCAATAGAAACCATTAGCTTGGAAGCACCTTTTACCGTCAAATAGTTTAATAATGCCGTCAACACAATGAAAAATGGGAAGGTCGCTGGAGTGGACGACATATGTACGGAACAAATAAAGCACTTTGGTCCTGTAACGAAAAACTGGTCGCTAACCTTCTTTAATAACTGCGTTTCAGAAAAGCAGCTCAGCTAAAATTCAAAAGCTAAGGAGAAAATTCAAAGTGATTTCTCTGCTTAAATCAGGAAAGGCCCCGGAATCTGTCAGGAGCTATCGACCAATTTCCCTTCTATGCCATCTTTTTAAGGTTTATGAACGTCTGATGTTGAATCGCATGTTTTCGACCTGGGAACTCATATACTGGCCAAGACCTTGCACTAACAGAACATATAGAAAAGGGATTCGAAGAAATACTTATCACGGGCGTTGCATTCGTTGACTTATTCGCCTTGTATGATACAGTAAACTATAAAAGACTTTTAACAAAAATGTATAACCTCACCAGAGACTACAAACTCACACAATTAGTCTCATCTCTACTACAAAACCGACGTTGCCATGTAGGTCTGAATGATAAGAAAAGCAGGTGGAGAGATTAAAGAAATGGCGTACCGCAAGGGACTGTTCTTTCCCCAACTCTCTTTAATATTTATACCGACGACCAGCCTCTCGGGGAAGACTCAAAAAGCTTTGTTGACGTTGACGATCTCGGTTTAACGGTGCAAGACATGAATTTTTGTTTAGTTGAAGCGAAATTAGAGATAGTTTTGAAAGAAATGGCCAAGGACTATGACGAGAATGCTCTGCGACCCAACCCAACGAAAACCCAAGTGAGTGCCTTTCATCTAAGGAACAAGCAGGCAGGATGGAAGTTAAGAGTCAGGTGGCAGGGAAGCGAGCTCGAACACACGGAATTACCAAAATACCTAGGTATTACATTAGACCGGACGCTTACCTATAAGCAGCACTGCATTAAGACGAGGCAAAAAGTATCAACAAGAAACAATATCCTCAAAAAGCTCATCTCCCGCTTGTGGGGTGCTCGAGCTTCACTGCTTCAAAGAACGGCGGAGGCTTTATGTTTTTCCACTGCATAATACGCCTGTCCAGTATGGAGTAGCTCTAGCCATCATAAAAAGGCCGACATAGCACTCAATGAGACATACCGAATAACCACCGTATGCATAAAAGCAGCACCTTTACCAGCACTCTACAGAGCAGCAGGCTTTGCCAGCACACCGATGCCCCGCCGAGACGCTGAATACACATAAAAATTAAAGCAGACATTTGATGAGAGACACACACTATTCGGACCATGTGTGACACAGGGAAGGCTCATATCACGTAGAAACTTGCTTAAGATGGTTGGTGAAGATCGTGAAAACTACCCATTACGCCACAAAAATCCTGGAGGGGTACAGCTGTACTGGCGAACGTGGCAAACATTGAATAGAATCAGAACTGGAGTTGCAGCTGTGAAAACCAACAAGATTAGAGGAACCAAATTGACCATCAGGACGCTCTATGGGACTGCGGAGAAATACAAGACATGGCGCATCTCACAAGCTGCAGAAACTGCCCCAACACTTGCTCTCTAAATGATTTGTGGAATGCTGAACGGAACGCCATTGACGTCGCCCAATACTGGGCGCAAAGATTATGAGTTGTTGTTTTGGACACGAAAAAGTAAAGTAACTAAGAAAAAAGTGTATGGTCAGAAAACCACAAGTTGTGAAAATTAATTCCGCGCTCCTAGAATACTTTACAAAAATGTAAACCTGGTGAATAATCGGTCGGTTTTAGAGCCTCAACTATCTGAATATTTATATTCGCATAAACACAACGACTCGGCGCGCTTACAGACTAAATATTTTGGTTTATGTTTTATCGGGGTTTTGAGGGGTTCTGAAATTTTGGCTGTAAACTCCATAGTCAACTACACATAGATGCAAAATTAGAACATTTTCAAAACTCCCAGGTCACAAGAACCACCTTGTTTAAATCGATGTTCCAGGATATTTGCGGAACAAAATCGCTTCCCCAATTTTTGGCAACCCCCATAAAAATATGATTGAAAATAAATCACTTACAATAGACTTACCTTATACCCTTTCCAGACAGCTTGCAGTTTTGCACCTGCTTTGTGGTATGCGTTCAGACACATTGAGTCCCAGAATTCGTGCAATCGATCCGGAAGATAATACCTAACCAGCCAACCTCTAATGTACTTCTGAAAGACAATGATTGCCTCAAGTTGTCTCTTGTATGATTTTCTTATTAAGTAACCACGGTATGTTCTTTGAATTATTATCGCTGCATAGTGGTTTTCTTTCAGATTCGTCCCCTGTTTTCTTTTGAGATTTTACAAATTAACAACTTTTAAATAGAATTACAGAAATACTACCTCCATATGTTACAGTCTAAATAATTTCAAATGCTTTTTGAGCAATTTAATTGGGTTTCAGCCTTTTACAATTTTGAAAAGAAATGTTGCTTATAAAACTTACGAATATTTTTGAACAATTTCATCAGCTATGTGAATAGCATCGTCGAATAAATAATACACAGATGCCATAACCAGCATGCGACTATCTTCGGTCGATTTTGATCACTTGTCAATACTAGAAACGGTGAATACAAAAGTACCAGTATGTATGGTGCGCTCGGGTAAAAAAACGTTTTATTTTCGTTGACCCGACCGACTAAGCATTAGAAACTTAATAAATTTTCAAAAACGAGATTTTGCAGATGAATTTCTCCGGGCCAATTTTCAGCAAATAACGTCTTACTCTGCCTGTATTTACTTCAAAATCTTCGGAAACAACCTTTTCTCCAAATCATTATTTTTCAAATATTTTTTTGAAATAAGACTATGCTTCAATAACCCACTAAAAAAATTATATTAATCATACAGCGAACCAAATAAGTCGATGAAATACGGAAAAGTGCTGATAAATAATGCAGATTTATTTGCGGAAACAATATGTATATAAAATGTTCAAAGCGCCGCTGAACAGGAATTATTTGAAGAATGAAATGAAAATCCGTGTTTTTGAGTAAAAATATTTCAACAGTCGTCCTTCAATTCAATTATATTTTGAATTTTTAATCCATTGTATGCTGTGTGGGGATGCTGAACCCCATCGGGCGCCTCCCCAGGTGGTGGATAGAACGCCTGTGGTCGAAATGAAATACCCGGGGCGAACCAAAAGCAGCAACTGCGCCTGTTCCAAAGTGGGCGGCTGAAATTCCTGGAAAGGGCAAGTTGTGTGCTCTATCGACACTGTGGCAGCGGAAGATTTTATTTAAACACCGGTGGCGCACGTAATCCGAGTCAGATGGATTTCACAAACCCACCAACCCGCACGGCAAGCGTGGCGAGTAAATGCCAAACCCCCCCCTCCCTTTTAACTATGAATACACCAAGATATGATGGGTCCCGAGTTCCTAGCGACCCGGGACTCACCAGACACGGCAACGGTCGGAGAAGAGAGCGGGTCAGGGGTGCTAACAATCACTGGGTTACTGACGGTTGCCAAATAAAACGACTACAAATGGCAACGTATAATGCACGAACCTTTAGAACTGATGAAAGGTTGGAAGAAGAACTCATGTACATCAAGTGGGACATTGTTGGACACTTGAAAACGTCCAGGGGAAAAATGCACCATACTGAAATCTGGTCATCAGTTGTACGAAATAACTCTAACACACCGTCATATCGGAGGAGTAGCAATCCTGATACATCAACACCTAAAGCACCTTGTGACTAAAATGACGGCAATATCGAACCGCGTCATATACATCATTATCAAGCTTAGTGAAAGATATATCCTACAAGTTATCCAGGTATACGCCCCTACCAGTGCATCTGATGGAACCGAAGTCGAACAATTCTATGAGGATATCACCACAGCTATAAGATCCGAAAAAGTAAAGGACTGAACTGTTATAGGCTATTTTAAAGCAAAACTCGGCAAAACGCAACAAGAAAATATCGACAACGTAGGAAACGTTGGATCAGGAGAAAGGAATGACAGAGGAGAGATGCTCCTAAACCATTGCAAAACGAAAACTAATTCTGAATGAATAGCTTTTTTCAAAAACCGATCCAGCGAAAATGGACATGGCTTAGTCCGAGCGGCCTCGTGAAGAACGAAATAGATTATATTCTTGTAAATCACAAACATATAGTTACAGACGTTTCTGTCCTCAACAAATTGAACAGCGGAAGGATGGAAGGATCATCGACTTGTTAGAGCCACAATCATCATCAATACCAAAATCGAAAGAACTACATTAATAAAAAAACAACAGCTGAAACAACAACAGACGCAGTACGAGCAGGAGCTTTCATCAAGCTTTCCTACAGACAAACTGCAAAATCTCGAGTTAGAAGAGTTAGCAAATAAAATTTTAACCAGCATTCATACCGCCACGAGAAAGGTATGTGCATTAAAAAAGAACCCAAAATTTCAAAATTAGCCAAAATACTCTTAAACTAATTGAAAAGAGAAGAATTCTAAATCGTGAATATACGGAATAAAGACAGCTTAATACAGAGATACCTAACGATTAAGCAGGTTATAGAAGATAACTCGAATATGAAGGTTCTAAAAAATTCCCTGTCCCGGGGTAAAGCCAAGATCTTCAAAATTTCAAATGAGAACGCAATAATAGTTAGAGACCAACAAGATATCAATCACGTCATAGAGCAATACTATACTAAACTCTATAGCACAACCATACTAAATCCTAACACTGAGTCGATTACAATAAGGAACGTGAACTCCGAAGAAATTCCCGATATTAAAATATATCAAAAAGAGCGCCTGGCGAAGACAAAACGCGAGATTTTACCAGCGAGATTTTGCGCAACGGGGGGGAGAGTATGCGAGGGGTTAAGAGTGTTCTTTTTAATAAATGTCTAGTTGAGGGCCAGATCCCATTCTCCTGGCAGAACGCCATCGTAATCATAATACCTAAGAAAGGAGACCCTGTGTGCTATCCCACATGTACAAGCTGCTGACAAAAACAATTTTGAATCGATGAACAATTAAACTCGATTTTTTTCAGCCCCCAGAACAGGCGGGATTTAGAAGAGGATTTGGCACCTCGGATCACCTACAGCCGCTGCGATTTCTTATCGAAAAAAGCGCAGAATATTCCGCACCTCAAGGTGTAACGGGATATTCCGTTACACCTTGCCTTCGTGGACTACGAGAAGGCATTTGACTCCGTTGAACTTTGGGCCATTAGGGCAGCAATGGAAAATGTTAGAATAGATTCGCTCTACATGAATCTTTTAAAGTTCATCTACAGAAATGCCACACTCCAAGTACTAACAAGTGATAGCGAAAGGGGTCAGATAGGGGGACACAATATCACTAAAGCCGTTCACTCTGGCAATGGAGGATGTTTTCAAAAAACTACCCTGCCACACAAATGGTATCAATGTCGACGGAACATATCTGAATCATCTCCGATTCGCTGATGATATTGTGTTGATTAGTAACAATATAAACCAGTTAGAAACCATGTTGAAACAACTAAACGAGGCATCAAAACAAGTAAGCATGAAGATCAACTTAACAAAAATCAAAATTATAAGTACTCAGAACACCAACGTCACTATAGAAGGTCAGGACATAGAAAACGTAAAAGAATACATATAGGGTGGGGTGGGGCAGTATGGTACGCTTTTTTTCGGTAGCCTATACTTAGTAATCAAAAATATTTATCGAACAGATCATATGGGGGATAGCTACATACATACATCGACAATTCATTTTTATAAGTAAAAGTAGAAATATGGAAGGAGTTTTAATTGAAAATGATTATGAGACAAAGTCAGTTATTTTCCCAATGTGTCCCACCATGGAGCAGTTTGGTACGATGGTGCGCAAACTATCCACCATCTTGGAGTACATTGAAACTAATGACCAAATGTATTTTATTTATTAAACAAATAAAGAATCCAATATTACAGCTACATTAACCATAAAAAATATTTCAAAATAGAGCAAGATAAATTTGTCAGCATCTTGTGGGTGCAGTGCGGTGGAAAGGATAACATGACAATTTTCCCTGCAATAATTTATTGCTGCCAATGAAATATGCGTTTCATGATTATCGACGACCAATAACACTTTGTTATCAATGCAACTGTTCATATGTTTTTTTATGTGCTGGAGCACTTTAACAAACATTTCTGCATTCATCCATCCAGTCTTCGATGCAAAACCTACTGAACCGGGTACTGATCCAAACATAAATACATCTTTCATTCGGAATATATATAAACAGGAGGAATTGCTAAACCTGTAGCCGAAATGATTTCACAACAAGTTACTAGATTTCCACGTTCGGCTGAAACGCATCGGCCAACTTGCCTTTGTCCTATTTGACTGATGACCTTTGGAGCCTGTAACACCGTTGTTATTCCTGTTTCGTCCAGGTTGAGCACTCGATCTGGAGAAAATTTATATTTTTCTTGGTCTACTGCGTAGCTTTCAAAAAATAATTTAACTTTTGCTGGATTGAAAGCAGAAGTTTTTGCAATGCTAACATTTTCAGGCTTTCTATCAGATAGTTTTGGATGCCTTTTCATGAAGCTTCGCATCTACTCTTTTCCAGCTTGCTGGTTGACATTTGACTTAAAGGTCTAGCATTGCCGTATGTTAAGACAAAGTTCATTGCTGAGGATGTTAGAAAGCATTGCTTCAATTCGGATTCTTCCGATGCAGAGAAGACCTGTCTAGAAGCGTATTTTGAAGACTGTGGATTATCTTCCTCGCTAAATTATTAATTTCCTGACTCGTTTTGTCGCTGGGAGTGTTTCAAACGCATTTTTTGTACATGCCTGTGGAGGGTAGTTTTTGTTATGCCATATATACAATACAACAAAGCAGCATCTCGAACTTTCCTTCCGTTCTTCACTACTTCTAGAACTGCTTTTTATACGTTCTAATCATTCTGAAAAAAATATGGTCGACCAAAATGTGTTTACAAACTATTGAAAAATAGATGCTTACGTTTTCCTTACGAAATGAAACCTTACGTTTTCTTGATCACATACGACTTATTATTATTTCCACTTTACATAGGCACCTGTATATAGGATACCTTTTTAAAGCAATATTCATTTCCTGGTACTTAATAGGTATCTACTAGAACCACATAATATTACATTTCAATCCTATCAGTCGGAATACTACTGTAAAAATTAATGTTTACTCTGAAAATATCAGTGGGGCAGATTGGTATACTGTCCCGAACTGCCCCTACGAATTTGTACCAACAGGGCGTAAAACCTAAAACCATTAATTTTCTGTTCTACATGGGATTTGTGTTTATCCTCTAAACTCGACCTTACACATCCTAGATTATTGTAGGCAAACACGAAAATCATCATGCACAAGTTACCCACTTTATGATCTTACGTATAAAGTTGTCATACTTACTTTAGACTCACAAATTTTTCCACACATGATAAAATTTAAACGCACTTTCAGATTCAATCAGTTATTATAGACATTGGATTGAGCAATACTGTAGCGGCGCAGCGGCAAGTTCAGTAAGCGATACGGCGGTAAATTTGAACTGTCCCAATGTGCCCCACCCTACCGTACTTGGGGCATAAAATCATGTTGAGTAAGGACAACCAGACGGCAGAAATTACAAGACAATTACAGCATAGTTCGGTTGCGTTTGGTAAATTGGGCTACTTATTAAAGAATCGAGAAATTCCCAATGGTTTAAAGGGACAGGTCTATGAAAATAGCATTCTCCCGGTAACAACCTACGGGCTAGAAACTATGGCACTCAACGTAAAAAGTGCAAACCAATTACGCACTACGCAGCGAGCGATGGAAAGGGCCATGCTAGGCGCAAGCTTGAGGGACAGAATTCGGAACGAAGAAATTCGAAGAAGAACCGGTGTGACAGTAATCGTGGCGCGATTTGCAGAACTCAAGTGGAGTTGGGCAGGGCATGTTGCCAGACAAGACTATTGTGGATGGACAAATCGTATTGTGTCTTGGCGACCAAAGGAAAAAAACTGAAAATGGGCTAAAAAAAAAAAACCTTTTGCACATTTGCTATACATATTACTATTTTTCCTGTACTCCTAAAACTCATTTTTTTGCGCCTAAAATGTGGTATCCAGGTATAGGTACTCGCGCTTTCGAAACTTTTAATAAAGAACCTGCCAACGGAAAACTCTCCAATTCCATCAATTTAATAACCCATTTTTTAAATGAAAACCCATCGGTTGAAGCTACTTTCTTTTTATATTTTATTTTTTTATAGTAACATTAACGTTGAACTAACTGAACCTATGTACAATAATCATTATAATATGCCTAAATCTACATTATAGATTATATAAAGACCTATCTATTAAACTAATAGTTTTAACGTTGTTAAATCTGGCTAAGTTGATTGAATCATTGAAACTTGAAATGGTGTAAGATTAAGAAAGTGTCGGGCGAATCATGCAGATAGATCGGTCAGTGTATCTCAGAAACTATTTATTACTTAAACTTTGAACCAGAAATGTGAACCAGGAAATTTAATTGATTTCCTCTAAAAGTTTAGGATATTTTATAGCTGAGAATGTGGTTGAAGTTTGCGATCAACAGAAATGTTGTTTAAAAAGAAAAGCCTTCAATTTGGCTCAATCAAATCATCAAATGTTACATTTTAATCATACTATTAATAGAAAAAAAAATCAGAGAAACTGCCAACTTTTGTCTAAGCAATTAAGTAATGAAAATATCACCGATATGTGAATGAAAATATCGGACTAGTTCGAGCTTGATTATATGCTCGAATAACTCGCAAGTAAAAGAAATAGAAAGTCACGGCTGGAATAATTTAATTTGATAGTGTTTTTGGCTTGTTATACGTCTGAAATATTTGATAAATTGGCTTTAGCAAAAGGAGCATCTTATGCAATCAAATTAATCACTTAAAAAATTCAAGAACTTTGAAGATCAATTTTTTCAACTTTATTTAACAAGTTAAGTTTAATGTGTTATATGAACTAAATACAAATTAATAGATAACGTTAATAACAAGCAAAAAATATGCTAGATAGAATCAATCACATCTTACTTCGTTTTTGAAAACAGATTTAACTTTATTATTTTAATTATTTGATCTAATTTAATCATCGGGAAAAACAATTTTTTTCACGGTTATTAATTAAAAGTAATTTACAGAAAAAGTCAAGGAGAAAAGCTAGTTCTTAAATTTATTGTTGCACTGTTTCAGTTAGCGGGCATTTCAAAAAGATCGTTTCTTAAAACCTTTTTTTTTTTGTTCACTTTTCTAATAAAACCTGATATTAACGGATCCTAAGATGCAGCTGGCGACTTTTCTTAAACGCTCAATCACCCGGTACACGACAGAAATGTTTAAGCATGTAAAAACCTAAGTTCCCAATCCTAATTCTCGATATAAATGCAAAAAAATAAGAAAAAATAAAAAAACTGAGGCGATAGGATAGCATTAACAAACTAGAAAATCACTTTTTAAACTTATACCTAATTAACGTAATTATATGTATATGTACACTTTAATATTTATTAACAACATACTCTTGGGTTCAATACAACGATCAATAGAATAACATTACATGGAATTAGTGTTTCTTTTCATCACTGTTTAGTTAGAAAGTCGAATAGTATGGGAGCCCGTTGTTAAATAGAAAATAAAGTCGCAAAATACTTATGAAATACTGAGAGCCCGAACCAGACCAAGCGCAAAAGTTACTGCTTGAGGAACTCTATGGCAATTGATTTTTGATACATCGTCTCCTTGTATTTAGTCTGGATTAGAGGCTTTTTCTAATTAAATCTTAGTTCTAACGAAAATAAGTTACATATTATATACCATATTTTAAAAATATTAAAGTCTTAATCATAGGAACAACACTCTAAACTTACCGAATTTGGAACTTCCTAACTACTTTCGAATCAACGGTTTGTTCTATGAAAAAAAAACCCAACGTTTTTTGAAGCATATTAGCAGAATTTAGTTGAAAAGTAGCTAAAAAATTCCCGTGTTTTAAATTGTAAAAAGCAACAATTAGCTGCATTACTAGTCGCAATAAGCCAATATTATTGTAAAAAAGTACAGTTTTCAATGATTTTTAATAGTTATTTAACACATGCATCCATTGAGATAGTAGTTCACAAATAATTATTAGCTAATCCTAAAAGTATTTAATATTTATAAAATAACCACTATATTTTGACAACTATACACTTAAATTAACATTCTACAAATCTAACTAAAAAAATTAAACCGAATAAAGTAGAAATGTTAAACTTTTTGAGATCTTGAAATTGAAATTCTGTCATGATTTTTTTTTCGTTTTTCGATTGATAATCTGCTGGCGAAATTCGCTTTAAACTGTTAAATAATAGTTAGGAAAAAACATATACATAAAAGTATCGGTGAACTGAAACCCTGCTTTCCGAATTAGGATAATTATTTTTCACTAGCGACATACGGATTGACGAAAAGGTCATATTATATCACAAAACAATGTTGCATTGTTTCAAGTTCAGAAATGTGTTTCAATTGTTTGTGAATCTTTTATACACTGTTCGTAAAATAATTCTCAACTTTGTGTATAATTTTTATCACAACATTAGAAAATCAGATAAAACATCTGTAGCATTTCACATGTTCGTTCAGATAAGAGTAACCAAATTCCTTATTAGTTAATTATTTGTATGGATGTGTACCTAGAATTACATACTTTTATTTCCCAGAAACTGGCTGCTTAGTTAGTACATATTTCTTAAATAAACTATATTTTCAACAACTCAAAGAGCATAAAATGTATTCTCTCGATATTTGAAGTTTAATAAAAAGTATCAAGATAAGCGGATATCGATAAAAGATTTTGAAAAGCTGCAGTCCTTTGAATACATTTAGTGCTCGTTTAAACGTAGATACTGTAAACGTGTTTGCGCAAAGCAAAATATCACAAATGAAATAACCTACTCTATGTTATCTGGTACAAAATATTGAATCTTCACTCGTTGTCAAATCGAATCGAATCTTTTTTTATCGTGTTGTTGTTTTCGCTGGTGGGACTGAGGACCGAATGATAGCTTCCACGCGATGGAGTCACACTATATTTTTTCTTGTTTTTATAGAAGCAAAATACTATACCAATTAGCACTAATGCTAAAATGAACACGACCAAAATGGATAGAATTATCCAGCAAGTTGAACCTGTAAGGTAAAACTGAGGATTAGTATAGCATGAAATACTTTTAATTATTAGTTAGTAACAGTTCAGTTGTGTAATATTTGGCTACCAAAAATATTCTGAACTATCAACAAATAGCTTGTTTTCAAACAAAACAAACACTTTGTTTTCAATTTGTACTTAACTTTCTGGGATTTTGAAGAGTTTTTAGAATCAAGAAATTATCTTTTTTTAGCACGTTTCAATGTACGAAGAAAAATACTGTCAAAATGAAATGTTTTCTTTCGTACCATTAAGGGACAAACTTTTTTTACATCATCAAAACCTTCAAGAGATTTGTGATCGAAGTACGGATTTGGATCGGAGCCCATTAGCTCTGATCAGCTGGGTTTAGCCTGAAAGTAACACTCTCTAAACCTGTCCAAAAAATATTACACGAATTACATTATTACACGCTTTGGTAATGTTTGTAAGGCATAAGAATATTTTGAGAACAATTTTCTACCAAGTAAGCTTTCGATACAGGGCGTGGAACCAGAGACCAGAGACCAGATTCTAAACCTCCGACAAATAATCGAAAAATCGAGGGAATTCAATGTGCCTACCTACTAACGCTTCATAGATAACTCTAAAGCATTTGATTGTATATGACAAAATCTATGGACGATTCAGAGTGAGTAAAGAAGTCAGGCAGGCTTCTATACTAAGCCCACTACTCTTTAACATCTATGGCGAGTGGATCATGAGGAAAGTGCTCGATGACTGGCAAGGCGGAATTACCATCGACGGCATGAAAATCTGTAACTTGCGCTACGCCGACTCTAATCGCTGCATCGGAAGAAGAATTGATCAATCTTATACGAAGAGTCAAAGAAGCAAGCAACGAAATAGACCTGCGGATCAACAAAGAAAACTAAACTAATGATAATTGATCACCAAAATAATAGCAGACCTGAAGTAGAAAGGATAAACAACATCGAGACAGTTGACGCTTTCATATATCTTGACACCGAAATCTCGAGCAGGCGGAGCCAGCGAGGAGATAAAGAGGAGAAGCGCAATAGCGAAAGAATCCATGACCAAACTAACCGAAGTATGGAAAAGACATAAAATACTAGAGAAGCTGATCGACAGGCATATCAGAGAAGAGGTTCTTACCAGAAATCCTCTACACCACAACCAATATGCCTACCAAACGGGAAAATCCTGCGAATCTGCCGTTCATGAACTGCTGTAGAGGACAGAAACCTCACTAGGGCGCAAATAAATTGCTCTGGCGGCTTTTCTGGACATCTGGACAGAGGGAGCCTTTGACAATACCTCTTTTCAGTCAATGGTCAGAGCGGTGAAAAATCGTGGAGTGGAGCCTTCAATATGTGAATGGATCCAAAACATGCTGAGCCAGCGTGGAAGCGCGGGTTGCCGGTGGGTATCTGCAGGGAGGAGTTTTGTCGCCTCTGCAGTGGAGCATGGTGGTGGACCAGCTCCTGTTGTCTCTGAACAAAGTTCAGATGCTGGCGTGTCTGGGATAACTGGAACAATGTCAACAACACCGGCGGCCGCTAAGGAGACACTCCTGGGGCTGGAGCCTTTGCAAACAATTGAAGTTGAGACCCTAAGAAGTGCTTACCGTATGGTTGACAGTGCCCTCAGGAAAGTGACGGAATTGGGACACAGCACGATCTTCAGAAAGCTGAAGACAGTCGAACCCATGGGATTGAAAGCTGATCAAATTAAAACTCTAAGCATTTCGGTACCTTTCAGAACTTATGTTCTGGATGAGGGGCGAGATCGTGGAGCGACTCCATCAGCTATCACAGGGGACTTCGTATGGTATACGGAAGACACAAAAACAGCATCGGGCACAGGCGCTGGTATAGTGGAAATAGGAAGAACCGGGGAAAGGATTACCTACAATCACGACCGCTTTTCAAGCAAGTATACTAGCGATAACAAATTGCGCCCGGAAAATGAGGGAAAGAGCCTACACACGTAAGCATATTACCATCGTAACCGGAGATGAAGCCATAATAAAGGCATTTGAATAGTATACAATTAGGTCATAATGTGTGCTAGATTGCGTAAAAGAACTTATGACCCTGGCTGGGAACTCAAACAGAGTAAAACTCTCTTGGGAAACTGGGACAAACAGGAGCAAAGGAATCGAGATTGCTGCGGAAGTTTCTAAAGCAGGGGCCGAGCAACCACTGACCAACCAAGAACCTGCTATGGTATATCTCATCCCCAAGTTAGGGCGGGAGTTGGACAATGGATCTTGGAAGAACAAAAAAGTGCTGGGAGGAGACACCGCGACTCCTTACCACAAGGTAGTTGGTGGGAGCTCCATAACCAGTGCGTAACAACGAACTGCTAGATCTCAGCAGGCAAAAAATAAGGAGGATAGTGGCCAATTTAACAGGACACGCCCCCTGCAAAAAACATCTCTTCAGGATAGGACTGAGCGATCAACCGACCTGCAGGGGGTGCGAATTAGAGGACAAAACTACTCTACATATTGTGTCACTGCACGTCATATGCAACAGGTAGGCGAAGACTCCTGGGAGGAGATGAAGTTCTACCAGACCAGGTCAGTTCTACCTCAAGATTTTTCTGGAATTCATTGAATACACAGGGATAATGAGGGAGTAAAATAAGAAGGAACAATAGGACAGAAATGACCGCGGTGCTATGCCAAACACCACTTCGGATGCGAGGAAGGGTTTTAGTGCGTAAAACAGCTAAGCTGGAGTCCCACACAGCCCAGAGCGCCAGAATATCAGCTCTGGGTGTGCGTAAGAGAGCATTTCGCAAACCTCACCGGAAAAAAATGGAAAAGCCATCACATATCCCTTAACACCAAAATGAGACTGGTCAGGAGCTTGGTATTTTCAGTCTTTCTATATGGATCAGAACGCTGGACTTAAAAAAAGACGGGTAAACGGAAGATAGACGCCTTCGAAATGTTTTGTTGGCGCAGAATACTGAGAGTGTCCTATACTGAGAAAAGAACAAACCCATCTGGACTAACTCAGAATTAAGAAGAGATTGAGCATTGTGGTAGCGGAGAAAATAGCTAAATTCTTTGGTCTTGTGGTTAGAAGAAATGGTCATGAGAGATTGGAAGAGTCCCTGGCAAAAAATGAAGTGGAAGGTCGCCTACACGATATATGGCTCTAATAACCGGTCTAACCGGAAAAACCTCCCCCAGACATTCAAGATGGCAGAAGATAGACAGGAATGGAAAGCCATCACAGAAAACAATACATGAACTCACGATGCTGGAATCCGAGCAAACGACTAAGAAGAAAAAGAAGAAGCTTTCGTTAACTAAAATCATATAAGAGTTACAGCGATTTCAATAACTTACCTTTACTTCCATCAAGATATCACAGGGTCTGAGAGTTAGAAAAAGTTAGACTTTTCAAAGAAATTTCAATTAATGCTTTCACTTGTTCCCGGTAGAACTTACTTATTGAAATTATGATAATTGTAATATATTGAACTTTCAAATTTCATAGCCTGGAAGAATGATAATCAGAAGTAAATGTATTCCCTTATGGAATGCTACATTTTTTATGATAATTTAATAAATCATCATCAGTCAATATTGCGTAATATTAGAATTTAGAATACTTTGTTATTTCATTTTATTCCTGAATGCTTAAAAATTGCTTGATTTGTTTCTGTCTTTGGACCTAAAAAGAGGAGTCCGAGGAAAGCTGATTGGTCTCAATACAGGGAACATCTTAGCCAGTCCATGGGTTTGTCTGAAGGTGACATAACCTCTAGAGAGAAGCTGAAACTCGAGGTAAGAGGGCTAAATGATGAGATAACATCAGCCTGCCAGAAATCGTGTGAACTCAGGGCGGTTGGAACGTCTACGGTCCCGTGGTGGAATAAGGCCCTTCAGCGCCTGAGAGGGGAAGCTAGAAGGGCTTTTTACCGAGCCGCCAAGGGAAATCACAACGAAAACTGGGACCTCTACCTCAAAGCACGGATAGACTTTAAGAAGGAACTGAGAAGATCTAAAAGAGCAAGTTGGCAGAAATTCTGCGGGGAGGTCGAGTCGCTGTCGGATTCAGCCCGTCTTGCGAAAATCCT
Source organism: Dendroctonus valens (assembly GCA_024550625.1). Taxonomy (NCBI): domain Eukaryota; kingdom Metazoa; phylum Arthropoda; class Insecta; order Coleoptera; family Curculionidae; genus Dendroctonus; species Dendroctonus valens. The sequence goes on along the minus strand of JAJTJO010000284.1, from coordinate 1,013,696 downwards.
CAGCACAGGTAAATCGCAAAACGAAATAGGTACCCTTAAGAAGCAAGATGGCACCTGGACGGGAACGAAAAAGGATACCCTACAACTTCTCCTAGCGAAACACTTTCCAGGCGACGGCGGCACCGGGGAACCCCAAGTAACGCCAAGGCAACATCCAAATTGTTGATATTAAGGAGTCGCTGGACCCTGAGAACTCTGGCTGGAGTCATGACAGGCCACTGTGGATAGCCTCGAATGTCCACAATGTGGAATGGCGGAGGAAACATTATACCACCTATTAGGAGTCTGTCATTATTGGTCGTCTACTAGGAGGCGCCTCCTCGGGGCTTCCACACTCTCCCGCATCGAATTGTTTTCCTTGGAGTGGAGATGAATCCTTGCCTTTGTCAGGCGACGGGACGGTTGGGTGGCGAAGATCAGGAGTGGTGTGGTGGGGATGGATGGAGGGGCAATGGCGAAAATGGCCTTTAAGGCCTACTAGCAGGACCCATCCGGTCCCCCCCACAGTACTACTATTACTACTGCTGTCCTTGGTTTGAGCGCTTAGCTTCTTCATTTTCACCCCCAGGATACATCAAAAATACTATTATTCCTTCAGAATTTATAGCATTCGATAATGTAAATGACAAAATAATCCAGCTACGTAAAAATATAATCCGTGCCTTCCAAACTAGAAGGGACTTTGCACTAAACTTCACATGACTTGTTTCGTCATCGAGAAAACCTTAATTAAAACTATCACATATGAATTGTTGTTTAAAACCCAACTTGCTATTAAAAGCGGAGCTACAAAAATGTCCGAAATAGAAAGTGAAGGAAACAAATCGCAAGTATCTTACTCTAATAATTGAGCTTGTTACAATTCCATAGCACGTTAGAACTTACCATCCTTAGGGGAAAAAGCAGGAGTAATCATCGTTCCTGAATTTTTGTCATCGTTTCCATCCCGTCTAATAATAAGAACAGTCGGCATGGCTGAATTTTGTTCTGTGCTAGTAGCAAGTGTGGTGGTAATGATCGTGCTTATTATGCTAGTGCTAGTAGCAGCTGTTTTACTTTTGCTGTATTCCTCTAACAGATTAAGAAGCTCGCTGTACGTGATGTTATATTTGCTGAGCAGTTCTGAATTGACTCTGGCTGGCTTACATTTACATATTTCGCAGCCCAACTTGTTCAATCGTAAGCCGTTAGGACATGGCTTATTGCAGTTGATTAGCGGTAGGCACTCACCTATATTCGATATTTCCTTTTCTCCGCAAGGCTTTGAGTTACATTTTTCTTCACCTGGAAAAACAAGAAAATACTTAAAACAAGTCCAAAGATTACATATAGTATACTTGAACAACTTTGAATTAAATTCTAAAAAGGTTCCATAGTGACAGTAACAAAAAAATACAGCCGATTACAAGAAAATGCCATACAAATTATGTCCATTTTTTCCTTTCTAAAGGTTTTTCTATGCTATTTATATTCGAGAGTCTAAGAACATTTCAATGTTACTCAATGCCTCTGGAGCAAATAATTCAATTTGAATATATAAACGTTCTTTTGAACGACTTTTTATACGATATTGAAACCTTTGTCAGATTAATTTTTTAATTAATGACCAAAACTTCCAGAGGGCTCTTTTCAGTATCGGCGAACGTTTTATGAACCTGAAAGATGTTACGGGCTCGCCCACCCAAGATGAAAATAAATTCTTGCTTATATTCTGAAAATGTTAATGGGAGATTTTTATTAAAAAGAAAACTTAAAAAAATATGTCTTGCCTGCTGATGGATTCTTGAAAGTAATACATTCTACAGGGTGATTCTTAAGTTGATGGTTTTTTTTTTCCAATTCCTTGTGTTTGGATTTTGTAGCTCACTGTATAGGATTAACTTCAGAGAATTATTTTAAAGTTTGGTTTACAAATCTCAGGCAAACACATGGCAAGGTTTGTGTTGGAAATGGTGACAACTTTGAACATATGATCTTCTTGTTGCAGCAATAGGAAGCGGTTTGTTTGGCGCAATACATTTATTAGATTGTCGTTTGCTAACTGTTAATTAGGGCACTGAATAAAAAGCTAATATTTTGTTTTCATAAAAACAATATTTATTTATTCTGCAAGTCAGTTTTAAGTATCTGTATGTAAGGAACAAAGAGACGTTTCGGTCAATGGCGGAAAAATTTAAAAATTTTGTTACCACACATTTGCTAAGTCGGCAAAAAATTAATATTTTTTCCTATTTTTATGAAAGTTTCAGCATCTTTCGAGTCAGGTATCTTCTAAAGAGGTTGAAAATTCCAAGTTGCTTTTTGTTTCAATGCGGAAGCTGCAAATTTTTCAAGGAGAGGGTGCATCATCTGATAGTTGCGACCGATATGCACTAATCCTTATCTCCTGATTATTGTATCCATTTATCCTAAACGCCGCCTTCTCCAACTGTCTCAGTTCCTTCTCAGGTTCAATTGGATCGCAAATCCTCTCAGCACTTGCCTTACGACGTCATATTTCCAATGGAAGGGTGATTTCTACGAACAAACTGATGGTGTAGCCAAGGGAGTCCACTCAGCCCGGTGGTAGCCAATTACTTCATGTAGATCTTTGAACAAAAAGGGCTGGCGCTGGCAGAGAAGAAACCGAAGTGCTGGTTTAGATACGTAGATGATACATTTTTGATTTGGAGCCACGGGGAGAACGACCTTCACAGATTTCTTGATCACCTTAATTCATTGAATCCGAGAATTCAATTACACATGCAAATTGAGAATAATGGAAGTCTACCTTTCCTACATGTTTTGGTTTCGAGACGACCTAATGAAAAGCTGGGTCATTCGGTCTACAGGAAACTCACACACACCGACCGGTATCCCAACAAGGAATCAAACCACCACCCCAGCCAAAAACGGGGCGTCATTCAAACCTTGGCCAAAAGAGCTGAAGGGATTTGCGATCCAATTGAACTTGAGAAGGAACTGAGACACTTGGAGAGGGCGTTTAAGATAAATGGGCACAATAATCAGGAGATATAGAGAATAATCAGGCCAAGAATTTCCTATCAAAATGACACAAAAGTGAAAGAAACCGTGGAGAAACAGGGCTTTGTGTGCCTGTCCTACAGAGTCACCAACAGAATTGGCAAGATGTTAAAAACACTCAACGAGAGTCTAATGTCGGGCAAGGACAAAAGGGATCCTCTATCAACATCTGGAGTCTACAGGATTCCATGCAGTTGTGGCGCAGTCTACATTGGTACAACTAAGCGAAACATCAACACCAGAATCTCGGAACACAAGAGAAGCTGTAGATTGGGACAGACAGAAAAATCGGCTGTAGCTGAGTACGCTATGGCAGATGGACACCAAACCCTTTTTCATGAACCGTTTTAGACCCAACACTTCTTTCCACGAATCACGAGGGAAGCCGTTGAAATATTCAAACACCAGAACAACTTTAATAGGAAGCAGGAAGTAAGTGCGGCCAACCGGAATTGGAAGCGAGTACTAGGCTCCACGTTAGCTGCACCTAGGCGTCATCCAACCTCCTCCCACCACCAGTTCAGGAAGATATAAATAGAGCAGTCATTCCGGTTAGAAAACCAGTTATCGCCGATAGACAAGGGAGACAACTTCGACTACTACCCCATCGCCTTTGGGAATGTTCACCGCAGATGTGAACGAAACGTCAGGATTACTTCCTTCCAATGGACCACGGCTTATAAACCCGGAAAACTTTTCAACTTTCGATATGCACTAAGCTCGAAAAATTGAGGATTCAAGGCGATTTTTATGAAACTTTTGGTATCATTCGCTCTAAGTGTCGGCTAAAGGTGATGCAAATTTCAAGATGTTTAAGGGTTCATATTTAATAAGCTGGTGCAACTCAGGGTTTTCAGCGATTTTATAGAAGTTTTGATGTCTTTAGACTCATGTGTCCTCTAAAGATGGTGAAAATTGCAAGCCGCTACTTGCATTAGTGTAGAGGATGCTATTTTTTAAACCACAGAGCGTGGTTGATCAGAAAACCATTGTGAGAGCAACATTTACTAATTTTCGGATTCTAAATTTATTAAATTGCAATAAAAAATTTCTTCGCGATTTTAATAAAACTATTAGCATATTTAGATTCAAGAATCTGTTAAATATTCTGAAAATTCGAAGCGGCTACTTATTTTAGTTTGGAAGGTATGAATGTTTATAGGATAGAGCGCATTTGAGTAATAGCCTCCCTTATGCAACCGATATGTACTTCGCTCGCAAGACTCAAGATTACAGGCGATTTTCATGAAGGTCTTTGAGTTTTTAGAGTGAAGTATCCTCTAATCATGGTCCAAATTGCAAGCTGCTATTTGCATTACTTGCAAAGAGGCAATTTTTTAAAGGAGAGAGCCTAGTTGAGTAAAAACCATTATGAGACCGGTATGAACCAATTTTGAGAGTTTTTACATTTACTAAGATGGCAAACATGTTTAGTCTACGCTATTTTAATGAAACTGTCAGCATCTGTAGATTCAAGAATTCTTTAAAGATGCTGAACATGTCAAGCCGCTACTTGTTTTAGTGAAGGAGCTGCGAATTTTTAAAGAAGGGCGCATTTGACTGGTAACCTCCTTTATGCGACCGATATATATTAAGCTAAAAAAACTAAGCATTCTGGGCAATTTATTTGAAACTTTCGGAATTATTAGCTACACGTGTCTACTAAATACGGTTCAAATTTCGAGCTGCTACTTTTTTCAGTTTTGGAGAAGCGATTGTTTAAAAGGAAGAGCGCAGTTGACAAAAAAACAGCTATTATAACGCTAATATTTATTAAGCTGGGAAAACTCCCGGGATTTTTATTAAACTCTCGGAGTACTTATCTCACCATCTTAACATGGTGAAGATTTGCAAGCTGCTACTTGCATTAGTGTGGAAGATGCGATTTTTTAAAGAAGAAAGCGTAGTTGAACCAAAAACAATTATGAGACCAATTTTGAAACATTCTAGATTTACTAAATTGGCAAGAATTTTTGTTTTGCGTGGTTTTAATGAAACTATTAGCTTCTTTAGATTCAAGTATGTTTTATATGCTGACAAATTCAAGCCGCTACTTGTTTTAGTGTGAAAGCTGCGAATTTTTAAGGGATAGAGCGCATTTGAGAATTAGCTTCCATTATGAGATCGATATGTACCGAGATCGCAAAATTTCAAGCGATTTTTATGAAATTCTCAGTGTCTGAAGTGTTAGGTGTCTTCTAAACATGGTGAAAATTTCAAGCGGCAACTTGTTTTAGTGTGATAGAGGTGAAATTTTAAAAAAGAGAGCGCAGTTCAGTGATATCATTCTTTATGAAATCGATATGTACTTGGCTCACATAAATGCAGATGTCGGGCGGTTCTTACGAATCTTTCGACTTCTTTAGCGCCAAGGGTCTGCGAAAGGTGATGCAAATTTCAAGTTGATACTTGCTCAAGTTTCAAAGATGGAAAATTTTGGAGGACAGAGCTCACTAGAGTTCTGTCCTCCAGTTAAAACAGCTATTATGACTCTGTAGTAAAACTCTGAATTCTGGGCAATTTAAATTAAACTTTCAGTGTCTTTAGAGTCACGTGTCTTCGGAAGATGGCGAATACCTCATTCAACACAAAAAAAGGTTGACGGCAATTTTTATTTTATGAGAATATTTAAAAACGTTCAATTCCGTCAGGGCTAATTATAGAAATTCGGATTTTATGCCAAAGGCGCGTCTTTTTCCCTATTCCTGGTGCTGATATGTTGTGATTACTATCGTTCTAAAACCCTACATCTGTCAAAACTTCGAAACGACGTCTTTATAATTATCTGCTACAGAAGAAAATAACAACAAATTACAAATACTCACCATTGTAGCAAGTGCACACGGTACATTCGTTTTCTTCAGTCCAACTTTGAAGATGGGCAAACATCTTCTTATCCCTAAAGCATGGAGCTGAGTTGTTTTCTTTGATTTGGCTTTCTTTTACGTCGCAATAGTGACTTATGCATACGGGTTCGCCGTTCAAACATGTGCAAAATGTACAGCCACGATCTTTCAACCAGGTTTCGTTGTGCTTGTACATTACTGCTTCATCAAAGCAATTTTGCAGCACTGCCTGAAACATTAACAAACATTTGCATTATTGAACACTTTTCTGTTCACACTCTTTGCATCCTACCTCTTCCGCCTTCTTCGCACACAGAGAAATGCCATTTTTACATCGACACTGTTGTTTATCGTCTGTCGACCATTCTTCCCCATTTTCGTAAATTATATCTCCTACCACACAGTCCTTGTCTTTTTCGTCTACAATAGGCTTACATTCATACAGATCACAGCAGTTCCCAGGAAATCCGGTGCCTTTCTTCTTCACAACCACTGTTTTGTTAAAGCCACAATCGTTCATGCAAGGTAAACAGACACAGTGATCTTCCAGCTCGTCAGTGTCCAAGTTGGTGGATTCGCTGTCTTGAGGACAAGGAACACATCTACAATAAAATTAATGATTATTACTAAAAACTGCACATTTAAGTTGCTTGGCACGTTTAAAGTTGCAAAATTGCTTAAACAATCATATCTGATTTGATGATTTACCTTGTTTTTCGACAACAACCATCTTCAATTGTTGTTAGAAGCGATTTCCTGTCACATATCTTAGGCAGTTCACACTGCTGAGGATTGCAAACACATTCTCCATTTACTAGACGTCGTTCTTTGTCGATGCACTCACATATTCCTTTTTCATTAAGGACGGCCCCAGGAGCACAGGGACATTTACCTTCTAACAGAGTCTCATTTTTGCAACCTAAAAGCCCAATAAAACGGATTATTGCTCAGGTGCCGATCAATTTTCCTTCAAAGTCTACAAACCTATACAAGAGTATATAGGGCAACATGATCCTGGCTCATCTGTTCCTTTTTCATGCACTTCTAATTCCGTCAGGCAAGGAGGTTTCACACACGACTCTGGATTGCAAATGCAGTGATCTTCGTCTAGTTTACTATCATGAGGACAGTCTTCGATGAAAGGAGCTGCAAGACCTGGAATTGAAATAAAATACATATAAATGGCATTATTTTGTACTAATAGTTCAGAAATAAAAAGCTACTGGTTCGACAGCGTGATAGGTAATGATGAACAATTATTCAACAAGACTGATTTCAAAGCTTTGGAATATAATTTACAGGGTGTTCGAATAAAATACATCCTCTAAAAGATGGTTTTGTAAAAAATATATAAATAAAACAATATAAATCGCCATCCAAAAAGTGTTCGAAATTGGGGCCTTTGGTTCTATCAGTGTGTGAGTGTTTGAAACCACCCACACTTTGAACTTTTTCTGCGTCAATTTTTTTCCTACTGCGTGATTTTTTTGGAATGTCTGTTACATTTTTGGACCTTCCTTGTTGTTTAATCGTTTTCCTCATTTTGTGCGCGTCTTTATTTAAGAGTTTCTTGGATTCTTTATGCGGTATATTTTCGTAGGTGCTGAGAGATACCACAAAGGCAAAAAAATACTGATGTCGAAAACTATAGCAAATCATTCCAGATTTTTATCTGAGTCTCTTAAGCAACTTTTTAAACCACTTTTTGGTGTGTGTTTGTGTTAGATCAATACTTTCTGGAAAATTTCTGCACACTCTTTTGCCACTTTTACTAAACTATTAAATATCGTGTTTATGAATCATTGTATTGTACACTACCGCAATTTTGACCAAATTCCGTCTGCTCCAAAAGTTCTTTGAAGTTGAAAAATGTCAGCAGCAAATAACATTTGTTGACAATATTAAACAAAATTCTATTTCAAACTGAAGCCCCAAAATATTTATTAAATTAAATACAACTTATATGCATGAAACACGATTCACCGGCGCTTTGAAATATGAAATTCCATATTCATATGACATACATTTTTGATTACTAGGATAACTGCATAAGCCGTTCGCTTTGCATTTGACATGTGATCATTAACATACAGATGCAGTTTCAATGTATTTGCAATATTATTCGATGAAAATATTAAATATTATATCTTTGCCCAATTATGTAGAGCAATCAACTCTTTTAGGGTGAGATATGAAGTTTTCTGGTTAAAAAAAGAATGTGATAACATTTTTTTTTAATATAGTGCAGGGGTTAACAAGAGGGCATGAATATAACTTCCTGATCATACTTTTTTTTAACCAACTTTAAAAGCAAGAGTTGTAGTTCAGAAAACAATAGGTAGAATATTTATTCAAATCGTAGTCAGCAAAAATATTTAGCTTTGAAAAAGGCTTAATTATAGCTTTGTTTGTGTTTTCCATGTTTTCGAGCACACGAGTTGCTGAGTTGTACAAAACACATTATAAAACATACCTAGTTTCGTCTGTCCTAATAAAATTTCGCTAGAATCAGAATAATATTTCATGCACGACTTGTTTTCATAAAATTTCTTTTACGCCAGCAGCCTTTTGTTTCCTTAGCGAATCGTCTAATTTATTTAACTATATTAAATTACCTCCGTGGTCGTTTCCGTAGCTCAAAACGGTCTGAAAATACCTGGATACGCAAGATTTATACATGCACCGGGGGCCAGAAATAAATGAAAGCCATTTGAAGGAATAATTTAAGTTCCGCTTTAGTCCGGGATGAAATAAAGGCCGTTAACATGTATATTTTTCGGCCTTTGCATATGTAATCAACTTGGTGCTAATTAGCTGAATCGTAAGAGCCGAATTTAACGTGTGTTTAAGTGTGTACTTTGGTATACAGTTTCTTTTGAAACAAGACCGCATGTTTTTTTATATTTCTCACGAAAAACTGAAATCGTCGCAAAATTTTGCAAACAATGTATTGGATCCCACCTGCAGGTGGCAATAAATGCGTTACTTTAACCAGTTGCGGATAATTGAGGAGTTTACAGTTTAGTTTCTCAATTGAGTTCTCAAAACAATGAATAAATTCCTGCATTTTAATGTGCATTTTTGTTTCACATTGAGCTTTTACCACAAAACTTCACAACATCAGTTTTTAAAGTTGACAAAATTTATAGACAAAAACATAACGGGCAATGCTGTTTTTAGCGATTAGGAACGACCGACCTTGAAAATGATATACTGGTGATATATACATCGAGGATTTTAGAGTTCTCTTTTCAGGCACCACGAATGGAAGAAATGAACACGATGTGGGTTTTGTCTTGAACAAGAAAATAGTGCAGTGTGTTAAGGCCTTTGTACCCGTATCAGAAAGAATAGCACTCGTCCAAATGAAAGAGTGTCCGGTTGTCCAAAAAAAAAATGAATGAAAGATTGTCTAATGGAATATCAACGAATACAAGGCATTATAAAACAGGAAATAAGGAAAGCACAAGAAAAAGAAATACTAGAAACATGTCGCGAGATCAAACACCATCAAAACATGCACGATCACTTCAATGTTCACAGGAAGGTCCGAGAAGTAACAAGGAAAAACCACAAAAACAACTGTAAAGCCTTGGTCAACGAAGCTGGAGAAATCATCATTAACGCTGAGAAAAAGAAGGAGGCCTGGAAAACATATCCAGAGAATCTATTCCATGATGTACGAAAAGAACAAAAACCAGCTGTAGGAGAGGGACTGGAAATTCTGATGGACGAGGTGAGAGCCTAAATTTCGGGAAATGAATCCACGGAAAGCAGCTAATCTCGACCAAATACAGACTGAATTAAAGTTACTGAGCGAAGATAAAATCAAATGGCTGACTAGAATATTCAACAACATCTACTCAACAGGAGAAATTCCAGCGGATTGGTTGAGGTCAGAAATTATAGTACTGCCCAAAAAAGCAAGTGCCAAAACCTGCGGTGATTTTCTTGATGAACTTATAGTGGTAGTCACACAGAAAAAAAAATGTATTGCGAGGAGTGAGGCAAGGCTATGTTTTGTTACTCATCTTATTTGACGTGTTCTCAGAATACATCTTTCGAGAAGCGCTCGACAACATTGAGGAAGGAATCACTATCAACGGTACTAAACTTAATAACATGATATATGCAGATGATACCATAATGTTTGCAGATAATCGTCAAGGATTACAGAGTTTGATGGATAGGGTAACCAGAATTAGCTCACAGTACGGGTTGGTAATGAACGCAGTCAAAACCAAACTCCTCATAGTAAGTAAGAGAAACTTCGCGGAAGACAGTTTAAACATCAGTCACAGTAGAATACAAAGAGTAAGGCAGTACACATATTTGGAGACAATCTTTAACGTGAGATGGGACAACTCATAAGAAATACGATGTTGAATCGAGAAGGCCCGCTCTGTGTTTATTAAAATGAGCTCGCTAATTAAAGGCCATAATCTGTCCTTAGACATAAAGCTTAGACTCTTGCGTTGTTACGTTTTACGTAACGACATGTTTACGACTAAGATACAACTAAAGAGACTGCCATGAGAATTGAAGCGTTCGAGCTCTGGCTTTACAGGAGAATACTGAAAATATCTGAAGAACCAGAACTGTTAGATACCGTAAAATGTCGGAAACTTCAATATTTCGGCCACATAATGAGGAACCCAAATAGAAGAGCATTGGCCGAAGGAGAATATCTTGGTTGGCAAATCTTAGAACACGGCTTGACAAATCATCTACAGAGCTTTTCCGAGTCGCCATCAACAAATTAAGAATAGCCAACATTCGGAACGGATAGGCACTTGAAGAAGAAGACCCTGAAAATCAAACGCGGCTGTCGGTAAGCGGTATCCATCCGTATAGGCATTCGGCACTGATTAGTCTGATTACTCTGATTCTGACTTAGGATGGTTGACTTGATTTTCCGAGAACGCTTACCAGAATGCTCGTTTGATACCTTGGTTCGGAAATGGTTACTCCGGACACGGATGAGCAACGAGTACTCGTGTAACGATTAGTTACTTTTGTCCCACCACTAGTAATCAACTATGTTTCAGGAGATGTTCAAAATGCCTGCTTTCAACTTCCAAACAATTTACCACTCTTTTTTTTAAAGAATGTTCCGCTCGCGCTAACATTTCAGGTGTCACTAACAAGCAGGCAGAGCAAATTCTCTCCTTCATATCATCTGAGGTGGTCTGTAGTGGCCATTACTTTATCTTTTAAAAAATCCCACAAGAAAAATCAAGAGGCGTCAGATCTGGAGACCGCGCTGGCCAGTTGACCGGACCACCGCGACCAATCCATCTGTTTGGATATATTTCATCTAAATGATTACGGGCCTCCACGGCTGATGGGGTGGACCCCCAGCCTGCTGAAACCACACATTCATGTTCTCTTTCAATAACTGGAGTAAACTGTTTCTTAAAAAGTTGGTGTACATATTTTCCCAATTATACCACACCAAACATTAAGCGATCAGGGATGTTGGTTTGGCACTGTTCTGATCCAGTAAGGATTTTCCGCCGCCCAGTAGTGCAAGTTATGTCTGTTTACCTTTAAAAAAATATTCCAAAAATTCCTTTCAACATCGTAAATGTTATCTGTAATTTACCTGCCCGGATTTGGAAAATGTGGCTTCATCAGAAAAAACTATGTTTTCCTAAAATCTGTCATTATCCTCCATTTGCCCTGTGACCCAATTGCAAAACGTAACGCGGTTTTGAAAGTCTTGTCCATACATTTCTTGGTGGAGTGTGATATGGTATGGAAGAAATTTATACTTGTGCAATATGGTTTTGGATTGTTAGGAAATCTTTGCGCTCACAATAGCGCAGCTTCTCTGTAATTCTTTCTGCACTCTCCCATACAAACCACTGACTTAAACATGTTTAATTGTATTTAAATTCAATAAAACTTAAATGACCACAAACTTAAATTCACTAAACACATACGAAACATCAAGGTAGAAACAATAAAGAGAACAAAACACTTCCGATCACTAACCTACAAAGACAGAGGAATTAGCACAAATACCGCCACCAAAATATATAAAGCTATTTGTAGACCCTTGCTAGACTATGGACCTATACTCATGACCAACGGAACAGAAAGGACAAAACGTTATATACAAACAACAGAACAAATTGCACTAAGACTAATAACACGAATAAGACACCCTCAAAACCCACTACACAACCCCTCCACCCAACTACTATACGAACGCACAAACACGACAAAGATTTCGGAAAGACTCATACATCTACAGACAAATTGGACAAACAACCCCTACAACTGGACCATACTGAATCCCCTTTGTCTTACAAGACCAACCAGACAATTCCGCCTCCGTTTCCCTACATTAACGCTACTCGAACACTTACAAACGCAACTGACTACTGGACAATAAAATAATTTTTTCTTGTCATTAGAATTGGAAAGTTTATTTAATAAGATTATTAACTTAGAATAAGATAATTTTCATCTTTGCTTTTTATTTAGATTAAGACTGCATGTATTAAACAAGGGCAGATAGACCGATAGGTCGATAGCCTTTTTTAGAAATAAAGATGTTTACTACTACTTCAATAAAACTAAATATAAATAAATTATCGATAGTTGTGTAACCAGAAGAGTAAACCATGCAAAAATGTGTACACATACGTAGTTTTTCATGTAGAATTAAATTGAAGTTGCCTTTACCTCTCAAAGAGGGCGCTTGTGTGGAAAATATGTTAAAACATGTCCCCCTACCTATTTATTACCTTCCAAAATGTTTATAAATATATTTGAAACTGTTTCTCAGATATAGCCTTGTAACACTTTAACAAACTCACCCTGTATAATATACAGGTTACTTATACACTAACAAGGATTGAACATTATTTATGCAGTAACTGAAACAATATTAAAGTACTGTATTAATAAAAAAAAATGTATTATAAAAATTGTATAAATAATGTCTGCTGAAATAGTTTGCAAAATATTTCAGTTGAATCCTTCTCACATTCTGTAAAGAAACGAACCCAGTTTTAAAACTTACCACATTGAACTTTATGTTTTAGTTAATAAATTTATTGGACTGCGTCTTTTCCTTGCAAATAGTGGCTTTTCCTTTCCTTCTAGTTTATTAACATCAGAATATTTTCTCAGAATAGTCAATTTGCTTGTAATAAATAATATATAGTTAATTTTCCGTTTTTTTTCTCATGCAGTAAATATGTAGAGTCCTCACAGGAAATGTATGTACCTTTTATGATTTTATGCATGTTCTACATCGTTATATGAAGTAAAAATTAATTTATATACGTCTGAATGAAAAAGATACCAACAATAACTGAAAATTCACTAACTACAGTAAACACCAAGACACACATTACGCTAAAAGTTAACATTTATTAAACCTTTCATCAACTGTTTCGGAAAATATTCTCCTAGTACCTAAATATGTTTGGACTTTAGTTCTTCGATAGATGGGAAACGAACCGATTATTTGTTGCAAACCGGCCCCAAACTAATTAAGAACAGAGTGAAATACAATTACATAAAAAAGTTGCGCTTGTCCAGGTAATCCAACTGGAAAGATTTATTTTGGGGAAATTGGTTATCTCGCTTTGCCTAATAAATAGCACACGCTTGGCCAATTTTGCTCCAATTTAAATTATAAACTAATTTTAGTTGATCACGCCGGAGCTTCTAACGCATATCAAGCCAATTTTCCTAATTTTCCTGCTCTCTAATAGATTTAAACCGTAATTTTCCATTACGGTTTATGTCAAATGTATGTGTGCGCATAAGTTCCATAATTAGCAGCATTTGAACAAAATAGCTATATAAAAACAAGACATACATAATTTTAAAGTCAATATTATAATTAAGCCCGAGGAAAAATTCAGTTTTTTATTTGTAAAAGCTCCAGTCAGTTGACAAATTTAGCTTTCTTATTGGAAGTTTTACGCTTTAATCCGTTTACTGGCACAAAGACAGATGCACTTGAAACAAGCAAACATTGAAGATTTTGTACGTTAAAATTTGGTAAAGAAATAATCCATGGCGAATTCTTTAGGTTTAAGTCTATGGAAGAGGTTGAATAATCGCTCATGTAAAGACCCACTTCGCTTTGCTACAGAATCTAATTGTAATGTATTGGGAGATGAGAATGTCTTTTAAAAACCTTAAAAACGCTGCTTAGTTTACTATAACATATTTGCGTTTTGTCTGAACGTGTATGTTCTTTTTTGAGTTTAGTGATTGAATCTCTATAACCCCTCCAGTTTAAACAGCCCATGGGGTGTAAAAAATTATTTTCCAAATCGAGATATACACAGGAATATATGGTCATAAACAAGTACTTTGCAAATTCTTATACTGAAAACTTAAGATTAATTCGATGAGCCTGAATAAAAACTGGCAATATTCTTCTAGATAAGCTACACACGCAAACAGATAAAAACAATGCGATCTGCCCAATCCTATTAAATCAGCTTATATCGAAACAAACTCAATCAACTAAATTGATATACGTATAGAAATTAATCCCCGAATAGACCCAAACGGAAACAAAATCCCTCAATAATCGGTTACAGAGGGAAACTCAATTTGTTTTAATAACCCTTTTCGTAAAGCGCTTGTTCGTATTCTCTTTTGTTGAGCCTCATTTCTCTGCATTTTCTTGTCAATAACTTAGGCGGTTTGCGCTGAGAACCAAGAACGATTTCCTTTCTACGTTCCGTGGAACGAGAGCTGGGATGAAAATTGGTTTTCATGTTTCAAGGAAAATAGGCTGTAATTTAAAAAAAAAACGGTCTTTGATATTCTGATTTAGTTCCGTGACAGTCAAAAAAGAAAAACTGTAAAAAATACTTGTTAAAACATAAAAGTAAAACAAAAAATCAAAGCACGTATTGTTATATTAATTAAGAAATTAATTCACCTGTGAGTATAGGGTGAACATCATTCATTCAGAAGTTAACACCGAAAGCTTGAAACTTTTAAGTAAGATAAGGGTGCCCTTGATTAATATGTCATAACAATCCGTGCCACCAGTCCCTTGATTAATTGAGTTTTAAAACGTTTTCTCCGCACAGCATAATACATATTAAATCGTCGCTCCTTCAAGAATAAATTAATGAAACTGAACAAACTGAGACATTACGGTCTTTTAGCGGGTTTCAACTTGCGCGATATCTCTATCACGGAGACGATATCTCTTGTTTGTTTCTGGATTAGTTCGGAAAAATATTTTTAGCTCCAGTTAAAAAACTGTTTGAGGCCACAGGTTCTTGTATACGGAGTGTTAATTTGAAAACTTCCCACCCTTAATATCTTTCTTGCAGTTAGAATTATGAAAAATCCGAAAGACACGTAAATTTTAATTGTAAAAGGGACACTTTAAGTAAATATTTTGAGCTTTCTTGTTTCAACCCCTTAGGCGGATGTCACCCTTAGAATCTCAAATGGGATTCAATTCAAGGGCCTTCAATTCTCTTTTCAGTGGTATCCTACTTTGATGCTTCTTGTCCAGAGGTTTCCGACTATTCGCGATTCAAAATTCCAGAAACAATTAAACTTCACGCATTGCGATGTTGGTTTTCAGGTTAGTGTTTACACAAAAATTATTGCATTGGCCCTCCTTTCAGTACAAATGAATAGAAGAGTTGGTGACACCGTTAAAATCGTTGAATAACAGAAATAATATCTGGTTTAAACAATTGTTATCTCAGTAGTAGTAGTAGTAAACATCTTTATTATAAAAAAGGCTATCGACCTATCATGACCGTACATGTAGTCTCTCTAATATCTGTCTGTAATGTAGTCTAATTTAATAATTTTAATTCTGGCAAACAGAGATCTTAGATTTATTGTCCAGTAGTCAGTTACTATTGTAAGCGTTCTAGTAGCGTTGATGTAGGGAAACGGAAAGGAGATTGTCCGGTTGGTCTTGTACGACAAAGGGGATTCAGTATGGTCCAGTTGTAGGGGTTGTTTGTCCATTTTGTCTGTAGCTGTATGAGTCTTTCCAAAATCTTTGTCATGTTTGTGCGTTCGTATAGTAGTTGGGTGGATGGGTTGTGTAGTGGGTTTTGGGGGTGTCTTATTCGTGTTATTAGTCTTAGTGCAATTTGTTCTGTTGTTTGTATATAACGTTTTGTCCTTTCAGTTCCGTTGGTCATGAGTATTTGTCCATAGTCTAGCAAGGGTCTACAAAGAGCTTTATATATTTTGGTGGCGGTATTTGTGTTGATTCCTTTGTCTTTGTAGGTTAGTGATCGGAAGTGTTTTGTTCTCTTTATTGTTTCTGTTCTGATGTTTCGTATGTGTTTAGTGAATTTAAGTTTGTGGTCAATTGTGATTCCAAGGTATTTTACGTCGTTTTTTGGTTGTGTCGTTTGGCCTTCTGCAGTTATTGTAGGCGAGTCAGCGTTGAGTCTGTGGTTTGTGAGCAGAAGTTGGTTTTTTGAAGGGTTTGGTGTTAGTCTCCATTTATAAAACCATGTCATTGTATTGTTTGTTAGTGTTTGGAGTCTTTGAGCTGCTCTCTCAGTAGTTTTGTCATGTACAATAAGTGCCGTGTCGTCTGCGTATTGTAATATGTATGTCGATTTGTCGATTTGATTTTTGTCTGGTAAGTTGTAATTGTATATGTCATGGCAGTATATATTGTTACGTATATTTTCCTGACTGTCATTTAATTCACTTCAAAATATTCCTGGGTTTCAGTCAATTTTATTGTCATTAATTTCAGTCACTTTGAACTTTCAGGGACCAGTTAAATGTTAAGGTAGAAACAACTATACGCACAAACTGATGTTGGTGGAGAAAGACACCGAAACGTATTTGTAACATTTTAAATAATAAACAATAAAATTGACTGAAACCCAGGAAAATTTGTTGAAATATATTTTTAACTGTAAGAGAAATATTAGGGGGGCAAGTTTTCAAATTGACACCCCGTATATAAACCAAAATTTGTCCCCATTTTACTTAACTTGAATGAACATTTTAATCGATGTAATGCTATCAATTTTTTTAAATGTAAAAATAAAAAAACTTGCAGTTGATCCCAGCACTTAAACTAATGCACCACATTCATTTCTTTTCAATTTCTCACATCATTCGACCTTCTTGTATATTTCTTTCATAACACTTCCATGCTGGAGCGAAGCTTTAGCGAGCTGAAACTTTTATTTTCAATTTAGGACGATGAAAAAATACTGGCGAGCCTAGCGTAAGTCTTAACTTGTTCCGAACTTTTAAAGAGAACTTATTAGGAACGGAAATGAGAGCTCCTTAAGGAGTTTCAGTTCAACTAATCCAACAAACCTGAAAGCAGAAATTTCAGTCATTTTCATAAGAACTTGATTTGTAAATAACGCCGAATGCCAGCAATTTCTCGCGCTACTTGTTTTAAATAATAGCAGAGTTTTCAAGAAGGATACAATAATAGCTAATTATTCGTAGTTTTTAATCATTAAAGTACTTTCTCATACTTTAATTTTTATTTGTATAAATTACTTTTCCTTGGATGCTTAAACATACAAAATCAGACTATTGATTATAGTCCGAAAAAAAATCTATTAGTCCTTTGTATCTTTCTTTCCATTCCAATTAAAAGATTTTCACTTTAGGAATTTTCAGAATTTCTTCAATTTCAGCTTTATTATCGTCTTGTCAATAATGTCTCTTACTTGACAATTTTGCTAAAAATCTTCTGATTTTCCATTTATTGTTACTGTTCTGTTTGTCTTCTCTCAAAACCCTGACTAAAATGTAAATTTACCATTAAAACTACTCGAATCGCAATGTTTGAAACCAATTAAACGATCCAATATTTAAACATTAAGCATCCTCTTCCTCTACTTGATTCTATTTATTTGAGATGGACGCTTTTAAATTTCCAACTTTAGCACCCCTCGGGGTTTTACAAACTCACTGGCTCCGGCACCGTACGTCTATTCTATGTTTGTTGGAGGAAGTTAAGGCCGACATCCTGCAGGTTAACCGCAGCCACAAGCGGTGAAGTCTTGAAATGTATCTTGCAACTTTGAGCGACCGCATATTTCAGCACTCGAAGCAAACGATTTAAATAATCATAATTTTCCTTTAGCAACTGTACATTTTCTTTGATTTATTTATAACCTTCCAGTTATATGATGTGTCTGTTTCGAGCAGACCTCATCAAATATCAATTCAGCGAGATCAGATCATCGTAATAATGAAAAATATGCTCATTTTAAAATTAAAATTATGTTTCCTTCTCGCAAACAGACAGTTTATTTAGTGATTTTGCATTAGCATTTTCATGCAACCCGATGATCAATTCTAAAATACAAATCAACTTGGGTATTGTTTGGAAGTTTTTAAGTTCTTTGTGTTTTTTTTTCAGATTGCTGTTGCCAAAGGGAAATTAAATATGTAAAAATTTTCCATTTTTTTCCATTTCCATGGAGTTTTCCATTTGCAAGCTTTAAAACCTCTGCAAATTATAAACGTGTTCACATTTTGAGTTAGTTTCTTTTCTGTAAGGGAAAACACCGTTTCAGACGCCTTTTACCAAAATATTGATAAAAAATTTAAAAAATTACCACTAAAGTATGCTTTAAAAAATCCGAAAACAAAAATTCCAATTTTGTAAAATTTTACTCACTTCCAAATATTCCTGGGTTCCAGTCAATTTTATTGTTTATTATTTAAAATGTTACAAATACGTTTCGGTGTCTTTCTCCACCATCATCAGTTTGTCTAAAATATATATTTACAGTTATCATCAATTTAAATAAAAACTTTCACCAAATTCAGTGAATTAAAGTACAGTCAGGAAAATATACGCAACGATGAGTAAAATTTTACACCTTAAGGTCTGTTAATTGCAAAGGCTCAATTCGGTTGGTTATCGTGTGAGGTAGAGTTCCAGCTATCTTTCCATCTCTGAGATGGTCTTCCTAGCGGTCGTCCTCCTGTTGGTTTTCGTCTTTAGCTATGTATGCTAGTCTCTCTTGGTCCATTCTGTCTATGTGGTCACGCCAATAGTTTCTTCTTTTCCTCCCCAATCTCACTATATCCTCCACTTTGCATGCCTCTCTTATGTCACTGTTTCTCATCCTGTCTCTAAGTGTCTTCCCTGCGATGGTTCTTAAAGTTTTCATATCCGCTGATCTCAGGATGCTCTTTGACTTATTCGTGTCAGCTCTAGTCTCGATACCATAGATTATCACCGGACTAACACAGGTCTTATATATCCGCACCTTACTGTCAACGCGTCAATACTGTCAATGTGATTGGTTTTGCAGATGGTATATCTCAGACATCCTGAAATTGTTGCGGTTTTGTTGACCCGTGATTTTATGTCGTTTATCGGCTTGCTGCTTGATGTGTCCGGTCCAAAGTAACGGACGCTCTATACCTGTTCTATTGGTTTGTAGTCTATTACGACTTTACACCTTTCTGGTTCTTTGGCGAAGGTCATACGTTTTGTTTTATCAATGGATAATGATATGTTGTATCTTCTACTACTCTGATGAAACTTATGTGTATGCCTTTGTAGATCGTTGTCCGATTCTGCCAGGATTACGGCATCATCCGCATAGCACATCATGCTGATTGGTTTGTTGTTTCAGTGTGTATCTCCTGTTCATTGTTGTTACACTTTTTTTTACTTTTTTACGTTGTTCATTGTGTAAAATCTCGTCCATGACGAGGTTAAAAAGGAATGGGCTGAGACTATCATCCTGTCTTATTCCTGTTAGTCTCGGTATGTCTTTTATTGTTTGATGGTCCAGTTTTATTCTTGTAGTGTTGCCTGTGTTCAGATTTCTGATTTGTGTTTATGATTGATGTTGGGATTTGTTTCTGTCTCAATATGTCCAGTATATCAAGCAGCTGTACTTTATCGAACGCTTTTGTTAGGTCAATAAGACACACATAAGCAGGGCAGCTGAATTCGATCGCATTCTCTTTTACCTGTCTCACAATAAACAGGGCATCAGTTGTCAACCTGTTCTTCCGAAATCCTTGTTGTTCATCTTTGTTTTCGATGGTGTGTTCTAAGATGCTTTCTGACAATGTTGGTGAGCAGTTTCACAGTGGTGAAAAGCAGGGTTATGTCTCTGTAGTAGTAAAAAATGGTATGGTGATACTTTTGGTATGCTGGATGTGGTTATTCTTTTGTTGAACAGTTCCGTTAATTTTTTTGCTAGGTCTTTATCTCTATATTTTCTGAGTTCATTGGGGATGTCGTCCACTCCCGGAGCTTATCTGTTTTTCAGGTTTTTAATCTTCACCCTAACTTCCTCCTCTGTAACCGTTAATCTATTCGTAATCTCTTCCTCTGTTTCTTATGATTGAGGTTCTACCGTATTGTCTGTGTTGTCATATATGTTTCTAAAATATGTTTCCCACTCGTTCAGAGGAACCCTTTTGGTCTGGATGTATTCGTTGACGGGTTTCTTTCTGTTTTTGAGCATCTTCCAAACTTTCCTCTGGGCTCCATAAAGGTCGTGTTCCATGTCTTTGCAGAACTTCTCCCAGTATTCTCTTTTGATTGTTTTGATTTCCGCGTTGACTCTATTTCTTGTTTCTTCATAGTTATTGCAGTTTTACTCTGTTGGTGTACATTTACATTGTAAGTAGCTTTCCTTTTTTCCTCGGCCAACCTTTTTACCTCCTGTGTAAACCAAGGTTTGGTTTTGTTTTGCGAGTTTAAGTTTATGATTCTTTTCCCTATTGATTCGTTCTCTTGTATGCATGTCTTAATTATATTCCAGCTGTCTTCCACATTCTTGTTTGTTATGTTTCCTGATGTAACGTTTCTACTTAGTCTGCTTTCATAAAGATATTTGGTGCAGTCGTTATCCAATAATTCTATGTTCTTCTGTATGAATTGAATGAATGTATGATTCTCTGTATTTCTAGCCTCTGGTGTTGCCCAAAGTCTATTTATGTTGGTCTTTGTGAGGAAAATAGGTGTAGTTTATTCGCAATTCGTTTCTTGCGCAGAAGTTGTTCAGCTGTTCTCCGTTTTCATTTAAAATGTGTTTGTTAAATCCGGGCATTTCGTCTGAGCTGATTCTAGCATTGAAGTCTCCGAATAGGATTACTTTTCCATTGTTGTTTATTTGGTCAATGGTGTTTTGTAGCTTCTCATAGAAACTATTTGATTCCTCTCTTGGTTTGGACATGTCCGGGGCGTATATACTTACAAGATGCAGTGTGCCTTTGGGGAAAGTAAGTGTGACTTTCAATATTCTGTCGTTTACGTAGCCGACGTTTTCTATTATGTCAGTGTGCTTTTCTTATAGAAGAATATCGACTCCCGACTGGCTTCGTTCTTGTTCCGGTTTCCCACTGTAAAGTACTGCCCTGACCTTTACGTTTTGTCTCGGATAGTACGCATATATCTGTCTTGTGCTTGTTCATCTCCAAGAGTATTTCCTGATCTCTTCCATTCCATGATGTAACATTTCAGCGGGCTATTCTAGTAGATTTCCGTTTTATCCTTAATCCTTTTTCGTGCGTGGGTTGTTTCCAAAGTGATCCGTCCATTTTCCGAGGCTGGGCCTTTTTCTCTGTGAGCGGTAGGTGTTTTTCACCCTACGAAGGGCTTGGGACCGGCAATGGTCGCGGCAGAAATACTCAGTTCATCCCGCTCGTCGATCCCATGCGGTGATCAACTGATCTGATCTTTTGAAAATGTAGAAATATCATAAGCAGAAAATGCCTCGCAAATTTTTTGGATGGGAAAAAGAGTTTCCGATGTCTTCCACCAAAATATTGACAAAAAATGCAAAAATGTCCACTGAAGTATGTATTTTTGTCGGCATTTGAAAAATACAGTTTCACACAAAAGCAATTCTTCAATCCCTTAATTCCCATAATAAACATTTGTAATTTATGAACAATTTTGTAACTCTCTTAAATGGCAATTCAACATTGATTCTGTAATTCTGGGTTTTGTTTGGAGATTTTTAAGTTCTTTGTTTTTTTTTTCACATTGGTGTTGATAAACTGAAATAAAATATGTTCAAATTTCCAAGTAAGAAACTGAATATTCAGCATGTTTTAAAACCTCCCCATTATAAACTTGTTCACATTTCGAGGCCCAAACCAAACTATATATCTGTGCCCTAGGCCTAACCCAAAAGCCTATAATTTTGACGAATCCGACTAACATGAAACACATATTTTATATCTCTGCAGACACATTTTAATAAATAATTCTCGTCGGATAAAAGCTGGTAGGCACACGCGGATTCAAATAAATAATGACTTCGCATGGGTATAAGGCCGTAAAGGCGATAAATTCTAATGGGAAGTCTAGTAATTCGTGATTATTTATTAATTCGAGCCGGGTTTACATAGTTATAATATTTTTCCGGTCACTTTCTTGTCCCCGGGCACGAATAACAGCAATTTGTTTTTTTATTTATGGCTACCAGAAGATGTTTCGTTCTAAATTTAAATCTACAATAATCTACAAATTCTTTTTGGCTGGTTAAGTTTCTCATACGGGAATAAATATTGTATGAAATATATTCATATAATATTCATTGTCACATTTTGAACTGAATTGTTACATTTTGAATGTGAAAGACGGTTCGATGCACAGCTTGTTTTTCAGTTCGAGTTGCAAGTTTCGCTGAAGGAAAACTTTTTAACTTTCTGCATTGCACAACTTAGCAAAATCTACTTCAACTTTAAAATGAACCCAAAAATTCTAATTTTGTTCAAAGTTTAATCAACTCATCTGATCTATCAATGTGAAGTTTCCGCGATTACACATGAACTTGTAGCAATTCGTATTCAACAAACGTTAAATTTTGAAAACGTCTCCCAGAAGAGAACAGAAAATGCCTCGCAACTTCTGTGCAAAAGGAAAGAGTTTCCGATGTCTTTTACCAAAATATTGATAAACAATTTAGAAAATAACTCATTAACACCGCATACAAAGTACTTGCAAACGTGATACTAATCCGCATAACACCATACGCGGAAGAATCGATAGGTGATTATCAGTTCGGCTTTAGATCGGGCAGGTTAACGATAGATCAAATCTTCACTATTCGCCAAATACTCGAAAAACGAAAAAAAAAACTCACCTATGCTAGCGTGTTCAGAGACCATGTATGGAAAGCCATGGCAGAATGTGGAATCCCAAAGAATATAATCAGTATTACAAAAGTGTGCATAGAGGGTAATCGGTGCTGTGTTAAAGTTGAGGCTTTCCGAGGCAATTCCGACTTTCTTGCCAATTTTGAGCCTAATTTGTTTGCAGATATAAACAGAAAAATAGATTTACAGGGCGGTTTTATAATGAAAGTGAACTTGCGTACAACAAATATCGCTAAATTCTTAGATAAGTTACATTAAAAAACAGACTAAACTAAATCAACAACAGATTTATGAAAAGAGAGTAATGAATATTAAAGTAAACAACGTGATGAAAACTTTGTCCGAAACTTTAATAATCTTTCTTTTCCGTCTTAATAAATCATATAGAGATTCCGAGTCGAGACACCGTAGCGAGCGGTTGTGTGTTTACAAGCGCGCCAATCCATTGGGGTAAAAGTGCGAAAGTGCCAAAAGTGACCAGCAAAGCGAAGTAAACCGCCCGGTTTTGCTACCTGAAAAGGCATCAGGCCCGGTTAAACTGTGGACTGTGCAACGTTGCCACTGTGAACTTTTCACAAACGGACAATATATATATACATATATATACATACGAGTGGAATTCAAACGAAAGGATGGACCCTGGGAGTTCGCAAGAATCCGAATCGGATTATGCCTCCCAGGATGGTGGGTTCAAAATGCCACGAACGAAAAAACGGGGCAGAAAACCGAAGACGACCCAGCCAACCCAGCCAACCCAGCCAACCCCCACAACGACAACACCTGAGGCCAAACGAATAGCGTTGGACTATCAGTCTACAAACAACAAAAACCAAACAACAAAGAGCAAGACATCAACAAGATTTCCCACGTATTCGCACACATTCACAGCGAACGCATTGCCGACCATCACCAGAGTCCAATTTGCAATCAGGTGGGAGGAACTCAACCCCAACAACAAGGATGTGATTATCAGGCAAGATAATTACTTCCTAATCAAAACCAACCAGGAGGACAAAACATCAACAATTTTACAACAACTAATACAAGAGAACGTTATAACAACGTTCAAACTGCAGAAAGGTGCTAACCTGCCAACAACCCGACAACAAAGATCAAACCACCATATTACAGCCACATATTCAGTGGTTGCTACTGGAGTGGACCTTGAGGTCACGGATGAAATGTTCCTGAAATATCTGGAGAAATCGGGTCTAACAATTAGATTCTGCAAAAGAATCATCTCTAGAGCTAGAAACAGTCCCACCCTGCTGATGAGGCTGATAACGGGCGACCTGGCGACGTACGAGAGGTTGATGAGCGACCGCGCAGTGCACATCCTTGGGCGCGTGTTCAGGATTGTCGAGAGCAAGCCTCCAGCTCCGATTCCTGCTCCGTGCGCCAGGTGCAACTCGTTTCAGCACCGAACCGAATCCTGCAAAACACCTGCGAAGTGCAACAAGTGCCTTGGCCCTCACTCAACATTTGGGTGCAGTTCTCCACTTCCCGTCAAGTGCGCTGCCTGCAACTCGGACGAGCATGCGGCATGGAGCGTAAAGTGCCCGAAGAGACCAACAGCACCTATCAGTGGTATCCCCAATATAAAAATTAAGTGTCTGAACAAGAGAACGTCTGAGGTGTCTGATACGATAACCAAAGGCAACAGAATACACTCACCAATAACAACTCACGATTTTATACTAAACCAATATAAACATCAAATTAACAAGTCTACCAACACTAACAGAGAGGATCTGCTTAAAAAATGCGAAAACAATATATAGAAGATTTTGACATTGACACCTCGGTCGTCTTCTTTGGTAACCACATGTATGTGTTGATGTTCGACATGCTCCTACCCAACCAAAACACCTCGACAGAACCCCATGAACAACTAAAACAAACAATCACTAACATAGACCGTTCAACATGAGACTACTTTACGCCAACATCAACGGACTTAACAGAAAAAAAAACACTTATTTACAATTACATAGAACAAAACGACACAGACTGCTGCATATTTGTAGAGACTAAAACCAAACTAGGACAAACACCAACGTACAGAAATTGGCAGTATATCTATAGGCATGGAAATACCATCAATCATGCCAGGGGCGGGGTCGCAGCTCTCCTAAAACCAAACATCAAACTTGGAAGAGCAAATCCTCCCTCCCTCAACAACCCTTTGAACGACTGTCTACACTTTACGCTACCCTACTTAAACGACCTGATACACATATTTCTGACATACATACACCCACACTCCAACCTAGAACAAAACATACTGACTAAAGCGAGCATCTATAAATATGCAATAATTGTAGGCGACTTTAATATGAACAAAAGCAAAACGAAACAGCTTAAAAGATTTCTACAAAATTCCGACTTTATAAAACAGCACACCCCACCAACTTTTCTGATGCCCGCAAACCCTGACTCAACACCAGACGTTCTACTGCACACAAGAAACCTGACAAACACCATCAACAACATAAACTTAACCAACGAGCTTGGATCCGACCACCTGGCTATTACGTTTAACATAGACTTACAACACACGCAACCTACCTCCAATACACCTATAGAGAAAAACTTAAACCTAACAAAGACTGACATAGACAAAGTGAAACAACATATACATGACTACATTCAATCACAAGCACACCCCATTTCAATAGAAACCATACAACAACAACTTTCACTAGCCATAGGAAAATCTAGCCCGGAAATAAAAAATGCTTTCTACCGACATACACTACCCAAATACATACTGAGACTAATAAAACATAAGAGAGAACTGTACAGACTATATACAAACACTCAAAATAACGACCTAAAAAAGACAATGAACCAACTTAACAGAAACATTAAAACTCTGATTGGACAATACCGACAAGACAAATGGCTAGAAACATGTAAAGAAATACAGAAGGACAAAGGCAAAACATACTGGCGAAAAATTAAGAAACTGGCGCAATACAGGAAGACTGGCACTACTGACACAATTGACGAAAACGGAATAGAACGCTACACAGACAAAGAGAAAGCGGACGCATTCGCCAGACACTATCAAAGGACCTTCAGCATATCGACAAACCCTAACTTCGACAATGACAACTGGAACTTGATCAACGACTGGTACTTGAACTATTTTAACAACTCACCAAACTATGCCTGCACACTGATCACAGACATAGAGTACGATGAAGCCCTAGCGCACATCAAGAACACTGCACCGGGGAAGGATAAAATTAAGGCAAAAGTCCTGAAAAGCCTAACTCAAGAAACACACAAACTGATCCTAACTGAATTGAACAACTGCATCACAAATGGCAGAATCCCAGAAACATGGAAAAACGGCTTAATAATCCCTATACCCAAAAATGGACTGGACAATACACAACCGAGCAACTACAGACCAATTACACTACTTCCAGTACTAGGCAAGATTTTCGAATGCATAATGAAGCAGCGGCTTGACAAAGTGATTGGAAAGTATATACCTACCTACCAATTTGGTTTCAAACAGCATCACTCGACCGTTCATCCGCTCTTTATTTTGGCCAACAATATACAAACTACCCACCTAACTGACAGAAAGACATCTTGCCTGTTTATGGACATTAACAAGGCTTTTGACAGTGTCTGGCATAGAGGCTTACTATACAAACTATACAAACTACACACACCAACATATCTACTACACACCATAAAGAACTTACTAGAAAACAGACAACTACAAGTACGAATTGACAAAACACTGTCATTTCCTTTTTCCCCTGAACAAGGGCTCCCTCAAGGATCCCCGCTCTCACCGCTTCTCTACAATATATACTGCCATGACATATACAATTACAACTTACCAGACAAAAATCAAATCGACAGATCGGCATACATATTACAATACGCAGACGACACGGCACTTATTGTACATGACAAAACTACTGAGAGAGCAGCTCAAAGACTCCAAACACTAACAAACAACACAATGACATGGTTTTATAAATGGAGACTAACACCAAACGCGTCAAAAAACCAACTTCTGCTCACAAACCACAGACTCAATGCTGACTCCCCTACAATAACTGCAGACGGCCAAACGACACAACCAAAAAACGACGTAAAATACCTTGGAATCACAATTGACCACAAACTTAAATTCACTAAACACATACGAAACATCAGGGCAGAAACAACAAAGAGAACAAAACACTTCCGATCACTAACCTACAAAGACAGAGGAATTAGCACAAACACCGCTACCAAAATATATAAAGCTATTTGTAGACCCTTACTAGACTATGGACATATACTCATGACCAACGGAACAGAAAGGACAAAACGTTATATACAAACAACAGAACAAATTGCACTAAGACTAATAACACGAATAAGACACCCCCAAAACCCACTACACAACCCCCCCACCCAACTACTATACGAACGCACAAACATGACAAAGATCTCGGAAAGACTCATACAGCTACAGACAAAATGGACAAACAACCCCTACAACTGGACCATACTGAATCCCCTTTGTCTTACAAGACCAACCAGACAATCCCGCTTTCGTTTCCCTACACTAACGCCACTCGAACACTTACAAACGCTACGGACTAGTGGACAATAAAATAATTCCTTCTTGCCACTGAAATCTCATTTATTTAATAGTATTGCTAACCTAGAATAAGAGAATCTCATATTTGTTTTCATTTAGACTAAGACTATATGTATTAAACAAGGGCAGAAAGACCGATAGGTCGATAGCCTTTTTTTAGAAATAAAGATATTTACTACTACTACTAAATCATATATTTCTGGCAGCTTGTTTGAGGCTTTTGTTCTTCAGTCTAAATTCTTCTAATTTCGAAAATTACTTAGAATTGGCAATTCGGACGCTTGAGATGTCTGGGAATTGTCTAGAAACTTTTTGTTTCTGCGATAATTTAAATAATTCATTAAAAATTTGGAACATAAACTTGCATTTTCAAAAGACGACAAGACGCTGCTCGTTTTGATATCGTAACGTAAAAACGTCCGAGCTTTATTTAGCCTGTTTTGTGTTAACTCTATATCAAAGTCTAAACCGATACATATTTCCTACAGTTACACATTTTCAGTTCGAACTAACCAATTCAAAAAATCTTACTTGTTGATTCTGTGCAATTTTTGCGCCAAAAATTATGTTATAACCATTTCAACTCATCAGGTTGTTATAGAGGTTTGACTAGACAGAAAAAATCTTTGAAACTGTTCAGCATGCAAAATTGGCTTTACAAATTCTGAAACAAACGGCCCTGAATATTATCATCAATCAGCACCTCCATTTGTTACTTTAGCAAGATAAATGAAACCCATTTTGCTCCTATTCATGCATCGGGATACTTAATTGGCCAATGTATAAATCAAAGTTTAACCCGGGAGCTGCCGGTCAAGGAAGTACTAAAATCCAGTGACGGCACATGCTTTTCATAGAAAAATATTTCTTGAGATTCAGTTCCATTATAATGGCACAAATTTCACGATAACTGTATTCCTAGTTGCACAAAAGGCCAAAACAAAATATGTGCAAAGGCTTAGTCTATTCAGGTTCTGTTTGTTCTTATATGCGATGGATGCTGCTAAATATGTTATACTAAACGCTTTCCGTGCTAACAACATTATTTAGTGTTTTCTGTCCAACTAAACTAATGGCTCAATGTTGATGTAAAAGCGCTGTCTATTGCAAATGAAATGGTGCTTTCGTGGATTTCTTGGAGAGAAAGTACTTCTGCATCATGATCCAGCGTGAGATACGCAAGTTCTGATATTTTAAAATTTATTTGTTTATAAAATTGTGATTTTATATCCAGGCACTTTTAAGACTGTATGAGTCCAAAACCTTCAATAACTTTTTTGTAATTTTGAAGTAGGTCATCAGCCATCCCGGATTTTATTGGACATTTTATCTTGTTTTCTCCACACTGTAAGATAAACCATCCTGTCTTCTTGCTGTCTAGCTTTTCAATTATAAGCTTTAGATTTTATTGGACATTTTATCCTGTTTTCTCGACACTAAGATAAACCATCTTGTCTTCTTGCTTTCTAGCTTTTCAATTATGTCCTGTAATATCTGAAGTTTGGTAAATTTTGCGTCTTTTTCTCTTATTAACTCTAATACACGACAAGTAGAATCTGTTGGTTGCTCAAACTATTTAATATTTTGATTATTACTCAGTTTTCTTTTAGGAGTAGAAAGCGAATGTTTCCATTTGAGGATCGGAAACAAATCTGATATTTAAATACATATATCGAGTATCTGCAAATAAGCCGTAAATATTGAGACTCCTTTACGCTGTTCTATACATCACTAACACATTCTTTTCCTATGCGTTATCAAATTGATGCAGTAGATCCTGTTGCGAACATAAGCCGAGTTTGAAAAGTTACCTTATAAGCGCCGCCCAATTACTCCAAGTCATCTTAAATTGCGTCTTCCTCTATTCCTGCTAAGCTTACATGATAAAATAATCGTTACCATAAATTAAGGGGCTAGAAAACATTTAAAAACCAGGATACTAAAAATAATTGCATATTGATTTTCTGATCTCCTAGTAGCCTGTTGAATTGAGATAGAGTTGTTTGCATAATTTGAGAGTTGATCTTTCTGGATTGGAAACCCTTGTAGAGTTGCACAGCTTTAACACTAATTTGATGTAAATCGATTTTATACAAACTAATTTCGTTTAATAAAAATTACGATCCTGAAACTGGTATAAAGTTTGTTGATTATAGAACTAGGCCCTTAAATGGTTTTTAACTGAATTTTATTCTATGAACTAATCAATATTGATAAAATAATAAAAAATCTTTTGCTCCCAAAAATTCATTTGTGCACAGAGTATAGATGTACATCTGGCCAGATAGATGCCTACCTGAGTATCTATTCTGCGCTCAAAGCTTAAAGCAGGTTAAGAGAAACAAATTATAATCACAGTTAATTGGAAAAAGCTTGTTGTAATAAGGGCACAATGATAATCAGAAAAAACGTGCGCAAGAAATGCTCAAAAATTAAAATATTACTTTATTTTGATACGGAAATGTCGCAAATAATACGTTTGTTTACAAGGCTCCAAGTGGAATTTTCAAATGAACTACAATTAATTATGAAAATTTCCAAATTTTTCGGTCCCCTTCTCGGGAAATAAACCACACACAATCTCCACCAATGTTTTCCGGAACAGTGAAGGAAATGGTCAAAACGCGTGCGAATCACGTGACACTTTTCACGTTAATGAAAATGGATGAGTTTCAGTTACGGAGTTTTGTTTTTTCCTCATTTAACGTATATGCGGTTTCGTACTTCGGTTCGGTGCGTATACGTAATCCACTATTAATCAAATGGAACGCCTGACTTCACACGAAGTGCGGAAATGAATAAAAAAGTCTTCCGTAATGTAATCTTGATAAATCATTACAAATTAGACTTATGGTGTCGTTGCGGTTTAGTTGGAAAAAATGGTTAAAATGTGAGCGCAAATGGATTCTAGATCAATTCGAAAATTCCCAAATTTTAGGCATTCAAAGTTAAATACTTTTTGCAAAAGAAATTCTAGAGTCTAGATTTAGAATCTACAGATACTCTAGAATGTCTAGGGACCGATATTTTTCGAAAAGGATGATGTTGAACCCCAGGATATTTTTTGATCTAGGATTGAAAAATAGAGCTTTTACGGAATACAAAGAAATTATTGTCCCAGACTTATTTTCGTAAAAAAATAAAATACTAGTTCTTAAGAATGATGTATCATGTATAAGAAGAGAAATATTGAAAATATTGCAGCAGATCCGCAAGGAGGCAAACTTCTTGGTCCTGTTCTGTCTTTATTATGTTCCCGTGAAAGTACGAAATTGGCGAACCAATTTTTTGGTGAAACACCGAACCTTAGCACAATTATGGATTGTGCTATAACTTCGTACTTTTACCGACAAACGCTTTTATAAGAAGGGACGATTGAGACCATTTTGAGTCACAGCCCCAAAACCTCGTCCTGTTTACCCACAAGTGCACCAAGTTTGAATCATCTCCTGTTTAAATTGCTACAAAATATTTATCGCCGCTGTCGTAAAATCATTTCCTCGCCAATTAGCCGATCAATATAACGGTAAAACCGAATTAAATAAGCTACAATTAAATCGAATATTAATATATCAGTGCTTCCGATGCGATAATTAAACAAACTGGTAAGTACCTTTTGGAATAAAATAAGCGACGTGGAAATCCGGGAGTAGATCAGTCGAATGACAAATTTTACGCTTGCAGTCTTCGGCAAATGTTCGAGCACCTTCCGGATCGAATGTCAAAGGGCTGTTCAATGCACTTTGCACACATTTTCGATGTCAAAACAAATTTACAAATATTGGAAGGTATCGGGAGGTGTATAGACTGAGCGCTTGAATAATTGAGATGCAAATCGGAACCGGTTTTGGGGATTGGATTTTTTTAAAGACTAAATCAGTATGTCTTTAATAATGCCTTTCGATGTGAAGAAAGCTCTTAATTGAAATTACCATAAACTGTTTTTGTTAGAATATTAGTTGTATTCAAATTGTTTTGCTTGAAATTTGAAATTGATGTATTGTAAATAAAGGTTTTTCTTAATTTTTAATTGTACATTGGGTGTGATCGCATTCTGGAAGACTCCCTCTATTATTTATAGAAATATAACTTGCTTTTCATATATTTTTATTCCGGGTGTCAACTTGGAAACTTCCGACCCCTAATATCTCTCTTACAGTTAAAAATATCAAAAATCGGAATGACACGTCAGTTTTATTTGTAAGGGGGACACTTTAAATTAATATTTTAGCCTGTTGTTTCAATCCCCTCGGAAGTGGCACAAGTGGGGAACAAGTGGCACATCGGTTTAAAGGGAATTCAATTCTCTTTTCAGTGGTATCCAACTTTTATGCTTTTTTGTCCAGAGGTTTTCGACTTATCGCGTTTCAAAGTTGCAGAAACAATTAAACTTTCCCGCATTGCGATGTTGTTTCCAGGTTAGTGTTAACTCAAAAATTATTGCATTGGCAGGTGACACCGTTAAAATCGTTGAATAACAGAAAGAAAATCTAGTTTAAACAATTGATATCTCATTTATTAATTATTTTATTTCGACAAAAATAACTTTTTATTTGCAACATTACAGAAAACTTCACCGGGAATTGAACGACTTTCAGCTGCAATTCACCTTTTAAGATCATCAATATCAGCAGGTGTCTTCTAAACAATGGACTTTAGATGTCCCCAAAGAAAGAAGTCTAATTAAATCAGGTGATCTTGGAGGCCATTCAATTGGTCCCCTTCTGCCAATCCATCTATTCGGGAATCTCTCGTTTAACCACTGAAGGACTGGAATAAAATAATGACGTGGAGCATCGTCCTGCTGGAATGTTAACCAATCCTCCTGTAAAACTAAATTACCTTCAGCATCAATTAATGCTAGCTCATGCGTGATAAGAGGATCAATAGTCTCTTCAAGCATCTTAACGTACAGATCACCTGTCAAGTTGCCTTCAATAAATAAAGGACCAATAATGGCATTTCCAAGAATACCAACCCAAACATTAACTTTTTGAGGATATTGTATAAGTCCCTTGCGAAAAATATGCGGGTTTTTGTCACTCCAATATCGACAGTTTTGTTTGTTAACATTTCCATTTATAAAAAATGAACATTCATCCCTGAAACCGATATTCGGCGGAATATTAGGGATGCGTTGACTTGACGATTCATGAGTTCACAAAACTTTATTCTTCTATCAAAATCATCGTCATAGAGTTCTTGAAGTATCTGCACTTTGCATAGACGGAGTTTATGCATTTTCCGTGCTTTTCTTACAGTCTTGTGTGAAATTGCTGTCTGTTCTGCTACTGCCCACAAGGAGTTGTTGGGCTCTGCAGCCGATAATCCCAAAACCTCATTTTGAGCTCCTCCATTCATCACTGGGGGTATATTGACAACCTCAGCTTCACGAATTACAATAAGAGTTGTATGGTACACTCTGTTATTTGACTGACGAGGAAATGACGACCGAGTGACTTCCGGTATAAGTAGTTCAACACTTACTGGTCAACAGCTTCTGGTGGAAGAACTGGTAAGTGGAAGGGCACCCTATTGTCCTGAAGTTGAGAATCGGCCTCAGAGGTGGATGAACCACAATTAAGTGGCCACCGGCATTCAGATGTAGAAGGCAACGAGAAACCACTACATTAAAGATTCGACAAGGATATGTCTCGTACAATTATTATGGCTGAAAACGAAATACAATATACGGATCAGCGACACAAGATGGCCAAGTTTTGGACAACAATCGACGAATAATGGCTCCATATACCTACTTCTCGGGAAGCGAAGATGACCACCATAGATACGGAGTCGCAATCATGGTGAGCAAAGAAGTTAACAAGGCAGTAATTAACTTTACCCCTTTAGAAAAACAGACAGCCCACAATACTAACCGACCAAGGGGGCAGAATAATTATCACAGACATTGAAGAGAAGCTAAAAACATGGAAGAACTACATATTTATATAAGAGGAACTATTTGAGGATGATAGAGATATTAACAGAATAGAAATAGACCTTGAAGATAGCGGGCCAGAGATTGCTGAACTAGAGGTAATCCATGCAATAGGGACCATAAAAGGCGGAAAAGCGGCAGGCCCAGACGAGTTACTGAAATTCTAAAATTGGTAGAAGAAGAGAACACTCACCGTCTTACAAATTTGTTCAACACCATATATAGAACAGGTATCATACCCAAAGAATGGCTGTTATCAACGTTTGCCATCATTCCAAAAAAAACATAATGCATGGCAGTGTTCAGACTACCGAAATATTAGTCTTATGAATCACACGCTAAAAATATTTATGAAACTGATACATAATAGAATGTACAAAATCCTAGAACAAGATATAGGCGAGACTCAGTTCGGTTTTCGAGATGGCTTGGGTACAAGAGAATTACTCTTTGCACTGAACGTTCTTGCGCAACGGAGTATGCACATGAACCAGGACCTTTATGTGTGCTTCATTGATTGCAACAAGGCGTTTGATAAGGCACGTCACGAACTTCTCATCCAGCTCCCTAAAAAGAAAAATCTAGACACCAGTAACGTCAAAATCATCACGAATCTTTACTTCAATCAAAAAGCAGTTGTGAAGATAAAAAGGAAGAACACGGATGAAATAAAAATCCGTACAGGTGTCAGGCAAGGATGCGTATTATCGCCGATGTTGTATAACCTCTATTCAGAAGAAATAGTGAAAAGAGCACTAGAAAACGAATCAAAAGGTGTTGTAATTAACAGGGTGCATATTAAAAATATAAGGTATGCAGATGATACTATTCTGATAGCTACTAGTCTGGAGGATTTACAGGTGCTGCTAGGAAAAGTAAGTAACACTGGCGAAGAATTCAGGCTGTCGCTAAATATAAAAAAGACTAAGTTCATGAAATTATCCAAAACAACATAAAACAACGTCCAAATCATTGCAAATAACCAAGCCATATAACGAGTGGATTGAAGAAATCAAAACCAGAATAGGACAGGCGAGAGCAACATTTATGAAAATGAAAAGGGTGTTTTGCAGCAGTGACTTCAGCCTAGATTTAAAGATCAGGCTGGTGAGATGCTATGGGCTATCGGTACTGTTCTATGGAGCAGCGGCATGGACCCTTAAGGGGATAAAAAAAAGAAGGTTGGAGGCATTAGAGCTATGGGTATACCGAAGCATGCTGAAGATAAAATGGACCGATAGAGTAACGAATGTGGAAGTCATGAGAAGAATGATAAAGGATAGAGAGATTGTCCATACAGTAAAAAAACGCAAGCAGCAGTATTTGGAACATGTGATGAGGGGAGAAAAATACCACTTACTGCGACTCATAATGGAAGGAAAAAAACAGGGACGGAGAAGTGTGGGGAGAAGACCCCATTCTTGGTTGCGAAATTTGCGAGACTGGTTCAACTGCACCACAAATCAGCTATTCCGATCAGCAGAATCACGAATATGTATAGCCTTAATTATTACCAACTTTCGCAACGAAGACGGTACTTAAAGAAGAAGAGGATTCATCACTCGTAGGTTGTTTCTTTTTCTATTACTCACCGAACTAGTTTCGGAGAACTTTTTTACCAAATCAAGCACAAATCTGTGACTTACTTCGTGCTCCCGATTTCTTTCGTTGAAAACGAATGCCGTCTTCGTGCGCACTTTCTTACCTCTCCATAAATGAAAATAA
Source organism: Dendroctonus valens (assembly GCA_024550625.1). Classification (NCBI taxonomy): domain Eukaryota; kingdom Metazoa; phylum Arthropoda; class Insecta; order Coleoptera; family Curculionidae; genus Dendroctonus; species Dendroctonus valens. The sequence goes on along the minus strand of JAJTJO010000284.1, from coordinate 978,445 downwards.
TTTCAGTTCTTTCTTGAAGAGAATAAACCATTCTCACACTTTATGAACTTACAACAGATTTTTAGAGTTTCTTGATAGGATTTAAAGGAAGGGATTTGTGGAATTTCAGCGATAAGACATCGCATGAACGCAAATTAACGAGCATCTCGTAGTATCATCGAAATGTTATTTACAAATAATTATTTTCAAATAAAGTTTGAAACTGTACTGATCATAAGATACTGCCAACCAAGCCACTCAAAAGAGAATTGAAGGCCCTTTAAAACGATGTGCCACTTGACCCCCATTCGCAATTAAGATTCTAAGTGTGACATCTACCCCTCCTACGGGGTTGAAACAAAAAGGTTAAAAATATAATTTGAATGTGTCCCCCTTACAAATAAAATTGCCCGTGTCGTTCCGATTTTTCATATTTTTAACTGTAAGAGAGATATTAAGCGTGAGCAGTTTTCAAATTGACACCCCGGATATATTTATATATAAAAAAATCAGTCTCGTGCCCGAAGGGCTCGGCACAACAATCGCATTACAAAAAGTGTTTAATGTCAAAGTTGTGCCGTTGTGAAGTTAACAAGTGCCTATACGTGAAGACAAAATGGGCCATAAAAGAATATAAATTGTAAGATCGAGATTCCTATAAGACCGTTTGATTTGACAATTATTTTGGCTTCTCTTTTTACACATTCCACGCATTATGTTTTAGAAGCATTTTTCAAAAATTTAATAAAATGAGTAAGACGCAAACGCTTGTGCGGCTTAAAGGAATCCGGCTTAATGTACAAGAATAATCTACAGCAAATTTCATGATATCCATATACCGCGACATAATATTATTTAGTTTTATTTCATAAGGAAACTGATGCATTGAAAGATAATTTCAATTATTTTAACAATTTTTTTGAGGACCAAAAGTTATTAGAGTTTACTTAAAAACATAAACCAATAAAACCAGCTAATGCATGTGGGTTAATAATAAAGATTTCCGGCTACATCAAACGGCAGACATCTACCAGCCGTGGTAACGAAATGCAAAATTATACATGAATTTAAATATACAGTTGAAGTTATTTAGCTTTTAGATTGCGAGAATTTGCATGCTGAAACCCAGGTGTGTCACTTTTGCATCTGTTTATTTGTACTGGAAATATAATGGGCAGAAAATAAACCGGAAAATTAAATTTCTGTGCGAGTTAGAAAAAGGTCCCAACAGATTTCTGGAAAAATATCAAACAGTGCCGCAATGGAAATAAATTTGCCAGCAAGACATCGTTATAAACTTGGTGACTTTTCAAATGGCGTTTGGTTCATTCGAAAAAAATTACGTGCTTGTTCGTGTAATAATGTTGTTATTTTTGGGTTCTAAAGAACATTGTAAGATAAATGAATGGGGGCGCCATATTTAATAAAGTTTCCGGTCTTTATTATAGTCTATTTTCACACGCCGCATGTGTCGTTTGGGTTTAGCTTCCATATTGATAAATCTGGGGTAATAGAATTTGATATAAAAGATGAAAATACTGTTTACAAGATATGCTTGAAATATACCTTCATTTGAACTAAAACGAAAATTAAATTGAGGTCAAATTTAGATGGAACATTTAATTTATTAATACTAATATATAATAATTATTTTGTGAACTTTGCCTCTTCTTTATTAGGCCAAAGCTCAATTTTATTTAAGTCTCGGGGTCGGTTAGGGTGCTTCTTTTGAACAAAAATTCTTTTCGTATCCAGGAATTGCTTTTAGAGGTCTAGTTTAGAAGTTAAAAAAATATATTGCCTCATAAATTGCATAGTTGCAGATTATCAATTTATTCTTGAGTGTTGAGAGAAAATAATTAAAACATGCCAATGTTGTCGTGTGAATGCAACGCGTTCTAAGAATTAAGTACTTCAAGTGTCCAAGTTTATTTAGGAATCTACTACACAAAAACCAAATAAATTTCTGGCAAATTATATTCTGCAACTTATTTCAAAACGCCTTATTCTGTATGCAGAATAGCGCTTTCCCCGAAATGGCGCCGTTTCCTAAATTTTTTAGAGGAACTAACTTGAAATATGCAACAAAAATGAAAAAGGTGAAAGGTGAAGTGGCAGATTTGCTCCCTTTCTTCAGGTTTACGGAATTTGTGCCCGCCTTTGCGTCTCCTCACGCTATAATACCGTATTCCTTCCTAAAGATTGAGCAAGCTATTTTTTTAGATCCAATCGGGCAACTAAGTTGCTCAATTAAAAATAAATTATTTCGTGCGTGGTTACGTACCCAAACGATTAATGTGGCAATGCGGAAGTTACAATGGCTTAGGGTTGTGTAGATCGAGAGATAAAATGTGAAATTTAAACCCTTTTGTTCGGAATTCCTTTATGTAAAATTGCTTTGAAATTGTTCAAATTTATTATGTTTATTCAATACGAGTTAATAGATAGCGATAATACAATGCAAATAAATATGGTTCACAGTTATTAATTATGGGGGGGGGGGGGGGCATATACTAAAAATAAAGAGCCTAATAAAACAAATTTTTTAATATGTATAAAAGTGCATAATAATGTATGATTATTAAATGTCTTTGACAAATTAGCGATTTTTACATACTTTGTTTAGCAGGAATATCTAACAGCATGCAAATCTACTGTTGCAGTTAAGGTTTTAAATACTCATTTTCTTCAATGTTTTGCCACAAATCATAAAAAGGTAAGTTCGCTCCCATGAGATGAATATTATGTAGAACACGAGTCATTTTGAGACTTAATATTTTTTTAAAATCGATTTCTTTCCCATATAAAATTTCAATGATTTCAACAAAAAACGCTTAAAGTGAGCAGAAATTGTCGATTATTTTGGATCTGAGGCTTTCTAGCGTTATTCTCAATAAGCTCGTTGAATTCTTCCCTTTCTTGGGATGAAAATGATGTAGAATTTGAGGCATTTTGAGAAACAATTTTCCGAAAAATTGTCTTCTACCTCATTTGAAATTTTCAATAATTTCAAAATCAATAAAGATAATTGTTATTTTCTCAAAACATTTTAAAATTAAATGGTTAAAAAAGTGATTAATAAAAGACATTATGATATTTACAATTACCACTTACCAGACAAAAACCAAATAGACAAATCAGCGCACATATTACTATACGCCGACGATACTGCACTAATAGTACACGACAAAACCACTGAAGAAGCGACTGAAAGACTCCAAACACTAACGAACAATACAATGTCATGGTGCTATAAATGGAGACTAAACCAAACTCGTCAAAAAATCAACTTCTACTCACAAACCACAGACTCAACGCTGACTCCTCTACAATAACTGCAGACGACCAAACGACACAACCAAAAAACGACGTAAAATTCCTTGGAATCACAATTGACCAGAAACTTAAATTTACTAAACACACACGAAACATCAGAACAGAAACGATAAAAAGAACAAAACACCTTCGTTCACTAACATACAAATACCAAAGAATTAGTACAAATACCGCTACAAAAATATATAAAGCGATCTGCAGACCCCTCTTGACATGACCAACGGAATAGAAAGGACAAAACGTTATATACAAACAACAGAACAAATTGCACTAAGACTAATAACACGAATAAGACACCCCCAAACCCACTACACAACCCCTCCACTCAACTACTATACGAACGCACAAACATGACAAAGATTTCGGGAAGACTCATACATCTACAGACAAAATGGACAAAGAACCCCTACAACTGGACCATACTGAATCCCCTTTGTCTTACAAGACTAACCAGGCAATCCCACTTCCGTTTCCCTACATCAACGCTACTCGAACACTTCCAAACGCAACTGACTACTAGACAATAAAATATTTTTTTCTTGTTATTAGAATTAGAAAGTTAAAAAATTGTTAACCCAGAATAAGAGAATTTTTATCTTTATATATATAGACTATATGTACTAAACAAGGGCAGAAAGACCGTAGGGTCGATAGCCTATTTCCATAATAAATAAAGATTACAAGATTAAGACATTAATTTTATTCTTATTGCTTAATTACAACTATATTAATAGTTAATTTTACCCCGTTTTCTTACCGTAAACATTTTTTTCTTTTGGGCGTAATTCATATTCTAAGAGTTTTTAGACACTTCGAGGGTTTGAAGAGCTGCTTCGTTAGCTGTGCCTTTGAATATACCTAAGAGTGGCTGTATGTAATTACTTAATATTAGCCAAAGTCGCCCTTTGCGGAACAACTGAAACTTTGGCAAGTTTCTGAAAGTTTTCAGCCGAAATTCCTGTTATTCCCTAGGCTATGTCAAAAGTAGATCCAGAGTCAGGCAAATTCGTAACTGAGTTACTTTAGCCCTCGTGGCAAAAATGTCGATGAGAACGTTTAAATAAAATTATTTTGAAGATGTGGAATATTTCTCACAGCACTGAATTTATAAAGAAAGTCTTATAACAACATTTTGGACTACAGGATTAAATTTATTATTATTTTTGCAACATGCTCTCAAATATGCAGATGAATCCCAAGGAGAGATACCAAGAACAGTGTAACAATTGGAGTTAGAAACATGAAGTTTGAATACGAATTTTTATGTCGTAGAGTAGATGTAGGTGTTTTAATCTCATTTTTCATTCTTTGACCAACATTGATAAAATAATCATTAAATTTGTTTGAAACTTCATTACCGTCAGCTATGAAATCACCCTTATCATTAATTAATTTCACATTTGGTTTGATTGTTGATGTATTTGTGGCTTGCTTTATTATTTCCCACGTCTTCCTCATACTATGCTTATGTTTGTTTAATTATTTTTGGTAGTAATTATTCTTAGTAATCTTGATCATCGATGTTAGTTTATTTCTATACTTTTTATATTCTAATAAAAAATCTGAGTTGCTCGGGTATTTTTTAATTCTTGCTTTTAGATAATCTCTATGCTTGATAGAGATCACAAGTCTTGCAGTTATCCAAGGTTTAATTTTCCTTAGATTATTGTGCCTGTTGCCTATTTCAATTTCATAACATTTGTTCACACATATCTTGGAGGATGATTTGATATGTCAGATAAATTTGAAAATTTCGCGAAACCTGTGGAAAAATTAAATTGAATCTGGAAAAATTAAACCATAACTTGGTGGCTCTCAAACTGCTATTTTCTTACGATGGAAAACTAATTAGTTAAATTAATTATTGACTATTTCCAACATTTTTGTCGCAAAATATTGAAATGAAAACTCAAACAAGTTCAATTACAAACTTGTCTATATTTACAACTCACAAACATTACCGTTAGATCACCAAGCTCGAATATTTCAAGTGTGAGACTTGGTGATCCGCTGTTTTTAGACGCATTGTTCTCTTTTATTTTATTATTCTTCTAAAGAATAGAATATAATTTCCAGTACAGGACTTCCCAGTGCCTAGAAGCGCTGAAATATAATTCCAAAATTGCGCTCTCCCACTAGTTTCGCATTTAATTAAAAGTAACAGTGCATAACATCAACAGGCAAAATCTAATTAATTTCCTACTCATTCAAAATAATTCAACGCGATTTTAATTGATGCGCTTGAACTATAGATCTATTAAATATGCAGCTTTCCGAGTTAGTGATATCTAATCTCTTTTCAGGAAGCAGAGTTGAATTTACGCTCGACTTTACAGGAAAACAATGTTGCTTTTAATGAAGTTTCAAGTCTGCTTCATTGCACTTCTTTTGTTCGAATGCTCAGTTACAGTCGAAAAATGAAAAACTAGATCACCGAATTGAACTAAAAGCTCTTGTCTAAAAGCAGCAGTTTCATTTATTCATCCCATAAAGATAATAACAACAGACACTATGATTTGGTACTGCTAAAGTTAATATGAATCAGGCCTTGCCAACATTAATTTTTGTAATTTCCTGATATATTTAACACTTGAAGCTCCCGCTTGGGTAAAATCAGTGTTGTTTGTATCGCTTTAATCCCCACACATATAAATTATTAGTGAACGATCCGTATATTGGGTCCTTTGTGAATAATGAACACTTTATGCAAATGGGAGCAGGCCATTTAAATATGCAAATGTTATATATACAGCTAACACATGCTTCTTCCGTAGTACGATAAATGGTTTACTTGCATGATGTTTCATTTAAAATTTTAAAATGGACAAGCAATCATGAAGCCCAGGCCAGAAGTGTTTTACACGTTTAATGATTGGCAATTGGTAAGGAAAAATATTAGTTTGGAAGCAAATTTTTCTGAAACTGTAACATTGATTAATGGGGCTGCAATCAAACCATTTGGACTATGTTCTATTATTGAAGAATAATGTTCAACTTATAGCAACAAATAGCAGGCAAAACGCCTAAATATGTATAAATTTAGCTAGAGAATTGGTTGAATAAAGATGGGTAAAAAATAGGGCAGTTAGAACCTAATGGTTGATTTTTTCAGCTGAATTAAGTTTCGTACTGGGAAAATCAAGCCCCTCCACTATAGATCTTGAAGGGAAGTTATAACCGCTCCGATTTTATTATTTTAGCAAGATAGATGTGCGGTCGCACCTGACAGGTCCCAAGTGATTTATCTTGTCCTCTGCTCGCAAACAATGCCTGATGTGGGTCCACTGAAAACTCCACGGACGTCAAATATATTTATTTTATAAAGCGCAAGCCGCTTTATTGATAAATGATCATGGGTGGGATTTGATTTGTACAAACTGATAATCAGCCGATGCAATTAATTACAATTTACTGTTCATTTCTGGATTTTCAGTGCCGAATTCCAGTTCATTGATCTAAAGTTGATCGAAAGTCTCAGCTCGTGTAAAGGACACCTGAGAGAGTACAGGCAAAATGTTTTTAAAGCTTCCCTATATTCAAGTACAGATATTTACAGAAAATTGAAAATTAAAGCAAACATCATTGTGAACCATCCTGTATGATTACCAAATTTTCCTTCGCTATCATTAGGGATAATACCCGTTGCTTCATCCATAGATCCAAAAGAGTAGAGTAATAATACCTAATAACAATAAAAAAATCATTATAATAATCATCTTTATTTCAGAAACCTGCCAAAGCCTGTCCGAAGCCAGGCTGAGAAAGAGGTGAGGGGGAGGAGTAACAAACTCGTAAAAAACCAGGGTTTATCTGGCTCCGGTTAATAGAACCCTGTAAGGGCCCCTGCCAGGGTACGGCGAAGCTGCTGCATTGTAGGACGGATGTTGGATCATCAAAGGGTAGAGGAGGACGCCCTCGATAAAAAATTTTCACGGTCATCCAGGATGGGGGTTGAGGCATTGGACTGGTTCTCCAATACTTTTTAAAAAATCTCAATACTAAAAAGCCTAAGCGAAGCCTCGGAACTTCGGGCGGTTCTATCAATAAACATTCAACTTAGCGGACGCAATGTCACCGTTATAGCCGAATATGCACCTTCCGACGACGAAAAAGTTGCCACTAAACAAAATTTTTTTGAAAAATTAGAGGAAGCTGTAAGAAATATTGGCAATAACAGAGAAATTATTATGCTCGGAGAGCATAATAATAGCTTTAATAGTAGAACTGGGTGTAGGACGGACACTCAGGTAGTAGGCCAATATGGTGAACCAACGACTAACGACAACGGCCACAGACTAGAACTAGGTGAAACCTACAACCTCGAAATCAACAATGGTTTTTATAAACATTAAGATATCCACCGGAATACCTGCATTCAGAATACTCGCAACCTTAAGACAATTATCGATTATGTAATAAGCAAACAAGAGTCGATGTTACGTTGTAATGATGTGCGTGTTCTTCGGGAATCACCTGTGGATCTGATCATTATCTGGTAAGAGCCAAAATTGTATTTCCATTTAAGAACATAGGACGAAATACAAACCTGGAAGATATTGGAAAAATGGAAGTATCGGAATTGCCCAGATATGATAAGAAATAAAGAGACAGGTCCGGAGACTTATAACGGCAGAGAAGAGCAAAATATGGGAGAAAAAAATGTCAAGATGTTAACACGTACAAGTCTGGAATTTCATAGGTGCCCTTAAAAATACAGGAAAGGATAACGCATTTCTGCAAACAATTAATGCAAAGGAGTGGAAAAACTATTATAAGAACCTACTAACAGAAACACGACAAGAGAATCTGGGTGACGATCCTGCAAGTCCAATACAGGTTCACGGGGAAGAAGTAAAGATACAGGTAGAAACGGTAAAAAAGCTATTATGGATCTTAAAAATGCCGAAGCGAATGGGCCAGAGGGCATATGTGCGGAAATGCTAAAAACGACACAGATAAACTGAAGAACAATTTAACATTTATTATTAACAGTTGCCTAAATGATCATCCAGTGCCAGAACCTAGGACAGAAGCTTACATCTCGTCAATGCATAAAAACGGAGATAAGACGAACTGCAACAATTATAGAGGAATTTCACTCACTAGCACCATGAGTAGACGTAATGGAAGGATCTTACGAAACGTAATGAAGGATGACTTCGGGCAGAACGAAGAGGAAGAACAAAGCTGTTTTCGAGCAGGCAGATCGTGCACCGACAATGTTTTATGCCTAAAACAGATAATAGAGAAAAGAGCTGCAAAAAACATAGAAACTACAAATCACATTTGCAGACCTTCAAAATGCTTACGTTACTGTACCAATTTGTAAGCTGTGGGAGACTCTAGAAAGATCAAATATTAATTACACTCTGATTTGTGCGGGTTGTAAAAACACAAGATCATGAATGAAAATGGGAAAATATATAACCGAAGAATTCCCAGTTACCAAAGGACTAAGACAAGAATGCTGCATTGCACCAACTCTCTTCAAAATGTTTGTAGCATGCGCATTAAAGCAATGGAAAAGGAAAGTTTATGGCATGGGTGTTGAACTGGATAAAGGATGTATTTACACACTACAGTTTGCCGATGACCAGGTCGTTATAGCAAATGATATAGAGGACATGCAGTACATGATGAGAAAACTAACAGAATAATACAGCCAGTGGGGACTAACTGTCAATCTAATGAAGACAAGGTATTTATCTGTGGGCGAGAAACCGAACAATCTGGTGCTTGACAACGGAGAACAAATTCCATCTTGCCAAGAATACGTATGCTTGGGTGTTACATTCGACAGCACAGGCACTGACGTCAAAGAGATTGGAAAAAGAATTAGTCGGTGCCTCAACGGCATTCTATGGCGTAAGGAAATTTATAAGAAACGGGAATATAACATATACGAGGCAATGATAAAGAGCACCTTATTGTATGGAGCGGAGACATGGAGAGTGAGTGAAAAGCAGAAGAAAAGAATGGAAGTAGTAGAGATGGAAGCGATGGGAAGATTTTTATGTGCATCCAGAAGAGGCCGAATTAGGAATGAGATAGTAAAACAACGGATGGGTGTGGAAGGATCTACATATAATTCAGGACGCAACTGGCAAACCGCTAACATGGTATGGGCATGTACAGCGAATGCCAACATCAAGACAACCTAAACAAATTCTAGAAAGGCAACCGATTGGTAGACAAAAGAGAGGCATACCCAGAATAGAAGGGCAGAAGACAATCCACAAAGCCATACGTGAAAGGAATTTAACAGCGGATGACTGGGAAGACCGAAAGAGATGGAAAGTAGGCGTCAGACAAGGTCACAAGGCGTTTTCGCACCGGCTTATATATATGTTTCAGAATCGGGAAAGAGTAAAAAACAGTAAATCGAATTTCCGACTAAGAATCCGTTAACTCAAACAACAATCAGCAGTATTTTATCAATTTTTCAAAAAAATCGTTAACTGAGTGTAAGGTTCCAGGCTCCAATCATTCTTTTGGATGGCTTTTGAGATGTGATCATTTTAATACCTTTCGGCAAATGGTTAAACAACCCGACCCACATGTATGTGCTCTTCTCTGTAAGGGTCAATCGATGTGTTGAGAAATCCGCACTCAATGTTCTTGTAATGTAAGTAAGAATTACAAATTTGCGTTTCAAATGCGCTTCTATTCCCAAAAAACCTATGCCTCATAAATGTATAGAGCAAATACAGTTAAAATACCCTCAGCCTTAAAAGCTCCCCTAAAATGTGCTGAAAGTTCATTCTTTTCATTGAAGTAATAATGCGTTTGTGCATCGCAAATAGCTTTTGAAGTTGATTATGTTTACCCCAGAAAATTGTCCAGTATCTTAACACCCACTGAAACTTTGCGAAGCACCCCTTTTTGTGTCTTTTCACTCATGTATCTGCCAGCTGGATAGATAAAGATTTATTTATTCATAAGAAAAATCCGAGGGGCGATGAAGAGTTTCTTACAATTGTAATTTAATATGAAAATAAAAACGTGTTGTGAATAGCAAAATTAAGTAAATAAACGCAATAAAAATGCAAAACACACAAACAAATTATTATTTAAAATTTCTCAGTTGAAACAGTCTAACTGTTTCATGTCGCGTAAGAAAAGTGTGGTCTAAGGTGTAAAATACAATTGGGCATGAGATTTCTTCGAGTTCATTTTGTAGGTAAACGAGCAAGTACTTTCTTGCCTGCAAAAAAAGAGGCATATTACTGAAACTAATTCTATTTTTGATAAGAAACATGATATTCGAACAGTTAAATACAATTACTAGCAAAACTACTTGCTCCTTATTTTTAGGGACTCTTTCAATTTAGCGCCTGTTTTATCAAGAAATTAACCCATTTCCACATCTGTAGTTGATCTGCTACATCAACTCCCGCTATTTAACATCGATTTTTCCACTTTTTTAAATGTATCCAACCCAAAAAAATGTAATATTATCCTCAATGGGAAAATCTGAAACGCCATCTGCTGTCTTACTGAATATATCTGGAGACATTCAAGTGAAATAGTGCCGTTGCACATTAAAAAAACCATACCAGTCCGTTCGTAATGATAATGGCCCTTTTTCAAACCAGCTGACACTCAACATCGAAATTATCGAGCCAATAAAAGAGATTATTTTCGTTCTGGTCCTTTCTACATGCACTTTTAAAAAGTGTCCTAAATTCCCGAAAGCTCTTTTGGTTACCATTATCTAATTTATTACTGCCGCTGTCGTATCCATTTAGTTCTAAGAGTTGGCAAAGCTTTTATGCCGAAAATGAACTGATGCGATATACGGCAATTAGAATTTATGTTATGGATATTTAGGATGCCGAATGCCATTCAATACAGAAAAACTTACTACTCACTTAAGTGTAACTATTTACCACTATTCTTTTAATTACATGTGTCGTAACTGTTTCCTCGATTTTGCGGAAGAATTAACTTTACCAAAAATGTGTGCACAAAGTTTACTTCAAAGATGGTAAATATGTGAAAATCTTTGCAGGCTAACAAGCGGACGTTGTTGTCCCTATAACATAATTTATGATGCAAATCCAATTACAATATAAACTGTAAATGGACCAATCAATGGGATTACGTATTTACAAGTCACCGAGCCGCAATCTGCAATGGAGGTGAAATAAACCGCTGTTGTGTCGATAGCGCCATTTAAATTGACCGTAAAACTAGCGGAAAACTAGCCAGATATCGAAAATGTGTCTACATTAACATCTCCCTATCTCGTCCTGATAATGGGCACGTTTTAGTATTGCACGAAACCTTAATGAAAGCGCTGTATTACCGGCAAATGGCGTTGAAATTCGTGTACAACGAGGGCCATTTCTGTTTACACTGTGTCACTTATTACAATTATTTTCGGGACCTCATGATAATCATACATACAAGAAATGTTTATGGTTCAACAGGTTTACTTGGCTCTGCAAACAATTTATTTGCGAAATTAAAAATTCTTTTTCACTCAACTGATTCTGTTGCTCATAAAAATGTTTCATATTTTTTAATTAAAAATCTTTCTCTTATGTATTCGTTCGCGGGATGCCGTTCCGTACGAAAATTATCAAGCGCTGAGCAGCCAAACCATCTTAAAATCTCCTTTAAGCAAGACGACATATTTTTGGTTCAATCACCAGTCGAAAAAGTTCATTGTTTTCTTCTCATATCTCTTTCTTTGCTTGGAAACAACTTTTTTTTTCGGTTTACTCTTACAATAAGAACTTTTTGGCGCTTGTTATTCTTTGACCTATTCTTTGTATATGGTGGTAAATATACATATTTCAACAGCATTTATATACTTTTACAATGGGGTGTAAATCTAGTTCGCCTCCTCGTGGTGCACCCTGGATAGCGCTTGCCGTGAACTAAATGAACTAGCATTTATTGGCGACCAGACAATATAGACATCAAAATGGCAAATCAAAATTACCAATGTCTTTCTAAGGACCAAATCACAAAATTTGCCAGATTAATAATAAAGGCATAAGTCAAGCATAATGCCAATATTTACATAGAATTCTAAAAGAAAATCAAATTGACATAGTCGCAGAACAGGAAACTTATACAGAAAATGAGCGTCAACTGCAGTGGCGTAAAAGGGTTCCCGGATATGACCTGATCGGAGCAACATACCACAAAACGCACGGTGCGGCTATGTACGCTCGTAGCGATATTGAAAATGTCTCGCTCTGTAATGCAACAATTAATAATAGCATACATGAGATAACTGGCAATGTTGGCCGAGCCACAGTTACCAACATCTACAAGCCTCCCTCTGTAATGTGGCCACAACGCATTACGCAGCTCTTTTCCCATCCTGCTGTATACCTGGGGGACTTTAATAGCCATCATGAGATGTGGAAGTATCGTGACACTGACCCTAATGGCGAAATGTTAGGACAATGGGCGGAGGACAATAACTTACGCCTCATATTTGACCCTAAAGATCGGAATACGTTTAAATCGGGGTTTGGAAACTCGAATACAACTCGGATCTCTGCTTCGTCTCTTCAGACAACAATGGACGACCACTCCAAACTACTCGCAAAGTTCTTAATGACTTTCCTCATAGCCAGCACCGTCCAATACTTGATGAAATCGGAATAAGATTCCCCTAATAACCTCATTTCCACGTCCTAGATGGAACTTTGGCAAAGCAAATTGGGTCTCTTTCTCTGAAAGATTAGATAAATGCGTTGGATGGATTCCACTTACATGCCACAACTACGGAAGGTTTACCAGGGCAATCATAGCCACAGCCAAAAAGTGCATGCCAAGGGGATATCGCAAGATGTATATTCTGGGTTGGAGCAGGACGAGCCAGGAACTATACCAACAGTACTTCGAATCGGACAATCCAGAAATATCACACGAAATTCTCCATAGCCTTGATGCAGCTAGGCGTGAAAAATGGATGAATACCGTTGAGCATCTCGACATTTCTAGGTCCAGCAGACAAGCCTGGTCCTTACTGAGGAGGATGGGAGGTGCTAACTGCAACTCTCGAGAAAACATTCTCATCACACCTAATGCTGTTGCATCACAAATATAGTTAACACATCCAGAGCGCTTAAGGACCGTGGACACACAACAAATATAAAACGTGAGCTTCGAACTCTTAAGTCTAATTGTGCAGAGGAAACACCTTATTCACGACCGTTCACTGTGGAGGAGCTCACAGCTGCTTGTAAGCAAATTAAAGCAGGGAAAGCCCGCGGAATTGATGGAATTCATCCTGAATTAATTTTTCACAGCGGCAAATTTACACGAAAGTGGCTCGCTTGCTTTTATACAGATATTTTAAATAAAGGCAAGATACCCTCGACACTTAAGCAGGTGAAAATCAGTGGCTTCCTAAAACCTGGAAAACCTAACAATAAGCCAGAGAGCTACCGACCTATCTGGTTGCTGATTGTAATTTACAAACTGTTAGAGCGGCTTATCTACAACGGAATATGCTCACGAATCCCAGAGGAAGTACCGACAGGGCAGGCGGGCTTACCACCAAACAGAAGCTGCGCTGATCAGGTCCTATCCCTGACAGCTTTCATTGAGGCTGGATTTCAAAGACAGTTAAAAACATCAGCTGCATTAATTGATCTTACAGCAGCCTATGATACAGTTTGGAAGCAAGTCTTAGTGTCTAAGTTTGCACTGGGGATGGCTTGTCTAAAGACAGTTAAGCTAATTGAGGATATGCTCAGTAACAGAACGTTCATGGTTATCTTCATAAGGGTAAAACTCAAAAAGTAAAATAATGAAGCTGAACAAATGTTTACCTCATGGATCGGTATTGGCACCACTCCTCTTCAATCTGTATATAGCCGACATGTCTGAAACGGTATCAAGGAGATTTGGACATGCAGATGACTGGGCAATAGCTACGCAAAGTAAACACATCGAAGTAGCAGAAACCATTCTTACTGAAGATTTAAACACCTTGGGGCAATATTTCCGTAAGTGGAGACTCCAACCAAGCGCAGCAAAAACTGAAAGCCCATGTTTTCATTTAAATAACAAATTGGCTAACAAAGAACTTGAAGTATTTTTTGAAGAGAAGTTGGTGGGAAGTTGTTGAGTCACCCTGGATAGAACACTTATATAAAAAGCACTTAACAAACGTTGCTGCAAAAGTTAACACCAGAAATAATATACCACAGAAATTGTGTGGTGCCACATGGGGATCTTGGGCGACTGCTTTGAGATCTTCAGCTTTGGGATTGGTATATTCGGCGGCGGAGTACTGTGCCCCAATATCGCTCAACAGTGCACATCCCACTGGTGTATTGCCAACTTAACACTACTATGCGTCTCATATCAGGCACTATCAAATCTACCCCAGTTGACTGGATGCATCTTTTGAGTCATATACCATATCCAGACCTCCAAAGGCAAGATGCGCTTTTAAGGGAATATAGAAAAATAGTGCATGACCCGAACTCCCAGCCAACTCTGATATGAATGATCTGCGAATAAACAGAATTCGATCTAGACACCCCCCTCTGAGGGAAGCTAGTTTACTTCACGCTGAACATTTCAACATCACCGAAGCCTGGAGAGGGAGAAAGCCTGATGATACCGTGCATATCGGAGAAGCCACCGGGTTTTCACCTACCACGAAAAACTTGGTGCACACTAAACCGCATCCGACCGAGCCATGGTATATGCAAAGATTCCCTATTCAAATGGGGAAAAACCAATCCCCACAGTGTGACTGCAGAGCTGATAGACAAACCGTCGGGCACCTTGTGGAAGTAGTTTTACAATGATTTTGATAATGTGACAATTATTACAGAAGAATTGAGAAAACGCAGCGTTTGATCATGTAAATTCGAAAGAAAATTCGCATCTTCAAAACTACGCAACTATAAGCTCCAAAAAAGTTGCCTCATGCTTACAAAAGGTTTCCTGGTCTTCTCATTGCGGCATCACTCTTTTTCTTCTAGTCCTATTCCGTTGTGCCTCTTTCGCTGCTTTTCTCTGAGTGAAACTATATGATGTATTATGCTTTGTCAGATCTGAGCACTTTCTGATGCTATAAAAGTATCATCGGCATATCTTATCTTCTTTTTTGGTGCAGTAGTGTTTTCGGTTTCTCTGCTGCTTCATAGACAAGCATCAGAAAATTAGCTTTATGCATTTTAACTCGAAAAAATATTTATTAAGTTTTACTTATATCAAATAATGTTGAATTGAATTGATCAATTGAATCACATCAAAATGTGTTTGCTTATACTCTCGATTTTAAAAGTTATGTCTTATAAACGATTTTAAATGTTTTTTTAAGAACTCGTTGTGGAATATATCACAAAGCCACAGGAATTCACACACATTTTTCAAGATGAGAAGGGTGAAAAGAATCAAGTCTTGAAACTACTAATTTGTAAACTTAGTAGTTTTTTTAGATACTTTTTTTAATGGTTTCTGAACTGTATTATGAGAACTTTTATACTTCGATAAGACGCCACGTGGAAATATATTGAGCAGTGTACATAGGAATATAGGATATCATGTATCGTTTATGCGTTCCCCAGGGGAACAAGAGCCTTTGGGAAATTATGATTTAGAAGGAGGGCTAAATAGAATTTCTGAAACTTTCTCCCCGACAGCATTAATATCGCTCGCAAATATTACCAGCATGCTTAAATAAATGTCCACCGAATTTTTCTGTAGTAAATCACTTTTTATGCAAAAAACTTGGAAACAGTGGACAAAATCATTGAAAATGTTCGTTATAGTAATAAAAATTTTGATGATAAGAAAAATACAAACAACAGTGAAACAGAAACCTTTTAATGATCTTTACGGATTTTTACTTTCTTTTCAAAAGCTCGTAGTAAATTATTGTGTATAATTTTCATTTGTGCGTGAGTTCATGATATTTATTATGTTTCGTCCAAAATTTTAGTTTTTGTTTATTTTTTCGTTAATTATATAATATATTGTGCTTTCGTATTTTGTTTCGTAATTATAGTCTTCATTCTTTAGACCTTCAGATATCAATGCAAATTTTTCATAATTATACGGGGTAATTCGAACATTTGTGCATGAGTAAAATGTGTGTTTGGTGAGTTTTGTTTGTCTGGTCTCTTATATATTTACGTCGAACAACGTGATATTTTTGCAGCAATTTTTAATAATGTCAGTTTTCTAACGGAACATATACGGGGTGTTAATTTGAAACCTTCCCACCCTTAATACCTTTTTTGCAGTTAGAAATATGAAAAATCCGAGAGACACGTCAATTTTATTTGTAAAGGGGACACTTTAAATAAATATTTTAGCCGTCTTGTTTCAACCCCCTATGAGGGGTAGATGTCACCCTTAGAATCATAATAATTGAAAGATTGTTTTATTTATTGGGGATTCGGTCCGGGCAGTGGTGAAAAAAGAAAAACTTTTTTAACTACGAAGTTTTCGACGATTTATTACCGCCTTCTTCTGGTCTGGAAGCGTTATGTATATAGTAAACGGGGTACAAAACTTAAAAGACATACAGCCTGTCAAATGTGAAGGTGGAAACAGCCATACACACAAACTGATGATGGTGGAGAAAGACACCGAAACGTATTTGTGACATTTTAAATAATAAACAATAAAATTGACTAGAACCCAGGAATTTCTTTTGGATTAAAAGACATATACAGGGTACTCACTGCTAATCATGCTATCAGGCTGTAGTAATGATAGGATTTTGGAGGGTTCCCAAACTTCTCATGAGAAACAATTAGCAGTGAGTACCCTATATATGTCTTTAAGTTTTGTAGCTCATTTACTTCATCGGCCATAGTTGATTGAACTTGTGTAATAAAGCCCTGACTGAAGAAGGCGGTAATAAATTGCCGAAAGCTTGGTAGCTAAAAAACTTTCTCTTTTTTCACCACTGCCCAGACCGCATCCCCAAGAAAGAAAACCATCTTTCAATTATTAGTGCATCGGTCAAGAAAAATATTACATACCTTAGAATCTTAAATGGGAAAGGGGATCAAGTGGAACATCGTTTTAAAGGGCTTTCAATTCTCTTTTAAGTAGTATTCTACTTTGTTGCTTTTTGGCCAGACGTTTCTGACTAATCGCGTTTCAAAGTTGTTTCTTTTTCTATGACTCACCGAATCAGTTTCGGAGAACTTTTTTACCAAATCCAGCACATATCTGTGACTTACTTCATGATTCCGATTTCTTTCATTGAAAATCAGTGCCGTCTTTCGTGCGCACTTTCTAACCTCTCCATAAATGAAAATAATTTCAGTTCTTTCTTGAAAAGAATAAACCATTCTCACACTTAATGCCCTTAATAAAATTTATCACTGAACAGCCCAATAATATTCCTTTTTTGGCTACATCTTTTAAATTTTCTGACCGTTTTTTGGTTAAAAAAACAACGTATTTTTAGAATTTCTTGATAGAATTTAAAGGCTTTTCTGGAATTTCAGCGATAAGACATCGAATGAACGCAAATTCACGAGGTACTCGTAGCACCATCGAAATGTTATTTTCAAATAAAGTTTGAAAAGGTGCCACCCGTGGGCGTAGCGAGTAAAAGGCAGGATGGGTCATGCCACTGAAAAGAGAATTGAAGGTCCTTTAAAACGATGTGCCACTTAACTAGGGGTTGAAACGAAGGTTAAAAATATTAATTTAAAATGTCCCGCTTACAAATAAAATTGACGTGTCTTTCCGATTTAAGGGTGGGAAGTTTCCAAATTTGAATCCAATTGATTCAAATCCAATTGATTATTTTTTTTATGAAGCGGATGTAGACGGTTTTATAATAATTGTTCTTTGAAATAATTGAAAATATTTGACTATTCTATATGTAAAACAGCCGCCTTTTAGTCACCCCGTAAAATATATTTGCTTTATTATCTTTGTTGAATTATTACATTTAGCGGTCAGTTTCACTTTTTATTTTTATTTTCTAGCTCATTTTACTGATTCACTTTTAAATTAACTAGAAAAACCGTTAAAACCAGGCTCAAACGTTAGAACATTTTAAATCTTGAAAAAAGACGATATATGATTTACTTTTATTTGTATATAAATTGAAATATGATGTAAGCCACATTATCTAGTCCTGCAGGGTCATGTTCCACTTCTGCTTGAATCCAGCCAACATCAAACAAACAACAGAACAACAAAAAATCGAAAGCATTGAAAGATAAAAACATCAATAAAGTTTATCGTGTGCTCGAAAAATAACTTTTGCTTTTAGATGGAAGTATAATGAAATGGAAGTTTTTATTTAAATTTATTTTAGTTCAAGAGTAAACTAGAAGTGCATTAGTATGCATTCCGAATCAAACCACTTCGTCTTTTTCTGAAACAACATACACGTTGCACATAAGTTCAGATACGTCAATATATGAGAATGGTCTCGATTTTCTAAAGCTTCCATTTCGGAAAGAGCAAATAACTCTTCCGAGATTTGAATGATGTGCCGTGATAAGATTTCCCCCAAGATACTTTAGGTCAGTGGCCATTCCGCATTGATCCGACCTGCGATTATTTTTATTTCCGGAAAGAGTTTATGTTGATTTGGATTTATACGATTCTCCTTGAGCATTTAGTGCGGCCGTAAATGTTACCAACAAAGAAAATCAATTTAATTTTGCTGTCTCACTTACGTGCTTTCTGTATAGAAATCCGAAAAATTTTACTTTTACTTTGACTGTTATGACAAAAATTAAAACCAGCTGTTAATTGTAAAACAACAACTTTAACTTGAAAGCGATTGTGTAAAAAAATATTCATTCCGATGTATTCCTGGGTTTCAGTCAATTTTATTGTTCACCATTTAAAATGTTACAAATATGTTTCGGTGTCTTTTTCCACCATCATCAGTTTGTCTGTATGAACTTTGGTACGATCGCTAAATTCTTGCATCGGGTTAGGAAGTTTTTCCTGTTCTTCTCTCTTGCCAATTTTGCCTGCAATCTTCCATACGTCCCCCTCAACTTCTCCTCATCCATCAGATCTATTCTGCTTTTGTTCCCAAGCATCTCTCTTCGTTTCGTATATTTTTTCCTGACTGTACTTTAATTCATTTCAATGTATTCCTGGGTTTCAGTCAATTTTATTGTTCACCATTTAAAATGTTACAAATACGTTTCGGTGTCTTTTTCCACCATCATCAGTTTGTCTGTATGAACTTTGGTACGATCGCTAAATTCTTGCATCGGGTTAGGAAGTATCAGACAAACTGATGATGGTGGATAAAGACACCGAAACGTATTTGTAACAATTTAAATGGTGAACAATAAAATTGACTGAAACCCAGGAATACATTAAAATGAATTAAAGTACAGTCAGGAAAAAATATACGAAACGAAGAGAGATGCTTGGGAACAAAAGCAGAATAGATCTGATGGATGAGAAGTTGAGGGGGACGTATAGAAGATTGCAGGCAAAATTGGCAAGAGAGAAGAACAGGAAAAACTTCCTAACCCGATGCAAGAATTTAGCGATCGTACCAAAGTTCATACAGACAAACTGATGATGGTGGATAAAGACACCGAAACGTATTTGTAACATTTTAAATGGTGAACAAAAAAATTGACTGAAACCCAGGAATACATTGGAATGAATTAAAGTACAGTCAGGAAAAAATATACGAAACGTAAAAAAATATGGTTGAGACACTGAATATTATTGGGTGTTTTTCGTGATATTCGGTTGAAGGCTCTTTGAAAGTGCCGGGGGAAGCCGGTGGATAGAATATTGTATGGTATTCATAAGACGAAAGATGAATGAATGGTTAAAAATGCATTTTAATACATTTGGTATTTATTTGAATTCTCAACTCGACTACTCACAACTACGTAGAAAATGTTACAGCTTCATTTTCTCAATTAATCGACTAAGTATCTCAACCAAATTGCCCGTTCAAACCATCACGTATTTTCAATTTAAAGTCGTATGTCAATAATTGTTTAAATTACACCGTCGAGATGAGACTAATCTTGATCGGCTTAAACGTTTCGCATTTAAAACATCACACCGACCACCCAGTTTTTGGTCAGACGATCACACAGAAGTTAATGTATACAAATCTGTGCGATTACGCGACATAATTGCAGTGATTACCAGCTCGACATTTAAAATCACTTTTAAAATAAGCCCCCCCAATTGCAGGTAATTGCTTTGAAATTAAGTGCATTTACTCGGTTCGTGCTTCTATGCAAATATACCTGCTCATACCATTTGAAAAGAGCGCCAGATTAAAGCTATTCGACGATAAATTAAAACAAATGTTTAAATGTGCTTGGGGGGCATTAAAGTCAATTAGCTGCATGACCATGTCGATCTTTGAATTTACTTCATAACGAATTTAGAACAATAACCAGTATTAATAGTCCGTGCCCAATCGGACCTTGCGCTAGAGTGTTTACATGG
Organism: Dendroctonus valens; assembly: GCA_024550625.1. Taxonomy (NCBI): domain Eukaryota; kingdom Metazoa; phylum Arthropoda; class Insecta; order Coleoptera; family Curculionidae; genus Dendroctonus; species Dendroctonus valens. Next base: position 957,718 of record JAJTJO010000284.1, on the reverse strand, counting down.
ATTTACCATGAAATTTAACATTTTTTTCAGATATATTTAGAAATTTGCCGACTACGGAAATGGTATCATGAAATATTGAAATTTATGTGAAAAAATTTCCTGCAAACCTGGCAAAATGACATAGATCGATATGTTCACATCGGTATTTTACTAAATATAAAAAAATGACAAAACAGAGAGCTGAGGAAAGTCATATAGTAGGATAAAATGGAACTCTCACTAAAATTCAGGGATTTATTTTCAATTTTATGCAAATTGCAAAAGATAATTACCAAGGTCAGCACACGATGCAAATGAAAAAGGTAAGACTGCAACTGGGTAACATTAGTAGCAAAACTGACCAACAAGGTAATTTTATGTTCGAGAAAATTTTAAATTTCCAGAATAATCGTCAGTCTGAGCATATTATCAAATTACGGAACTCCTTTAATTAAGCGTTATTAAACATTCTATGAAACGTATTTAAATAGCATTGAACCGATAGGTCGATAGCCTTTTTTAGAAATAAAGCTGTTTACTACTACTAACATTGAACTACCCCATTTTCACATATCAGGATAAATTTTTTCTGCGTATGAGTACCACCTCAACTGCTCTCCTTGATTTCGATTATCTAAATAATCAGGCGCCGATCGTCTTGGATGGAGGCTTTACCTGCAATAGAAAAACACTTATTAGCCAGAATATTAGTATTTTCAAAATTTTATTTTCATTCAAAAATGTTTTTGATTGCGATAAAATATAGGTACACAAATTCAAAATACGCGACCTAATGTACACCAAAAAAATTGTAAAATGATTATATACTTGTACATATAGATTATATATCCATATAAAATTGAAAAACAATTATTCGTCAGTATATTAAAGGCAACATTGTTGAAGAAGAAATCCCGCACTGAAAATGATTCAGGCTGCCTCAAGGATTCTGACAAAACAACAATTATGATCGCCACAGACAATTGCAGATCACTACTGAAGGACGAACAACTCTTCGATTTGGAAAACGCGGCAAGGAGTATTGAATGGGATATAATTGGTCTTTCGGAAGTCAGAAGAAAGAAGGAGGGCCTGCTTGTGTTGCAATCTGGAAATGCTCTATTCTATAAAGGACATGATAAAGACAGTCAAAGGGGAGTAGGCTTTCTAATTGAAAAATCAATAATTCTGTTTAAGATTTGTCGGACATTGTTTCGATTTGTGGTTTATTCTATTTATACTCTTTTTATGTATTGTCGCGCCATCTACCTTGTAACCTGTTTACTTCGCTGGAACTGCTTTGTCGCGAGCAGTGAGGATGGAAAGGGTAGTACGGCACATAATTAGTCAAACATAATCGATCAATACTGTTTGATAATTCTCTTCACTTACAATAAACGTAAAAAACAAAAGTGGTGGTCCTTCGAACCTCAACCTATCCAAATTCCAAAAATCGAAACTACAATGGGAATATCATAGAGAGTAGCATATATTACCCTTAAAACAAATGGAAAATATAAGTTAAAGCTAATACAAGTGTTCTTACCCACATCCACCTACTCAGACGAAGACATAGAGCTAATATACGAAGACATAAGATTGGCAAGAGCACAGAACAAATGTAAATACGCAATAGTTATGGGAGACTTAAACGCCATATCAGGAAAAAAAGGAGAGGCAAAGGAAGAATAGATAGGAAAATATGAATTCGGAACTAGAAATCAAAAGGGTAATATGATGACAAACTTTGTGGCGGAACAAAGATTGTATGCCACGAGCACCGTCTTTAACAAAAAACCACCAAAGAAAATGGACCTGGATAAGTCCAAACGGAGTCACAAAGAACGAAATACACTACAAACTTTGTAGTCTCTTCCCAAACAATAATCCAAGACCATTTCTGAACTCGTTCAATACAGGGAGTGACCATAGATTGGTGAGAGCCAAAATGATCCTGAAAAACCAAGCTTCAGGGAATACGGAAGAAACAACCAAAAAATAGTAGAGACGGAAATGCTCCATCAGAACAGGGAAACATACAAAGGAAAACTACAGAGCCACATAAACAACATATGGACAACAGACGACATCAACCAAGCAGCTGTCGAATGCTGCTTGATTGAAGTCGTTCAGAGAATCTTGAAAAATCGGTCTAAAAATGAATAAAACAAAAACAAAGATAATGAGCCAGGACCAAGTTCAAATAACAGTCAATGGGCACATATTGGAAAATGTTCAAGTCATATACTTAAGGATAAAAAGATACCACAATACCTTCGAACAAGAATATTTGAACAGTGTGTAATACCGGTGATAACAAATGGATCACAGACCTGGACTCTCTCAAAGAGAATGGTGAATAAATTGAGGACAACACAAAGAGCCATGGAAAGAGTTATGATGGGCGTAACACTAAGAAACAGAAAGAGAAACGAATGGATTGGACAGAGAACAAAGGTCGTAGATATAGTGGACAAGCATGAAGTGGAATTTTGCAGGAAATATAGCCCGATTTACATACGACATATCGAATAGCCGAATAATACGCTGGGATGGAAAGAGAGGAAGAGGAAGACCAATTATGCGATGGTATGACGATATAAAATGAGTGGCAGGATTTGGATGGACGAGAACAGCGCAAAACAGAGAGAACTGGAGGAGAGGAAAGGAGGCCTATGCTTAATACTGGGCGCAATAAAAGGCTTCATGATTGTTGAATACGCAAAAAAGTTGCACAAATACAAAATATCTAAGTAAGTAAAGTAAATACGTTAAAGTATGTATATTTTTGAGTAATGAATGAATTCATGTATAATATAATTGATATATTTATACAGGGTGATTCAAAAGTGGCGCCATTTCTTTTGAGGGGTTATAGGTGCTCACTTGGAGAGTACGAGAAAAATATTGAAAACATTTTTTTCCAAAATTTCTAGAAGATATTAACAGTTGAAAATTGAATTTCAACTTTGTTATTAAGTATTATTTTAAAATAGTCCCATGTTTGCTTGGTAGCCTTTTGGAATACTTAACCATTTGAAAAGAAAAATTACGATCTTTGCTTCAAATTACGAAAATTTTTGATATTAAAAAAGACTTCTACAATTTTTTGATAAAATGTCAACCGGCAATGATGTTTTTTGTCATTACCAGATAGTTACAGGTAGACAGCCTTTGTCAATAATAACAAGTATTTGTCAATCTGTGACTTACTTTGAAGCTTCTTTCACAAAATGTACACCAACATCAAATTTGCGGATATGTGATTAGTTATGGGAAAATGCCACATTAACATAGCAGAAGGTGTTACTTACACCAGCAAAAGGCTAGAGACACTGGACGATTGGCTTCAGGAATTGACGTAGATTGTGGACGATCTAAAGGTGCTCGGGTTCCAGACACAGAGGCACAAGTATTGGAGATAATTGCAGCAGAGCCTTCCAGGAGTGCTCGGAGCATTGCACAACCACTGACACTTTCCCAGGCACCAGGTAATTGTCCCTATAATTCCCCAGAGGAAGGGCCACATTCCTACCATGTATGTAAGATACCCAGGACACAAGGACACATTAACTCTCTGATCTTCCGAACACCGGTACAAATTGAGCAGGAGTTAATTAACCGAATACGAAAAGCTGATCAAAAGGTGATCCCAGACTGCGGCGAAGAGTGCACAATAAAGTGATTTGGGAACAAACATGTCTGGAGTTAAACGGGCACAACTTCGTCAACCTCTTGTGATTTAACAACTTAATTGTATTTTATATGATTAATATTAATCATTGATACATAACCTGACACAGGAGATGTTTGTTTACATGTGAGGCGAGTTTAGGTATATCACTCATCTGCCGCAAAAAGGATGGCAGCACCGACAGCATATTGACAGAGTTATCCTAACCTCAAAATATTTCTATTGCTTTCTCTTTCTTTGTTTATTCATGGTTACTACAATTTTCAATAATTAAGAAGTAACAGGTGTTTACGTAATGTTAATTAGGCAGATTACCTTGAAAAGCATCGTTGCCGTAATTCTGATCTAGTTTTTGGCAAATATCTCAGTTTTTGATCAGAGTTAATTTTTTTTACTATTTTTCCTGTACTCCCATAACACCCTCAGGCAACACCTCCAGAGGAATGACGCCACTTTTGAATCAAACTGTATTAAATGGCAATAATATGGACTTTTTTGTAAACGTGATAATTCCATCCTTTCCGGTTCTGATATTGAGTACCTAAATAGCGACTTAAAGAACGCTTGTTACCAGAAAATATTAGGTTCATCTCATACAACTTTCTCGTACGACATTTGCAAAAATTTTAAATTAATGGTTTGTTACTTACTTGGTTAATATAATTAGACTTTTTCAAATAATTACTTCAGATAAGCGAAAACCAGTTAAAATATTTTTATTCTCCACACCTCCGCAACCAGCACAAGCCTTCAAATAAAGTTCTTACATGACAGGTCCCTAACTGTCTGGGCCCTTTTACGTGAAAAATCCCATACCTAACAATGCTTCTGTCGCAAAATCCAAGCCGTTCCCCATAGATTTGCCATAATGCAAATCGGGTCGGTTGCCTATGCATAACATAAAGTTTCAAAGCTTGTCAAATAAGATAAAAGCAACTTTATTCAAATAGTGCTATAGAAGGAACGGCTTGCGTTCAAACTGGAGGGCGAAAAAATTCGTTGGGCAGGACAAATGACATGCTTTAAGGGCACTTAAAGTTTATAGGGACGTGAATGAAAATCACTGGTTTAAACTTTTAAAATCTAAGACAACTATATGCATATTTATACCTAGATGCATATGAAGTTAACTTTATCGGCAATCCGATTTAAATCTGACTGAAATTGTTTCACAAATTAATACTCAGCGCTTCAAGTGTACGCTTAAGAAACGCGATATTCTGGATTTCCATGCGAATTTCTCAAATTTCCATACTGATGCGCCACGTAAACGTACCGTTTCTTAAAATGTAGCAAACAGACTGTTACCATATAATGTAGAATGGAATCGTAGTGAGGACAGCATATGTGTGTCGATACTTCAAATACTCCGCTCTAGATTTGAAAGTTTTCGCTTAAAACCAAGCGGTTTGCTGAAAGTTTAGGCAATGACTCGCTCATTTCAATAATTCAAATCATTCTCGTGTGGAAAACATCGAATTCGCAACTTTAATGTGGGAATACTGAAAGTTGAATAATTTGTTTGTTATTCGACTTTCGGAGTGATCAGTGTAAAGTGCATCCAGATTAGCGTTTTATTTGCCTTCAATTCAACATTTCTAGGGAGCTGACGCTGCTAAAAGCAATTAACTTATAGGGTTTTTAATTATTAATTTCATTATTATTTCATATTTTCACTGATTGTATTGCTTGTATAATTTATACTCAAAATACAATAAATATCCGTTAAAGATTAATAATATGTAACAAGTATCGATTTTTGCAAGAAAAGTACATACGTACAGAGTTTCTTTGTTGGGGGAACTAAACTAATCAAAATTCTATCATTCTTTCGGGAAAAGTTGGAATGTCTGATATGCTGTAGTTTTCTCATAACCAGAAGAACATCAGCGGGCAGTCGGTTTTCGCATTCGAAGTTCATACATAACTGCTATAAAGAAAATGGATGACATTCAAGCAATAAATGTACGAATTTCGGTTCAGTAGGTGGACGTGTTCGGAATATTCTCTCGATTGAAGTTATATTGTGAAGAGTGAAAAAATTTGTTTGATCCTGAACCATTAGCAAAGTTTTTCCTAAAATATTAATTTGGGATTGCGGTTTGCTTAATTTTTTAACTTTGGCGAATTTTTAGACTCTTGGCTATTTCTGAATCTTAATTGGATTTAAAGCGCACACAAACTAACGACTTTCGATATTCATACGAAAATTTCGATTTTCGCGAATATCGAAAACGACTACAAGACCTGACGTGTATTCCGGGCCAGATTGATACTGTCGAAGCTCTAGAGCATGCGGTAAAAGGTCTGACCAGGAATATACAACGGACACAGCAAGCTTTGGCCAAAAAAGTTCCGAACAGACCGCGGCGCGACAATCTTCCTGAGGAAATTCTGAACCTTATTAAGGCGAAAAATCGAATCAGGAAGCGTTGGCAGCGATTCAGGCAACCTGCCGATCGCATAATGGCAGCAGAGCTTGCACGAGACATACAGCGCGAAATCTCCGCATACAGGAATTATACCTGGGCGGAGAAACTGCGAAATTTGACTCCCCGTGACAATTCCCTGTGGAAACTGTCGAGAAGTCTGCGAAAAGGCTATGAGCAAGTCCCCGCTCTTGAAAAAGAGGGGCGGAGTTATATTACCACCAGTGACAAGTGCGAGCTGCTCGCCGACTTTTTGGCAGAAGTACACAAGGTCCAACCAGCCCTTCAGGATAACGAAATTCAAAGACAGACCGCTGTTTTTGTAGAACGGAAGTATCCTATACCACCCTCGATTTTGCATTCCTATATAACAACCCCGTCGGAGATACAATCGTGTCTTCGGCGCCTCCCTAGCCGAAAAGCCCCCGGGCCAGACGGCATCCCTTACCTACTCCTCAAAAACTTACCGCGGAAAACTATTGTGCTAATAGTACAAATAGTCAACGCAGTCCTTAAATTGCAGCACTTCCCACAGGACTGGAAAAACGCTGTAATAATCCCCATTTTAAAGCCGGGCAAAAACCCGACCGAACCCGCCTCTTATAGGCCAATTTCCCTCTTGAACACCCTCGGCAAATTAACCGAGAAGGTCATCCATTCGAGATTACAGGCAGCAGCCGAGCTTCGAAGTTTAATCCCGGATGAGCAGTTTGGCTTCCGACCAAGACACAACACAACGCTGCAGACTGCTAGGATCGCAACGGATGCCTATGCAGCATTTAATAAGCTTCAAAGTACGGTTATGCTGCTTCTCGACATGCAAAGGGCCTTTGACACAGTCTGGCACACAGGCCTGCTGTACAAGTTGTTTGCCGTGCATTCACTGCCACTCTACCTAGTTTCCCTGATAGCGTCTTACCTAAAAAACCGTTCCATCCAGGTGAAAGTGGAGAATTCCACTTCTGCCAAAAGACGCATCGCGGCAGGAGTACCACAAGGAACAGTGATTTCGCCGCTGCTGTATACATTGTACACAGCAGACATTCCAAAACTTCCCACTACAAAAATAGCACTATACGCTGATGATACGGCTATCTATGCATCGTCTTTTTATGCTCAGGCTGCGAAATCTCGCATTGCACGTCACCTGAGTTTATTGACGCCGTATTTTGACAAATGGAAACTTAAAGTGAATCCCAGGAAGACGGAACTTATTATCTTTTCGCGCAAATTCACTAACAACAAAATCTTATCACCACTCGTGGTCCAAAATACTCCTATCAAACCAACAAAAGAGGTGAAATACCTGGGATTCAAACTAGACGCCCGACTCCATTTCAATAAGCATGTTGACTATGCTGTACAAAAGACTGCCATGGCCCGAAGAAAGTTGTACTCTCTTCTGGCGCCAAATTCTTTCCTATCACCTCGAAATAAACTTCTGCTCTACACCTCCACCATAAGGCCCATACTGACCTACGGATCCCCTGTCTGGCACTCTGTCTGTGATTCCACGAGACGACGTGTTCAAAGGACCCAAAATAGGTTCCTAAGAGGCGTCCTATCGGCTGACAGATACACCAGAATAACCGAAATGCACGAAGCTACAGGGATGGCCTATATAGCCGACTATATAGATACCATCGCTGAAAAATTTTATCATAGCGGAGTGCAAGGCTCAGTCCTCACGCGAAATATCACCCAAGTAAGAGCAAACGACCGCCCAACCCATGGTCCCCTGTATAAGCGACTTCCCATATTTTATGAGGATTTTGTCCCTGACAGTACGTGACGACAAACAAACATTGCCTGCCAGTTGCAGACAGTCGTTTCTAGCAGGCTGGAAACGCACAAATCCAACATAACGTGACTTGACGGGTTCGTCCTGCCTCGTCCTGGCTGGTGCTGGCTGGTCCTTGCACCGATCGGGGCGGGGGCGGAAGGATTTGGTCATCTAGTTGAAACTGCCGGCGGTTAACGCCACGGCTGACAGTATCAGGCTTAAAGGTCGAAGCAAAAGGGGTTTTTGGCTTCCCTTCAGGAAGACCTTTTTTCCTTAATGAATGCCCCTCGAATAAAACCAAAACCGCCACTTCAAGACTATCTCCTGACGTTGTCGTGCGTATGGCTAGCTCGGGAATGTCCATGTTAGGGCACTGCCCAGGTAATGGACGACTTAGCGCGCCTATTTAGATCATGGGCAGAGAGCAAACGGCCGAACATCTGGCTAGACACGGGAGTTATGTTTGTTATCTTTGTTTGTGAATTTTGTTAATGGGAATGTTCAATAAATTTTATCTATCTATCTATCTGAATCTTAACTTTTCAAAGCCGATTTTCTCATATCCCGGCTCGGTATCAGCAAACGGATTCCAAAGATCCATCAAGAAGGTTTTCATTAATATAGTGTGCTGGTTTGCTTGTATTGCCATCGCTGCTGCCGTCACTATGAATTTTTGAACTTTGAAGAATTTTCGGTCGTTTGGCCATTTCTACATCTTAACCTTTCAAAGCGGATTTCTTCATAACCCGGCGCGATATGAGCAAAACGATTTCAGAGATCCATTAAGAATGTTTTCTTTAATATAGTGTCCTGGTTTGCGTGTATTCCCATCGCTACTGCCTTCACTTTCAATTTTTGAACTTTTCAAAGCGGATTTCTTCATAACCCGGATCGGTATAAGCAAACGGATTCCAGAGATCAAGGAGGCTTTCTTTAGTATAGTGCACTGGTTTGCTTGTATTCCCATCTCTACTCCCTTCACTACGAATTTTTGAACTTTGAAGAATTTTCGATCGTTTGGCCATTTCTTATCATTTAAAAGCGGATTTCTTCATAAACCGGACCGGTATCAGCAAACGGATTCCAGCAATCCTTCAAGAAGGTTTCCTTTAATATAGTGTGCTGGGTTGCTTGAATTCCCAATGCTTCTGAATTCACTGTGAATTTTTGAACTTCGAAGAATTTTCGGTCGTTGGCCATTTCTGCATCTTAACCTTTAGAACCGGATTTCTTCACAACCCGGCCCGATATCAGGAAACGGATTCCAGAGATCCAGGAGGCTTTCTTTAGTATAGTGTGCTGGTTTGCTTGTATTCCCATCTCTACTCCCTTCACTATGAATTTTTGAACTTTGAAGAATTTTCCGTCGTTGCCCATTTCTGCATCTTAACCTATCAAAGCGAATTTCCTCATAAACGGCCCGATATCAGCAAAGGGATTCCAGAGGTCAAACAAGAAAGTTTTCTTTAATATAGTGTGTTGGTTTGCTTGTATTCCCATCGCTATTGTCTTCACTATGAATTTTTTAAATTTTAAGAATTAAGAATGTTCGGTCGTTGGCCATTTCTGCATCTTAACATTTCAAAGCGGATTTCTTCATTACCCGGCCCGATATCAGCGAAGGGATTCCAGAGATCCATTAAGAAGGCTTTTTTAATATAGTATCCTAGTTTACCATTGCTACTGCCTTCACTTTGAATTTTTGAACTTTGTGAAGAATTTTCGGTTGTTGGCAATTTCTGCATCTTAACATTTCAAAGCGGATTTCTTCATTACCCGGCCCGATATCAGCAAACGTATTCCAGATATCCATTGCGAATATTTTGTTTAATATAGTGTGCTGGTTTACATGTATTCCCTGCCTTCACTATGAATTTTTGAACTTTTAAGAATTTTCGGTTGTTTGGCCATTTCTGCATCTTAACCTTTCAAAGTGGATTTCTTCATAACCCGGCCCGATATCAGCAAACGGATTCCAGATATCCATAGAGAAAATCTTCTTTAACACACGGGCTAGTTTTCTTGTATTCTGAGCGTTGCTGCTGTCAATATGAATTTTCGAACTTTGACGAATTTTCAGTCGTTTGTCCATTTCTGCACTGTATTTTTTCAAAGTGGATTTCTGCAAAAACCGGCAGGTATCAGCAAATCAATTTCAGCGATCCATAAACAGGGTTTTCTTTAACACATGAATAATGATAATAAAATTTTCCTTTCACAGCTTTTTTTGGAATTCATAAAAAATCAACCAAATTTCATACGGAAAATATGATCGGCCATAAAAAAATCGATTTGATCGATCGAAAAACGATTAAAGATCTAAATTACTCAAAAGACATGAGATATAAGACCATATACTTTTTTCTGTCTGAGCTACCCAATATTGCCCAAAGACTGATTTAAACGTTGACCAAGACTGTTCAATATGTTTAATACACTTGTTGCTTATCTCATAACTTAAATTGTGTCCAAGAATAGAGATATGATTCGGTAAAAATTGTTCAAATTTGATCTTCGTGGTAATTAAAAGATTTTCTTAATGAAAACAAGCGCCATATTCTAAATTGCCAACTATGCAAAACTAAAATAAGAGTTTTAGAAAAATTGTCTACTTTTACAAAATAAAAACCAACCGACAAACAAATCCTCTTCCCGAAACCTCCAATTTCGTTTAGTACAAGTTTGGTTTACTATCAGACAGCCAACATTTACTTTTGTTATTGGCGAATGGAACGTTCACATCACTGGATTTCGTGTCGAAAGTCCCGTATTTTCTATTCCCGTTGACAAGTTTCATTTAGCTTTACGTGTCCTTTATTGTGAGGAACTCACATATGTAACCGTTGCTGCAGGATTGCGTTTTCAAAGTTCTATATAAATGGCAAGAGATGAATCCCGATTTGAAATTAAAAATCGTCAATGGTAACTGCGTGTAGGAAAATGCTGGAAAAAATTGTGTACATTATGTTGGTATCTGAGTGAAGGCGTCGTCGACTATTCCGCATTAAGTTACTCGGTTCGGAGCTAGATAGATAGATAGATAAAATTTATTAAACATTTACATTACTAAATTCACAAACAAAGTTTAATCAAAAAACATAAGTCAGTAAAATGTCCCATGTCTGGCCAGATGTTCGGCCGGTTGCTCTTTGCCCATGATCCAAATAGGCGCGCTAAGTCGTCCATTACCTGGGCAGTGCCCTAACATGGACATTCCCGAGCTAGCCATACGCACGACAACGTCAGGAGATAGTCTTGAAGTGGCGGTTTTGGTTTTATTCGAGGGGCATTCATTAAGGAAAAAAGGTCTTCCTGAAGGGAAGCCAAAAACCCCTTTTGCTTCGACCTTTAAGCCTGATACTGTCAGCCGTGGCGTTAACCGCCGGCAGTTTCAACTAGATGACCGAATCCATCCGCCCCCGCCCCGATCGGTGCAAGGACCAGCCAACACCAGTCAGAACGAGGCAGGACGAACCCGTCAAGTCACGTTATGTTGGATTTGTGCGTTTCCAGCCTGCTAGAAACGACTGTCTGCAACTGGCAGGCAATGTTTGTTTGTCGTCACGTACTGTCAGGGACAAAATCCTCATAAAATATGGGAAGTCGCTTATACAGGGGACCATGGGTTGGGCGGTCGTTTGCTCTTACTTGGGTGATATTTCGCGTGAGGACTGAGCCTTGCACTCCGCTATGATAAAATTTTTCAGCGATGGTATCTATATAGTCGGCTATATAGGCCATCCCTGTAGCTTCGTGCATTTCGGTTATTCTGGTGTATCTGTCAGCCGATAGGACGCCTCTTAGGAACCTATTTTGGGTCCTTTGAACACGTCGTCTCGTGGAATCACAGACCGAGTGCCAGACAGGGGATCCGTAGGTCAGTATGGGCCTTATAGTGGAGGTGTAGAGCAGAAGTTTATTTCGAGGTGATAGGAAAGAATTTGGCGCCAGAAGAGAGTACAACTTTCTTCGGGCCATGGCAGTCTTTTGTACAGCATAGTCAACATGCTTATTGAAATGGAGTCGGGCGTCTAGTTTGAATCCCAGGTATTTCACCTCTTTTGTTGGTTTGATAGGAGTATTTTGGACCACGAGTGGTGATAAGATTTTGTTGTTAGTGAATTTGCGCGAAAAGATAATAAGTTCCGTCTTCCTGGGATTCACTTTAAGTTTCCATTTGTCAAAATACGGCGTCAATAAACTCAGGTGATGTGCAATGCGAGATTTCGCAGCCTGAGCATAAAAAGACGATGCGTAGATAGCCGTATCATCAGCGTATAGTGCTATTTTTGTAGTGGGAAGTTTTGGAATGTCTGCTGTGTACAATGTATACAGCAGCGGCGAAATCACTGTTCCTTGTGGTACTCCTGCCGCGATGCGTCTTTTGGCAGAAGTGGAATTCTCCACTTTCACCTGGATGGAACGGTTTTTTAGGTAAGACGCTATCAGGGAAACTAGGTAGAGTGGCAGTGAATGCACGGCAAACAACTTGTACAGCAGGCCTGTGTGCCAGACTGTGTCAAAGGCCCTTTGCATGTCGAGAAGCAGCATAACCGTACTTTGAAGCTTATTAAATGCTGCATAGGCGTCCGTTGCGATCCTAGCAGTCTGCAGCGTTGTGTTGTGTCTTGGTCGGAAGCCAAACTGCTCATCCGGGATTAAACTTCGAAGCTCGGCTGCTGCCTGTAATCTCGAATGGATGACCTTCTCGGTTAATTTGCCGAGGGTGTTCAAGAGGGAAATTGGCCTATAAGAGGCGGGTTCAGTCGGGTTTTTGCCCGGCTTTAAGATGGGGATTATTACAGCGTTTTTCCAGTCCTGTGGGAAGTGCTGCAATTTAAGGACTGCGTTGACTATTTGTACTATTAGCACAATAGTTTTCCGCGGTAAGTTTTTGAGGAGTAGATAAGGGATGCCGTCTGGCCCGGGGGCTTTTCGGCTAGGGAGGCGCCGAAGACACGATTGTATCTCCGACGGGGTTGTTATATAGGAATGCAAAATCGAGGGTGGTATAGGATACTTCCGTTCTACAAAAACAGCGGTCTGTCTTTTGATTTCGTTATCCTGAAGGGCTTATCCTGAAGGGCTATCGGTTCGGAGCAATTTTCCAACTATTTTTATTTTCGCTATTAAAACAGCGACATAATAATGTCTATGAATATTTTTCATTTTAGTAGTAAATAACTTTAATATAGTAAGACAATGCTGACATCCTCATGTCTTCATTCCTTTTCATTTTTAAGTAAACCACCTGTGTGTATACATTTATTTTGTTTCGTTTAACCGACCTTATAAACGTCCGCGTTAAATTCTGCCTAAATAAGTTTTGTATACATTTGTTTTCACGCTCTGGGGACTGATTTTTTGCAGTTTATACACCGGAGACGGTGTTTCCTTCCTTATGAATGTCAACATTGGAAAAGGGGAGATCTCTGGATAATAAAATGCTTTGTCAACACTCACATCACTCTGTGAACATGTCAACGCCTCCGTCAACCAGCCTAATATACAAAACGACGTTATTCGGTGCTGTACAGTGGGAAACCTTAAGCAATTCAATGCACAAAATCAGCTTTTTAAAATAATTATAAACATGAATAGAAAATTAAATAGTTTACAAAAGTAAAGAAGATTATAAGATACATAATTTTATGTAATGCCAACCGGAATTTTTTGGTTTTTCACCCATTTGTGCGAAACTTCTTTGTTTTCGAGTTTCCCAAATGAAACTGTTTATTACAATATCACTTCATTTGCCAAATTAAGGCAATAACAATTGTATACAAGTGTGAAAAACTGCATGATGTTTTACCGTTGAAACAAGTAGAATACTGATTAAGAGAGTTAAGTTGTAAGGCAAGAACGACATCAAGCCGACGCAAATTTTATAAATAAACTACTTAACACAATGAACGTTACACAAAAATGGGGTTTTTCGGATCTCAACAGCAAAAGTTTAACGATAAACCAAATAGCTCAAAGGAGTTTTTGAACTTTTCGGCCATCTCTCCTATTGATAGCATGCTCTCAAAACAGCGATAAGTTTTTTAATCTTGAAGCGATTTTCACCAATCCGGTCTCTCCTTCTCAACCTTATGCTTATGGTACTTTCATCCAAATTCCTACTGTAAATTTTTCAGATTGGATATACAATAGATAAATAGGTACTTTAACAATATTTTTTTTAAACACATTTTTAATGAGATGCCGGAGGGTTAAAAAAATTCAGGTTTAGAAGATGACAAACACCAATACCGTTTCAAAAAATGTTAAAATGTCACTTCTTCACCTTACAAGGCAGTTTCAACATTTATGAACAATCGGCTACAATTCGGTAAAAAGCAAATGCAAATCAGATACAGGGTTCACGAGAAGAGTGACTTCAAACTTTGAATTATGCCCGTTCCCTTAATTTTGCCGATGTGTATAACAAAAATGCCATACATTGGAAATAAATTTGTAATAAAAATGAAAACAAAATGTGTTTATAAGTTTAAGTAACAAAATAAGTTTTACAATATATTTTGCATTAGGAATATATAACGTTTCTAAATGAACCATCTGCTTCAGAAGTACCGCCATGAAAAGACAGTACCCACGTTCAAGTAAAATATTTGCTACTGGAGCATGAAAATGCTTTGTTTTTTTGTGCATATTTTGGCAAAACTTTGTTTTCTTATCGAAATTTGTACCTAAACAATTCTCATACTAAGTGAGACCTAATCCTATATACTATATATTTATTTTGCATACTTGAACCACTGCGATATTGGAGAAGCTTGAGTATGAAATATTATGCCTGGCATTGATGTTTTGCCGAAAATAACACCCATGAACCATTTCACATTGTTAGCGTCATCATCAATAAAAAGAAGGGTGGATGTTTATTTGTTTGAAATGTTGAATGAAAAACCAGTTGAGGCCTAGTTTTCGTAAGATCCCAATCTGTTTGCCGCCTTCTGGCTGATTTGCATGTTGCTGCCTATGCTACATTTATTTTCTGTTATCGACGATATTTCGATGCATGATACAATTTTAACCCCATATTCTATTTTCAATTTAAATGCGTCATAGCACCCTATAGTAAAATGGTTTGAAAAATACACTATTAAGCAAAAAGAACTACTCCAATGCGACACCATCTTACAAATAACTTCTTTAATCAAAATTGCATTAATTAAATTTGCTCTTTGAACTAAAACACAAGATCAAAACCACCTGAAAAGATTTGAGAAAAATTCCACAGCAGAAGAAATCAGTTACGTTGAATTCGTGTCTGCTTCAGCTACTAAGTGATCTGCTTTTTGTGTTTGCACTCTTCAATGGATCATTGTGTTCGTAATAATCCCTCAGCTATTTACCACTGTGCTGGACAAAACTCAAAATAATCCAGTCAGTTCTTCAGGAATTTTTCGCCAATGAAATTGCGCCCTACTTCGTGATACCCCAAAAAACAATAACCCCGACCTTCCTACGGAATAACGGACCGGATTAGGCCCCTGCAATATTATTTCGACCTTAATTTCTCAGGCTTATGAATGCCATCGAGCCGGGCAAAAGTCATTTTAAAGGACACGAAAGACTAATTTCGGCTCTTGGATTGATTTTGTGGCGATCCTTGTCAATAACTTCAACGCGTAGCCTGATCTTCAATCGTCCTGAACGGATCCAATTTTGTTATACTCCGTCAATTAGTGCTGCTCGACTTGAGTTCGCTAATTCTCCCAGCTTAGGAAAACGTTGCCAGATTTATAAAAAAAAACAGATAAGTCAAAGATATAAAGTAAGATTTAAAATAAACTGGCGAGTTAATAAAGTAATTAGATCCCTGTGCTCCCGTGTGTCTTACACAATTACAGAGGTATCAATGAGAGGAGGATCGGAAAAAAATCTGATTCCACCAGAATTGATTATGGCTCTTACTCTGAAACTCTTATTTTTAAGGGATATTAATTCAAATCCCTGCAAACTTTTGTATTTTAAACGCATGTTTTTGCCTTATGAACTGAGTTAGGAGCTATCGCCTTGTAAATTTAAACAGCAGAGATGACAAAATCCGATTTTACGCTGATATTGAGTGCGGTTTCCTTTCTCCACATGAATAAAACAGGAAAAACCGAAAAATCGCATATATGCAATCTGTTTGTGGCTTTCATGGTAATTGCGACAAATTGGCCAAACTATTACTGTCCAGTATGATTTATTTCACAGAGTTCCGAATTACAATTGCGACAATTAAACGTATTTTACATTGAAATATCCTATCAATTTGCCATGTCATTTATTACCGTGAAAAATTGTGGTGCATTAAATAATTCACATTTGAAAAAAAATTCTCCTCAAATTTTATTAGAATTGTTTTCAACTTTTGTGGCTCAGTTTCGTTTTAGGGTCTACCTGAGCTGAGATATAGACATTGAAACTGCAAAGTGCTTAGTTGCAATCACTGATGCGATAAAAATAATTCTTAAAACAAAAGAAAAACGATGATATTCAAATTGATTTTAAAAAATCAAATGGGTATTTGTATGTCACTTATATTTTGGTCTTTGGAAGTATAGATAGAGAGTAATTCATAACAAATTTAAAGCCACCATTATCATATTTTTATATGAAATATGTTAATTTTTAATTCAACTTTATATTTCGCATTGATTTCGAATTATTTCTTGCATAACATACTAGTAACTAAATTTAGTAGTTTTTATGTTTGTAAATGTAAATGTTTCTAGCAGTATCAGCGGCATAAGCGAGAATAAATGGCACAAATGTGAAGTTGAATTACGTTTAAAATAATTAATTATGTCATTCCGTTAATCCAAGAAGAAAATAACAAAATAAACGTTTCATAAACAAACATGTTTCAAATATATACAAATAATACAAAAATCAAACAGCCACTTATAAATGTTAAACAAAAGATGTCATTTTCAAGTTAAACAAGTTTTATTTGAACACGGTTTTGCGATGGTGAAAGCTTGATAGATAGTGAGAACAATAGTAAATTCAGAATTAATATAGACTATGAATCAAACGGTGCATAAACAACACGTACATGATTGTGCAGTTGAGTTCGTTGCTTCTCTTGCTACTGCGGATATAATGACATAGAAATGATAAAAATAAAATACAGACCGAAAATAATAATAAAGAATAGAAGCTCAATAATACAAAACGTTTTTAAAATAAAAAAAAATGGCTACTCTGCACGAAGGAAAACTCCCTGAATTTTGAGCTGCACTTTTCGTCGTAAGTCGTGTTTGGACTCAGTTTCAAGTTCATTTCGTCAGCATTCAGAAAAACGTCTAGATTTTCAAAAATTCGTTAAATAATCAATCAAATTCCCACTAGTTTCCCAATTATTTGATGATCGCGATTCACTCAA
This sequence comes from Dendroctonus valens, assembly GCA_024550625.1. Classification (NCBI taxonomy): domain Eukaryota; kingdom Metazoa; phylum Arthropoda; class Insecta; order Coleoptera; family Curculionidae; genus Dendroctonus; species Dendroctonus valens. The sequence goes on along the minus strand of JAJTJO010000284.1, from coordinate 940,448 downwards.
ACTTTTAATATGCATTCTACGACAGATACATTAAGTATCTTTCAGCCCAACTAATGGTTTGGAAACAACAATTTATAACCGTGCAATTCTCATTAACCTGATCAAAAATTTGTCGAATTTCATATTTTATTTCCACTTTTAATGTTTCTAAAAGCGTGTTCACACTGTGACATCTAATGCCGTGACAGTAGCTAGTGTCATGGTGTCGTATACCAAACCATGTTGATATGTGACTCTAACGTCGACACACTGTGTCCTTCAACTGTCCAGACAATGACACTGCTGTGGACGACATTATGTGTCACGACATTACTGTCACCTTGTGAACGAGATTTAATCCGATGGTTTGTTTTTGTACTCGTTCTTTCAAATATCTACACACAAAAAATCTAAGGGAGTCAAATCGGGTGAGCGAAGTGGCCATTCTATTTCTCCCTATCCATATCCAATAGAAATTGCTGTGATCGAAACAGAGTAGGGAAATTTACGATAACATTTTTAATTTATAAGGATATCAGTAAAATGATATTGAACTTTCATATGTTACGAATACTATTTACAACGCAATTGTAAAAAAATGTCCTGGATATATAATTTTAGTGATGTTTGTACTGCTCGGGAAAATGAGACTAGCTGCCCCGCTGGGGGGCGTATGGTGATAATACCTGGGGCAACTTGTCGCTAATAAATGAAGTTGATTATTTTATAAAAATCTACAGTGGTTTATTTAATTATAGTTTTTAAAATCATTCAACAAAAGACAATTCTGAACATAAGGTCAATGAGGTTAGTAGTCATCAACAGAATCACAATTCAGCCATACGTAGAATGGGTTCCCATCTGTGCAACTTTCATGAGCCCTGAATTTGCACCTGACGCATTGCAACCAGTCTACCATTGAGGAACTGTCAGGTCCATGGCACACGATGCAGAATGTTTCATCATCACTTACCATTTCTTCGTCGATGAGGTTTAATTTTTTATCTGTTATTCTTTCTGTGGTTACTTTTTTCTCGGTTTCACTTCCAAAAACTTTTTTCTTAACTTGTTTTACCTTTGGCAATTTTGAAGCTGCTATTTCATCTTTTAGAGGGGTATCTGTCAAAATAGAAAACTTTCCCGTTTTTCTCCAGCCGTTCTTTCTTTTTCGCTCACCAGGTTTTGAAAATGGACGAATATCTTCCGGTTATGATAAGGTTATGGCACACTTTGAACAAGTAGCTGTGGTTTCGGAAACGGGGCTTTGAGAACAGTGACTCCTATGGCTTCTTGGTTTGACGATGAAGCTGAATTTTTTTCGGTGTTATGCATTTCTACTTGAATATTATTGTATTCTGGTCGTATTGGACGACCTGTGACGTAGCTTGATGTAGCTAAATATCTCTGTTCAACGGATACATTCCAGCCACTCGAAATCCTTACATAATGATAACAGGCGTGATAGCATGTGGCAAAGAACTGGCGACAATTCCAGGAATAACATATATAGATATAGTTGACCCGGGATGATTTTTCATTCATGAGGTAAAACCAGAATTCGCAAATTTTTCAGAGGACCAAACACACTTCGGTCTAGACGTTGGAGTTTGTGGCAACAATGAGGAGGAAATGATAGCATTACAAAACCTTTTTCTTTGGAAAAATCTATTGCTGGAATCGAAAGATGTGATTCGTGGTTATCCAACAAGAGTAGAAGAGAACTTGACATTGTTGACAAAATGCCTCGTAAAAAGGATGAATTTTTCTTCCTTCATTCAACCAGAAGGATTTGCGCTTCCCACACATTCTTGAGGTCAAAAACATAAAATGTTTTTTATAATGGACCCGAGGGAATACAAGAAAAGGAGGTACGCTATTACCACCAGCAGAAACTGCAATAGCCATTGATACTAGGGTGCCTCTCTCTACTGAAACTAATGATCCAATTTGTTTGAAGCTTCTTCTTACAACAACTCTCTCTGGACGTTACACAGTAATGATGCCTGTTTCATCCACGGATGACGATCCAAAATGGCAATGAAATTGTTAAAGAACGGCTCAACATTACACTTGTTAAAACTTGTCGCTCTAGATAAACTAGTCGCCTGTGCTGTTCGTATAGAGAGTCGTGGATGCCTTTTAAGGAAACCCGAAAACCAATCTGGACCAGCCGTGAAATTATCAAATCCAGGTATTTGGTATTACTTTTCCCAAGGCTTTTCCGTAGTCATATGCTAGACGTCTGACTTCCTTTGGAGTAAGACCGAAGTAAATATCTGACGCCTTCTTAAGATATACTTCCAAGCGAGTTTCCTCTTTTATAGCCAAATTGGACTTGTGATTGTCCGGCTGCAACATCTGCGTCAGTGACTTTTTTGCAAATCTTTTCTAGGGCAGTCTTTCTTTCCGCCATCTAATGAAATCAAATACACTGTTAGAAATTAGAAATGGGGTAACTATATCGATTCAGAAAATATCAATTACGACAACTTGCCCCTGCGACAACTAGCCCCAGAAACATATTAAGTATTTGAAGTAGAATACAAAAATGGAATAGTTGATTAGAGACCTGTTTCATCTTGCTCAAAACCGTGAAGGTGTTTCGCTATAATAACCGCCAGTGTTAGGAAGATTGGGAAATAAACCAGGAAGAAGCACGATGAAAAATTCGATTGTTAAGAGATAATTAAATTTCTATCCGAAAACACTGTACCAGCTTGTCTAAACTACACTTTTAACCAACCAACTGGACCAATGTCCAGGATTAAAACAAATCTAAAATACATCTGGCAACCTGGTGGGCAATTTAAATTAGGGGTAAGGCAGTCTTACATTACTTTTAATGACATTCTTGTTAGCGTTGCACTATCTTCTCTAAATCGGATTAGTCAGCTTCCTGACGACAGTGCTATCTTTTATCTAGTCTTAATTATGGCAGATGTCTGCTGGATTTTTTCAATTCGAGAAATTAATGCCACAGACTGAGGGCGTGTTCAATGAATTTGCTGCATTTACAGAAAACGTAGATTTTTACGGCTGCGACGGGAATAACTAATGCTGTTGAATTTATAAAAACGAAAAAAATCGCTTGGGATGTTTTTTCAGCGCAAGACGAGCCGTGTGATGATAAATTGCATGGTAAACATTTGGAAAAAGCCATTAAATGCGACACCCAGAATACTAATACGTATTAAGCCCTTAAGCTACAATCTGGAAGGTCGGAGCTTTAAAGATATGTCGTACCGTCCACTTGGGACTAATAAAATATAACTAAGTAGGAGACTGTAATAATTATGCTGCCATCGTGAAGGTCTATAAATCTCGCAAGGGATAATATCACTTCCTTTCAAGCTCACTGATTCTGACCTGTCACATAATTCTCAGGTGATTTCTTTCGCGTCTCGCTGAAGAAATGTAATAAAGTTACTGTTTGAAATAACTTCCTGAATACCCGTTGCGTCTATGGACATTGATGTTATTTAGGAATTCCAGTGAAAAAAATGTTGATTTATTACATGGCGCTTGACTTTCCAGAACGGCAAATAACAGTAAAATCTTTCTGAATTTAATTTGTAATAGTATATGTTTCGTCTAGATACCGCTTTATAGTCGCTATGTGATAGCAATATTTAAATTTTATGAGTTGCTTTTTAACATAGATTAACTTTTTATGAAAACTCTAATTATTTGTTACGTTTTTGGAGTAAATTATTGTCGTCTTTTTCACTTTTTTAATTATTTGCTGAATAAAGTGGTTTTATTGAATTAATTCCTATTTATATGTAAATTATCATCAATGAGTTTGTTGCATTTCTCGCTTCCTGGCGATAAAAATGATATTGAATTGGAGGAGTTTCAGAGAAATTATATATTTTTTAAAAATCGACCCTACCAACGGAACAGAAAGGACAAAACGTTATATACAAACAAACAGAACAAATTGCACTAAGACTAATAACACGAATAAGACACCCTCAAAACCCACTACACAACCCCTCCACCCAACTACTATACGAACGCACAAACATGACAAAGATTTCGGAAAGACTCATACACCTACAGACAAAATGGACAAACAACCACTACAACTGGACCATACTGAATCCTCTTTGTCTTACAAGACCAACCAGACAATCCCGCTTCCGTTTCCCTACATCAACGTTACTCGAACGCTTACAATAGCAACTGACCAGCGGACAATAAATTCAAGATCTTTGTATGACAGAATTAAAATTATTAAATTATTAACCTAGAATAAGATAATTTTTACCTTTATTTGTTTATCTAAATTAAGACTGCATGTACTAAACAAGGGCAGAAATACCGATAGGTCGATAGCCTTTTTTAGAAATAAAGATTTTTACTACTACTACTACTACTATTCGACCCATATGAAATTTTTGGTCAAAAAGATATAATTCAGATGCGTGTTTTTTGAACGTTTTTTAAATTGTGTTGCACCTAAGGAACTTCCACTGTGTTTCGAGTCTAGAATAAGGAAGACATCATCGGTTAAACGTTGCGATCGCTCAAAGTTTACATAAAATGATCCTTAAATAGCGATTATTTCAGATCTAACCCGTATCGCGTGTTTTTCAATAAGTTTCATCCACTTTTCGCTTCCATAGAATGGAAAAGATGTAGATTTAATTTTGAGATAATTAATCTTTCCAAAAATCGACGAAAATGTTTTTGTGCCCAAACTGATGCAACCTGAATATAAAACTTTGCTGGGCCAGGCAATTAGCTTCTTTTAAATTACTTTATCTGTAGAACCTCACTTCATATGCTTCAGTAAAATATACAAATTTTTCAACTATAACTGAAACTTGAAATATAATTTGAAATTGCTTCCAACCACATCGAATTTGCAAGAAAGTAGGGAAAATGTGCCCCTGATGGACCCCTTATGCAAATTCCATTAAATATTTTTTAGTTTTGTAGTTATTAAGTTTCTTTTTATGAAAATATATACTTAATTCGAACATGATTAAACTATAAGGCGTATTTCTTACCAATTAATCGCCTGTTTATAAATTTTGGTTTATAGCCAAGGGGGCCATCATTGGCACATAATGTGCCTATTTCGGCCTCCTTATATAATAAACAAATGGAAGTATCTCAAAATAGACATGGTAACACTGAGTTAAATGGCAGTTTCACAGCGCACCTGTACACATCGGCACACAAACCGTAATTGACAAGCTAGATTTCGAAACGATAAATATCCTGATAAATATATCAAGTCAATAAAAGAAAACGTATGTATTTTGCAACACGGCATAGTGATGCCATCTAAAACCAAACCGTAGAACAGCATCTCAATTTATTCATATTCAGTTACAGTTCTAAGGGAATGCGCTGTGAAAGCGCCATTGAAGCTGATTCAACTCAGTGTTACCCATGCCGATCTTAAAAGCTTTATTAAACAAAATTACCGTTGTACCAACACACATAGAATAGCTATGACAAATTATAGAACAAACTAATATTAAATAAACGTACAACAAAACACTTCCTTTGCTGTAACAAACAGAACAAACTAAATTAAGTGCATAATTCACAAATAAATGTTTGTCAACGGAAGCACACTCATTGTGGCACCAAGATTGAGTTCTGGCAACGAATCCACTTATCTCTTGCTCGTGATTGAGAGTACAACTCATCGTAGTATTTGCAACTCGTATCAGAGTCGTCTTTTTCTTGCCCTAAACGTTCTTCTAAGGCGGATTCATCTTTATCAGAATTGTCGTGATTTGGAATAACAACTTGGCGTTTTACTACCCTGATCTGTTGTTTTCTTATTTTCAGTTCCTTCTCAATCACTTTCACTTTAAGTTCATCAATTTCTGATGTTGACTTCTAATGACCAGTTCTTCCACGCTTTCTAGCTGTACTAATGGCTATAGCTTGGGGAGGAGGTAAAATTTCTTTCACAGAGATGTTAAGAACTGACGATGAAGACAAGTTATGACCAGATGTATTTGGCTGGTCTTAAACCTCTAATTCCATTTGGTTTCCGTAGATATCGTCCGGCGTCTCGGAAATTTGCTTATCAGATGTCAAAGCTGATGCAAACATCCATTCCTCAAAAACATGAGGATTGAAAGGATGGATGTCAGTCTTCTTGAACGAGTTTATTGCATTTGATGGTACTGCACTTTTCAAATACGCTTGATAGAGAAGATTCGTTATTTTGAATTGAGTCACCGCCTTTCCCGGGTTTTCTCTCTCTCTTTCAGTGCCGTGTCTGTCTTCAGACGTGAGCTATCCCCATGACAATCTGACGGAACCTTCCTCTATCCTCTGCTACTCGGAACAGCTGCTCCACTCCCAGTCGAGTCCAAGTTCTTATGTTTCGCAGCCAAGGTTTTTGCGGCCTATCCATCTTCAGCCCTCAGTCTTTCCCTGGATGGTCAGGCGGGGAAATTTAGTCCTATATGTCCAAAGTAGCTGACCTTTCTTGTTTTTATAGTATTTACGAGTTTCCGATCTATGTCTAGCTGTCCCAGAACTTCCTCATTGCTGCGTGTGTAGTCCAAGAGATTTTCAGGATTCTCCGGTAACACCACCTTTCAAAGGCTTCTATTTTATTTATGGTGTCGATCTTAAGCGTCCATGTCTCACATCCGTACCGAAGAATGCTCCATATGTAACCTCGAAGTTTTCTTAGGCGAGTTTGTTCTGAAAGGTTTCTGTTGGTAAGAGTGGTCGTCCATTTACCAAGCGCTCTGCGTACCGTTTCAATTATTACTCTTACCTCTTCGTCACATGTTATTTCATTGTTCAGCCAGCATCCCAAATACCTGAAGGGTCTTACTTGCTCGATATTGTGACCATTGATTGTGATCGGAATTGGTTCTATGTTTAATTTATCCACTGCCATCCACTTCGTTTTTTTCATGTTTATGTTAATACCCCATCTTCGTCCAGTCTCGTACACTCTATTCAGCAGCATCTGCAAGTCATCCATAGATTCTGCTGTAACGGCGGTGTCATCTGCGTACCTTATGTTGTTTATAATTTTGCCTCCTATCTTTGCTCCCTTTGTCCTACCATATAAGGCCTCATAAAATATGTTTTCGGAGTAGAGATTGAATATCATGGACTACAAAACACACCCCTGTCTGACAGCGCGTCTTATTGCTGTATCGTCAGCATCGCTCAGTAACAGGTTTATCAAAAGACGCATATCATAATAGTCTACATTACATGCCTTTAGACATCGGAATAGTTTTGCGCGTTCGACTCGATCAAACGCTTTTTCGAACTCAATAAAGCAGACATAAATGTTTTTTGGAAATTCACAACTCTCCTGCAATAATGTCCTCATGCAGAAAAAGACTTCGCGTGTCCCCAGTCCGCTACGAAATCCAAATTGCTCCCGACCAATCCCGGGTTTTGGTGCAGCAATAATTGGATTTCCTGATCCCATTAGGTATGAAGTGGACGAAATAATCCAACGTCCAATGGTTGAACGTGATGTGAACAGTGTGCAGGAAAGCAAAACATAAGAACACCATTTTTTTTGCAAACTGCAGAGATTCAACACTCTTATGGCTACTGTGGCAATCTAGTAGTGAAGGGACCTTATTCTCATTAGACGCTTTGGCGTACCTTACGAAATGCTTTAGCCATTTACAAATAATTTTGCTGCTCATCCAACACTTTTCTTGTGCGAAACCTATGCTACCAGCGGGAGTACCGTTTATTAGCTCATCGTTCATTCTTCTTCGGAGGTAAATAAGAACAGGAGGGACGTAAGTGCATTCATTGCACACACTACGGTTATGCGTTGCCCACGCTCGGCACTACTAAATGCTACAACTTGCTTGCGCTCTTTTGCGGCACTTCTTCTGGACTGTAGTCAAACCGGACTCGTCCATATTGTATATAGTAGTAGTAGTAAACATCTTTATTTCTAAAAAAGGCTATCGACCTATCGGTCTTTCTGCCCTTTATTGTATATATTATCTGGGAGAAACTTGTAGTGCTCCAGCATATTAGATAGTGCATTAAAATAGGCTCTGATATTAGGCTTGTTAAAAGCCTGGGCTCTAACTAATGATGTACTTTCTGGGCTTCTCAATGATATTTGTGGATTGCGCTTCATTCCCTAACCCACTTCCAACCACCTGCCAGTTTCAATTCGCGGTTAAAAGATTTTTTTATTTTATTTTTTTCGGCTACTTCAAGTACCATCCGCCGCAAATCTGGAGACGTTAGTCCAAAAAACGCGTTTCCATATCTTATTGTGGTTTTCAACGTTGAGAATAGCTTGTCGCATGTCATGCTCGTTCCATTGTTGCCTTTTGAATGCCATATCTACAAATGAAAAATAACTAGATAATTATAATTAATGCATTGCCAATGATGGACCCCGGGTTTTTCAAAGGACACAGTTCAGGGGTCCATCATAGGCAATAAAGCATCAATCTTTACATAATGCCAAGCTTTTTTAATCTTTGCCGTAACCTCAATTTGTGCCAAAAAATTAACACGATACAGTTTTTCCAAACTGCAGGAACAAAATCATCAAAACAATGTTACATCAATACTTACAAGTTCACACTTGATTTTTTAGTAGTAGTAAACATCTTTATTTCTAAAAAAAGGCTATCGACCTATCGGTCTTTCTGCCCTTGTTTAATACATGCAGTCTTAATCTAGATAAAAAACCAATATGAAAATTCTCCTATTCTAGGTTAACAATAGTAGTAGTAAACATCTTTATTTCTAAAAAAGGCCATCGACCTATCGGTATTTCTGCCCTTGTTTAATACATGCAGTCCCAATCCAAATAAAAAACAAATATGAAAATTCTCCCATTCTAGGTTAACAATGTTATTGAATAAATAAGATTTCAGTGGCAAGAAGAAATTATTTTATTGTCCACTAGTCCGTTGCGTTTGTAAGTGTTCGAGTAGCGTTAGTGTAGGGAAACGGAAGCGGGATTGTCTGGTTGGTCTTGTAAGACAAAGGGGATTCAGTATGGTCCAGTTGTAGGGGTTGTTTGTCCATTTTGTCTGTAGCTGTATGAGTCTCTCAGAGATCTTTGTCATGTTTGTGCGTTCGTATAGTAGTTGGGTGGGGGGGTTGTGTAGTGGGTTTTGGGGGTGTCTTATTCGTGTTATTAGTCTTAGTGCAATTTGCTCTGTTGTTTGTGTATAACGTTTTGTCCTTTCTGTTCCGTTGGTCATGAGTACATGTCCAAAGTCTAGCAAGGGTCTACAAATAGCTTTATATATTTTGGTGGCGGTGTTTGTGCTAATTCCTCTGTCTTTGTAGGTTAGTGATCGGAAGTGTTTCGCTCTCTTCATTGTTTCTGCCCTGATGTTTCGCATGTGTTTAGTGAATCTAAGTTTGTGGTCGATTGTGATTAAGATTTGATTTTTTATTTTCACATAAACAACTGATTTTAAACTACAATCATCCTAACCAAGATGCTGGTAGTCTTTTGCGCGGTAACTTTGAAAATAAAGCGGGGGTCCAGCAGGGGCACATTTCCCCTGTATGGAAAACAATCGACTCATTGGCCCTGAATCTATGATTATTAGACACTTCCTTTCTTAATAAAACCCAAATAAAACACGATAGATAATAGCGATATGGTTGAATATAATTTCCTATCTGTTACCAACCACGGTCGTATATACCAGCCATAAAAAAATGCGTTCTTGCCAGCGTTCAATTTAAAATGAAATACGACGGTTTTTAAAACAAGTGCTATAAATTTCTTATTTGTTAAAGTATTGGTGATCTGATCTCGCTTTTCACTGCCCACTCGAGTTTTCTAGTATAGGCAATTCTGACCCTTTTTGCACACTTTGCCTTCAGCTCGGCAATATATTTCGAAATATGTCGCAGATAACATTCGGGGATATGAGATTATTGCCATCATCGGAATTGGCACTGTTTTTGCTTTGTATACTAATGTACCATTGAATACGATGGCACGAAATTTGAAAAACAGTCTTGTTTCGAGACGAATTTGGTTTCTGACAGTAAATCATTGGCTTTAAAAAAAAATTACAAATCAAGCATTTTTCAATAGCAAAAAACATTTGATGCTCTCAAATTTACAACCGACCTCATTTTATATGCTTTTATAAATCATAATATGCGACATCAACAGACTTCTTTAAAATATACAGTGGTCGTCATAAGTGGCCATATAATTCCTCCCTCCTTAAGTCTGCGAAAATTGGGGTTTTGCATTTTCGAACGGCTTGAATTCTGTGTCCACCTTTACATTATATCCCTTATTCCTGAAATAAACGCAAAGTGTTGCGTTGTTTGAAAGTTTGAAAAGGGGTTTGTTTCGATTTTGGATGACACTAAAAGGCATCAAAAAACCGTGTTCCTACAAAACATCGCCCCTTAGTTCAAATAAAATCACTCCTACCAACCCTTAAGTGTGCTGAACTGGTTATTATTTCACTTTAAAGCACCAGAAAACAAACAAATCTGTTTAATGAAGTTCTCGGCGGAAGAAAATATCAAAGATCCTGATGAGCAAGCAGTTGATAATAGAAAACCATCATGCTAGAAGATCAATTCGTTGTTATACAGTAAGACCACACATAGCCATGAAGCAATTTAATAAAATTCACACAATATAATTAAACTTATGTATCACTAAAGCAATTGATTAATCTAACACGATACATTCCACTAATGAACTTTCAAAATATCTAGAAAACCAGACAACCACACTTCAACCCATAGTTAGTTCGTGAAACGAATCCATCCTGCGATTTGGAAAAAAGTTAAATGCCAATTGCAAGTCCAATTCGGAGCTATTGATGTTACACGGCTCAAGAGGGCCAATCTATTTAGTATCTAAATTAGATCTCGCAAAAAAACACAAACAGGAACCGTTTGGAGTATCACTCTATTACTGAAGAAAAAGGGTTCAGGTCCATTGCGGACCTTACTTAAGCCCCCAGACCATTGTAGCGATAAAAAGGCACGCTGACTAAAACGAAACAAAGTAAACATACCCTTATGGCGCTATAATACGCTATAGGAGAAAACTGAGTTTCTTTCTCGATTTTATGTTTCATAACTTTCGAAGAAGACAATAGATCGCGATATCTCGGACATATTTCGAAATATACGGCCCCACTGAAAGCAATGAAAGCAAAAGGTCTAAAATGGGATGAGGTTATCTACTAGGAAATTGCAGGGGGCCGGCGAAATGTCCGTTGAAATTATCAATACTGGAGCAAGTAAACAATTTACGAGCCAGAAAGTTGCTTTGAAAAGTGTTGTCGGTTATCGATCGGGTAAATATCAGCTGCAAAAGTGCAGGACTGAACAAAATTACTTTTGAGCGAAAGGACAATGTTGAAAAGCTCTTTTCATTTGCGCAATTTTTTTGTCACTTTTAGCAGGCTTGAATAGCATAAAAATATGAATACAAAGCGTTAAATTGCAAACAAAATTCTAAAAAAATTCATGAAAGCTCCCTGATGATGACACTAAATCGAAAAAATGTTGCTTTATAGACCACAAATTGTCCTGAAAATTTTTTACAAAAGCTACCCTGTTACATGTATAAACAATCGCAAATTTTAGAATCGATAATCGACGCCAAATCGACTCTTTTGCACACATAGAACGCACTTTGCCCTACAAAACACACTCGAAATTGGATCTCCAACTTTACTGGTCTCTGAGAAAATAAATACCTGCATAAACAACCGCAATATCTTATTGAAAACTTAACATGCAACTCAAAAATGGCCTGAAGTGGACTCAAAATCTAAACTCTTTTTACGTATAAAACGAATTCTGCCATATAAAATGCACCCAAAAGTGAATCTCCATCTTCACTGGTTTCTGAGAAATTAACTGCCAAACTTAGACCTGCCGAGGTAACCAAAAAATGTCACAACACACTTTAAAAATCTGGCAAATAGCCTGATGATGACTCAAAATCGAAACGTTTACTATACATACTATGCCCACTCTCTAGCGTGACAGGTTTCTGAAGAAATCATTGTTCGACTCCGGCCGGCACAAACAAGCACAAAATACAAACAGAATTTGAATACATATCCACAAATTTTCTGATGACGACATATGATCCAAACATTCTTCACTTATAGAACTGACTTTGGTCTATGATCGTTTTATAACAGTGGCTTTGTCACAAACAATGGTATACACACTATACACCCGAAGTGAAAGCTCTAGCCAAGGAGAAACGTGAAGCGTACCTAAGATATAGGGGTAACCAAACACCGGAAGGAAAGAACCAGTACATCCAAACAAGAAATATAGTCAACGCAGAAATCAGAACCATAAAACGAAACTTCTGCGAACGGTTTACCTGCGAAATGGAGCACGATCTATACGGCGCATAAAGGAAGGTATGGGGAAAGCTAAAAAGAAGGAAACTCAAAATGGTGGAAAATACACAAACACACAAATTGATGAAATCCAATGGAAAACCTACTTTGAACAATTGTGCACAGATATACCCGAAGAGGAAAACAGAATCGACATTGAAGAAGAAGGTGAAGAAGCTGAAGAACCTTCCGAAATAACTGAAAGAATGACGATGGAACAGACAAAGAAGATTAAAAACAGAAAAGCACCCGGACTGGAGGGATACCAAACCAGTCATTGAAATATGGGGGACACCATCTCACTTCCTGAATAAATAAACTCCGACATGCAAAGACCGCCTCGTAAACCAAGCGCAAATTTGAAAAATTGTAAAATATTCCCTGAAGATGACTGAAAATCGAAACTTTGTCCACATACAGAAGGGATCTTGCCCTACAACATACACCCAAAATTGGGCCTCCATGTCCAAAATTTAAAACTAAAATCCATCCCCTTTTTATCACCCTCGCATCTTTCAGCCAAGTTTTTCAGATGTAAACAGAACGGAAATGATTATTATGTGAAAACAGAATTTAGCTGGTAACTACATCGTGCCCCTTCTATATAACAGAGTAAATATATACTTCATCTCTTAATCATCAAAGGAAAGTTGAAATCTCAGTCGTAATGTTTATTTCCTAATTGAAAGTCTCTATTTGCGTTTATTTCAAAATATACATCACTTTGATCAGGCTCCCTTTAAATAAATTTTCGGTTATATTATGGAACTGTTAAAGATGAGAACTTAATTTTAATGTAGATTTAGCAGAATCTACTGAAGAACTTTAAGAGATCAATTGAAATGTTGCAAAAAATGCAAGTTTATGTTTACATTATAGAGAGTGATAATAAAAACATGAATTAAAATTTATATCCAGTGCAAATAATTGCACTTTTTTACATCAGTATCGTCTAAATTCTTGGAATACTTGAGTATTCTAATATAAACCGTACGCAAGTTCTAGAACTGAAAGAAAGTGTATTGCTCTGCATAATATGTGCCTTTAAATTATTCTGATATTCCTGAAGCAAATAGAACGTATATAAAAATTCGGAGAACGAGATTTTCCATTTTGCCTTTATATCTCATATATTTACCTAGATGTGCATATGTGAAATTCTCTTCGGAATAATATTGTCATTTTTCCGAACGAGCCACATGACCGGTATGCATATAAAAAAGAGAGTGTATAAATATTTCTATACCTTAATGCATGCCGATGAGAAGAGGTTTGTTAGCAAATATTAACTTTACTTAGCAAATGTTTTCTTACGAGCAAATATTGAAAGAGCCTGTGGCCAATCTTCAAACCGAAGTGGAACATTAATTTACCATCTTTGAATTTTTTTACCGTTACTCCAATATCGAACTTTTTACTTAAAATATCTTATAATTATTATCTCAGTTTCAATTTAAGTAAATCGTGTAGTACATTTCTGAGCATCCATTACAGAGCCTGAGGCACTAAAATACAATCTTTGGTTATGCGAAGCGTGTTTTATCCACCACGAAAGGTTACGATGCCCCGAAGCCGTATTTCTCATATGCCAAAGCCATAAATTTTCAAGGAATATTTCAATTTTATCGCTCAATTTTGCACTTCACTGGTTAAACACACAATACCAATAAACGCGGGAGAATGTACAAATAGTTTCATCCTGTTCATTTGCAATAATTTCCTTAGGCATGTGTTGCTCTATTCGCAGTGCTGATTTTTCAAATTTATCTATTGCCTTTTATGCAGAAAATTACTTGTTGTGGTGTTTTAAATTATGAATTAATTTAGAGATTCTTAGGACATTTCGAACGATATTTTTCGGGTAGATTTGTGTGGAAGATTTTTTGCGTTTTTGATGTTGTTGCTTGTCGATTTCCTACGTTTCCAATGAGCAATTGAATTTATAAAGTGTATCTGGAAAATTGGATAAAAATCGCCATCAGGCGCACCTTAAAGCTTTATTAAAATAGCAGCCAAATCTGAAAATATTTTAAACAAAAAAAAATTATTATTGGTTTCCAACTCCGTCCATAAACTTTACTAATTGGCGTCACTTCGCACACAAATGTGTTTTTAATATTTCGGAACTCCATTTCTATGGAGAATGATGGCAAATTTAATCACTTTATCAGCCTTCCCTCTGGATAGATTGTTCCATCATTCTGCAGAAAGACATAAAGGAAAACATTACTGTCGATAATGGCCTGACCCATTTTTAAGAATAAGCCACTTAAAATCACTTGCGGCCAGGGCACGTTGTAACTATGACCTTCATTCGAGAAACGTCCAATTCAAAGGGCCTCTTCTCTGATATTAATGGTACCCTTTTAACATTTAGGGGCTCTGTTTTATCAATAACAGGCCATAAAGCGTTTCCACTATCTCTGCATGAATTTTACTTTTTTTAGATTCCTTTTGTTTCCAACAACAATCCTTTTGTTTTATCTAAAATATTACATTAATTACTCGTTTCTGAAACAATAAACAGCCAGCTTCAATACTGTTTGAAATTTAAAACAATTCTTCTAAAAATTATGATTAATTGCCAAAATTTGGTAAAATTAATTTTATCAAATGTAGCATGTATTATTTGAGACACATTTTGTGATTTATTGATGGCGAATTAAAGGTTTCGAACCTCTAATCCTCCATCAAAACTTCTATCAGATGGTGCATGATATGCAACAGAAGAACGTACTCAAATTGATCTTACGATCTCTCTGATATTTATATAGATCAATAGATAGGAGAACAAATAGGATCTATACGAGGAGATATTGTCGACTCTTCTATAAGTTTGTGACTTCATACGAAGTAAACAGTTGCTTTAAATCTGACTCATCAAACTAACAATTTTACATTTTTCGTAATTAAATAGAATTCGACAATTTGTTTTAAACGCTGTTAAAGATCAGAAGAAATTATTATTTTTTACAACAAAACAATGAAACTTTTATGAATGATTGATTCTATGATTTTTGAAAGTGGTCATTTGCTGAAACTTTAATCTAGAAATAACATGGTAGGTACTTAAACTGGCAGCGTTTCGAATAAATACTCCTGCATCATCAGGGTATTTTATAGCTGTTTACCATTTGCAGAAAGCTAACTTATAGCTCAATTTTTCATCTCAAGATACTTCTCACACTACCCGAGTTGTCTGTTGCACTTTACCGAGTTGTGCAGAAGCATTCGCCCTAGTTTTGGCACGGTGAAATAAATTTCATTATACGATAGTCTGTAAGGCCGCAATCTCGTGAGTTATGAATATTTGTTAACCAATCTAATGCTCACTAAAACGTGTAAAATCGATAACGAATTTTAAATAAACATTTATGTGGCCGTAGTGTAGTAAAATAAACGACAGGATGAAATAATTTAGTGGACGTTTATTCAAATAACGCCATAAAATTCTTTCATCGCAAAACCTGGATTTCAAGGAATTTAGGAAGAAATATCTGTATTGGTGGAGCCCGGATGAATCCCTGATAAAAGATAAAATCATTGCACCATTATCGTATTTCTTTTGGGGGAATTTCAGCATGAAGTGATAGGCATCGGACGATTTTTCCAATTTGGTTTCAATATCTAGATTGATGATATTATCTGCAGGTTTTTATGGCGACTTTTCGACTTGTTTACGTAGTTTTGTTCAATATTATTAAAAATATATACAATACTTTAATTTGAGCTTAGATACTACAACGAGAAAATCCACACCGTTTGCTATTAAACAAAAAAAGGATTTGGATCGGATTTTGTTTTGTTTGCTGTGAATTTTTGAGGCTTTACTTGTGGCTGTTTTAAGTTTTTTTTTTGGTGTTTTGTACGTCTGCTGCGTATTAGAATGAGTTTGTTAAGACATGACTAAGTATCGCCCGGGAATCGCCGCTTTCAACATCTGGCAAACTGTAATTAGGAGAGATTTGAAAATTGGACAGTGTGCCGAAGTCATTGGGGACAATTATAATTTGGAGTAGAAGTCAAAAATGTAATAATATATAGGGTGTTGTATTTAAAATAACCAACCTACTTCCGGTAAAACCGGAAGTGTGGCCATCTTGGAAATATTTTAGATCGCTTGCGCCCAATGACTTCGGTATACTGTCCAATTTTCAAATCGCTCCTAATTACAGTTTGTCACATATCGTTCGCGGCTGTTTCCGGTGGAAGACCCTGTATATGTCTAAACTATACAACAGTATACCAAATCGGTGAGTTGCTGGGGCTGTGCTGCAGGCTACCAGCGGGGTCACAGGTGGCGGATGGTGAACAGCCTCTAGATATAGAGGTGAGCTGCGAGATAAGCATTAAATACTATTTTTTTACGAATAAGCAGTCCCCGACCAAGCAGACCGAATCTCTGCCGGTATAAGCAGATCCCTCTTGTCAGCCAACAGCTTCGGGTGGATTTCCCCCAATCGGATCTCCGGGGGGGAAAGTGTTGAAAACAATGCCAAACAAAGCCGCAGGAAGTGTAAAACCAAAGAAAAATAACATGAGCTTGAGAGTCGCTACCTGGAATGTAAGAAGCATGTACAGGAGTGGCAGAATCCATAATGCAAGCAAGGAAATGAAAAGGTTACGGATAGATATCCTGGGCGTTACCGAGATGCGATGGAAGGGATGCGGAGAGTGTACCGTCGACGACTACCATGTGTTAAACGCGGAAAATGAAGGATCAGCCCACGATAATGGGGTGGTCGTTATCATATCTAAATCACTACCGAAATCGGTAATAGAATCATTGCCGATATCTGACAGAGTAATTCGTATCCAGCTCAACTCAAGACCATTTAACACCAACTTAATTCAATTATACGCACCAACAACTAAAAGTAGTGAAGACGAGATCGAAGCATTGTCTCTCGTAAAAAAGGCAGACAGCACTATAGTAATGGGCGACTTTAACGCAAAAGTAGGAAAAGAGCAGTGCCAAAACATAGTGGGTGGCTTAGGAATGGGGCGCAGAAATGACCGGGATGACCGTCTTATTCAATTCTTCCAAAAGAACGACCTTTTTATAACAAACACCTTTTTCAAACTACACCGAAGAAGACTGTACACCTGGACGTCGAATGCGGAGTCGGAGGATTTGACTGTCCGGAATCAG
The DNA here is from genome assembly GCA_024550625.1 of Dendroctonus valens. NCBI lineage: Eukaryota > Metazoa > Arthropoda > Insecta > Coleoptera > Curculionidae > Dendroctonus > Dendroctonus valens. The sequence continues at coordinate 922,961 of JAJTJO010000284.1, read as the reverse complement.
ATCGACTTTATCTTGGTAAAGCAACGTTTTAGAAACAGCATAAAGTCCGTCAAAACATACCCGGGACCGGACATTGGTTCTGACCACAATACCTTAGTACCGGTAACACCCATCAGGTTAAAGAAAATTGTCAAGAAACAAAACGAAAACAGCATAGACCGCACACTACTAAAGAAGGAGCCCATCAGAAGTATAGTCCGAGAACAACTCCACAAATGCTTTGAAACTCACAACGAGAACGCGACAGACTCTGATACCCAGTGGAACAAGATGAGAACAGATATAAACAAGCCTTGTCTAAAACACTTCAAAAGTAAAACTCTAAATAAGAAAAACCCTGGATAACAGACCCTGGATAACAGAAATATTGGATCTAATAGAGGAACGTAGGATACTAAAACACAACAAACAAGCTTATAAAGTTAAACAGCTATTAATAAGACAGAGAATCCGGGAAGCAAAAGCATCTTATCTGGTCAGCCAGTGCAAAGAGATAGAAGACCTAGAAGCGACATATGACTCCTTTAAAATGTATAAACAGATCAAGGAAGCAACTGGCAACTCACGATTAAACAGAGCTTCGGGAGTACTGTACGATAAAAGTGCAAAAGTAGTTCATGGATTGCAACAAAAAGTAATCGAATGGACAAATTATATAACGGACTATATAACTATTTGAAGACGACAGAACAGCAACACCCCCGGCTTTACAGGATACAGAAGGACCACAGATTACATGCAGAGAGGTTGAATATGCTATTAGGGGGTCAAAAGGTCGCAAAGCGGTAGGACCGGATGAGATTCCTTGTGAAGTATACAAGCTAATAGACGACCAAATTGGACTAAAAGTGGTGACAGATTTTTTCAACAAAATATACACTAGTGGTAAATTTCCAAACGACTAGCTAAAATCTGCGTTCATATAATTACCAAAGAAAAGCACGGCTAAAAAGTGCGAGGAATACAGAACTATTAGCCTAATGAACCATATGTTGAAGATATTTATGAAAATCATTCATGGTCGGATATATGCGAAGTGCAAGGATTATCTAAGTGAAACGCAATTTGGGTTCCGTAATAGCCTCGGTACGAGGGAAGCACTTTTCGGCATTAATGTCCTTGCCCAAAGAAGCCGTGATACGTCAGCTGATGTTTATGCCTGCCTCATAGACTTTGAAAAGGCATTCGACCGTGTTAAACATGAGGTCCTGGTGAATGCTATCAAGTTGATTGGACTGGACGGAGCGGATATCAGAGTAATCGCAAACTTATACTGGAATCAGACGTCGATAGTCAGAGTGGAGGGAACCACCACGCCAGAAGTAACCATCAAGCGTGGCGTAAGGCAAGGATGCATCATATCTCCGTTGCTCTTCAGTGTGTACTCAGAAAGAATTTTCAAAGATGCACTTTTGGAGGCAGCAGTGGGCATTGTCATTAATGGCGAATTGATAAATAACTTCCAGTGCGCGGATGACACGGTTCTGTTCGCCTCTAGCTGAGAAGATCTACATCGGAGTTTGAACAGTGTGGTAGTAAAGTGCGACGCAGCTGGCTTAGAACTAAACATAAAAAATACCAATTTTAGTAATCAGTAAACAGCAGAATATCAGAGCTGATATCAGAGTCAAAGCCGTGAGCTTGGAACAAGTTCATAAGTTCAGATACCTAGGCAGCGTTATAACAGAAAATGCAGATATCCACACAGAAGTAAGATAAAGGATAGAACAAGCACGAGCAGCTTACAGAAAAATGAGCAACGTTCTAGGATGCAGGGATCTAAAATTATCCCTTCGAATCCGACTACTGAGATGCTACATATTCACTACACTACTGTACGGAGTTGAGGCTTGGACCATCAACAAAAACGAAGAAAGTCGGCTTGAAGCGTTCGAGATGTGGGCCTACAGGAGATTGCTAAGAGTCACGTGGTCTGAAAGAATCACCAACGTGGCAATACTACAGCGCTTAAATAAGACCGCTGAGATCCTATCCACTATAAAAAAGAGGAAACTAGAGCAGTTCGGCCATCTCATGAGATGCGAAAAATACAGACTCATACAAAACATCATGCAGGGTAAAATACATGGCAGCCGCAGACCAGGCATGAGAAAAACGTCATGGCTGAAGAAGCTGCGCGACTGGAACAAAGGGAGTTCACACACACTTTTTAGAGCTGCCGTGGACAAAGTACGGGGGACAGAAGAATATCTTCAATTTTCCTCAAATTTTACTTAACAGTATTGAAGGATCAACTGAAGATAAATCGGCGGTATTCTGCTCAGATGAAAGCAAATTCCTCGTCTCATCTTCTTTCCAAATGGAATTGCTGGAACTTTCCTCATCCCCACAAGACTCAAACTCTTTCCTTGACTTTATTATGCTGATAAGTTTAATTGCGTTAAAGTGAGCTGAAGAATCAAGAAAAAAGCAGAATCAAACTTAAAAGTTCCAAGGTATAGGGTCACCACAAATATTCTTCCGGTGGCTCCTTGAGGCAAGATGCGCGAATCTTGATGCCAAGTTTAGCATGATTTGAATAGATATTCCTTCATTGAGAAACAAGACTGATGACTTGACTATATCGAAATATAGGTAACCAGATTTTCTTAGAACTTCTCTAAAATGAATGGATATTTATTGAGGCAAACTCTCATTCCTGAATAGATGTGACTATTTTTTTCCGGGAAATATCGATGCACTAGACTTCAAAGATTTATTCTTGGCGGTAAAAGTCGATTCAGAAGTAAATCGAGCCAACCGAGCTTATTTTTCAATCGACTTTTATCGTTTACCTTTATGGCCTAGGACTGGCCTGAAAGTAAAAACAAGAAATGTCTCAAATCGGAGTGTTTGACGTGGATTAAGTATGATCCAATCAATGCAGGAAGCAATACTAAATCCCCAGTGCTTTGTAATCGAATCTCCTCCCCATAAAGGCATTTTTCTGGACGAAAAACCTTGCTAGCTGGACAAGCTCGATAAAACGTTGAAAAACCATAAACCGCTTTCACCCGTAATTTGTCCTCTATTAATTCGCTTTTTACGAGGAAGCTCTGAAAATTCCAGTTCGTACCTTTGTCGCAGCCATCAAATACATGAGAGTAATTTCAAGGGGCATCAACTATGTTGCAGGTGGGAAAAATATTACACCGGAGATTCGTTGTAACTTCCAGCGCCGCTTGGCGACTTTTTCTGCATAAAAATTGCACGAGGCAATATTTCATAGAACTTTGTGCGTGTTTTACTTCCATAAATACTTCAATTCCAGATGCGATTCAATATGAAAATAGACAAAGCAACTGAGCAACACAGCAACAGCGGAGAAGTTATCGGTCGCTGAGGTGAGCAGATAACTGAACATTCATTTAGAATGTATTTATTAGAAGATTACATGTAATTAGCTTATTGTTTCAAGGAAACAGTGAGTGACCTGGAAAATTAATATTTAGAGAGGAAATTGATAACAATTAATAAATCCCTTAGAGAGCAGCGGGTATCTGATGTGTCGCTGTTTGTTTACTAATTTTATGAATAATCGTCTAGAATTTTTAACTTACAATGGGCAGACTTAATTTTTTCTAAAGCTCTGTTTTCTGCGTGTATTAAGGAATTTTGGAATTTAACATTAAGCTGTAAGCTGTAACTAAACTTCGACAGAAAACTCTTCAAAATGAAGACTATGAACATTTTGATAAATTGAAGTTCCCATTTTCGCAACATTTCAGTGTACATTTTCAGTTGCCGTTAAGGCAATAATGAATACTGACATAAATGAACTTATAGTTGTAATTTTTGCAATAAGCCTGTCTTTTTGAAGATTATCGACATTTTGGACGATCTTATTCAATGAAATGATCTGATATTAGAGATCCAACTTTAACTATCAAGAAAAAAAGGACTTTGTTTCCTATGGGTGATTCTAAAGGAACTTACCTTCGCCTACAAGAACACAGTTCTGAACTGACATTTTCTTAAACGCTTCAATAAATTTTTGAATAATCTGATGCATCATACAAACACCTAAAACAAGTAGTACCAACAATACTGAAAAATCGTCTCAAATTTCTCAAAATTTATAGTCGCTGGCATGTATTTTTGGTGCACACAATGGATTGGCATATTTTACCTATCTTGCTCCATTTTTCCCGTCGTTTTTTCATCCAATCTGAAATATAGCACAGTCAAAGCGTGCCAATTTGTAACGTGTTTACCATTTGTTTCAGATCGATTCGTCATTACAAGTTACCGCTTTGTTAGGTTGAAAGCTGGATTCTGTAAACATTGGCCCCCGAACTCATTTATAATTTTGAAGTCGTTTTTTTTTCGAACTGATTGAAAATATCCAATTGTATATTACTCAGAAGGTGAAGACATCCATTACATGCTTATCAGATAGAAATGTATATTTGTTTAGATCTCGTTAAATGTTTAATTAATTTTATTTTGAAGTTTTCTGAACGGCTATCCGCGAATTCTTCGAGTCCAGTTGAGTTTCGGTTCCTGAATCATACTTAAAATTGAATGGATAATTCAAAATTAAATCAAAAAGCAGGTGCTTCCTTTAAAAAAAAATTATTGATGATAGTAACTTATTTTTGTACCATCCTGAATAAATAAATTGGGTATAAAAAGTCCGAAGTTTCTTTCGAACAAGTCGTTCAGACATCACTTCTGGGACTCACTGTATGTAATAAGAGTTTTTGAAATTTAGACGGCCCAGCTGAAGATGTAATATTCTAAAATTTTTTTCAATATACATATAATGGAAATTGGCATCTACCAAAATTAATTTAAAAAAACTTGTATCTTTACAAAGAAAAATTTTTTTCTTTAGAGATGCAATGGCTGTGTATACGCAGGGAGGCCGCTGCGGCGCTTCAGAGGATAGAATGCAGCTATAGAAGGCATGACAACCACCCACAACAGGGACATACAAAAATAGAGACCGCCATGCGTCGGGATCTTCCAATGCTAGGTGCAAAGGTGGTCCCACGTGGCAGCGGACTTAGGTGCGAAAAGAAATTTAAGGTGGAAATCCCAACAAAAAAAAGTTGGAATACTAGGACATTGGCTGCCCGAAAGGGGCTGCAATGTTGGGACACCGGCGGCCCACGGGCGCCCAATACGGGATGGTCAGGTGCAGGTGTGTACCGGCAAGACAACAACAGGGGAACGTCCTTTTCGCTGGGAAGCTGAACGACAGTATTTCAGGCGGAATTATATGCAATCCTTGAGATTACCACAGATAGGGAAGTTACAGAAGGACTAGAGGGAGTGATCGAGATCTACTCGAACAGCCAGGCTGCCCTCAAGGCACTCTCAAGTGTTAATATGGGCAATATACTGATGACCCGGGCAACGTGGCAGAACAGAAACAAATAAACCTTAAAACCATAACTGCCGAACCTCACATAGGGTTAAGTAACCGACAGGTAGCACGCGCTCTAAATGACCGGGCTCTTAGAGTGCACCAAAGGGAATGTGTGAAGAGATGTGGAGAAAGGCGGAAGGGTGTAGACAAACCGAAGAATTAATTGGAACCCCAAGTAACGCCAAGGCAACATCCAAATGGTTGATGTCAAGGAGTCGCTGGGCCCTGAGAATTCTGGTTGGGGTCATCACAGGCCACTGTGATACCTACACCTATTAGGAATTGGTGATAGCCCCATATCTCCACAATGTGGAATGGCAGAGGAAACATCATACCACCTATGAGTAGTCTGCCACCATTGATCGTCTACTAGGATGCGCCTCCTTGGGACCTCCACATTCTCCCGCATCGAATTGTCTTCCTTGGAGTGGAGACGGATCCTTGCTTTGTCAGGGAGACGGGACGCCTGGGTGGCGAAGATCAGGAGTGGTAAGGTGGGGATGGATGAGGGGGAATAGCGAAAATGGCCTTTAAGGCCTCCTCGCCGGACCCATCGGGTCCCCCCCCACGGTACTACTAGAGATGCAAGCTGCAAATGGCAGTCTGATCAATCTCTTGTTCTTTCCAACACCAGCTAAAATGTACGCTTTTCTTTTTGATGTTTAAATTCGAAAAGTTTAAACATCGATTATCACCACTCTGAATTCGCTTTGAAACTTTATTCAAACAGGCCCTTTTCCCATCGAAATGCTTTATTAAAATATACATTTGGGATCGTTCTTTTTTATATTATCGATGATCAGTTTATATACAACAGTTTGTTATCTTGAAAACCGTTTCCTTGGCAGAATGCTACCTAGGGAGCGTTTTACCTTTTAGTTAAAGGTGCCATATAACATTTTATTTTCGTTTTTGCTCTTGTAAAATATGACCGAAAAAATTTACAGGCCCTCCTGGGAAATACGATAATTTGATGAAAAACTTAACGAACCGAGAATCCTACCTTATCTGAAATATTAACGGGCTTTTAGGCTGCGAGCTTTATGACCCATCCGTTGCAAAACGTCAGAAATATTGTAATCGGCAATTCTTTATTGCAATGAATATAACCGGTGTTTTCAAAAAGGGCAATAATAAAGAATATTTTCGATTTTATTGAGGAAAAACATTTTACTTGATACTCATTAAAAAAATTTGCGATTATATTACATGTATAGGTATCACATGCACAAGCCTTGCGTCAGCATGGATGAATAATAAAATTTTATTATTGTTACTTAAAGACTGTAATAAGCACATGAAACTATTCTGATACTCGTAGTTAATTGTAGTCTGTCAAAAAAGTTACGTGCTAAATTCTAAATATTTAAGATATAGATATATGATAGAGAGGCATTTTTCCCGAGGTACCACATCTCTCTAATTTACAGAAGAGTGAGGTTTAAAAGTGGACATATCGATGACCCTTGACCATCAAGTGATCAATTATTTGCACAATTCCATCCACTTACGTTAATTTTTCTGCATTTGTCGGGCCTAAAACAGCGCAAGGGTTGAATTTGAGCCTCTACATACCTGAAAAAAATATTAAACATGAGATATATAATTTTAATAATTTCTCGATTTGTAATGGTACGATTCCAGGACTAATTATAAGTTAAGCTTCCGAGAGACAATTTTTCCTTCAATTTTATTTAAAAATCAATGAAAAACTGTTTTTCGACTCCACTTGGTTTTATAAAAATTGTCCTCAAGGATACACAGTGCGCAAAATAAAAAATGTAGAGTAAAGTAGCCGTAAGTGGAATAGTGCCTGAAATGTGGAATACCTCCATTGCCGCAAAATTAATTTATATGAAATTCCTGGATTCCAGTCAATTTTATTGTTTATTACTATTCACGTTACAAATACGTTTCGGTGTCTTTCTCCACTATCATCAGTTTGCTTGTATAAATTTTGGTATGAAGGCCAGATTCTTGCATCTGGTCAAGAAGTTCCTTTTATTCTTCTCTCATGACAATTTTGCCTGCAGTTCCCTATATCTCCTTTTTAAATCATCCTCATCCATCAGATCTATCATGCCTTTATTCCCAAGCAACTTACATCCTTGTGTATATTTTCCTGACTGTATTTCAATTTAAATTAAATGAAATTCCTGTGTTCCAGACAATTTTATTGTTTATTACTATTCACATTACAAATACGTTTCGGTGTCTTGCTCCACCATCATCAGTTTATCTGTATAAATTTTGGTATGAGGGCCAGATTGTTGCATCTGGTCAAGAAGTTCCTTCTATTCTTTTCTCTTGCCAATTTTTTTGAATTTACGGCGATTTGCTGAAGCAGATCCCACACACTTCCACAAACGAGTAATCGGAAGACTGGTTTAAAGCCAGTCGGGGCTGGGTTGACAACTTTAGGAAAAGGACCGGCATTCACTCCGTCGTCAGGCATGGTGAGGCAGCAAATTCGGATGTGAAGGCAGCTGAGGTTTCCATCAAAACGTTTTCCGAACTGATAGAAGCCAAAGGATACATCCCCCCGCGCAAGTTTTCAACTGTGACGAGCCAGGGCTTTTCGGGAAAAGGATGCCGAATATGACTTACATAACGGCAGACGAGAAGACGATGCCAGGTCACAAACCCATGAAGGATAGATTAATTGTAGCACTTTGCGCCAATGCGAGTGGCAACTGGAAAATCAAGCCTCCGCTATTATACCATTCGGAAAATCCCAGATCTTTTAAGTCACATAAGATTTTAAAACAAAAACTGCAAGTTATGTGAAGCGCAAATCCGAAGGCGTGGGTCACCAGAAAATTCTTTGTGGAGTGGATAATCCTGGTGTTTGGCCCTTCTTTTAAAAAATATCCACAGGAAAACAACCTACCCATGCAAACCCTTCTCGTCCTCAACAATGATCCTGCTCACTCACCAAATCTCGAAGATGATTTACTCGAAGAGTATAAGTTTATAAAGGTTCTCTACCTACCACGCAACACCACTCCTATCCTGCATACCATGGATCAGCAGGTGATTTCTAATTTTAAGAAGTTGTACACCAAGCACATTTTTCGGTGCTGCTTTGAGGTGACGGAGAAAAAAATGCATTTTTTTAAAGTGTTTTTTCATACATAATTTTTCTTTTATAATAAATTTTATTTTTTCTGTTTTTTGTTTATAACACTTCACTCTATCTATATTCCACAATGCGTATAATAATGTTAAAGTTTTCATTTAAATTTTTCCAAAAAAAGAAACAGTAGACCACAATCGGCTACTTTACTCTACGTGTAGTCTGTGCCAAACTTTGTGGGAGTGATTTGTCGTTTTTATTTCTATTATTTGTCCACCGAGCGAGACGGAAATTTACTATAATTGATGTGTTTTTCATCAAATTGAAAATTGTCGCAATACTACATTTATACTGATTTTCAAGCATGGTATTTTACAGCAACTGAGCAAACTGGCCACACCCGGAAAATAAGCCGCACTATACAAATTTCTTAGAAATTTGTATAGTAGTATAGAAATATAGTATATATAGTATAAAAACTAAGTATAGTAAAATAGAAAGCGGGAATAAAATATTTAAAACGATTAAAATTAACAATGAGTACAAAGTTTTATTTTGCATAATATGCAGCTCAATATTTATTCAGGAATAGCTACCAATGGAGAAACTTGAAAAAAAAAATGGAAATGTTTCTTACTTATCACCCATTCTTTTGTAACAAGCTAAAGGAAAGTAGGTACACCAAAGCAAAAATAGACCACAAAATAGTGCCCATTTATATTAAGCTGCATTTTCTAGCCATTCCAGAAGTATTCTGCTCAAACAAACAGCTACGATAATAATTAGATTCACTTAGCTAAAATAAGCAACAGAATCGCCAACAGTCAAATGTATTTTATAGTAAATTTTTCCAGGTATTCCGTCAAGATGCTTGATACCAAGCGAGAATATTAATGGTGTTCAGTGATTTATACCGCGGTATGAAACACGACTTTTCCAAGAATTACTTAAAACACGTAATTAATAATTTATACAAAAACATATGCTTCAAACAGAGTATCGTATTTTCGAATCAGGAATCTTGTAAACAAGTGGCACATGTTAAAAATGGCATCAAGCCGACACACATGAACCCGGAATACTCAGTGTCAGTGTGGTGATTCAATGATCTGCACAAGAAATATACGATGGCATCATTTGAATTATGCATCGTGTGCATCTGGTAGATATCTGTATGCTCGATGTGTTCATTCAACATTTTTTGTCCTACTTGCTATTTCAGAAGACGCGTTAACATGATTGAAATGTTTCTGCCAAAATGGCACTCCTGCAATGAGTAACTCTGCACATCTGGCCTGACGTCAAACCTGGATGGAATATAACACAAATGCTGGTGGCGAATCAGGATGCATGTTACATAGCAATTTGGTTTTAGATATCAGATGGATTAAATTTGTCATTCGGAAAATGAAGAGCATATTTGTCCGATTTATTTCCACAAAATAGCACTTCTGCTTGCTGCTAAATTTGCTTAGTTCCTATTTTCGTTCCATTTTGTCTATGCAAGTTCTGCGTTCAGTTAAATTTAATTCAATAAAAACCTAGGGGCAGAAAGACCGATAGGTCGATAGCCTTTTTTAGAAATAAAGATGTTTACTACTATTAAAAACCTAGTTCAATGTATATTGGCTGATTTGTTGCAATGCGAATGTCTCTGAATCATTATTTTCCAATGTTTAATTCATAAAAATCATTCAAAAATATGATGCAGAGCCCTTTTAGAGACATACTTTATTGGCGTGGTTTGCAATTCGCAGGCGGTTTTTGTCATTTACTACAATGCGAATGCAAATTATTTAGAAGTATATTGGCTTTTACACTCAAAATGTTGAAACTCAAAATATCGGACGAGAACCGGTATTAGTCTACGTGGTATGGTCGTTGCCTATACAAACTACACACACCAACATATCTACTACACACCATAAAGAACTTATTCGAAAACAGACAACTACAAGTACGAATTGACAAAACACTGTCATTTTCTTTTTCCCCTGAACAAGGGCTCCCTCAAGGATCCCCGCTCTCACCGTTTCTCTACAATATATACTGCCATGACATATACAATTACAACTTACCAGACAAAAATCAAATCGACAGATCGGCATACATATTACAATAAGCAGACGACACGGCACTTATTGTACATGACAAAACTACTGAGACAGTAGCTCAAAGACTCCAAACACTAACAAACAACACAATGACATGGTTTTATAAATGGAGACTAACACCAAACCCTTCAAAAAAACAACTTCTGCTTACAAACCACAGACTCAACGTAGCCTCCTCTACAATAACTGCAGCCGGCCAAACGACACAACCAAAAAACGACGTAAAATACCTTGGAATCACAATTGACCAGAAACTTAAATTTACTAAACACATACGAAACATCAGAACAGAAACGATAAAAAAAAAACAAAACACTTTCGCTCACTAACATACAAAGACAAAGGAATTAGTACAAATACCGCGACAAAAATATACAAACCGATCTGCAGACCTCTCTTGGACTATGGACATATAGTCATGACCAACGGAACAGAAAGGACAAAACGTTATATACAAACTACAGAACAAATTGCACTAAGACTAATAACACGAATAAGACACCTCCAAAACCTCCTACACAACCCCTCCACCCAACTACAAAACGAACGCACAAACATGACAAAGATTTCGGAAAGACTCATACATCTACAGACAAAATGGACAAACAATCTCTACAACTGGACCATACTGAATCCCCTTTGTCTTACAAGACCAACACGACAATCCCGCTTCCGTTTCCCTACATCAACGCTACTCGAACGCTTACAATCGTAACTGACTACTGGACAATAAATCTAAGATCTCTGTTTGTCAGAATTAAATTTATTAAATTATTAACCAAGAATAAGATAATTTTTACCTTTATTTGTTTGTTTAGATTAAGACTGCATGTACTAAACAAGGGCAGAAAGACCGATAGGTCGATAGCCTTTTTTAGAAATAAAGATTTAAACATCTTTATAGAAATAAAGATTTAAACATCTTTATAGAAATAAAGATGTTTAATACTAGTACTACTCAAATTTCAGTTTTACTACGTCTATCAGCAAGAGATCTCATCAGGAAATAACTGAACTTCGCTTTACAACATTTCTTCCCAATATCCGTTTTAATTTTTTACAAGAATTAATTCCCCAATCTGATGGATAAATATAACCTTCCTTCGATTATTACGTGATAGGGAGTTACTGACTGCTTATTAAAACTACTTCTTGCTAAAACTTATAAATAGTTCGAGATTAGAAACATCTGCAAATCTACGGAAAATCTATCGGAAACTTGTTGATCAGGAGTTTAGTTGCGGTAATTTTCACTTTCTCAGTAGTATCAACTCTTCAACTTAACTCACCCTGGATACTAGATATCAAATAAATTTTAAATATTGTCTGTCCAGTTTCGATCCTACAGTCGTGTTGTTTGGACGTGTATAAGGCGAGAGCCAACGTAAAAAAATCCTGGCAAATTTCTTACAATTGAAAATTCGTGCTTGTGATTTGACTCAGTTAAATTACAAAACTTTACGTTTGGTCTTCGGGGCTTGGCTCCGGAAATGCCGGACTCAGATGGAATCCAGTCCTCGCAGCAATGGACTCCTCAACAACACAAAATAAACAAAAAGGGAAACAGAAGTAGCCCAGATCAAAATGCAATGTCGTCCAAAAGACAACTCACAATTAAATATTACTGGCTGGATAAAAGTTCCGAAAACCGTTATAGTTCATTGGCTGCCTCGGACTCACAGCAGAGAGAAGATGCTACTCAAAACAATTCTACAGCTGACAACGCATTGGATAGTGCAGTGAAAGCTCCTCCTATATTCGTGAGCGGAGTCGAGCAAATAAACCCACTCAAAGACATGTTAATGAAGACAGCCAGTGAAAAATTCGTCCTAGAAACTTTGAGTAGTAACGAAGTGAGAATTCGGTTATTGTAATCCGAGCTCTATTTGCCTGTAATAGAGGAGTTAAAGAGGAGAAGGACGGAATTTTATACTTTCAAAAAAAGCAGGACAGATCTCACAAGGTGATTTTAACAGGGTTTAAGTTACACCCCTCTGTAGATGTCGAGGATCTAAAAGCAGAAATTGAGAGCCTCAACCATAGTGTCTTAAACATTTCTAACATAAGACACTATGAAAGGCACAAACCGCTACATCTGTTTATCGTGGACTTAAAGAGCGGTTCAAATAATAAGGATATTTACAAAACGGACAGACTTATGAACTCAGTGGTGAGTTTTAAGGCACCGAGAAAGAAGATACAGATTCTTCAGTGCAAAAAGTGTCAGGAGTTTGGACACACCGAAAATAACTGTAACAAGAGCCCGGCATGTGTGAAGTGCGCGAAGTGGCATCTCACTAGTGATTGCCCCATTAAAACGAAAATTAAGAAAGTCATATGTGCCAACTGTGGTGGTAATCATGCTGCCAGTTACAAGGGCTGTGTTATTCGTAAGGAATTACAATATCTTTCGTCAAAGTCGGTTCGGTCGAAAAAAAGTCGACAGGGACACACAAATGCAAAGGATGAATTAAAATTATGCAAACCCATCACATTCATTTGCCGGTTTGTTTAATCAAAAACAGCCAACAGAGACAGGCCAAGCCCTGATCATCGATCCATCGCAAGCGAATCAAAACATAAGCAATAACAAGTTAGAAGTAATGATGGCACAACTGTTAATCCGCATGGATTCAATGCTCAATATGCGCACATGCTTATTCTTCTTCTTCAAGTAGCACTACAACCCTATGTGGGTCTTGGCTGCAAGCACAATTTGCCTCCATCGACTTCTATCTAGCATTGTTTCCTGTCCATTTTCAATGCAAATCTTCCGCATATCCGATAGAACATTGTGCCTCCACCTCATTTTAGATCTTCCCGGTGGTCTTCTGCTCGTCGGTGCTTCCTGCCATGCAATTTTCAGCATTCTGTCATCCGGTGCTCTGTATATGTGTCCTGCCCATCTCAGTCTTTGTGACTTTGCTTCTCTCACAATATCTCCCTGGACAATTGTATTAACTCCGCATTTGTTCTTATTCGATATTGCCCTGAACTAGGATTCTGGGTTGGTTCATATATTTTTCTAAGTATTTTTCGCTCGAATCTTCGCAGGATGCCTTCGTTTGCTTTGGTTAGGGTCCACGGTTCACATCCGTACATGACTACCGGTCTTATAGTAGCATGGTACAATTTTAGTTTTGAGGATCGCGACATTATTCTCGATTGGAACAGTTCTCTTAGTGCATAATAGTATCTATTACCGCTCTGTATGCGGGCCTTCATTTCTTTTTTCATGTTGTTATTTTTATATAAAAATTTTTACTTATTGCCCTCATGACAGATTGTAAACAACTAAAAGGAATTAATAAATAAATACATTGTCTGTGTCGATTTTTCTTTAAAACTTAACAGTTATTCTTTCTCTCAAATTACGAGATTCCGTTTGTTTTATTTGTTCTGTGCAATTTAGTCTCCACCAGTTGTCAGTCTTGTTTCTCAGTAACTAAATATCTGATGGGGTTTCGCGTATTTTCCGTGAATATGTGTAAACGAACTCAATGAACTTGTGTGTGAATCAAACTAGCGTTTTGTCTTGGTTGCACAAATGCAAATAAAATTACTCACAAAGGGGACATGATGAGCGATGAGAGGTGGTAGCAGTTGTTTGTACTCAGGTAAACATTATGCTAATTTATTCAGCACGGAACACGGTTATTTATATCATCATATCATTTTATGATTAAATGATGAAAAACCACAGGGCAGGTAGAGGTTATTACACCTGCAAAACTGCGCAATATTATTAAGCGAATCCTACAGGATGTTTCACAACTTATCCGACACATTTGCCCTGATTCAGGTACAAACCTATTTGGTTTTGATATAAAAATGGAAGAATTTCGATTGTTGGCTTGCTGTTTGGCAAGAGACAGTTAGTTTTATTGAAGTACTGCTTTTGAAACTAGGGAAAAATCAGTATCAATAAAAACACGTACACAAGACCACTCACTAGGAGACGAAGGTATGTTTTCCATTTTTCATTAAATTAAACTTTTATGAATAATTCTAGAGTACATGGCCTTCAAAGGACTGCTAAAATTTCAAGTTGCTACTTGTGCGTGGAGGGAGGTTATGGCTTTTTAAGAGCAGATAGCACACTTTGCTGGAAACATCTACTCTGCTAAATTCTAACAGTTACTCGGCTGGCAAAATCCAGGATTTTGTGGGATGTTGATGCAAATTTCAGCGTTTGTAGAGTAAAATTGAATCTTCTATAGACTGTAAAAGTTTCAAGTTGCTACTTGTTGTAGGAAAGTTATTGATTTTTAAAGCAGAGAAGGCAGTTGGTTGGAAACGCACATTTTGAAATGAATCCAACTTTTACTCGGCTGACAAAAATGCCGTCAGGTTTTCATAGAAATGTTAGCATATGTAGAGTGAACTGTCTTCTAAGGGCCGTGAAAGTTTGTTTCAAGTTGCTACTTGCCCTGGTTGGGGAGTTCAAAATTTTTAAATCATAGGGCTCAGTTGGCTGGAAACTCTTATTTCGAGCTCAACTTTCATTCAGCTGCCCAAACTCAAGGTGTCGCGGA
This sequence comes from Dendroctonus valens, assembly GCA_024550625.1. NCBI lineage: Eukaryota > Metazoa > Arthropoda > Insecta > Coleoptera > Curculionidae > Dendroctonus > Dendroctonus valens. The sequence goes on along the minus strand of JAJTJO010000284.1, from coordinate 907,862 downwards.
ATTTTTATGCAGACCTCAGCAAATGTTCAGCGGACTGTCTTCTAAGGCTTTCGAAAGTTCCAAGGTGTTACTTGCGCCAGTAGGAAAGGTATGAATTTTTAACGCGAAGAGTAAAGGTGGCTAAAAACACCCATTTGGAGCGAAACATTTACTCGGCTGGAAAAAATCAGTGTGTTGTGCCATTTTTATGCGAGATATCAGAGTGTTTAGAGTGAGCTGCCTGCTAAGGACTGTGAAAGTTTCGAGTTGATACCTGCTCAAGTTGGGAAGTTATGGGTTTTTAAAGCAGAAGGCGCAGTTGACTGGACACACCAATTCCGAGCCCAACAATTACTCGGCTTCCAAAAAAACAGAATTCTGTGGGATTTTCATTCAAATTTCTTTGCGCAAAAGTTATAGACTTTTAAATCAGAGGGCACAGTTGGCTGGAAAAACCCATTTTGAGCCCAACTTTTACTAGGTTGGGAAAAATGAAAGTTCTCTGGGATTGGCATCTAAAACTCTGCGTTGATGGACCGAACTGGTTTCTACGAAACGTGAAAGCTTCAAGTCGCTACTTGCCCTAGTAGGAGAATTATGGATTTTTAAAGCGATAAGCGCAGCTGGCTGAAAACACCCATTTCGAGCTCAATTCTTACTCTGCTGGAAAAAATCAAGGTGCCGTGGGATTTCTATGCAGATTTTAGTGGTTGTATCGTCTTTCTTAGTAAAACGACTGTGAAACTTTCCAGTTGCTACTTGCTCCATTTGAGCAGTTATGGTCCTAGAACAGAGGGCGCAGTTGGCTGGAAATACTCACATCGAGCCAAAGTTTACTGGGGTGGCAAAAATCAGAATTTTATGGCTTTTTTATCTAAATTTCAGATGTTATAGCGTGATCTGCGTTCTACGGATTGTGAATGTTTCAAATCGCTACTTGCACTAATTGAAAAGCAATGCATTTTTAAAGCAAACGATGCAGTTGGCTGAAAATGCTCATGTGGCGCCCAATATTACCAGGCGGGCAAAAATCAGAATTTAACGGTATTGTCAAATAAATTTCAGTTTTTGTAGCATGAGTGGCCTTCTAAGGACTGCGAAAGATTCAAGTCGCTACTTGCTCTGGTAAGAGTAGGAAAGTTATGGAGTTTTAAATAAAAGGACAAATTAAATAAGAGGCTTTTCAAATAAGTTGGATGAAAATACTTTTATGGATCCCAACATTTATTCGGCTGGCAAAAATCAGAATTTTGAAGGATTTTGATGTAAATTTCAACTTTCATATTGTGAGTTGTTTGCTAAGGATCGCGAAAGTTTCAAGTTGCTACTTGCGCTAGCTGCGAAGTGCAGAGGGAGCGTTTGGTCCATCAATCCGTCAACAGACAGTTGAAGACTTTAAGCGAAGTGTTAAATAACTTTTCTAATAACTATTTCAACAACTCCATTATCAGCTGAATATCCTGTTATGTTCAAATTTGTATTGAGTAGTGAGTAGGGATATCGTGTAAGTAATATGCAACGTGTATGCATTTTAATTACTATGTTGTTTGGGTTACGTTGTAAATTCAGTTCTTTGCATCGGAGATAGAGTTTCAAGTAATTTTACACGTCCATAAGCTCAGCGTTTTGCACTTTTTTACTGCTTCATATTTTCCATTTTTATTAGCTGGCTTATGCATGCTGCGAGGAATTTCTGTTCAATATCTGTCGTGCAACTTTTGATAAACCCAACTCAATTGCCAAAATTAATTAGTTTTGCCGCAATTTTGATACTCCGCTTCTCTCTCAACTTTTAATTCTATTCGCGATATGCATCGAAACGCTGGGGGGTGCGTGAGTATTGTGGAATGATAAAAGGATCAAAACTATGAGGAAATACTAGTAAAGTAGAAATAAAGCAAACATTGATTGCTACTGCTAATTATGAAAAGAAAATGTAATGTTTAAAAAAATATACATAAAAGGTCTTGCAAAATTTACCGCACTCTTTTGGCAATTAGTATAATCTATTGTGGAAAATTCCTTTTCAGTTTAATGATAATGGCCTGCGGACGAAAGCGCCCTACAAAAGACTAGCAGTAAATACAAAGAGCCTCCTAATTTTATTTGCTGACGTGCATAGTCACTCGACCTTTTCATTTAAATAATATGCCACAAAATTGTGGCTTTGTGAAAATAAAATACTTAGAAACCACAAGTATAAAATGACAATGTTAAACATACATACGAAAGTATACTATAAAATTAATTGCGTTCATTGCGAACGTCTGGAATAGTAAATGACAAAATGGAAACTAGAAAATAAAACATATAAGCCAAGCTGAAGCAGCATTACCACCAACAATTTTACGAGTTTCACTAAATTTCTAATGGTTTTCCCGTTTATGGTGTAAGTTAAAATGCATTATTACAGCCAATACAACGCTATAAACCAAAAGTTACTCGTAAAATGGAGAACATAAGGGAACTTTTTAAATTAGCAGCCAGGGGTGTTATGTCTTCGGTATCTACCATTAAGCAACAGCTCATTAATAACTGCCAATTTATTGCGAAAAAATAATAAAACGGAAGAGAAAACTACAAGAATAATAAACGTGTTCAACTAGGCATAAATGAGGGCATAGTGATAAATATGCTAAAATAATGAAAAGGACACTCCGATAAGGAATCGAAAACAAATTGGTTGAGAGAGTAAAACAAGTTGGTAATAAAACACGACAAACGAGGCATTTGGTTTGAAAAAAACGCTCGGGTCACCGAAAATGCCAATTACTTTTTTACACTAGAAGAAAACAAGAAAGTATGAATACATAAAAAATTGGGCTATACAAAATAGATGACAAACTAAATATGCTAAACTCGTTTACAAAAAAAACTATATACAGGGTGTTTGGTAAGTAGATGCAGGAGGTGATAGTGCAAGTAATTTTGGATATATTTAATTACTTAATAGACCATATTCCGAAAACTCTTAGTTTGCGATCTACAGGGTGTTAAAGTTTTAATGAACAAAATTATATTTGTTAATATTGTGGAAACCGCTAGGAATATTTTAATGAAATTTTACAGGTTTAGGCAATTAACAACAATACATGTTATGTGATAAACATTTTGTTTTAGCTTCGCCAGGGGCGTGGGCACAGGCACGTCTGTAGATGGTTTTAAATTAAAAAAATGTTACGCCACCGATTTTTCTAAAAATAAATATTATTTTTCACGTTCCTGTGGAACTGGGAAGAGGAAACATCTCTAGACTTTTTTTCTGCAACTCACCGTTTTTGAATAAAAAAATGAAAATCGATTTAATGCATAGCTTAATCGGGTTATAATTAAGTAGGATTTAGTATAAAAACAAAAAAAATTGTGCACTTAGAATGTTTCAATTTTATTACAAAAAATTATTACTAGCCGCAGTTGACATCAGTCAGAGTTTCTTTATTTGTTTTTTTTACATTTTTCTAGTTCTTAGGATTGAATGAGTACCAAGCTTGCTACGATACGGACAAAAAAAGTATGTTATTCATTAATTCTAAACAATAACTACTTAAGATCTTGCTCCAAATGAAGTTCTTCTTCCAACGGATGCATGTGTCCGCCTTCTTATGTCTGTCCAGGTTACCCTGGCCGAAAATGTCTGTCGTAAACGATTTTGACAAATACATTTTTCTTGCAACTTTATCATCACTTGAAAAGTAGATCATTATCTTTTCTCGTCCTACAAATTTTTTATTGTAATAATTGATAAAGCTCTTTTACAATGTAGTTAGTTGAAATAAAAGAAACATCAATTTAATTTTGAAAAATAAATATTTAAAAGAAGTTGTTAATGTTTACATTTACCCAACAAGTTCGTTTATATTTACCCAACAATACGGTAATCGTAATAGTAAAGTAAAGAGGTAAATATAAACTTTTGATATTTTGTTTAATGCCTGTAACACAGCACTAATGTAGGTTCATGTTTACATTTACCCCAATAGAATTAAAAACAACATGTTTTGTTTTGATGTAGCTTTTTTATTTAAACATAGAAACTTAAAAACTACTTAGAAACTCGCGAATTAAATCATTAAGAAAAGAATAAAAATATAAATACACCTCCATCCTAAATAATAAAATAAACATTAATTTTCCGACACTGGAACTACTTATTCAAAATTATAATAAATTCAATCTTCTTTCATTTTAATTGTGGGAAATGGCAATACTCCTATATCTGGTTTTCTATACATAAACTTACATCACTTGCCTGAAACGCAAAGTTTTTCTTTGTATTATCTATAGGTTTTAGTCCTACTTTGTAGGTAGTTGTGTTTCTTTTCCCTACCTTACACTTTACAAGTGCGAAACTCCCATGTTTTAGTTCTGAAACAGGTGCCTTAGTTATCGTAATCGGATCTTCCTCATAATTCAAATCTTCCTCGAAAGAACTGTCACCATCACTTAAACATAGTGATAACGAATGGTCATTTTGTTGATCGTCTGAACTACTTTTGTTCCTATTTTTTTCTTTTTCTCTTTCTAGTAGTTTCTTCTTCTGGCTTACTTTCATTTCCTAATTTTCTTTTCTGTGGTACCGGCTTTTTCTTCGGTTGGGATTGCGAAAACTTTCACTTGAGTGAAATAAGGTCTTTGTTTCGGTTATTGAAAACATAGTACCAATCATTTCCAGGTTCTATTATCCTATTATATTCCTATTATCAGGAAACGGAGTTTCTAAATTATGAGCTATCACATATTCCTGGATGAGGTTAAGGAGTTAATCCTTGTCACAAGGATACCCAGCATTAGCTCGAGCTAGCAAGCATTCAACTATCATGGTTTCAGTTTCCTGGTTGAAAGTGTTTTTTCTTCCACGATTTGCCTCAATTGAAGTCATCCTCCCATTAATTCTTTGCGAAATCAGCAGCCGCTCGATAAGTCATGTTTTTGTTTTTCACATCAGCGACAGCATTAGGAAGATCTTCTTTAGTGTACGCCGGTCCATGAGTTTTTCGAACATATTTTCGAGGCATATGAAAAACTAATCATTTCATCAATGTTCAAATTTAATGCCTATTATTGTTTACTTTTATCCCAAAATTTTGTTTACAATTGCACCATATTCCATTTTTATGGAGGTATATATAAACAATAATAGAACAAACGATTTATTATTAAATCAGTATTTATTTATGCAAGTGCAAACAAAAGGATTTCAGTATTCTTGCTCTTATTGTCAGTAAAAATATAGCTATGAGTCGATAAAAAAATATTGAGATCGAATCACCGGCTGAGAAAATATTAGGAGAATATTGCAATTAAAATAATGAAAAATTTCCCCACTGTTCCGAATAAAATTTAAACGCAATAAAACATATGATGAACTGAACGATTTATATGAACCATTTCATTTTCGTAATGCCAGCAATTTTAATATAAAATAGTAGTTCAAAGTTCACAAATTAATTTCAGAAACAGCCAGCGAAGCATGAATACCGAAAATGAAGCACATTTCTTGTTACGCTACCTTTAGAATCAACTTCTTTATTTTGATGACCTAAATAGAGTTCCATACAATAGCTCGGTCGCATCATATTTCTAAGAATACTTATTAGGGGCTTGATCTCGCAGACTGATGACTTTACGGAAATTGAAAATGCTTCAATGAAACAATACAATATTTCAGAATGGGGTTTCGATGACCAAACATATTCAATGGTCTGATAAGTTCTATTGACATTGCAATGGGAACAGTTACCATTGAATGAAATTAAATTGATTCTCAAGTTTCTTGGTGTTGGTGAGACGAAAAATCGTCAAAAATGACATCTAGTTGTATTAAGTTAAAGTATTAAAGAATATAAAATTTAAAAATAAAGCCGATTTTTCTCGATTGTATCGTTTCTATCGTTTAAATACTTTGGGGTTTACGCAATCTTTAGAAGTCAAATTCAATGAATGGTTCCAATGATTTCCTTTGCCTTTGAGTTAGCTCAAAGTCGAGGAATTTGAGAGACATAAAATACGACTAGAAAATATCAGTGAAAACTTGAGTGGTTAAATAAAAGCTGATTTTTGTATGTGTTGCTGATTTGAATGAATTGCAAATTAAATAAAATTTATTTCTTTGCTTCTACCAACCTCGACCTACTTGGACACTTTTAGCAACCTAAATTAAATAATTAGTATTTTGCATGATAATCGCCTAATTTCAATAGATACCACAATCCCCAGTTAAACATGTTTTGATACAGATAAATACAAATTAATCAATTTCATCTATAAATAGGACGCTTGGCATTTTAATGAATTTGCAGATTAACGTAATCCAATGTGAACCCATAATCATTAGCAGTGGCTCTGTTTATTTACTTATTTGAATGTTGGTGGTTGCAATGGAGCGTCATGGCCATAATGTAGACTTCAGCACATTGAATTAGGCTCATAATTATATTAAATTTAATTATCAATTAACTGGCGTCAGATGAATTAGTTAAACAGAGCAGCTTGCTTGAAACCGGGAGTATAATAAAGTTCATTTTAAGCCAAAAAAATTTACATAACATCCTTGTTTCCATTACATAACACTAGAACTTTTATATAAACTGTAAAAAGTATTTCTTACAATTTTGTTCTCGTGTTTGTGTTTATTTCTTTCTTCATCTCCTATGATAAAAATAAGGTATTATAAATATAATCCAAATACAGTCAGGAAAATATACACAATTATAAATATAATGCAAATAACTAACTGTTATTGTTTAAATTTATACAGGGCGATTCAAAATTGGCGCCATTCCTTTTAAGAGATTATAGGGGTTCACTTGGAGAGTATGAGGAAAATATTTTGAAAAAAAATTTCGAAAATTTTCAGATTTTAACAGTTGAAAATCGAATTTCAACTTTGTAATTAAACATAATTTTGAAATGGTCCCATGTTTGACTCATTGCAATTCTTAAGCATTCGAAAAGAAAAATTACCAACTTTAGTTCAAATTATGAAAAATTTTGTATTAAAAAAGTTCTCTTCTACACTTTTTTTATGAAAAGTCAAAGCGGCTGAGATACAAGTCAAACAGGTAGATAGTTTTTGTCAAAGATAACAAGTATCTATTCTAAGCTTCTTTCACAAAATTTACAACGACCTCGAATTTGCGTATATGGTACTAGTAACATGGCTAAAACTGTAAGAACTTACGCCAACAAAGAGCTAGAGTCACCGGACGATTGGCTCCAGGAAGATAGTGGACGTAAAGAGGTCTTCGGGTTCCAGACATAAATGAACAGGGATTGGAGATAATGCAGCAGGGCCTTCCAGGAGTATTACAGGATAATTGCGGAAGAAGGGCTACATTTCTACAACGTATGTAAGATGCAGAGAACACAAAGAGATATTAAATCTCTGGTTTACCGAACACCGGTACAAACAGCACAAGTTAAATAACCGAAAACGAGAAGCTGCCCGAGAAGAATGCACAATAAGGTGATTCCACGGACCGAAACTTGTTTGGAGTTAAGCACACAAATTTATGTTTTTCAACATTAATTGGAGGTTATGATGCCAATAAAAGAACTTGGTCGTTGAGAATATTGACGTTTCGAAAAAGTACGTTCCTACACTCCCGTACTACTTTCTGTATTTTTCCATGGTTACTGAATTTTTTAATAATTGAGAAGCAACAGGTATTTAGGTAATGTTAAAAAGGTGGATTCCCCTCTCTAGGGGAATCTTGACCTTGTAGTGGTGAGACGGCTAAGTAACCTTTATCCAGGGAGCGATGTCGGCGGTAGCATAGCTACCGGCAGGGCCGCCCTTGTCTTGCCGATAAGGTCTCGAAGAGATGAAGGTGAAACCAGGATGATTCTCACGCAGCGTCTGACCCAGAGTTGGCGGCTGCAAACAGCGTCTTTTCTCCAGGTTAGGAGCCGCTGATACAACAACTCACCAAGACGCCCGGCCAGCGTAGTGTTTTAATTGCCAAAACATTTCAAAAGAAAATATGTCGAGCTCAAAATGAAATAAGTACCCCAGGTGGGTAGATGTACCAGGTAGCTATAACTAATTGCTTGTTAAACATTGCAACTTACAACACAAGATCAATTGGAACAAAGGAATGTCTGGTTGAATTAGAGTACGAATTGGAGAAAATACACTGAGACATTGGAGGATTAGCCGAAACAAGGAGAAGAGGAGAACAATACCTCCATTTGGATTCAGGACATACTATGTTCTACAGTGGGAACGACGATTATAGCAATGGAGGAGTTGAAATAATAATAGTTAGATAAAATAATAGAATAAAAAACTGTCAACAAACCTGAAAATCCTGAAATCAATATCTGACAGAGTAATATATGTCGTAATCAACATAAACAAAAGTATAACGCTAAAATATATACAAGCCTATGTACCAACTTCTTCACATGATGATGACGAGGTGGAAACGACATACGAAGACATAGCGAGAGCAATAAGAGAGCCCAGCGACGCACACTATTATGGCAGGAGACTTTAAAGGAAAAATAGGCAGGGGAGCAGAACCAACGGAAACACACATAGGACAGTTCGGACTCGGCACCAGAAATGAAAGGAAAAAAAATGTTAGCAAACTTTCTAGAAATAGAAATACTTTATCTGATGAGTAATTTCTTCCAAAAGAGCGAGAAACGCAAATGGACATGGAATACACCAAATGGACCAACTAAAAATGAGATCGACTTTATAATCTCCCGCCATAAACACAAAGTCCAAGACGTAGATATAGTAGCAAATTACTCATAAACACAAAAATGGAAAGGAAAAGAAAGATGGAACAAACGACGAAGAGAGTAAGCAGAGAAAAGATAGCGGAAAGAAAGGAAACATACGAAGCTGAATGAAACGTTTTCCAATAATCCAGGAAAATCAGAAGAGTCATTGGATAATAGAAATAGGAGAATAACAAAAATTATAAAAGAAACAGCAGAACAGATAATAGGCCCCCCAGAGAAAACGCCAGACAATCTGTCGATAGAAACAAAACACCTCCTAGAGAAAGGAGGAAACTGATAACCGAGGGTAAAAGAGATACTATTGAATACACAGAAACCAACAAAACAGCAAGAAAAATGGCGAAACAAGATATATTAAAACACCAAAACGAAACAAGTGCAATCCCCATTAGAACCGAAGAGAAGGTCGCAGGCTTCAATTGGTATCGAGCTGCGCAAAACCGAAGCCAATGGTCAAATTTGAAAGAGGCCTATATCCAAAGCATAGAAAACGGCTAAAATGGGAAAAATAGGAATAAAGTGGATTACCTTGAAAAACATTGTTGCCATCCTTATGATCTAGTTTTTTGAAAATATCAGTTTTTAATAACAATTAATTTTTTACTATTTTTCCTGTACTCCTAAAACACCCCCAAATGAATGACGCCAAGTTTGAATCACCTTTTTTGAATCGATAGATGAAAAACACCAAAGTGTTTTAGCTTTTTTAGTTGAATTCTAGTGAAACTAAATCATGCTTTTCACTATTATCGTACTGCCTCTTATCAATTAATAATCGCGGTTGAAAATGGCCCATTGGATGTGCAATTAAGCATGACAGCTTGTGCTTGGAAAAGTGCAGTTTGGTGAGTAAAACTACCGGCTAAAATAATTAATCAACATCGATCTGGAAGATCTTTTGTGCTGCTGATAAATTAGGTATTTATTCACGTGAAAGCCAGAGATTGGCGACCGAAAACAAGCAAAGGCATGAAAAGTTTTATTCGCTTGATGCAAGCTTCTCTTTGATGTCAATACAAGCTAAACACTATTCATCATATATTCCTAGCAGCTTGTGCTTAATGGCATATGAACTGTCTGCTTGAAGCTGCCGATAGATCAAAACCGATGAAGAGCTGAAATGATTCCATTCAGGGGTCAATTTATTTGGTGGAAATTGTTCAAGAGTATCATATTTTTTACTGTTATTCTGGGAAATAACTATTCTTTATGATTAGAGCAAAGAATGTTTTATCGGGTTAGGCAAATAGGGTAAATAAATAAATAAATTCATTACATTACAGAAGTTGGTCTTTTGCAGTAACAGTAACATTTTGTTTCGAAGTTTCGAAAAAAAAGTTAAATAAGTTAAGTTGTAGCTGTTGTTGAAGGGGCTGCAAATGAAGGACGAATGTAATGTAAATTACCGGAAAAAGTCGTTTATAAAAAGATGGGAATTTTATGCGGCACATTTGAATATAACCCTCTATAATTGATTTCATTTATATTTTCAGCTAGTAGTACTTGATGGGTCTTTTCACCAGTGGCTTTGGCAATAATGTTAGTGCTGTACTTTTCAGCTCTGAAACTGACAGATTGCACATCCGGAATATACTGTTTAATCATGTAATGGCCGGAATGCGCTGTCAAAGTGCATTGTCCCGACTGAGTGTTGCGTCCTGCAGTGTGCAGGAATTTATGGGACGCCTTAAATGCTCCCTTGAGCGCCTGAATATGGCATCAGGAAATCCCATTGCATACACGGAAACATACGCAATGTGGTAGTTGATATGCTTTTTGAGCAACTGACCGTAATTGTCTGTTGATAGAACAGGAACAATGGGCCCATGTGGTTACCTATTTATTACCATTACTATATCCTTTCATTAAATCTGTTTTGTTTGTAAAATAACTCCGTGCTCAGATGCTCACGGTTATTTATATAAAATAAATATATAAATTCATGTTTTGTTGCCAGCATCAACGCTATTCTCATCGTGGTTTTTTTAGAACATTAAAACAATAATTCGGCGCTGATTGGAACAGATACATTTTCACATGTAATAAAAAGTGAAAATGGAAGTTAGAAGCGATCCAAGAATTGCCTAATACAGCTTCAGACGTTTGCAATTTACTTTCATTTATCCATCTATTTATTTTTCGCTCTTGAAATTGTCTATCCTTAAAAATGACCGGCAGATTTCTAAAGAAAGCCGGACTTCAATCGCTTGAAGAATTATTGCGGTTCACCTGGAATCACCTCAGATTTCACATCACTTGTTTGGGCCGACCGTGAAAAAATTGATTTAAGATTTCATTAATTTCTGAAAGATGATAACGGAAAAAATTGAACATCAACTTTGTCAGCATTATTTTAAAATAAGTCAGCGCACAAACAACCCTAAACATTCGAATGTATGAAGGGCGACATTTAATAAAGTCTGGCCCTTTTCCATTTCTTCTACATTTTCCACGTTCTTAACCTTTTTGTGCTCGGTTGAGATGCAGATTTGATGACTGGGATTTTTATTAAATATACACGTTTTCAAGGTTTAGATTGGTTAAGGATGTCAGGTACGTACCTTTGATCAAACATTGAGTACAATTAAAATTTCAACGGTGTTGGCAACCACATTCCAGATAATTATAATACAACATTTGTCTTTTTGCATTATTTATTGATTCTCATTATAACTATCAACACTCGGTTCCAAAAAAGTGTCGCACCAGAATGTCTATTTATTACTTCAAGTGCAAGAAATGGGGATTCGTTATCTTCCAAGGCAGATAATGAGGATAACATTGAGCAATGATTTTTATCAGCTTTTCAAAACACTCTTTTCGTTACCGTTTACTTGCAAACAAAATTTAGTCAATCCTTTTGAAGCTGTGTCCTTTCGCGAACATTTGTTCTTTCCAATCATGGTTTTATGAGAATCAGTCAGCATTTTTTTCCTAAGATTATACTTCGATTTCCTTGGCTTCAATCGATTATTTTTTTTATTCACTTGTTATGTGAATTCGTCAAAGTTAATTTTAGCTTCAATTTTCTCAAGAGCTCCATAGTCCAATAAACAAGTCTGAATCATTCAAGTATTTAGTACGTATTCAGTAAAATATGCATCTAAAACCATTTCCTGATGTCGATAATGGGAAATATCCTGCGAAAAAACAGATGTCAGAAGTCCGCGTGGGATCCAGGAATGTGCGGTATTTAATTAGATTTTTCTCGAATGACGATTAAAGCCATAAATTTAAATTACGAGGCCTATTTGCGTACTGTAAAGGAATTGGGTGTAATTACAATAGATCAGTTCTATTTCGCCTAATTAAATGGGTATAAATTCAATTTAAATTGACCAATTAAAATTGTTACAATTGGCTTAATAATTAAGGCTGCCATCCATGTTTATTGCAAATTTTGTCGACGTTTTTTCAATCCTTCAATCATTTAAAGAATGCAGAAAAATTAATGGCTGCTTATTAATAACATCAATTTAAATAAAACATAAACTGGCACATGATCGTAAATTTAAAATGATAAAAAATGGAGTAACTGGCTAACCCAAACAAAGCAATAAAAACATACTAAACTAGTTCACTTTGAGTTTATATTGTTTATTGTATGTATTTATTATTCGTGATGTGTCCCGCTATCACCGGTTGGCATTGATTGAGCATTAAATGAATGCAATTTATGTATGTGGATGCATGTGTAAAAATGATGTATTTCGTTGCCAAAATGGCTTTAAAACTTAAAAAATTTAACTCATTTGCTCTTATAAAATCTTCACAAATATATCTGGGGGGCTTGCATGAACGAAAATGTTTAGATCTCATATTGCAGTTTCATTTTGTGTTCTGATGAAAAACCCACATGATAGACCACTACCTGAGTGCCTTAAAACGTTTTAGATAAAGAATAATCTGCGGGAAACTTTCAGTTTCTTTTTCATGCGTGATGTTGGTGCTTGTTTCTATCAAACTCTACTCGGTCTCAATCGTTGCTGACTTAATATTTTTCTGTTCAGCAGATAAATTAAATATTTTTTTGTTCAAGACAAGTGGCTGTGAATTGTTGCACTCTTAAAATATGATTTAACTCTTTTTAATAATAATTTTTTAAAATATGATTTAACGCAATTTCATTTGGAGCAATCAACAGTTTAACGTAGAAAGTCGAAAGTAGAGCAATGATTAAAGAAATTCTCAGCACATATCGGCAAACAGATCAACTGTTACTTAATATCACCCATTAATTGACAAACTACCAAAGACAAATACTAAACAGCCTGCTGACATTTGGATCTTTTGTTCTCCTTCGGATAAATTATTCAATGCACGAAGCTGAGTGTACGCGACAAGAGCGGCAGTGTTTCTTTCATGTATTGGGTCCTTTGATTGCCGTCAAGATCGAATCTTTGAAGACAAAGTTAGTTGATTATTTCGGTTACTGATATGATAAATATCATTAGTTGGATCGGGAACAACTCGACAAAAAAATGCAATGATTTTGCAGAAAAAACAATAACAGAATATTCCCATTTGTTATTTATCAATTCGGGTTTATTGCGAGACCGAGTTCAGCGTTCAGCTAATAAAGCACATTGCAATTCACATTGACCGACAAATAAAAGGATTATTGGGTTTTTGCTATCAAGTATCAACGCTTTGTTTCTGGTCGCATTTTGTTATAAATATATTCATAGGAGAAACATTGCTTCACACAACTAATTTTTCTTTTTTATTATAAATGAAATGCGCTTTTAATGTTTCACTTCCATGTTGTTGTTACTCTATTGAATCAGTTTGTTTTTCATATAATTTTCTGATGGAATTGAGGGTGCGAAGAATCACCTGGTATGACCAGACTATCAAAAACGACGACTGCAAGTTGCTACACTGAATACAAGGACTTTGTCAACAGACGGAAGATTGTTGGAACTGGAAGAAGAGCCCACACATAAACTGGAGCGTTGTAGGATTGAGCGAAGTTCGAAGAAAAGGAGAACAACAGCTAAGATTGAAGTCAGAGCGCCTGTTCTATCATAAAGGAGACAACCACTCGACGGATGGAGGAGTAGGTTTCATTATTATGAAAATGTTTTTTGTTTATTAACAAAAAAATGCAGGAAAAGTTGTCCAGATAGATAGTTTAGGCTTGAGAGTGGCATTTCTTGTGCTAAGACTGAGTTGAAATACAGATTAACAGTTATTCAGGTCTATGCCCCAACAACTACACATTCGGACGAGGAAGTGGAAAGCTTTTATGCGGACATTGGAGTAGCGATGGCAAAAACACCAACTCATTACAACGTTATTATAAGAGATCTGAATGCAGAACTTGGATATAAAGAGAATAATGCTGAGTCCGCTGTGGGTGAACATGGGTATGGCCAGAGGAATGAAAGAGGAATTACACTCCTTGACTTCCGATATCCTTCCTTGAGATCGATTATGTGATCACTGACATGAAAAATATTGCGCAAGATGTCAACGTACTGAATCAATTTTCATTCAGTACTGACCATAGAATGGTAAGAGCAAGGGTGACTATCAATATAAAACGATAGAGGGCAAATATGATCATGAAGCGACCACCTCAAAGGTGGTCTGATGGTAAGACCTGGGTGAATACCAGAAAGAGATAGACCTTGAACTGGAGAACTCTGGGTTTGGGCGAGAAATGAGGAAGTAAATATCGAAGCAGCAAGTACAGAAATTAACAAAATTTCAAAAAACGCACAAAAACGGTGGTGCTCAAAAAATAAAAAGTCAAAGGATAAGCTTAGTGAAACTATGAATCCTAAATAGAGACATCTCAAAGGGCGTCAGGAGGGATATCATAAAGTTTAATTCTGAAGAAATAGAAAAGGTCATTGAAAACAACAAAAGTTTGAAGGTCCTTCGAAGAAACTTCTCCTCTGCTACCCAGAACATCTGTAAGCTGCAGAATGGGGCGGGTCGTTCTACCTCAAATTAGGAAGAAGAAAGGGAACACAATCCGCCTGAGAACTTGCCTTATGTACAAAACCAAGGTTCAGATGATATTTCTGATATTAACCTGGATGAGATAAGAGCGTCGTTGAAAGAAATGGAGGACAATAAAGCCCCAGGCGAAGATGACATTGTTATTCCGGTATATTAAGGCAGGAGGAAACATATTGCTTAAGAATATATGCGGCATTTTCAATGCATGTCTTCTGAAGGGAACAACACCTCCCCAGTGGGCTAATGCTATAATAATCATAATGCACAAAAAGGGAGACATCGCAAAACTAGAAAACTATAGAGCGATAAGCTTATTGTCACATGTCTACAAACTCTTTATGAAGATTAGAGCTAAGCGTCTGATACCTGAATTAGATTTATACCAGCCTCGTGAACAGACGGGATTTAGAACAGGATATGGAACAAACGACCACATTCAAACTGTTAAGACTCTAATGGAAAAATACATTGAGTATAATAAGCCACTTGTCCTGGTATTCATAGATTTCGAAAAGGCTTTCGACCTCGTAAATCAACACAAAAATTTGCTAGCGCTGGCGTAGTGTCGTACTGATCATCGATTTACTTCCCTATTGAAAAACGTATACAAGCGGACAACTGGATATGTAAGGTTACATGCAGACACAAATAAATTTCAAATCGAAACAGGAGTTTGTCAGGGCGACACAATATCTCCGACACTGTTTACCACCGTATTGGAATATGCCTTTAAAAGAGTAAACTGGGATGAAATCGGCGTAAATATCGACGGATAACTGCCGACGGTATTGACCAGGCAAATACAGGCACAATACAACAGGTCTGTTGTAGAGCCTTCATGAAGCGTGCAAAGAAGTCGGTTTAAAAATAAAATTTCCGAAGACGTAATGTATGATCAACTTTGTCATGAGCGAGAATATCTCAGTTGACGCTAGGAGTATTGAGCAGGTTGCCTCTTATAAATATTTGGGACAAAATGGCAATTTTGGACAAACAGGAGACTTGGCGTGGGCGGCATTTGGAAAGCTTAGGGATGTTTTCAAATCAACATTCCTATATGTCTCAAACAGAAAGCATCTATGGAGCGGTCAATACTGGGACTGTCTGAGAGACAGCAATTTGCAGCCGCAAAATTTTTTTCAAGCATTAGAAAGTTTGTCATTTATTATCTATATATCCAGTTAACATCTTCTTGTGTTACTTCTAACCGGTTGTTACTGTTGTTTTGCAGCTTAATAAATAGCATTTTGCAAGCTTGTTCGGTTTCCTGAAAATACTGCTACATATTTGAAATCCATTGTTTAATTCCACAGTCTCATTATTTGATAACACGAGAATTCCAAACACATTTGGGTATTTCCCAATGCTCACGATACCAGGCGAAAACACAAACAAGTAATATAATATTGCGCTATTCGCTAGTGCTTAATCGTTGTTCATATTTGCAGCATTATTGAACACCAACTAACTTCCTTAAAGTAATGGGTAATAATCCACTATAAATATTTTTAAAAAATTATTTAATGGTCACAATACCAGCAATTGAACCTAATCAATAGTCCTATTAGGAAATGATTGACATGGAACTGAAGACATTTGACATATTGCAATTGGAGAAACGTGTCCCATTTCATGCCTAATCACTAACTATTAGAAGCCACGAGTTGCAAGGGATTGCCTCAATTGTCCATTTTACTTCGCCATCCTATGCAAATCTAGGCTGATTTGTTTATTGAGATGTCATAAGACGTCCGTGTGAATAAGAACGAGTATTACAAAATGTTTGACAAAACCAGATGTTTTTGTTTGTTCTTATGGGTTCAATAGTTTTGGGCCGTTTATTAAAAGACATATATTAGAGTATCAGTTAAATCAATAATGAGGAAATCATTGGTTGAGTTCTTTTTATACGAATCGATCTTAGATGGGAGACAAAAATAAAAAGTCTGATAGTTTGAACTGAACCTCTATTCTACATAAACCCTGTAAACTACTCCTGTAAATCACCTGTAAAACACTACTGTAAATCACCAAATTGAGGCTGAGTTGAGGTTAACTGCCTTTTAAACTGAACTAACCTATTCCAACATTGTTCTTGTTCGCTTTTATAGATTCGTTAATGAACAATATTGATGGCAATTTCCCATTTTATGTATTATTCCGCTCATAAAGCTCAAGTTTGTTCTATCGTATCACAAGTGCACAACTGGAAAATTAGTTTGAAAAATAAACAAATGTGTTTTTGCTAAGAAACTTTTAAACTGAATATTTATTTCCTGTTTTCAGTTGGAATTTTCGTTCATGATACAGAGCATGACTGGTTTCAAGAAAATACATTAATGAAGTCCGTTTATGAGATGTGCTTAGCTCTATTTTAATGTAGCCTTGCTTAACATATGAGATTCATCAAATCCCTTCCACTATGAACGTGAAAAATAAAAATATAATCGATGTCAAATTGAGTGTAATCGTTATAAAAAAACACTTGCTTATTACGAAGATAAACTTAAATTGATTTGAGGCCAAACTAACCCAAAACCCTCTAAATATTGTCTTTCGTATAACAGTTCGGTCAAAATCAGAGGTCGACAAAATTCTACCTTCGAGGTCTCGCTCCCGGCCTCTAATCTGATACACATTTCCATGGTGTAACTACAACCACATCTATTATTTTCTAATTAAAATTCATTTGCTGTTCACTGATTTGTTTCTAGTTGAGATTAATTCTGTTACTTATCTGATTGTGTTTAGTATGCAAAGTTATGCTTGTTTGCTTTAAAGTATTCCACTTCAAATGCCGATGATTGATTGTCTAGAGTTTCAAATAGAAATCAGCTAGATGTAGAATCATAGGGAGAAAGTGTTATGGATTCAACGAAGAAATGGTTGTGTTTATCCACCTATTAAAGTTCCTCTTTGATGAAGACAGAATATTGTACAGGGTGGGCCACTCAGAGAGGTGGTCGGCCGTATCTCACAAACTATTAGTCGTATCGATTTCGAGTCAAAAAATATCTGAGTAAAGTGACCAAGAGAAATTGCTGGAAATTACTTTCAAGTTCGCAAAATGGCCGCTAGAGGACGAAATTGCACCAGTAAATTTTAAATACTGAATTTTAGCGGTTTAGGACAGGCTAAGGTAGGTTGGAAATACTTTCATTCTGTTCTTGACAGAATTTCACTTATTTTTTGTGGGAGCGTTATTGTTCTAGCCAGTCAAATAAAGTGGTGAGGGAAAGTCAAATATTGGTTCAAAACGTTATGGATAGCTCCGTCTCGGCTTAACCAAATTCAAATGTTTTATTCTAGTTAAAAAGCTCTTTATTTACTTTAACTCATGCTATAAATTTTCGCCCTCATGATTGCCTCTTTGGCAGCGAGAGTGCGTGTTATCAAAGGTCGTCAAACTTTGTCGTTTTCCTTCAATTTTTTTAATGTAATGATATATAATATTTAAGCTGCTTATAAAGAGAACGTTAAATGAAACAAAATAGTGAAAACCGCATATCGATAAATTTTTTGCAACCGAAGATATAGCTAATTTTTCAACAAGACGGGGCCCTGCTTATTTCTCGGTAAATGTCGATTTTTAGACAACGCTTATCGCGATAGATGAATAGGACGAGGCAGTTTATTCCCGTGGCCAGCTAGGTCACCCGATCTTACGTGTATAGAATTTGATTTGTGGGGGAGAATAAAGGAGATTGTTTACCAAACCAGACCAACTTCCAAACAGGACCTAATAATGAAAAAATGCAAAATGAAGGGTGCAATTCATCACATTCCTGTCGCAGAAGTAGAAAGTGCGGTTTTATCTACGAGAAACAGGCTTGAGCAATGCATTCGAAATGACGAAAAACATTTTGAGCATCTAAGCAGGTTTTAAGCCCAAAGGTGTATTTCATCCGCAAGACTACTAATAATGCGTGAAATACAACAATCGGTTCTTATCATGACCAATAATTGCCATGTATTTTTATAATATCATTCTTATTGTCAAATTGTTTATATCTTCGGTTGCAATAAATATATCGGCGTGCGGTTTGTTTAATTTTTTATCCTCTTTCTAAGCAACTGAAATATTACATATCATTCCATTTAAAAAATTAAAGAAAATCGAAAAAGTTTGACGACATTTTATAACGTGTCCTCTGGCGGCCAAAGTGGCAATCATATGGTCGAATATTTTACAGCAGGTGTTAAGGTAAATAAAGAGCTTTTCAACTGAAATTTAAGCGTTGAATTTTGTTAAGCCAACACGGAGCTATCAATAACTTTTTGAACCATTATTTGGCCTTCCCCCACCACTTTATTTGACTACCTAGAACAATAAGACTCCAACAAAAAATAAGTCAAATTCTCCCAGGAATAGAACTGAAGTATTTTCAACATACCTTAGCCTATCTGAAACCTCAGAAAATACGTATTTAAAATTCACTGTTGCAATTTCTCCCTCTGGCGGTCATTTTGCGAACTTGAAAGTAATTTCCAGCAATTTCCCGTGGTCTCTTTATTCATATTATTTTTTACCTGAAATCGATACGACTAATGGTTTGTGAGATACGGCCAAGCACCTCTCTTAGTGGCCCACCCTGTACATAAACTTTTTTTGGTTAAAGAATTTTCACTTTGTTGGACCGGGGATATGAAAATATGATCAATTCGCTATAAGGACTTAGGGAGTAGAATACGTGCAAGTGAAGGACAAGTCAATTTAACAAATTATTTAACGTTTCTAAGGCACTAAGTTTTTTCTTTCTGCTGCAGTTAACTGGGTATTTGAAGATATCAATAGACCTTTGCAGCTCTTTAAAAGAATAAATGTTTTTATTCCGAAACGTCTGTATCCTTGAAGAGAATTTGTTGGGCTTCCATATGTGCGTGGTCTTTTAAAGCAGATTTTTTCGTATGTCCCATTCTGCATCTTCTCTTGTGTTCCCTAATCTAAATGGTTTTACCAATGTAATCTGAACCACAGCTGCATGGAATCCTGTAGATCCAGATGCTGCCAAAAACCTCTTTTGCTACCATCTGGTTAATCCTTTTTATTCTGAGTATGATCATAACAATTTCCCTATTTTATGTTTTTATTTTTATTTAAATTGAATAGTTTGATAATTCAGCTAATCCAGTCGAAAATGCGCCAGCAGTATCCAAAAACTCTCTCGGTCTTTTATTGTTTGTCGACTCGAAACTCCCATGAGAAATAAAAGCTCTTCGGTCTTAATTATCCTGTGTTTGCGACCACCTGCCGCTTCTCGTATATCTGCTGCGTTCAGCAGGGCTTACCGGTTTCATCGCACTTTCCTCGTTTCCACCGGGTTCAGTTATTTCAAACAATCTTTGTATTTCCACTTGTGTCCTCCTTGGTGTACCAGTACATTTTGAAATTGCTAGCTTTATCCTTAATCGTCTAAGGCTCAGATAATAAGTAACATGGAGGAAATGTGCTGTGAGCGAACTCCCAGTTTCGCAATTTACAAATTTAGCAAATGGAACAACAAGATGATAAAAGTATTTTCTAGTCAAAAAACCGGCTGTATTTTTTATGGGAAATTGTTTAAGAAATATGCGGGTTACTTAAAAACTTTATCTAATTGTACTCGATTCCGGTTCTCATCTTATCAGTGCAACCGCTTAGCTTGCAAATAAGAACACTGTGTTCACTCACATTCTTGACTGCTGGCAATATTAGATCATTTTTCACGTATTATTATGTACGGCATACAATATTCTTTTAAGAACATGATAGATTCGAAGGTTAACTTCCGCCGGCTCACTGGATATTAAAACTTCTAACCTTGCAAGCTTTATCGCAGCGAATTTATTGGAATAGGCTTCTATGCATGACAGAAACAAATTGCCTTTCGAACTCCCCGTTGGAATACCTATTTGTTTTTTAACATGCTGTAAGCTGTTACGTGATATTCCATTGTCAGAACTCAGATTTGGATCACATTATTGGAAAAATCAGTGAAAACAGTATTTTTTTGCGGGCATAAAGCTCTAGTTTGATCTAGCGTGGCATCGTTTTATTGATGGTACTTTGTGTTCCATAATAATTACTGTGGACATCCAACATTCTTAAAGAAGGATACAAATTTATCACCGATATTTTTAGTACTCTCCTCGGTTTCGACTGCATATCCAACTTATTTGCTTCAATCTTTAAACTCTTCCACATAAAACAACCTGGTGTGTACATGACTTCAGCAAGGCAGATTTACCGAAACATATTATGTTATTCCATATTCACACATAAAATGGAAGGAAGGAACATTTATTCCCTCTGATATTTCTAAACAAACAGCATATTTTTTGTTCTCCATCTCTCCACTTCTGGCAGTTTTCTAGTCATCAGATTAGATTTTATTGGATTAAACCGTTGTAACCTATACTTGGCCAATCCAAAGTCAACATTTTCAAGAGTTTACTTTTAAGATCACCTTATTTCCTCCTCAATCATATGGTCTCAAAGATTACAGCAAATAATTTTTTTTGTCAGAAGTTCTTTACGATTTATACCAATTGCGACAAGGAATTTTCAAAATTATCAAAACGTTCTTGTGATTCTTTTTATTTTCCAACTGTGATCGACTTTACCACCAATCGACGTTTTAATCTTTAAGCCATGCGAAGAGTAATTCAGCATAGATTTTCTAAATAAATCTTAAATGGAAATATGCATTTGTTTTTAAACATGTGCTTTTAAACATTTGCCGTGACATTTTCAGCTTAAGGATTTGAAAAGAAGTTAGAAAGGAAAGTAAAAGTTTCTTTCAACTTGGCTTAAAAGCAAATAGCAACTAAGTAAACTTCAGATGCTAATGGAACTAGAAATGGAACTTAGAACTAAAACTTGACAAAAATAATGCCTTTTTTAAAACTGACAAATTTAAGTTTCTAGTCTTTCAAATAAGAATTGATATATTCAGTTGTGAAAAAGCTCTTGGTCAAACTTAAGCTCTCAGACGTCCCAAAGGCAAAGGAAGTGAGGAAATTCAACAGGAGTGAGGGCGTTTTCCCAATTGGGTATACATCCAGAGATTTGCTAAAAGCGCACTTTAAAGCAACCAACAAATCTTACACTTTCGATTTTCGTTTCCATTCTGCAATTGCTTCATTATAAGCCATTTAGTAATTTTTTATTGGGGTTTGTGAGAAACTACAAAAAATGTGAACAGTATACGTATGTCATTGGGGGCAAGCCATCTAAAATATTTTCAAGATGGCCACACTTCCGGTTGTACCGGGAGTTGGTATCAACTTGCTTATTTTTAATGGAACACCCTATATAATATTGCATTTTTGAATTCTTGACTTAGGCACACTGTCCAATTTTCAAATTTCTCCTTATTACCATTTGCCAGATATCGATCGCGGCGGTTCCCGGTGGGATATCCTGTATATCTGAAACTAACTAATGCTTGGGGTTTGTAAACCTGTCATAAGAAAGCTATCGTTTTGCAGTCAAAATTATTAAGCAGTGCATGTATTATATTAAAGAGGCATTCGCTTTCTCCCAGGAAAGGAGCAGTTCTTCGCGACTAGGCGGAAAATATATGAACTACAAAAATGAAATTTATCAGATTAAGTAGTTTTTATAATTAATACATTTTTTGCATAATTATTGAAATATTTTGACAGTTAATAGAATGACTTTAGTGCAAAGAAGACAAAATAGAAAATATAACATTTCAAATTTTATTTGCAATTCGATAATTGTTTCACGTATTTTGCAAGTTTTCAGATAAATAACGATGATTTAATGCCAGTTAATTATTCAAAATTTTAAGTTCATTCATTATTGTACCTGATGCTTAGTGTAAGCTGTTGAAAGCTCGAGGTTTAAAAATATCGGTGTGGTCACACACAGTATTATCGAATTTTGATAACGGATTGTATTAATTCGGGGATATTTAATATGGAAAAGCGCAAAAAGAAAATAATTATTTAAGAGGAGATTATTATAGAAACGTCCACTGTAGTTCATAGACAAACTGAGAAACAACACAACTTCACTATAGCACACACGAATTTTCATACGCATCAAAAGTTAATAGTATTTTACGGTACAAGAGACGAAAGTCGAAGTTCCGCCACTGCTTGAAGTTGACGCCCGAAACGTGCACGCAGTGGCGGGCTTTCGAATTTCGTCTCGCGTATCGTATATTATATGTCTTCATCCTCGGTGGAAACTAGACGGAAAAAGTATAAAGTTTTGAAAAAAAAAGAAAATGTTGTCAAAACAGTCAGCTGACAGTCAGTGACAAACAGGCAATTACTTTCCACACGGGATGAAGAAAATTTTGTTCGGCGCGTTGATTTCGATGCTCGTACGGCTTTGAAAATGTTGACAAATCGTCCGAAACAATTTATCAACGAAATTCGCCGTTGCTAGTTACCGAGTCAGATAGGTGCGTGGCGAAAGCTATTGTAATGGGTAAAAGTAATGCTTACGCCATCGAAAACAGTGGCGAAAGTACGTACTAGAAAGTACGTACTTTCCACCTACCCTACCAGGGGATCAAGAAAATGTGTATTTTTTGCTGTAAACGCTTTTAAAAACGCGTAGGGGAATATTTGTGAATAAAATATTTAAATATATTTTTTACAATACAATTTTTCAACTTGCATAAAAAACATCTGCAAATCTTTTACACAACTTTCACTTTTTCAAATCAAATGTGAACCATCTGAAATGATTTTTATACAGGCATGCAGCAAACCTTCTTGTTGTTTAATGTTTCCTTGATATTTTAAATTGTGTTGAAAACTAAACCTTTGATGAAACTATTTTTCTCATTAAAGTTTAGAAAAACGAATCCTAACGAAAATGGTTTGTTTTCTAGAACAGTTCACTAAATGTCAATGCTGAAACTTTTTTGATACTGCTTTATATTGTTAATAAATGAGCTCATTTGTCATGAATGCGAAATAGAAAAATGTTTTCGATTTTTACTAAAAAAATCTAAAAGTGAAATTGGTGGACAATTTAACATGATTTCAAAACAACTTTGCCCACAGTTAAAACAATTATATAATCCTCTGCCGCGTAAAATTAGTTCTTCAAATCTTTTAAATTAAATTTCACCTCATCAGAGTCCCGTTTTTGCTATTTATTTATACACATGCTTACCTTCCTTTCAATAGCAATATTATGCATTATTTTACTCATTATTTTCGACATCTTTGCGTAACTCTTTGTGGGTTTTAAATATTTTGTAGACAAAATAAATCTCACCTTACAACAGGCTTGTACACTGATTATACAAATTTGATAATCAAATTGCGATAAATTCAGTTGAGGCTCCGAAAATGTTTTGGAAATAAAGCTATGGATATTCTATGAGAACGTCCCACATATCACTTTAGTCTAAGTGCAGATAGCTCGCTCTAAAACATTGATGAGATTAGAACGCTTGCTGCATACTTAGAAGTCGACTCTATCTCCCGCACATAACTTCACGATAATATGCCGTAAATTTTAAAATACGTCTCTCTACAGGATCATTACGTATGGATTTATGTCAAATATAACTCACTCTGCTATCTTTATTGTGCGCACTTCCAGGAGTAATGCACTTCTCCCTTAATTTTATGTACATACATGCATATCGCATTGGTGATAGTATGCGTTTTTCAAACTACTAAGAAGGAATTATGTTGCCAGTAAATACGTCCTCTGGAAGTTCAACAGTTGCACTCAATAAAGACGAGAATTTTAATGTCTGCTTCCGAATTCTTGCTATTTGAAATCCATTATTTAACAAACCCGTGAAACTCGATATTCCTACCTTAAAAAATATTTTTATATACATTTTGAATTTTTTTCATTATTTATCATCTGTATCATTTTAATATGGATGTTATTAAAAACAGCATTAAATCTACCAATGAGTTGCGTTGTAGGCAAGTATTTTGATGTGAGATAATACGTGGTCTTGTCAACTTTAATTTATGTATCTGGGTCAAATCGTTCGGTGAAAGTTCAATGAAAGAAAATAAGCCAAGAAAACTGTCTTTCCAAGTTGTAAGATTAACTTATTCTGATCAAAAGAATATCCTACTTGATGGCTTTGCCGTTAAAAACCAGGAAAACAAATTTAACTTTTCTCATAATATGGAACCTTTGGAACTGTACCAGTGGAGAATTCTTGATCAGTTTTTTTTCCTCATATTACATCAGCCGCATTTCTTAGTGAACAAACAGGAATATCTACTTGATAATAAGACTCATCCTTCCAACTTTTGCCATAATGATAATCCCAAAAGAAACATTCACATCTAAAAAGCGGGCTTTAACATTTTTACACAGTATGCATGTTAAAACAACATCTTTTAGGAAATGAGAATTTGATAAAGATTTTTCAATAAATTTGAATTATTTCGTCAAGTGTTTATTAAAAAAACTTCAAATGCGAATTTTTTATGTCTCTGAAAGTGATTTATTGAATAATGGCATCAATTATTCCGTTGGATTCGCCAGAAGTCCCTGTCTTGAAACAAGTTGAAACCGAACTAGACGGAATAAGCTTGAAGAAATGGGCCAATATAATCAGCGGGAGAGCAAACTTAAAAAAATGAAAATCCGAATAGTGTAGATTTTTAAAATAACGCTATACTTTTAGACGAATAAGTTATCTTTATATACAAATGTTTGGTAATAATATATTGAAAACACTGCAGTAATATTTTGTCTAGATAACACACAATAAATGAAAACTTAACGGAAGGGCTGCAAATAAATCTATCCATAAATAAAAGCCATTATTGTTCACGTGTTTTCCCTATAAGGACCCGAAAGGGTGTGACAATATGGCATCTTTCTTATTTATTACCGCATTATTCCTGAAGTTCGTATGTCTAATTTTCCATATACCTTTCCACCCACTGAAGTATCTGTATTAAAGGCAATTAATAAATTTAGGCTGAGTCATTCAAAAGCAAACAACGGGATTTTTAACTCGCAAAATACTCGAAATAGTTGGATAATTATTTTATTTTATTATTTTATTCGTTAGTATTTGTCTGCAATTAAGAAGACTATTTTAGAGCTAACAATTGTTAATTAATGCTCTCAACCAAAATTTCACTGGATTTTCAGCATCAAACATTTATTTCAATGTTCTAGAAACGAATTAATGTTATGACAAATATCTATAAAATACTTAATCCTCCAGTTTAAAATTAATGTTTATATGTATTTGTTGCAACATTCTGTTTAATTTCCGGATATTTCACAGCGTTGTAGATATGTATTTTTAACCGTCAGATTTTTAGTGTGTCAACTCTAATGTTACCTACAACATAACCTTTTTCATATTTAATGTCCCTTTTCGCCAAACACGTCGATATCTTTACCGGTTTTGATTTAAAATATCGTTAAAAACTAGGTTTAGAGTTCTTCCTGCAACAAAAAATAAAACAATTACCTGGTCATGTATAATGGATTCGGCAAGGAAAATATTTATAAAAGCCTTACGTTGCCGTTAAAATGACGAAAATTATTCCCATTTAATACGTAAGTCGTTAAATAGATGGACACACTTTTAGGGGAGGTGGTGCACATCAAAACAAAAATTTTTGCTTCACAAACGCAGTCTTTTCAAGGTACAAGTTTTTTTTTTGTTAAATTTTCCAGTTATCTGCCATGAACATTTAGCAACACTTCTAAGATGACACAAGAGGCGGGGGTAAGCTGTCAGCACAGTTACCCTCTTATAGCTGGTTAAACCCGTCTGCAGTTCAAGGGGGTGATTATGTTTAGCCCGTTGGAGTACGTGGCAGAGTCCAGAAGGTTTATTGCGAAGTGGCTGGGATGGTTTTCTAATCGTGCTGTATATATATACTGGCTCGTTTCTGAATTTCATCGTTGACAGTGGTTATTTGGAGATATTGATGTAGAGTAGCGTTGCTTACAAATCATGGGGCGTCTGCAATAACGCGCAAAGCTTTGGATTGGAACCGTTGGAGGATATCTATATTCGATTTGCTGGCTGTTTCCCATAGCTGGATATTGGTTTGATTATTCATTTGTATATCAGCACTTTGTTGTTTAAGCTCAGCTGGGAACGGTACCCGATGAGCCATGAGAGGTTTTTGATGGTCAGGTTCAGTTGTGTCCTCTTTGTCTGGATATGTTTTTTCCAGGTTAACCTGCGATCAAGGTGCATACCCAGGTATTTCACGCTGTCATCTTGTGGAATCTGTTGGTCAAAGATTATTACTGGTGGCCAGGTTCCTCTTCTCAATGCGAAGGTTATGTGTTCCAATCCTCTAATTGATGTGGGCACTCCTGGGTATTGTCAGTTGCTCGTTGGGGGTCTGTGTCACAGGTCAGGAATGCCGTATCATCAGCGAAATTTGATAGCAGGCGGTCGACACTCTGGACCGCGTCCTGTGTATACAGTGAGTAGAGAAAAGGTCCCAGGACAGATCCTTGGGGGACTCCTGCTTGAATGTTGGAGAGACGAGACTCGCTATCACCAACCCGTACATAGAATTTTCTGCAGTTTAAATAGGATTTTAATATGGTGTAATATTTTGGTGCCAGCTTTTTGATTTTCAATAGCAAACCTGTGTGCCACACTCGATCGAATGCTTGTTGGACATCGAACACATCAGAACAGTACTGTGATTTTGAGAGCTACGCGGTGAATCTGTTCAATGGTTGACTGCCTCTCTCTAAAACCAAATTGGTGGTTTGGGGTAATGTCTTCAGTTAGATCACCTTTAATTCTGCTCAGAAGAATCCTCTCAAAGACCTTCGATAACACCGGTAGTAAGCTGATTGTTCGATAGGCGGAAGGTTGGTCTGCTGGCTTTCCTGCTTTTTGGATCACTATAATGTGGAATATCTCCCACTGAGTTGGATAGCAGCTTGTTCTTAGTATGGAATTAAATAGCTGAGTGATATAGACAATAGCCCTTTGTTTGAGAGCTTTAAGGATTTTTGGACTTATCCAATCGTATCCAGGAGCCTTTCTGGCAGGGCGTTTCAAATATTTGGTTGCTTTCCGTAGTGAATGATTGGTGGATTCTGTGGGTGACAAATTTCGAATTCGAGTTTGGAAAGTCTCATTTTGTCGTTGCCGCAATAAGCGTTTGAGGGTTTTTCCAAGCTTGTAAAAGACTTTTTATCATCTGGGCAGTGAGTTTCCTGTCATTTTCTTCTTGCTCTTCTTTTCTTTCTTAAAAGTGCCATTATTTCCCTAGGGTAGTGAATACCATTTTGGTTGTTATGTTTTGTGTTGGAGGGTGTAGCACTGTATGCAGCTTCATGATTAGTTTCTTTCATAGTTTCATAGTTTTTTCATACTTAGTTTTTCGGTTGCCTCATCTATTTCACTTTGGCATATCAGTGCAACATGCAGATTTATATTAGCATCTACGTATTTCCCATAGGAGTTCCAGTCCGTGTGTTGACTGCATAATTTCATATGTCGCCTTCTGTAGATTACTTTAGAACTGACAGTGAGAGTGACTGGAGAGTGATCAGAACTTAAGTCCAAACAAGATTTAAGAGATATATAATTACTAGAAATTTTTTGATAAAAAAGTCCAAGAGGTCTGGAGTCTTATTGACATCAGTAGGCCCATATGTTGGTTCGCCTATGCTTAATGGGGTAAAGTTGTTTTTGTCTATACATTTCCGCAGTGATCTTTCTCTGGGAGTGATAACTCGAGAGCCCCATAGGGTGTGTTTGGCATTGTAATCACCACCTGATATGTATTTGTGATCTAGTGTATTGAAGTATCGTTCAAATGCTTTTGTGGTGATGTTGTACCGAGGTGGGCAATATACTGCTGATATTACTATAGGTCCGTTTTCCGTGTTTATTTGTATAGTGGTAGCTTGGAGGTGATATTCGTCTACTTCAGCTAGTTCGTGATGTTTTATTCCGTTTCTTATGACAATTGCAGTACCACCGTGGGCTGTTCCATCAGGGTGTTTGGTGTCGTATATGTTGTAACCAGGAATATGAAAATAAGTCCGACCAGTAAAGTGTGTCTCAGACACCATAAGGATCTCAATATTGTTTGTTCTAATGAATAATTCTACTTCCTGATGATGTTGGGCCAGCCCGTTTGCGTTCATAAAGCCAAGGGAATTGTGTCGTTCAATTTTAGCACAGCTTGTTTAAAAGGGTGGTGAGAAGGGAGATGCGTGAAGACATTTGCTCTGATTGCTTGGTTAAGATATTTTATAATCTTTGGGAAGATTGTTCCATGAACGATGTGGCTTGGTTTGATTGCGTATTCGGTGTATATGGAGGGATTGAGTTCGGGTGAGTTGTGTTTTTCGCCATTTCTGCATATGAGATATCATCTGACATTCTACGGTATATTCTTTCAAGTGTTTCTTGTGCTTGACTACTTCTCCTGGATCTTTGTGTATGTGGGGAGTATTTTTTAGTTATGGTTTTCTTGTAAACTTAGCATCCTTTATAATAAGCAGGGGGTTTCTCCCCACATAGGGCGCAGATTCGATGTTTCATGATTGCCTGGACATTCAGGATTGCCTGGTGGTTAACGCACCTAAACGGTTTGGTGCAGTCATTTTTTGTATGGCCAAATTCTTGGCATCTGGTGCATTGAATTAATGATTTAACTTTTCTTGGTGATTCAACTTTTACTACTGCTTGTGGATTCAGATTTACGTAGAATAGGGGCAGGCGCCGTTTGGTGTTTTTCTCGGGGATGTTCATTACGGTTCTAACGCTGTGTCCGAGATCTTCAAACTCTGACTTAATGTTCTCCTCCAGGGCGCTGGGGTGATTATTGCGTATAACGACTCGGTAAGCCCTATCCGCCTTGAGTTGGTAGGTGTGGTATCTTGTTTCAGCTGTTCTAAATAGTTGGATCCTTTTTCTGTAGGCTTCATCTGAATCGGGGGAGATTCGAATTTAGCTGTTACTTGCAGATTTATATGTGAATCCTGAAGTTATGCCAATTTCTTTTAGTTCTGCAAGCAGAGCATTTATGCCATTAATCTCTGGTATATAGACTGGGGGTTATTGCTTGCCTTATTCTCTGGTTCGGTAGTCCTCGCGGAGTCAGTAGTTTCCTCAGGTTGTAGAGGTGAATATCTGTTTTCGCTACAGACATTTTCTGCGTCGGGACTTAGCGTTTGCCTTAGTCGCTTGTTAGGTCTGGTCACGGTTTGCCATTGACCCTTTTGTGCATTTTTTGCTAGCATGAGAGGATAAATTTTCGGCTGCTGAGGAGTTGACCGAGGAGTGGTCGGTAATGGATAATCAGATTCCATTTCCATGCTGGGCAACTTGTGTATGCACAATGGTCTGCGGCTTTAAAGCCTCAAAATTGTAGTTGAATAAGTAGTTCGTTTTAATAGTTGTAGATATTAACTTAATTATTAATTTCAGTTGAAATAAGTTATGAGTTGTTCTCATTTTATTTGTTCCAAGCTACCAATTTCCAGTATCGTTCTAATACTTGCAAAATCAAATAGTACTGTTTCTTCACACATGCAAAATTTCCTTTCAAATAACTCCAAAACGATGGCAGATACGAAAGAGAGAATAAAGTTTCTAAATTGAACAAGGAATTTATGAAAATGTTGGTGGAGTTTAATGGCGCGCAAGCAAAGTCTATTATATGCGAGGAAGAAGAGGAAGAACCAGACATTTTTCTGATTTTTTTAAAGCGTTTCATATGGCGCTTTTTCAAGGCGCGGAAGTTTACCTGCGAACTTTCATTAAAAGTATTCCCCGGGTATAGAGAAAATACGATGACCGAAGTCCAGTATTTAAAGTTTTCTTTTCGATTAAAATGAAAAGGAATTATTGTATCAAAGGTCCTAAATAAATTTTCCTTTTGTAGAAACACAAAAGTAAATTTGTAGGAAATAAATAAAATTGTTTTGGAAAACATTTAAAAATGTGGTTAATAGATATTGGAAATAGATGTTAATAATAAAAATAACAGGAAAATAAAAGGACACTTGTTAAAAATGCACAAATTACGGGTGGTCTATTCAAAAGAAACCGACTGATGCTTCATTAAGTTATTCGGTAAATCATACGAGTTTTGCAACGTATTAAAGTAAGAATAGAAACATTTACTTTTAGTTAAATTTATGCATTTCGATGGTGAGCAATCCATTCTTAATTTTTATTGAATTAATACGCTTCTGTCTTCAAAATGTTCATGTATCTTCAAATAATTTTATCTCAAAAAGTATAGCATGTAGCTATAGCTTAGAATGGAACATATAGATGAAAAGTACTGAGAACTTTCCTAAGAAAACAAAAATGAAATAGAAAAACATGGATCTGGCATGGACGATGAGAAAACTTTAAGTCTTAAAAGTGAACGCAATGAGTTCTTGCATTGATAAAGTTGACATAAAATCTTTGATCTATACGAAAATGCATAACCTATGTATAACAAATGCACACTAAAAAAATCGGTGCGTCGTAACTCTAACAATTTTCTTTATAAAAAAAAAACACTGACTAAGATTTATAACTAAGCATCTTCTGCTAACTTCTCGCGATGAATTTAAGTCGTTTTCCAAGCACAAACTCTCAGGAATAACTCTCTACATGAACATTTATGCAAATTAACTTTCCCGCAGTGTCTGCTACGTGCAAAACATATGGAAGATTCTTGTTAATTAAAACTTGATAATTAAAATGTTAGCTAATTCGCTCAGTAGGATGAGCAGAATTCAATGTAATATTGTGGATCTTGTTAAAAATCAAGTGAGAAACACACACAATTTTGTTTTACGGCTTTACAAAAATTGGTTTCACATGAGAGTTATGAATTTTAAACCCAATTATGGAGCCGAAACATTATTTAAATTGGACACGAAACTCTGATTACTTAATGAATATGAAAATGTTGTGAGAGAAATTCCTTGGAAATTCAATTCAATTATATATAGATTTATTGTTCTGCCTTGATACCGGTTTGACTTGAGCCAATATTGCGAATCATTAAATTTACATAAACAAATCACGATTACCGAAACGCACTGCATTCATGCCGATATGCGGTGAAGGGCATTTTCATAATACTTAATTTAAAAACCATTACTTGGAGGCGCCACATTTTCGACAAATTTCGCCCAACCGATTGTACAATGGTCTTTTGAATTTCGCGAGCAAATGAGATGCAAATTTATTGCTTGTAGTAGTGCTACTTACGCGAATATTAATAAGACTATCAGTCTGGGATGGTGGTTATTTGGATGAGTAATGCGACCACTTACCTCTAGCAGGATGTGGGTACTTGGACATTCTATTAAGAATGGCCATTGGTCTGATGGATGGTATTAAATATAGATCGCTCACATTTTTCACACTTTCATAACATCCTTTGGTCTTTTTGCTAGACTTGAGTCGTTTTGAAAGCATTGATTGAACATTCAAAAATAAATAACGGCGAATATTGAACCAAGGGTTTCGTTATTGAATGAGGTCAGAGGGAATAACAACTATCAAAAACTGATAGAGTCAAAAGAGCCAGTGAGTAACAAATATTGAAATTTAAAGTGCGCGCTTCTTTTGGAATGTGGTCATCAATCTTGAATTTTATTGAATTAACTACACTCTTTATAATCCAATTGCTTTAGAAGTTTCAGTACTTCAAGCTCTTTGGATCGTAAAAATTTGCTACTAGTAAGATGGATCTAATTCTCACTCCCAACAATATAGGTGTTCATATTAATGGTTCATCCTTGAACGTTTCTGAACTGACGTGTTGCGATTTTATTGCTTCCAGGTGTGCAGACTTTTAGGATTTTTTCCCAATATCTACAAGAGTTGGCAATAGAGGTGTTGACTGTCATTACTATAGAGGTTTCGTTACTTATCGCGACTCTAGTTCTTCCTCTTAGTAAGTAATCAAAGTAATAATATCGGCGTCGACTCGGTATTTGGTACTTCAGGTTTAATAGAGTAACGAGAACTTGAGTAACGAATAATGAATTCGAAATTTTTAATTTATTTCTTTTATAGTAGTAGTAGAAAACATCTTTATTTCTAAAAAAGGCTATCGACCTATCGGTCTTGCTTCCCTTGTTTAATACATGTAGTCTTTCTTTTATATTAGCATTATTTTTAGTAAAACTTGAAGCGAAACTTCAAACTCCACAGTTGACTGACATGAAGTGTCCCATGATTAAAAACCTCTAAATTTTTTGTTTCTTTATCATTTTATTTATTTCAAAATAAACATTGTTTGCAAATAATCAGCTTAGAAAATGCATTTAAATATTTTCAATTTGATCTCCTTTTGCCTTGACAAAATGGGAGGTGATGAACGCATCGCACGCTGCACGCAAGTGACTTTGTGGTATACGTTGACATTCCCTCTAAAGTGGTTCCTTGAGAGCCTGCAAACTTTCTTAGTTTTTTCGGCACACATTTGCCTTCAAAATACTCCAGAAAGAAAAATCCATCGGGTTCGCATCCGGAGAATTTGACGTCCATTGTGTCGAAGAAATGAAACCCGGAACGTTGCTTTTTAACCATTCTTGGTTGACTCGCGCTTTGTGAGACGGTGCTGAGTCTTCTTGGAATGTCCAGAGTTTCCGACAGAAATGTTTGTTTACCCATACACCCTTCCAAAACTTTTTCACGATAAGACAAGAGGGAAGCAAGTGTGTACACACTGCTGAAAATCCAATCAAACGAGAAGTTCATTTTGTAATAAAGTGTGTATATTTAATCAAGGGTGTGGTTTAATTCCCCCCTTAATATCAATTGTGGCCAAGCGTTTTCGATATTCACGTCATCATCAGGGCCGCTGGAAGACATACAAAAGTAGCACCCTTGGGGAGTCGAGAAGGTGAATAAAATAAAATAAAATAAAGAAGAAACTTACTCAAGGCATAAACGTACATCCCCAAGAGTGCAGAAAAGGGGCATGCCAACCAATGGTAAGGCGGTCAGAAATTTAAAATGGAAAAGAAACTAATAGTAACGGACTAACAATTAAAATTCAAATTAAAACCTTAGAAAGGAGAATCTTCTCATTCGTGTCAGGCGCAAAAATGTGTCCTGAAAAAGGACACATGAAGTCCGAAATTGCACTTATCGGGGCACATTAGATGTTCCTTGTCGTCGTCTCGGGTCCTCGGCTTTCTAATTGTCTTGCCAATATAGGACACACTGCACGAGGAACAGTTAAGCTTGTATATACCGCTCCTATCCAACGTGCTAATAACAGCCTTGTTACGGCACAAAGCATTCCCCAGGTTGTTGTCAGACTTAAATGTGATATTGACATGTTACAGACCCCTGAAGGGCTGTGTGAAGAGATATGTGAAATAGGGCCCAGATATGGCACTGAATAATAGGAACAGGAGTGGGCAGAGCCAGAGAGCCTACTCGAAGCCTCGACAACCCTCAGCCTTCTCCTGGCGATAGAGATTAAGGAATCAACCGTAGAGGGTGGATAGTTGTTCCTGGCGGCAAATGTACATAGCATCGAAGAGCAGCCATTTTGTGTTGAAGTGGATGATTAGAATAGAAATTAATTAAGTGGTTAGAATGGGTGGACTTTCGGAAAATGTCATAGGTTAATCTATGGTTGTTAATTGAAATTTTGCAGGTCTAGAAAATTGAGCTTATTGTCGACTTGAAGCTCCATTGTGAACTGTATGCCGTTGTTGATGTTATTGAGGTAGTTCAATGTGCTCAGGGCCACCGCACTATCTCCTTCAATGATAGCAAAAACATCATCCACATATCTGAGCCAGTGGGCAATTGGTTGGCAGAGCCTAGTATGTAGTTGGACTCTAAGTGGCCCATGAAAATGTCTGCCATAAGAGGGCTCAAAAGGTTACCCATGCTAAGGCCGTCGGACTGGCAGTAAATTCTTTGATTGAAAGAGAAAAAGTCTTGATCTAAACAGATTTAAGCAAAACCAGAAACAATTCAATAACGGAATCGGAAATGAAATTTCGAGCGAGAAGGGCACTGACTATAAGCAATTCTGGAGACATTGGGGAACAAGTTAGTCACATCAAAGCATCCTTAGAACTTTGGACAAACTCCATAGAACTTTGGACTGTAAAGTCAGGTTTGAAATTTAGGAATTTAAGCAATAGTGAGTTAGTCACCCTAGCCAGGGCTGCTGCAGGAGAATTGGAAAAACTGACCAAGGGCCTTATAGGACAATCGAGCTAATGGATCTTGGGCAGGCCATCCAACCTAGGCTGACAAGGGTTATGTGGGGTGAGCCGTTTATGTGGGATAAGTTTATGTTCAAACTGCTCAGGAAATCTTTATGGTAACCTATAACCCCTTTTATCGTCTTGATGAACCTGTTCATAGGGTTGCCTCTCACCAAGTTAAGATTGTTGTTGGTCAGGAAGGTTTCAACTTTATGAATATAAGCTGACCTGGTCATAATCACCACAGATTTACCCTTGTCTGCCTTGGTGACAATTAAATCGTGGTCGCTGACTTTCTCCTTGATGTCTTTGAATAACCTGCGATGTTGAGACACAAAGTTATTGGTGGGTGAAGCTCTTTTGTACAATTTGTTGATGCTGGGTATTAAGTAACTATTAATAATGTTTAATGACCTGGACTGCAAACTATCAATTAAATCCTGGTCCTGGGTGATCCTATTTATAATGCAATCGATGTCAATGGAGAAAGTTTCCATGGTGTTCAGGTTGATTTTCGGTGGACCAGAAAACTTCAGACCGAGGGAGAGGAATTCCAACTCTCCAGCAGAGAAGTGAACGTCAGACAAGTTCCTGACACGGTCATAGAAATGAAAATGGTCATGTCCAACAAAGGGGTTCCCAGCAATGGCTGGTGACGTGATGAGAGAAGAGGAAGAAGTGGCTGGTAACGAAGGTAACGCCCCTTTTCTGCACTCGTGGGGATGTACGTTTATCACTTTACGAGTAAGTTTCTACTTTATTTTATTTTATTCATCTTCTCCACTCCCCAAGGGTGCTAATCGCTACTTTTGTACGTTTTCCAGCGGACCTGATGATGACGTGAATGTCGAAAGCGCTTAGCCACAATTGATATTCAAGGGTTGAAATAACTGTACACACCCTTAATTGATATACACTATATTACAAAATTATCTTCTCGTTTGATTGGATTTTTTACGATAGATTGTCGCATTAACTTTGACTACATTATTCAAAAACACGAGCGGAGAACGTCCATCGGCAGTCACTACGGCCCATGCCATCAAATACGGTGGTGCTTGCCCCTCTGGTGACAGTTCGAAGCGGTAAGTTTTTGCTTGATTTCTTCTTTAAGTAAACACTATCATTTTGGCTGTTAAAACTTTGCCCTACTAGGAATATTGACTAATCCAAAAAGGCAATGTTCGGTAACTGACCACTCGCGTGCAAGCAAAGAAACTCCTTTGCATTTTGGACTCTAACTTTTAGTCTTCAGCATTACCTAATTTCGTGTACTTTTCAGAACTTGTAAGGCGTGACTTTCAACTTATTTATCAATATGTGTTGCATTCGTTCGAGCGATATGTGCAGTTCAGCAGCCAGTTTTCTGCCATTTTTCTGACGCGGATTATGTACGATTCTTGCCTTCACTTTTCGAATGATTTCTGGTGTTGTTGCCGTCTTTTTCGGACCATCTCCATAGCGTTTTGCAATGCTGTCAGTACCATTGTATCGAGTTATAGTGCGAATCACAAACTTTCTACTCATTTGAACACGTTTGAACTGATTAACGATGTCCTTCTGATACTTCGCAGCCAAATAAAGGGCAATAACATTGTTAAGTTTGAATTCCAATTCGTATAACTTCGTTTCTACTCCACTGAGAATAAAATTCTTTTAAATATGTATAAATAATATAATGAGATCTCATGAGCCAGATTTGCACAGAAATATTACAATTAGTTTGCGAGATACACGCCCGTTTAATTAGGGGATACTTCATACACCGTGTAGTAGCAAATTTCGTTCTTTCCAGCCACACAAACACTTGAATAATCAAATAAAGTACAGACTGATTGCAAATCAAACGATGACAAAACAACAATATTTGATGAAACATCGTTACGTAATTGCAAAACGACGGCTACCCGAACCTAAACAAAAAACATGGTAAATTGTAAATTTGCTTTTATAGTTTTATTGTATGGTATTTAGGTGAGATCATGTAAATGTAAATATTTTTGCGTATAATCGGCATAATGTGTCGCAAGACAGTTTGTTTTGGCATATGCTGGATAGTGATTTATTGGCAAACGAAATTCCTTAATGGTGTGTCAACGCAATATAAAAAACAACGGTAAACTACTGTAATTAATTTGCTGATTTTATGAGTCATCATCAGTAGGTTTAAACCACAAAAAAAGCCAATTTTACATTAATCACTAATTGAATTAGTGTCATGAAACACTGATTGACAAATCACATAGTTAATTTGCAAAGTTCAAAGCAAAAGGTTATTCAAATTTCATTAAATCAATAGTCAGGTCCAAGAACGCGAAATTCCAATCGTTCAAGTGTAAATTATTTATTATTCAAAGCATATATTCGGAGGAATATCCGTATCACATTTTACGTAACTGACGAACGGTTAATAAACAAATTAGTAAAATGTAAATCAGGCAAGTCGGCCGCAGCAAACGATTTTTATACATATAAATGTTTTTATTCACAGAACCTGCCGTCGTTTTTGAGGTCAACAACTTATGACAAGATTGTTTGTGTTTTGCTAAAAACAAAGTCCTATCTGCCTTATATGGTCGTAAATCTATTCGACCATACGAAAAACAATCTTATACAATACATGGTGCAAACCAGTTTTTTTGTCGTATTAAAATATTTCTCAATAAGCGAATGCCAACTCGCCCAGACCTATTCTAAAGTTATATGTACCATTGAAGGATTTGCAGTAAATAGCAAAATAGTGGTGTCCCTATACACATGAATTTCTGTTGATGCTGAGAAAGCTTTCACAGTTTATTTTCAGGAAAGTGGATGGAAAATGATGAATGGAAATGAAGTCATGAGTCAGTTCTTAAGCTTCGAATTTAGAGTTCCGATGTTGGAGCGAGTTGAATATTGATGAAATGGCACTTAGCAATTCATGTCTTGATTGTATGATGATATATTTTGATAACTGGACAGTTTGCCTTATTGAATCCTAGTGCTAGATTTTAGTATGGTATAATATGTTTTTTTGTAGACTAATAAGACTAATTGTAGCTTTTATCTTTAAAGCCCAGGGTCTATTTATATTTCTGCTGTTGTTGTATTCAAAATAATGGTAACAGGTACCCAAATAATATCGAAACTTGGTGATTTTGCAATAGTGCAGATTGAGAATAGGAAAACTACGGGACTTTTGAGCTGGCATTTTTTTAGAGAAAGTTTGATTGCGTTTAGTGTGTAAAGTATTGATTAAAATTCTTGCAGCAAGCAAACTAGTACTTGATCTCTTTAAATATAGGATAGACGCAAGTTGCTTTTCTGAAGATTTGGGAATATCTTGCTTTTATCAGCAGCTCCTTCACTCCAAAAGAAATTATGAGTCTAAAATTTAATAGTTTCAAACTCGAATACCAGTTTAAAGAAAGGAAATAGTAGCACTGATTGTCGCCAAAAATGACATTATTGTTTCTTAGAACAGTTTGGACATGGCTCGCAAATCCAGTAGTCACGATCACATAGTTATAAAGGGTTTCAGTGGTGCTAAAGACATAATTAAATACGATAGCACGAACAAGAGTTTTTTCGTGCGGTTAAATCAACATTTTGATTGACGCTAGACAAGGTAGGTATCTGTCTGTCTGTGGGTAACTTAATAACTTGTTCTCTTAAGTAGTGCTAATGACATTTTGTAGGCTGCAACTCTATACTTGCTGTGTTTGCCACTAGATATGTCAGCCTATTTTAAAGTGCTACAATATTAATTCAAACTTGTGTACGGCTTCGGCAGAAAAAAACCTTCTACATTGCAACAAACTTGTTTTTTTTCTTAAATACAATGTAGAACTTGAAAGTAAATTAGAAGATAATTGTAAACTTCCAACTATATGCGAACTTCCTGCCAACATGAGTTCGAATTTTCTACACGTACAATGCAGCACCTTTGCCGAGCTTTTGTGAAAGTTCCTGCGGAATTTGTGCACAAAAATCAAAGAGCCAGAAAAGGGAGAGCTGTTTGTTAAAGACGGAGCCAGGTGGAGGCTGATATGCAAACTGTATGCATTTGAGCCTCAAACTATGTAGGGAACAATAAATGCACAACTCATTATATGGTCGTAACGTTAGTTAATGGCGACGGGCGGTTTTACAATTTTCTTTATTACGAGCCTATCGGCGTGGAAATTATACCAGTAATTAAATTGAAAGATTAAATAAAACAACTGAATAAAAATTTGCATTTTCATTCTTTGGCATTGATGCATTCAACCATAAAGACTTACACACACTACAGGACGAGTAATTAATTTTCGTTTTAAAATTTGTAAACTCCTTGGGCTGCAGTCCCAAATGAAACATTTTCGTTGCAATTTCCGAACAAAAAAATATCATAAACTATTAAAGTTGTTTGGGTAGTTTTTGAAAAGCTTATTTTTCCATTTCAAATTTGTTTTATATAAACTTTTTAAATTTGTTAATGTATTTGAATGCTGCATTGTTTATATGGAAATAAACCGAGTAAAAGTTCACTTGAAATAAAAAAAAACTTGTCCAAAAAAACTTAAATTATACATGAACTTTTAATTCAAACCAGTAGAAAATAGATTTAAAATAGTCATCAGGCAAGTTGAAAAAAAATTAGTTGATCTAAATTGAATTAAGTGGATTGCGTTGAATATGATTCATTTTGAATGAGACATTGAAAAATTTTAAGTACATTCTCACTTAAGGATATCAAATGTGCTGCCTGTTTTCTGTTTTATTTAAATCGTTTCTAAGAACTTTGTTATTTATATCATTATAAATTGTTACTTTATAAAGACTACAAAAATTTAGACATTACACAATGAAATATCTAGAGCCAAAGCAATTCTTTCAAAGCTAATATCTAAAGAATATTTTCAAATACACTAAATATTTCCAAGTATTTTTAATATTTTTCATTAGAAAATTAAGACTGTAAGTAAATCGAAACATCATAGAATATTATTACATATTTAACTTAAAACTAATAGGAAGTGTTTTGACATTTGACTTATTTTACGAAAATTCCTCATTGCATATATTAAACTAATTAAGTTAAAACTTTGCCACGTTATTAATCAATTAGGGATTGCAAGAGAAATTTTGGACGGTGGAAAGTAAATAATTAAATTATCAACTTTAATTTCCTTTAGCTGCATTTAGTTTTGACGG
This sequence comes from Dendroctonus valens, assembly GCA_024550625.1. Classification (NCBI taxonomy): domain Eukaryota; kingdom Metazoa; phylum Arthropoda; class Insecta; order Coleoptera; family Curculionidae; genus Dendroctonus; species Dendroctonus valens. The sequence goes on along the minus strand of JAJTJO010000284.1, from coordinate 867,832 downwards.
CGCGTCCCTGATCTGCTTTTATTCAATAATAATTCGGCTGAACTAAAAACGTTTTGAAACTTACTTGGCTGTCTGGAAAATACTTTGTATTATATTTTTCATTAACATTCATGTTCATTAACGTTTATATATAAGTAAATTAAAAGTGTGCAGAGTATTAACTCTCAAATTTAATTGATTATAAGTAATTGTTTATTAACATGTTTATTAATTAGTCCCATATAGAGATTTGCCAGTACCTCCATTGGGTGCGTCCCTATTGGAATTGGGGGAAGCTAGTCGAGTAAGCAAACCAACATATTCGAAAGGTAGTGGGGAAATAAAATACCCACCGTGAAATAAAAACTGGACTGGTTCTCCAGGTTGGGGGTTGAGTCATCGGGCTAACTCCCCGGTACTTATAAAAAAAATCAAAATGTTAAAAAACCTAATCAAGAGCCTCGGAAAAGGACAGAAAACTCAAAAAGACGAACCAAGCAAAGGAAAAGTACAACGATTTTTGGCACGTGGAATGTACAGGGTATTTCAAGGAAGGTGAATGAAGTGGCAAGTGAGTTGAAACATCTGAAGGTTGATATTGCAGTTCTGACGGAGACACGGAATAAGGGAGAAGGGTCCGAAAGCTGGGGAATGTATGATCACTTCTTCAGTGTGGTACCTACTGGGGTGTCAATTGCTATACATAGGAGACTCAGGAAATGTATAACAACATGGAAACCAATAAACGAGCGACTTGGACGAATGGACCAACAATACATGGATATAGAATAACCATAATAGGAGTGTATACAGTAAATGAAGACTACCCAATGGCAAATAAAGACGAATTTTTTGAACAACTAATGGTGGTAAATGATAATGGAAGAAGAGTGATACAAACATGCGAACCAAATCAGCTTAAAGTTCTAAACGAATACTTCCAGCACAGACACGTCCATAAATTCACATGGAGACAGGAAACAAGAAATCTAAAAACTGTTATTGACTATATAATCTCAAAACAAAAAAGTCAGCTAAAGGTCAACGACGTAAAAGTTAAAAGAGGTGCTTCATGTGGTAGTGACCATCACCTACTTAGTGCACAAATAGTATTTCCCATTAGAACAGGGTACCAGCGGGAGAAGAGACAGGAAAATGCCGAAAAAGGAAAAGTGGCGGAGGAAAGATACAACATTAATGGTTTGGAATAGGAAAGTACAAAAGAACTGTACAAACCCAGACTAAACAATAAACCACAAAGAACATCATTCCATAGTATAGAGGAAGAGTATGAATACATAAAATCAGGCATAATAGCAGCAGCGAGAGAGGTACTAGATGGCCAGGGAAGAGAAGGGAAACATCAAAAACCATACTGGTGGGATGAGGAGATAGAATCTGAAATAGAGAACAAACGAAAACTATTCAACACCATGTTAAGCTCCAAAAACACAAATGACAAACTTGCATATAAACAGGTACAAGCAAGCATACGAAGAATGATATCTATAGAAAAGCACGAAAAATGGGAGAGAACATGCTCACAAGACTTAACTCATACCTAGTAGGAAAAAAAAGCACAGAAAGTTGGAGAATACTAAAGAACATGGGGGAGACGGGAACGGAAAAAAGACATAATCTCCCCAATAACAGAGCAATCATGGAATCAGTACTTCGAGAAAATGCTGACAGAAGATAGAAATGAGTTCCAAATTACTGATAACACTATCATAAATATAACCATTCAAAGATCTCCAGTAAGAATAATTGAGTCAGATGTTAACAAACCAGTTAATGCGCTAAAAAATGGAAGAGCGGCAGGATCAGGAAATATTCCGGGAGAACTAATTAAATATGGGACAGGAAAACTAACCCAGATGCTCACAAGTCTATTCCAAAGATGTATAAACAAGTTAGAAGTCCCAAAGGAATGGAAACTGTCATATATCTCAATAATCCATAAGAAAGGGGATAAAAATTAATGCGACAACTATAGAGGAATATGCGTAACCAACACCATAAGCAGGATATATGGACGAATACTCAAAAACAAGATAGAAGACGAATACAGTACAATAGAGGCAGAAGAGCAAGCCGGATTCAGAGTAGGAAGATCCACCATTGACCACCTATTACGTTGACTCAAATGGTGGAAAAGAAAATCGCATATGACCAGGAAGTGCATTTGCTATTTGTGGACCTTAAAAAGCCTATGACAGCATCTCCCTAGTAAAATTATGGGAATATTTGCAATATACCAACATAAATGCTGAAATAATAAAAGCAATCAAATATCTGTATAATCCCATTACACAATCCACCAAACCGACTACTCGACGAACGCACCAACTTGACAAGGATCTCGGAAAGACTACTTGTCTTGCAACCAAGATGGAAACACAACCTTCACAATCTCACCTTCCTGGATCCCCTCTGTTTAAGAAGACCGACCAGACAAACGCGTTTCTTCTTCCCAACCTCAACTCTATTGGAACATCTCCAGACATAAATTATGTACATGTTTGTTAATTATATTAGTTATTAGTTATTAAGTTTCCATACGAAACTTTGTAATCAACCCAGGGCAGAAAGACCCGATAGGTCGATAGCTTTTTCTTAGAAATAAAGATGTTTACTACTACTACCATCTGTATAATGATGTAAGAACGCAAATAAAAATAGGAAATAACTTAACAACCGGGTTCACAGTAACAAAGGGACTCAGACAAGGGTGGTGTATATCGCAACACTATTCAAGGTCTATCTAGAAAACGCATTGACAAGATGGAAGAGAAAATGGGGAACAACGGGCATACCAGTGGATGATACATCAACAATCCACACTTTGGCATTTGCGGATGACCAAGTGGTGATTGTCAAGAACATTGATAACCTTGGATGTGTGACACGCAAACGGATTAAAGAATATGATAGGTGGGCTCTAGAGGTTGACATGCAGAAAACAGAATATCCAAGTGTATAGGAGGAGAATAACAAGATCTGCCTGTCTCAGACAAACAGACCTGGAAGAAGGAAGTCTGGACGAAGCAATAGCCGAAAGAAATCTTCAGGGCAGGAAGGCTGTGTCTATGTTTCACGGCATGCTATGGGCTAAACACATTACAAAGGAAAACAAACACAGAATATACAACAAAATAATTAAAAGTATAGTAATCTATAGTAGCGAAGTGTGGGCTATAAAGGATAGAGCAGAGAAAGCACTAAAAGCTACAGAGATGGACTACTGGAGAATAGCTGCAGGAAAGACTAGATTGGAAAAGATCAGAAATGAAAGGATTAGGGAAATAATGGAAGTTAATCACGATATTGTAGATGATATAAGGACTGGACAACTAAGATGGTACGGACATGTGCAGATAATGGGCCAGGACCGACTCCCGAAGAAAGTTCTACAGTGGACATCACAGGGAAGAAGAAGGGGAGGAATATCACGGAAAAGCTGGTGAGATGGTATAGACGGAGAGATTCAGAGAAGAGAACTGGAGGAAGAGACCTGAAGAAACCGAGACGATTGGAGATTGGGTATCGGACGGGACGCTGTTTGATTATAATTGGAAGTATATACGGATGTGTCCAGTGAAGAAAAGCGTTGGTATTTTAAAAATTGTCTAATATTTTACATTCCAAAAGATTGGTATTTTTTCATCATGTGTCCAAAAGTAAGAAGATAGATTAAGAAGCCAGTTTGTGTAGAACATCTGCATAATTTGCTGTTTACTGATTTAGTGCTCGGACACTCTGTATGCTCACATACGTGCAAATAGCTGAAGCAACTTATGTGGTTTGATAAGTCTAGTTTTTTTTCAACTGAAGACCATGAACTCAAGCGTCATTGTTACATCAGATATAATATGAATTACATGTTTTCATAGGTCAAGGTATTGAGCATGAGATAAATCTCCAAGTATATAGCCGTGACACACAAGGTTTTAAATAAAAATTGTCACTTTATTGCACGTATGAATATAGGGGCATGTTTCAAATTTAGGTGTGCCATTTTTCGTCTACTGAAAAGAGATTTTTTTTGCTGCTCTTGTAACTAATGTAAGTGCAAATAAATACTAACCCTTTTCGGGATTTTGTGAACTAAAGACGCAATTTTTGGTTCAGCGGATAATTTGATGTTTTGAATTAAACATCAAATTATCCGCTGAACCAAAATAAATAACATATTATGGCAAATGTTTATACGTAGCACAATGCATTAAAAATTGGAAAAATTAAGATTCAACTTTTATCGATCAGTATATTTTATAGACGGGAACCAAATATATTAAAGGGAAAAAAGTTCTGCTCCCTATTACTGGATGGTGAACCCAAAAGTTGCAACAATAATTTCGATAAATTTTGGCCATTTCGTTTTGGTTCAAAAATTCAACAGGGAGGTTGTTCTTTTTCAGGACTAAAAGGTATAAAATAAATAAATAATAGCCAAAAACTACTAACCGAGGACGAAGTAAAATGTTCTGATTGTTTGGAGTAGCAAGATATAACAGCTGTGTAAATTTCTATATTTTTGGAAACTTGAAATTGCGAGCAATAGCGTGGTTTTAGCTTAAAAGTTCATGCATGATACATTGGAAATTGACAACTGTTTCCCAAAATCTTGTAACAGCGGAAAAGTTTCGGCTGTTGTTCTAGAAGTTCACCGTATATCATTTGTAAAGGGCCGTAGTTATTATGCAGAATTCAGTAATGGATGCCATATTTCCCAATCCAAACTATAAGTCATGTTTTAACTGTTTGTCAAAGTTATGGGACAAACGAGCGAAAGTTCGCCGCAGCGTTTGACTAAATGCAAAAAACATTTATATGTATTTAATAAAGGGCTTCCTGCATATTGTGTAATATTAAATCAAAATAATTGCATCGGAAAGATCAAAGATTTTCCTAAGAGTATTCAAATACCTTCAAAAATGTTTTTGACTAGAGTTCAATTAGGTAAGGAAATAAGTTTCATTTAAAAGTATGTTTTAAATAATTAATTTTAAATCAGCTTTATATTTTTGGAAAGACAAGGCATTTGAAAAAGTACAACCAATTTTTCTATTTCAATAAGCGTACTCATTGCGAAGCCAACAACTTTAAGTTGTCCATATTTGCACTTACAAAAAAAATATCAAAACTTTCTAGGGAACAACGCAGAGATGCAGTTTTGGCAAAAATCAGCAATACAAGGAAAATTAATTGAGTTGCTGCTAGATAGACACATAGAAAATGAACGCTGTTCCTAAGTGAATTTATAATACCTAAACAGCCTCTAGAAATAAGCTAAATGATTCAGCTTCCATTGAACTCGTTTTTCCAGTTTACACAGCAGACAAATCTAGAGAGTTTTTAAGAAAATTATTTGCTAAACAAATGTGTTTCAATGTAGGAGGTCTGTAGAAAAGTAAATATACATTTTTAATAGGGCAATAATAATTAACAGGACTTTTTCACGGCTCCGTTATTTCAAGAAAAATTAAAAATCCCCATTTAAGGGTCAACATAAACCAACCAAAGTACAATTTGCTAAGCAATAAACCTAGAAACTTGTCATGAAACCAGTATTCGAGACATTTCAGTTTCAGAGTTGGTACTTGCATGTATTGCATACATAAACTGGACGAATCCTGTTAGTAACTTGAAATTTTCTTTGTATAGTCTGGGAACTTTGCGTTTGTATCACACAACGATCCGGATTAGTGCTTTATTATATTATGGAGGAACAGAATTACATGCCAATGAGATCTAATGACGCCACAGAAGATTTAATTGAAGAATATGTCGTGTAAGGTGCGAATTACTTAAATCAGGTAAGGAATAGCTGCATTTAAACGCGAAATAGACGTGGTATATGCAGCCAATTAAAATGCCTCGCTTAGATAATCATTTTGAAAATTAAATTGAACTGGATTCTGAGACATTCGCATCTCACTAACTACTAGGATGAAAGTAAAATTGCAGCAGAGATCGCGATAATAAGGAGGTTTTCAAGAGCCAATTATAGTTTTTTTTTGTTATATTGTCGGCTTTAAAGCCCTTAAATAATAATGATTTTACCCATTAAATCTTGTTGAAAATGTAGGAAAGCACCAATATTGCATGCTAAATCTTTGGAAAGCCTCAGGAGCATCATGACAGTAGTTAATAACAGTAGTTAAATAAAAAATGATTTTGACGTTGCTTTTCAAAAAATATCATCAGCGTCTGTTCCCTTATAACAAAGAAAGGTGAAATTAAAATCACTCTATCCAAATAAGGAGAATTCACAGAATAAAAATAAACTATTCAACTTCTCTTCATAACATCAGTTTTCATTGTTTTGAATATTTTTTGGATCCTATTTTCTTTATCTTTTTCTGCTGTCAAATGCAGCCCTTCTTCAAACTATTACTTGATGCGTAGCTTCTTAAAATGTGCGAGATCAAAGAAAATCTGTGCGCAACCATTTCTACACAAGAACAGATTTCCATGTGTAGTTTGTTGTAGGTTTCTATCAAACTAAACACGGTCTTATTCGATGCTTATGAGTTCTGTCTTCAGTATAGGCTATTTTTAACATCTTCGAAAAAAAATATGTTGGGGAAAACCACTCAAACGCAGATGATCAAGGCATTACTCGAGGCGAAAAAAACAGAACACCTAATGATCAAATCGGAGAAGTAATAAATCACATTAAGATGGCCAAAATATATTTTCCACTGTTCACGGAAGAAGACTGAGGCCAAATTCTTGCGTTCCGAGGTATACGTTCTAAAGAATGTGGACAATCATTAAGAATCCACAAATTCACAGCAATTTTTAGGGAAATTTCAATCTGCGGTCGAAAATTGAAAATGCGATAGCAAAGGCCTTGTTATAGAGCAGCTGATTACGCTCAGACTTACAGAAAACATTTTTTTAAATCAAGACAAGTTATCGAATGTAAGTGCGGAAGTTCGGTTCTCAGACAATTTGAATTATGATGCAAGTAGGTACAGATCTCAGGCACCCCCAGGACTGGTTTCGCACGAATTAACTCTCATCATCTTTGTTTAGCCTGAAAATAACTCTCCTGAAACCTGTATTTGTATTTAGTCCATGCATCTTACATTGGTGCGGAACTAGCTATAGTTTTATAATGTTTTTCTTCAAAAACAAGTGGTTCTTCTTCGAATTCCAACCAATATCGCATTCAGGAAGAGAAAATTTTGAGTGTACAATGCAAAAATTCACGGGTGATTAGCAATGCGAGGAAATAAGTTTGTGCTTAATAAATCACGTTCAAAATAATCATTCACAGGACGAAGAATATTTCATTATCTGAAGCAAATAATTGCGGTGGAGCGGCAAAATGAAAAAGTAAGCTTCCATTTCAGCATCTGAAAGACTTTACTTTAAAGTTTAATGAACGACTCTTTGGAGACTGACGGTCCACTGAAGGATGAAGAAGAATGAATGAATAAAGAATGTTTTTGGCACACTAAGCGCAGAAAAATATAGCAAATAGAGACCCATTTAGTGAACGGTAAGCAAGTATATTGGCTCGCTGTAAGGTCCAGAAATATTACAAAAAATAAATATCGTTCTGTCGCTATTCAACCAAAAATATTTTTATGGCCTCACTGAACAGGTCAATAAATTGCTGTATTTTTACTTGACATGTTTAAACCCCGTGCTTCTGATTATTCGAATTTTTACAAAAAACGCAATGGAAATGTTAATATCCAAGAAAATCTAGATCATTTTAATGCACGAACTTCAAATTTCTGTACGAAAGAAATTAAATTAAAACTCTAGCGTCTTAAACAGAACAATTGCAGTTGCTGTGAGTTCATCTTTCCAATAATGGCCTTAGTGAGGTATATATGCCATTACAATACCTCAATAACTGACACGGGACCAAAAAAAACAAGTATTAGCAAAAATAATGAGTTTAAGCCCTGAAGAGTTTCGATTACCTGAGCAGATTTGTTGGCATTTCGAAACATAATCCCCGACTGACGGTTGCGTCTCAGGAATATTCGTGTGCCGGCTGGGATGCAGGAATTCGGGTTTTAAAAGTGAACGTTATACATCTGCGAAGTTCAAGGCAAACTTTCAGCTGAGTTCCTGCGGCTATCTTACTTTAATTCGTTTATATCGCAGTAGCTTGTCCTGCATGTGAATACTGTTGTATCGCGAACAGTTTGCACGTAGATTTTTTGAATATGTTACTTACGTCCCGAATCTTGTCCCGTTCTGCTAGCGAAGTAATCTTACCTGGAAGCAAGAAAACTATAATTAAAGTCAGTAATCATAATGCTTATAAAGTTAATTAATTTATCGCAAAACAGTATAATGATATGTAAAAAAGCATTAAAGATCAGCAAAATTATTTCATTCTCAAAAAAAGCATTAAAAAAATGTCAATTGGCGTGTTTTTGCACATTTAGTTCACATTAGTTAACAAACGCATATTGCTTTATTATTTACAGAAAGCAGAATTCGTAGAATTCGGGACTTTAACGATCAATAATTAAACATTATTTTCACATGCATTTGTAAGTATTTTTATTGATTGTCCAACGAATCATACGGGATAATGGCTACCTTTAAAACGCAAGTGTATTCAGCATCTGCCAACAACTTTAATTAGCTCGATAATTAGCGCAATTTTCAGCAGTAATTAATTGCCAGAGCTTTTTTTAGCCGCTGTATTTGTCAACGGATGTATTAAGGCAATGCTGATGTGATTTGTCACCAATACAATTAGCTCTTGGCTGAACAAACTTTATTTTTTTTATTTTTCTACCAAATAAATAAGCAATAACAATGCCTATTGTTAACAGGTTAAGTTACTAGAAGCGCACAGTTCACACTTTCTTGGCGATGTTGTTATAAATAAGTATTTGTTCAGAGAAATGCGGTGTTTTGCGAACAATGTTTGATTGTAAAATGTGGAAAGAACATCGCAGATTTTTTCCTGGAAAACCCAACGTATGGCGAATGCTGTTCTGAAACTTTCCAACAACAAGCCAATGCAATGAAAAGGATTAGAACTTTTTACCTGGAACTAAACTTTTCCCATTTAGCTAACAGTTAAATAAAAATGGTAATTGCATTTTTGGATATTTCAGTAAATTTCATGCCTTATCTTCGAGTAATATTTTGAAATTGCACCAATGGAAGTATCACATGCTAATTTTCAATCTGATGATTTTATTCGGAGGTGTCGAAAACTGTCAAGTGATCTATTTTCAACCGATCTTCTATTTTTAAATCATCCTACAGCCATATGGCAGGAATAATTGATAGATTTATAACTGCAGAACGTATATATTTATCCCGATAAATCCTTGCTCCATTTGTATAACCAATTACTTTTAAGCCTGTATTACTGTCCGGATAACGTGTAACATTTCGAATTAATATTCAAGCTTAGCAATGAAATTTTGTTATTTTTATTTATAGTATGCGAGTATAGTCATTTGTCATACGCATTTATGAATGGGTAGGAAAAGTAGCGTATGTCTACCAACTACTTAAACATTAGTGTTTAATTACTTAATTAAGACAGGTCGATTATACTTGTATGCCATTTTAAGCAGATTTATCATGGTGTGCTTGCCTTTAAAATAATAATATACGCTTTTAAGTCGGGCACGTAGGTGTACCTGCTTATTCAGATGCATATAAATTATCACATACACTTGTTCTTTAGTTTTCTGTCTTTTTAGTTCCGGCTTTCTGCGATTTAGTTCCACTTTCTGTTTCAAAATTCCACTCACTGAATAATGCTCCAAAAAGTAAACACAGGCTTTGAAAATAAGTTTTCAAAATCCCCCAACACTCGTTTGATATCAGATATTGATTTGAGGATGAAAATTGCAGATGCGACGTAAACCCTAGATCATTGTCTGTCCTTATAAAACGTTTGGATCTACTCACACCATTCCCTAGCAATTTAACAATTTTTATACAGTTGGAAATTGTGGAGGCGTTGTATCGTACATATTCCAGATAAATACTAAGAGATCTAACATCGTTTTAGAAACATGGCTTAATTTTTCTAAAAGTATTGCGGATGGTGCTAATATAAAAAAACTTCTTCTTCCTAATATTGTAGGATTGTATTTTCCAACTTAATTCTCTTTGGAGGTCTTCCGGGGGGGGGGGGGGGGGGGGGGCGTCTTGTCTCTATGGGGGTCTTCCATCTCTAGCGATTCTTGCCAGTCTTCTCCATGTCATCCTGTCCACGTGGCTCTTCCAGTCCCTTCTTCTACGTTTGAGTCCCCATCTGATGATGTATACCACTTCACATTCGTATCTTATGTCTCTTTTTCTGTTTCTTATTGTGTATCCTGAGATGTTCCTGAATATTTTCATTTCTGTTGTTCATAGGTTGTTTTTTGTTCTGTTGCTGTCAGCTCTTGTTTCTATAGCGAATGTTAGTATGGGTCTAACACTAGTTTTGTATATTTTAATCTTTGACTTTTTGCTCATGTTGGCGTTATTCCAGGTAATGTCCCGAAGTGCACCTGAGATTCGGCTGGCTTTGTAGGCTTGTTCTCCATCTTCATTTGATCTAGTTTGGCTTGAGGAAATTTGTATGCCTAGGTATTTGAACGACATGACTTGTTCTATTGTTTTATGTTCCAAGGCGAGTTTACATTTCATTGATTCTTTGGAAATGACAAAGGCTTTGGTTTTTCTGGTTGATACCTGCATGTTGAAGGTTTTTGCTTTTACATAGAATGAGTATAGAAGCCGTTGTAAGTCGTCCTCATTATCCGCTATAATTAGGGCGTCGTCAGCATAACAGACGATGTTGATTTCACCTGTTGTGAGTGTATACCCTTCCTCTGTGATTTTAACCTAGTTTATTATTTCATTCATTATTAGACTGAAAAGTTGTGAGATTAAGGAGTCTCCTTCTCGGATTCCCGTTGGTGTTTTCATTTCCTCTGTCATCTTTTGGTTAACTAACATGTGGGTAGATGTGTTGTGGCTTAGTTGCCTTATGACGTCTATTACGGTTCCCGGTACGTTTTTTTTCTTAAGAATATCTGTCATGTCGTTCAATCTCACCCTGTCAATTGCTTTGATGAGGTCTATGAAGCACATATATGCGGGGTTTCCGTATTCCACAGCTTTTTCGACTCCTTGCCTGACTATGAAGATAGTATCCGTGGTTGACCGATTCTTCATGAACCCTTGTTGTTCTTCCGATGTTTTTACAAGTTCGCTAATTATTTTTCTATTATCTTCGTGAAAAGTTTCATGACTGAGCTTAGTAGGTTTATGCCTCTATAGTATTCTGGGAATATTTTGTTCCTATTTTTGAATATTGGGATGGTTATGCTTTTTTTCCAATTATTTGGGACATTTTTGGTTGTTAGTATACTGTTTAATAGCTTTGTAAGTTCTGCCATTAGCTGGTGTCCCCCATATTTCAATAACTCGTTTGGTATCCCATCCAGTCCGGGTGCTTTTCTGTTTTTAATTTACTTTGTCTGTTCCATCGCCATTCTTTCGGCTATTTCAGGAGGTTCTTCAGCTTCTGCGCCTTCTTCTGCAATCTCGTTTCTGTTTTCCTATTCGGGTATATCTGTGTAGAAGTGTTGAAAGTAGGTTTTCCATTGGAGTTCATCAATTTGTAGGGTTTTGTGTATATTCCACCATTTCTACTTTCCTTCTTATTGGCATTCCCCATACCTTCCTTTGTGCTCCGTATAGGTCGTGCTCCATTTCGGAGGTAAAGTTTCCCCAGAAGTTTCGTTTTATGGTTCTGATTTCTGTGTTGACTTTATCTCTTGTTTGGATGTACTGGTTCTTTCCTTCCGGTATTTGGTTATGCACGTTTCTCCTAGGCTAGAGCTTTCACTTCGGGTGTATACCATTGTTTGATACGGGAAGCTTTATTAACTCCCACTTTCCTTGCGTCGGTGATATTCGTTTTTATCTTTTCCCAGCACCCCTTGTGGATCGTCTTGTTCCGTAATAGAGTTCGCCTCGATTTTTAGATTTAAGCGAGCTTGGTATAGTGCTTTTGTTGTTGGGTGACTTTGTTGTTGAAGGAGTGATCGGATCCTATATTTGCTGAGGTCAAGCTTCTTAGGTCTAATATTTGGGTTGGGTGTATGGCTCTGTTTGATATTATATAATCTATAGTTGAGTTCTGCCCTCTGGTGTTCTGCCATGATGTTATTTATTCTCATGTTGTAGCGTGTGCATAGGTCTATTAGTGCTTCGCCGTTCTCATTGATGTGCTCTTCGTTAAAGTGGTGTTTTATTCCGGGTAGTATATTGTTTCTAATCCTGGCATTCAGATCACCCATTATAAGAATGTTTTTCGTTTCCGGTATGCTTTCCAATTTGCTCGCCAGATTTTCGTAGAATGTAGAATCCCACTCCGGCTGTGGCGCTTCTGTGTCTATAAAAAATAAAAATATATAAAAAGCCACTGGCCAAAACCTATAAAAGGAAATTTTGTTCCACAGGCGCCATTGCTCTTTAATGATTATCTGAAGCACATTTTTCATGCCGTCGTTCGTGTAGAGTTTAATTTCCCTTCTTCTCCAAGCCACTTTAAAAAATCTTCTTCAACTGCTGATGCATTTAACAAGCAGCTGTTTTTATTAAAGACTATCAAAAACAAATCAGTAACAAGTATAATTCTTCTATAAAAAACTCTGTATTTTTGCTAAAAATTGAAGATCTGAGTTGTATTCAAAAATACATTTCTGACTAGTCGAGAAACTCGTTAACTTCCTTCTGGAAGAGAATGTCGACTGCGTCTATATAATAGTGGTAGTAGTAAATATATTTATTTCTAAAAAAGGCTATCGACCTATCGGTCTTTCTGCCCTTGTTTAATACATACAGTCTTAATCTAAATGAAAACAAATATGAAAATTCTCTTATTCTAGGTTAACAATACTATTAAATAAATAAGATTTCAGTGGCAAGAAGGAATTATTTTATTGTCCACTAGTCCGTAGCGTTTGTAAGTGTTCGAGTGGCGTTAATGTAGGGAAACGAAAGCGGGATTGTCTGGTTGGTCTTGTAAGACAAAGGGGATTCAGTATGGTCCAGTTGTAGGGGTTGTTTGTCCATTTTGTCTGTAGCTGTATGAGTCTTTCCGAGATCTTTGTCATGCTTGTGCGTTCGTATAGTAGTTGGGTGGGGGGGTTGTGTAGTGGGTTTTGGGGGTGTCTTATTCGTGTTATTAGTCTTAGTGCAATTTGTTCTGTTGTTTGTATATAACGTTTTGTCCTTTCTGTTCCGTTGGTCATGAGTATATGTCCATAGTCTAGCAAGGGTCTACAAATAGCTTTATATATTTTGGTGGCGGTGTTTGTGCTAATTCCTCTGTCTTTGTAGGTTAGTGATCGGAAGTGTTTTGTTCTCTTTGTTGTTTCTGCCATGATGTTTCGTATGTGTTTAGTGAATTTAAGTTTGTGGTCAATTGTGATTCCAAGGTATTTTACGTCGTTTTTTGGTTGTGTCGTTTGGCCGTCTGCAGTTATTGTAGGGGAGTCAGCGTTGAGTCTGTGGTTTGTGAGCAGAAGTTGGTTTTTTGACGCGTTTGGTGTTAGTCTCCATTTATAAAACCATGTCATTGTGTTGTTTGTTAGTGTTTGGAGTCTTTGAGCTGCTCTCTCAGTAGTTTTGTCATGTACAATAAGTGCCGTGTCGTCTGCGTATTGTAATATGTATGCCGATCTGTCGATTTGATTTTTGTCTGGTAAGTTGTAATTGTATATGTCATGGCAGTATATATTGTAGAGAAACGGTGAGAGCGGGGATCCTTGAGGGAGCCCTTGTTCAGGGGAAAAAGAAAAGTCTATATAATAATAATTTGGTTCTTGGCATATTTCAAGAAAGACAACTTTTGAAAGAAGAATCCACATATTTCTTCAAACAAATTCAACCTTTCTGCTCAATATAATGTGAACATTACTCATTTTCATCCTTAATGGATCATTTTTTTCTTAATCGAAAAACATGATCTAGAGCAACCAGAAAATTTAACTAAAAACACATTCGCTGCTACGGAGGATTTTATAGAAGATTCAGTGTGATTTCTCTGATAAGTTTTTATTTGACTTGTTATACTCATTTTGTTACTTAATTGAACATTGAAATAGGCAGTGAAAGTCAAGTGTTTTGACCGGATTTAAGTCTTGACTGTAATCCACTTGATTTTTCCATATGGGGTAAATGAAGTTGTTTGTTTAAGAAATAGCCGTAAACACTCCAGAATGAATATGGCATGAAACTGAACACGCTGCAAAGTCGGCTCGAGAAGAACAGTTGTTAACCGAGCGCCTAATTAAGAAAACTTAATTAGGCGGTCGTTTAGTAAGCGAGAAGTCAACTATGCTAAAGTGAATGGTACACAGATATTACAAAATCTATTACAAAAGCAAAAACTTGAATTTTGCAGTAGTGTTTTTTATCTCAATTGATTGCTATCGGTGTAAGTATGCATATACAAAGTACTTGTGTCTATATGAGCAAGATATTGTCGGGTAAAAGATGTGACCGCTCAAGAACTGCTGAAAATGAGCCGAAAATGTTGATTATTTCGGATCTTAAGTATCCAGCATAATTTCCAATAAGCTCGTTGCATTTTTCTATTGCATAAAAAGAAAATGATAAAGACACTTGATATTTTTTGCAAAAAATAATTCCTTTAGAAGCAGATTGCACTCAATAATGCATAATCTACACCAAAAAACCTTCAAGTTAACAAATCTTATCAAAGAAAAACACTTGATCCGTATGATTGAATTGACCTACTGACAAACATTTCATTTTCTACTCGCTGCTTCTATCACAAATCAATTTGCTTCACTGCAAAGAAAAATAATAGATACGACCTTCAATCGTAACTCAGATGCGTTTTCTTTCCTCTATTTATATCAATTAGTCGGCTTATTTCGAGATTCTCAGTTATTTTTGTGTTACACGAGCATGGATTTTCGAGGCATCTGTTCGATGTCTTGAACGCGGAAGGTCAGTGAGCAAAATAACGTATGGAAACCACTTTGGATACAAATAGCTGAAAAATGTTGGTCAATGGGTAAACCGTCCTGTTTGCGGCTTCCTGCGAATTAAACTCGGCGCCCAAGAAATACAGTAAATAATAATGCGCATTGATCGTTTGATTGTGATTAGAAGTGGTTTCTGTTCCAAGAGGTGGAAAAGCTAGTCTTGATACTTTCAATCATAATACCAAGGATGTCCCAAAATTAACGCAAGAATCGAATGGCACAGAAATCACAGTTTTTAAGGCTTCAGATTGTAATTCCTAATTGCGCAGAAGTTGCCTAAGAACTAAAATCAATTAACAGTGAAAAAAACCGAAAGACATCGCTCATCAAAATTATTCTCTGTGCATATACAATTATAAATTGAACGTAAATGGTAAAAAAATTTCCAAAAAACTCGCATCATTTCCTTGACTGCTCTAATATCTTTATCAGCGTCTATTAAAGAACAATGTGCTCATAATCCAGAGAACTTAATACGATAAAAACTATCGTTAGAACACCGGGAGAGTGAACTGAACATTTAATGTAAGCCTTTCTGTTATTTTGCAATTCTACTCACGTGCAAACCATTAACCGATTATCTTTAGAGATGCCATGTTTTCGTCTACCCAAATCAATAAACCGGTAAGGGAAAGAAATTCGTGCATGGTTAATAGCTATAATGTTATCTATATGGAAGTACACATAGAAACAAATGATATTTAATATTTATTCCTCTATGCGATTACTGATACGGAATACACTAAAATTACATTATATTGCCATTCAAGTAATTTGTTTCAATTTATTTATTTATTTAACCTGAAAAGAGTTTCAGTAAATTACACAAAAAACTATAAAATTATAGATAATTGTTAGATTGGATTTAATTTCCATGCAGTTTCTGAAATGGATACGCATTGGAAGTTTATATCGGGAACAATTACAGAAGCAGCCAGAAAGGTGGTAGGGGAGTAACCCAGGAGAAAACACAAAAACCAGTGGCATTATCAAGATTGTCGAAGATGCTATGGAGAAGGGAAATACTGCTAGACTCAAAATTCTAAGTCCCACAGACGAGAACAGGGAAAGATACAAACGACTAAGAACCCTAGGAAAGAAACTGTTAAGAAGAAAAAAGAGAGAATGGCAAGACAGAGAATTAATTGCACTAGAAGAAGGAAAAAATAACACAAGAACATTCTTCCACAACCTACGCTACAAAAGCAGAATTCAGACCCAAGACCGACAATATCTTAAAGAAGGAAAAAAAACTACTTTCATCATCTGCTTAATAGAGGAATAGGTGAAGAGGAGGAAGCACTGGATCTGCTGGCTGCGGAACAACCCAATGATATCCCTTCTAAGGAAGAAATTAAAAAAGCAATAAAGAAATTGAAAAATAATAAAGCTCCTGGCGGCGACATCATCACAAGAGAACTTCTTAAATTCGGTGGGGATACTATCATAACACAGCTGCAAAACCTCAATTAAACCATATGGGAAAAAGAAGCTAGCCCTGATGACTGGAAGGAGAGTATTATGATACCGATCCACAAAAAAGGCGATAGGACGGTCTGGCAAAATTACAGAGGATAGCACTAACCAATGTAGCTAATAAAGTCCTATTGAATGTAATTCTTCTAAGAAAAAACATTGGGAGACTACCAGTGCGGTTTCAGAGCAAATAGATCAACAATGGACCAGCTGTTTACCATTAGGCAATTGCTAGAGAAGAGTTGGGAATTCAATCAAGACCTCCACCAACTATTTATAGATTTCCACCCGGCAGTTTGACATCCCACCTATGCTGATCAGAGTAAGCAGAGCGTGTGTTGAGGGTTCTAGGTGCTTAGTGCTGCTAGGTGTTCAGTAGAGATTGGTGGTGACCACTCAGATGTATGGCAGGTGAACTTAGGTCTTAAATAGGGAGACGCACTATCACCAACGTAGTATACAACAAAAGTAGTAAGAGAAGCTAAAATCGAAACCCAGCTATTCGGGGCCAGTGGATCAAACTTGCTGCTAGCATATGCCGACGACATAGACGCGGTGAGCATAAGCGTCATAAAAGCGAAAGAACTATTTTGCAAAATCGAAGAAGAAGCGGCATATATGGGGCTTAAAGTCAACGAGGTCAAAACAAAATACATGCATGTCTCAAGACCAGGCAGAGCTAGGGTAGGGCAAAATGTGACCGGGGACACATACAACTTTGAAAACGTAAAACAATTCAAATACTTAGGGGGAACAATCACATCCGACAACCACATGGGTGAAGAAATCAGAGAACGCCTAAAGTCAGCCAACAGAGGGCTTATACGCCCTAAAGGATATATTAGAGTCCAACTAGGAGAACGAAAATCAAAACGTACCAGACCATGATAAGATCCGTGGTAACGTACGACTGTGAAACCTGGACTCTTACGGTGCGAAATGAGGAACTCATTCGAAGATTCGAGAGAAAGTGCTAAGGAAAATTTTCGGACCCACCAAAAAGCAGGATACGAAAATCTGCCGAATCAAAACAAATATACAATCAACCAGAACTGATTAACCTCATAAAGGCACAAAGGTTGATATGGGCAGGGCACGTATGAAGACAGTCAGAGGATAGTCCGGTTAATATGGGACAGAGCACCAGAAGGAGGACGACCACTTGGAAGACTGAGATTAAGGTGGCGTGATAATATAGCATCGGACCTCCGGAAAATGGGCATCGGGAATGGTCTAGAAGTTATCGAAGACCGAGACAGGCCCATCAGGGGCTGTAGGGCTACGGAGGAGTAGTAGTAGTTTGTGAAATGATTACGGATTAGTGAACACGATATTGTTCATCGTAATGTTAGCCCAAGCCAAGGATAATGAACTGAATCACTCAAAATATCGACGAATATCAAGGACATTAATGTGCTGAATCAACAGATTCAATCTAAACAATAAGATTCTTTTAAACAATTATATAACATTATTGATGCTTGCCCTATTGTTTTATTACACAATGTTGCAATTACATTAATCAATAGAGCGGGTTCCTGTAACGACCGTTATTGATTTAAACTGCCGTTCGATTTACTGACCCAATAAGTTCTATTTATAGATTGTATTTCTGAAATGCCCTACTTTACATTCAAGTTTGCAGATTCTTAAGTCTGGTGGGCCGTTTATTCAATTACCGATCTGCATTCTTGGCGTGGGTGCATTTAAATTGCTTGGATTTTAATCTGCCTCTGACATAAGCAAACTGCATTATGGAATTTTTATGTCCAGAAATTCATATTTTCACTATGCTAATAAAGATGTATTTGGCATTTCATCAGTATTTCTCTGGTCATCGCTTGAAGCTTCTATAAAAGAAAATTGTAATACTAACTAAGTACTTGTAATGTAACTAACACAGTTTATATTCACATTTCCATAAGAAAATTAATCATATATCGTATGTACAATAACAAATCGAATAAAATACCATATCAAATCAATTAAAGGCAATATAAACAGTTCTAATGACAAACTGACACTTTCAGAGTGTTAATGATAAATAGATCGTACCGAGTGTGATAATTATAAAAAAACGTATATAATTGTTTTCGTACTGGAGTGCAGATATATGCTGTCATTAATTACCAATACCTACCCGCAGACTTATCGTGACCATGTTAACCCAAAAACATTTTTCAACCTCTTTCGAAACCAGATTTATAACTAAGTGACCATATCGGTAAACATACACGAGTACGTACTTTATGCAAAGCGATCTGTATCGCCATGATATATTAACTTACACGTACATGAGCTTTCGTTCGTTCTGGGTTAATTAGCAATAATTTAAGAAATTCATTATTATTATTTTCGTTTGATTAACAGTTCTTCAAATTAGCTGTTTTTTGAGGAACTTGGAAGGTTTGAGTGAGGTCTAAAAGTCGACAAAATTAATGCACTAAATTTAATGTTATAAACATTGAATTTGATGAATAAAAAATGCAGCATTTCCTCGAAGTACACACGGTAAAAGCAAAAGCAAATTATTTGAAGCAAAAGCTTGAAGAAAAAGCATTTGGTTCGTTTCTAATGAATAAAGGTTCGTAGTAAATGCTTCATTATTTAGACCGTTTGCCACACTTTTTAACAAGTTAAGACAGGAATATTTTGTTATGATGTCTGGTTAAATATAAAAGACATACTTGGTAGTAGTTGGTAATACTTGGCAATAATGTGAGTGAGCAAGAAGAAGCAAAGCTATGAGCTCCCCAATGAGAAAGCACGACTTGTAAAGAGAATGATCAGGTAAAGTTTGTAGAGTTCCTTTTTCCAAAATTCAATTACCTCCCATTTTCTTCAATACCATTATTTGCGTCGTTATTAAATTCCACTTCTTCCAATTCGACGTCTGGCTCGACTAGTGTTTGTGCAATGTTGTGTACAACAACGCAGGACACGATTAGTTTAGGGATGTTTTCTAGCTTCCCTCGAACTTTATGTTGCAGTATGGAAAATCTTTGCGTCAACGTTTAATACACCCTATTTCCTTCTTCAACGCATGATTGTATCGGGCTTCTTTTGGTGTATCTGTATTTCGATATGAAGTCATTAAACAGGGCTCTATTCCATACCCTACATCTGCCAGAAACAAAGCTCGGTGTGAATTGCATCACATAACGGCACAAATATCAGACCTTTTCCATATTCTACTATCATGAGTAAAACCGGGCCGTTGGACGTCTACGGTTGTAAATTTGTCCTGAGAATCGGACGTTGCTTGTACATTGATACTAACAAAACCTTTTCGGTTGATATATTCATCTCCAAATTCCGAAGGGTTTCGTAGACGGACCTCTGTTCAATCCAGAACTCAAACTGCAGTTGGAAACATATACTTGGTGACAAAGTCGCGGGGTTTCATGTATTTTCTCATTGAAAGATGGAAACTTGGTCCATATATTTGCTTTTTGCAAAATGCTGATGCCAATACTTTGATGAATCCCAATTGTTGCTCCTACGCTGTTTTCGTAACCCGGATCAGCGATACACAGCAAAAACAGTTTTCGTTTCTGGACTGGTGATAATGCACCACCTCGTCTCTCATTTTCCTCACGAAAGAAATGGTTCACAACCAATGCACGTTTGCTTCATTGAAACGAAAAAGGTGTCTAAAATCATTCAGTTATCTTATCACGCGCCTTTTGCATCGTTTTACAGCTCTTACATCATAAGGAACGCCATAATTACTGCCCCCGTGTGGCTTCCTTGGACGCGAAGTCTGCACTGGAGGTACCTTTGGAAAAATTCAGCTTTTGCTATAAGTTCCTAGCAAAAGCATGACTTTATTCCTATGGGCAGAAAAAAAACGACTATTCTTGTTGGGCCAACGTTTCGGCTTTATTTAAGCAATCATCGGGGCTCTAAAAGGTAACAGAGTGGTCAGTTTTAAAATTAGATAAAATACATTTGTCATTAATATAAAATTTGAACGGAAGAGAAATAAAAGTGAAATTGAATATGACAGACAAAGGACAAACAGAAATATCAATTTAGCGGCAACAAAAGATAAAACAGCTAAACAAGGTTAAAACACAATAGCTATAAAACAATAAATACGGCAAATACGGACTGGAGAATAGAAACACAAGAGGCGACAGACTTATCCAATTCTGCTCAGAGCAGAAGTTAGAAATTACCAACACATTTTTCAAACTCCATCCACGAAGACTATATACATGGACCTCTCCTGCAAACACCACGAAAAATATAGTGAGAATTCAAATCGATTTCATACTACCGAATAAACAATTCCAAAGGTATGTGAAGGCAGTGAAGACATATCCAGGAGCGGATGTGGGATCTGACCATAATCCAGTTGATATGGAATTACAACTACACCGCTTTAAAAAAGTAAAGAGACAAACACACACAAAAGTCATAGATATCCGAAGACTGGGAGATCCTAATATAAAAGAGCAAGTAAGAAGCTCACTAGAAAGAGAAATGAAGCGCTTCAACATAGAAGAGACGGAGACAACCTGGAGCGTATTAGACAAGTATTTAGAACAATTAACAATATCCAAGAGCAACAGATAGGGTTCATAGAAATCAATAACAAGCAACGGTGGATGACGCAGGAAATACTGTCCTTGATGGATGGAAGAAGGAAGCACAAGGAGCAAACCCGAGACAAATACAGAGAACTCAACAAAACAATTAGAAAAAAGTGCAGAGAAGTCAAAGATCGATGGCTGTCCGTAAAATATTCAAGGTGCACCAGAAAGTTAAAGAACTCGTGGGAAGGGGTCGAAAGAAACCAGCAGCAGTTTTGAAAGATGTCAGGGGAGAAATCGTAGCTGGAATTGACCAAAAACTTAAAAGATGGAAAGAGTATGTCGAAACTCTATTCAAAGACAACAGATCTAACCTTCCACCAAAAAACAACGATACTGAAGAAATCGGACCTGACATTACAAAAAATGAAGTTACATATGCTATTAATCCACTAAAAAACGGAAAAGCAACTGGTCCAGATGACATATATGCTGAAACTATGAAGATCATGGTAGAAAACGACGAATCAGGTGTTGATCTTCTAACATTACTGTTCAACACCATGGATACCACATGGCTGGAAAGGAAGGAAAGGTCTAATGTCACATGTTCCAAAGGCCTTCTTAAGAGTAATCCACACAAGAATTTACCGGAAATGCGAGACTCAAGTTAACGAAACACAGTTTGGATTCCGGAATGAGGTTGGCACACGGGAAGCCCTCTTTTCTCTGAAAGTCTTAACACAAAAATGTACAGATATGAATATTGACATACGCATGCTTTGTCGACTATCGCAAGGCATTTGACTGCGTTAAACACGAAAAACGGATATTCGTCTGATTGGTGACCTATATTGGAGGCAATCGGCCACAATCCGAATAAACGGCAAAACGTCAGAAAACGTCTCGATTATGAAAGGAGTGACGCAAGGCTGCGTCTTGTCACCGCTTCTTTGTAACATACAATCAGAAGCAATATTCAGAGAAGCACTTGACGAAACAACAGGAGGAATAGTAGTGTATAGGAATGTAATAAATAACTTAAGATACGCGGATGTTACAGTCATCATAGCCTGCAGTCCAAGTGAATTACAGGGAATGAACTATAAAATGGTCAATCAAAGCGAACGATATGGTCTTTTCATGAACATATCCAGATCCAAGACCATAGTCTTCTCCAAAACACATAAACATATAACCTTGACCATAAAAGGCAAAGATGTAGAGGAGGTCTCCTCGTTTAAATACCTGGGTCCCGCGATAAATCAGGACTGTGACCCTAAAAGGGAAATCTGATTCAAAATAGAACAAGCGAGGAAGGTCTTCGCTAGTATGAAGAAGCTCTTTACTGGACTGGAACTGAGTTTGGAGCTTAGGACACGCATGCAGCACTGAGAGCTCGACCCTTGATCCCATAACGGAGAAGAGAATCGACGCATTGCAGATGTACTTCTATCGATGCATGTTCTGAATTTCTTGGAGACAGAAGATAACCAATATATAAGTTCTAAGATGTATGATCTAAGGAAAGGAACTGCTACAAACGATAAAAGAAAGGAAAGCACAGTATCTTGGACATATTATGAGGGGCAGCCGCTATGAAATCCTGAAGCTCATAATCGAAGGGAAGATTCAGGGAAAAAGATCCATCGGACGACGCCAGAACTCATGACTTAAAGGACATTCGCATGTGGTTTGGGCGCACATCCACAGAGATCTTTCGAGTAGCTGTTTTCAAAACCACACTGGCCATTTGGATCGCCAACCTTCATAAGGAGACGGTGAGATAAGAAGAAAATAATAGTGTAATGCAGCTGTAATTTTGCACTCATTTAGTTCTTCATTGGGTCGTATGTGAAAAGTGTGAAGAATGACTAGCTGATAAGGAAACATTAACAATACAAAACAAAACTAATAATTTAATTAAAAAATGAAATGAAAAACATGTAATTAACGACCAGCTCTCAAAACATATAAAAACTAATACGGGAATTTCCCCTTAAATTTATTTCCTACCGAAAATTCATTAAGTTAACGTGCCACTAAGACCCACTGTTAGTTTCGTAGGGTCTCCACTTTATCAAATATCAAAATGGCTAACAGAAATAATAAATGAAGCTTTTGAGAGAGATGAATATCACATTTTGCTTATCCAAAAGCAAACAATCCCAGTTGATTTTAGGTTAATTTCATTGGATGTAATGTCATTATCTACCAACATCCCTATTGACCCAACAAAAGACATAATTTTATCAAGATTGTATAAAATAACACCTTAAACATCACTAGAACAAAGTGACATTGTTGAAGTGTTCGATCTTTGAACAAAGAACAACTATTTTAGTTTCGAAAATGTTTGTTTCCACCAAATTTATGGACTGGGGGCATGGGCACTCCTTTATCCCCAATTTGTGCCGACATAGCTATGTCTGAACTTCAGCATATATGCAGCAAAACACTGTTTTCCACTACCATTCAACAAAAGATACGTTGACGACATTATAACGGCAGTACCGTCCAACAACATATCTGAGATTCAGACTGTGTAGGCTTTCACGGCCGGTTAAATTGAAAGTTGAAAAGTTTTCCTGGTTTATAAACCGTCGTCCATTGGAATTACTTCCTGACGTTTCGTTCACATCTGCGGTGAACATTCTCAAAGGCGATGAGGTAGCTATTTAACTTTTAGATACATTTTTAGTTAATTTTTTTTAAATAGAGCGGTCATTTCGGTTAGAAAACCAGTCATTGTCGAGAGACACGAGAGACAACTTCGACCGCTACCTCATCGCCTTTAAGAATGTTCACCGCAGATGTGGACGAAATGTCAGGAAGTAATTCCAATGGACCACGGCTTATATACCGTGAAAACTTTCCAACTTTCATATCTGAAACTCTTCAAGTGTTCAACAACTTTTATCAAAAACTAAATTTCACCGTTAAATCTGAAAACGAAAATAAAATATCGTTCTCAGACACGTTAATCATTAGAAAATTCAATACTGTTTTGGTAGACTGGTATCACAAACCAACATTCTCAGAAATATTTTCTAGCTTCGACTATTCTAGCATGACTTAAGAGTGAAGATTAACATAATTAAACATCTATAAAGTAGAGCTATAGCACTATGAAGTCCTCAGTTCCACATTAAGAATGTTGACCTGATTAGGAATACTTCCTATGAATATTAATAATTCTTCCTATCTTCCTTCCTTCCTATTAATGAACAACATTTACCCACTGTCCCTTATAAATAAAACCCCTAAATTCGATTACAACAGAGAATAATCTAACAAAAACAACTTTAACTTATTACAAAATACCTTACGTCATTATCTAATATAATTGCAAAAATAATATCATCTGAAAACATTAAAATTGCATTCTCTAACTGTAACACCGTAAGATAGATGTTTTATAAAAAACCAAAACTTAAACACCATCGGAATTAAAGTCAAACATAATTTACAAAATACCTTGCTCTGATTGCAGTCAATGCTATATTAGTCAGACAGGTAGATATTTAAAGCAGAGAATCTCTGAACATAAAAGAGATTCATCAAAGACCAATATTGTCAACCCCACCGCATTGGTGGAACTCCAAACAATACAGAACCACAATTTTGACTTCAAGAATGTAAGAATTTAAGATTGCCAACCGCAACTATCTTTATCAAAAGACTTTTGACTTAATCCATCTTCATTAAAATCAATGACTCGGTTAATTTTAGAAGGGACACCGAAAATGTAAACGAAGCTTACAACAACCTTCTGCTAGAAATTAAAAAATGACGAACATCGAGCCACTTGTTTCAGAGAGTGAAAAGTTAGTCCTTCGAGTGGCGGATTTTTTGATAATAACAAATAAATAAATGAAAAAAGAAAATATAATGTTTCCTTATTAGCTAGTCATTCTTCACACTTTTCACATACGGACACAATGAAGAACTAAATCAGGGCAATATTACACCTGCCTCTGTTAGCATGATCTTGCCATTTTTCTACGTTAGAAATGCACTAAATTATTGGTGAGTGACATTACTTATGATTGCGTCCTTCTGCTTGCGAAATGTTGTTTTATAGCTAGTGTGTTTTAACCTTTTTTAACTTTTTTAGCTGTTTGTCTGTGTGTCATTTGTCTTGTATATTCAATTTCACCTTTTTTTTGGTTCGTTTACATTTTATATTAATGACAAATACATTTTATCTAGTTTTAAGACTGACCACTCTCATACCTTTTAGAGCCCAGATGATGGCTTAAATAAAGCCGAAACGTTGGCCCAAGAAGAATAGTCGTTTTTTTTCTGTATATTATCTATTGACCGATTAACCCAAACACAGAAAGCTACATCTATAATAGTATCTAAATACATATAATAATATCTAAATACATATCACTAATTATCATATAATGTGAAGTATTTGCTTATGATGCAGCAACTGCTTTTCCTTCGGTTGTAAAGCAAGTGCCCCAAACTTTTTTTTTATATACTTCGATGGTTTTGCTTTAACAATTTGAAGTAAAGAATTTACTACGTTTTATTCATGAGATCCATTATTTCGACAATCTTCGTAGAAAGCGACTGGCATTTTTGATACATTTTTTGCGAATACGGGAGTTAGTCATTAGTGACAATGGAAGTAGAAGAAAAAATGGCATGAGAGCTAAAAAAAAATCAGTTTGTTTGAAAATAATACAGTTAGAAGAAAATCAGATGCTAAGAAATATTTTGGAGCTCAGGAGCAACTGGATTTCTTTGAAATCTGCCTTTTAATGGCGTTCAAACAATCTTTTATCGGATATAAGTATGTTAAGGACTCTGCCATAAAAATCCTTATATCATATTAAGCCTGTTTAGCTGCGCTTCCAAAGAATCAAATAAAAATAGCTTTGAAAAAATGTTCTACCCAAAAGCCTGTTGTAGGTACTTTGTATACTTGATATTGCCTTGTTGTCGATTCGATTTGATCCTCCTTGCATCTTTCTGACAGGATTATTTTACCCAGGTGATCTATTTCGCCGATCTATAAATTTGACATGATTGGGTTGCTATTCATTTTCAACTCAAGAAATGTTTTAAATGAAAATAAGAATTAAAAAATATTATTATAACTGATCGAGCGGGACACCTCTAAATACTAATTACAAAAATATGGAAAATCAACGCTCATAAACTACACAAATCATGATTATGTGAGACTGTGTTGTTGTGTTGATTGTTTTATTGGGCTCCTCTTTATTCTGCTGTTTTTTTATGAGTTTTATTTTCCATGAGAATAAAGGACTTATCAAACATAATGTTGGGCATCCTTATACGAATACTTTTCTTTCGGCATCTACAATAATTCCTGCAACATTCACTGGAGGCCACCTTGTATACATGAAAATACCTGAAGCAGTTTGTTTTTGTTTGCGATCTGCAACTATTCCTGATATTGACTTCCGGCGAGCTTTTGTCATATTCTCCATGTTATTTAAATTCGACGCTGACCTCAACATTGCCGACAAAACTCATTTAGATTTTAAATGAATTAACAAAGCAGCTTGCTTGTATTCGCACTGAAAATAAATAATGATCGACGATTCACTTATAATAAAATAATTGATAGGGCTATTATATTCCGGAAATTCGGATTTTACATGTACCTCAAATTTATCGATTAGTGGCAAAAGAAGATTAATGCGTGACGATAATTATGTTTATTAATACATCTCGATTATCGATGTCCTAATTGAAAATCTAATTCATTAAAAGTCGTCTCATAACTCCAAGACCCCTCAAGATAAGTTATTCACTGACTAACTGATGATCGTGAATAGATATATCACTCAGAACTTGCAGAGCTTCAGGGAAAAATTGGAATAGGAAGAGAAAGCTCTGATCCTTTCTAAACGGTACATTATGCCTCTTTTTGAGCGAACGATCACATTAAGCAAACGTTTCCTACAAATGCACTCAAAATAAATCTCTTAACTGTCAATAGACCTGTTTCAAAGGCAGTCTCGTTCACTAATAATACGCAAATCCTTCTATTGAATTGTTTTGAACGAGTAAATACCCTTCGTTCTGCCTATCCGTACATATATTCTGATAGGAGAAAGATTGGCAATTCAATCGAGTATCTCTGACGTAACAGTTGCGATGTAGACTCTGCAGATAGATCTGTCAGATGCAATTTGTACTTAACAAGACGATGAATACCGTTTCCGGTTTAAACGGATCGCATTTCAACTGAAAAGTTTAAGTTTACAAGATCTACTGCTAATATAAAAATTAAAAGTACTTAATAAAGGTAATCGATTTTTTTCTCAAGCGGTTAAGGAATCGTTCTGCGATTTTGAATTACAATAAATAGAGAAGTTGAACGCAGAATAGGTGCAAACTTTCATGAAAATTCCCTATTCCAATAAATCCCTCTGAGTTAACCAGTCGCAAAACTTTTAGAATGAAAGAAAAGTTTCGAACTTCATTCAACTTGTTGTTTTCAAATACCTGCCCATTATCTTCTTGGATCCATTTTAGAGATTTTTTACAATTAGCAACAGAAGCATGGAAACTTGCTAATAGACCGAAAATTGAGTAAGTGTAAAAAAAAATAGTTACAGTTCTTTGGTAAATCTCATTCTCTGCTACAGTCCATGTTCAACAGAAAAGTTATTATATTATTGATTATTAGTTATTATAGTTATTATTATAGTTATTATTATTATTATATTTCGGGACTGAATAGATGTGCTGCTAAACACCTGACGTCGCCTAATTAGTCAGCTGGTTACCCAGATAACTTCAACAAACGGAAGAAGTTAGTGCATTAAACAAGAACTGGACGTTTTGTTGCGCTTAAGGCTCGTGTGCTTCTGTTCCCCACTCTCTCCAACTACCGGTCCACAGGCACAGGATAGTATAAATACAGCAGCGGCACCAGTTGATGGATAGGAGGGCAGGGGTCTGCCAACCGACTCTTCTGACGACGAGGGCTTCCAAAGTCCAAATCGCCGACGAAAGAGGAGGCAAACCGGGCTCAAGTTCTCCAGTGAGGATGACAAGTCCAGTAAAAAAGGGAATTTGTCCACAGGTGCTGCCCCCAACAAGAGAGGCCCCCTCAAAGCCGCCCACAATGCTCAGCAGACCAAACAGTCTCTGCCAAGCAGTCCAGCAGACGCAGGCCATCCCTGCAGCCCAGCAGCAACCGAAGGAAACGAAGATACCGCCCATTGTGCTCAGAGAAAAAGATAAAAACGATGAAATCACAAATAGGCTGATGGACAAGAAGATAACTTACGGCTGTGGTGTGACTACAAAAGTAGGCGTTAGAACGCACCCTCCCACCAGTGAAGACTATAGGGGCATGATAAGGGTACTTGGCCAACACAAGTACCAATATCACACCTACCAATTAGAGGAGGAGAAGCAGCTGCGTGTCGTAATCAGAGAAGTGCTGGAATCGTGGAGGTTACCATCCTACCACGATAGTGCGATAACGTAAAAATGGGCTGCCTATAGGTGCTGCTGCCCAAAACAGAAAAGTTAATTTTCTAGGTGAGAGCACTTAGAAACCTGCGAGTCAGAGTGGAATCGCAGCACGGCAAAAGCCACACGACCCAGTGCTCCAGGTGCCAGCTTTTTGAACTTGGCATGTGTGAAGTGCGGAGAAGCACACGAATCCCGGGAATGCCAGATTCCCAGGGAAAACTGTGGAGGAGCCTACCCAGCCTTCTACTACCGAGCCCTACACAGGATGCCCTGCAAAGCCCTCACCCAAACAGCAGACAAGGCGAGAAACTCCTGCAGCTCGCAGGACAAGCAGGGCAGCTCGCAGAACTGCCACTGGAACCAGAAACTATAGAACAGAAGCAAAGAACCTGCCGCGCCCCCAGCAAGCTCCCCAACGCCAACCGTTGGGGAACGCAGGCCATGAACAACTGGCACAAACCCTACAAATGATGCAAACGTTCAGGGCCCCGATGCAAGCCCATATGATTGAACTGATGAACAGCCAACATGTCTAGGCTGTAAAGACTTTAATAACTGTGTGTGATGTCCTGGAATGCCAATGGAGTCGGCAGCAAGAAGTTAAAGCTCCAAGACTTTCTGGAACTACACAATGTGGACGTGTAAAAACATGGCGAAAGGTTCACACTGCCAAACCACAGGATACACCGAGATGATAGGCCAACTAGGGCCGGAGGCACACTAGTCGCAATGAAAAGGTCCATACAGCACCACGAGATCGTCAAACCGTCGACACGTCTGGAGGAATCCATAGTTGATGTCCAAATGGAAACGTTGGAGTCGGGCCCGTATATGTCAGTCCAAGCGCTACGTTAAGTCCCGGGGATGTTCAATTCCAAAAACACCAATTGGGGATGCAACTATAACACTCCCAGAGGCATCATGATCTGAAACGAAGCGAGAAATGCTATGTATGAGATACACGCTCGTCAAGAGCCAATAAACGTCACCCAAAATGGCAGACATGAAATCCTGGACATATTCCTGTACAAGAACGCAGGAAGATTGTCGAGCCCCGAAGTACTTCAGGAACTGTCGTCGGACCACTTGCCGATTTTCATGCAAATTGGACCAAACAACGTCAACAGCACCAGTGTGACTGAAAGGAACACCAACTGGCAGGCTTTCCAGAGAACATTGGAAAGCACCAGCAGGATCCATCAGCCCACAACAAAGCAAGACCTGGATCAGGAAGCCCAAAGACTCACCAGGAAAATCAACAACGCCCTGGTAACTTCAACAAGTCTATCCGTAGCTCCGATAGCCTAAATGGACAAAATCCCTCCCTGTTAAAAGCCAAAATCAGGGAGAAAAGCCGGATACAGAGAAATGCGAAGGCAAAACCCACACCTAAAGAGAAGAGTCAACCGCCTCCAGAATGCTACCAAGGAAGATATGAAACTCCTTTGGTCGCAACTCTGAGACGATTGCATGGACGAAATAGAGGCTGACGACACCGGAAAAGAGCTCTGGAAACTGGCCAGGTCCCTCACAGCAGGACTAAGGAAGCCAATATGACCAATCCAAGAAAATGACATCATCACTGTGGAATCAAAGGAAAAAGTGGAGCTCTTTGCCAACCACCTAGAGCTCCAGTTCCGAGAAAACCTGGTTAATCACTCAAAACAAGAACAAGAACTGAACGACCTGGCAGCCGCTCACCTCTAAACCCACAAGAGTCACCAAGGAGATCATCCAGGAAATCATTAAAGGGACCAAGAGGAAAAAAGCCCTCGATGACATGATGGCATTACAAATGAAGTTCTCAAAAAGCTACCGCAAACAGCTATTGATAACCTTACCAGAGTATTCTTCAACATTTCCCGACCATCTGGAAGAAGGCAATAATGGTATTGGTTCCCAAAAAAGGCAAGAACAGGAATCTGCTGACGTCCTACAGGCCCATCAGTTCATTACCAACGATGGGCAAAATCATGGTGAGGTGTGCCCACCTGCACAATACAATGAAGGACAAGCAAGTGCTTCTGGATGAGCAACATGGATTCAGGCCGGGACACGGCACAAAAACTCTCACCGCCCGGCTGACAACACGATCCTCCAAAGATTAAACCGCCGTCGCCGTCTAGGAGCCGTCTTCCTAGACATGACAAAGGCGTTTGACAAAGTTTGACATCAGGGCCTGATTGCCAAGATGATCAAAGCAGGGTTTCCTGGATACCATATAGAGCTAATCCGCAGCTACTTGTCTGGACGCAGCTTCCAAGTCAAAGCCGATGATCACGTGTCAAGGTTCATAAAGATGATGTCAGGAGTACCGCTGGGATCAGTACTGGGCCCCCTGCTATTAAACGAATAGTAGCTACACGACAGACATTCCAACAACGGACCAAACGGAGTGCTAAATATACGCAGACGATGTAGCACTCACTGCAACTGGAGTTGGTGCTGAAATCAAAGTCAAACTCCAAAGACTTCTCGGCAAGATCCAGAAATGGGACAGGGATTGGAAGATGGAAATGAGTCGTGAGAAGACCCAATCCATCGTCTTCGCACCCAGAAAGAGGCATCCCTAACCCCTTCCAAGCCTAATAGAACTCGAAGGACAAAGGCTACCATGAAGGTCCAAAATCACATATCTTGGATTCACCTACGATAAACAACTAGTATGGCACGAACAGATAGCAGCCACACTTGCCAAAACAAGGTACTTGCTCTATGCCTGCTATCCAATGTTGACAGGTAAGCTCCTCCTGCGAAACAAGATGAGAGCTTACAAAAAACTGTAACGCTCGGTGCTGACCTATGGATCACCTGCCTGAACCACGGCCAGAATCGCACAGAAACAGAAAATCTTGAGGATAGCAGCAAAAGCTCCCTTCTATCTCAGAAACACCACACTGAGGCGATACCTGCGCACGAGGACCTGCTGGACCACATCAGGAACTTGTTGTCAAAGTTCCTGGACAGGGTCCGGCAAAGCAAGAATCCCGTCGTCAGGGTTTCTTGCACAAACAAGTTCCGGTGTGACCGAAGACCTCTTCCTGTGGACACGGATCAAGAAGAAGACGTGGACCAAAAGCGATAACCAGTTCCTGCACCACATCGAGGACCATGGACTAGCTATGTTAGTTTAGGAAGCAAGAGAGGATGGATTAGGTTAAGTTAGGATCAGGATTAGGTTAAGGAAGATTAACTATTTTGATGCCAAATTACTATATGATGTTAGTTTTTAAAGTGCCTTTAGATTATGTAACAATACGAAGGATGTAATCCTTGTTTGAAAAAATAAATATGTTCCAATGCCAGTTGATGGATCAAATATGGAAGAGAAACCTAGAAGATAACTTCGATCGTTATCTCATCGCCTTCGATTATATTTGTTAAGGTACTTGATTTCAAAGTAATATCATTTTGTTTGCTTACAATGTCGACTTTAGTTAAGAATTTTCAGTGAATATACCGTAATTTTCTTGTAGATAGTTTTAAATCCAGTTATAAACCGGCATATAATTCAAAAACATCTGATAATAACCACCACAAGTTAATGAAAAAAGTAACAATTTACAACCATGAATTTATTGCTACTTTACAATGAAACGAAATGGAAAATTTCAGAGCAACTACGAAATTATTAATCTTATAAGAAGGTCTAGAACCCTATTTCATTTACTAGCTGCAAGCGATCGTACATACATTTTTAGTATCAGTTTGCACCTTAGAAAAATATTTGTAGCCCATAAAGCCAGCCTGAAGGCAGCCAATAAAGGAGGTAATGTTGAAAGTGCTTCAATATGGTTTTGCACTTTCACGAAAAGCTTCAGATGAGAATTTTCGATGTTCGAACAATAACCGGCAAAATTCGCGAGGGCAAATTAATAAGCCTGCAACTTAGTAATTCGACTTGTAAATAATTTAACAGCATAATGCATAATTAATTTGGCAAGATGTAAGATAATTAGCAGCTCTTCAGATTAAAACATACATTTATGATTGATTTAATCTGCTTCGACCGCTTTAGTTCAGTTGAGCTCTTTAGTCTCTTAAGATTGTCTTAATATCTCGGTCGAAGAATAAAATGGGGCTTAATTTGCTGCTAAATATTTACTGGTTGGCTACTAAAATGTTTTAATGAAAAGTCGATCAGTCTATTACTGAGAGCACGGACCACAGTTCATATGCATGTTATCAAATATCAGCTTCATTCCCAAATATTAGTTGCAAATGACACTTCGGTCGATTCAAGCCTGTTTCAAGTTTAGCTATCAGTTGCAATAGTCAGCAAACAACGGGTAAAATAAATACGTGCTAGGAACTTATGAACATTTGACAACATAATGACCTAGATTTACAGAAAACCGCTCTATAACCAATTATTTGACTTGATTTTTATACATTGCAGTACTGTCCAAGTATTGAAAAACGGGTGATGAGGTCTGGAGGCTGTTAATTTAAAGTAGGATTGTAAGGCCAATGATAATAATGAAAAAGAGAAAGTCGATATCGTATGTGTAAAAACTGCGATGAAAGGGATACAAAGAAGTAGAAACAAGTAGACGCATAAAATTATTATTTTAATCGATAAAACTTGCAGGTGCATGCAGTCAGTGACATTGTTATTGAAATTATTTGAAACCGAATGCACGAATTATATAACAGAACAACTTTTTTTTTCGAAGCTACTAATACGACTTTGAAGATTTATGATTAATTAGCAAAAGAAAAGGTCTCTTGATATGTTTTTGTGCAACTCCCCGTTTTCGAGTAAAAACATTAAAGTCAAACCGTTGCAGTAATCGAGTGCCCCAAACATATTCATATGAACCGGATATTTTTAATTTAAAAAGTGATAATACCCTGATTTTTCGTAAACTAAAAATTAGTTTTCAATTTTATAATCAATTAGGGAGAGATAAGCCCTCTTGAAATTTTTTCGTACCAGGCTCGGTTTTCGAGTAAAAAAAATTAAGTCTAACCGTTCCAGTCTTCGAGTTGCCAAGTGCACAAAATAAATTAATATACACCGGATACTTTTAAATTAAAAAAATTATACGCTAATAATTTTTGGTAAAGTAAATTTTTTTCCCAAATTTTTGATCAATTTGGAAGAGAAAAGCCCTCTTGACATTTTTTCGGGCGAAACCCCGTTGTCGAGTAAAAAAAATTAAGTAAAACCGTTGCAGTTTTCGAGTTGCCAAGTGTTCAAAACAAGTTAATAAAAACTGGACACTTTTAAATAAAACATAATTATTTTTGGAAACTTAAATTTGTTTCCAAATTTTTGTTCAAATAGGAAGAGAAAAGCTGTCCTAAAATGTTTTCATGCAACGTCGGGCTTTCGAGTCAAAAAATAGAAGTCAAACCATTGCAGTTTTCAAGTTGCCAAGTGCTCAAAACAACTCATTAAAAACTGGATACTTTTAAATAAAACATGATTATTTTTGGTAAATAAAATTTGTTTCCAAATTTTTGATCAATTGGGAAGAGAAAAGCCCTCTTAAATGTTTTCATGCGACTTCGGGCTTTCGAGTAAAAAAATAAAAGTCAAACCGTAGCAGTCTTCGAGTTGCCAATTGCTCAAAGCAGTTTAATAAAAACTGGATACTCTTAAATAAAACATGATAATTTTTGGTAAATAAAATTTGTTTCCAAATTTTTGATCAATTGGGAAGAGAAAAGCCCTCATTAAATGTTTTAATGCGACGTCGGACGTTCGAATAAAAAAATAAAAGTCAAACCGTTGTAGTTTTCAAGTTGTCAGGTCCTCAGAATATAAATATAAATACCTTTAA
Source organism: Dendroctonus valens (assembly GCA_024550625.1). Classification (NCBI taxonomy): domain Eukaryota; kingdom Metazoa; phylum Arthropoda; class Insecta; order Coleoptera; family Curculionidae; genus Dendroctonus; species Dendroctonus valens. The sequence goes on along the minus strand of JAJTJO010000284.1, from coordinate 833,548 downwards.
ATTTAAAAAATATACGCCACCAATTCTTGGTGAGGTCAAAATTTATTTCCAAATTCTTGACCAATTCGGAAGACAAAAGCCCTCTCGACATTTTTCCGTGCCATGCCCGGTTTTCCAGTAAAATAATTAAACTCGAGCAGATGTCGAATTTCAGTTCCCAAGTAGGTACTTAAACCGTGTTAATATAAACCGTTAAAAAGTCAGGTAAAGTGAAAAGGACACTTTTTGCTTAAAATAGTAATAGAATTCATACATGTAACAAAAATACAGCGTGTCCTAAAATGAAATGACTTACCGCCGTGTTTTGATTGTGCACAAAAATAAGCCGAAAATTACTTATCCAGAAATTTCGAAATGTTTCCCCATTACAAAGTTATAACTATCTTAAAGATAACCATGAAGTTGTTTTTGCAATACGAATCCAGATATAGATACATAAATTAAAATTAGAGAGCACGATTTTTCACACACGTATTTTAGGATAATTTTTTGTCATACTGTGTAACAGCGGAGGGAAGGGAATTCATTTTTGGCGTTTTTTACTAACTTTTCACAAATTAAAAAGGTGTCAATCATACACCAAATGGACATTTACCCAAAACTGACATTTTAACATCCGAAAACCGGCTGAAGACATTGTAGATTGCAGCCTTGCAACAACCACTTAACATGTACATTAAAGCAAGGTCAGAAACAATCAGGTAAGCAGTTCTGCATTTAGACAACTTCCAAGAAATGATCCACTATCTCTGAAAATGTTCCTCTAAAATATCCTTTCAATGAATTGCTCTTACATTCTTCTCCACAGATCTACTCAACGCTTTGTTACCTCTCTGAAACTCAATCAATCTGATTAATCCCTCAACTCCAGAACTACATATTCGATTATAGGTCACTGGAGAAATCAAACAAACTGAATTAAAAAACAAGGATTGTTTGTGTTGGCAGGCATTCAGACTGCGAAATAATATATCAAACGTACCGAAAATAACTTTATGGTGTAAAACTTGATGCAGATGTGGACTTTATTGTTTAAAATGTAAACGGTTTGCTCCATACAGGTGGTAACGATTAAAATTGTTGGCACTAGTTGACTAGTTTGCCTGAAATATTTCATGGAGTGTTCACTTTCTCTACAATATTTACAGGTTGGTTCTACGATTATACGAGATGTAGCACTGTTGAGCTCAGCGTTTGTTTATGTGAAATATTATGACAAGGCAACATAAATAAAGGGTAATTTCGAGGGACGTTTAGCACTACTAACCATAAATATCAATTCCAGTCCGGTAAGTTTGGGTAAACAGATTTTGGAAGCGAAGTGATTGGCAAACATGTCGATCGTGCTTAAGAATAGAACATCTAGTCCTAAAACCGATGTTACTATATCAAAAGAAGTTCTTCGGATCTAGACCGAATTTTTCTATTGATCGAAGAAAATCATCAAATTATTAAGGAACTAGAAATAGTTCACGGGAGAAAACGCATATATAAAACTCCATCCTGATCTGCAGTTTTAAATAATATTATCTGTATTTCCAATTACGATAAAAAGTGTAGTCAACATGTTTCCAATCAAATAAAACGCCAAATTTCAGATCGATCAACTGATTATCAAAACCCATCAATTTTATTTGCCAATTCAAGTGAACCAAAACTGCAAATCTTCAAGATTTTCAATTCACATAACTCTTAACATCGTGCGGCTTAGGTTCAAACATTCAATTTCATTTCTGCCTAAATCATTTCCTGCTCCTCAAAAGCCATAGACAGATTTACGAGTCTCAAAGTGATTGTATCAAAAAACCGCTTAGCATTTTCCATAAAACTAAAGTGCTAATACCATGTCGTTCTACCTGTTCCGGAAACGATGTTCAGGTTCTTCACCGTCTAATTTAATGCGCCGCAAAATCTCGTAAATTTCGTTAGACCTTTTTCCACGAATATTTTGCACTTTTTTATCATTTATTTCAAACTGTAATTACTTTGTCTCAATTCCTTGTATTTATCAGGCCGTTTGTATGTATACGGTTCGCCTTGACTGTTGAATGAATATGATTTTGCAAAAGCCAATTTAGAATTTATACAATTTGAAAACCTCCCACCCTTAATATCTTTCTTGCAGTTAGAAATATGAAAAATCCGAAAGATACGTCAATTTTATTTCCAAGGGGGACACTTTAAATAAATATTTTTAGCCTTCTTCTTTCAACCCCACAGGAGGGGTAGATGTCACCTTTAGAATCTTAAATGGGAATGGGGATCAAGTGGCACATCGTTTTAAACGTATATTTCCGGTTTTTCATATCTTTAACTGTAAGAGATATATTAAGGGTGGAAAGTTTTCAAATTGACACCCCATATAGGAATAAATCACAGGCAGGTCTGCAAAAATCTGAAAAGCTAATAATTTTCAATCTGCATAGACTAAACCGCCACTCACTTAGACTCGAAAACTTTGTGGAACTACAATCTCATTGCGGAAGGCTTTAAATTTATAAATTACTCGGCAAAGTCTGAAAGCTCTATAATCCCATTTTTATTGTCTAGAGATATAAATAGTTAAGGTTTCTCGCTAATAAAAATTTCCTCTGGAGTTTGATTTAAAAGAAATTATTCAATTTTATCAATTTTAATTGAGTTTGGAAAATGTTTTAAAATTTTATATTCAGCTTTTTGAATTTTGCTCGTTCCGACGCTGGATAGAGAAGCATTTGCTCTATCGGATCTAATTTCTTCATTACCGGGATGTAAAGCTAGTTCACCTACTCTTGGTGCACTCTGGATAGCGCTTGTCGTGAACTAAATGAACTAGCACTTATTGTCGACCAGACAATCTCGAAGATCTCCTGGTCAATATACACATCAAAATGGAAAATCTAAATTACCAAGGTCCTTCCAAGGACCAAATGACCATAGAGTTTGGCCCTAAGGTCAAAATTTGCCAGATTAATATTGAAGGCATAAGTCAAGCAAAATGCCAATATTTAGATAGAATTCTAAAGGAAAATCAAATTGACATAGTCGCAGTACAGGAAACTGATACAGAAAATGAGCGTCAGCTCCAGTCGCCTGGAAGTTTTCCCGGATATGACCTGATGGGAGCTACATACCACAAAACGCAAGGTGCGGCTATGTATGCTCGTAGCGATATTGAAAATGTCTCGCTCTGTAATTCAACCATTAATAATAGCATACATGAGAGAACTGTCAATGTTGGCCAAGCCACAGTTTCCAACATCTACAAGCCTCCCTCTTATTACGCAGCTCTTTTTCCATCCTGCTGTATACCTGGGTGACTTTAATAGCCATCATGAGCTGCGGAAGTATCGTGAAACTGATCATAATGGCGAAATGTTAGTACAATGGGAGGAGGGCAATAAATTGCACCTCATATTTGACCCTAAAGATCGTAATACTCTTAAATCGGCGGCTTGGAAACGCGAATACAACCCGGATTTCTGCTTCGCCTCTTCAGACAACAATGGACGACCACTCCAAACCACTCGCAAAGTTCTTAATGACTTTCCTCATAGCCAGCACCGTCCAATACTTGTTGAGATACCGGAATAAGTATTTCCCTAATAACCTCATTTCCACATCCTAGATGGAACTTTGGTAAAGCAGATTGGGTTTCTTTCTCTGAAAGATAAGATAAATGCGTTCGATGGATTCCACCTACATCCAACAACTACGGCAGGTTTACTAGGGCAATCATAGCCACAGCCAAAAAGTGCATGCTAAGGGGATATCGCAAGATGTATATTCCTGTCTGGAGCGTGGATGAGCGAGGACGAGCGAGGAACTATACCAACAGTACTTAGAATCGGATGATCCAGAAATAGCAGACGAAAATCTTCATAGCCTTGATGCAGGTGGTGACCATGACTTTTGTAGGTCCAACAGACAAGCCTGGTTCTTACTGAGGAGGCTGGGAAGTGCTAACTGCATCTCTCGAGAAAACATTCCCAATCACACCAAATGCTGTTGCATCACATATAGTTAACACATCCAGAGCGCCTAAGGACCGTGGACACACAACAGAGATAAAACGTGAGCTTGGAACTCTTAAGTCTACTTGTGTAGGGGAAACACCTTATTCACGACCGTTCAATGTGGAAGAGATTACAGCTGCTTGTAAGCAAATAAAGCAGGGAAAGCCCCCGGACTTGATGGAGTTCATACTGAATTCATTATACACAGTGGCAAATATACACGAAAGTGGCTCGCTTGCATCTATACAGATATTTTAAATAAAGGCAAGTTACCCTCGACACTTAAGCAGGTGAAAATCATTGGCATCCTATAATCTGGAAAACCCAACAATATGCCAGAGAGCTACCGACGCTCGTTGCTGAGTGTAATTTACGCACTGTTAGAGCGACTTATCTACAACAGAATATGCTCACGAATCCTAGAGGGCGTACCGATAGAGCAGGCAGGCTTTCGACCAAACAGAAGCTGCGCTGATCAGGTCCTATCCCTGACAGCTTTCATTGAGACCGGATTTCAAAGTCAGTTAAAAACATCAGCTCTATTCATTGATTTTACAGCAGCCTATGATACAGTTTGGAAGCTTGGCGTGGTCTGAACGTTTGCACGGGAGATACCTTGTCTAAAGACAGTTAAGCTAATTGAGGATAAGCTCAGCAACAGAACGTTCATGTTTATCTTGGGTAACTCAAAAAGTAAAATAATGAAGCTGAACAACGGTTTACCTCAAAAATCGGTATTGGCACCTCTCCTCTTCAAGCTGTATATAGCGACATGCCTGAATGAGCATCAAGGAGATTTGGATATGCAGATGACTGGGCAATAGCTACGCAAAGTAAACACCTCGAAATAACATAAATTATTCTTACTGAAAACTGAACACCTTGGGGCAATACTTCCGTAAGTGGAGACTCCAACCAAGTGCAGCAAAAACTGAAAGCTCATGTTTTCATAGAAATAATAAATTGGCCAACAAAAAAAATTGAGATATTTTTTAAAGAGAAGTTTTTACAGAGAAGAAGTTGCTAAAATATAATAAAACCCCAAAATACCTCGCAGTCACCCTGGATAGGACACTTTCCCTTTAAAAGGCACCTAACAAACGTTGCTGCAAAAATTAAGAACATAATTAATATCCTGCAGAAATTGTGTAGTGCCACATGGGGATGATCTTCGGCGACTGCTTTGAGATCTTCAGCCTTGGGATTGGCATATTCGGCGGCGGAGTACTGTGCCCCAGTATGGCTCAACAGTGCACACACCAAACTGGTGGATCGCCAACTTAACACTACTATGCGCCTCATATCAGGCACTATCAAATCTGCCCCAGTTGACTGGTTGCATGTTTTGAGTCATATACCACCTCAAGACCTCCGGAGGCAAGATGCGCTTTTAAGGGAATATAGAAAAAGAGTGCATGACCCCGAACTCCCAGCCAATTGTGATATGAATGATGTGGCCACTAAGATCGTACGATGGCGACCCGACTGATTTCCTTTTTGCGACTGAAAGTACAATAGAATATATAAATAACTTAAATGTACGTTTGTGACCAATGTTTATGACTGTATCCGTTTTCTATTGCCATACGATAAATAAATAAATCTTCAATACCGCAACTCAATTTGCCGAATTTTTATGAGAATTTGAGTCTGAGAAAATCGTCGACTGACTCTTTGTGTGTGAAACTCCCCAGATAGCGACGCGTGTGTTACGTCACTAAATAGAGCAGCGTTTTCTCTAGTAGGGCCAGTTAGTTCATTTCTGCAGGTCGACTGTAAGAAATATTTTTTCTTTTTCCTTAAAAATTAGATTCGCAAAAATCGTTAGAGAACAACGCACGTTATGACATTGGAGAGGGTGATGTTTGCTCTACAAGTGACAAGTTTTTCTTTACAGCTGCTGTATTTGCGCATTTTTTATGATAATTTGAGTCCCAAGTGTTCTTTTGAAGACTTTGTCTGTGTCGACTGAAGTTTGAGAATTAATTTCTCAAAAACGAAAGCGATATAGCCGCGAGCGTTACGCCACTGGATAGAGACAAGTTTGTTCTATAAGCGGCATTGCTCCGTTTGCGAATTTCTTATGACGATTTGAGTCTGGCATGTTTGTTTGAGGGCTCTATCTGAACCGAAAACGCTAAAGCTGCGAACGTTACGATACTGGATAGAGAAAAGTTATGTCTACTAATGCCAATTCTTTTGATTCCCGCAGCTTTATTCGCGAATTTCTTATGACAATATTAAATCTGAGATGTTCGTTTAAGGGCTCTGTCTGTGTCCGCTGAAGTTTAAGAATAATTTTTTCAAAAATGTAAAGGATATAGCCGCGCACGTTTCGGCGCTGGATAGAGCCGAGTTTGCTCTATAATGTACAATTTTGTGATTCCCGCGCAGCTCTATTTCTAGGACTAAGGACTCTGTCTGTTTCGACTGAAGTTTGAGAATTACTTTGTGAAAAACTAAAAACGGTAGAGCCGCGTTAAGCCACTGGAGAGGGAAGACGTTGCTCTATAACTGAGCAAATTTGGATTGCTGCAGCTCAGTTTACTGATTTTTTATGGCAATTTGAATCTGAAGTGTTCGTTGAATGGCTCAGTGTGTGTGTGTGTCGATTATACTTTGGCAATTTATTTCTGAAAAACTCGACCGAACAAAATTTTGATCTTTACACCGCTGGATAGAAGAGAAGATTGCATTTCACCTGATTATCACCACTATGCAAGTTGCCACTTTGAAAATATTTTTCAACCAGCCTGATTGACCTTGTCGAATATTCCAAGGTGTGCATTTATTTATAAAATATGTTAGGAGAAGTGCACCTAAGTACAAATGCTTTTGATTAACTCTGGCAAAAAAACGGATACATGTTTTCTTGTAGAAAGACACTTAATACTATTTAGGCACTTCCTTACTATGCACGAAAGCTGTAAATTAAATAACGTATTTTTCAGTATATTTTCTAATATCATCAACATATAAAATTTGTCATTCTAGTAGTAGTAAACATCTTTATTTCTAAAAAAGGCTATCGACCTATCGGTCTTTCTGCCGTTGTTTAATACATGTAGTCTTAATCTAAATAAAAAACAAATATGAAAATTCTCTTATTCTAGGTTAACAATATTATTAATAAAATTCCAATGACAAGAAAAAATTATTTTATTGTCCACTAGTCAGTTGCGTTTGTAAGTGTTCGAGTAGCGTTGATGTAGGGAAACGGAAGCGGGATTGTCTGGTTGGTCTTGTAAGACAAAGGGGATTCAGTATGGTCCAGTTGTAGGGGTTGTTTGTCCATTTTGTCTGTAGATGTATGAGTCTTTCCGAAATCTTTGTCATGTTTGTGCGTTCGTATAGTAGTTGGGTGGGGGGTTGTGTAGTGGGTTTTGGGGGTGTCTTATTCGTGTTATTAGTCTTAGTGCAATTTGTTCTGTTGTTTGTATATAACGTTTTGTTATTTCTGTTCCGTTGGTCATGAGTATATGTCCAAAGTCTAGCAAGGGTCTACAAATAGCTTTATATATTTTGGTGGCGGTGTTTGTGCTAATTCCTCTGTCTTTGTAGGTTAGTGATCGGAAGTGTTTTGTTCTCTTTATTGTTTCTGCCCTGATGTTTCGTATGTGTTTAGTGAATTTAAGTTTGTGGTCAATTGTGATTCCAAGGTATTTTACGTCGTTTTTTGGTTGTGTCGTTTGGCCGTCTGCAGTTATTGTAGGGGAGTCAGCGTTGAGTCTGTGATTTGTGAGCAGAAGTTGGTTTTTTGACGCGTTTGGTGTTAGTCTCCATTTATAAAACCATAGACTATTTTCATTATAGAGCATGTAAAAGCAAAACCATGGATTGAGACAGAAATTTGATAACACGTTTAGAAATAAACATTTTCGTCTTACACAAGTGCCCATTCTCAACTAATTTCGTCTTCGAACGGTTGATTATCTGAGAACCCAAACACTATAACATGAAATTATCCATAATTTATCATGTTCGGACCGAAGAAATGGTGCATATCTATTTTTGGACTATGGTCATTATTATTGGCGGTTCGAAAAAAATTAATGAATCTTCCAACCACCATTTAAGTGGCAATTTTAATTAACTCCAAAGAACAATAAATTCTTCCGTGCCGTCAATTATTACTTATCAAGGACGGCATACTGCATTACACACGAATAAATTAATTAAAGAGATATGCGTTCTGATTTATTAGCAGCAGCCAGGCGCTAATTACTATCAGGGACACGAATCTAACTTGCAATTACTGGAATATGTACCAATATGTTTGCGATAGAGCGGATGTACGTTTAAACATATCAAATGCATCTGAAAAAAATGTAAACCGGCAACTATACAGTCAATGCTGTGCTCCAAACAAATATTAACAATGGTTGTACAAGAGCACACTTTTGCTGACTCAGTTCAGATCGATTTACGCTTAAAACCTTGGCAAAAATATATCATTTCGGCCTGAGACGTACAGATGTTAAATTAATACTTGGCGCAGTCGGTAGTATCATATAAGTAGTTATAAGAGTATAAGCAGTTATTCTACAAACGCCTGCGAACCAACGGATTATACCCAAGAAAATGACTTAATAATCTACTAGAGCTTTTGAAGTGGAAAAACCTCAATAAAGTGGTTGATTGCTCTTTAAAAAAACGAATCTTGAATGCTGGATGTAATGCGAAAAAAAACGACCATTGTATTTTTGACAAAGTTGGGCCAACAATAAGAAGAAGATTGGATTCTTCCGTTCCAGCTAAAGACAGTTTGAACGTTCTCAACTTTCAAGATTCTGTAATTCTTAATTTCTCCAAAGTAAGCGCATACTAAATTACTATTAGCCTGGTTTGAAAGATAACCCCTTGATAACTTTCCATACATTTAATAAAAATCCGGTATATACGATTGCCATATGTCTCCTCGAGTTCCTTCGTCTCTTCTGTTCTCGAAACTTTTATAACTTAACCCATATACTGTTGAGGATAGACTAACTACGAATAAATATTAAGCACCTGAAAGTACAAAATAAACAAGTTTCTTGTTTCTTATTTACCATTCTTATAGGTGCTGATGGATTTAAATGCAATCGAAATACTTGAAAATGTGTTCTGATTGAAACACAATGTGTGGTTTCCTGCATTTGAGTAGCTCGACTCGGAATAAAGCAGCGTTGTAAATGTATAAATGGAAAATAAATCACATCCATATTCAACTGGTTCCTTAATACTCGTAGCCATTGGCTTTCAAGAGGCACTTTTCCCATGACTGTACAAACAGCTCAGTCGACTGGTATAACAATACCATTTCTACTCCTCTTGTGTATTCAACAATTCTTACATCCATCTCCATTAGTCCATTATTTTCTTAGAAAATATAAGCAAGAACGCACAAAGACGTAAGCGCTTACACAACCTCAGGAAGCACGTCTTGAAGTATGTATACTTCGGAATACGGTTGTTTACTTTTGGGGCCGAGTTAAATTTTAAGCAGATTTAAATATGCCGACCGGTGTAAGTGGCCACTCATATACATTAACGTGAAATAAAAAAATTGTATGTATCCAATATTGTTGAACGTGGTTGTCACGTTCTTATAAGCATCTGCTAGGCATTGTGAGAGTAATCGTCGAAATATTTATTCCTAAATTCTAAAAGAAAATTCCTAAAGAAACAACAGCAGTTCTCAGAAAATGCATCCAAAATTTGACAAACAATAAATTTCAAACCACAATAATAAGACTTCATAATATATTCCTGAGGATTAATAAAATTTATCACCGACCAAATAAAAAGATTGGCGCGACTGTAAGAAATTCCTCCGAGCTGCTTGAAACCGATTTCGTTTGTCATGAAGCTCGAAAAGTCATGAGCTGTAATACCTAAGAAATGTCTATTCATAATTCACCGTTAGGAAAATAGAGTAAGATTTATGTAAAAGGGAAACGGTTTCGACTTTTTCTTTTTGCACTTTCTCGCGCTCCAACATGTCTCTCTAACTCTACAAATAAAGAGAAATTCAACCAACTTTATGATCGATATAAATGATGTGTCAAAGTCGAGTGGAAATTCACACAAGATGTGAATATATGGACCGGTATATTTGACGAAAACACAATACAATTGAGAGGAAAATTTATATACACTAGCAACCGCATTGACTTGCTTCTATCAACAAATTAATATATAAATCCACCTTAATTATGTATATGGAAAGATTTTTGTTTTTTACTTCGCAATGCATGCATAAATGGCCGGGAAAGAAAATAATTGCATTCTAATTTGAAATTTTAACAAAAATTACGCTTGCTAACTAAGTAGTAAAAATAGAAGAAAAACTTAAACGATGGAAAGAACGTTATTCAAAGACAACAGATCTAACCTTCCACCAAAAAACGACGATGCTGAAGAAATCGGACCCGAAATTACAACAAATTAAGTTACATATGCTATCAAACTACAAAAAAACGGAAAAGCAATTGGTCCAGATGACATATATGGTGAAACTCTGAAGATTATGGTAGAAAACGACGAACCAGGTCTTGATCTTCTAACATCCCTTTTCAACAGCATATATACCAGTGGCGGGAAACCACTTAGCTGGCTGAGATCTACATTCATCACCCTGCCCAAATAGGATGGCTCCTGGAACTGTGCCGACTACCGCTTGATAAGTCTTATGTCACATGTTTTACAACGGGTCTTGTTAAGAGTAATCCAAACAAAAATTTACCGCAAATGCGAGACCCTAGTTAACAAAACCCAGTTTGGATGGCCAATGGGGCTGGCACACGGGAAGCCCTCTTCTCTCTGAAAGTCTTAACACAAAGATGTAGGGATATGAGTATTGGCGTATACGCGTGCTTTGCAGACTATCGCAAGGCATTTGACTGCGTTAAACACGAAAAACTTATGCAGATCTTGACATCTACAGGTATAGATAGTAGGGACATTCGTGTGATTCGTGACCTATATTGGAGGCAATCGGCTATAATATGAATAAACGGCAAAATGTCAGAAAACGTGTCGGTCATGAAAGGAGTGAGCCAACGCTGCGTTTTATCACGCATCTTTTTAACATTTACTAAGAAGTAATATTCAGAGAAGCACTTGACTAAACAACGGGAGGAATAGTAGTGAATGGGAAGGTAATAAACAACTTAAGATACGCGGATGACACCGACATCATAGCCAGCAGTCCAAGTGAATTACAGGGAATGATCCATAAAATAGTCAAACAAGGCGAACGATATGGTCTTTTCATAAACATGTCCAAAACCAAGACCATGGTCTTCTCCAAAACACATAAAAATATAACCTTGACCACAAAAGGCAAAGATGTAGAGCAGGTCTCCTCGTTTAAATACCTGGGCCCCTCGATAGATCAGGACTGTGACCCTAAAAGGGAAATCAGATCCAAAATAGAACAGGCGAGGAAGGTCTTCGCTAGTATGAAAAAGCTCTTCACTAGACCTGAATTGAGCTCGGAGCATAGTATACGCATGCGCCGTTGCGATGTGTTCTCTGTCCTTGTATACGGCAGTGAGAGCTGGACCCTCGATCTCATAATGGAGAAGCGAATCGACGCAGTTGAGATGTATCTCTATCGACGCATGTTCAGAATTTCTTGGACACAGAAGATAAACAATAAGTTCTAAGACGTATAAATAAAAAAAAAGGTACAACTATGGATCCTGAAGCTCATAACCGAAGGGAAGGTTAAGGCAAAAAGATCCATCGGACGACGGCAGAACTCATGGCTAAAGGACATTCGTAGGTGGTTTGGGCGCACATCCACAGAGATCTTTCGAGCAGCTGTTTCCAAAACTACACTGGCCCTCTGGATCGTCAACCTTCATAAGTAGGCGGCGAGATAAGAAGAAGAACCACGTAGTAGTAAAAGGAAGCTCCCTAAAATCAGAACTTCAACGGACCTGAATACGTGGGCGAATTTGTAAAATTAATGTGTAAGTTGCCACTGCTTTTATTTCGGCCTCTCATTTTCTAATGCCCTCTAAAGCTCAGAAAGCTCTTGGACTTTAAAATGTGGTCAGTATGGAGGCTAGTTCCTTTACTTAACATGCTCAAAATAAGAAGTGTCTTCTAGTTTCACTTTGAAGTGGACGATTTTCTAAAATTAATGTGTAAGTAAGTGGGTTTTTGGGCCGTCTAGGGTAGAATTTCTTCTTGACGTTTCGCAAGCACGTGCGGCTTGCATCTTCAGAAGTGGTTTGCTTGAACGCTTACACTGTTCTGATGCGATTCCTCGGGCGCAGTCCGTATTTATGCACCGGTTGCGATGACGTGGTTTGTGATGACGTGGCCTGTGTCATCGGAGCCTGCGCATTCTGTTGGCTGTTGCTATCCTCCGGTATACTGGATTCTCTCTCCTGCTTTTTCTTGCTGTTTTTGCGTTGGTGAGTGCTGGAAACCATATTCTGCTCAGCGCCATTGTCTCTTCTTTTCTGTTGAAATTGTCGTCGTGGTGTTTGTAGATTTCAATGGCTTCTCGTATTAGTCGGGGGCGATTCCCTGTTGTCGTGGCCAGGACCTGTGCCTCTCCGAAATAGATGTTGTGTGTTCTATCGCTGAGGGCATGTTCCGCCACTGCCCACTTCTCCACATGTCCCAGTTTACAATTCCGTCGGTGTTCTTCTATTCTTGTCGCAACCGATCTCTTAGTAGTTCCTATTTCATTCCAATATATTCCTGGGTTTCAGTCAATTTTACTGTTTATTATTTAAAATGTTACAAAAACGTTTCGGTGTCTTTCTCCACCATCATCAGTTTGTGTGTATAGTTCCTAACATGGCAAACACTCAACTGGTTCTAGAGGAATCTCTAAATCACATCTAAAGAACCAGTTGAGTGTTTGCCATGTTAGGAACTATACACACAAACTGATGATGGTGGAGAAAGACACCGAAACGTTTTTGTAACATTTTAAATAATAAACAGTAAAATTGACTGAAACCCAGGAATATATTGGAATGAATTAAAGTACAGTCAGGAAAATATGCGAAACGAGTAGTTCCTATGTAGACGCTTCCACAGGAGCATGGAATCCGGTAGATTCCTGCAGTTGCTAGGTGGGGTTTTTTGTCTTAACTGACCCTAGACATTCTCGGATCTTTGTTGTGGGCTTGTAGGCCGTTCTTATGTTGTGTTTCCTCAAGAGCCTCCCAATTCTGTCCGTAACCCTGGGAAAATAGGGCAGGAAAGCTTTCAGAGTGGACTCACTTTTTTCAGCACGGCCCACTCCTACAGCTTTTTTAATGTCCAACTGGGAAGCAGCGTTGAGCACCGCACCCCTTAAACCAACGATCTGGTACCGATATGTCAATGACACCTTCGTGCTATGGAGGTATGGACGCAAAAACCTGGACATGTTCCTCGACCATCTAAACAAACAGCACCCAGACATCCAATTCACCATGGAAGTTGAACAAAACCACCAACTGGCCTTCCTGGATGTTTTGGTGTCTAGGCAGGGGAATCGTTTGGACCACAAGGTATATCGAAAAGCCACCCACACAGACAGATATCTTCACAAGCTATCTAACCACCATCCGAGTCAGAAGCAGGGAATCATTAAGACTCTCACGGATAGAGCCAGAAAAATATGTGGACCACAACATCTAACAACGGAACTACAGCACTTGGACAAAGCTTTTCTTCAGAACGGATATTCCCAGTTGGACATCAAAAAAGCTGTAGGAGTGGGCCGTGCTGAAAAAAGTGAGTCTACTCTGAAAGCTTTCCTGCCCTATGTTCCCAGGGTTACGGACAGAATTGGGAGGCTCTTGAGGAAACACAACATAAGAACGGTCTACAAGCCCACAACAAAGATCCGAGAATGTGTAGGGTCAGTTAAAGACAAAAGACCCCACCTAGCAACTGCAGGAATCTACCGGATTCCATGCTCCTCTGGAAGCGTCTACATAGGAGCTACTAAGAGATCGGTTGCGACAAGAATAGAAGAACACCGACGGAATTGTAAACTGGGACATGTGGAGAAGTCGGCAGTGGCGGAACATGCCCTCAGCGATGGAACACACAACATCTATTTCGGAGAGGCACAGGTCCTGGCCACGACAACAGGGTATCGCCCCCGACTAATATACTACTTTTGATAATGTGTAAGTGTCCACTGTTTATATTTCGCCTGCTCATTTTCAAATGACTGTGAAAACTCCGATGTTGTTTCGATTTTCAAGAATCGTGGTCAGTATGGAGAGCAACGCCTTTCCATAACATGCCCAAAATAGGAAGTGTCTACTAGTTACAGTACGAGAAATTAGTAAAATTAATAAAGTTTCAAGCTGATTTTTAAGTGGTGAATTTTAAAGTATTAGGAGCTAATTAAACTACTTTATAGGGTGGAGTGGCATTAAGAACTCTCGGATGGTGCAAAATGAAATTTCGCAAAGAACCAAACCAGAAAAGACGCAGGGATTAGCTCGACTATAAATCTGAATCAACTACAACTTTTACATAGAAAAGACTGAGTTGCACAAAGTCAACTAAATTACATTTCACTCTCAACTTACTTCCACCGTTAAAAACTTCTAGAAAGCTCAATTAAATCTGAATTTGAATCTGAATGAAAGATTAATTTACTAAGCTAGAAGAATTCGTATTAATAAATAGCTGTTTATTGCGTCAATTTAAATTATTTCATATTAATATTTAGCAGCTCACATCAGGGCACAACATTTATAATTTGGGCTTTCCTAGTTAATTGGAAACAGTGAGAAGGATTTAATACGAGAGCATATTGACATTTCATAAATGTTTAATTCCGATTAATTAATAGTCATCTTTCAATCGAGCCCTATGGTTTCCAGAAAGGATTACGGTAGTCGATATCGATAATTTAAAGTGGCGAGCTTTTCCAGCCAATGTAACCGTCTAGACTGAGCGATGTTATTAAAGGTTCGTTGATTTTATCGACATTGAGGACGATTCGAATCACTGAAGACAAATTTGGAATTGAAAATATCTGCACTTTAAGCGGAGAAAAAATACCATTTCACTTTTAGTTTCCCTTTTCACTTAAATAACTGTCATGAGAAATGATTCACATTATAGGTCTTCCAGAAAACGTAAACTTAGCAAATAAAGTTTTAGCATACTCCCTAAAAATCCCTTAAAAAACGCTGCAGAAATCACTAACCATAATCAAATTTCAAAATGCTAATAGAATAAAAGAAAGCTGTTACTGAATGCAATTTATAACTACGAGTTACTTTGAACCTGCTCCCAAGTTTCCTCCGCTTTTTTTCTCGTAAAAGCCCGTCATTTTAATAAAACCACAGGGCCATTGATATGGATAATTCAAGTAGGCAGAATTTTTCAAGCAATATAACCGTCTAGACAATTTGAGGGTGGCTTAAAATCATAAAATATGAGGCAAATATACAATTTTATACCGTGCAACGCTTGAGCACACGTTTAATATGTTTTTATTCATTTGAACCGACAAAAATCACATTGAAAGTCATTCAACATTAACTTTACGGACAAATGGAAATTATTCTTTTAGTGCCTAAAAGTTGTTTAGATTAACCAGTTAAAATATTAAAGAGTCGGGACGAAAATCGCCAGAATGCCACATCAAACTATGAACTGAAGCTATTTGGAATCATGCAAAAATAAGTTCATTTCACAATTTCTTTAGACTTTTTCGATGTCAATGAGTTGATATTTTTTGATGATTTTACGATTCTTTGAAAAGTCTTTGCTGAAAAAGGCAGGAGATTTATAGCCTGTTCAATTATATCAGAAGAGACACTTATTACAGAAGATAAAAAATACGAAAATCTTCTTTCGAATTTTTTTTCCACTGGAACTCTAGCATCCCAAAAAGCAAAATTGGTGGGCAGATTGTAAACAATGATTGAGCAGCTAAATGTTAAAAGAACGAAATTAATATCAAACACCTTAATTTCCATCAAACAAACTAATTTTTTTGATTAGATTTAGTTTTTTTTAATGTAATATTCTGTGTCTGTGTCAAGCCTAAGTCAACTAACCCAAACTAACATATGGTTTTAAGCTATTATTTCAATAAGGTGTAAGCAAACTCGTAAAAAAATTAACGTTTTAACTAAATCCAAGTCTCCAATCAAACAAGTCACGGCGCCAGTCGGTTTTCATAACAGCCGCAAATCAAACACAATATTGTCTTGGTCTATCTATGCAAATAGGAATTTGGGACCACTTGACGAGCTTTCGATATGTACTTAATGATTTTTGATGACGAGATATCCGGCGAAGTCGAATGTGGAATCCCATATTTGGCAAACTCATGCAGCATATAAAATCTGTGATATATGATTACTCTTTCATATCCACTTTTATTTGAACAGGTAGGTGTATGGAAATAACTGAAAAATGACAAGTCAATATTTACGTTGCTTGCTGCGTCTTGATTTCAACAACTAAAACGGAACCTTTCATATGCTTACAGTATTACAGGTCACTGATCAGAAGATCCTTTTAACAACCCGGAAATTATTGATATTTCCAATATTTAATTTCATTCCCCAGGGTAAGAAATGCTTGTTTCAAATGTCTGCACAGTTTAAGAGCTTATTTATCTTCCAGAATCTGAGCTGAACTTGAAAAAAGCTTGCAAGTGTCTGTAATTTCATATCCATTATCCAATAACAAACAAACCGTTTGCTGAACCGTCCGATTGGATTTTTCGCATTGTCATTTCAAATCCGATGTGCAAATTTAGTCATTTTTAATACGGGCGACGAAATCTCAGAATGGCTATACAAATTAATTTCGAAATCGGATTAAATCTGACCGAAAATCCCGTTGAAGCGCAATTGGCGCAAGCTTTATCCATTCGCATCCATAATTTAGATGTGGTCTTTTTCCATAACCGACGCTCCCATTTCATTCGCATTAATCCTGCTAATTTTTTAAATGGAAGAATTTTAGGGTCCATTAAGGATTAATTTTGGAATTCATAATAAACTTGCAAGATTTATCTTTTTGTTGGATTGTTTTGCTTTTTCCTTTCGCGCGTTTGCTTCCTGATAGCCATCAGGGTTAATTCAGTGTGTTAAAATAATATCAACTTTATATTATCTTGGAACATAAAATGGCAAATTTAATGATTTTCCACCAAGAAAGATTACAAAATTAGCTCGAATCACTTGTTTCCCGTTTACTGCAGTAGCTTGAGAATATTCTTAAAAGCATATTCAGATGTTTAGTGGAGCGTAGGCCGTAAAGTGGGATTATCTTAAACAACCCCTAAACCCACCGTTAAATCCTCAAGCCATCATAGGGCTTAAAATTCGCAATAAGGCAAAATTGAAAGGAAAATGCATCAAACCATGTTGGGATTTGAATATGTACGGTATTGTACTGGTGCTTAATCAAGCAACAAAATCTAGCAGCATTCGAAATCACATGAATAAACCACACAAATAGAGATTTTAATGTGAGAACGTTTCACAATATTTGGAACAGCATGGAGTAAATAAAAGGCAATTTGATACTGGTGCGTAAACCAACGAACAATATTTGGAAACTTTGAACCATTCCCCCATAAACCTGCATACTAAATCAGCAAAGACACACATTTGAACAACAAAATTTTCAACGAAGCATTAACTCGAATTTTTATAAACCAGTTTTACTAATTGGTATCGATAAGATTAAGTTTTTTGCCAGATAATTTCAGGCGCCAGCATATAAAAAAGTATCGACATAACAAGTCACATTGGACATTCTTCGGACAAACAATGGCAAAATATCAAGGTATGGGCTTGATGACCTCCGATACGGCTGGATCTAATTGCGATTGATCGCGCTTTTGCTACCTGCATATGTCAAAAGTGAGAAACAGGAGTGTGAAAGAGCCGACTTCATTTTTCATAAAACCGCATTAACTTGTCAATATCTGGCGTAAAATGCCACGTCGAATAGATTTAAACTGGCTTGAAATTGAATGGCGCCAGACACCTACATAATCCAACTTTTACTCTGGGAGATAGGTAATACTATTTCTTTGATGGTTACGAACAATATGTTTGGGCCATTTTTTTCGGGAAATTAATCCCAGAGTCAATAAGCCAATACCTACATCTGGTTCAGTAAGGATTTGGGATTTTTATCTGGAAAGATTGATTAGATTTATCGTCATAGTCTAGGAACTACAAAAGCAAAATAATAATTGATTATCAGTAGCATCCTTCCAAACAGGTTTTGCGACTAGTTTCAATATGTGTCTCACGATTGATGCTGCCCTAGAGGTAATGGAAAATATCGAAGTAACAAGCCTTAAATGAGAGATGTTTTGAAAAAAATTAATTAAAAAACCTTAATATTAACAACTCGAGAACAGTTAAATATGGAATTATAATAGAAAACTATTAAAAAATGAATTATAAATTAAAAATGCTATAAAATACAGGGTGTCTCAATCAAACAAGGCATTCCTGAAATTATTCTAAGTCGTTAGCTCACCAGTGCCCGAAAAGTAGTGGAATTGTCAGAATAATTTGACAGACCCCTTTTTCACATTCATTTCTCTAAGATGTTGTTCGTTTGAGCAGTACAGCAAACTAAATTTTAGACGCCACTTAACAAAGACATGGCGGAATCAATAAAAATTGGTATTCACGTATAATAAATGCGATAAAATTATCTAAAACTTTGGAAATTCCGGAAGAAAAGGCCGCTTGTTTTTCAAAAATAACAAGTATTTTTTCGTTAATATGCATACTTTTATTGTATCATCTACATATACTTTATCCACTTAGACATCTATAGTAAGCATCGATGTTTCATATAAATGATTTTGCAAAAAAAATTAGAGTTGCATGAAAAGTGAGAATTATGCGAACTTTATGTGCAAAAATCAGGAAATGTCGCGATAAATCAGCTGAACCTATTTTTCACATAACCAATCTTTTTTTTTCGTGTAAATAAAGTCTACAACAAATATACGAAGACTAATATAGCATGTTTTTCATATATTTGGATTTTCTGATATTCAGGCCGGACTTGACAAAGTCTCTCCGTTTTTCTGTAGGAAAAAAATAAACCCATTAGAAAAAGGCTGCCGGTGAATAAGCCAAATCATATGCTTTGTTTACCCGACCATCGACTTACGATTTAGAATCCTGCCAATTTACCTTTAGCAGTTATTTCCCCTAGACACTGGCTAATCAAAAGGTTCGGGACTTCGTCCATTCTAAATTTATCTTAATCCTCTGACATTACCGAAGATTACTGGAAAATTGAAAGGAATATAGCCAAATCATCATTTTGTTTCAAAGATATATTGAGTCTTTTGGTGTTTAACTTGTTCTAAGCATTTTAACCTTCCAAAGCTATTCAATACCTTAAAAATGATACAGGTACTAAAGCAAATTTTATTAGACAAAGAAAGAAAGTGCATTTTGCTAACACTGAAGAAAGAAAAACATTTTTAAGTGCAAACCCTCTTCCTTGGCGTAAAAAACCATCGTCTACAACGAAGTTAAATACTTTTTCTCTATACCGTCCTTTTAGACACCTGTTTCCGAAGTAGCTCTACTTTAATAGATAAATAAGTCGTTGATAAATAAGTTGATAAATAAATAAGTCGTTCGGTCTTTGATTGATTTGTATCTCACCAATATGGCTTAAGATGAACAAAAAGGCGGCAGATTTTAGTTAATAAAAAAAATACTGTAAATCCACTGATGTGTGCATCATTCTCCATGAAGATGCCGGTTCTTATTGGACCTAAAAATCTACAAGCTTGTTTTTTTTTTGATGGCAGAATCGTAGGACTCAAAGCTGCTAATTTCCCGGAACAATAAATTTTCAGATTGGTTTTCGTCTGTATTTATTCACAACCTCGGCATTTTGTTTGCTGTTTGCATTTTAAACTAGCGAAAGCATACACGATTTCGATGCAGCATTATTCGATAAAAATAGACCATTCGCGAGGCATAAAAATCAATGTAAACATTCTCTCTGTCGTCGCAAATTGGAAAACGCGTAACATGATTTAGTAGGGCGTTTTGCACCTGATACAGCCGTCAAACTGTAAAATTTGCAACAAATTTATGGACTAATCTATAAAGTTCAAATTGCATTAGGTAGTGACATTAACGATTACTACAAAAACAAATTTATTGTGTGTTTGTTCATGGAATATTCCCATTTGTCGTAATTTGTATTAAATATTGCATGTTTTGTGAATAAGTTTTAAAAAGTTAAATTGTCGAAACATTTATCATTGTTTAAATTCTCTCAAAAAAAATTTTCAGTTAATTTGACATGCTTACTCATTGTTCCTACAAACTGGTTCATTTCCAACAAAAAAGCAAATTAACGAGCCAGTATTTTCGATCATTTTGCCAACTCAATTTTCAACTTGTTTCTCTTCTAACAGATATTCGTTCTGAAAATATGGATATTCAATTCAAATCTGGACTACAACTCCATCGATCTTTAACATTAGCCTCGCAGTTTGTAAGAGGATATACAGGGCGTTTCAGCTTTAATTTTCAGATCTTCTCAAAAAAGGCACAACAGAAAGAGAGGACAAATAGTTACTATATTTTTCATTCTCTACTTATTAGATGATTTTTTTAAATTAACATAACAATTGCGTTCAAATACATTTTGTATTACCTTATGCATAAACCGCAGAGTGTTCACTACAATTTACCATTTTTGAAGAAGAAAAGTGTTTATGATTTAAATTCGTTTGGGGGACACGGAAGGAGCCTCCAAGCTAGCAACAGACTAGAAATCTCACGACTGTTGCCTGCAACCTGGAAACGTCTATTGACGGCCCATCCTTCCACCACCAAAGCAACAACAAGAAATCAAAATGAGAACCAAAATCAACCCAAGGTTCTTTTCAGAACCGACTCTGACAATAGTATCCATAAACATAGAGCGCTTAACAAAAACAAAGAGGCGCTACAATCAGATTTCTGTATAAAGACCGGATGCGACATTCTGTGTGTACAAGAAACCCATAGGGACGTGACCATCATAGACCCCAGATCGCAGGAATGCACATGTTAGCAGAAACTCCGCACAACAAACACGGAAGTGCTATTTTCGCCAAGCCCGATAAGGTTATATCATCAGTATATTGCACTCAGCACATAGGAATTTAAATCACCAATATAGAAATAGGCAGTCAGTCACATCCGTCTACAAACCTCCTACAGAAGCGTTTGCTTTAGCACCGCCAAAAAACTTTGATTCTCAGACACATCGACTTATCATTGGCGATTTCAACATTCATAACACCTCATGGGGTTACTCTGACACCGACAACAACGGGGAAGCAGTGGAAGAATGGTGTGAAGGGAATGATTTCTCCCTTATACATGATTGTAAACTCCCATACTCATTCCAGAGTAAAATCTGGAGAAGAGGACAGAACCCTGACCTGTGCTTTGCCAGTGATTTTTGGCTGGTCTGTGAGTCAAAAAAGTCTCCTATGTCATCTTTTTAAGGTTTATGAAAGTCTGATTTTAAATCGTGTGGGAAAAACGATAGAGTCTAACCGCATACCGCAACAAGCAGGCTTTCGACTTGGGAAACCATTTACTGTCCAAGTCCTTGCACTAACGGAATATATAGAAAAGGGCTTCGAAGAAAAACTTATCACGGGAGTTGCATTCGTTGACATCTCCGCGGCGTATGATACCGTAAACCATATTTTTTTTTAGAAAAATGTATAACCTCACCTAAGTCTACAAACTCACACAAGTGGTCTCATCTCTACTACAAAACCGACGCTTCTATGAAGTTCTGAATGGTAAGAAAAGCAGGTGGAGAGATGAAAGAAATGACCTTCCGCAAGGGAGTGTTCTTTCCCCAACTGTCTTTAATATTTATACCAACGATCAGCCTCTCAGGGAAGATTCAAAAAGTTTTGTTTACGCTGACGATCTCGGTTTCACGGTGCAAGACATGCATTTTTACTTAGTTGAAGCTAAACTAGAGAAAACTTTGAAAGAAATGGCCAAGTACTATGAAGATAATGCTCTGGGGCCCAACCCAGCGAAAACCCAAGTGAGTGCTTTTCATCTAAGGAACAAGCAGGCAAGACGTAACAGACGGAATTCCCAAAATGCCTAGGTATTACATTAGACCGGACGCTTACCTATAAATAGCACTGCATTAAGACGAGGCAAAGAGTATCAACAAGAAACAATGCCCTCAAATAACTCGCCTCCAGCAAGTGGGGTGCTCGAGTTATAGGCCCAATACGACCCTGGCTATACGAGGAACCTTTGCCCAGAACGTCAACAGATCATTAAGACACCCTAATCAACATTAGATAATTAAGAGTTGACTTGCATAGATTTATTCGTTTTTATATTATTCCTATTTCTAAAAGTAAGGCTAGTCTAATTTTATACTCAATAAACGTTTATTTTTACAAATTCTCCGTCTTCAAAATTATAATTCTCGAACGACAGAGGCTTTATGTTTTCTGATTGCAGAATACGCCTGTCCAGTATGCAGTAGATCGAGCCATTCCAAAAAGGTCGACATAGCCCTCGATGAGACTTGCCGAATAACCACCGGGTGCATGAAAGCAACACCTTTACCAGCACACTATTCAGCCAAGCCGCTGAATACACAGAAAAATGCAAGCAGACCTTTGATGAGAGACACACGGAAGGATCAAATCACGTAGAAACTTCCTTAAAATGGTTGGTGAAGAACCCCCTGAAAACTACCCATTACGCCACAAAAATCCTGGAGGGGTAGCGCTGGACTGGCGAAAGTGCCAAACATTGAATAGAATAAGAACTGGAGTTGCAGCTGTGCAAACCAACAAAATTAGATGCAACCAAATAGACCATCAAGACGCTTAATGTGACTGCGGAGAAATACAAGACATGGCGCATCTCACAAGCTGCAGAAACTGCCCCAACACTTGCTCTCTAAATGATTAATGGAATGCTGAACGGAACGCCATTGACGTTGTCCAATTGTGGGCGCAAGGATTATGAGTTGTTGTTTTGAACATGAAAAAGTAAAGTAAAAGTAAAGTAAAAATATATTTTAGAGGGAACTCAAACGTTAATAAAAAAATACCTTACAATACCACTTCTTCACAGTAGTAGTAAACATCTTTATTTCTAAAAAAGGCTATCGACCTATCGGTCTTTCTGCCCTTGTTTAATACATGCAGTCTTAATCTAAATAAAAAACAAATATGAAAATTCTCTTATTCTAGGTTAACAATACAATTAAATAAATAAGATTTCAGTGGCAAGAAGAAATTGTTTTATTGTCCACTAGTCCGTTGCGTTTGTAAGTGTTCGAGTAGCGTTAATGTAGGGAAACGGAAGCGGGATTGTCTGGTTGGTCTTGTAAGACAAAGGGGATTCAGTATGGTCCAGTTGTAGGGGTTGTTTGTCCATTTTGTCTGTAGCTGTATGAGTCTTTCCGAGATCTTTGTCATGTTTGTGCGTTCGTATAGTAGTTGGGTGGGGGGGTTGTGTAGTGGGTTTTGGGGGTGTCTTATTCGTGTTATTAGTCTTAGTGCAATTTGCTCTGTTGTTTGTGTATAACGTTTTGTCCTTTCTGTTCCGTTGGTCATGAGTATATGTCCAAAGTCTAGCAAGGGTCTACAAATAGCTTTATATATTTTGGTGGCGGTGTTTGTGCTAATTCCTCTGTCTTTGTAGGTTAGTGATCGGAAGTGTTTTGTTCTCTTTATTGTCTCTGCCCTGATGTTTCGTATGTGTTTCGAAGTTGGTTTTTTGACGCGTTTGGTGTTAGTCTCCATTCATAAAACCTCTATTTATAAAGTCTCCATTTATAAAACATTGTGTTGTTTGTTAGTGTTTGGAGTCTTTGAGCTGCTCTCTCAGTAGTTTTGTCATGTACAATAAGTGCCGTGTCGTCTGCGTATTGTAATATGTATGCCGATCTGTCGATTTGATTTTTGTCTGGTAAGTTGTAATTGTATATGTCATGGCAGTATATATTGTAGAGAAACGGTGAGAGCGGGACTTCTTCACATTAAACACTTAATAAAATTTTGCGGTTTGTAAGCCATACTGTGCAGTTAATTTAGCACAAAATCGCCCGTTGTCAAGTAAGATCTTCAAAAGTACAAGGGTAAACCAGATTTTTTTGCATAATTCCACATTACGTTTGCTTATAACTGATTGCTAAACATGATGAATAAGACAGGCAGCCGTTTAGCACCGAACCGAATTACATATTTCGCATGCCATATAATTAGCAGAAAAGGAATCCAAATAAATCTCAGTCTCCCAAGGTATTCATTACGAAAACCGAAACGTTTTTTCACGCTCGTGTACTTAAATGGCAGCATTTTTTAAAAGTACATTTAACCGGTACGTTTGTGTTTAAAAAAAACCAGCGATCGTGTTTTGCCATTGCCATAAAATATTGGATTAATTATATCTTCGGAAACGGGAAAAAAATTAATGAATATCTTTTCGAGAAGTTATCGATGCGGCGTTTTATTTAACGCGCCCAGAATAGCGATAATTACCAGGTCGTAAATTAGAAGATTGGATTAAGATTCTGATTGAATTCGTTTTTATTTATGTTTTGAAATATCTGCATAGTTCAATTTATTTATTTTTATTCTAACATGCGGAGAACGTCGGAAAGGCGAAAAGCCTTTATTTTATTAACTATTAAATGCATTCAAAACACTGATTTTCGTAAATTTTGAACATGCGTCTAAAGCACCTTTGATTAGCTTTACAAAGCAGGTTCAATTGAGGAAGAAAATGAAATATTTTTTCCGATCATCTTTATTTACAATGACACCATTAAGCGATTTTCATGTTTTGTTGTCTTAGTTTAGTACCCGTTCCTTGTTAAATTGAACATAGGTAGTAACGGTATACTGCTGAAATCGCTCGGGATTTGCGAGTTGTGTTGTCTTTAAATGGTTTAATAACATAAAAATGGAAATAAAACAATTTATTTCAGGTTTTCATGCTTAGTGCAGTCCGAATAAACTTAATAACGATCTCGATTTATTAAATCGGATTACCTTAACAGTATATCTTCGGCTGCGAAATAACTTGGCTTGTGATTGAAAACACTTTCGACACGTCTTATAAGTAGCAAATCTCATTTCGGTTCATTACTTTTAATGCACACCAATACTTCCTTTTATGCAAATATCGCTTATGCTTAATGAACAAAAGCGCCTTAATTAAATTTGATTTAGCTGAATTGCTTTAATTGGTTCATATGTTCATTATCCTACCGAATCCTGCGCTTTTATTTACGGCGCTTGATAATAATTTTTACCTGTTTCAAGTTTGATAAATTTGTAGTTAATGTTGCGTTGTCTTAATTAACCTGCTCTATTAACCATGACCGAAATGGAAAACAGCCTCAGTATTATTACATCATCAAAAGCGTCGAGCAACCTCTTGGTTATGTTTGATTTTCAAGTTCAAAGGTTTATGTATGTTTCCAAAAAGAAGTCATTTTATTTTTTCGTCAGTTTTTCTAAGATTAACGTGTTTTAATGGGATTATCCTATCCCTTAATAGCCCTAGATTTAGATGGAAAATAAATTTAGAATATTGCATTGATGGTTCGGTTTCAGATTGAAGGACACAAATTCAGTGCATGCACGTGAGAATGCAGCAGCAAGTTTATACGTATATGTAGTGTGTCGTTTATGGAGTCTAGAAATAAATTTGGCTGGAGCTACCAAAGGGGGCCAAAAGGCCAAACAAATCAATTACTATTAGTACAAATGTTAGATAAATTAACTTGCCAGACGTTACCAGTCGGTTGTTCACGAAATTGACTTA
Source organism: Dendroctonus valens (assembly GCA_024550625.1). Lineage (NCBI taxonomy): Eukaryota > Metazoa > Arthropoda > Insecta > Coleoptera > Curculionidae > Dendroctonus > Dendroctonus valens. The sequence goes on along the minus strand of JAJTJO010000284.1, from coordinate 807,741 downwards.
TATTAACAGCGATCGATGTTGTCCATTATATATCAATAAAAATCGAGTATTCCATATTGAAGTTTCATAATAAAACAACGCATGCGGAATTAAAATTTTCAGATTTCTCAAAGAAGTGAAGAATTGCAACGAGTTCATAAATAAAACACGTTAGACGCTTTATATTCGAAATAATCGACATTTTATACTGATTTTAAGCCGTTTTTGAGCGGTCACGACTAACCGAAGATATCATCCTTATTATAGGGGTAGTCCGGGACAGTCCAACCACCGGGTTAGTCCGACCACTTGCCATACCGCAAAATGTATCCATCAGAGAGCGCTCTTACATTTACATCAAATGCAGCATTATATGTTACGCAAAAACTATACAGATCAGTGTGAGCTTGCATTTCGAAAAGAGTGATAATACAGGTTGGTAACTACAGAAATTTTTCCGCCGGCGCGATCAAGCACATGTAAATAGCAGTGCGAGGTACGCAAAATTATTTCATTCTTTCTGTACGCGAAAGGAAGAATGTGAGCATCGTGTTGAGCGAAAAATTACAGACTTCTTTGTGTGTTTTCTTATTCTTCAGAGGTGGTCGAACTTTTCCGTAATTTTGGGATAGACCGGCCATTTGCTTTAGGTGGCACCTGTCCTTGTCAGAGACATGCCCACTGACTATAAAAGGAAAGGAACTACCATTAGAAATCAAACACAGATTCAATATGGAAAAGTCGAAGGCAGGCTATGATTGGTTAAATATTTTTTTGAAACGACACCCTGATTGGTCAATTCGAAAGGCTGAAGGAATCTCTATTGCGCGAGAGTCCGGGATGTCGAAAGACACTGTTTCAAACTTCTTCAATCTTCTTGAAAATACCCCGCGTGTATATAATTTATTTGGTAAGCCTGGACATGTCTTCAATGTGGACGAGACAGGCCTTCAGTTGAATAAAAACCCAGGACAAGTATTAGCAGCTGAAGGATCAAATAATGTGGCGACGATAACTTCAGGAGATAAGGGAGAAACTATCTTAACTTCCCCCTTTCTCAATATTCAAAGGAGAAAACAAGATGTCGGAGTTTTCTAATGGCATGCCTCCTGGATCGGCAATAACCATGAATCAGAAATCTGCTTACGTGAACGCTGATATTTTTAAGTATTGGTTGGATTGTCATTGTCTACCAAGGAGGCCTGCAGGACCCGTACTTCTGATGTTAAATGGCCATACGCCGCACACCAACAGCATTGGTGTTTTAGAATTTTGCGAAGCAAACCATATGGTCTTACTTTGTTTGACCAGCCACACTACACAATTCCTGCAGCCATTAGACCGTTCATTTTTTGACTTCATACAGACCAACCTTGGACGAAAGGTAACTAGATTACAATTCGGTGCACTTCTGAACACAGCATGGACTAAATCAGCAACCGTTCAGAGTGGCGTTTTGGGCTTTCGAGCAACTGGAAATGCTCCATATAATCCAGACGCTATACCGGATTAAGCCTACATTTCTGTTGAAAGCGGTTCTGCTGTTGGCTTGCAATCTAAACGCCCAGACTCTCCTACGTTGGTACACATGACATCTCCATTTCCAGAATATTTAAAAATGGATGCTTCAAATGCATCCGCTCTCGAAAAAAGAACTTCTCCGCAACCAGGATGTTCACACTGAGATCCTCCACAATTTTCTGAAAAGTCTACTACTGGAGAAGGCCAGACACCTGCTGTAGAAGACAAAATACCTGCCAAACTTTTAGACCAAATTTCCCACGTTTCTAGTCTTCAGGCCAATGCCGCTTCAAAATGAGGAAGACAACTTGCAACAATTTTAAAGGCCTCTGAACAAAGAGAAAAACTTAAGAGAACTCCTTTGACGAAAGCTGTGAAGTTATGCTCTAAACGAACCCAAAAGAAGAAATCAACTTTCAACAGGAAATCGAAAGAAATCCCTTCTTCTGATAGTGATGCCAATCCGAACTTAGGCTCAGAAGACGAAGTTGACCTAATTTTTGATAAAAACGATTGCGCCAGATGTGGAGAAAATTATAATAAGACTTCCCTTAAAGATGATTGGATCCAATGTTTGTTGTGTCACCGCTGGATGCACGAAAATTGCACAAAAAAAATGCCTGCAGAAAACTGGCGACTAAGAAACAGAAGAAACAGGAGTAATTGTTGAATTCGTTTGTTTTGAGTGAATTACTGTTTTTCTAATCATTTGGTTGTCTCTGTAACCATCGCATGGGGAATAAGTCAGTCCACCTCCACGTGGTATTCCCTGGGAGATCGTGCGTAAGACTTACGAGCAGCATGGTCGGCTAAGCGGCTGACCAGTCCGACGGGATTGCGGTAGTGGAATGAGCCAGGAAGGCTGTCGGCCACATCCGCAGAAACGGTTGGGAGAGTAGAGAAGGGTAGAGAGGTGGGTCGAGAGGGGATGAGCAAGGTACCGTTCATCTCCGACGGACGTTCAGGGGTTTGCATAATGGGACAGTGAATTAAGGGAAAGATTGGAAACGGTGTAGAGGGACAAGATGGAAAGGTGTAGCATTAAGGGGGTAAAGTAAATGGACCGCTTTTTGGGTCAGAGTATCTTTGGAATTTTCGGGAAGTAGTGAGAGCAAGGACTTGTCTGACCTCGAGCACGCCGATACAGGAATTGACGGAGATGTAAAAGCCAGGAGGTAGAAAGATCGTGGATGGGAAAACTCAGGGCTAACTGGTGCTCCCCGCTAATTGGTTGGGTGGATGGTCCAAGGAACGGAGATGGGCTTCCGTGATAGTGTTTTTTCAAGGTAGTGGTGTCCTCACGGATGGAGATGAATGGACCTAATGGCGAAAGCTGGGTAGGTCGCCGCAAGGCAGAACATACATGTAACCATCGCATGATGGTCGACCTGACCCGGACAACTCGAGTAAGTCCGGCCAGATGTACCTTTCGTTTTTTGTTTAATAGAGTTCTAGTTACGGTGTTTTTTCACAGTTTACTCACAGTTTTAAGGTTTTCATGCTATAATAGTAGTATCTTGGTGAAACCCCTGTGTCGTAAGGTAAAATTCAAGCTTCTGGAGCACTTTGCAAAAAAGTGGTCGGACTCTCCCGGACTTACCCTAAACCCAAACATTTTATATGTGCACACTGGGGAGCTCCTTAGGTCGAAAACAATCCATTGAGCTCAAAAAACACGCATAGAAAATTTAGATTTTTGACCGAAAATTTCATAAGACTCCACCCCATATGACATTTTCGGTGAAAAATCGGTTTTCGGTCGATTTTTAAAAAATATATAAATTATCTCAAAACGCTTCAAATTCTACATCATTCACTACTTAAAGAAGTGAAGAATGCAACGATCTCACGAAAAAACACGCTTGGGGCTTTATAATAAAAGTAATCGACATTTTAGGCTGATTATAACCAGTTTTTCAGGAGTCACGGTCGTTTACCGATCATATCGTCCTTATCATAAACCCAAACACTTTGTATACACACACTGGGGAGTTTCTTAGGCCGAAAATAATCCATTGGGCTCAAAAAACAAGCATGTAAAATTTTGATTTTTGACCGCCAATATCAAGAAAAGATAAAGTCTCTCAAAATGCCTCAAATTGTGCATCATTTTCATATGAAAAAAGCGAAGAATACAACGGGCTCAGTGAAAAGGATTGTAAAAGCTTCTACAATCTGTAGCTCTGAAATTTGATATTTTACTGCATATTTTAAGCACGTTTTTGAGCTGTGACGATCTTTACCCGACAATATCTTCCTTATTATAAAATAAAACACTCTAAGCAAGCTGTTTCCTAATTGAGTATATAAATTTGTAAGCTAAATTTGTGAGAAAACGTTAATATGAATCTACGGTCACAAATGCTTCGTTTCCGATCTACAAGTAGTTAAAGTTAACAAAATTTTATCGTTTTTAGTTTTAATTTCTTTGCTTTATGTGCTCTGCATCATAATTTTCTAAAATATACAGGGTTTTTTACTTTTTTTATTTTTTAATTGTTATAGCAATTTTGTACAGTATACTATTAAGACATTTGTCTTTAACTTAATTTTAACTTAAGCACACACATACTCTGGTAGTCACCTTGCCTTTAATAGGATAGTACATCGGTTTGACATGTACTCTCTCACAATTCTTTGCCTTCTAAACCAGTTCTAATGGTATAGTTCTTTTGAGTCTTCTCTGTATTTCCGCATTATCCAGGAGTTTGAGTGGATTCACCTCAGGATTCACATGCCGATGGAGTCCGCTGTTCATGATTCTGTGCATACTTTTTGATGACGTTATTTACTGGTGGACCATGGTGCATCAACGATACTACAAAGTACTTTATTCTGGAAGCGTTGGATGATGTTTCTATTGCTCTAATTGGTGCAGCCCCAAAGTTGCACAAGTTAAGTTTGGAAATTGAAAAATAAAAACCGTCAAATTTTGTGAATTTTAACAAGTTGTAGATCGGAATTGAAGCATTTTCACCCCCATGTTCATATTAACTTTTTTATTGACTTTTGTAATCAATTAGGAAACACCCTGTATATGTATATTAGGTAGAACCCCTATGCCACAATTGAAAAACACGGTGCGAACGCTTTTAATTGACTCACCCGGTATATGTATACCTTGATCCACTTGCCAGTCTCCTATTTGGTCCCTAATTGTGAATTCTACATTTTAATTAACTTTACGATGTGTTTTATAATCCTCTATGCTAATTTTAAACATAAAGTCGACGCCGTTGTCTTTGTTGTTTAAATTTATTTATGTCGCTCTTTGCCATTAATTTAGCAATTCTTAGAAAGATGAAGATTTCGACCACAATATAATCCACAGACCACCAACTAATTAGTGCTTCAGTTGCCGGCACAACTAACTGAATCATTAAAAAAATCGTTCGAAAATGTTTTAAACATCTGAATAATTAACGGATTAATTTCAATATTTCAAACTTTGAATTCATCAAACAGGAAGGTTTTATGTTCCTTAACATCAATAGCTAATCTTGAAGATTTGGACTTGGTTTGACATAATCTAGTTGAAAAGTATCTATTTCTCAACAGATTCTTCTGCACACGTCTATTTTATTAACGGAAACCCCAATCTTTAGTTAAGCTAATCTGTTACCCGATAAGATCTAAATTGGACTTGGAATGCTGCTGTTCAGTTTACACTTAATTTGTTAATTCGAAATGGTTTCTAATAACATATTAGACATACTAAAATGAGATAAAATCGATTTAGTTACTGAATTTAGAGGCGTGCACATATCATTTTAAATGGTTTTGGTAAGGTTCCAAATTAACAGGCTCTTAAACTCAGGTTTGTTTTTTTTTTATTAACTTGGAAATGAAATCATATAAAATGATTTAATTTATACAAATTAGTGAATTAAATCGTATATGTTATTGAAGATTGACAAAATAGTGAAATAGAGGAGATAATTCGTATCATATTGAATGTTCTTAAAATTTCTACTATTCATTCTTATTTTTCTTATTCTTAATAATCAAGTTCTGTGAAAATTATTTTTTTATGATTTTTGGAACGCCAATGATAACATGTATTAATAGACGATCATTTTGTATCGTTAAAATGAAATTTAGTAAGTAGTTACAAGGCTTTAAATGGTTCGGCTAATTAGCCAATTGGTAAAAGTTGAAATCAATCTTTATTCATCAATATACCTATACAGGATGGTCCTCAACTAAGGTGACAAAATGCACTGTCATATAGACTATACAAAATTATTGCGTTTTCGGTAAATTTGTCTTATCTGAAAAACTAATAGTTTCGGAGATATTACAAAGTGTCAAAGTGTAAATAAAATTTTCGATTTTTTGTCGGGAGTTTTTTACATTTTCTTTCACCAAATTTTCTATCACCAAGTTTGTAGACCATTGGGGGCGCTAGCTGCAATAGTCTGGAGCCTTTTAAAACATTAGAAATTTTTTAGGTTTTATAATAACGCTTTTTTGTTGTCCACATTTCGTTATATGATATTTTCTAAACAAAAAATGTGTACTTGCTCGAAGTCGATATCTCCACCGTTTACGAGATATTTCAGATTGAAACCTCTAGTGATTTTTGGAACGGGGTACTTCAAATTGGATCTATAAATAAAATAAATATTCTGCACAAATTTTTAATAAAGCAAAACGTAACAAACATCAAATAGTATTTATTTAAACAAGTTAAGAACTATTTTAACTACTTTTTAGTCTCAGCAAAGACTTCGAAAATTATTATTTCATAATAATTGTTGAACCTGAACTCCTCTGCCTCCAATACATGTATAAACCCTTTTAATAAATGATTGTGGTATTGGAAAAAAATTGTTGTTTCGGAAGTCTTCTGCAGCATTTAAAATTATCTGGCGCATAATCATAAACCAAATCGCGCATTTCTTCATTGAAAAATAAATGTCGGGGCATTTTCAATAAATTCAAAGTAATAGTAGAAGGTAAAATATATATTCTCGCATTTGACTGACAGTAAAACAAAATTTTGTCCATGGTCCACTATAAAAATCTCAAGTTACAACAATATTAGGGATCCAATTTGAGTTCACACATTAACAGCACTGGATGTTTCAATGTGAAATATCTCGAAAACGATAAGAGATGTCAACTTGGGACAAGTATACATTTTTTGTTTGGGAAATATCGGACAATGAGATACTGCCAAAAAAATTGCGATATTTTAAAACGCAAAAAATTTCATAGTAAAACTGGTTAACAATCTACTAAAAATAAACGAAAATTTTATTGACACCCTGTATCACGGAAACTATTAACTTTCAGATAAGACAGTAGTAGTAGTAAATATCTTTATTTCTAAAAAAGGCTATCGACCTATCGGTCTTTCTGCCCTTGTTTAATACATATAGTCTTAGTCTAAATGAAAACAAATATGAGATTCTCTTATTCTAGGTTAGCAATACTATTAAATAAATAAGATTTCAGTGGCAAGAAGGAATTATTTTATTGTCCACTAGTCCGTAGCGTTTGTAAGTGTTCGAGTGGCGTTAGTGTAGGGAAACGAAAGCGGGATTGTCTGGTTGGTCTTGTAAGACAAAGGGGATTCAGTATGGTCCAGTTGTAGGGGTTGCAGATAAGACAAATTTGCCTAAAACGCAATATATTTGCTTAAGCAATATGTGAATTTTGGCACATTAGTTCAGGACCACCCTGTATGTGTAGTTATAAAAGAAGCACACTTAACTACTCTCGAACGCAGCTTTTTCCAGTGCAAGTTAAAAGGCAAAAATTCAAAATAACTGAAAGATATCCATCTATGACAACATACAAACTAGTTTGATTACGTCTAAATGGTGAGAGATAGGCAAAAAACACAAAGTTTGTTTGCTTAATTTGGGGATCTGCATATACCAAAATTATTTTATTATTTATTATAAGTTTATAGGAAAAATCCTGAATTAAATTTGCATTAATTTGTCGACTGGTTGCTCGTGTGGTTGACCGGCAATTTTAATTATTTTGATACCAAATCTCTTTAAACGAGTATTTTGAAAATGAATCTCACGGAAAAGTCGAATATCACATCCTGCTTCTGTATTCGTCTTTTAGAGGAAGAAATTGGCTTTCTTTGTGTAAGGCTTCATTACCTGTTGATGTGCTTTATCTATAAATTATGAAATTTAAAATATTTCAAATGACCAAAACTGTAATCGTCACAGCAATTTAATGTCCAAAACTAACTTGTTAATTTGGTACTACTTTCTATCTTATCACTGATCACGTTTGCTGCTCGAACTTTTAAATCCCACGCTTATCTATTCTTTAAGTTGTTCTCTATCTTATTCTTAACTTCTTCTTACAATATTTCATTTGCTACTTTTTACGGCACTCGAAAACCATTATTAACATTTTCAATATCGTGAAAATGGTGCCAGGTGCTGATAATTTATTACAACAATTATATTTAATACACTTCTGTGTAATTGACTATACTAACACAAATGCCAAATAAAAACGAATAAATGTACATTTCCCTTCACTTTACACTCTGCATGTATTTTGGCCAGAATCCCAGGAAACTGTAATCGACCGTTGCGTTTAACTTTCACATTTTATAAGCCATGTGGATAATAAATTAAAAACAATTTCAAACTCAAAATGCACTCCAATGAAATGCCGATAATTTCCGTGAAATCAAAAGTTTAAAAACCATTAAATCAATGTACTGAGTCAGCGTTTAAAAATGAACGATCACCGTACCAATAATGTTCTCTGAAAAAAAAGCTGTAAATGTCTTACCATAATATCGAAAAGGTAATTACAACGTCCGTAAGTATCTATAAATCTTTTGACACATACCTGAAATAAAAGAACACCAATTAGTAGTGGATTTGATCATATAGAAAAGGGCCGCAGTAAAAAAAACTCATTAATTCTAGAGGCGTGAAATAAGTTTTGTTTATAGACACCAGTTTAATGGGTTCGGCATGATGAAAAACATTGCTGGATACAACAGTATTAATTATTTAATTTACCGGAGCGGATGTCGTTTAAAGGTACCACAATTATTTACAGTCAATCATAGGAAATTTATTAATTGAGTTATAAATTAAATTAGATGCTCGGATTTTTAATCACTTTTCATTTCTTGTTAATTATTAGCAGGTTGAGGCTAGAAATAATGTACAGGACAACAGGGCATTTAAAAAAGGTAAACATGACATTGAATAGATCCAGCTTCGCCTGATTCTTCTTCTTCCTCATTCCTGATTTTAGGCGAATCGCCTGTTCAATTATCGTCCACTTGCGTGAGGCTGTCGCTCCATCGTTTCCTGGGGCGCCTACCGTCTCTTCGTCCCAATGGGGACTTGGCGCGCGCGATTCTCACAAGGCTGCGGTGGTCCATCCTGCTTAAATGCTTATTTCATTCCTTCCTCTTGTTTGCTACCCATTCATTGATGTTCTTGACATTACAGGCTGTTCTGTTATGCTCGCTTCTCTCTCTATCCAGCAGTGTCTTTCTGGTGGTCTACGGCGTGTTTTCATCTCAGCTGTCTCTAGGAGTCTTTTGGTTTTCTCCGTTTCTGGCCAGGTTTCTGCGGTATATGTCATCACCGGCCTCACGACGGTTTGGTAGATCCTCGATTTAGTGCCCGTTCCCATACTCTTATTGCACCATATTGTATTCAGCCAGCCAGCTTTATAATTGCTTTTGTTGTTTGATGTCTCACATCTGCCTCAATATCCCCAAAGCCGGAAAGTTCTATGCCAAGGTAGTTTAATTTAATTTTCTGCTCGATTACTTTAGATCGGAGATAGGATCGGAGATAGATCTTTAGATAGGATCTTAGAGGGGTTTTTGATGTTGTTAAGCACTTTGTTTTGGTCGGTGATATTTCTATATTTAGAGACTTGGCTGTCAGGTTGAATAAGTGTAATAACTTTTGTAAGTCATCTTCACTTTCTGCAATGAGAGCGGTATCATCAGCGTAACACACTATTTTGATTTTTGCATCCCCCATTTTGTATCCCTTTAGCCCTCGAACACTTCGAACAATTTATTCCATTATTAAATGGAAAAGGGTAGGACTCAGGGAGTCTCTCAGGCGAATACCGCTTCCCGCTGGTATTGGTTCTGTGAGGTACTCCTTCTATTTGTGCTCGTATTTTATTGTTTGTGTATATGTTTTCTATGGTTTTAATGAAATTGTGTGGGATTTGCCTGTTGTAAAGGAGATGCAGGACGTCTTTCAGCTGAACACGGTCAAATGCTTTAGTTAGATCAACAAAACATATAAACGCTGGCTTGTTGTATTCAATCGATTTGTCCACTATTTGTCTTAATACGAACACGGCGTCTGTGCAAGATCTTCCAGATCTGAATCCCTGTTGTTCCCCCGCCAACGATGTAAGATTGTTAATTTTGTTGGCAATTACTTTAGTTGTTAGTTTTAGAGCAGTGCTTAAAAGGTTTATTCCTCAATAATTTGATAAGAGTATCCTCTTGTCCCCTTTTTTGGACATTAGCACAGTAGTGCTGGTTCGCCATTCATCCAGGATTTTGTGTTGATTTATAATTTTCTGTATTAAAGTCGTTAATTCTTCTGTTAGCCTTAGCCCACCGTATTTGAGCAATTCGTTTTGTATACCGTCTTCCCCGGCGCCTTTTCTATTTCTTAGTTTCTGTAGTGCCCGATTCTTGTTAGAACAAAGTTCGACCGATTGGGACCTGAAAAAACATGCTTAAGTTCCATTTCAATGATCGGATATAATCACACGGTTATTTAGCATTGAGCGCTAAGTTGTTGAAGCTGGAAACGATACTTCCCATTAAAGTGAACTAAAACCCCTGTAAAATCTTAGCTTATTTACCTATACATTAAAATGCAGGCCTTTATGGAAAACTTTTACTCTTAAATTGGTTTAAAGAGATTTCAACTGGTTCATAAACAGCCTTATTTGGATTTTAAGTGTCGGCAAACAGTACATGGCCGTTACAATGCAATCTGAAGAATGTGACATAATAACTCCAACTTAAATAAATAATACCATTAAAAGCGCTTTAAGTAGGTGAAGATAGTCGAGTGTTTGTTATTTGAACGTAATACAAATATCGTTTTATTTGTCGACAAAAAGAGTCGCAAGATAGGAATACTGAACTTGTAAGTTAAGGAAATGCCCATTGAAAGATTGATAATAATCTGCACTTTGGTGGGAATCTTTTACTGGGTCAGTGAAAGAGGGAAATAGTGAATATAGCTGTTACTATAACACAGTTGCGACTCTTATTATAGTTTCTCAAACTTGCAAATACTAGCACATTTTTAAATATAAATAAGCTGAATAGGGCCATAAAACACAATTATCTGCGTTCCCAACTGAGGATCTTTTTTGCCCCGAATGAGAACACTCACAACTTATAAATAAATATGAGACCCAGCGGGTAAATGGATAATTTACATCTAAAGGACAAATCACACCAGGCATAAAAATGAAATTATCAGTGTTGAAAAATTCAGTGACATTTATTTATTCAGTGTTTTAATGAGATTGGTGTGATTGGATCACATGAAAACTCGATCTGTTCATAAACACTTAATATTTTTTTAAAAACGAAATTCTTAAAGTTTCTGAAGCAAACATTTTAAAGCCTGAAGTAAAGAGCTTGAGAATATCGTTAGCCGGTTTTGACTATTAAATATCTTTATTTAAGCTCTGTAATCTCTAATATGTAGTTCCTTAGCTGAAATACAGGGTGGACCACTAAGAGAAGTGATCGGGCGTATCTCACAAACTATTAGGGGTCTCGATTTCAAGTAAAAAAGTATATGAGTAAAGTGACCAAGAGAAATTGCTGAAAATTACTTTCAAGTTCGCAAAATGGCCGCGAGAGGGCGAAATTGCAAGAGTAAATTTTAAATACGGATTTTTAGCGCATTAGGACAGGCTAAGGTAGGCTGGACATACTTTCATTCTATTCTTGAGAGGATTTCACTTATTTTTTGTGGAAGTGTTATTGTTCGTGTTTGGCTTCACCAAATAATTTAAGTTACGGCAACCCTGCCACCCTCGTTGACAGGGTAGTAACCCTGCCACCTTTGTTGGCAGAGTGACATCCAGTGACAGAGATCATTCAGCATTCATTCAGATTCAAGCTTTTCTCAAACAAAATAATCATCTCAAGTAGTTAGTGAAACTGTTAAATTTAAAATCAATAAATATTAGTGTTTTGTTTTTAAATTGCATTTAAATTAAATAATTTTAAATTAAAAGTCCACTCATTCGCGACCTGCTGAAATTCAGTATCACTCTAACATCAGACTAAAAGTGCAGAAAATCCTATACGAAACAGTTCGAGCTGGTCAAATAAAGTGGTGGGGGAAGGTCAAATATTGGTTCAAAAAGTTATTGATGGCTCCGTATTGGCTTAACCAAATTCAAAATTTTAATTCTGTTTAAAAAGTCCTTTATATACTTTAACTCAGGCTATAAAATATTAGCTCTTATAATTGCCTCTTTGGCCGCGAGATGGCGTGTTATCAAAGGTCGTCAAACTTTGTCGTTTTCTATCAAATTTTTAAATATAGGGTTTTCCAATAGGGACGGGTCGATATTGACAGAGTGGCGGCCATGTTGTTTTGCTGGCGTCTGTCAAATTTGTTGTTTATTGTTCAGTAACTGATGCCAAATCACTATGACAAATTACACGATTGAGCAGCACGTCCACATGATGAAACTGTATTATCAAAATGAGTGTTAGTCAGTGAAAACGTTGCGTGCCCACTTTACGGTAGACGCGGTAGCCCTTCAAAGTCGACTGTCCAAAGTTTGGTGGCCAAATTCGAGACACTGGGTTCGGTAAACACTCAGCCAACACCCCTACGTAAAAAAATCTCTAGATCTGCCGAAAACATTGCTGCAGTCCGTGAATCCCCAGTTTACCAGGTTACCCAGGTACCCCAGTTATCCAGGACTCAGGAGATCAAAGTTAATGACCATAGACAACGCCGGTTGTTCGCTGAGTCGGCTTCGGAGCGTTTTGAAGAGGACCCCAATTTTGGCCGGAAAATCATCTTTGTCGACGAGGCTCATTTTTGGATGAATGGGTATGTTAATCCACACGAGGTTCATAGGTGGCAATGTATCGACAAAAGGTTATTGTTTGGTGTAGATTTTGGTCCCGCGGCGTCATTGGTCCGTATTTTTTTGAAACCGACGTTAGTGAGTGAGCTGAGGTGGCGCTACGTGCCACACTTCAAACGACTCGATGGACATACTGCGAGAACGATTTGAGGGTATGGTATCACTCGCAGAGGTGATGTGAATTCGCCACCAAGATCGTGCGATTTGACCCCACTCGACTTTTTCTTGTGGGGTTTTCTGAAGTGAAAGGTGTATGCCAATAAGTCGCAATCAACTATAATAACTACAGTTTTTTTACTCGTCTTGCTCAACCATTATGGACTACAGGAAGCATCCACCGTCCAGATTTTCGAAGATTCCGTAGTGGTCACAATGAGGAAAATGTGATAAATGTTTTGGCATATATTGAGTTCAATCCTCATTTAAGTACTAGGGCAATTTCTATGGATTTGGGCATAACCCGGACTACAGTTCGTAGCATCTTGAGAGATCATAAGTATGCCAAAAATATGTTCTATTATTTTTTCTTTCATTTTCAATGTTGTATATTTTAACACACTCTTATGGCTAAACATATAATGTTAAAGTTGTAGTTAAACAGATCTATTTTTAGACTTCATCCTTACCACGTTGTTCTTAACCAGGCTTTGTCACATCAGGATTTTGAGAGACGTCTGGATCATTGCCATTGACTACTATATATGATTCGAGATGATCATCAGTTTCTTACAAATACACTTTGGACAGATGAAGCTACTTTTAACAGCATTGGGGGCGTTAATTTGCATAATATGCATTACTGGTCCAAGACAAACCCTCACTGGATGCAGGAAGTTGAGCATCAGTTAAAAGACATACCGTTGCGAAAGCGAGTAAACATGTTTTTTCAACAAGATGGGTGCCGGCTCATTTCTCGGTGAATGTCCGTCGATTTTTAGACAAGGCTTGTCGCAATAGATAGGACGAGGCAATTTATTCCCGTGGCCAGCTAGGTCACCCGATCTTACGTGTTTGGACTTTTATTTGTGGGGGAGAATAAAAGAGATTGTTTATCAAACCAGACCAACTTTCAAACAGAACCTAATAAGCAAAATTAAGGGTGCAATTCATCACATTCCTGTCGCAGAAGTAAAGAGTGCTGTTTAATCTACGAGAAACAGGCTTGAGCAATGCATTCGAAATGACGGAAAACATGTTGAGCATCTAAGCAGGTTTTAATCCCAAGGGTATATTTCATCCGCAAGAATACTCATAATGCGTGAAATATAACAATCGGTTCTTATCAGGACAAATAATTCCGTGTATTATTATGATATCATTGTTATTGTAAAATTGTTTATATCTTCGGTTGCAATAAATATATCGCTGTGCGGTTTTCACTATTTTACTTTATTTTTTATTCACTCCAATACATTCCTGGGTTTCAGTCAATTTTATTGTTTATTATTTAAAATGTTACAAATACGTTTCGGTGTCTTTCTCGACCATCATCAGTTTGTCTAAAATATACATTTACAGTTATTATTAATTTATATAAAAATTTTCCATCAAAATTCACACATTAAAATACAAATCACACACATATTAAAAAGTACATCAAGAACATTGGTTTTCAGGTGATGAGTCAGGACAAACATATCTGGGAAAAGACTAGAATCTATTGTTTAGAGATTTAAATTTAATTTTAACTTACCCGTATAGTTGTTTCTACCTTAACATTCAACTGGTCACTGAATTTTCCATATTTTACTCGATATCAAGCGAGCGAAACAAAAAAACTGTTTATCTTTCGCCTTTTCTTTACATTTTAGGAATTGCTTCGCAATTCCTCAATATCAGGTGTATTTATTTCATTTACTTGGTCTAATCAGTTCATGCATGCGATCATTTAATTCGTGTATGATACACAGAGCTAAGATTGTCTGTGTCTGATCTGAAATTCATTGCATTCTGATGTTTTTTTTATTATAGTTGTTTTCATTGATTAATATTTGTGTGTTATCGAAATCAAAATCATGCAACTTTTGTTGAGCATGTTGTGCTAATGCTGTTCCATTTTCGTTAACCTTTCTTAAGCTATACTTATGTTCGTATATTCTTTTCTTTAAATATTGCCCTGTTTGACCTATGTATGTGTTGTCACAGTTCAAACAGTCAATCTTTTATATTACGGTTATTTTTTACCTTTATTTTTTATCCCCTTTCTAAGCAGCCAAACTATTATACTCGTATATCATTCCATTTAAAAATTTTAAGAAAATCGAAAACGTTTGACGACCTTCTATAACGTGCCCTCTGGCGGCAAAGTGGCAATCAAATGAGCGAATATTTTACAGCAGGTGTTAAGGTAAATAAAGAGCTTTTCAACTGAAATTTAAGCGTTGAATTTAACTTTTTGAACCATTTTTTGGCCTTCCCCCACCACTTTATTTGACTAGCTAGAACAATGAAACTCCAACAAAAAAATAAGTGAAATTCTCTCAGGAATAGAACTAAAGTATTTTCAATATACCTTAGCCTATATGAAATCGCAAAAAATACGTATTTAAAATTTACTGTTGCAATTTCGCCCTCTAGGCCGATTGGAGAACTTGTAAGTAATTTCCAGCAATTTCTCGCGGTCTTTTTACTCATATTATTTTTTACCTGAAATCGATACGCCTAATGGTTTGTGAGATACCGCCGACCACCTCTTTTAACTACAACGACTCATAGGCAATAAGTCGGAGTTCTTCTGGGTCTTACAACGCAATAAGCTTCTGTCTGCCAAAGCAGAATTTCGGCCAAAGCTCCTGGTCTGCACATAATTTGAACTCATTTGAACACAACGATAATGCTAATGTAGTTGCATATGCAGATGATCTATACATAACTAAATGGGGCAACATCAGAGGCTCGCTGGAGGAGAACATATCGAGAGCACTTGGAACACTAGAGAAATGGGATAATGCGCAGAGATTGAGCTTTTTGCTGAGTAACTGCAAGTACATGGCATTTGGAGCAAGAGCACGTAATCCAAAGTCAGATTAAACACCCAGCCAATAGCTAGAGTCAAGACTTATTCATATCTTGGAATAATACTGAATGAGAAGCTGAACTTCTTAACTCATGCTACGCATGTCTGCAACAAAGCCAAAAGCATTTTTCAATGGCTAAGAAGAGCCACAAGCAGACTATTTAAGATCACGCAATCTTCATTAAGAATAAATTTTCATCTAGGCATTATGCCATTATTCGCGTACGGAGCTGCACTTTTCGAGCACAGAATACACCTAGCCCGATTCAGACTCAAGTTTAACTCTGTTAGAGGGGCAATAGCAAGAGCACCATCATGGGCACCTACAGTACGACCTCTACGGAGGCCGCTGCCGTTTTGGCCAATATTCCGCTAATAGAAAAGCGCATATATGAACATCTAGATCAAAGAAAACACCAACAAGGAATAAGAATCCACAGAGATGACTTCACTCTGGAACCACAGCCTAGGCTCAGTAGGAACACCCTTCATGAACAACCAAGGGAAAGAACTCTCAGCACATGGCAAACCCAGCGGGACATGCACAGTTTTTATCATAGTATAGTACACCTGGACGTTTAGAAGCTCAATGTTTAAAACTTTAGTCAGTTTTAATTGGCGATTCAACGTGTTCGAGTGTTTTCTTTTACACTAGAAGTGAATTTCAATGGTTTTCTAGTATTTACATGTCAAGTGAAGTTTGTTCTTAAAACCTTTCAAATTTCCTATTCAGCATGACGAATAAAAGCTCAAAGCGATTATTGGTTATTATTGAAGAATTTACATTTTCCAACCTTTGATGTATATGCAAATTGCGTCATTTTAACTAATAACCAAAGACATTAAAACGTGTATAGTTCTTAATAGCCCTCAAGCTATACACTTAATATTATGAACCGTAAAAATAATACTCAAGTGCATGCTTTTGTCGCGATTGTTTACTTTTCCTTCAAACCTGTTCCTGAAATAACAACATTTTTAGAAATTATGTGTGTTCCATTCGTCGAATTTGCAACACTTCTAATAAAAACTATCATGTTTAGTTAGTGAATTTTCATGTGGCAATACCCAAAACACGCTAGTAAACGCTACAAATGATTTCAAAAAGCAAAAGTTCTACACCAAACCGATTTAATAAGACAGGCAATGGAATAACATTATAACATGATAATGAGGTGTTAACGTGCTGTCAACACAATCCATAATTCTGCAAGGCATAAAAACAATGTAAACGATCTTAATTTGCATTCAATTGTGCGATTCGAACATTTATCAGCATTGACATAATGCGGGCAATACTTTAGTTATACTAATTACACTCATTACTTAACTAATTATTAGCTGTTTTGACTGACTAATTGAAGAGTGTGCGTTTCAACCATGATTAATATACGTAAGTTGGTTTGTATAAAAATAGCAATCAGCTTCAAACAAAAAGTGAAGTTGCTAAATTGTTACGTTTTTTAGTGAGCAGGTAGAGATGGACTGACAGGGGAGATGGTCCAGTGCCAATAATTCAAAAATCCCTAGATTTTTCGACAGTGCTGTCACGCAGCGATTGTCACGTGCTTCTGGTACGCGTAGGGCGTCATTTGTCTCCGTCGCCTCACAACGTTTTGTTCTAAAATTAGTCTGTTAGTTAAGCGTAAGCTCTAATTTTTTTGACGTTTTATGTTTACTTCGTTTGTTAACAAAAGGGTGAGTACTTTTTTACAACATCAATTTGAAAGCATAAATTATGGGTTTACCGAATACCCTTAGCCTACAAATCTCAAGTGGATGAAAGCCAAATAGCAATGAAATGATGGTCCATCTGTCCCTACCATTTCGCATAGTTGGACCAATATTTAGCAGGACAGACGGACCAGCATTTACTTTTTCTCACTGTACTAATATCAGTATTTTAATCAAGATTCCTACTGTGTACATTCGGAAAAATACTAAAGAAAGGGGGCCAATGGACTGAGGAAAACCTGAAAAGTGCTGTATTAGTAATAGACAATAACGAAATGGGAGTTAACCAAGCTGCTAGAACTTTTGGCATGCCCAAAACCACGCTGAAGAGACGCTTAAAAAACCGCTATTTGAAGAAGCACTCTCATCTAGGCCCTGGATCATTAATCGGTGAAGTCAATGAAATTAAACTAGTCAAGCTTATAAAAAAACTTCAAAATGTGGTATTTACCCATTTAACCCAGATGAAATCCCAGACTACCTATTTTTAAATACGGAAATTCAGACGGAAGCCCGTACCCGTCAAGATAGTTTTCGTGCTGAAGTTGAAATCTTCAACAAGCCGATATCAACAAGATGAAGTTACACCAGGCAAAATGTTAAACGTATTTTACCAATTCCAGATATAACAAATGAAAAAGAAACCAACGTCAAAATAGGAGCCGAGCTATCGCAACCGTTTTTAGTTGTCGTGAAAACCACTATATAAACGAAATAACGGGAAAAAAGATAATAAAGAAAAATAAAAACAAGAACAAAATTAAAATCTCACTCAGATTCCAGTCTTCACCATGAAGATTTGGTATTGGACAGTTAATTTGAAGGTCATGATTTTTTATCAGATGGTAACACAGAAACGTCTAGTGCCAATAGCAATCTTATTCTTGAATCCTACTACTGCGTTTTTTATGATAATAGGTATTATTTGGGCTGCATCAGGTTTCGAGGGTGTGGCCTAAACAGGACTATGTTTTTGACGTTTATCAGCTAAAATTAAATACATATCCTTTTGAGAAATTCATTTTCATATCATATTCATGAACATCGAATTGTCAACAGCGAACACTCAGTCAACTAGTTAGAGTCTAATGTATTTTGTCCAGCGTCGCCCGGTCACCGAAAGTGCGAGTCAGTGAGCCCCTGCATAAAGCACGTGTTTTTAAAAATTACAAATTTACCTGTGTCTCTGCCGAGACACAATCCCTCCGTATATAGTGTGCAGCCTCCCAGCAAAGACAATGAAGAAAGGCAACGCTAAGAGAACACCCAGCAAACACCGAAGAGCAGAGAAAGTGCAAAGCCCTAAGCCCACAGCACCAACCTTCCCAGAAGCCAATCAAACATCCCCAGAAACCCTGGACGAATCCTTCTCCTCCTTCGACGAATCCCTCGATTCTGAGCTCTAGCTGAAATATGGAGAGCTTTCTGCACATGCCATCCACCTAGAACAAAGCAATAATGAGCTGAAAGCCAAATTAGTTCTTCAGAACCAACGACTCGACGAGCTCAACAAAATCATTATAACCCTGCAAAAGTCTCCGGTTGAATCCCAAAAGGAAACAACCCCAACGAATGGAAGCCCCTGAGGACTCAATTCCCCCCTTCCCTTGAGGCCCCAAAAGCGCCCACCAGACCCCAAACACACACAACTCCCAAATACCTAAACCCACAAAAATCCCCATTACCATCACAAACCCGGCGGACTGGCGTAAAACCCAGGACGTCCTTTCCCAAAACAATATCCAAATCACAGACAC
Source organism: Dendroctonus valens (assembly GCA_024550625.1). NCBI lineage: Eukaryota > Metazoa > Arthropoda > Insecta > Coleoptera > Curculionidae > Dendroctonus > Dendroctonus valens. Next base: position 788,616 of record JAJTJO010000284.1, on the reverse strand, counting down.
CAAAAAAAAACCGCCGCAGGACTCTCTATATTTCCCTGCCATCTAGAACATCACAAACCGACCCTCCAGCTACTCAAAACACACCAAATCCAGAATTTTACCCATCCTCCCCAAGAAGACAGGAAACTGTCTTTCACCATCAAAGGCCTCGATGCACGTATAGACTTTGAGGAAATAAACGAGGAAATCACCGCTCTGGGCTTTGTTCCAGAACAAACACACTTTTTCCGTTTTGGGCACTCCAAAAAAGGGTCCAATATGGTCAAGATACTCTTGGTCAAGTCCCAAGCAAATTTGGTCCAAGTTAACCACCTAAACCTAAAACACATCCCGCAGTGTAAGAACTGCTAAAAATGTGGACATACCCTTACAAACTGCGGCGCAAATCCCTTTTGCCACAGATGTGGCGAGCCACATTTTTATAAGTCTTGCACTAAACCAACCAATATTCCAGCAAGGCGAGGTCCTCAACCTGCCAGTTATTTCAAATGTCCGAAAAACCCCAACCTAAAATTGGAAAATGAGGCTAAGCGAAAGCTTACCTCATTGAACAATAAAGTAAAAGCAGGAACTTCCTACGCCCAAAAAACCAAAAAATCCCCAACCCCAGAAAACCCTCCAAAAGCCCTGAAAGAACCAGTTCAACCTACAGAAATTCTCTTTGTTCTGAATCGACACGACTTGAACGAGGCTGAGAAGAACTAGTTTTAAGAAGTTATTAAAAAAGACTGTCGAAATCTGTATTAAAGTGCAATTTTTCCCACAATTAAGGAATATGTTTGTGTTATAATTATGTAGGTATAATACAAAGTTAAGATTTTCTTTTTCAACATTTAAAAAGTTTTATGTATTTTCTTAGAAAGAAATATACTGAAAGCATACTACTTTTTCAAGTAACTCCATCAATTTCAGTCGATAATTTTAAACCTAAAGTTCGTCATGATAATTTGAAATGAAGTGGTCCAACTCTCCCTGCTTTACCCTAAATGCTTAACAAGTCCACACACATTTAAAGACTGTTTCAAACATGGCATTATTCCTCTGGAGGTGGGTATTTAGAGAATAAAAAAAAAATGAAAATTATCTCTTCTTGTGTATCTACCGAATCTTGTGTATCTCCCTCTAGTTTGTTTCCTTCAAATTAGACTACATCGAAAGAAAGAAGTAAACGAGTTCATAAGAACAGAAAATCGTACAAGATTGGGTAGAATTTCACAGGATCAAAAGATTACAAAATTAACAGCAGAAGAACCCGCATAAGCCTAGGATATTCAACTAAATCCTTTAATTTGAATTTTTATTGGGGAGCCCAAGGGAGGAATAGAAAAATAATATTTAAAAAATGTTTTCAAAAAATTCAATCATTCACAAAAAACTAACTTATAAATCTGCTAATAATCTGTTCGCTAGCACATTTCCTGTTTCTTGATGTGTAAATGAACAAAGCAAAAATGTGAAACTTAAATATAAAAAAACATCATTTTACTGATGAAACCATAAACTGCTCACTCTAATCAGTTGAGAACCCTTAAATGTTTTGAACCAATTTTATAAATGCAGTTCTTATTACATGAGTTTTATCACCGAAATGCTCAACTTCACTTCATAATCTCAGTTCACGAAAAGATAATTTTCTTGTGGAAAATGTTCTGTTCAGAGAACCAAAGACTTTTAGTCCTTGTTCAAGCTATTCCTTCGAGGTACGAATAATGCAAAGTTTTTTCCAAAGCTCGAGAAAATTATAAATCTGCATTAAGGCTTTTAAATAGGTTTCACGCTCGGTGTTAGTGCTTGTTTCTATCAAACTGAAAATGGTCCACATCGCTCCTTAGCAGTACTGGCTTCAGTAAGATTTCAACAATCATAAGTTCAATTGCGGCTACTTTCACTTTCTTTAACAAGTTCGGCTTTTTAAGAAAAATCGAGTTGTTTATAATACATCGCACGTTATTTCCATTTCATCCAGGAAGGTAAACTATATGCATGTGTGACATTGTTATGTATTTTAAGTTGCCAAAAGACAGCAAATTGTCAAAACTAACCACACATTCACTGTTATGTTAAAAGATAGTTAACAGGCGAATATAAATGAAAAAATCAAATTTGTAAAACATTCTTCCTTGAGGAATTGCGAGAATTTTGCATAACGCGTTTACAAAATTAGTTAGCTACAAGATAATAGTATAAACTAATAAAAAGCCACTTTTGCTATGGCGTTCGTAAATAAAGATTATTAAAGATAGGAGTGACTTCTTCGATTTTTTAATACCTCAGCTGCGATGTAACACATCGAGTTGAAAGTAAAATTTTGTTTCTGATAAAAGCGATTAGCTTATGAAGCATCGTAAAATTATATTGCAGATTTTCATTTCGTTGTCAGTTTTCAACTCACTATTAGCGCTATTAAAAAGGATGAACGGTTAGAGTTAATTGCAAGTTTCACCAAATTGAATTTTCAGTTGCGCGATTATTGTGGTCGATACCATTAAATTTTCCAACGTTCTATGATCAGCCCACATCATGCGAGAAACAGATAGAAATTGCAATGTACGAAGGATTTTATCCATAGTTGGTTTACTATATTATTCAACATTCGTGTTGTTCTCGTTTATATGGGCCAGCGCGAATTCGGTGCCGAACAATTTTATCGAAATTCGATACAAATTCGTTACTCTATACTGGGCTGTAATTGCATATTCTGCAAATTAAATTTCCCACTTGAAGTATTTAACAAGTCTGGAAATTAGTTTAACAACGAAAGAATAGATCGGGAGAGCGCAAATTACAGGCATACATCTGCTTACAAAAAGTATCTGCTGCTGAAATAACACCTATGAAATTAAGCACTTCGCTTGTTTGATGGTTTAGCATTTTCATTTTTCAACTGTACAATTACAGAATTTGCGTAATGCACCGAATCACCTGCATGTGCATCGATATTTTTAGTTCGGTAGGTACACACACCACTCCGCAACTGTTTGCATTAAACATTCCATTTTTGCTTATTTTTCATGCGCAAAACCCGGTTTAAATCATTTTTGATTAACACGCCATACGAAATATATTTGCTGATTACATTCAAATGTGTCGCATTCCAAAAAGATTTATTATACTCTTTAAGCAACGAACTTAGCGACTTAATCCGCATCGATAATAAGCAATGATGAAGCTATTTTTTAAATTATATTTTGTTTAAAATTTATACTCAAAGTAACAGAAGACGTCTTGCGAAGATTCAACCAAAAAATAGTTTGAAAAATATATGGACCAACCCCGGATCCTAGTTCAGGGCAATATCGAATAAGAACAAACGCGGAGTTAGAACAATTGTACCAGGGAGATATTGTGAGGGAAGCAAAGTCACAAAGACTGAGATGGGCAGGACACATATACAGAGCACCGGATGACCGAATGCTGAAAATTGCATGGCAGGAAGCACCGACGAGCAGAAGACCACCGGGATGACCTAAAATGAGATGGAGGACAACGTTCTATCGGATATGCGGAACATTGGCATTGAAAGTGAAGAGGAAACAATGCTAGATAGAAGTCGATGGAGGCAAATTTTGCTTGCAACCAAGACCCACATGGGGTTGTAGTGCTACTTGAACAAGAAGAAGAACAGATTTATATTTAAAATTTGCGACATTCTGCTTGGAGGGCAATTAGGTCTCACTTAGAAAATACGACAAAAATATAAAAAACAAGTCCATGTCAAATTCTGCAAAGTTAGATTTTACCTTGACTAAACTCGAACTACTTATATTGAAAAATCGCCGCTCCTCAACTCCTCAGCTCTTTGCAGTAGGAAATGTGACGAAAAAAGGAAGTGATTAATTCAGAGCGACACATTTGTATTAAACAGTTTGGGTTCTTTATACCAGATATAAATATACAGATCCATATAGAGGATTTCCTGGTTGCGTTTCCTTTGTGAATTTCCATTTGAGCAACAAGTGGGGACATAACCTTCAGAAGACAAACTTCTGTGACTGTTGCTTAATTTACTTTTTTGCAAATACCGCAGCTTTAAGTGAAGTTTTTTCACCCTGTATAAAACTTCTTGAAAGGGTTTTTCACTTCAGAATGACTTGGGGGTGCCACCGTTTTAAACCTAACAGATCTCGAAATCCGCAGAAACAGAAATAACTGAGACTCGCAATACCAAGAAATAGTTATGTGCGTCTAGTTATGTGAGTGAGTGAGAGTTATGCCTTCTTTTGAAGCTATAAGATGTTTTGCAGCTTTCCGAAATCACTCTCATTCCGATCCGCCACATAACCCAGCTGAAATTTGCATGGTTCTATAGGTAGATTTAGTGAAGTCCGGCGGGCACACAAAACGGTAAAACCCGTTGTTTTTACCAATTTAGTACGATAAAAATTCCTGTACAGCGATAAAATGTTTAGAATTATTATGGTGGAATAAACTCGGACGTGTGTATAATAATATAAATCTTTAAACGCGTTTCGTTTATTTCGCCCAAAATGTTAACATTGTGTGGGAGGACGCATTCCTTGCTGTGTGTTAAAATAATGCCATTGTGTAGAGTGAAATGGCACAGTGAGAACCTTTCAAAAAATTTAACGACTGCCATAAAAACTTATTGCTTCTGTGGTTTGCGATAGTCGGTCCATGCAAATTTCGTTTGATCAAGCGATTGTCATCTGGGCTACAAAGCGACCGACAATATGAAAGTGTCTCAATCTAAATGTTTTCGTAAAAATGTGATACACCTGTCGCGTTTTTTTTAAATATAAAGTGACTTGAAAAGTACTTGACGGACACTAGCCACAATTTTAAAACCCATATAACACGTATCATATTTTATTATATTTTTTTCATGAAACCATCTCTGGTGTTGTATCTTCTTCTTATCTCGCCGTCTCCTTATGAAGGTTGGCGATCCAAATGGCCAGTGTGGTTTTGGAAACAGCTGCTCGAAAGATCTCTGTGGATGTGCGTCCAACCCATGTGCGGATGTCCTTTAGCCATGAGTTCTGGCGTCTTCCGATGGATCTTTTTCCCTGAATCTTCCCTTCGATGATGAGCTTCAGGATTTCGTATCGGGTGCCCCTCATAATATGTCCAAGATACTGTTCCATTCTTTTATCGTCTGTAGCAGTTCCTTTCCTTTGCTCATATGTCTTAGAACTTCTAGATTGGTTATCTTCTGTGTCCAAAATATTCTGAGCATGCGTCGATAGAGACACATCTCAAATGCGTCGATTCTCTTCTCCGTTATGGGAACAAGGGTCCAGCTCTCACTGCCGTATAGAAGGATAGAGAACACATAGCAACTGAGCATGTGTGTCTTAAGCTCCAAGCTCAATTCCACTCTAGTAAAGAGCTTCTTCATACTAGCGAAGACCTTCCTCGCCTGTTCTATTTTGGATCTGATTTCCCTTTTAAGGTCACCGTCTCGATCTATCCAGGTGCCCAGGTATTTAAACGAGGAGACCTGCTCCACATCTTTGCCTTTTATGGTCAAGGTTATATTTTTATATGTTTTGGGTTTGCATAAGCTCATGAAAAGCTAATATCGTTCGCTTTGTTTGACCGATGATTTGATCATTCCCTGCAATTCACTTGGACTGCTGGCTATGATAACGATATCATCCGCATATCTTAAGTTAGTTATTACCTTCCCATTCACTACTATTCCTCCTGTTGTTTCGTCAAGTGCTTCTCTGAATATTGCTTCTGATTATATGTTAAAAAGAAGCGGTGACAAGACGCAGCCTTGCGTCACTCCTTTCATAATCGAGACGTTTTCTGACGTTTTGCCGTTTATTCGGATTGCGGCCGACTGCCTCGAATATAGGTCACCAATCACACGAATGTCCTTACTATCTATACCTGTAGATGTCAAGATCTGCATTAGTCCTTCGTGTTTAACGCGGTCAAATGCCTTGCGATAGTCAACAAAGCATGCGTATACGTCAATATTCATGTCTCTCCCTCTTTATCTTAAGACTTTCAGAGAGAAGAGGGCTTCTCGTGTGCCAACCCCATTCCCGAATCCAAACTGGGTTTCGTTAACTTGGGTCTCGCATTTGCGGTAAATTCTTCTGTGGATTACTCTTAAGAAGGCCTTTAGAACATGTGACATGAGACTTATCAGGTGGTAGTCGTCACAGTTCGAGGAGCCAGCCTTTTTGGGCAGGGTGATGAACGTATATCTCAGCCAGCTTAGTGGTATCCATGCTGTTGAACAGTGATGTTAGAAGATCAACACCCGATTCGTCGTTTTCTACCATAATCGTCAGAGTTTCAGCATATATGTCATCTGAACCAGTTGCTTTTCCATTTTTTTATAGTTTGGTGGCATATTTAACTTCATTTTTTATAATTTCAAGTCCGATTTCTTCAGCATCGTAATGTTTTGTTGGAAGGAAGGTTTTGTTGGAAGGCTTTCCATCTTTTAAGTTTTTCTTTTATTCCAGCTACGATTTCTCCCCTGGCGTCTTTCAAAACTGCTGCTAGTTGCTTTCGACTACCCACAAGTTCTTTAACTTTCTTGTGTACGTTGAATGTATCGTACTTTGCTTGTAGTGATTCTATCTCCTAACATTTTGCTGACAGCCATCGATCTTGGCTTCTCTGCACGTTTTTCTAATTTTTTTGTTGAGTTCTTTGTATTTGTCTCGGTTTTGCTCCTTGTGCTTCTTTCTTCCATCCATCAAGGACAATATTTCCTGCGTCATCCATCCTTGTTTGTTATTGCTTTCTATGAACCCTATCTGTTGCTCTTGGGTATTGTTAATTGTTCTCTCTATTATGCTCCAGGTTGCCTCCGTCTCTTCTATCTTGATGTGTTTCATTTCACTTTCTAGTGAGCTTCTTACTTGCTCTTTTATATTAGAATCTCCCAGTCTTCGGATGTCTATGACTTTTCTGTTTGTTGGTCTCTTTGCTATATAAGGCGGTGTAGTTCAAATTCTATAACAACTGGACTATGATCAGAACCCACGTCCGCTCCTGGATATATCTTGACTGCCTTCAGATACCTTTGGAATTGTTTATTCAGTAGAATGAAATCAATTTGATTTGTCACTATATTTGTCGTGGTATTTGCAAGAGAGGTCCATGTATATAATCGCCGTGGATGGAGTTTGACAAATGTGTTGGTAATTACTGCTGATAATTAAAAAATCCTGCTCTGAGCGGAATTGGACAAGTTTGCCGCCTCTTGTGTTTCTATTCCTCAGTCCGTATTTACCGACTATAGCAGCCTACTGGCCAGCTCCGATCATTGCGTTCAGATCTCCCATGACCATCGTTATTTCACCTTTCACACCTATAAAAGTGTTCAACGTCCATATCAGGTTTTTCTCCCGTACGGAAATATATTTGAATTATGTTCAATATCCTATGCGAGGTTTGCATTTTCATAAGCATGGCTCGCTCGTTGAGGGGGACAAAATCTAAGACCAATCCAGCCACTTCTGACGTCACCAAAATTGCGACTCCGTGCTTGTGCTCTCCGTCTCTTCCTCCAGAATAATAAAGACACCCATGGTCTGTTTTTGGAGTACCACAAGTGGGACAAGACCACTGTCTTGTATTCGCGGTTGTCCTTCCCTGCCGGCAGTTGGGTTCCGATTTCCTTGAGCGGTCGATTTTTCACTGTAGATTTTTGCCATTTAGATTTTATGGGGATAGCGTTATAACTCTTTAATGTTTGCATGGTAATAATAATTTAATATCTGCTGCCACATGGAATAGGATGTAATAAGCTGGACATTTTTTACATTTTCGATTAGTCGAATGTACAAGGTGTTCTATGAATGGCAAATCAACAATACCTTGGACATTAATACAAGACATAAAATTTAATTTTCACCCATTATAAAGCTAGCGAGCTATAATTACTTGATTTCAAGTGGCATTAAATATATTTTTTGTTTAAACGACTAAAACTAAAAATTATATAGAATGACGATTTCTTATGCAGATTTAACGCAATGAAAAACTATGATACAATCAGGATTTTTGGTTTCGGGGCTAAACCAATAAACGTTTTTATTGATAATTGTGCTTCTTGTAATTTTGATAAGAATTTTAATTGTCCTGAACCTGCTAGTTACTATTGATTTTATTCACCCCTTTTCCGCAAGAAAAAGTTTTTGATTAGACTACTTAAATCTGAACACAAACATACTTTTTAATCTGGAAACTGCTACCAGACGAGAAGCTTTTACCCTGACCATCTCTGCTTCTGTATTGTGATTAACAAAACCATTATTTATCATATTTTCTATTCTTCCTGCTATTGTAACCTTAATCTACAAATTGATGTGCAAAATAAGCCAATAGTGATTTTTACCAAAATAACTTCATTCAAAATGTGTCCTGTATTTCAATATGACATAACGTACTTAAAAAAACCTGACATAGTTTCGACTCAAATACCTGATCATTAAATTCGCCTATCTTGTATGCCAATTTTCGTAAATGTTTGCATGCACCAATGTACATAAAGTTGGAATGTTCGGAATGTCACATGTCGAGCTGATAAGAAGATTTTATTTTGCTGAAACTGGCAATTTATATACCTATGCTTTGTAAATCAAATTTTCAGTCGTCACGCTGCGGATTTTAATTAGATTTTTGTAAATATGCAAAGGTTCATTTACCAGCACAGGAATGCGGCGAAACCTGATACTGACGAATAATTTTTTAATTTGGGATATCAAAAGTCTTGTAAACATGCTTAAAAATCAGATATGAAGATTTTATATTTAAAATATAAAGTATGTATTCATACTTAAATTACACCTGATATAAATTTTTCGCGAAAAAATCCGGGGAAAGCAATTATGCTTTTATTGCCAGATTTTATCAACTGATCTGAGTTTTCCTTTTTAACAATTAAATAACATGAATATATAAAAAAAATTTATGGGCTACGCATATTAAGATCCTCTTCTTACGGTTTCGAATCTTACGAGTTTGAACTAGTTATGACAGCGGGAATTAATTTATTGTCTCTAATAACTAAAAATGTATTTTTATTTATTTATAAGTAATTTAAGTTTGGGTTTTTCTAACAATCTAACGCAAAATTCCTCTTTCATTTATAATCAGCAATAGCCCAGAAAAATGCTATCAATAAAAGTTCTTAAGCTTCCATTTAGACAACTTTTACACATTTTTCACTCTAGAAGCTTCGAATATAATTCCATCTAAATCAGATGCTAATTAGGAAAAAACGGTGGGCTAATATTCCGCGCGCACCGGGTTTAAAACCTCAAGCTCATAAATCTACCAAGTTTAAAGTTTTAGCGAATGCCTTAGTTGCTCCATTTATAAATCCATTCAACGTAAATACAGAAGTGTAATTGAAAATGAATGCCGCTCATCAACAATACAGTCGTGAACCTCAAAGCATCTTTGACCGGTGAAAACCTATCAACTCCATCCAACAGAGATTAAAAGACTTGAGGCCATATATAAAAAGAGTTGACTATTCAAAAAAGAAATACTGAAAAAAAGCATTTCTGCTCTGCTTTTTGAACAGTGATTGAAATTGCTCAGGGCAGAAAATAAAGAAAACAAGACAATGAAACTGTTTCCGAACAAACAGGTTTCTTCCACACTGAAAAAACGGTCTACCAGCCGACTTTACAGGTTTATTGATTTAGTGTGGATAACTTAACCATTGAATTTTTTCTATTTCGGACTTTTAACAGAAGGCTAATGAAAAAATTGAATGTTGCCAATATTTTGTAATTGTTGTTGCTATTATGTAAACTATTATTTAAATTATTTGTTTATTATAAAAAGGTTTGAAAATATTAATAAAACCGCAAAATATTTAATGAACTGATATTATTAAAATATATACGGGGTGTCAATTGGAAAACTTCCCACCCTTAATAGCTTTATTGCAGTTGGAAATATGAAAAATCCGAAAGACACGTCAATTTTATTTGTAAGGGGGACACTTTGGATTTATTTTTTAGCCTTCTTGTTTCCACCTAGGAGGGGTACATGTCAACCTTAGAATCTTAAATGGGAATGGGGTCAAGTGGCACATCGTTTTAACGGGCCTTCAATTCTCTTTTCGGTGGGATCCTACGCTGTTGCTTTTTGTCCAGAGGTTTTCGACTAAGCGCGTTTCAAAGTTGCAGAAACAATTAAACTTTCCCGCATTGCGATGTTGGTTTCCAGGTTAGCGTTTCCACAAAAATTATTGCATTGGCTCTCCTTGCAGTACAAATGATTTATTTCAAAAAATTCCTGGGTTTCAGTCAATTTTATTGTTTATTATTTAAAATGTTACAAATACGTTTCGGTGTCTTTCTCCACCATCATCAATTTGTGTGTATAGTTGTTTCTACCTTCAAATGTGAAGGTAGAAAATAGATAAAAAAAGATAAATTAAAGTACAGTCAGGAAAATATACACAACAAGTACAAATGATTAGAAGAGTAGGTGACACCGTTAAAATCGTTTTCTACGATAAAACACATTGGGATCTATTTTCGCACTATCTTATCAGTTGTTCAAAATGTTGTGCATTTTCCTCTAAACAATAATAAAGTCTGTTTTAGAACTCCTCCCTAACATTTCGGAAAACTTCACCGGGAATTGACAGCTATTCTGCTGCAATGCGCCTTTTAAGATCATCAGCAAGTTGTGTCTTATAAACAATGGACAATAGATGTCGCCAAAGAACGAAGTCTAAGGGTGTTAAATTAGGTGATCTTGAAGGCCATTCAATTGGTCCCCTTCTGCCAATCCATCTATTCGGGAATCTCTCGTTTAACCCCTGTCGGACCGGAAGAACATAATGAGGTGGAGCACCGTCCTGCTGGAATGTTACCCAATCCTGTAAAACTGATTATCTTCTGCAACAATTTGAATTTCTAGCTCATGAGTGATAAGAGAATCAATAGTCTCTTCAAGCATTTGAACGTACAAGCTACCTGTCAAGTTTCCTTCAATAAATAAAGGACAAATAATGGCATTTCCAAGAACACCAGCCCAAATATTATCTTTTTGAGGATTTTTGTATTTTTGTATGTGTATATATTATAGTGTAGGATATTGTATGTGTATATGACGATTTTGTATGTGAAAAATATAAGGGTTTTCGTCACTCCAATATCGATATTTTTGTTTGTTTGCAGCATTTCCATTTAGAAAAAAATGGACATTCAACGCTAATACAGATATTTGACAGAATATTGGGGATGGCGTTTACTTGACGACTCATGAATTCTTCAGAACTCTATTCTTCTTTCAAAATCATCGTCATAACGTTCTTGAAGTATCTGCATTTTGTATGGATGGAGTTTACGCATTTGCAGTGCTTTTCTTAGTCTCGTGTGATATTCCTGTCTGTTCTGCTACCGTCCGCAAGGAGTTGGTGGGCTCAGCAGCACATAATCCCAAAACCTCATTTTGAGGTCATTCATTAATCACTCGTACGTTGTTTCCTTTTCTATTACTCATGGAACCAGTTATCTTTTAATACTCACGGAACCAGTTTAACTTTTTTACCAAATCCAACAAATATCTGTGACTTACTTCATGATTCCGATTTCTTTCATTAAAAACCAATGCCATCTTTCGTGTCCACTTTCTAACCTATCCATGCATAAAAATAACTTTCAGTTCATTCTTGAAGAGAATAAACCATTCTCACACTTTATGCACTCAATAAAAGCTATCACTGAACAGCCCAAGAGGCAAAAAGAAATTAACAATAATATTCCTATTTTGGCTACATCTTTATCATTTTCTGACCATGCTTTTTGGTTAAAAAAACAACGTATTTTTAGAATTTCTTGATCGAATTTAGAGGCTTTTGTGAAATTTCAGCGATAAAACATCGACTGAACGCAAATTAACGAGCTACTCGTAGTATCATCGAAATGTTATGCCCAAATAATTATTTTCAAATCAAGTTTGAAACGGGCCACCCATGGGCGTAGCGGGGAAGAAGCAGGGGAGGGTCATGCCATTGAAAAGAGAATTGAAGGCCTTTTAAAACGATGTGCCACTTGACCGCATTTAGGATTCTACGGGTGACGTCTACCCCTCTACGCCTAGGGGGTTGAAACAAGAAGGCTAAAAATAATAATTTAAAGTATATCCCTTACAAATAAAATTGACGTGTTTCCGATTTTTCATATTTTAAACTGTAAGAGAGAGACTTAATATAAGGGTGGGAAGTTTTCAAACTGACACCCCGTATATACAGGGTGTCCCACTTTGGGGAATAAGTCAGTCTGCCTCCTGGTGGTATTCCCTGGAAACGACCGTGCGTAAGACTTGGTCGGCAGCATGGTCGGCTAAATGACTGATAAGGCCGTCGGTGTTGCGTTAGTAGATTGAGCCAGGAGGGCTGTCGCCCACATACGCAAAAACGGATTGGAGGTATTTGAATAGGTGGTGCTTGTGTAGCGGAGACGTAAGTGGGAGTATATAGGGATTACGATAAAGTCAGGGGACGTTTGTATTGGAGGGTTTTGAGGTTGAAATGGAAAGACGTGCTATAAGGGGATTTTAGAGGATTTTAACGCGTTTTTTTGGGATGATGTGTGAGCAATGTTTAGACTGACCTGAGGCACGCCCGCAGCCAGCCGCTCAGCCCAATGCTTTTAGGAATTGCCGGAGATGTAAAAGCCAGAAGGCAGAAAAGAAAAAAAAGGTTAAGGATGGGAAAACTCAGGGCTTACTGGTGCTCCCCATCCCCCCGCAACTTGGTAGAGAGGATGGTCTAAGGAATGCAATTTGAGTTCTGTAATAGCGGTTTTTCGAGGAAGCGGTGTCCCTATCGGATTGGAGTTGATTGGACCTAAAGGCGAAAGCTAGGTAGGTCGCCGCAAACAGAACATTCATGTCCCTCCGGGAACCGCCGCCATAGGAAAAATCAATAATTATTCGAGTGGCTGCAACTGGCATTCCGGTATAACCGGAAGTGTGGCTACCTTGAAAATATTTTAGTTCGCTTGCCCCCAATGACTTTGGCACAATGTCGAATTTTCAAATTTCTCCTAATTATAGTTTGCCAGATATCGATCGCGGCGGTTCCCGATGGGACACCCTGTATAAGTTTGTATCTCATACTTATACTCATATAGTAAGACTAAATGTCGTTTCGACATCGTATAAAGAAATTTTTAGATAAGGATTTCATCCACCGCAGTCCCAACTTAAATGCATTTATTGAGTTAAAAAATGTTCCTGTTGACTATCTACTTAAGAGCGCACAGAAGAACTGTAAGAGTTTCTACTTAAAGGAGTGACCGAATTAAGAAATTTGATCTTTACCAAACAAGAATTTTCTACTGGTCAATATTTGACATCATTGTTCGGGATTGTTTAAAGAAAACATGAAAATTGACTCGAAAAACTATACACTGGCAGGAAAACCGGCTCTGGGATTCAAATGGTTATTTATTTATTTATTTATTTATTATAAACACTGTATAACCGCACAAAGCATAGGGCGTTCTTGAATTTTTGGTTTTTTTTTGTGAACTGATAACATTTTCTAAGCGATGCTTAATTTCTTAACTGTACCATTTACTGCTCTATCCAGTGGTTTAGAAGCAGGCGTTGCAGCTGTATCGGAGAAATGCACGAAAATCTTGCCTTATTTTGCAATTAAACGTGTGACATTAAAACTTCACATTTAGTGTGAAAATTGCCTCTATTTCCTTACTCAAATTACACTTGCAAAAAAGCGGCGTCATGTGTGAGTCGGTTTTACAAATTAAAAATACTCACAAAACTAATACATTTCTTGCTAGGTCAAACACCACTTCTGAGGTGAGGAATTGTTTTAGCGGATAGACAGCTAAGCTGGGGTCCCACACAGCCCAGAGTGCCAGAACATCAGCTCTGGGTGGGCGTAAGAGATCATTTTCCATACCTCACCGGAAAAAAATTCGTTTCTTGAAATTCACCCTAAATGGGTCCTATGAACACAAGAATATCCACAAATACACTTGGCACCAACACACCAAAGGACGAAAATCAATCATTGATTATGTAAAAGTGAAACAAAAGACGAAATGGAAAGTACTAGACACAAGGGCGTATAGAGGAATATAATGTGGTACGGATCATTATCTCTTGGACTACAGACTCCATGTCCCGTATAACATATCCAATAACACACCAAACCAGGAAAGTGTGAATCGGGATAAACTGGTTGAGGCTAAATTCAACATCAAAGTCGTCCACGAACATAGTATTAGACACCTATACCTAAGCCGCTTGGATCAAAATCTCGATAATGAATATCTTACACGTCAGACCGACGACCTATATACACATGTCATGGAAGCCTTAAAATTAGCAGCCAACGAAGCACTAGGCATGGATAGTACTCGCCGGTATAAAAAACTTAATAACAACCTGACCTGGAATGAAGAACTACAGCAACAGAGAGACACAAAACAGCAGGCATATCATAAATCGCCTAATACACAAAATACAGATGATAAAATCACTTACAAACGAGAACAGGCAAAGTTTGAAAACATGATAAAGCAGAATAAAAACGACACATGGGAAAGAAATGTAAAGAGATCGACAACTTCATAAGGGGAACTAGATCGTCTGAAGCTTGGAAACGAATCAGAACATTAAATACTGACACCGTAAATAGAATAAACTTCCAGCCTATACAGATGAATAAATGGCACCAACACTACTCACAAGGACTTAAAGAAGATAGAGCACCATATCTGGCAGGATCTCCAAAAACATACCGAGTAGAGGGCCCACGAGTGGAAATTAACGAGGAAAGGAAATTAACGAGGAAAGGAAAAGTAGTTAAGTCAATGAAGAATAACAAGGCCAGCGGACCAGAAGGAACACCCGCAGAACTGATTAAATGGGGGACGCAAAAACTCATCAAACACATTCAAGAATTCTTTACTAGATACATGAATGCGGAGAGAATACCTCTGATGTGGAAAGAAGCCTGGATTACTCCCATCCACAAGAAGGAAAGGAGAGATGAATGTTCCAACCATAGGTGTGTCTCCGTTACCAGCACCATGAGGCACGTCTATGGAAAAGTCATCCAAAGTTTTATAGAACAAGGATACGAACACCAAGAAGTTGAATAAAGGGCCGGTTTTCGAGCGGGTCGCTCATGCATAGATCATATATTCAGTCTGAGCCAACTAATCGAGAAGAAAGTAGCAAGAAACGGAGAGGTGTAGCTTCTGTTTGTGGATCTTATGAAGGCATATGACACCGTTCCCGTACAAAAACTATGGCAAGTAATGGAGAGATCCAGGATAAGTTATATATTAATAACAGCTGTAAAACAACTTTATGATCAAACAACGTCAAAGGTCAAACTAAATGATGAGTTATCAGAAAGTTTTCCAATTAGAAAGGGTTTGAGGCAAGGTTGCGGTCTGTCCCCCACATTGTTTAAGATATAACTCAATGAAGCACTAAGGAAGTGGAGAGAGCATGCAGCGGAATGGGAATAACCATTAATGAAGATTCAACGCTGTATTCTTTACATTTTGCAGATGACCAAATTCTTATAGCGCAGGACAAGGAGGACCTGGAATTCATGACAAGAAGACTATTTAAAGAGTACGAAGAATGGGGAATGTCGGTGAATCGATCGTACACAAAACATTTGTGCTTCGGAAACGACACCCAGAACAAGACGAAAGAATAGGAGCATTCACCGAATACGTATATCTCGGAACAAAAATTGACACTAGAGGCAGTACAGAGAAAGAAATAGAAGAACGCATCATAAAAGGGATGAAAGTGATCGGCTGCCGAAACTCCATCTTATGGTCAACATGTATATCCCGAGAAAGGAAACACCTCCCATCCAACTCCATATTTAAGAGTATAGTGCTGTATGGATGCGAAACTTGGCAACTTACTACCCACCTAGAGCGGCGGTTGCGTTCTCTGGAGATGGACTTCTGGCGTACAGCAGCAGGGAAATTAAGGTTGGAGAGGATAACTAATGAGGAAATCAAAGTTATCATGAACGTCAAGACAGACATAATAGACGAAATCCAACGAAGACAGTAGATCTGGTACGGACATGTTGAGCGGAGGGATGAGACAAGAATTCCCAAACAAATCCTCAGATGGACACCAACAGAGAGAAGGAAAAGAGGAAGACCCAAGACGACATGGATGGATGGAATAAAAAAGCCATGTCGGAGCGAAACCTACAATCAGGGCAATGGAAAGACAGAAGAGGATGGAAGCGTGGAAACGGAAGGCGAAAGACGCTATGACAGTAGATCTGTATATATATATATATATATATATATATATATATATATATATATATATATATATATATATATATATATATATATACCTCGTAAAAGCGCCATTTAGGTCTCTATCTCGATTTTAAAGTTACGGAAATTTTCGTTATTAAAAAATTGCATTTATATGACTTTTGAATGCTCGAAAGTCCTCCAAACTGACTGAAACCCTATAGAATACTTTCGATAAATCAACTCTATAAACTCAAGCCAGTTGCGCTAGTTGCTAGTATTAGCAGAGAGTAGCAATGGATGCAAAATATTAAATTATTTTAATCCTATTTAAAAGGCAAACGAAACTATGCCATTAAACCATCATTATTGATAATATCAAGTAAATAAACGAAGTTAACGAATTGCCTCTAAACAGGATTGTCAGCAAAACCATTAAAATTTCACATTTCACTGTCGACAAATCGCAATTAATGACAGGGTAGGAAAGCCGGAAAGTGTGTACCCGAAATTTGGATTTAAACATAATTCATTAGACCGTTCGTGTTGTATATATTTTAATTTAAAATGTTACAAACCGCATCGTCATGTTTTGCGGACATGGTGTGGCATCAGTGGAATATGCGGAATGTTAATATCAAATGGGTGTCTATCGAACGGTCAGATTTGTATAGTGCTATTAGCTGCCCATTTAATCGGTGTCACGTTTAAACGGTAACTGAACATTTCAAACCCTTCACCTGAATGTATAAACTACAGCAGCAGCAAAAAGCGAAGATTAAAAAACCAGATCAGTGTTTGAAAAACAAATTGCTGCTAGCAACAGAAAAATAAATAATATAGAGCGACTTTCTAAATTTTGATGTATATTAAATTCGCTAAAATATTATAATCCGTGATATTCATAATGTGTTTTTTTGAATGTACCTGAACATTTTGCCATTTACTGCTATAGCAGCGAATAGGTGCATAAATACATTTTGCATTTATAAACGCGATTTTGTAAAACAGCGAAAATTCATTTTCCAGTTATTAAATTTTACAGGTTTACCGTGAGGTTTTATTATGCTTTGAAATTAATTTTTTTTGGCTTCGCGTCTGCATGTAAAATTTCGATACTCCCATTATTTGGTAATGACAAATGAACAATTAATTATTCCTGGCAAATAATAACTCAGTTTGGAACTAAACAACGCAAACTGTAGGATGATGATATTTAGTAATTTCACGATTTTGGAGTTTTGCATAAATAACAAACTAAATATAAAATGTTTCGATTGTTATGAAAGTTTTTGCCAAGCAATTTCGAAATTGACATGTTTACTCGCCTTCGGTCCGTGTTTTTGTCAAACATGTTAAGACTGAAATGCTCAAATACGAAAACCGTGAATGGTAAACTACATGAATATTTGGTATCGTAAAATTTTTGATTAGTATTATTGGACATATTGTGCCTATTTTACATGAAGAACAAACGGAAGCATTTATATTTTTTTTAAACGAACATAAAAACATATTTGACCGTTTGCCAAAGACGAAATATTCACTGTTAGTTACTTACACTTTTTTAAATACATTTAGAAAACGGTAAAATAATCGCCATCGAAAAGCTCAGGGAACATTTCTAAATTAATTTAATTTACTCATTGGGAAGGATTTTCTCCTTCTGAATATAAAACGGCTGAAATACTCGAGGTTATCGCCGCATTTTAAAAACATTTTATATAAATTGCCAACATACCAAATATTTCATTATTACACGCTTTCGTCTCCAAAACTTTCTAAAAGAATTTGAGAACCAGCTGATTTAAAATAATGATTAGGTCAGTAATATGACCGAAATCTCTTCTGAATCTTGCAACGATTTTCGTTTTCACTTTTTTCCCTTGATTAGTTTTGATGTTAATATTTTGTGTATATTTCATATTTTTATTTAAAAAAGCAAGTTGAAACTAGTTATGCAGCAAGTTATTTTTACAATTTTTTCCAATAGGAAATTCCGCTTCAACAATACCTTCAACCATGGAAATCGAGATTCTGAGTTGGGAATTGTTTCAAATCTTTAGCCCAGAAGTTTAAGTTTTCTAAACGTGTTTGAAAAAATCATAGAAGATAGATAGATAGAAGCAGTGTAGATTTCGAGGCTCGCCAACCTCAGGCAGGACCGGTTTCGAGCCCATTAACTCTCATCAGCTGGGTTTAGCCTGAATCGTCGTTGTGGATCCTTTCTTAGAGCTAGTTCGACAGAACTTTTGCTCCTTTGTGATTGCCTTTGGGTTTTTGAGGTTTTGAGCTCTTTCCTTGGTTTTGGCCGGTGCCACAAGTACACCCGCTTGTAGAGGCGAAAGGATGGGTGAGAGGGAAGAAAGTTAGTCGTTTGAGACCTTATTCCCTGCCTAGGGGAGGCATTAGCGATTTGCGACCCTGAATGATTTCTATTGCGTAGTTTGAAAAGGTGTCTTTAATTCCTGGGTTTGTGTGATTGAGGACTTTGGTTTTGAATTTGGAATGTTTTTTTGGTGATGAATTCTTGAATGGTGTCGGTTTTAAGGTCTTTGTGAATGTCCCTGTTACGTATGTACCAGGGCGCTTTGGAAATGGATCGTAGGATTTTGTTTTGGACTGTTTGGATTTTGGCTATGTTGGTTTTGTGTGTTTGTAAGAGGGCTGACGCACGGTATAGAATCTGTGGCCGGAGAACTTGTTTATAAAGGAGGAGTTTATTTTTTAGTGAGAGTTTACTGTGGCGGTTTAGTAGGGGATACAGGGAGGTTTTAACTGCTCTCGCTTTGGCAATTTTATCTCTGATGTGCTTCGAGAATGTTAGGTGAGAGCTGAGAATCATTAGTGCTTGAGTTGTTGCGCGTTGCTTTTAATTTTCCATGTGTCTGTTCAGTCTGTTTGATAGTTTGATAAGACGTCGTTGTAGATTTGGTGGTATGTAGTTGGGGTTTTTCGTCGTGTAGTATAATCAGGTGTTGTCCGCTAAAGGGCAATTTCTGTGCCGAGATCTTTAGGGATGTCTGCGGTGTAAATATTGTAGAGAGTTGGGAAAAGGGGGGACCCTTGCGGAACTCCCCCTTCCACAGCTCTTAGGGTGGAGAAAAGGTTGTTAAGTCGGACTTGGAGCTTTCTGTCTTTCAGAAAGCTTGCTACAAACTGCACAACACTAATTGGCAGCTTGTAGAGGCTGTCCAATTTCCTGATTAGCCCTTCGTGCCAGACCTTGTCGAACGCTTTCTCTATGTCCAAGAGAATAACTCCCGTAGAGGATTTCGCCTGGAAGCCTAGATTGGCGTCCTCCACAAGTCTGGCCTCTTGCAATTCGACCACACTGTCCGAGTTTGAAATTATTGAATAAATTGAGAGCAAGATTTTTTGTTTAAGGCGATATCGATAATGTCTTGGCCGCTGTGGTGAAAGTGAGTTGGTTCATTGGGGGCGTGAATTTGGAGGTCCAGATCTTCGGAAATTTTGAGGAGTTTGTTTCCCTCGCTATTTGACCTTTTACAGCCTCCATATAACATGATTGCTGTTAAGGTCTCCGGCAAGGAGGGTGGTTAGTGTAGGGTTAAAAAAAGCTTCGTGATCAGCGGGAGTGGTTGCTTTGATAGGGGGTCTGTAGGCAGGGATTATTTGGAAAGTAGAATTAAGCATTTTAAGGTTAATGGCAGTGGATTCAATTATTGAGTTAAAGGGGGGACTTTGGGTGTATGAAATGGAGTTTTTGATGATTATAGCGGTGCCACCGCCGTGTGTGTTTCGGTCTGTGCGATATGTGGTGTAGTTGTTTATGTGGAATTGAGTGTTGGGGCTGAGAAAGGTTTCTTGGATGAGAGCAATGTCTACATCGTTTTATTTAAGTATGCCTCAAATTCGTACTTTTTGGGGTACAAAGTTGCGGCATCCCATGAAACGATATGGACACCTTGGGGATTAATGCTATTTTTTAACAAAACATTTGGAGGACAGGATTTTGGGAGAGCAAAGTTGCAATTTTTGAAAATTTGGCTTAAATCTCCTGGGCGGACAGGAGTAGTAGTTAGGGTTGCATGCTGAGTGGGTGGAGTTGAGGAGGTTTTCGGGGCTGGGTTGGTGGTTTGTGTTTATTTTTGGGGCCTGTTTTGGAGATTGCGAGTTTACTGCTTTTTGGGCATACGAAATGCCTGATTCCATTTTGTTGTTAAACAGGACTAGTTTTCGTTTAGCCTCTGTTTGTTGTGCAAATTTGGTGTTTCTGGGGCACGGAAAGCAGCTGGCTGGGTGAGGCCCGCCGTAGTTGCAGCACTTGGCTGGGAGGGGGCGCGATTTCTGGAACTCTTTGTAAAAGTGCAGCTCGGCACATTTGTGGTAAACGGGCCTGGAGCCACAGTTTGTTAAGCAAGTTAAGTGTATTTGAGTTCCTTTGAGGTTTAATGAGGACAGGGAGATTTAAAAGGTATTTGACTTCTTGGAAGAATTGGGGGAAGCGAACTTTTACCATACTGGAAACTTTTTCGAAGTTTTCCAGACGATGGAAGTGGGTTTGCTCGGGAGACAAACCCAAATCACGAATTTCGTTGCGGATGTCTGCGATGTCCATATGAGCTTCGATGCCTCTAATGATGAAAGCCAGTTTCCTGGCTTCCTGTAGGGTGTAGGTGTGTATTATATGTTATTTTCCGTGGATAAAGTGGTGAATTTGCGGTGGTCGTCAGTAGAGGTTGGGGCAAACAAAATGCGAGAGTGTTGCTTTTTTGTGTTGGTGATTTTGAGATTGTGTGTGTTTAGTAATAACTGGATTTTGATCCAGTCAGGCGGGTTTTTAGCTGTGATTGGGACAATGGATTTGGGTTTGGGAATGCGTATGGGTTGGAATTGGGGAGCTTGGGTGGTTGGAGGTTGTGTGTTTTGGGTTGCCGGGTTTTGGGAGTTTGATTTGATGTTTTGGGGAAGTTCCAGGGTGTTGTTTGTTTCAAGGGCGGAAAATTGAGGTTTACTTCCTTGTATTCTGGGGCGGCTTGGGTTTTGGCGTTTCGTGAGGTATGTTTTGTGTAGTAGGATTGTTAATTGGAGTTGAATTGATTGGTTGCAATTTTCTGTTTAGTTATCTAATTTGGGCTTGGAGGTGTTTAATATTGTGCTTAAATATTTCGTTCTCGTTTCGGAGAGTGTTAAAGGCATGAATTGATACTGTGGAGGGTTTGGTTTTGGAGGAGGGTGTTTGGGGGCCAGAGGCACTTACCGTTTCTTTAGGCGGCTCGGACATCGCCGGCCTTTGTCGTTCACTGGGCACTGTTTGGAAGACGTGGGTTTGGGAAAAGCATGCTTGGGAAAAAGCACGCCGAAACGGGTGGGTTTGGAAAAGCACGTTAGAACACCAGGACACTGGCTCAGCATTAGAACTCAAAAAACTTTTGGAGTTTTTGGCTGCTGCGGCTGGACACGACTGAGGAGCTGCTGGGCACTAGCTAAACGGCCTCAATGAGGTTGACGAGGTTCCAAACCTGCAGTGATTTTATCAATACTATATGGCGGCTTTAATGATGCCGAAAGCTTTCATTTTTTAGTGTATATCATTGTTTATTATATAGGGTGATTGAAAAGTGGCGTCATTCCTATGGGGGTGTTGTCTAGGGGTGTTTTGGGAGTACAGGAAAAATAGTAATAACATTAATTATTATCAAAAACTGAGATATTTGCCAATAAAAAGTAAATACCTGTTACTTCTTAATTATTGAAAATTGTAATAACCATGGAAAAACACAAAACAAAGAAAGAGAAAGCAATAGAAATATTTTGAGGTTAGAATAACTCTGTCAATTTGCCGTCAGTGCTGCCATCCTTTTTGGAGCAGATGACTGATATACCTAAACTCGCCTCACATGTAAACAAACATTTCCTGTGTCAGGTTATGTATCAATGATTAATATTAATCAAATAAAATACAATTATGTTGTTTAATCACAAGAGGTTGACGAAGTTCTGCCCGTTTAACTCCAGACATGCTTGTTCCCCAATCACTTTATTGTGCACTCTTCGCCGCAGTCTGGGATCACCTTTTGATCAGCTTCTCGTATTCGGTTAATTAACCCCTGTTCAATTTGTATCGGTGTTCGGAAGATCAGAGAGTTAATGTGTCCTTGTGTCCTGTGTATCTTACATACATGGTAGGAATGTGGCCCTTCCTCTGGGGAGTTATAGGGACAATTATCCGGTGCCTGGTAAAGTGTCAGTGGTTGTGCAATGCTCCGAGCACTCCTGGAAGGCTCTGCTGCAATTATCTCCAATACTTGTGCCTCTGTGTCTGGAACCCCAGCACCTCTAGATCGCCCACAATCTGCGTCAATTCCCGGAGCCAATCGTCCAGTGTCTCTAGCCCTTTGCTGGTGTAAGGTCTTACACCTTCTGCTATGTTAGTGTGGCATTTTCCCATAACTAATCACATATCCGCAAATTCTATGTTGGTGTACATTTTGTGAAAGGAGCTTCAACAGATTGACAAATGCTTGTTATTATTGACAAAGGCTATCTACCTATAACTATCTGTTAATGACAAAAAAAACAATATTGCCGTTTTGACTTTTCATCAAAAAATTGTAGAAGAGGTTTCTTTTATATCAAAAATTTTCGTAACTTGAAGCAAAGATCGTAATTTTTCTTTTCGAATGGTTAAGTATTCCAAAAGGCTACCAAGCAAACATGGGACTATTTTAAAATAATACTTAATAACAAAGTTGAAATTCGATTTTCAACTGTTAATATCTTCTATAAATTTTCGAAAAAAATGTTTTCAATATTTTTCTCATCCTCTCCAAGTGAGCCCCTAGAACCCCTTAAAAGGAATGACGCCACTTTTGAATCACCCTATATAATACATTCGAAGTTTTTATTATTCGGACTGCGAGTGTTAATAATAGTTTTTCTATTCTTAATTTGCAGGAGCACGATTTATTCTTTTACATTTTACTGGGTTTTTTCCTATTATTTCCTAAGAATTTACCTACATTTCAGCTTTAATTGCCGTCCAGTTCGCTGCTGTAAGTAAGCAAATAAAAAGTACAATAACCCATGTCGTAACCGAATTTTAATAAGCACTGATTGGATTATGTAATTGAAGAAATGACAAATTCCGGACACTAAAACTGCCGTTAATTTCATAGTTATTTGCACATAGAATAAGGTCTGTATTTTATTTTCTGTTCAAATGTCTGTTCGAATGGTTTGACCTAAGGCGAGGTCGATAACTGACTCGTCAGGTCTATTTATATTAATTTCAATTATTTGGCGACAATCGCTTTCAATTGATGATAATAATTGTATATTTTGGTACTATTTATAAGAATTACTTAATATTTTTATGCAACGTATCATAAATTTGTCAAAGTATTATCTCACAAAATAAATAGGGATTCAAACGCATGCAAGGTTTAAAATGGGTAAGGATGCCAAATTTATGATTTTGAGCTTAATTACATTTTTTATTGTTGTGTAAATGCATAGAACGGGAACTTGCTGACTACGACAACTCTTTTAAATATAGCAGCATCGTACACAAAATTATGCCCTAAGAGGAAGCTCTTAATTACTGTGTTGAAGCGGATTAAATCAAAACTCACAGAAAGTAGGGTCCTTTCATTAGGACGTAGTTCACAGTAAAAGCGTGATGAGATAAATTTGCTTTGCAATTGTTAGATATTGAATAACAACCGTTAACAGACAGAAGCATAATATGTGTCTTTATGAAGTTATACGTTATCTTAAGTTCTTGTTATATTCTGTTACAATCGTCACCAGTGAGAGACTTTACTGAAAGTTCCCACTAATCCCTATTTTCCATTAATTCTCATTATTGCACTAAGGCGGTACAACAAAATCCAGGAGCTTTTCTGATTGCTAAGTTTTCGCGTTGTGGCGACTTTGAGTAATGGGAGAAGAGTTGTTAAGAATGGAAAATTAAATGAGTAACTTGATTAAAGAGCTGTAGGCATAAGATAATTAAAGGTACATAATATGAGGTTTCTAGACGTTGTTTTTCCAAGTCGTAAAGTTTTCTGATGGAGCCCAATGTTTCTCTGAAAACGAATCGTCTAAAAAGTACTTTAAATAATCATTTTTAACTATTTTCACAGCGGACAAAAAAATAACAGAGATATTTTTTTCTGAATTGTTTTTGCATTTTTCACATTTTGTTTTTTTTTTTCAAATTTTTACAGTTTTAAACTACGATTTGCCTACTGCTTCTTTGTCATCTTCGAAGGTTCAGTAGATACGCACCAATTAAAGCTATAATTCGGAAGTGAATGAAAAAAATTACACTCTTCAACCAACCTCAAAGCTAATCATGAGTTTCTATTTGAAAACATCGAAAATTTTACTTCAACTTTTAATTTTCTTTCATGGTTCGTTCATAAATAACATTATGAATATTTATAAACTCTTCACACCTTGCAGTTTCAAAAGCCAGGCCAAGAATCATAAATTTCCGACGAAATTCTCATTCATAAACAAAGCGCACAGCTAATATGCGCCTTGGAATCGATTATTAAGTCTATTTTCATCAGTGTGTATAAAATTTAAAAATAAACCGTAATAATCTACCTCGTGCCAATAACAATTTGTCAGTACTCGAATACGTGATAGTATTTCCATGAGTTTAAGTTTAACTGACAGGTTATATGTACATTCGAAGTTATTCCTATTGGTAAGGCAATGGACATCGCTTTTTGCGTCTGAGTCTTCAATGGAATTTCCGTATTTCCCCCGAAAAAAATCACCAATGCTACAATTCCCAATCTGCTTAATTTTTTAAGATTTTCAATGTTACCAAATTTTTTACAGAAGCATTAATTAACGCAATTTTAATGATATTTGCGATGCGCTTAAGTGCCAGGTATGCGACGATTCTCTACTGACGTAATATAAAAAATATAACACTTTTGATATATGCAAACAATTTTATCATTCTCCTTGAGCACCAGCTGCATTTTGAATATACGCGCAATATAAATGACGCTGAAATGTAGGTACATTATTATAAGAATACAATCCTTCCCATTATTTAATAAAATCGATTAAATGTTCTCCCAAACATGCCTATAATAAATTTCATTCTTTCTATATAATTAACTGGCATTTAACCAGTCTTTACATGCAATTTTATGCATAAATATTGAAAAACACTCGTGACTAAAATATTCAAAAGCTGGGCCCCAGTTCAACTTAATACCACATTGTTTGATGTTACTTAAAAGCTAATATTGTATTAATGAGTAATTTCCGGGAAAAAACTGGATTCCAAACAAATTGCACACTATTAAAAGCATCGACAAAATATAAACGTATTATTAGGAATAAACAGAAAAGTTGGCAAAAAATCTCAAACTTATTGCCTATTGTTCCCAACGAAACAATGATATACTTAGCAGGATACCAGGTCCTCGCGCAAATATGATATTTACGAATTTCCTGTAGTAATAATGTGCATAACTTCGACAGTTACATCTTATAAACGCCATTTTGTTGGAGCAGGAAGCACTGTTTATGGAAATAGTTATTCAGATATGTACCTAGGTACTATAAAACCGTATATTCTGAATTGGACAAATTTTACAGCGTTAAATACTTTTTGACTGTTGGTGACTAAATCTCACTTAACCTCGTGTACCAACTATTCTTGACCCAAATTTTCTTATCTTATCTAATAGTGTTTAGCTGAATATGGAAATTCGTAAAATATTGTGAGCGCTTTCCAAATAATCACGGTTTTACCAAGGCTTCATTTACAAGTTCGGGTTATTTAAAGTAAATATATGGTCTTGCACTTGTGTATTATTTGCTTCCGACGTGCATATTATAGCATTGGACATCTAAGATGTATTTCAAAATATGATTTTCGAAGAGAAAAACCATCAAAAAAAGTTTCAATAATAGCTTCATACTAAATATTTCCAGTTGAATTGAAATTTTCTTGGAACTAAAAGTTTACTTCTTATTACGAATCTGAATTGTTGTGAATATTGTTCTTCATGTCCTTCAAGCTGTTATTAATTTCGTCTAGGGTGATATCATCTGATTATACTATCAGACTGATTATATTATAATGTTTGGGGAAAATGGTAAAATTTTCAATTGCCTATTAAGGCAATTTTGTTCAAACAGAGTTGTCTATTCATAGCTTTGGAACTCAACAAAAAAATGTTAGCTTTGAACCAAGAAATAAAAATATAAAAAAATTATTCTTTGATAGCCAGAGCAAAACAAGCGCTCCAATGAAAGTTGCTACATGAACGCTTTGCCTGCTTAAAACTGTTCTGGTATCTTGACTAGAAACAGAGAAGTTTTCCTTTTGGCTAAAATGGCGATTTTTTATTAAAAACTCTGGCATCGCAAAATGTGAGTTCGTGAGTTGACAATTAATTTTCCAAAAATGAATTGAAAATTCGCATTTAATTAGTCAAATATCTGGCAAATATTTGCTATCTCGTACATACTTTTATTAATGGGCTTTCAGAATATTTCTGTCAAAAGTATTACGACTACGTTTAATATCAAATAAATAGCTGTTGACTAGACGTATATGTGAATTTTATCGTAAAACATTTCTAGATTTTGTGAAGACAAAAACCATAAAATACAAAATAGTAAATAAGCTCCCATAAGCAGACAGTCACGGTTCCACAAAAAATGTCCGGTTATGGGAGGTGTTCGCATAATTGAGATTCGTATTTAATTAAAAAGAAATATTTATTTTCAGATTCTTTATTGTCTTACATATGTTTTATATCATTTTTCAACATAGAAACATAGAAACTTATTGTGGCGGTTTATTAACAAATTCTAAAATAATTTTAAAAAATATTTAAAAAAAAAATTTTTAAAAAGGAAATTTCCCCAGCATTTGAGGCATCATCATACGATTTTACAAGTGAAGCATTAGGTACATTGTCAACGGTTCTTCTGATTCGCCATCATCACTACTCATGGAAAGTTCAGTTGTTGAAAGGGCGCTGATATCAGGATGAAACGTTTCCTCTTCAGTCTGCACCATATGGTCCATGTTTACAAATCCTTCTGCTTGTTGTTCACTTGCACCTAAGGATTTTGCATGACGCATTATTCCAGGTAATAGAGACAAAGGTAGCTCATCTTCTGGATTTTAATCTTGTAGAATTTCTCTTTCTGTCTTCTTGAATCCAGCTTTTATAAAGCAATTCTCGACTGTTGCAGAATTTACTTTATTCCATGCCGTCTTTATGAAATATAAAGCCTCTAATACACTAATGGACTTTGACAGCTCGGACACAGACTTGGAATAGTCAATTTTAGTTAAAACATGTTTTAGAATAAGATCTCTATTATAAAATTGGAAGTTCTTAATGATACCTTGGTCCAAGGGCTGACTTATAGAAGTGGTGTTTGGGGGCAAAAATATAACTTTGTCATTTTTCAGTTTCACCTCACGAGGATTGCATCCTGTGTTATCCAGAAATAAGAGCACTCTTCTTTTCTTTGTATTTCTACCGAACTGAAACAGCTATTCTGACATAATCCCTTGAATCATCCACGCTTTCTTGTTTGGTTTCCAAATTGTTGGCAAATCTTGGATGGAAATGTTTTTTAAAGCACGAGGGCGAGCTGATTTTCCTCTGGCTAATAAATCCTCCTTTCCACCGGCCATTTATGCGCAAAACAAAATGGTGAGTCTTTCTTTAGAGAACTTACCGCCGATGCATTTCTCAGACTTGAATGTTAAAGTTTTGTCTGGTAATGCACGAAAGAAAAGTCCGGTCTCATCTGCGCTGAAAACGTCCTCTGGCTTGTAGCCAAGCAAGATAGAAGGATGGTTTTACATAAATTGTTCTACCTTTTCTTGATCTACATCTGCCCCTTCACCCGAGACACAATTAAAACAAATGTTATGTCGTTTTCGCCACTTTTGCAACCACCCGTCCGATGCATTGAAGTTTGTGTAACCCGATTGCTTCGCAATATCCTTTGACTTTGCTTTTAACAGTGGCCCAGAGATGGGAATGTTATAGTTTCGAGCTTTTGCAAACAACTCTAAACACTTTTTATCTATGTCAAGACCATCACTTTTTAGGAAACTCCTCTTATGCCCGACATTGTCACCAAACTGCCATTTAGTTCTAGTGGTAGTAGTAAACATCTTTATTTCTAAAAAAGGCTATCGACCTATCGGTCTTTCTGCCGTTGTTTAATACATGTAATCTTAATCTAAATTAAAAACAAAGATGAAAATTATCTTATTCTAAGGTTAATAATCTTATTAAATAAACTTTCCAATTCTAATGGCAAGAAAAAATTATTTTATTGTCCAGTAGTCAGTTGCGTTTGTAAGTGTTCGAGTAGCGTTGATGTAGGGAAACGGAAGCGGGATTGTCTGGTTGGTCTTGTAAGACAAAGGGGATTCAGTATGGTCCAGTTGCAGGGGTTGTTTGGCCATTTTGTCTTTAGATGTACGAGTCTTTCCGAAATCTTTGTCATGTTTGTGCGTTCGTACAGTAGTTGGGTGGAGGGGTTGTGTAGTGGGTTTTGGGGGTGTCTTATTCGTGTTGTTAGTCTTAGTGCAATTTGTTCTGTTGTTTGTATATAACGTTTTGTCCTTTCTGTTCCGTTGGTCATGAGTATATGTCCATAGTCAAGCAAGGGTCTACAAATAGCTTTATATATTTTGGTGGCGGTGTTTGTGCTAATTCCTCTGTCTTTGTAGGTTAGTGATCGGAAGTGTTTTGTTCTCTTTATTGTTTCTGCCCTGATGTTTCGTATGTGTTTTAATTGTGTGTGTAGTTAATTTAAGTTTGTGGTCAATTGTGATTCCAAGGTATTTTACGTCGCTTTTTGGTTGTGTCGTTTGGCCGTCTGCAGTCATTGTAGGGGAGTCAGCGTTGAGTCTGTGGTTTGTGAGCAGAAGTTGGTTTTTAGATGCGTTTGGTGTTAGTCTCCATTTATAAAACGATGTCATTGTGTTGTTTGTTAGTGTTTGGAGTCTTTGAGCTGCTCTCTCAGTAGTTTTGTCATGTACAATAAGTGCCGTGTCGTCTGCGTGTTGTAATATGTATGTCGATCTGTCGATTTGATTTTTGTCTGGTAAGTTGTAATTGTATATGTCATGGCAGAATATATTGCAGAGAAACGGTGAGAGCGGGGATCCTTGAGGGAGCCCTTGTTCAGGGGAAGGAGAAAATGACAGTGTTTTGTCAATTCGTACTTGTAGTTGTCTGTTTTCTAGTAAGTTCTTTATGGTGTGTAGTAGATATGTTGGTGTGTGTAGTCTGTATAGTTCGTATAGTAAGCCTCTATGCCAGACACTATCAAAAGCTTTGTTAATGTCCATAAACAGGCAAGCTGTCTTTCTGTCAGTTAGGTGGGTAGTTTGTATATTGTTAGTCAGAGTGAAGAGTGGGTGAATAGTCGAGTGCTGATGTTTGAATCCGAACTGATACGATGGTATGTACTTTCCGACCAGTTTTCCCAGTCGCTGCCTGTACTCAAAAACCTTGCTAAGTACTGGAAGCAGTGTAATTGGTCTGTAACTGCTCGGTTGTGTATTGTCCAGTCCATTTTTGGGTATAGGGATTATTAAGCCGTTTTTCTTAGTTTTTTTTAATTTAATTTAATTATTTATTAATTAATTAATTTAATTTATTATTATAATTTAGTTCTAATATCTTCTTTTTTTTTGGTTATTTCTGCCGCTTGAGTTTTTCCGATCTTAAATCGCCTTGCCAGTTCTATAACGGACACTGTTTCTTTATCTAAAGCATTCAGTATTTCGATTCTTTTTAAGGAAAGCATTTTCTTTTTCGGAGCCATATCCACAAACACTCTCTTTATGTCCTCGAAAGTTAATGACACTATCTTCGATGAATAAAGCAAGTCAAGTCAAATTATCTAAAACGGGGAATTACCGAATATGTGAAGGAAAACCCCGACTGAAAATCGCTTATTTTTGATAATGGTTTTATTCGTCGGCCGCGTTTTACAGCTTCGTGTCCGCTTGTAAGAGCTTTTCAACTCCGTATGATAATAATATCATGTCTGCGTCCGTTTAATACAATGTCCGCTTGTAAGAAAGTGTTTTACATTGAAAACCATGTGACGAAATTCGGTTCCAAGAAAAATGTCCGGTTAAGAGAGATGTCCGCTTATTAGGAGCTGTCCGCAAGTAGAGCTTTCACTGTATTCTGGAGGTTATTGGAAATGACGAGCGCGAATTTGCGATATAATAAGCGAAAATGAACAAACCTACATCTTAACGCGTGAAAAAGGAACGTGAAACATTAACGATTAGTGAAAGATCTGTTGAAGGTCTTAAAAAACAAAATCGTTTTCACGCCTCAATCATCTCGAGCAAGATCTTTATGGCGAGAGGCGGACCAGGGGCTTTTTGTAAATGTAATAACAAAAAATTTTTAAAAATGATTTGCCAATACCGAACACATTCAAACTCAGTATAACCAGATGAGTTTTTAACACATTTATGGGGTTATTAGTAACCACGAAAATATTGTTAATTTTTTATGGTTTTCCGTCATGAATTTAAATTTTTTAATGAATGATCTTTGACACCTAGTGGAACACTTACTTACATGGATTTACAGCATGATAAAGCAGCACCTTATTACACTTTACTCGTGCGAGAACGCTTTAATACAGTTTTTCCAAATAAGTGAAATGGAACGGGAGTTTTTCCAATTGAAGTCTCGTAGGTCAAAAGAGCAAAACAATTATAAAGAAATTAAAAGCACAAAATGTGTTAACATGGTTTACTGTATTCTGCGTGTTAATTGCTCATTAAAAGCCTTCCAAATTCAAAAAACGTAAATAGAGACTTTCGCTTTATAATTATTTAATGCTGAATAATATAAAAAATAAACGTCAAGCGGTAAAAGGCATAATAATTAATTAATTGTGTATATTTTCCTGACTGTATTTCAACTTAATTCAAAAGAAATTCCTGCGTTCCAGTCAATTTTATTGTTTATTATTTAAAATGTTACAAATACGTTTCGGTGTCTTTCTCCACCATCATGAAGCTTGCCAAAGGTGGAGGTAGAAACAGCCATACATACAAACTGATGATGGTGGAGAAAGACACCGAAACGTATTTGTAACATTTTAAATAAACAATAAAATTGACTGGAACCCAGAAAAATTTTTTCAATTATAATTAATACCTATTTAAATGCTTCTTTGAAAGTTCCGATGTTGGTCTTAAATGTTCTATTTGAACTTTCAGGGACACAAAACACCTTGTTTGGCCATTTACATTCTTAAATAGTTTTCTTGGTTTTCCCTTTACTTTTTATAACTGGAATTCCATCAAATACATAACAACTCTCATAAGTCCGGTAGAAACTCCATAATGTGACATTTTCATGAAAAAAACCGCAGGGTTGAAACGTTCAGAGAGTCTGTAAACATCTAAAATGCATTTGCATCTTCCCACATAAGTCACCGAGTTGGCAACACAAATTTGCAACACTCTGTAAACGCGATATCCGCTCGATGAAGCATTTTTCATATTTAAATGAGTTCGCCAAATTCTATTTTTATGCCACCTCAAATAAAACTTCATTCAAATGTTGAAACATCTACAGACAGGCTTGAAAGTTTGATAACAGCCTGATAAACACATATCCCAATTCAAGATTTGTTGTATATCATTCCAAGAAAAAGTACTTGAGTGTGGATATTTTTCAGACTGATAACATATTTTATACAATGAGTTACACGTACGTACAAGTAGGATGCATGCTGTTTTTATTCCATTTTTTTTTGATAGAATCGATTTTGCAGGTGCGGCTGAACCTAAGAAACTCGACAACAAATCGTCTTTAGCATGTTAAAGATTTATTATTGACCTGTAAATAGTAACTGGCTTCAAAAAACAAAAATATACAGAGTGTCCTATAAACCTTAAACATCACTTCATGTGATTTAAGGTCTGTATACTTATTTAAGTGCAGACTCGGATTGTCGAATGTTTTCGGGACACCTACTCTGTATATCATCCTGATGATTGTTTTAGAAAATTCACCTCTATATTCTTGAAATGGTGGAATGTAAGTTTATCTATTTCTGCCTTTCTTTGCAAATTTTAATCAAAATTGGTTAAAAGTCGGTTAATAATATAACCGACTTTTGATGAAGTGTGTACAGCTGCTGGAACGCTATAATGCTACAATACGCATAATTCTACACCTATAAAGCAACAGTACAACAAAGTGTTTTGCAATTTGTAAGGCAGACATGCCTAGTAAGCACAATATCGTACAATTAGCACTTACTTAGTAGATTTTCGAATTTGTACTGATTGTACTAATTGAACTGTACGCACATATTTAAATGGTTAATAAATGATCACGAGATCTAATAATAATTGCAAGTTTGAAACTCTTTATGATAAGATTTTTAAAATAAATTGTTAAACATGTATTTTCGTCAAATTTAATCAAATCAACGCACAAATCCACATACCCTCATGTAAGATTAATGGGCTGAAGAAAATACATTATAAAGGGTGTTCCAATAAGATCGACGCTTTTGAATTGCGCGCCATTTGTAGTGTCATGATTTGACATTTAAAAAAAATGCCGTTCGTTAGTAGACAGGCGGTTAAGTAAAATGGAGCGGTTCACTACACCACAACGAATTCTCATTGTGAAAAATCATTATCAAAGTGGTGGAAGTTTTGTAGCCACAGCTGTAGCAAAATGCGTACAATTATGGGCCATCGGAATGCTCCAACTGAAGCCACAGTGAGAAAATTAATGAAGACATTTCAGCAAAGTGGGTTTGTTAATGAAGTGAAAATATCGCAGCAGTACGTACAAATGTTGAGGAAAGCCCAACCACATCAATTCGGCATAGAGCTCACGAAATTGATGTTTCTTCAACCACTATGCATCGAATTTTAACAAAAGATTTGAAGCTTCATGCGTACAAAGTTGAACTGGCTCAAGAGCTAAAGCCGGACGACCATGGGCAACGAAGGGCCTTTCTGGATTGGATTTTGGAACAACGACAATTGGACGGTGAATTTTCAACGAAAATCATCTTTAGTGACGAGGCCCATTTTCATCTTGATGGCTTCGTTAATCGACAAAATTGTCGCATTTGGGGTTCCGAAAATCCATGAGTGATCGTTCAGAAACAGATGCAGGCAAAAGGAGTCACTGTTTGGTGTGCATTGTGGGCTGGAGGCATCATCGACCATTTTTCTTCGAAAATGCAGTTGCTCAAGCATTAACCGTGAGTGGTGTTCGTTATCGTGAAATGTTAACTAACTTTTTTGCGCCAAAATTGCAAAATATGGATCTCAACAGCATGTGGTTTCAAGAGGACGGTGCAACATGCCATACAGCCAGAGAAACTGTTGAATTACTGCACGAGTCATTTCCTGGTCGTGTTATTTCTCGTTTTGGAGATCGGCATTGGCCGTCCAGATCATGCCATTTAACGCCTTTAGACTTTTTTCTTTGGGGTTTTTTAAAGTCACAAGTTTATGTGAACGAACCAACAACAATTGAAGCCTTAAAAGATGAAATTCAACGCTGTATCTCTGAAATACCGCAAAATTTATGCGCAACAGTCCTTGAAATTTTCATGAAAAGAGCACGTCTGTGCCAGCAAAGCCGAGGCGGTCATTTGTCATAAAATGCTTCAAACTTATGCCACAAATATATGTTTTATTTTAAATTTAAAACCGTCGTACTTATTGGAACACCCTTTATTTACATGAGTGCCCAAAAGCTTATAATTTTTAATTAAATTGCGGTTTTTTAAATTCAGAAAACAATTCGAATCCAACTGAATTCTTCTATGATTGGGCGTTTGTGTACAAAACTTAGATACTTGCTAAATATTTATTAAGTACCACCTCCAACTAGAATGTGTATTTTATGATGACTAATGTTATTAACAAGATTTGGTTATTAGCATTCGAGCTCTTAACAGAAGAACGCACATTGGACAAAAGTAGGTAAATCCTAAAAAAAACTTCAGGCCGGTAGAAGAAAGAACCGGAAATTTGTATTTGAAAACTAACGTATTTTTTCCGTTGGACAAATTTCCCAGGGAAAACATCAGAATCATTCGAACTTCGAAGCGAAATTCACTCGATTTGATTAATCTTTTTCCAAAACAGTGGAATTATGTTTTGCTATTAACAGTTACTTCCGAAGGCCTTTAAAACCGACTTTTTTTCATTCAAACCTTAAATTGAACTTCCATTACATTATTAGCATAACTAAAAGGTCTATGTTTCACTTTTCGTCTGAGTTTATGAATTAAGTAATTTCTGCAAAGGAAAAATTACCGGAAAAAAACGCATCTTGAGTTCAAAACTGCGCGTTTGCAACGAAACGTAAAAATTGGCACAAAAATATTATGCAGAAGTAAATGAAAAAATCGAAAATCGAATCGAAAAAAATTGGGAAATTATTGTGAAAATACGAGGAAGTATTGGAAAGTATAATAGAGGAAGTAAGTAAGGGTAAGTGTGAAGACATAACAAAGTATTGTCCATTAATTCCCCCAATGTTCCGAAAATCAATTGTTTGACTTATCTTTTTATATTTTTTCTGTGTAGTAGTTTATTTTACATTTTTGTTTATTATTTAGTAGATAACGGTACTGCTACTCTGTGAACCCTTTGGTATAATATTATTGAGCCTGATTGAAAAAAGTAATCTTTGTGCGTCTGAAAGTGTAATGTTTACAATGTTGCGATTATCTGGCCCAACATAATTTTCTTGGAAAATCTGGACTAAGAAAATGCTTGATTAATCTACTTGGACAGTCTTAAATGTAGGCTGAATTTACGGCTATTCACTCCTGATCCGACTTCAAGGTCTTGGTCAACTATAGGATGAAAAATACCCAAATGACGCACCAAGACCCTTATCACCTTCAAGTATAGACGCTGTTTTAATCGTATATTCGCATTTTTATCAGGTAACTAATGGCAATCATATCGTTATCACCGACGTTCTAATCCCGCTTCCGAATTACATACGCACCAAACGATTTGTATTTATACAATTGGGGAATTTTGTGTCTGCAAATTACGCCGCTTGTTTGCTAAAAATATGAACTTACCTAATTTGAATCCGAGATGGAAGAGCAGCCAAAGTGTAAAAAATCCGTGCATGTTGCTTCCTGGGTAAACAAAGTTTATTTATTAGTAAACTGGCATGTGAATGTGAACTTCGCACTATCGTGTACCGAAGACGTGAGATAACCGCACACCGCGAACCTATCACATATTAGGACGAAAAATTCGTTTAGCCCGGAACGGTACCGCCGAAGTAAAACTCCGGTAGAATACGCGGATTTAAGGTTATGATTTTACTGAAATTATGTGGACCACACTTGGAACATTCATTAATAAATACGCCGGCAGACTGACTTAACCGAGGAAGCGGCTTAGCCGTGTTAAACGGTGTTTGCATACGTTGTTGCCGCATTTTGTTGTTCGCGTTTTTTCCTATTGGTTCCCATCAGTTCAGACGAACCTTTGATCCAGTACTAAAAACCCTTTGCCCGACATGCGCCTGTGACTTATTGGTGTAGGTACTACCTGGGGAGAGTACCAAAGATTACAAGGAAAAACATATTTAATTTTCCCAATTCCCAGATTTGCTCAACCTTGTTGTTAAAAATTATTTTTATCGTTAACGTTTCACGTTATTTAGTTTAACGGTCAAATGGCTTACTGTTGGTTTGGAACAAGAATTCAAAAACAAAGTTATGAAATTTCTAAAACTGTTGTTAAATTTTGGGTTAATTAAGTTTAATGTTCAAAAATGTTTTCGAAAAAATTGGAATCGATTACTTCAAACTTTCTCAGCTTAGTTTCTGGACAGTCTGATTGAACAGTAGACGTAAATATCTGAAAGCCAAGCTATTCTTGAGTTTAAATTAATTAATCATATTGAGTTCGAGGACACTTTGTCGTTTAGATTTGGCCTCTAAGCAATAAATACTTAAACCGCTATTCATTTTATTAATGGGATACAGAACTTTTGGATAAATAAATAATGGAATACCTACATCCTTAAACAATAGGAGAAAACTTACATTAATTGAATCACGGCATAATTTTTCCATTTTGTTTAAATCTTTACCATGCTAAATTGATGAATGGATTTCAATCCTCTCAAGCTTGTCTGAAAGAAAGTTAAGAAACAAGAAAATAAAATTATTAGGAGAACTAAAATTGTTTCTGAGAATACATTTTTTTTCGGTAAATAATTATTATTTTAAAATCGTTAATAATCTCTGATCTCGATCAAGCAGACTTAGGAATAGTGGATTTAAAAGTGTTACTTTCACCTCTTATTAGGGCGTGCCTAGTAAATTTTCTTAGTTTTAAAAGAAAAATATAAAATATGACAAAGCCCTATTCTTTATAAATTTCTATTAGACAAAACTAAATTTTTGCAACAAAACAAACATTTGCTCATTGATGCACATGAATATTGAAAAGTAAATTTATACATTTAAACACAGTAATAACTGGCTTTAAAACTGGCACTGGCAGAAAGTGTATTCAAACACGTCTTTTGCCGTCTTTTCATCTTAGTAAAATTGACAAATCGCAACTGTAGTTTGATTTTAAAATCAATGACTCATTTTCATACTAAACCAAAACTAAACTCTTGAACTAAAAATTCAAAAAAACCAATGGGGAGAATATTTTTTTGCTCATTATTAATTAGAAAATGCAATAATTGTTGCAACTGATTCCGAATTTTTTGATAATATCTGTTAGGCCCGTTTTTTCTCTGATGATTTCGTTGCGCATTCTCTGTTTTAAGCTCAAACCGAGTATTCTTCTCTTCATCGGTCTTTGTGTAACCCTTAGTCTTTCTGCACTTTTTTCTATAAGTGTGACAGTTTCTAAGCAGTAAGTAGCCACCGGCAGTATGCACGTTTCATATACTCTCCGTTTGATGCAAATTGGTATTGTAGGGTTACTAAAAATGTAGTTCAGCAGGCCGAAACGCCCCATGTCAGTCCTATTCTTCGCGATATCTCCGCGGTCTGATTTTCTTTCCCTAGCCTTAATTTGTGACTCAGGTATACGTGTTGGTATGATGTTTTGATGGTTGAATAGTTGAAGTTTTCTATCAACTGATTATTTTATATATTTATGTTTATTTATATATTTTCTCGGCTCATGATTTTGGTGTTCTGAATATTCATTTGCAGCCCCACATCGGTTGATGCCTGTTGGAGTTGATTCAGCGTTTTTGTCAGTACTGATCACTATAATATAGTCTGCAAATCTCAAGTGGTTCATCTATTCTTCATCCCATCTATTTTAATTCCTTTATTTTGCCAAGGCAATTTTTTGAAGACTTCCTCCAGAGATACGGTAAATAGTTTCGGAGACATTGGGTCTCCCTGTCGGACGCCCCTCTCGATGGGAATTTTGTTTGTTATCAGGTCTTCATCAATGTGTACTCTTAAGGATGCTTTTTCGTAGATATTGCTTATGAGTTTAAAGTAGCTTGAGTGTATTCCATCTCCATCCAGTGTTCTAAGTACGGTCCAAATCTCAATGGAATCGAAGGCTTTTTGATAGTCTATCAATACCAGGTGTATGTCGATGTTCTATTCATTTGTCTTTTCGATGAGTAGTTTCATTGCTTGTATATGGTCTAGGGTGTTGAAACCTTTGCAAAATCTGGCTTGTTTCACTGATTGGTAAGCGTCAAACTTTGATGTTAGTCTATTTATTATTATTCTAGAGAGCAGTTTGTATAAATGTGACAGAAGACTTATCGGTCGATAGTTCTCAATATTTGTATCATCTCCTTTTGTATATTATCAAAAGAATAATGACACTGAAATGGCAATGGGTAGGACACGATACAAGGCAGAATACAGACAGGTGGACAACATGACTGGTACATTGGAGACCTAGAGGAACAAAGAGGAGTGTGGGAAGACAAGATGGTTGGACGATGTCAAAAGATGCGCAGGAAGACAATGGTTCCGAGTACCACAGGACAGAAATTCGTAGAAAGTTCTGGAAGAGGCCTTTGTCCAGCAGTGGACCGAGAGAGGCTAAAGAAGAAGAAGAAGAAGAAGATACCGAATTAGTAAAAGAAAAAGCGCATTTAAAAAAGGGGCTTTGTCAATTAAGCATCCCTGTTAATGCTGTTTTAATTTTACTTAAGAAAATGCAGCGGAAACACTCACATCAACTAGTGCCCAACATACTTCATATGCATAAATGAACACACAAAATCGCTTTTTGTTGCAGTGTTAAATTCAATACCTCTTTTACAAAGCATTTTGCAGCACCACAAGCAAAACTAATTTTACTAAATTATAAATAAAGTTGCTTTTGTTTTTAGCTGCTAGAAAACTCTGGCAAAAGATGCTTTACTTTGTTTAAATGCTCGATATACAAGGTGTTTTATAATGAGGAACAAATATTTAGATGGCGTGTTTAGAAACTGATTTTAACGCAGCTTTCCAATGAACTTTGTCGATTTTGACTCTTCCTAAGGAAACAATCCATCTTGACCAAACAAATGTGTTTTACGTTTCTTTAAAACGCTTAGATATTAGACATTTGATTGATTTTAGCCACTAGATGAATTATTTTTAATTATCCTAGAACTTTTTTCAATTTTTTACGGCTTTAACTTGATTGATTCTCAATTTCAAAAACATTTTAAAAAAGAAAGCTCTAAAGAAAGCTTAAAATCTTAGATATTTCACATGCGTATCTCTGAATGCATTTTGTTCTTATTCTGTACCTACTTGTTACTTAAAATTTTATCATAAGGTCAGAATATTAAAATATATTTTCACCAAAATACTTGTAATAATGGTAGTTATTCCAATCAATAAAATAACGGTTTTAGTAGTAGTAGTAAACATCTTTATTTCTAAAAAAGGCTATCGACCTATCGGTCTTTCTGCCCTTGTTTAATACATGTAGTCTTAATCTAAATAAAAAACAAATATGAAAATTCTCTTATTCTAGGTTAACAATATTATTAAATAAAATTCCAATGACAAGAAAAAATTATTTTATTGTCCACTAGTCAGTTGCGTTTGTAAGTGTTCGAGTAGCGTTGATGTAGGGAAACGGAAGCGGGATTGTCTGGTTGGTCTTGTAAGACAAAGGGGATTCAGTATGGTCCAATTGTAGGGGTTGTTTGTCCATTTTGTCTGTAGATGTATGAGTCTTTCCGAGATCTTTGTCATGTTTGTGCGTTTAACGGTTTTATTTCTCATACAAAGTAGCTTTTGAGTATTCTACACAGCCCAAATTTTTTCATCAAATGAATAATCTAAGGGCCAATAACTCTTGTCTCGATTAGGTGGTAATTATAATTTAATTGAATTGTTTAACTATGAATAGACCGAGTAATGGGCTTAACGAAAATACGAAGGATTTGTATTTGGTGCGTTAGCCAAAACATTGCGGATTTCAGAAACAAACGAGTTAGAATATTTATTAACACTGAGCAACTGAGAAGGTCCAATTTTGAAAATTTTTACTGTTCCACAATGCTCAATTTTCTCCAAGTTTTTCGCAATTTTTATGTTCAATTGAATCCAATTCAATTAGAAAAATTTTAAAGTCAATCTATAAGTACACCAAATGCTATTGTCCATTTCAAGTTAGAATTGGCCACAAAGGTAATGCATTTATAAGGACCTAGCTAATTTAGTTTCCCCGAACGCCTTTATTCTTTATTTATGAAAACCTAATGCTGAAGCTCATTAGGATTACAAAGGTTTGCGCATTCTGAAAAATATTCACTTCGTGGAAATGAATAGACGGTCGAAAGGAATAATTCAAGAGGAAACCGGGGAAATACAAGTGAAAATGCAGTGCTGAATAATGTGTTGTCACTGAAATGCTAGTGAAATTTGAGCCAAATCGTCAATAAAACAAAAATTTTCATAGAAGTTAATATATTTTAAGAAATTATGTATAATCACTTTAAGCAATTTTGTGTTCAAGGTTCATTCATTTTATATCTATTGACTTGTTTAGAATCGTAATCTGTGGTAATTCCAGTCCCAGTTAGGAGGAAACAAGTATGCTCATTTCAAAAAGTGTATCTGATAATTAGTGTTTGGCTAAATTGTTCTAAAACAAAGCACACACAAACTGATTGTTAGTTAAACTATCAAAAACATGCATTCGCAAAAACCCATCTTATTACCCAGATCTCCGAGCTGCTCCAGTTTACATATAAATACAAAATTTAAACCACTCTGGTCTCTAAAAATTTGTAACATGGTTATTATTTCCCGAACTATTGAAAATGAGTAAAGCACGGCAACGTAGCTAGCAGAGGGAACTCGATCTACTGTAGGCAAAAAAAATCTGATAAAGCTGATAGCTGCACAGGTCATGAAAAAACGGTAAGGTGTGGTTACTTTTCGATACCTAACGATAATTTAGCTTCTTAGGCAGTGCCCTTTATATACT
Source organism: Dendroctonus valens (assembly GCA_024550625.1). Taxonomy (NCBI): domain Eukaryota; kingdom Metazoa; phylum Arthropoda; class Insecta; order Coleoptera; family Curculionidae; genus Dendroctonus; species Dendroctonus valens. The sequence continues at coordinate 747,900 of JAJTJO010000284.1, read as the reverse complement.
AGCTGTAGTTCGTGCAGACATAATTTGCCTATTCGTAGAAGCTTTTTGCAAATTGGCATTCGACCTATTTCTTCGATTTCCACCCCAAAGTTTAATGCCTGTACACGATGTACTTACTTAAAGTAATCGTTAGGTGCATTGAGACTTATGGAAACAAATTGAATCCGTAGTTTAATAATGGAAATAATGCAAGTTTAGAGATCTATTTTCATTCCATTGTAAACCTAAGCAAATAGCAAAACACATGAATAAAACTGCTAACATTCCTTAAACTATTTTGGTAATGTATGCTTTTATTAATCCGGAAGAAATTACTTTTGCTATTTGAATTCCAGGAAAATTAAATAAAACACATCGTTATTCATGGGCAATATACTTTTATCGCATAAAGCACCTTTTTTACGATGCTCGCATTATCTTAATTTGACATTGAATCTTTAAACTCTCTAAATATCAATATCATTGAACAAGTTGTTTTCCAATGACGTGAAGCATACAGGACTAAAACAAATAAATTAAATTTATTAGCATTGTGGAACTGGGTTGGCGCCACATGGCGATTGATTTATTTAAGGTGAAAGTGCTAATTTCGTTTATAAACATTATAGGAGCATTAGCTCCATCGGTTTCTCTAAATACCCAGGTAAATGATCGCAATTATTATAAAATTGGAACGAAAAACAAACCGTTTACTTTCGTACGGATTTATTGTATTGTTGCCAAAACTGGTCATTGTTTCTGAAATTATTTTTGAGATTTGCCAAAAAACACAAGCTTGTTGCACTTTTCCAAGCTTGAAGCAGTAACTGCCGTTAAATACTTGCCAAGTTAATCAGTAGGACTTGATTTATTTTGCTTGCAGGGAGGGACCTCACATACGCAAACTAATATGATTTTTCCTTGCATAATAAAGGTGTAAAAAATATTTTGTGATCAACTTGGAGCTTGAATTGTAAAAAGAAATATTGAAAAACGTAAAATGCGAAATTTTTTGTTAATCACTCTGTCGGATAAAACAAAAAGAAAATGAGTATTAGATACTTCTAAAAGCTTTTCCTTCTGCCTCTTCCCTTTACGGAAATACAGACTCTTAAAAAAGAAAATTATAATCGTTTTTTCTGAAATAAGTTTTTAATTAATTGATATAATGAATTATAGATTTCCAAATGAAAATGTCCTTTTTAAAAATCAAAGTTCTATTTTGACGTATAAGATTTCGAGTGCTGAAAGCTTGACAGAGGATTCAGAGACTGGGCAAATCGGCGTACTTATAGACTAGGTGGAAAATGCTTTATAGACAGAATATCTACAATTGCGCTGCTGCGTTCCTGGTCTCCATTTATGACGTGGATATAACTAATGCGATGATTTTTGCTTATGATTAAAATCAGACCAGCTGGCATAAGCTGAATTACTTTTTTACACCCTGTTGTGCGTAGTCACCCTTTTTGACGCAGAAAAACGCTGTCTGGGGTGAAAATAAGCTTTGAAGAAGTGGACTGTATATAAGTAAAAAATTAAGAAACGCTGTGGTTTGCTTCGTGTGTATATTTGAGAAGGTTGTGTAAAAGCACTGTTCCAGTATGGGTTCATTGCATGCCTCTTCTCCCTCTTCGACCGTATTGCAGGTTGCACAACGTCTAGAGAAAAAAGCCGAAGAAGGTGCAAGAGTGGTTGCATATAGACAATTTTGGGGCGCTAACATGCCCCCGGCCTTGAAAGGGCTAACTTTCAACAAAAACAAGGTTACATAAAAATTTAAATAAAACTACAACACAGCAACAAAAAATAACACTGTTCTTGACACAAAATTATTGCACTAACATGGAATGTTCAAGCGGCAATGGACACAACTTTGCGAAAGACTGACGCACTACACCTCGATTGGTAAGAACTCTAACTAGCAACTCACGAAATGCCATCGGTTCACGGATGAACCTTGACAATTCTTCCAAGTCGCCATTGAAGAGGCTGTTGTTGTTCTTCTTTTCTCAGAACTTACTTGTCCTATTTCAGTTTCGAGCGATTGAATCTCCACTTTGTGCGCTGCTGAAGCTCAGAAATGTTTTCTAAGCAGCTCCACTGTGTCGACAGGTTCTGATGGAACTGCTGAACGCGTCGAAAGGTTGAAAGTCTGGATTCAGATGTGTTGGTGACGACTGGATCTGACAACGCTACCATAGGTCTTCCAATGAGAAACTGAGCAGGATGTAAGGGCTGTAAATCATTGGGACCCGAGGACAATGGGGAAATAGGACGGGAATTTAAAGTTGCCTCAACCTGTGAGAGTAAAATCCTCAGCTTTTTAAGTTAGTAGTAGTAAGTTAAAATTGAATTGCCGATAACATGCCTCGGATGACACTTTGAGGATTTACCTAGCTCCCCAAGTTCCGAATTTGCACCTAGAAAATTAGTACCGTTGTTGGAGTAAACATGAAATGGTTTTCCCCGACGAACAACAAAACGACGAAACGCGAGGACAACGAATACGCGCATAACACGGGAGAGACTAGAAAATTGAGAAGTTGGAAATGATATGTCCAAAGTGGTTGTAAGACACTGAACTTCCTTTTTTAACTCCGGTAACTGTGACTGCCAGAGACTGGGCAAAGGCCAGAGGCCCTTTTCTTGAAATAGAAGAAGGTCCATTCCACTATAAATGAGAATTTTTCAACAAAAGGGAAGAAAAACCTCGGGAAAGAAGTTCCGCACGATACATTTGAGTAGGAAAATGCGTCCACGACGCATGATGAAGAGCACTCGGATGCAGGTCTGACTTAGAGAGACCCTGTAAGACCCTAGGATCATTGAAGATCCATTTACGAAGGTTAAAACGTCCAGTTTTGGGAGTATTGGGAAGAGACGAGCAAATATTCTGGCATTGCAGCAAATCATCGGAACCAGTCAATAAATCGTCGACGTAATTGACGAAATGAGCTTCGCCAGCCTGTTCTTCCTCAGATAGCACCTTTCCTGTGGGATAATGTTCAAGCTCCCAAAAGCACGAAAGTTGGTCAGGGACGTTATTTACCTTACTGAAATGACAGTGCTCTTTGAGGTGCGATTCGAAGCCAATTGGTCCGAACACCACCGAACCGAACCAAGTTTTTTTGCAGGGTAAGGAGGTTGGGACCTAAGCGAATTCGCCCAACTCAGAGTAAATCGAAAAAGGACTGGGCACCTATCAAAATGTCAATATCGCAAGGATGATTAAACATGGGGACTGATAAGCGGATATTGTCTGGAAGTCTGAAGTTTTGCTTGTCCACGTGGACTCCAGGTAGGCTGCCTGTGATTTCATTAAGAATTAAACTGCGCTTGTAGTTCTACCTCACATTTGGAGTTGATGTAGGTAGTGGCCTTAGTTGGCCCGGAAATTGATATGTTGGCTGGTTGAGCAAGTAAATTCAGTTTTTTTGCATAAATCGGAACGTATGAAGTTCGATTGCGATCCGGAACCGAGAAGAAGTCTTACCATACCTTACTTATACTCTTTTTTGGCGCTAACAGGTAGGATGGTGAAAATGTTGTATATAAGACTTCTTGTCTTACCGAATGAAAGTTGCCGAAAGAATCACGGGTCTTAGCAGAAGCAGTGGGTAGTAAAATTTGAGAGGTGCTGGCTGAAAAAGCAGAAATGGATTGAGTTGGAACCTCATGAGAAGCCACATAAGAAGAACCAGATGGGTTTTGAGAGGCCCAAAAAGTAGCTACATCAATATGCACGAGAGAGTGTGTTTTGACTTGCAGCTACGGCAAGTAAACTTAGTCTGCCATTGTGGCACAATGCCAGTCTATGTCCTTTTGCTAAACAATGAGGCAGACTCTCAATTCCCTAACCTTCGCAGACCTTTCCTTCGGAGATAATTTAAGAAATTCATTGCATTTGTACAGAAAATGAGATTGCCTACATGGGATACAACGCGGAGCACTTGAGTGGAAAGCTTTAAAATGAGTTTTAGGCTTTTCATTAGATACTTTGGTTTGGCGTGGCGCCAAGGAGTCTAACCAACACCGCCTTAAGAACATGTTATTAAGACGGTGTTGGTCTAACACCAGTATTTTTTTTAAAGTCTCTGAATTGCTTAAGTTTGGGTAACTGCGTACCCGTATTATTTTTTAAAGTTTCCCATTGACGAGAAGTTGTTGCATCAAGTTTCCTGGAAATCATGTGAATGAGGAATGTATCAAATAACTCAGCCTCTGTGGCAGGAGACTTGAGAGCAGCAACATGTTTGAAAAGGGAATCGTTAATTTTCCTCAGCTATGAAGGAGATTCTTTATTGAGGCTCTCAATTTCAAATATCAACTTAAAATGGTTATGCACTAACATACGCGGGTTATTAAATCTTTCACAAAGTAAAGTCCAAGCGACTTGGTAGTTGCTTGCCGTAAATTCCAAAGATTTAATGATGTCAGCCGCTTCACCGACAAGAACAGCCTTCAAATAATGCAATTTCTGAACGTCAGAAATTTCTTAATTCTCATGAATTAAATAGTCGAAAATTTCCCTAAACTCTAGCCAGTTTTCAATATCACCGTTAACTTTTGGCAAATCGATAGTGGGAAGCTTTATGCTGCAATTTCTATATGAGCCAGAATCAGAATGAGCACAGAAATGCCTGCTATGGAAATCTGAATTAGAAGGCGAAGCTGTATGATAGTTATTTTGACAAAACGAAGCAACATCTCTGCTTCCGAGATTACTTTGAAATAATCGTTCTGAAATTGCTTGATTTTATTAGTTTCCGATCCGCTGTCTGTAGAAACTTCTATAAGTTGATGATGAATTTCCTCGAAATTGGCGAAGTACTAATTTGCCATTTCCAAATCTTTTCTTAATTGTACAGATTGAAAAGGTTACAATTTTGTGGCGCTAACACACCCTCTTTCCTGGAAACGCTAAATAATAAAGATTTTTAAATCAGTGAAACTTTCCAAAAGCAGTTTCTGTTTATGTGTGGTTGTGCGTGTTCTTATACTGTTTTTAAACATCGAACAATTTCCAGAAGTTTTTCTTCGCTCGAAGCTCTGCTTTCCATCTGTGCAGAAGTTTCATAAAACTTCCAATAAATTAACACATTTTTCCTTATAGGAGCGGTTTTAGCGGTCAAACTGAACAACCATAGACGATTGAAGGTTGACAATTTTTAATCGTGTGTTTGTGCAAAGTGCGAGCATCTCCCTTTTATTAAATGCCTCTAGGGTAAAATTCCAACTCGCGACACAAATTTCCAGGCAGCAAGTTCTTCGAGTCGCTCCATTTTACGGCATTCTAAGAGCTGTTTTAAAACACCAACAAAACTTCTTTCAATTGTATGATAGTCCCAAATTACTTTCGGTTTCTGATTTAGCTGACTTTTATCCAGAATCCATCGTTCCTGTTTTTCGCGTTTCCTCAATTTTAAAAGAAATGCAGTGCTGCTTCCTCAAGTGAGATATTCTGCAAGTGTCGCCTGTAATTTTTTTTGAAATTGCCTTGATGTATGGTGCTTTATGCTGCCCGAGTATTTTATTTTTCTTCACGGAAATGGCATTTTTTATCACACGAAGGAAAATATGGGGCAAAGCGTTACGAAGAACATCGCGATGGCAATTTAAGTACATTTTTATATAATCTAGCTTAAGGGCTGGAAATGAGGTATATTTACGAACGCAAAACTTTTAGAGACTATAACACATATGTAAATTGTAAACTATTAAATAAATATGGTTTGCTTCAAGAATACTCAATCATAATGAATATATCTATTCGATTTCCAATAACTGATAGCGAACTCGCATTTGCTGATAACTATGCAATTAAAATTCCTACACATTAAATCACTGTTAAGTATCTATTGGTAAATCATTATTTGTTTATTACCATAATGTTTCGCAGTAAAATTATGACACGATAATTAAAAGTAAAATTGAATAATTGCAGTTTTTCGCGACAACACAATAATTATTAGGGCTATTAAGAATGTATCAGACATGTGGGCAGAAACGCCTTGAGAAAACTAATAAGACAGAGTATGAAATAAATGAGCTAACAGTGAATTGGCAATTTGCAGCACGAGAAAGCTATTCCAATAATAGATGGGTGAGATGAGAGATGATACCAATTAGGTACATGTAGAATTCAAATTTCAACTCCAGAATAAATTGGAATTTTTTTGGGATTTTGAAAGAAAATTACTAACAAGAACAAGATGAAATATACAGACACAGTAGGATTTAGCACGCATTAGAAGTACCAAGTGCTTTATTCCAATGTCTGCAGAATTATTTACCTTATCTTTTTTCTTAACTGGTTTATTTTCAACTTTCATCCAAATTGTACCATTGCTAATTTCATTTCAATTCTGGGCAGTCTTAATCTCATGCTAAATGTACAATGCTCAAATTGACCAGCACTGTATAAAATTTACAGCTTCAAACTTCCTAGGGTGAATTTCTAAATTGTCTAAATCCATCGAGGGAGCTTTGAAACATAATAGACGCTTCTAGAATTACCCGTCCTTATCCTCTTCAATGGCCTTTCCACCCTCCGCGTTGCATTGAAATGTTCTGCTGTAATTTTCTTGCAAATCTCCGTGATATAGCTTCTTTCCGAATCGTTTTGACATTCAAACTATTACTGGATTTTCGTTAACCAATGCAAGGAACGAAATAATAAATTAGCTGATTAGGTACCATTTAAATAATTTCGTGCCACGATTAGCTTCCCGAAATAAATTATAGAATACATGAAAATTAGATCGTTTGGTTATGGAACGAGGTTACTCTTAAGTCTATTGTTGTCCCATGTAAGAATGCATTTGCATCCAAAATCTTCAACCTATATGGAATGCAAACCAATTAAACTTGAAATTAAGGCAAAACTTCATTCATTAGAAATGCATGAAATTCTAGATTAAATTAATCTCGTGATATTTTCCGCCCTATTTTCACTGGTTGAGATCAGGTAAGGATATAATCCATTGCCAGCCAGAGTTCTTTGCCTTCAAGTCTGATGAGATGAGAGCAGGAGAAATTCAATATTGAACTTTTGGTAAATATTTGAAATTATCCCCCGCAATGCCAAAAAATTTTTTTTGAGTCCTGAGGACAATAAGTAAAAATTTTAACATAAAAATAACATGTGTGTGTTTACTCAGTAGTAAAGCACTCTTACTAACATGATTACTTAAAGATATTTAAATTGAGTGAATAATAGAAAGAAAAGTAATTTAATTTATACTAAATTGAACAAGTTTTTATGTTTCTTAAAATGAGATATTGCATACAGGGTGATTCAAAATTGGCATCTTTCCTTTTAAGGGGTTATAGGGGCTCATTTGGAGAGTACGAGCAAAATATCGAAAAAAATTTTTTCCGAAAATTTCTAGAAGATGACAGACAGTTGAAAATCGAATTTCAACTTTGTTATTAAGTATTATTTTAAAATAGTCCTATGTTTGCTTCGTAGCCTTTTGGAATACTTAACCATTCGAAAAGAAAAATTACGATCTTTGCTTCAAATTACGAAAATTTCTCTTCTACAATTTTTTGATGAAAAGTCAAAGCGGCAATGATGTTTTTTGTCATCAACAGATAGTTACAGGTAGATAGCCTTTGTCAATAATAACAAGCAGTTGTCAATCTGTGACTTACTTTGAAGCTCCTTTCACAAAATGTACACCAACATCGAATTTGCGGATATGTGATTAGTTATGGGAAAATGCCACACTAACATGGCAGAAGATGTAAGAACTTACTTCAGCAAAGGGCTAGGGACACTGGACGAATGGCTCCAGGAATTGACGCAGATTGTGGACGATCTAGAGGTGCTCGGGTTCCAGACACAGAGGCACAAATATTGGAGATAATTGCAGCAGAGCCTTCCAGGAGTGCTCGGAGCATTGCACAATCACTGACACTTTCCCCTTATAACTCCCCAGAGGAAGGGCCACATTCCTATCATATATGTAAGATACACAGGACGCAAGGACACATTATCTCTGATCTCGGAACACCGGTACAAATTGAGCAGGAGTTAATTAACCGAATACGAGAAGCTGATCAAAAGGTGATCCCAGACTGCGGCGAAGACCGGTTCAATAAAGGGATTGAGGCACAAACGTGTTTGGAGTTAAACGGGCAGAACTTTGATGTTATTTGATTAATATTGATCATTGATACATAACCTTACACAGGAGATGTTTGTTTACTTGTGAGGTGAGTTTAGGTATATCACTCATCTGCCCCAAAAAGGATGGCTCTGACGGCAAATTTATAGAGTTATCCTAACCTCAAAATATTTCTATTGCTTTCTCTTTCTTTGTTTTGTGTTTATCCATGGTTACTACAATTTTCAATAATTAAGAAGTAACAGGTATTTAAGTAATGTTAATTAGGCAGATTACCTTCAAAAGCATCGTTGCCATAATTCTGGTCTAGTTTTTGGCAAATATCTCAGTTTTTGAGATTGATTTTTTTACTATTTTTCATGTACTCCCAAAACACCCCCAGACAACACCCCCAGAGGAATGACGCCACTTTTGAATCACCCTGTATGTATTTTTAGTAACACTTTTGCTAATTTATTTGGATGTGTTGATAATCTGCTTTTGTAATTTTTGAAGTAGTTGCTTATTCCTTCTTTCACTGTAGTGATTTGGAGGTCTCTTCTGATGGTTTCATTGGGTAGGAACCATGGTGCTGATACTATGTTTCTTAGTGTTTTGGATTGAAAACGTTCCATTATTTCAATGTTTGAGTCTGCTGCAGAGCCCCATAATTGGATTCCATACGTCCAGATCGGTTTCAGTATGCATTTGTACATTAAGAGCTTGCTCTCAAGATATAGTGCTGAGTTCTTATTGATTAGCCAGTACATTTGCCTGATTTTTAAACCTAACTGTTTCCGTTTTGCCCATATATGTGGTGTCCATATTAACCGAGTGTCCAAGTGAATTCCCAGATATTATTTCGTCTTTATGCGGTATTTGCTCATTATTTAAATATAATTGGGACCTGGTGTATCTTTGGAGTGTGAAAGTTACATGGGTTGACTTGTTTGTATCTGTGCTAATTCTATTGTGCTTGATCCAGGTTTCCAGCTTTACAAGGTAATCTGGAATAAGGTGCTTGGAATTTATTACTCTATTTAGTCTCTTTTGAATAATTTTTTCGCATAGTTTTGACATTACTGGAAGCAGACTATGGATCTATATGACGTTACCCGACTTGGATCCTATTCAAGGTATTATTATGACTTGAGCCACTTTCCATTGTGCAGGGAATTGACTCAATCGGAGACAAAAGTTAATTATAATAATAAAAATTCTTATTGCTTCCGGTGGAAGTTCTTTAAGCATCTTCTTCTCAATTGAGAATTCTTTTGCAAAGACCGCTAGCGTTCCATATGGCTATTTTAAAGTTGTATTTATACATTTAATTTGCTCAATAATGCGGGTTAACAGTTGTGCCATCGTTACCTCTAACTTGTTATTGCTTACATTTTGATTCGCTTGCGGTGGATCGATGATCGGGCCTTGGCCTGTCTCTGTTGGCTGTTTTTGATTAAACAAACAGGCAAATGAATGTAATGGGTTTGCAAAATTTGAATTGATCCTTTGCCTCTGTGTGTCCCTGTCGACTTCCTTAGCTCTTAGTGATGGGAAAAGCTTTTGTAGTTCCTTACGAATAACACAGCCCTTGTAAACCACCACAGTTGGCTCATATGACTTCCTTAATTTTAGTTTTCATGGGGCAATCACTAGTGAGATGGCACTTCACACATGCCGGACTCTTGTTACAGTAATTCGTGGTGTGTCCAACCTCCTGACACTTGTTGCACTGAAGAATCTTTCTGTTTTTTCTCGGTGCCTCAAAACTCACCACTGAGTTCATAAGTCTGTCTGAGTAAGTGTTGTAAATATTCTTATTATTTGGATCGCTCAAGTTCTCGAAAAACAGAGCTATCGGTTTTGTGCGTTTCATAGTGCCTTATGTTAGAAATGTTTAAGACACTATTGTTGAGGCTCTCAATTTCTGCTTTTAGATACTCGAGATCTACAAAGGGTGAATTTCTCTTAGAACCACCTTGTAAGATCTGTCCTGCTTTTTTTGATAGGTATAAAATTCTGTCATCCTCCTCTTTAACTATTACAGGCAAATAGAGTTGGGATGACAATAACTGAATTCTCACTTCGTTACTACTCAAGGTTTTTGGGACGAATTTTTCACTGGTTATCTCCATTAACATGTCTTTGAGTGGGTTTATTTGCTCGACTCCTCTCACGAAGATAGCAGACGCTTTCACTGCACTATCCGATGTGTTGTTAGCTGTAGAAGTGTTTTGAGTAGCATCTTCGCTCTGCTGTGAGTTTGAGGCAGCCAATGGACTATAACGGTTTTCGGAACTTTTACCAAACCAGTAATCTTTAATTGTGAGTTGTCTTCTGGACGAGATTGCATTTTGATCTGGGCTCCTTCTGTTCCTCTTTTTGTCTATTTTGTGTTGTACAGAGGTCCATTGCTGCGAGGACTGGATTCCATCTGAGTCCGGCATTTCCGTGACCAGGCCGCGAAGGCCAAACGTAAGGCTTTAGAGTTTAACTTATTCAAATCACAAGCACGAATTTTCAATTGTAAGGAATCTAGCGGATTTTTTTACGTTGGCTCGCGCCTTAATTGTATACACGTCCAAACAACTCGACTGTAGGATCCAAACATGCCAAAAAAAAAGGCGCTTTCAAATACAGGTTTGTTCAATACTTGTCCAGGAAATTTCCCATTTGCCCAAGAAAACTATGATTAGAAAACAGGATATCTGAATGTGCCAACCAATATTGTATTGACGCGTTGCACATCTGGGTTCGTGTTATTTTCTGATCTGCCTATTGTGATAACGCTCAAAATAGACAAAGGAAAATTATTAAAACAATAAATAAATACACTGAAGGAATAATTGAATTAATAAATTGTTTTAGTCATTTTTGCGTCTTTTGCACATGGTACTTAAAAAAAGACAGAGGGCTGAACAATTGAAGTTAAACCCTTTAATGCCTGAGCTCAGCGTCATGAGCTGAGCTTTTACTTCAACGGCGCACTATTAAAAAGTAATTGGAAAGTCCTATTTTCATTTAATTTATTACTTCTTGTTTCACTACTTTTTCCACTATAAAACACTGTTTATTTCATTTTGTCGTACATTCCACTATAGCTATTTTTAAAAAGGTATATAGTGCTATACGAAATTGAGAAAGTTTCAAGCACAAAACTTTATATTTGTGCTTCGCTCGCAAACAAAGACAAACATTTTTCATTACTTCTCTTTAATCTGTTTCACCATTTTCCATTAGTTCACATTGGTTAAAACCGAAACGACCGTATAGTTCTCCCAAAAACAATACTGATCATTATTTGAAATATTTTTGGCTCGATTTTTATAATCCCATTTACTTAACTGAAAGGCATTATGAAAAGAAAGCTTTCGCTTTCGTGCTGTAAGAGAATAATCCCCAAATGACGCTTAACGGAAGTGTTTAATCAGCAAACCGCTTTAAACTTGCGATAAAGAATTCCAAACTTCTGAGTTCGGGAAATTTTATAAAAACTCTAAAAATATCATTTTTATTGTTTGAGAGTAGGCTGCTTTATTGAGCCGGATACTGCAAAATATTTTGCGTGTGTTTTTTTTGTTCGCCATAAATTGAATTTTACATGTTTACGGATATGCGGTGTTTCACGCGAAGTTTCAGACTGCTTTAGGAGGCGGGTTATCGAATTTATATCGACGAGGATCAGCGTAGATATTTCTACTTTTTTGCGTTATTTGACAAGAAAAATGTTTTTCTGCATTTACTCAATTTTATTTTAGATTATTTCACAATATAAACTTTGTGTGTTCATTAATAATTCGTAAGTACAGACTCAACGCTGACTCCCCTACAATAACTGCAGACGGCCAAACGACACAACCAAAAAACGACGTAAAATACCTCGGAATCACAATTGACCACAAACTTAAATTCACTAAACACATACGAAACATCAGGGCAGAAACAATAAAGAGAACAAAACATTTCCGATCACTAACCTACAAAGACAGAGGAATTAGCACAAACACCGCCACCAAAATATATAAAGCTATTTGTAGACCCTTGCTAGACTTTGGACATATACTCATGACCAACGGAACAGAAAGGACAAAACGTTATACACAAACAACAGAACAAATTGCACTAAGACTAATAACACGAATAAGACACCAAAAAACCCACTACACAACCCCCTCACCAAACTACTATACGAACGCACAAACATGACAAAGATCTCGGAAAGACTCATACAGCTACAGACAAAATGGACAAACAACCCCTACAACTGGACCATACTGAATCCCCTTTGTCTTACAAGACCAACCAGACAATCCCGCTTCCGTTTCCCTACATTAACGCTACTCGAACACTTACAAACGCAACGGACTAGTGGACAATAAAATAATTTCTTCTTGCCACTGAAATCTTATTTATTTAATAGTATTGTTAACCTAGAATAAGAGAATTTTCATATTTGTTTTTTATTTAGATTAAGACTGCATGTATTAAACAAGGGCAGAAAGACCGATAGGTCGATAGCCTTTTTTAGAAATAAAGATGTTTACTACTACTACTACTCGTAAGTACATGCCCTAAAAAAGAAACTTTTGAAGCCGAATACTAAGACCATTTTATCTGCTATTATTCAGTATAATTGTATCATTTCTCGGGCGATTTCATTAGACAGCCTATTTAGTTAGTTTTATTTAGTAGAAAAAGGGCAATTGGAGTGCTGCAGTTCTATGGAACATTTGGGGCTAAAATATGTATTGAGATATCCTCTAGAGAAATTCTGTCTTTAAGTTGCTTGAATTTTATTTTAATTTACAAAGTTTACTTAGCAGCTAGAGTTCTAACGTTCATCAAATACCCCAGAACTAGTCTAGTTCCAGAATATATTTTTTTTACATTCAATTTGATTTCTGTTGTTCAGTTGACTCAAGAATTTACAAACGCAAATAGATTTAAATCGTGTGACGAATAAACCGCGAGCAGAAAATAACGAAAATAGTAAGATCTGAATTGGAAGCAGTGACCAGATTAAGATGACAAGCAAAAAAATATGAACATCTTGAAACGGGGAAAAAATCAATCAATGAAGAAGCGCAAGTGAAGACAATATACAAAGAAACCTGAACAGCTCATTTAACCATATAGATATTTCATTGGATGAGGTGGAAAACTAAATTTAAAAATACAATAAATAAAAATTACTCGTAATAAATAGGATAAACTTGGGTAAAAATGCCTTTCAAAAGACTACAAGCAAAAGCGAGCCTATGAATTACAGAGTCGTAAGTTCCACAGTAAAATATTAACAAAACATTCCGCAAAAAATGTTTTTAGCAGAGGAACAGCAAGGGTTTCTAACAGACCCGTGAAGCATTTGAAACTGTACAATTGACAACAAATTTTTGCATCTGCTGTTTCCAAATCCTTTGTAGAAAAAATATCGCTTGCATGCAGTAAATAATCTGGGAGAGTAACATTCTCCAACTTGCAGTGGAAGTTATTTTCAATCTTAGCAGCTCTATCCAAAGCTGATTGCATCCTTAGCTTTTGTGGTGCTACTTTCTATTGAAAATACAACTTTCCTTGAAAACTTAAACTACACCACTGATGAAAATTACTGGCAATTTCAAGAAGTATTGACCTTAGCGCCCCCTAACGGTTCAGATGCACTCGCGTTCACGGAAGAAGCTTCGAAGTCTGCAGCGGGAAAATGCAACCAAGCAGGAAGGAATTCAATGATTCGGCTCGAGTGTGTTTTAGGTCGGCATTTAAACGATTTATTGCACTTTGCATGCAACGTGTTAATTTACAGCGATACATTGAATAAGTATAATGTTGTGCTCGAAATTTTCAAGTTACCACATTGTAAAACACAGTCTCTTGCCTATTTTACACAGTTAATAAAATCATTGTTATTCCTGTTCAATCAATAAGCGTCTTCAGTTACGCATATCTATGATGCAACGGAAAAAAATTAGTAATAGCGTAATTTCAGCTTCTAGCAGCAGAAGGATTTGTTAGTGTCCTGGTAAACAGGAATTAGAAAGGAAAACTGTTCCACATTGAAGTCCAGAAATCTGTCTTGTTCATCAAACCAGCACCCCGGTATAAAACGAGGTAATATCGAATCCTTACACGAAAAAACCAGAAGAATTTGCGAAGAATCGGGGTTGGAAAGATAGTTCAAACACCTGGAAAAGGCTTTTGGTTGCATTGAACCAAAAGAATAAATAGATAGACGAAGCTTCTTCTTCTTCTTCTTTGACAGCCATTATCTGTCCACTCCTGAACAAAGGCCTCTTTCATTTGTTTCCAAGCTGTTCTGTCTTTCGCTGTATGGTACCAGCTTCCTCCTGCTATTCTTTTAACATCATCCAACCATCTCCTCTGTGACCTGTGACACGCGTCCTTGTTTGCCGTGGTCTCCAGTGTACAAGCCTTGATACCCATCTATTCACACTTAGTCTGGCCATTTCGCTGTATTATGTCCTTTACTTTCGTTCGTCTTCTTATTTCTTCGTTAAGGATTTTATCCGAAATCAGGTCATTGGTGTACTTCTAGGTTAAAGCCTCGTCTGAAGACTAAATGTTGCGACGGCAGGCTGCATGTGTTAAAGACCTTTCGCTTACGATTTATAGGGATGTCAGGGTTTTAGCTATATGACTCAGTTTTCCAAATGCCATCCATGTCAGTCGTATTCTTCGCTTTATCTCTGCAGTTTGGTTTTCCTTTCCCATTTTAATGACATGACCAAGATATATATATTCGTCAACAATATCCAAAGTAATGCCTGTTATTCTCAGTCTATGTTTTCCTCAGTCCTGCTCAATATTTTTGTTTTTCATAGATTCATTCTATTCTAAGTCCGACGTTATTTGCAGCTTCAATTAGTTGTTGTAGCATGTTCTTAAGTTCCTGGATATCTAAAGTAATAAGCACTGTCATCCGCAATGCGTAAATGGTTTAAAATGGGACCATCCAGGTTTGCGCCTTTATTTTCCCACGGTAGCTTTTTAAAAACGTCTTTCAAGGTCAACGTAAAAAGTTTTAGGGATATAGGATCACCCTGGCGACCTCCCCTGTTAACTGGAATTTTTTCGGTTCTCAGGTGTTCCATAATTTTATCACGGAGAGTAACGCTTCTGTATATATTCTTAAGAAGGGTAGAATATCTTGAGTCAATCCTTGCCATATCCATCGGACGCAGGACCATCCATGTTACGAAGCAGTCAAATGCCTTATCAAAGTATATAAAGGCGAAATGAATTGGAATATTATACTCCGTTGTCTTCTCTATTAACTTTTGAATGGTTTGCAAGTGATCCACAATGCTGTATCCCTTTCGAAATCCTGCCTGCTCCACTGGTTGATAGACATCTCCTTGTCAGTCGGTTCGTAAGGATCCATGTTGGTAGTATAAAGGTGGGACAGAAGGCTGATGGGTCGATAATTTTCAATGTCCGTGATGTCGCCCTTTTTAAACCAGAACAACCTCCGCATTGCGCCATGTTTCAGGGATGTTGCCTTCAGATAAACATTTATTAAACAACACCTGTAGAAAGAAGTCTCCGCCGATTGTTAGCATTTCACAGGTTACTGTGTCTACAGCAGGCGATTTACGGTTCTTCTTTGTACAAGTGCCAACCTTATTTCCTCTTTGGTTATATCAGGAATTTCATCTGAACCTACATTGCAAATGGTAACTTTCTGAACATTAGGATCTCCTCTTATTGCAGAGAATGTAATTAATCTCGTGTTTTTACCGTTCTAGTTGGATTTTTCCTTCCAGTTTGTATGGGTTTTCTTTCTCCTTTGTATGGGTTTCTTAAAAAATGTGTTTAAACAGTATACGTTTTCCGCTACCATGTAATTAAAAATATGTCACTGCGTTCATTGCGCCTTCCCAAAACTGAATTTTCTTCAGCCAGAGATTCTGTGCCAGAAGCACTTCTCATCTGGGGTATTATCGTATTTTCATTCGATCAAACGAAGCTAGTCCCGCATAAATCCTGATTTCTTTGAGAGCAACATTGATTTCTATCGATCAACAGTTATTTATGAATGAATTGGATAAAAGTACTTACAAAGTAGGACCGATCAATATATTTACAAACATTAGAATTCATCGGAGGACACACTCGTCAGTTTGCCTGCCATAGGCGTATTTAATATTAATATTAATGGGGTTACTGTAAGCATAAAAGGTTCTATGATGTTCTTCTTTGATGTTCTAGCCTCCATATATACTCGCAATTTTGAACTTCTTAAAAAAAACTAAACTCTCCCAGAAGGAGTTAGAGGAAACAATAAGGCATTTTTGTCTTTGGCAAGTAATAAAGCAAATCTTGTTTATCTTACAGCGCAGCTAATCTACGCTTAAAATCTAATGAATGGTTTATCCTATGTACAATCACGCCACATCACGCCTTACCACGAAAGAATACAGCAAAGTCCATACAAAGCTAGAATAAGCTCTAAACCTATACGAGACATTGTATCATCTCTGTCTGATGAACGTAATGCGAATTTTGATAGCGACAAACGACTGGAAAACATGTAAATATCTTAAGGAAAATTAAAACAATAAGTAACTTTTTCTGTTGATCAAAAAGGAGATACCATACTGTAAAGGATCCCGAAGAAAGTCAATAATAGTATCAAAGGGTATCCCATAAGCAGATACCATTTGATGAATTTCATGAATGTGTTCCGGGCGCCCTCTATACGACATCTTATTTCCAGGTCAGATGTCCATTCTTCAGTGAGCCATACTCCAAGGTATTCAAATTTGTTCATCCGCTCAATTGATGATGCGTCCGATGTTAGTCCCACGTTTCTTAACATGACAAAAAAAATTTTAAATAATTATGTTTTTGTAATTTGTGGATAACACTGATGTTTTATTTTAGGAATGATTCTTGCGTAAAGCTCATATTTTGGTAAAGTTGTCGCCTTTATCCACACTGGTTTTGATTAAACATGAGCTCTTTCCCGTTATTTGTGTGTCCTTCTTCAGCTTCTCTAACTAAAGCGATTTGATCAAAATCGGAATGTCAGTACCATTTTAATTATGTTCTTATGGGACACTCTGTATATTAGGAATACAAGTTCGCGAATTTTATAAATTCGCAACAAAATTTTATTCATCGATTTTTATTTGCGTTGGGAATAACGATTCTACTATTTCTATTATTTTCCTTATTTTTAAGCCTTTAGATACTATTCAATACGGATCATCTTACTTATTTTCACACGTTGGTTAATAATATTTGCTAAAACTCAGTGCCATTTGCATGTTTAAATTATGAATAAATCAAATTTATTTTTGTATACTAAACAATCAGGAAAGCGTAAATTTAAAAAAGCACAAAACATACGCGAATGGTCATTTGTGCTGACTTCAAAGATTTCTCATTATTTAATAATCGCAATGAAGGAAATGCCGAGTAACCGGGCAAAACTGAAAATGAATTAAACCTTTCTACTTTTCCTGGCGTGCAAGTCGCTTGAAGTGCTTAATTCGAGTTGTTCTCGGCCCGTATGAACTACGACATTTAATCTAAACTCACTGAAATCCAGAATTGAAAGTAGTTCGAATACAATACTTTTTTCAGTCATGGCTTGAGCGTGAAGAAAAGTAATTATGTGTCGAACACCTACTTAAACTTTCAGCGCTAATCACTGTTAGTTAGGTGTTTCCCATTATAAACATAAAAATCGACAGGAATTTTTCTCGTAACGAACTAAAACGATTTTAATTAATTTATAATCTCCTGAAGAGACGCTCCTCGTTCGATATTCATTATCGTTATTGGACAACTAAGGTTCTTAAATTTACGCTGCTAAACTAAACACACAATCTTAATCCGTCAGTATTAGCATATTGCCAATTATAATTGCTAACTAAGACCGTCTACTAGGGTAGTTCAGTAGAAGCTTAGAATATGCAATAAGGCATAAAAGAAGACGTTTACTCGGTTAACTTAATGTCCTTGAACGTATTCTGGGCATAACTTTTCTGATTAAGTTTGCATATATGGAATTTGCTAAACTGGAGTAACGAACTCTTTCAAAAACAAATAAAATTCAAGTTTCAGGTAACTAATGTGAAAGCTAGCCAATTACTCGTATTTAGCCTAATTGTGGGGTTTATTTAAGAGGAATATTGGGTATGGGAGACTTTGTTCCAAATTATTTATTATTTTCATTACACTTATGGACTGGAGTATCCGCAAACAAAGAAGCTAACAAAAATGATTTAATAAGCTTGCAATGAAACAAGGAAAACTGTTTATGCTTTTGCTAGTCTAAGAGTTTTGGAAAAAAACTCCACCTCACAGACGATAGTAACGAAATTGGATCATTTTCGTTCACTGTAAATATCTGCAATACCTTTGCTCATGAACCATGAATACTGACGAAGAACCGTTGCAAATATAAAATTTTATAGAACTTTTCCATGTGAAAGGCGAAACGTACAAGCCGAATTTTTCAGGCTTCAGGCAAACAATATTTTTATTCTCTATATATCCATCGGGTTACAACGTTCTCCGTTTTCCGATATTCAATCTCCAACCGTCTCGGTTTCTCCAGGTCTCTTCCTCCAGTCCTCTTCTCTGAATATATCCGTCTATACCATCTCTCCAGCTTTTCCGTGGTCTTCTTCTTCTTCCCTGCGGTGTCTAGTGTGGTACTTTCTTCGGGAATCGGTCATGGCCCATTCTCTGCACATGTCCGTACCATATGCGCTGTCCAGTCTTTATATCATCTACAATATCGTGCTTTACTTCCATATTATTTCCTTTATCCTTTCATTTCTGATCTTTTTCTATATAGACGTTCCTATCGCTCTTCTCCAGTAGTCCATCTTTGTAGCTTTTAGGGCTTTCTCTGCTCTATCCTTTATAGCCCACACTGCACTACTATATGTTACTATACTTTCAATTATTGCATTGTATATTCTGTGTTTGTTTTCCTTTGTAACATGTTTATCCCATAGTATGCCGTTTAACATGGACACAACCTTCCTGCCTTGAAAATTTCTTTCGGCTATTGCTTCGTCCAGACTTCCTTCTTTCGATATTTTTACGCCCAGGTCTGTTTGTCGGAGACAGGCAGATCTTGTTGTTCTCCTCCTATACACATGTATTCTGTTTTCTGCATGTTAACCTCTAGACCCCACCTATCATATTCCTTAATTAGTTTGCGTGCCATATTTTCAAGGTCATCAATGTCCTGAGCAATCACCACTTGATCATCCGCAAATGCCAAAGTGTAGTTTGTTGATGTACCATCCACTGCTATACCCATTGCTTCGCATTTTCTGTTCCATCTTGTCAGGGCGTTTTCTAGATAGACCTTGCATAGTGTTGGCGATATATACCACCCTTGTCTGAGTCCCTTGCTTACTGTGTACCCGGTTGTTAAGCTATTTCCTATTTTTATTTGCGTTCTTGCTTCATTATACAGGGATTTGATTGTTTTAATTCTTCAGCTATATTATTATATTATGTTGGTATGTCGTAACGCTTCGCATAATTTTACTAGAGGGATGCTGTCATAGGCTTTTCCAAGGTCCACAAATAGCAGGGCAAGACAAATTTTCAAGGTCCACATCTTGTCAATGCGCTTTCTAGATAGACCTTGAATAGTGTTGACGATATACAGCTCCCTTGTGTGAGTCCCTTTGCTTCTGTGAACCCGATTGTTAAGTTATTTCCTATTTTTATTTGCGTTCTTGCATCATTATACAGATATTTTATTGCTTTTATTATTTCAGCATTTAGTTGATATATTGCAAAGCTTCCCATAATTTTACTAGGGGGATGCTGTCACAGGATTTTTTAAGGTCCACAAATAGCAAATGCACTTCCTGGTTATATGCGATTTTCTTTGCCACAATTTTAGTCAACGTAAATAGGTGTTCAATGGTGGATCTTCCTGCTCTGAATCCGGCTTGCTCTTCTGCCTCTATTGATGCTGATTCCATGATTCCCGTCTCATGTTCTTTAGAATTCGACAACTTTCTGTGCCTTTTATTCCTCCTCTAATGAGTCTAGAGCATGTTCTCTCCCATGTTTCGTTTTTTTGTAGATCTCATTTTTCGTACCCTTGCTTGTACCTGTTTATATGCAAGTTTATCGTTTATGTTTTTGGAGCTTAACATGGTGTTGTATAGTTTTCGTTTGTTCTCTATTTCAGATTCTAACTCCTCATCCCACCAGTGTGATTTTTGACCTTTCCCTTCTCTTTCCTGGCAACCTAGTACCTCTCTCGCTGCTGCTATTATGCATGATTTTATGTATTCCTACTCTTCCTCTATACTTTCGAATGATGTTTTTTGCAGTTTATTGTTTAGTCTGGCTTTGTACAGTTCTTTCGTACTTTCCTGTTCCAAACTAATAATGTTGTCTCTTTCCTCCGCCACTTTTTGTGCACTTAGTAGGTGATGGTCACTACCACATGAGGCACCTCGTCTAACTTTTACGTCGCTGACCTTTAGCTCACTTTTTTATTGTGTGATTAAATAGTCAACAACAGTTTTTAGATTTCTTGTTTCCTGTCTCCATGTGAACTTATGGACGTCTCTGTGCTGGAAGTATCCGTTTAGAACTTTTAGCTGATTTTCTTTGCATGTTTGTATCAATCTCCTTCCATTATCATTTATCACGTCCACTCCAAAACTTCTTATAACATTATTTTTATCCTTTCTTACCACTCTCCCACTAAAGTCTCCTAAAACGATTATTTCTCTAGACGTATCAATCGGTTTTATTTCTTCATTTAGTTGTTCAAAAAACTCGTCTTTACTTGCCATTGGGTAGTCTACATTCACTGCATACACTCCCATTATGGTTATTCTATATCCATGTATTGTTAGGTCCATTCTTATAAGCCGCTCGTGTATTGGTTCCTCGAGTATCCTGGGTATGAGACAATTGACACCCCTTGCTTGGTTCGATCTTTCTTAGGTACGCTACATTAGAAATGATCATACATTCCCCAGCTTTCGGACCCTTCTCCCTTCTTCTTTGTCTCCGTCAGAACTGCAATATCAACCTTCAGATGTTTCAGCTCACTTGCCAAATCATTCACCTTCCTTAAAAGACCCTGTACATTCCACGTACCAACAATCGTTGTCCTTTTCCTTTGCTTGATTCGTCTTTTTGAGTTTTCTGTCCTTTTCCGAGGCTCTTGATTAGGTTTTTTATTATTTTGATTTTTTTTGTAAGTACCGGGGAGTTAGCCCGATGACTCAACCCCCAACCTGGAAGACCACTCCAGTTTTCATGGTGGGTATTTTATTTCCCCACTACCCTTCGAATGTGCTGGATTGCATACTCGACGAGCTTCCCCCAAATCCCAATGGGGACGCACCCGATGGAGGTAACTGGCAAATCCACACGGGTATTATTATTCTTTGCAAATTTTAAAGACAAAAATCAGCAGCGTTTTTATGTGCCCTAGAGTGGCTTTAGATCGAAAAGGTTTGCTCAAAAAAACAAGAAAGTTTGGACGCTGTCAACTCTTTATGAAGGCAAAATGCCAGCAACTTGAAAATATTTGCACATTTTTGTCTTTTGACATAAATACAGTGATGATAAAACACAAAAATTACATGCTCTTAATCATGGGACGCTTCATATCAGTCAGGCTGTAGATGCCGATATAAAATACACTTTCCAAACAAGAATTCGAACCAAATTTGGGCACTGCTTGGAAGCCTTCTAAATAAATGTTTGTAATCTAATCTTCTCAGCTGTTAAAAGTTTCGGCTAATAAACCAAGAAATTACTCACTACCCAAACTTTCAAAGGGTAAAACGTTTAAAAAATATTTGAAGGCAAAAAAATTGGCGTAGTTACAATGCGGTTTCAAAAGAACTTGTTTTTAAAAAAAATCTTTATTGGAGAGATTACAGGATGAGAATGGCGTTAGTCTACATTTTTGATAAGAAGGAAAACAATACGATTTCACAATAGAATACAGATGCTGAATTGCGTCTTTGCTAAAATGCACATCTATATGAGACGGCGAATATAACTCCTTCACCATTGGCTTAAGGCATACCCTAAATGGGTGTGGTTTTACAAATTCTTATCATTAAAGAATTATGTCATTATTTTCTACTTCATTTTTCTTTGAAATAAATTTACTTTTCATAACTTTATATACTAACCAAAAGCAGATTATCTGGTTCAATTCATTTTTCTAAAACAGTTATTTGTTATAGGAACGGGATCAGGAACATTGTATGGTTATCATATCGTATTGCATCTGATTGGTTTAGGTTGCCTGTGATACATTTTATGAAGGAACCTGAGGGTCAATTATTCCACGCTTCCAGTTCTTTTTGATACCTTGGTTCTTCCATGATTGTAATTAAATAGTCGGTTTGCAATCTTAATGAATTAAATTGTGATGAGTGAAGTTAAGACATGTAAGTATTTGGATCAAGGACCAATGATTTGATGTTAAGCTGGTTATTCCGAGTTTGTAGGGTTGGAGTCCTGGATAATCATTCTGGTTGTGGATTTTTATTCCGAGGCTGAGATGCTGATGATTTTGAACCATCTGCAACAACGTTTTTGATTTTAGTCTCGTTAATATGAGTCACTTCTGTTTTTGTTAATTCTTTGGTTTTTTATTTCAATTTTACCGTTTTCTAATATTTTTGTTAGAAGAAAAGGGCCTAAATCCAAACACTGCATTTTTCCTACGCTTTTGTCAGGCTTTTTGTAAACATGTCCGATGACTAGTTGTTGTAATTTTTTCTTTGCATTGATATTATTGATAATTTTTTCTTTTTATTTTAGTTTTATCATGGACTTTATTATACAATGTGTTTGCATGTAATTTATGAGTACACATGTAATCAGAGTAAGGTTGTACTGGTAATGGTAATATAGTATCTCTGGACTCTGTATGGCCTAATATTAATTCATCGATATCAAAGTTGATATCTCCTGGGTTCTTTTGAACAGAGTTAGTTTCTAAAGCATTTAGTGCGATTCTTGATAATGCGTCTGCGTTGGTGCTTTGTTTGCCACTTTTACATATGATTTCGTAATCATATATTCGAAACATAGCATTCAATTTAAACATCTTACCGAGCTTTCGGCGGTTTATTACCGCCTTCTTCAGGGCTAGAAGAATTATTACATAAATCCAATTAACATGAGTCAATGTAAACGATTTTGATTTTGACGATATTTTGAGGACTTCTGGGCATCGATAAGTTTTTGTGAAGATTGGGGATTCGTCTGTTATTTTTATTTTATTTTTTATCTGGTAACGTTCACCAACGTTAAAGGTGTACCCTCGACATAAAATATATCGTTTCGTATATTTTCCTGACTGTACTTTAATTCATTCCAATGTATTCCTGGGTTTCAGTCAATTTTATTGTTTATTATTTAAAATGTTACAAATACGTTTCGGTGTCTTTATCCACCATCATCAGTTTGTGTATATAGTTGCTTCCAACTTCACATTTGACTGGTCCAGTTTGTCCAGTTGAACAGTCCGATTAACCAGTTTGTCCAGTTGAACAGTCCGATTAACCAGTCAAATGTGAAGTTGGAACCAACTATATACACAAACTGATGATGGTGGATAAAGACACCGAAACGTATTTGTAACATTTTAAATAATAAACAATAAAATTGACTGAAACCCAGGAATACATTGGAATGAATAAAATATATCTCTGTATTGATAGCAAAGATTGCCAATTGTTCGATATTCTTCTTTATTGCAGTGTTTTAGCCGTAGATTCTTGAGATTGTCTTTTTGTCTTTTGTCAAGATTTTGATATTCAAATTCAATTTTTTTTTCTGTGGTTGATCAATAAAGTTAACTTCATGTTCATTGATAAGTTCAACATTTAGTGGTTCTGTTATTGTTATTAAAATTGGGTCATCTCGCGTGTTTCTAATGATTGTATTCGCGTACGAATTTGTTATTTTAACAAGACATTAGGGTATTTCGGCATCGTGAAAGTCGATATAGTTTAATATACCTATTCCATTTAACTTGTTGACAGGTATTTTTAGGTTTTGGAAATCACTAGGTTGCATTAAAATTTTATTTGGTTGAAACTTACTTTTACTTTTTCGAGTCCGAAATCATTCCATTCAAAGTTTTTCTGCCCAGTACCGGGCTACGTCTATGGCATTTTCATTTGCAATCTAGCAGATGGCCCATGTTTTGTATCTCCCCACATTCACAGAGGCACTGTTGGTCTTCCTCAGTTTCCACTTTAGTTTGTTTGTTTTTACGGATGCCACGCCGGTTCGTATTCTGTTTAGCGTTCTCCATGTCTTCTAGTCCAAATTTGACCCTGCACAGGGGCTTTTGTTGATAGGGAAGTTGTCGGGCGGTTCCACGGTGGCGCACTGAAGAAATTGAGCCTTTTCCGTTGTTGTTCTTGGCCATAAAGGACATGGCAGTCGTCGAAGGTTTGCTTAAATTTTTCTACGTGCTCTATACCCATTCTTCTTTCGCTTGGTTCTGCGAAGCCCGCTGCTTTGTACAATTGATTGATTGGTGTTGGTTTCATGCAGCCAGTAATAATCCTACAGGTTTGGTTTAAGGCGGTATCGACCTGTTTTGCATGGCTTGATCTGCACCAGACTGGGCAGGCATATTCTGCAGTTGAAAAACAGAGGGCTTGCGCGGATGTTCTCAAGACTTGAGGTTTTGCACCCCATTTGCTTCCGATTAGTTTTTATACAAGGCTATTTCTAGCAACTACTTTTTGTCTGGTTTTGTGGCAGTGCTGTTTGTAGGTTAGTGTTCTATACAAGATTGCACCCAGATACTTTGGTGTTTCAGCGTATTCTAGTTCTTTGCCCTCCCAGGACCCGTTTAGTTTGTTGTGAGCCTTGTGGGTATTTAAATAGAAAGCACTTACTTGAGTTTTTGAAGGGTTCGGTTTTAGCGAGTTTTTTCGATAGTACTTGGCCATAGCCTCCATTGCGTTCTCCAGCCTTACCTCTGTCTCCCCGAATGTTTGACCTTGAACTGTGACAACTAGGTCGTCAGCGTACACGTAGTGTTTGGCGTTTTCTATTATGGGCTGGTCATTGGTGTATATATTAAATAGAGTGGGGGCCAGAACACTTCCTTGTGGGAGACCGTTTGTTTGGGTTCTCCAGCGGCTTTTTTTATTTTGAAGTTCCACATAGAACCTTCTGTTTTGGAGTATTGATTGAACTGCTTTCGTTAGTTTGTAGTCTTTTGTCGTTTTGTAGACTTTGATAAGCAGGGTTTTATGGTTTATTGTATCGTCGGCGGCTGTGAGATCGATGAACATAGCTCCTGTTATTTTGGAATCCCTCCTCTATGTGTTCTGTGATATTCAGTACCTGACCAGTGCATGATTTTCCAGGTCGGAAGCCTGCCTGTTGGGTTATTAACAGAGGGTCTATGTGTTTTTTACTTCTCTGGAGGATTAGCCGTTCGTAGAGTTTAAAGAGATGGCATAGCAGTGATATTGGCCGGTAGCTATTTGGTAGGTCGGGATTCTTCCCAGGTTTGAGTATCGCAATTACCTTTGCTCTTCGCCACATTTTGGGTATTGTGTATGATTTTAAGCAGTTGTTAAGAAGGGCCAGTAGCCAGGTTTTAGTTTGTCTTCCAAAATGTTTGATCTGTTTCGTAAAGATACCGTCTACCCCTGGAGACTTTCCGTTTTTTATAGTGGTTATTGCTTGGTAAAGTTCTTGTATAGTAAAACCTTCGCCCAGCAGGTTAGTTTCGTTGCCAGCGTCTCTGATTAGGTTCTCTTTGCTTACTTTTTGTTGTGTTTTCCAATTTAGTAGTAACTGTTGGGCTACTTGGTTTGGTGTAACATAATTGTATTTGGTTGAATGTCTGATTGTTTTGGTTTTTCATAATCAGTACCCTGATTGTATTTATGTTGTAAACACAAGGGTCAGATTGTTGTATTTGTTTCTAGAGTTAATTCGTGCAAATTGATTTTTGCCCTATTTTCAGTAAAGAGTATATTCCTAGTAAACCATCAAATCTATCAGAAAACTTGTTAAGATAGAACTTATGATGTTAGTTTGTTTGGAAATAAGGGAATATCGGAATATCAATCAACTTCATTATGTATGGAAGTTGCATGTGCAGTTTTTAGTGAGAAATATTCATTAAAAATTAATTCTGGGTATTGATAATGTGCTAGTTCGGGTTTAATAAAGCCTTTACCGTACTACTTACAGGTAGTGTGGCCATTAAAAAGGTTGCTTTTAATTCTGGAATGTAAAAAACAGGTAAATCTGAATGATTGTAGTTATTCAGATATATTAAGTTATCGGGGTTTGTTTCTGCGTACATTGAAATTTCTGGTTTTGAAAATACTCAGTATTTTCGGACATACATATATTATGGGTTTCAGAGTAATTATTTTCTTCGTAATTAACTTGATTTTGCATGTTTGGATCTGGTAAATTGTTCGAATCAAAGTAGTTGAAATCTGTATCATACTCGGCTTCATAGAAATCATTATTTTGCAAGTTGTCAGTGAAAGTGGTGGATTCAAGAGAATTTACAGCTTGGCTGAATAATGCTTCAGAAATCCAATTTCTCTGAGGTGGTTGTCTGGGCACAATGACTTTGGTTTGATTGGGTTGGATAATGCAATTTTACATTGGAGCTGCGTGTATACATTGGTTCAGGGGTGTTTCTGAAATTATTTTTAAATTTATTGATAATTAAATTTATTGACATTTAAGCTATTGACAAGCTAAATAGCTTGTCAAATGTGAAGGTGGAAACAGCCATACAAACAAACTGATGATGGTGGAGAAAGACACCGAAACGTATTTGTAAAATGTTTTAACTAATAAATAATAATATTGACTGGAACCCAGTAATTTCTTTTGGATTAAATTGAAATACAGTCAGGAAAATATACACAATTATTTTTAAACAGTAGTAGTAAACATCTTTATTTCTAAAAAAAAGGCTATCGACCTATCGGTCTTTCTGCCTTTGTTTAATACATGTAGTCCTAATCTGAATAAAAAATAAATATGAAAATTCTCTTATTCTAGGTCAACAATCTTATTAAATAAACTTTCCAATTCCAATGACAAGAAAAAATTATTTTATTGTCCAGTAGTCAGTTGCGTTTGCAAGTGTTCGAGTAGCGTTGATGTAGGGAAACGGAAGCGGGATTGTCTGGTTGGTCTTGTAAGACAAGGGGTATTCAGTATGGTCCAGTTGTAGGGGTTGTTTGTCCATTTTGTCTGTAGATGTATGCGTCTTTCCGAAATCTTTGTCATGTTTGTGCGTTCGTATAGTAGTTGGGGTTGTGTATTTCGTTTTGGGGGTGTCTTATTCGTGTTATTAGTCTTAGTGCAATTTGTTCTGTTGTTTGTATATAACGTTTTGTCCTTTCTGTTCCGTTTGTCATGAGTATATGTCCATAATCTAGCAAGGGTCTACAAATAGCTTTATATATTTTGGTGGCGGTGTTTGTGCTAATTCCTCTGTCTTTGTAAGTTAGTGATCGGAAGTGTTTTGTTCTCTTTATTGTTTCTGCCCTGATGTTTCGTATGTGTTTAGTGAATTTAAGTTTGTGGTCAATCGTGATTGCAAGGTATTTTACGACGTTTTTTGGTTGTGTCGTTTGGCCGTCTGCAGTTATTGTAGGGGAGTCAGCGTTGAGTCTGTGGTTTGTGAGCAGAAGTTGGTTTTTAGACGCGTTTGGTGTTAGTCTCCATTTATAAAACCTTGTCATTGTGTTGTTTGTTAGTGTTTGGAGTCTTTGAGCTGCTCTCTCAGTAGTTTTGTCATGTACAATAAGTGCCGTGTCGTCTGCGTATTGTAATATGTATGACGATCTGATTTGATTTTTGTCTGGTAAGTTGTAATTGTATATGTCATGGCAGTATATATTGTAGAGAAACGGTGAGAGCGGGGATCCTTGAGGGAGCCCTTGTTCAGGGCAAAAAAGAAAATGACAGTGTTTTGTCAATTCGTACTTGTAGTTGTCTGTTTTCTAGTAAGTTCTTTATGGTGTGTAGTAGATATGTTGGTATGTGTAGTTTGTATAGTTTGTATAGTAAGCCTCTATGCCAGACACTATCAAAAGCCTTGTTAATGTCCATAAACAGGCAAGCTGTCTATCTGTCAGTTAGGTGGGTAGTTTGTATATTGTTGTCCAAAATAAAGAGCGGATGAACAGTCGAGTGATGTTGTTTGAAACCAAATTGGTAGGTAGGTATATATTTTCCAATCACTTTTTCAAGCCGCTGCTTTATTATGTATTCGAAAATTTTGCTTAGTACTGGAAGTAGTGTAATTGGTCTGAAGTTGCTCGGTTGTGTATTGTCGAGTCCATTTTTGGGTATAGGGATTATTAAGCCGTTCTTCCATGTTTCTGGGATTCTGCCATTTGTGATGCAGTTGTTCAATTCAGTTAGGATCAGTTTGTGTGTTTCTTGAGTTAGGCTATTTTTAAACATTGGACTTGTATTCCTGATGAAGTTTGTTGAATTAGGACTGTTAAACTTATTGAATACAGGCCTTCATATTGTTTGATTGCATGAAAGGTCTGGGTGGATGTTGATTCATGTTGCGGAAAACGTTATTTGAATTCATGAGGTCTTTGAGGATATTGATTTATTAGATTAATAATCCATTATTTGAAGATAAGAATGGTCGAGAGGGATTTCGAAAGTTAGATTTGAAATTTGGCCAAAAGTTCTTTCTTGAATGGTGTCCTGGCATGAATTTACGAACGTTGAAAATATTTGGTTTGTTACTTTATGAGATTTGTGGTTTATCAACTCCATTAACACGGTTTTTATAGTTGATAAAATTCTCTTCTTCGAGGACAAAACTCATGGCTTGTTCATGAATATTCTTCATTCTAGAAATAGATGTTGTGTGTTCCATCGCAAACTTGGACTTGGAATTGCAAACTTGGACATGTGGAGAAGTCGGCAGTGGCGGAACATGCCCTCAGCGATGGAACACACAACATCTATTTCGGAGAGGCACAGGTCCTGGCCACGACAACAGGGTATCGCCCCTGACTAATACGAGAAGCCATTGAAATCTACAAACACGACGACAATTTCAACAGAAAAGAAGAGACAATGGCGCTGCACAGGATATGGTTTGCAGCACTCACCAACGCAAAAACAGCAAGCAAAAGCAACAGCTCAGGACAGGAGAGAGAATCCTGTACATCGGAGGATAGCAACAGCCAACAGAATGCGCAAGCTCCGATGACACAGGCCACGTCATCACAAACCACGTTATCGCCACCGGTGCATAAATACGGACTGCGCCCGAGGAATCGCATCAGAACAGTGTAAGCGTTCAAGCAAACCACTTCTGAAGATGCAAGCCACACGTGCGTGCGAAACGTCAAGAAGAAATTCTACAGAACGACGGCCTAAAAACCCGAAAAACCCACTTGTTTCAAGGAATGGCCTCGAAAGTCTATCTCTTTTGATATATTATTTATTATTTTATTTCATTAATAAAACGTTTCGGTATCTTTCTTCACTCTCATCAGTTTGTATGTGTAGTTGTTGCTACTTTCCGTTTTGGCATGAAATTTTCTTCCAATTTATGTTTGATCTGTCTGGTTATTACCTAGGTCTCGCAACCAAATGTGTCAACAGGCAGTAGACACTCGTTATGCACTTTTGTTTTTAGAGTCATTGGGATTTTCCTGCTGAAGATGGACTTTATTTTGCCGTAGGCCGCCCATCCCAGTCTAAATCCGATATCAATCTCCATTTCTTGGTTTTGTTTGCCCTGTGTTATAGCGTGGGAAAGGTATATGCTTGTTTCTGCCCTTTTTATTGTGCTGTCATGAATCGGTATTGTTTCGTCTGCGTCTGGTGTATTTGTAATAAACTGGGTTCTTTGTGTAGTTCATGTGTAATCCTACTTTTGCAGCCTCATCTTGTGGTTCTTCCAACATATCAATCCATTCCTGTTTATCCCTTACAAATAGTGCAATATCGTCGGCAAATCTGAGATTGTGCAAGCGTTCTCCACGTATGTTTAAACTTTTTTCCCATTTTAGCTTTTTAAAAATATCCTCGAGCACTAAAGTGAATAGTTTTGGAGATATTACGTCCCCTTGCCGAACTCCACTTTTGGCGTTTATTTTGTTAGATGATTCATGAAGTCCTATAGATGTTTTCAATAAGGTTTATATAACGTTGATCCACTCTAGCATTTCTGAATGATTTTATTATTGCCCCGATATCCACTGTGTCGAAGGCTTTTCGGAAATCGACAAAAGCCATCCATAGGCTTATGTTATATTCTGTAGCTTGTTACGTGCAAATATTTTGCCGTAAACCTGTTAATTTGTTTTCGACCTCGGCATGCGTGTGCAAGTTATTTGCCAAGCATATCTGTTTTGGTTTTTTCATCATAGAGTTAAATTTTGGCTGTAAAATCCGAATCTAGCAAATTTGGCGATTCTCATCGCAGTTTCGATTCTTATCGCAGGTGAAAAAAATGTTTGGTAGATTGCGGGACCACGTGTCCGTTAGGGCCAATGAAATTGGTGATTTTTGATTCCTGCTCCAACGGAAGGTTGGGGGGAGGAAAAACTTCTACTGGTGTGACGGTAGATTTTTGGTGGTTGAAGAATTAATTAGGCCGTGCCGGTCAGATCGGCAGGTCGATTTTTGAGTTTGTTCCGCACGGTCGGGCTTTGAGATTTTCATTGTGTTCAGCGTTACCGCATGGTCGGTTTTTGAAGGGTTTTGGAATCGAGAAGTTTATTGATGATGGTATTGATGGTTTGCAAGAGGCCTTGATTGATGGTTTGCAAGAGGTTTGCAAGAGTCGGCGATTTGAAGTTTTGGGGACCCAAGAGCCGGATGGACGAATCCATGATGGCCGTTATGACCACGTGGAATTGACGTGGAGGCTGGTTCTGGTGTTTTCCATTTTGGTGGAAGTTGTATGCTACTTGGAAGCATGCTGGCGCCCAACTTTTGGTGAAGACTTTGTTTTTTATCAGTTTTTTTTTATGACAGTTTTTTTTATGATAGGAACTAATAATGTTTTATAGTTAATTGCTTGTGCTGAAACATTCAAGTTCGACTGATTTCAGTTCATTTTGTTTCTTTTTACTTTAATTGCGATTCACAGTCGGACCTGAGTGATTTCCTTATTTATTTGGTACCCCTTTACTGTGGATTTTTTTATTTTTATTTATGATCACGACCGATCCCCATTGGAAGACCTGCGAGGCCACTGACTGAAGTGATCACTCCAGCAGGTCCCCCTCAGGGTCCTTCCCCTTCACCATCCAGGCTTGATTGAAGTTAAGGTATCCATAGATTAAGGGTGCTACCAAGAATATCCGAGTGATACACTCTAAGTAAATTTATATGTTTTTTTTTACCTTTATTACTCTCAGTAAAATTGTTAACTTGTTTAAATACATTAGTTGTGCAGTTGAATTTGAGTGTGCATAATTTTGTATTGTCCATTGAGCGTTCCAAAAATTGTTCACTAGCCGCAAAGTACTAGCTCTTGCTCTAACTCACGCCCGAGATAAAATAGTTGGAAGTAAAATTCATAACAAGCTTTGTCGATCATCTGCCCTACTGTGTGGATGTTCTGTTGTACTATAGTGGCTTCGGAACCCAGCCTGTTCCTTTGGTTGGTCAGCTTCGAGTTTTCGCT
This sequence comes from Dendroctonus valens, assembly GCA_024550625.1. Taxonomy (NCBI): domain Eukaryota; kingdom Metazoa; phylum Arthropoda; class Insecta; order Coleoptera; family Curculionidae; genus Dendroctonus; species Dendroctonus valens. The sequence goes on along the minus strand of JAJTJO010000284.1, from coordinate 716,130 downwards.
CTAATCTGTTTGTGATTAATCTGGTGAATAATTTATATATCTGTGATAGTAGGCTTATCGGCCGGTAGTTTTCGAGATCAGTCGGGTCTCCTTTCTTGTAGATCAGAACAACCACAGCATTGTCCCAATTTTTGGGTATTTGTTCTTCTGTTAGGCACTCATTCAATATTTCCACCAGTTCTTTTCTCGTCTTGATATCACTTTCCTTAAGCATTTCAGGCAGAATGTTGTCTTCTCCTGCCGCTTTGCCCTTTTGCATCTGGGATAGGGATTTCTCCAGTTCTTCCATATCTATCTCGAGCATTTCTTCTGAGTTGACATTTTCTATTCGAATTTTGTCGTCTCTTGTGGTTGTGATTGTTATTTTGGATTCGTACAGATCTCCATAGAAAGATTCCACAACTTTTAGTATCTGTTTTCTGTCTTCTACTATGTTGGTTTTCGCATCTTTCATTTTTCTTATGTCTTTCTTATGTGTGTTACGTCTTTTACATATATTTAGTCCCTTGGTTTTCCGCGTATTTGCAAATATATCGTACTAATTTTCAGGAGATTATAAAACATATTTTACATATCTATTTTCATGAAAAATTCTCCAAAAACACACTCAAGTTTATAATGCTGAAACAAGTCGATTTAAGCTGGTGCTCTTACCATACGGAAATGAACTTGTGACTTTTAAGCAAATTAACCATACAGCAGTAAGCATTTAATGCCAATTGTGGGAAGTTGTATTCTTAAAGTTAGAACTAATTCGCTGCAAGTATGTCAAAGCAACTTTGCCCAGCCAAAGTTCTAGTTGATAAGCTGATTACAAGGCGGGGCAATTGAATTGCGGGCATTACTTGCTTTAGCTATTGTAGTTTCAACTGTACGCCGAATAAGGGCCAAAACCCATTTTATACATGACTAGTGTCTTCCAGAATAAATGTTTAACAGCTGCAGGCTAAAAGTAGAATCGCTTGAACATCACTTTCTTGATGAACTGGACAGTCAAAAATTTAACAGCTATTTACATTAAATAATTTTTTATGATCGCCACCAGAATAACTCTCTCTAAATAAAACTTTTGCATCAACAATAAGTAAGCTTAATGTTGCAATTCTAACGAAGTTTGGAAGAATAATGATATCTGGGGCATTCAGAGACCATTTAATGATGAAAATTAGTTCTCTTTATCAAATTGAATGAACTTTGAGTGTTTAATTTCGCAAACCCAGTTGTTATAATTTCATAACTCAGGATTTTATGATACACGTTTTACATATGCTTTATTAGAAACATTAGCACGAAAAAATGTGTTGAACAATCTCAAAGGTTCACATATTTGCAATCTCTTAAACCAGTTACATAGAAGAACCAAAAATGAAACATTTTTAAAAACATTCTGCTCATCTTCATGCAGTTTTCTCCGTAGAATAAAATTTTCCTGAATCGATTTCACTTAATCTGTAATTTGAAATGTATGACCTCATTGATCCGCTGTTGCTGTCTGAAGGCTGAGCACTTCATTACTAACTTGTAAAATATTCACGACAATATAATTATTTGTAGCAGCTGTGAAAGATGAAGCTTTGGCTGACGATTTCCCTTCGAGAACAATTATCCCCATTAGGGACGTTGAAATTTGATAAGTGAAGGAAATTTTAGATACAAACGTTGTATAGATAGTGAGAGATTCCGGGGGGCCCGTCTAAAGGTAATTTGCTAACGCCGGTTTAAAATATCACTTTACCCTTTAATAAACCGTTCCGAATTTGTTACGGCCCATCAGAACTAAATAGGGCGGAACAAAATTAGCTGACAACGCTCTTGAAAATTTAGCACCTCGAAATTCGAAGCAGAGTAATGACCCAGACGAAGATATTACTTTGGTTAATCAAGAGTTGAACCGACATCGTTTATAAGAAATATATAATTAATTGATAGGAACTTTAAATTTGATATGAGGGCAAACCTAATTCCACTATGAACTGTGTAAATTATAAATTAACAGAGCGTAGTAAGTGTGTATGTTACGGGCAAAACAACAATTGACCATTATTAGCTACCATCAATGGCAAATTTTCAGTTTTCGTAGCGACATTTGATAACATCAGCGTATTTACATTTGGGGTTGTTCAAAGCAGGACTGTTGGTGTTTTCTGGTTAAACATTTTGTCAGTTTTCTAGCGACACATTGTAAAGAGGATCGATAATATTCGAATTTTTCTGGAATGCTAAAGAGAGTAGGCTAAGGAGGACACTAAAAATCATTTAGCTGCATTTTTTAAATCAATGTGTGTGTGTCTTGTCACCTCGTGTTCGTGTTCCTCTAATAAACAGGAGGAGTAAGGAGTTTTAAGGGTTTACTTGTAGAGAACGTAACAAAGTTAGTATATTTTTCAAAGTTAGTATATATTGATAAAATTGGTTGCTTAAAAATACAAGATCGAAACGTTTGGGTGGATTCTTTTAAGCATACGATCGATACCTTCAAAATCTACGCCTTTTCTGTATCCACAATCGAATATATGTCTCTATCTGTCTGTGTGTTCATAATTAAATCATTATCATTAAATCATTATCACAATCAGTTACAAGCCATCGCTTTTGAAAAGAATTAAACTTGACTTAATACCGACAATTTGGCGATTTAGCGTTTTTCCCATATATTAAAAATCGGTATCGGGTTTTGGTTTTTCACTAGATCTCACAAAAAAATACAGAGTTCCATTTTCTTTATACGCTGATAGAAGTGGTTGGAATTTTGAATAGATTATCATTCATGAAACTGAATAATGAGCAGTACTCAATAATAGTGAAAAAACAAGATTGAACCAGAAACTGGACCAAGACGAGTTGCAATTAATTCAAATCACACAATCGGAAAATCGACGACAAAGGAAATCATGACATTCATGGGCACAAGCAGAAATGCGAAACCAAAGATGCCACTAAGAACAAATCAATAAATAGCAGAATTGGCAAAAAAATATCAGTTGTAAAGGAAGCCTGATAAAAGGATGGTTGAAAGATGTAGAGGAATTGAAAGGCTAGAACAAAAGTATGATGGCGTTAGTTTACTTAATAGCGAAAAAAAAACAGTCTTAGGTTGGTTAACAGATAATTTATTAAATTTTACAGTTTTTTAAAATTTTTTAAAATTTTTTAAAATTTATTAAACTACATAGCGTTTATTTACTAACTTCTTTGCACTCGGTTAGTTTGGTTTTGCAGACAATTTGATCTAGATCCCAATGGGGAATCGAAATATGTGTTTATGAAATTAAGCAGTGAAGGCTGCTGACTGAATCAGGTCTTTTGTTACGAAAAGTTTGAGAAAATTGAAGCTCCTTGACCGAATTCAATTTTGCTCCGGCTTCTATAGACATAGAGGAAATAATGCATGGAAACCATTTAATATTTTGTTCGCCTTGAACTACTAAAGCGATAGGTAGTTTCTCTACTGGTAAAAAACTAATAAAAATTATTATAATTAATAATTAATTTTTTAAACATGTTGTTTTTTATTATGGAAATTTAACCATTTATATGGCCAACTTTTGCAGATAATAATTCTGGTTACTAAACGGTGTAGCATGATGCCAACATATTGCCTTTAGCATTAATGACCAGATATGCTAATTAGGTAATCAATCGGGGTGTAAAAGCGTCCCATTGTGTCCTCATGCAGGTCAATAATTATTATTTTCGCCCTAAAAGCCCTCGTGCCTCATTACAGTGTCAATGTATTTAGCATTTGCATCCGAATATTTGCCATCAAATTTTTATAATATTGCAAATTAGCATTCTAGAAGATGTAGCTGCAAAACGACAGTAATTAAGGAGGATTTCAAGTAATTAAGGAGGTGTTCCGTATTAAGGAGGTTTCAAGTCGATTCACGCTTGCACCAGTTCACTTTTAGCAGAAACTCTATCGGCATACTAAATATGATTAATGTTTTATTTATTATTAAAATGGCTGTGGAATGGCAAGTGACTAAGTGCAGTTTATTTGGTCCTGCAGAAATAGTCCAAGTTTTGATTAATTTTTTCTGACAATTCGATTTATAATTGGCCACATTTCACTAACTGGGCTTCATTCTGTGAGATTTCTGAACTTTTAAAAGTTTTATCTTCAAACTTTTAAAAATAGAGTCCGACATCTGACGAAAGCTTACTCATACTGTTCCGTATTGTTCATCAAATTTCACCTTCCAGTTTAAAACGTTCGGGAAAAATGTAATTGTAACATTTGAACAATACTGATGATTTCATATTCAGACACTATTCACCAGAATTTATTATTATTCAATTTTCTTCAGAAAATACTAATATTTTGAGTATATTATATATATTTTAATATATTGATTACTGATCCTCTATTTATTTGTTTTATTACCGAAAGTGTGGTTTGAAACTAAGTGTTTCGCCACTTTACTCTAAATGTTTCATTCAAAAGTATTTTCACTGACTTTCGGACTTTGTGGGCTTTTCAGATGTTAAAAGTTCTATCCAGTATACGCCTGTCTTGTTCCTTCCTGTTGCACACAGAGCTGGTTGAACAAAAGATCGAACCAAGTATTATTATGATTTAAATTGTAACTAACTTTTATTTCAAAATTTCCTGGGTTTCAGTCAATTTTATTGTTTATTATTTAAAATGTTACAAATACGTTTCGGTGTCTTTCTCCACCATCATCAGTTTGTCTAAAATATACAGTAGTAGTAGTAAACATCTTTATTTCTAAAAAAAAAAAAAAAGAAGGCTATCGACCTATCGGTCTTTCTGCCCTTGTTTAATACATGCAGTCTTAATCTAAATAAAAAACAAATATGAAAATTCTCTTATTCTAGGTTAACAATACTATTAAGTAAATAAGATTTCAGTGGCAAGAAGAAATTATTTTATTGTCCACTAGTCCGTTGCGTTTGTAAGTGTTCGAGTAGCGTTAATGTAGGGAAACGGAAGCGGGATTGTCTGGTTGGTCTAGTAAGACAAAGGGGATTCAGTATGGTCCAGTTGTAGGGGTTGTTTGTCCATTTTGTCTGTAGCTGTATGAGTCTTTCCGAGATCTTTGTCATGTTTGTGCGTTCGTATAGTAGTTGGGTGGGGGGGTTGTGTAGTGGGTGTCTTATTCGTTAAAATATACATTTTACATTTATTATCAATTTAATTAAAAAAAAAACCTTTCACAAAATTAACCTATTAAAATTCAAATCACACACATATTAAAAAGTACAATTTGGGACCTTGGTTCTCAGGTGATGAGTCGGGATAAACATGTTCGGGAAAAGACTAGAATCTATTGTTTAGAGATATAAATTTGACTTACGTATATAGTTGCTACCAACTTCACATTTGACTGGTCACTGAATTTTCCATATTTTATTCGATATCAAGCGAGCGAAACAAAAAAAACTGTTTATCCTTCGTCTTTTCTTTGCATTCTAGGAATTGCTTGGCAATTTTTCAATATCAGATGTTTACATTTCATTTACCTGGTCCAATCAGTTCATACATGCGATCATCTAATTAGCGTATGATACACAGAGCTAAGATTGTCTGTATCTGATCTGAAATTTATTGCATTCTGATGTTTCTTAATTTATATCATTTCATGGATTCTTCTCTTATTATAGTTGTCCTCATTGATCAATATTTGTGTGTTATCGAAATCAAAATCATGCAACTTTTGTTGTGCATGTTGTGCTAATGCTGTTGCATTTTCGCTAACCTTTCTTAAGCTATACTTATGTTCGTATATTCTTTTCTTTAAATATTGCCCTGTTTGTCCTATATATGTGTTGTCACAGTCCAAACAGTCAATCTTGTATATTACGTTAGGTGTGTCCAACTTATCGTTTCTAGGCTTAAATTTTGTGAAATTGTAACTAACAAAAACAATATCGAAGGAAAATAGAAACAATTGAGATTCGTGAACCGAAGTTCGTGGCGATAAGAAGTGCCCAGTGTAAGCGTATTTAAATCAAGGTCGTTTGCACTGCTGCAAAGAATTCTAAGAATTCAATCAAATTTATCGCCTCCGACAACATATCCGGGTCTCCTTCAAAACCAAAGGATGCACCCTGGGAGTTCGCAAGAGTCCGAATCGGATTATGCCTCCCAGGATGGCGGGTTCAAAAAGCCAAAGTCCAAAAAAAAGGGGTAGAAGACCGAAGACGACCCAGCCAACCCAGCCAACCTCCACAACGCCAACACCTGAGGCCCAGCGAATAGCTTTGGATCATCAGACGACAACAACCAAACAACAGCAAAACAACATCAAAACAATATCCAACGTATTCGCACACATTCATAGCGAACACAATACCGTCCATCACCAGAGTCCAACTTGCAATCGGAACCCAAGACCAACAACAAGGATGTGATTATCAGACAAGATAATAACTTTCTAATTAAAACCAACCATGATGGCAAAGCAACACAAATTGTACAACAACTGAAACAAGAAAACATGATAACAACATTCAAACTACAAAAAAAGGATAACCTCCCACTAATCCGCCAACAAAGATCAAACCACCATATTACAGCCACATATTCAGTGGTTGCTACTGGAGTGGACCTTGAAATCACGGCCGAAATGTTCCTGAAACATTTGCAAAAGTCAGGTCTGATTATCAGATTCTGCAAAAGAACAATATCCAGAGCGAGAAACAGTCCCACCTTGTTGATGAGGCTGATAACGGACGACATGGCGGCATATGAGAAATTGATGAGCGACCGCGCAGTGCTCTTCCTTGGACGCGTGTTCAGGATTGTGGAGAGTAAACTTCCAGCACCGATTCCTGCTCCATGCACCAAATGCAACTCCTTTGAACACCGGACCGAAACCTGCAAATCACCAACTAAGTGCAACAAATGCATTGACCCTCACTCAACATTCAGTTGCAGTTTTCCACTTCCCGTCAAGTGCGCTGCCTGCAACCCGGACGAGCATGCGGCATGGAGCGTATAGTGCCCTAAGAGACCAACAGCACCGATCAGTGGTATCCCCAACGTTAAAATTAAGTGTCTGAACAAGAGAACGTCTGATGTGTCGGATGCTATAACTAAAGATAACAGAATACACTCACCAGTAACAACTCACGATCTCATATTAAACAAATACAAACATCAAATTAACAAGTCTACCAACACTAACAGAGAAGATTTGATTAAAAAAATGTGAAAACAATTTATAGAAGATTTTGACATCGACACCTCGGTCGTCTTCTTTGGTAACCATATGTATGTATTGATGTTCGACATGCTCCTACCTAACCAAAACACTTAGACAGAACCCCATGAACAATTAAAACAAACAATGACTAACATAGACCGTTCAACATGAGACTACTTTACGCCAACATCAACGGACATTACAGTAAAAAACCACTTATTTACAGTTACATAGAACAAAACGACACAGACTGCTACATGTTTGTAGAGACTAAAACCAAACTAGGACAGACACCAACGTACAGAAATTGGCAATATATCTATAGGCATGGAAATACCATCAATCATGCCAGGGGCGGGGTCGCAGCTCTCCTAAAACCAACATTTAAACTTGGAAGAGCAAATCCTCCTTCCCTCAACCACCCTCTGAACGACAGCATACATTTTACGATACACTCCAACTTAGAACAATACATATTGACCAAAGCAAGCATCTATAAATATGTAACAATTATAGGCGACTTTAATCTGAACAAAAACAAAACGAAACAGCTTAAAAGATTTCTACAAAATTCGGACTTTATAAAACAGTAGACCCCACCAACTTTTCTGATGCCCGCAAACCCAGACTCAACACCAGACGTTCTACTGCACACAAGAAACTTAACAAACACCATCAACAACATAAACTTAACCAACGAACTTGGATCCGACCACCTGGCTATTACGTTTAACATAGACTTACAACATACGCAACCTACCTCCAATACACCTCCTATAGAGAAAAAGTTAAACCTAACAAAGACTGACATAGACAAAGTGAAACAACATATACATGACTACATTCAATCGCAAGCACAGCCCATTTCAATAGACACCATACAACAACAACTTTCACTAGCCATAGGAAAATTTAGCCCGGAAATAAAAAATGCTTACTACCGACATACACTACCAAAATTCATACTGAGACTCATAAAACAAAAGAGAGAACTGTACAGACTATATGCAAACACTCAAAATAACGACCTAAAAACTGAAAAAGACACTGAACCAACTCAACAGAAACATTAAAATCTTGATTGGACAATACAGACAAGACAAATGGCTAGAAACATGTAAAGAAATACAAAAAGACAAAGGCAAAACATACTGGCGAAAAATTAACAAACTAGCGCAATACAAAAAAACTAACACCACTGACGCAATAGACGAAAACGGAATAGAACGATACACAGACAAAGAGAAAGCTGACGCGTTCGCCAGACACTATCAAAGGGCCTTCAGCATATCGACAAACCCTAACTTCGACAATGACAACTGGAACTTGATCAACGAGTGGTACTTGAACTATTTCAACAGCTCACCAAACTATACATACAAACTGATCACAGACACAGATTACGAGGAAGCCCTAGCGCATATCAAAAACACAGCACCGGGAAAATATAAAATAAATGCAAAACTCCTCAAAAGCCTAACTCAAGAGACACACAAACTGATCTTAACTGAATTGAACAACTGCATCAGAAATAACATAATTCCGAAAACATGGAAAAACGGCTTAATACTCCCTATACCCAAAAATTAACTGGACAATACACAACCGGGCAATTACAGGCCAATTACACTGCTACCAGTACTTAGCAAGGTTTTTGAGTACATAATAAGGCAGCGACTGGGAAAACTGGTCGGAAAGTACATACCATCGTATCAGTTCGGATTCAAACATCAGCACTCGACTATTCACCCACGCTTCACTCTGACTAACAATATACAAACAACCCACCTAACTGACAGAAAGACAGCTTGCCTGTTTATGGACATTAACAAAGCTTTTGATAGTGTCTGGCCTAGAGGTCTATTATACAAACTATACAAACTACACAAATCAACATATTTACTACACACCATAAAGAACTTACTAGAAAACAGACAACAACAAGTACGTATTGACAAAACACTGTCATTTTCTTTTTCCCCTGAACAAGGGCTCCCTCAAGGATCCGCGCTCTCACCGTTTCTCTACAATATATACTGCCATGACATATACAATTACAACTTACCAGACAAAAATCAAATCGACAGATCGGCATACATATTACAATACGCAGACGACACGGCAGACGAAACGACACAACCAAAAAACGACGTAAAATACCTTGGAATCACAATTGACCACAAACTTAAATTCACTAAACACATACGAAACATCAGGGCAGAACAATAAAGAGAACAAAACACTTCCGATCACTAACCTACAAAGACAGAGGAATCAGCACAAACACCGTCACCAAAATATATAAAGCTATTTGTAGATCCTTGCTAGACTATGGACATATACTCATGACCAACGGAACAGAAAGGACAAAACGTTATGTACAAACAACAGAACAAATTGGACTAAGACTAATAACACGAATAAGACACCCCCAAAAGCCACTACACAACCCCTCCACCCAACTACTATACGAACGCACAAACATGACAAAGATTTCGGAAAGAGTAATACATTTACAGACAAAATGGACAAACAACCCCTACAACTGGACCATACTGAATCCCCTTTGTCTTACAAGACCAACCAGACAATCCCGCTTCCGTTTCCCTACATCAACGCTACTCGAACACTTACAAACGCAACTGACTACTGGACAATAAAATAATTTTTTCTTGTCATTAGAATCGGAAAGTTTATTTAATAAGATTATTAACCTAGAATAAGAGAATTTTCATCTTTATTTTTTATTTAGATTAAGACTACATGTATTAAACAAAGGCAGAAAGACCGATAGGTCGATAGACTTTTTTAGAAATAAAGATGTTTACTACAACTACTAGAAACGATTTGTCTAAGAGCTGTAACTTTTGGCTCGAATTCTCGTTTGAAAACAAGATACAATTAAAATTGTGGAGTCTGAACACATACTAAGAACAAACGCTACTGACGAAAGTAAAATATATTCACAGACTACAGAACAGAATACCTTACGACTAATAACCAAAATCCAGAAAACTCGTTACACAACCCATCCAACCAACTTCTCCTCGAACGTACGAAAATCACTAAAATAACTGAAAGACTTATACAACTACAAACCAAATGGAACCATACCCACCAAATTGGACTATAAGAAACCCACTCTGCGTAACAACAAGACATACTAGACAATCCCGTTACCTCTTCCCAGCTTCCACCCTGTTGGAGCACCTACAGCATTAACTAATTTTTTTGTAAATATCATTATATGAATATCAATTAGAATTAAGAAAACGACATATTATTTCTTATTTATAAACACAGGCAGAAAGACCACTGGTCGACAGCCTTTTTCCATTTTTGCTTATTGTTACATCTTGAGTCTTTCAAACATAGGAATAAAAATATTGAAGTCAAGAAAATGAGCTTGGGAGTTGCATCAATTAATAATTGGAGCCTCAAATCGCATGCTGTAAATTTTCAATGGATTCATCCAAATAAATTACGGTTTTAATAACGATAATGGAACAAGGACACCAGCCAGAGTAGCCATTCTCGCAACATTTATAGCGCAGAATTCCATGTTGCAGTTTTCAAACCCTAAATCACTGTCATAAACAGCAATTTATTTTACGTGAAGTGCATTAAATGCCCTTTATATCGAAAGCAATATAATCTATTTAGTCATTTTGGCAAAAATTGAAGCAATTTCATTTTTACTGACACGGAATATGAAATAGGGTGAAGCGACAATACAAAACGCAATTTTTTATGGTAAAAGGTTCGGGCATCACATAACAAATATAAAGAATGATTTACACAGGATCCACAACAGAACACAACCAGTGCTTGTATAAAATTTTTGTCACAACCTTTGTCTCTGTTGGAAACTACACAGGGAGAATCCATGCAAAAAAATTATTCTTCTCGCACGTTTCGCAAGCCGGAGCAGCTTGTATCCTCAGAGATATCCAACATTAATACTGTAGCCCGGTGCGGCGGATACTTCACATATGTGTCCGGCCTTGAATTGAGTAAGGGCTAGATAAAAAACATAGATGAGTCTCCAAAGGATGTGGGGCCTTAACCCCGACACGCGCGTCCCAATGGCTGATAGGGAAATATCCTGTAGATATGCAGGACCGGTACGAATAAGTACCCGCGGATCAACTGAGGCACCACGGCAGCGTCTGCTTCAAATTGGGCGGCGGCAAACAACGTCTGTCTCAGAGTGAGCGGCTGACTGAAATACTCGTCTACGCTAGGCAAGCGCTACGTTTGAATTGCCAAATCCGTGCAAACAACTATGAAAATTCAAAATGCCAAAAAGAAATAACTCCAGGCGTGAAGAGATGCATCTATCTCAGAATCTCGCACTGACTCGTCAGTCTGCCTCAATGATTCTGGGGGAGGCAAGATTTTGACTTTGCTAAGAAGAAAACATCAACAAATCCCAAAAAATGCTGTTGGGAGGGTGTTCCTAACTGCAACCTGCAACATATGCATGATGAGACTCGAAGAACGATAACTCGATTACCTACAGGACTACCTGGAAAATATCAAATTGAATATATTAGGTATTAGTGAAACTAGGTTAAAGGGCGAATCTAACAAAATACTCAAATCCGTCCATGTGTTGTTCCAAAGAAATTCCGAAATTAACCATCACATTCGCGGAGTGTCAATACTGGTCCATTGCAAGATAAAACATGTCAAATGCAAAACATGTTGCTATATCAGACAGAGTTATATACATCGTTATTACACTGAACAGCAAATACATAGAATGCAGGTAATACAGGCTTATGCACCCACTAGTTCAGCACCAGATGAGGATACTGAACAGTTCTACGAAGACCTTACCACAGCAAATAACGCGGAAAAGGCTAGGTTTGCAATTGTAATAGGTGATTTTAACGCAAAGATTGGACAAAAATTAACTCTAGATTCACCAAACATCCGAAAGTTCGGCCTGGGGAAAAGAAATGCAAGAGGACAAGATATGAGAAACTTTCTGAACAACGAAAATATGTTCTGTATGAATAACTTCATTAAAAAACCTCCTTAAAGGAAATGGACATGGAAGAGCCCCGATAGTTCTTTTGTCTTGTCTTGTTTGTCTATATTTGTGACGATGTATCCGTCCTAAACCGCTTTGATAAGGGCGGCGATCAAAGGCTCGTGAGAGCCAAAATTCGCATTAACAGTCTAATCGAAAGCAAGAAACTAATGGCAAAAAGGTCCAACCGGAGATGGAACAATTGAAGAAAAGCAAGGAAGAATATAAGAAAGAACCTTAAAAACCGTTAGAATCAACAGAACGTCTGCATAGCATGCCAATTGGAGAAATAGCGGAAAATATTACCCACAACATCCGAGTTGCAATTAAGAAACTAAACGTTAAGAACAAACAAGGGAAGAACTCAAAAATCAGCACTGACACAGCCAACCTTATCAAAGAATTGCGTCAAACACATAGACTTTCACCATTATACGAAGAGCTAAGTAAAAGAGTGAAAAGCGCAAGACACAAATATCTAAGAGAGTTTAACACCCGGCAAATCCAAGAAGCAATAGAGGACGACATGAACATGAAAATCTGGCGATCCAAAATGTCAAAAGGAAAACTTTTAATTCACAAAATGAATAACAATCAAGGAAACATTATAACAGAGGAAGAGGGCATCAAGAACATCATTTAGAACTTCTACCAAGAATTTTATAGCCAATCTGTTCCAAATCCTTCAAATCCAAGAAACAAAAAGGTCACAAATGTAGGTTCAGAAGACATGCCTTTAAGAGATGTATTGGAATTAAGAGCAGCTTTACACCAAATAAAAAACCGAAAATACCCGGAAGAATACCGGATAACGTTCGAGATGATGAAGATGGGAGGTGTAGCAGAGAAAGCATTACATTTTCCCTTAAAAAAGTGCCTCGAAGAGGGGAAAATTCGTAATAACTGAGGAAATGCAGAGGTGATCCTACTATACAAAAAGGGCCATTGTACAGACATTAACAACTGCTGCTCACAAACCACGGACTCAACGCTGACTCCCTTACAATAACTGCAGACGGCCAAACGACACAACCAAAAAACGACGTAAAATCCCTTGGAATCACAATTGACCACAAACTTAAATTCACTGAAGACATACGAAACATCAGGGCAGAAACAATAAAGAGAACAAAACACTTCCGATCACTAACCTACAAAGACAGAGGAATTAGTACAAATACCGCCACCAAAATATATAAAGCTATTTGTAGACCCTTGCTAGACTATGGACATATACTCATGACCAACGGCACAGAAAGGACAAAACGTTATATACAAACAACAGAACAAATTGCACTAAGACTAATAACTCGAATAAGACACCCCCAAAACCCACTACACAACCCCTCCACCCAACTACTATATGAACGCACAAACACGATGAAGATTTCAGAAAGATTCATACATTTACAGACAAAATGGACAAACAACCCCTACAACTGGACCATACTGAATCCCCTTTGTCTTACAAGACCAACCAGACAATCCCGCTTCCGTTTCCCTACATCAACACTACTCGAACACTTTCAAACGCAACTGACTACTGAACAATAAAATATTTTTTTCTTGTCATTAGAGTTAGAAAGTTTATTTAATCAAATTGTTAACCCAGAATAAGAGAATTTTCATCTTTGTTTTTTTTATTTAGATTAAGACTACTTGTATTAAACAAGGGCAGAAAAACCGATAGGTCGATAGCCTTTTTTAGACATAAAGATGTTTACTACTACTTGAAAGATGATAACAACGTTGCGTGCCGTTCCATCTGGATTTATCCGCATTTATCGACTATCGGAAAGCGTTTGACACGGTAAAAACGTGAGCGGTGTTGCAAGCCATGGACGAAGCTAGAATTGACTCAAGATACGCAAAAATAATCGAATATACTTTCAGTCATGCTACCCTTCACGTTAAAATGCAAGAAGATCTAGTTACCGAAAAAATCCCAGTCAAATAGAGGTGTACGCCAAGGTGCTACAATATCACCTAAATTATTAACTCTCGCGTTGGAGAGTGCCTTTAAGAACGACTAACGATGTCTTAGTAGACGGGGAGAATTTAAGCCATCTTCGATTTGCAGACGACATCGTACTGGCAAGTAGTGATCAGGATCAGTTAGAACAGATGATTCAGGATCCGCACCAGGCACCAGGCTGTGGGTTTGGAGATGAACCTGGGAAAAAACAAAAATCATGAGCCAAAGTCATATCGCTGCGACCATTAACGGACACCCACTAGAAGTTGTTGAAGAGTACGTATATTTCGGACACACGATTAAGCTCGGGACAGGAAATCAAACGGCTTGAAATTTCGAAAGGAATCGGGCTGTCTTGGGCTGCATTTGGCAAACTAGGGAATATTCTTAAAGAACCAAAAATCCCCATAAACCTCAAGTGCAAGGTCTATAATGCTTCCAGTTACCACTTACGCACTCGAAACTACAACAATAACAAAAGGCAGTCCAAACCAACTCCGGATTTGCCGGAGAGCAATGGAAAGAGGAATGCCAGGCGTGAGCATTAGGGATAAGATCCGAAATGAGGAAATGAGAAGGAGAACAGGGGTCATTGATGTAATGGAGCAAATTGCCAAAAACAAATGGCGTTGGGCGGGTCATGTTGCTAGGGATGTCATAAAGTAGACAAAAAGGGTCATGCAATGGAGACCTCGACAATCAAAACCAAGCGTAAGCCGACCCAAAGAAATTAGCGAGACGATGTCCATCGCCAAGCGGGGAAAAACTGGATTCAAAGAGTCCAAGACCGACTAACGTGGAGACTTATGGAAGAGGCCTTGTTGGAATTTTATTAGTACCTATATGGCGTAATTATTTAATTCAAAAGAAATTCGTGGGTTCCAGTCAATATTACTTTTTATTAGCTAAAACATTTTACAAATACTTTTCGGTGTCTTTCTGAATCATCATCAGTTTGTTTAAAATATACATTCACAGTCGTCATTAATTTAAAAACAAGAGCTCTGTTAAAATATACATACTAAAATACAAACTACAAACATATTAAAAAGCATATTAAAATCGTTTTAATCTCTTGGGATCACAGGTACACACATAGGCAAGTATACACAGTAATTATTTAATGCAAGTCAATATAAAGTGAATACAAAAAGTAAGTGATAAATACATGTACGGATAGAGAGCGTGACTGGCGAATTGCACTGTCGATGATCCATGATGAACTGAAGTGGTCAAGGTTCTGCAAATTTCTTTTCTTTCCCTGTAATGGTTTAAAATGGGAGTGAATGCTAAAACAAGGTATAGGAATAAGGGTGCATATAGCTGTATTTTTCCCAACAGGACTACATGCAGGAGTGGACGTATACAGGCTGATGATGGTGAATATTGTAGGAGAGTATTTGAAGACCATAATCATAAAATGTATGCGTGGATTATTTAAGGCGAGAAATCGCGCCAATCCAGTGTAAGTTCTGGAGAAAATACCTCTGAGGATTCCAGTTACTCGAGCTTGCGAAACGTTAGGAACATCTTTATTCGACAACCATTTAAAAGACCTAAAGACCATGCTGCATGTTTCATGAAATGGCGAGGAAACTCGTTTGGGAAGCAGTGGCGCTTGAATGTTCTGCACAATTTTCGTAAATTTAGGACAAATTCGTTTATATGCCACTACACAACCCCTCCACCCAACTACTATACGAACGCACAAACATGACAAAGATTTCGGAAAGACTCATACATCTACAGACAAAATGGACAAACAACCCCTACCATACTGAATCCCATTTGTCTTACAAGACCAACCAGACATTCCCGCTTCCGTTTCCCTACATCAACGCTACTCGAACACTTACAAACGCAACTGACTGCTGGACAATAAAATATTTTTTTCTTGTCATTAGAATTGGAAAGTTTATTTAATAATATTATTAACCTAGAATAAGAGAATTTTCATCTTTGTTTTTTATTTAGATTAAGACTACATGTATTAAACAAGGGCAGAAAGACCGATAGGTCGATAGCCTTTTTTAGAAATAAAGATGTTTACTACTACTACTCGTTTATATGTAAGAAACAAATCCCAATTTTGTAGCAGTTTTCTTGCGTTTGATGGCACAATGAGCAAACCTACATACAGCAATATAAAAACCAGTACATTATCTACAATCAGTTGAAATTGACTGTAGCTTTTATAAACATCGACAGAACTGAACAACCTAAAAAACTGTACAAGTAAAAAACAAAATTGAATCGATGTCCAATCAAATAAAAGTGAATAGAAGCAGTTTATATGGATGAAAGATCAAATAAAATATATGAATCACACGCCATTTCATTAGTGCTAAAGCCGTATCTGTTGTATGAACTCTACCGAGTTCTATACATTATTTATACAAGACATGTTTCGATGCTAATTTATAGATCAAATCAATTTACCGGAAACATTTAGCGAATCACTTTCCATTTACTATACCGTTTACAAGCGTCGGTTCTTTATTCAATTCCGCTTGCTAGTTGAAACTTGCGGAAACATTTGTCCTTCGTTGACAAAGTGGATGACCATACGGTCGATAAATTTCAAATGCGAATTTCTTTCTTGCTCACTAAATTGCTAAACAATGTTTTCGTCGGGCAGAAATACTCGTTTTCCAGTGAATTCTTTGAAATTGAAAAAATGGAATAACACCTTTGATACGTGCACTTTGGTTCCAGCGGATATTTGAGATTATGGCTGATTTTATCATAGAGGTTTATAGATTTCAGAATCTTCAAAAGTTGGTGGGTGTCGGACTCCATGGAAAGATTTCTTGTAACCCGCGAAACAAACATACACAGGAATGGAAACACCTTTACTCCTTTGAACGAGCATCTCTTAAGCCAAATCAAATGTGAGAATAATGCAGGGAATTGCCTATAAAACGCATTTGAAGTGCGACAGTATATGAATTTTTTGCAGTTTTTTTTGTTTTGGAAACGTGAAAATTGTTGCTCTAAGCAAGAAATCCTTACTGTTTCCTTATTTGTTAGGGCTTTAAAAACTACCCAATAGATCCCATCTGGTTCAGTAACTTACTAGTTTAGATTTTTAAGGATAAAATTGCAAATTGAGCGTCTTCCTTAATTCTATTAAATCCTGTTTATGCACATTTACCAATAGTGTCTAGAATTTTGAAAACAGTTCTTGACATTTCCAATCGGAAGGAAGTGAAACAAGCGCAAAGATAAATGTGCTAGAACAGTGTAAATCGAAATAACTGCAAAAATAGACAAGTTTTGAGCGTTTTTTTTTATTTCCGATTTTCAAATGCCTGTTTCTACTCTAATATGGTCTCAAACAGCCTGTATATGCCCATCGAGAAGCTTCTCGATCCAAAACTGTCCAATGAACTCAAAAAATGCACACGTAGAATGTAAGATAACGCCATATCATGAGGAAGTAAATTTCTCGTTAATTAGATATTTTGTGTCTTTTGAAAAAATAGAAGTTCTTTGCGTCAAAATTATACGAACTAATAAGGAGTGATTTTATTGCTCAATAATGAACGAATTTTTTAACAAAACTTGATTAACACACTGATCATCTAGCGGCTAAATGAAGGTAAATTCTACGTAAGCTCACTTGCTTTAAAGACTCACGTGTTAAGGAACACATCGGTGTAATAAATATAACAGCGTATTTACTATGCATATGTAGTTTGAGTTTGGGGCTAGGTGGATACTGTAAATCATATCGATAACGGAGATCAATTTAAACCTCGCATAACGTATAGGCTTTCTGTTTGCGAGGAATATTAGGGCAATATCTGGAGAGCACATTTTATTAGATTTCTGTAACGATATGCGGAGTAATATTTCAGTAATATTGTTTGCCCTGGGAATCTGCATAGGCAGCAAATTTGGGACGGAAAATATTACCTGGGTACCGAAACTGGAGAACGTCAGGCTCGTAACTGGATGCTGATTAAACTCACCGAGCGATAAGAATGTTAGAGTATTGAAAATTGATTAGAATCTTCTCATTTCATTTGATTCCCGAGTTCCGGTAGATCCATGTCAAAACAAACAATTCAAATTATCATTTGGTGGTCACATTAATTCGCTTGTATTTTGACAACTTGAAACTAGAAAGTTTTTTTAGAGCTAGACGTTTTGCAAACACGAATTATTTGCATCTTCAGAGGTTTCTTTGCCTCGACAGCTTACACTGGATTGATGGTGTTACACTGAAGCGATGGATTTAGTGCAAGCCTTCGAGTGAAAACAAGACACTTGTGCTTGCAAGTCTGAACATTTTTTAAAAATTTTGTTTCAACTGCCTAAAAGCCTAATAATAACTCACCAATTTCAAGCAATGACCGCAAAAGCGCAATTATTTTGGTGAACACTAGTGAAACCTTATCAGTTTCATTGCTCTTCATTGAATGAGACGGAAATGATAATTAATGTCTTTATTAGTTTTTCCAAATTATTACTACATTTTCTTAAAACAACAAGAAAATAAAGGCTAAATAATACTTCCAAAAATAATACTAATAATACTCCGTGTCGGGATTTGCCAGTTACCTCCATCGGGTGCGTCCCAATTGAAATTGAGGGAAGCTCGTAGAGTATGCGATCCAGCATATTCGAAGAGTAGTGGGGAAATAAAATACCCACCGCGAAATAAAAACTGGACTGGTCCTCTAGGTTGTGGGTTGAATGATTGAGTTAACTACCAGGTACTAGGATAAAAAAATCAAAATTTTCAAAAACCTAATCAAGAACCTCGGAAAAGGACAGAAAACTCAAAAAGACGAACCAAACAAAGGAAAAGGACAACAATTTTTGGCACGTGAAATGTACAGGGTATTTCAAGGTAGGTGAATGAAGTGGCAAGTAAGTTGAAGCACCTGAAGGTTGATATTGCAGTTCTGACGGAGACAAAGAAGAAGGGACAAGAATCCGAAAGCTGGGGAATGTATGATCACTTCTACAGTGGGGTACCTAATGAAGATCGAGCCAAGCAGGGGGTGTCAATTGCCATACACAGGAGACTCAGAAAATTTAAAACAACATGGGAACCAATACACGAGCGAGTTATAAGAATGGACCTAACAATACATAGATATAGAATAACCATAATAGGAGTGTATGCAGTGAATGAAGACTGCCCAATGGCAAATAAAGACAAATTTTTTGAACAACTAAATGAAGAAATAAAAAGGATTGGAGAGACATAACCGTTTTAGGAGACTTTAATGGGAGAGTGGGAAGAAAGGATAAAGATAATGTGAGAGGAAATTTTGGAAAGGCGTGGTAAATGATGATGAAGGAAATTAATACAAATTGTGAAAAAAATCAGCTAAAAGTTCTAAACGCATACTTCCAGCACAGAGACGTCCATAAATGCACATGGAGACAGGAAACAAGAAATCTGAAAACTGTTATTGACTATATAATCACAAAACAAAAAAGTGAGCTAAAGGTCAGCGACGTAAAAGTTAAAAGAGGTGCCTCATGTGGTAGTGACCATCACCAACAAGGTACACAAATAGTATTTCCCATTAGAACAGGGTACCAGCAGGAAAAGAAACAGGAAAGTACGAAAGAACTGTACAAATCCAGACAAGCAATAAACTGCAAAGAACATCATTCGAGCGTATAGAGGAAGAGTATGAATATAACCACTCGAGGATCTCCAGTCAGAATAACTGTATCAGATGTTAAAAAATCAGTTAACGCGCTAGAAAATGGAAGAGCGGCAGGACCAGGAAATATCTCGGGAGAACTAAATAAAAATTGCACAGGGAAACTAACCCAGATGTTCACAAGTCTATTCCAAAGATGCATAAACAAGTCAGAAGTACCAAAAGAATGGAATCTGTCATATATCAGTAATACATAAGAAATGGGATAAAAATAAATGCGACAACTATAGAGGAATATCCGTGACCAACACCATAAGCAGGATATATGGGAGAATACTCAAAAACAAGATAGAAGATGAATACAGTACAATAGAAGCAGAAGAGCAAGCCGGATTCAGAGCAGGAAGATCCCCATTGACCGCCTATTTACGTTGACTCAAATTGTGGAAAAGAAAATCGCATATAACCAGGAAGTGCATGTGCTATTTGTGGACCTTGAAAAAGCCTATGACAGCATCCCTCTAGTAAAATTATGCGAAGCGTTACAACATACCAACATAATATAATAATATAGCTGAATAATTAAAGCAATCAAATCCCTGTATAATGAAGCAAGAATACAAATAAAAATAGGAAATAGCTTAACAACCGGGTTCACAGTAACAAAGGGACTCAGACAAGGGTGGTATTTAACGCCAACACTATTCAAGGTCTATCTAGAAAACGCATTGACAAGATGGAACAGAAAATGCGAAGCAATGGGTATACCAGTGGATGATACATCAACAATCGACACTTTGGCATTTGCGGATTATCAAGTGGTGATTGCCCAGGACATTGATGACCTTAAATATATGGCACGCAACCTAATTGAGGAATGTCATAGGTGGGGTCTAGAGGTTAACATGCAGAAAACAGAATACATGTGTATAGGAGGAGAACAACAAGATCTGCTTGTCTCCGACAAACAGACCTGGGCGTAAAAGTATCGAAAGAAGGAAGTCTGGACGAAGCAATAGTCGAAGGAAATCTTCAAACATATTGCTATTATTTATTATCTGTAAACATCTTTGATGTGAATTAATATCTTAAGTAACGCAAGTAGGTAATGCCATACTGTAAACAGGGTGATTTACGTAGACCGTCCATTAGAATTGTTGTAAGACGTAAAAAATTCTGACTAGTTTGGTTTGTTGTTTTCTGACTAACATGTCACTCATTGCGCAAAGACACAGTTTTTCAAGCCCTCTTTACTTTAAAGTCGTTAATAAACTCAAATGGCAATAATGTGAAATTATCAAAATTATTCTCGTTGAAACCTTGCTTTGATAGAATGTCCCGCTTTGATAATACTTTGACATTCTATAATTCAAACCAACCGCAAATTAGCTCAGGATGGAAGGAATAGCTTTAATAACGAATAATAAAAGTATATAAAAGTAGCGCGCTAAGTTTATTAACAATAAATCACATATTACTTACACATAAATTACACATTAATGCCAACGTTACGTAGCATTTCGAGATAGACAATTTATCAAATTAATTAAACGAATATTATTAAGTAAACTTGTAAAAAATTTCAATTCATTTCTCACATACCTGGACTAATGGAATTTCAGAACATACTGGAATAATTTTCTTTTTAGTTTTTAGTTTAGTGAAACCTGAACGGGAAACAAAGAAATGGGGACATTTGATAGGGTGATATTTAATTCTATTAACAAACTCTAATTTATAAATTTTCTTTGTTAATGGTGAATTTGCTTTCAGAAAATATGAAGAAACCTCATAAGACTTAAACCATATTCAGCAGGAGCACTTCACAAGTTAACGTGAGACAGTGGTATTGGACACTTTTGACAGCAATATTTGATGACAAAAATACAAAAATAGAAAATAAGCTTTCTGATAATGTAATAAAATAATAAATAAAATAAAATAAAAAATTAATAAAATAATAAAGATGTTTACTACTACTAAGCTTTCTGAATATAACTTAATGAGGAAGTTATGGGATTCATAAAAATAAGGTTTTAATTTATAAGTTTTTTTTAGTTAATGGTAAATTTGCTTTGATTTGGTTAAACAAAATCAACAGGTTTAAGAGCTTAAAATGTGCGTCAAAATTATCGTTACTTAAAACAATCTTAAAGAAAATTTTAATTGAGTTTTTCCGATGGAACGTACTTTACAATTTTTAGGTGATTTAGATTTTCGGATATTCCAACCACCGGAAAATGTGAAACATAAGTTTCAACCCGATAAATACTATAATAAAAATTAATAAAAATAAATCAGACTTATTGTAAACTGTATTTGCAAGTTGCAACTAAAGCCACCAAAAGCTTTTCCCATTGGGAAATTCTGAAATATCTAAATGTATCGGAGAGCCAGAAGCTCGTAATAATATCAGGCCAAATAAAAATTACCCCTAAATTTGGGGGTTTTCAGCGAAACAGTGATGTCGCATTTAAGGGTGACAGTTTGCTAGGGAGCTGTTACACCAATATCTGGATATCATCAATTATTTAATAAAAAAATAATTCAAATAAAATATAAATATAAGAAAAACAATACTTATTTAAACCAGTAAATCTACGAAACTAATCACAGTTTATCAAGTAATTTGTCAAAGTAAACATTAGTTAAAAGAATTGGCAGGATTTGATGCCGTAGTCTCAGCAAACTTTTTCTAAACCTGAATCGCCAATCAGCCATTTTCATGCTTTGTCAGGAACACTAATCGAACAATAGAGGTCACGGCTAAAAAGAACGAAATGCACGATTAAAGCAAGAAGTTGAATAATGAAGTCCAACTAACAAGTGCAGCCGTTGAAAAATGGACAATTGGTATTGATGAAATTCAGATAGTTTTAACAGATGGTGATATCTTTATGGATTTGGAAGAAGCTCCTCTTCAAAATGATAAATCGAATTCTAATAATCAGGACATCTATGTAGATGTTTTTGTATTAAACTTCGTTGCATTTATGTAAATACAATCAAGCACAATGAAGTGCTTTCATCATTTCAAACATTAAAGGACATCAGAAAATTATAAATAAATTTGCCGCGTGACTCTCGCGTGAAGGCACAGACAACAGACATGAACAGTAAAAAACAGAAACCTCTTTTGAATTTTTTGACCGTGCAATAAAGGAGATTTCAAATTAAAATAAGGATTTAAATATGTATGCATGTGTTTGTTTATTTTGTTACTTGCTTTAGGGATATGTTTATACGTAAACTTGTTTTCAGAATCAAAATGTAATTTTAACTAAAAAGATACATTACTAAAATACATCAGAATGTTTGTTGATAGAAATTTTACAGTTTGTCGTAATTATATTTGAATATCTAGTAACTAGAATCTAAGTGAAATGCAAACACTTTTATCACTGATTTGGAAGAGTAATAGTAGTAAACATCTTTATTTCTAAAAAAAGGCTATCGACCTATTGGTCTTTCTGCCCTTGTTTAGTACATGCAGTCTTAATCTAAACAAACAAATAAAGGTAATTATTATCTTATTCTAGGTTACTAATTGAATAATTTTAATTCTGGCAAACAGAGATCTTGGATTTATTGCCCAGTAGTCAGTTACTATTGTAAGCGTTCGAGTAGAGTTGATGTAGGGAAACGAAAGCGGGATTGTCTGGTTGGTCTTGTAAGACAACGGGGATTCAGTATGGTCCACTTGTAGGGGTTGTTTGTCCATTTTGCCTGTAGATGTATTAGTCTTTCCGAAATCTTTGTCATGTTTGTGCTTTCGTATAGTAGTTGGGTGGAGGGGTTGTGTAGTGGGTTTTGGGGGTGTCTTATTCGTGTTATTAGTCTTAGTGCAATTTGTTCTGTTGTTTGTATATAACGTTTTGTCCTTTCTGTTCCGTTGGTCATGAGTATATGTCCATAGTCTAGCAAGGGTCTACAAATAGCTTTATATATTTTGGTGGCGGTATTTGTGCTGATTCCTCTGTCTTTGTAGGTTAGTGATCGGAAGTGTTTTGTTCTCTTTATTGTTTCTGTCCTGATGTTTCGTACGTGTTTAGTGAATTTAAGGTTGTGGTCAATTGTGATCCCAAGGTATTTTACGTCGTTTTTTGTTTGTCGTTTGGCCGTCTGCAGTTATTGTAGGGGAGTCAGCGTTGAGTCTGTGGTTTGTGAGCAGAAGTTGGTTTTTTAAAGGGTTTGGTGTTAGTTTCCATTTATAAAACCATGTCATTGTGTTGTTGGTTAGTGTTTGGAGTCTTTGAGCTGCTCTATCAGTAGTTTTGTCATGTACGATAAGTGCCGTGTCGTCTGCGTATTGTAATATGTATGCCGATCTGTCGATTTGATTTTTGTCTGGTAAGTTGTAATTGTATATGTCATGGCAGTGTATATTGTAGACAAACGGTGAGAGCGGGGAACTTTGCGGGAGTCTTTGTCCAGGGGAAAAAGAGAAAGAGAATGTGTTGTCAATTCGTACTTGTAGTAGTCTGTTTTCGAGTAAGTTTTTTATGATGTGGAGTAGATATCTTGGTGTGTGGAGCTTGTGAAGTTTGTAGAGTAAGCCCATATGCCAGACACTGTCAAAGGCCTTGTTAATGTCCATGAATAGACATGCCGACTTTCTGTCAGTTAGATGACTTGTTTGTATATTGTTGGCCAAAATAAAGAGCGGATGAATAGTCGACTGATGTTGTTTGAAACCAAATTGGTAGGTAGGTATATATTTTCCGATCAGTTTTTCAAGTCGCTGCTTTATTATGTATTCAAAAACTCTGCCAAGTACCGGTAGTAATGTAATTGGTCTGTAATTGCTCGGTTGTGTATTGTCCAGTCCATTTTTCGGTATGGGGATTATTAAGCCGTTCTTCATTGTTTTTGGGATTTTGTTTTTTTTGATGCAGTTGTTCAACTCAGCTAGGATCAGCCTGTGTGTTTCCTGAGTTAGGCCTTTCAGGAGTTTTGCCTTTATTTTGTCTTTTCCCGTTGATGTGTTTCTGATATGCGCTAGGGCTTCATCGTATTCTGTGTCTGTGATCAGTTTGTATGTATAGTTTGGTGAGCTGTTAAAATAGTTCATGTACCAGTCGTTGATCAAGTTCCGGTTGTCATTGTCGAAGTTAGGGTTTGTCGATATGTTGAATGCCCTTTGATAGTGTCTGGCGAACGCGTCAGCCTTCTCTTTGTCTGTGTAACGTTCTATTCCGTTTCCGTCAATTGTGTCAATAGTGTTAGTTTTTTTTGTATTATGCTAGTTTCTTAATTTTTCGCCAGTATGTTTTGCCTTTGTCTTTTTGTATTTCTTTACATGTTTCTAGCCATTTGTCTTATCGGTATTGTCCAATCAACGTTTTAATGTTTCTGTTGAGTTGGTTCAGCGTCTTTTTTAGGTCGTTATTTTGAGTGTATGTAGTCTGTACAGTTCTCTCTTATGTTTTATGAGTCTCAGTATGAATTTGGGCAGTGTATGTCGTTAGAAAGCATTTTTTATTTCCGGGCTAAATTTTCCTATGGCTAGTGAAAGTTGTTGTTGTATGGTTTCTATTGAAATGGGCTGTGCTTGCGATTGAATGTAGTCATGTATATGTTGTTTCACTTTGTCTATGTCAGTCTTTGCTAGGTTTAACTTTTTCTCTATAGGAGGTGTACTGGAGGTAGGTTGCGTATGTTGTAAGTCTAAGTTAAACGTAATAGCCAGGTGGTTGGATCCAAGTTCGTTGGTTAAGTTTATGTTGTTGATGGTGTTTGTTAAGTTTCTTGTGTGCAGTGATTTGGAAGATTTTTACATCATTTCAGTCTCTTTCCAGTAATTCGGACCAATCGGTTAAAAAAGACACAACCGCGTGCATTCAATTGACCGGATTAAAAGGTTCTGCTGAATGTTCTTTGATTGGCTAAATGACATGTTTGGTATTAGCATGTCGGTGTAAATGAAATTTATATTTAAATGTTTTGTTGCAAGTATCACATTCAAAAGGCCGTCTGTCCGAATGCGATACCAAATGCAGACGCAATGCAGGCGCAAAATAGAAAATTTTATTACAAATCTTACACTTGTACTCTTCTTCTTTCGTATGCCTGTTTCGATGAATGCTTAAGCCGCCTTTTGATTTAAATGTTGAATTGCAAAACTCGCATTGAAATGGGCGTTCATCTGAGTGAGACTACAAATGCACTTTTAAATTTTGTGAATTTAAAAACGTTTTATTACACATTTTACAGCTAAACTGTTTTTCGTTTGTATATGTATTACGGTGAGCCTTTAAATCACTTTTTCTTTTGAAACATGAACTGCAAATATCACATTGAAAAGGGCGTTTGTCCGAATGCGATATCAAATGCGAACGCAATGTGTCCGCATAATAGAACACTTTATTACATATCTTCTACTTACCTATATCGGTAAAAGCCTATCCAGGAGCTGACATACACTCAGATCATAATCCCCTTGTCGGAGTATTCAAGATAAAGATGAAGAGACTAAAGAAAAGTAACGTGCGTAAGCATGATCTGCGGAAACTAAAAGAACCATTAATAAATCAACAAGTAAAAACCGACGTAAATAACGAAATCAAATCCCTGTCAGACCCGAGCCACTAAGACCAATTAAGTAAACTCAGCACGACAATTAAGAACATCAAAGACGACTGATTACAACCTGATAAAATGAAAAAGAAATCCTGGATGACCGACGAGATTCTGCAGTTAATGGAACAACGAAGAAGAAAGAAATGCGATGACAGCGCATACAACAGCGTAAACAAAACCATTAAAATAAAGGTCCGTCAAGCCAAGGAAAGAGACATTTAGGAAGAGTGTACTGAAATAGAAACACTGCAGGCAATGCACGATACTTTCAACGTATACCGAAAGGTTAAAGAGTTAACTGGGACATCTAAACGTAAACATGAGACCACCCTAACTAACAACGAGGGAAAACCTATAACTAATGTGGTTTACTTGAAAAACACATGGAAATCGTACATAGAACAACTATTTTATGACACAAGACATGAACCTCCCAAAGTAAATGATGATACAGGTCCAGATATCTTCATTGACATTGATTGAGGTCAGAGCAGCAATAAAGTCCATGAAGGAAGGAAAATCCTCAGCACCCGATAACATAAATATAAAGTTCTTGAAACTTTTTGATGAAGGCAGCATGAGGTGGTTAACAAATGTGTTTAATAAGATACACAGTTTTGGTAGGATTCCGCACCAGTAGCTCACATCGGAGTTCATCGCCTTGCCTAAAAGATCAGGAGCTAAAAAGTGTGAAGACTTTAGAACAATAAGTCTGATGAGCCATCTACTAAAACTATTTCTGAAAATCAACACAGAAGAATCTACATGCTCTGTGAAGAACAAATAGCACCTACACAGTTTGGTTTCAGAGATGCAGTAGGAACACGAGAGGCCATATATAGCATCCAAGTTTTATTTCAGCGATGCAGAAACATGAACTGTGAAGTGTTTGCATGTTTTGTTGACTACCAGAAGGCTTTCGATAGAGTAAAACATCGAAAAATGGTAGAAATTCTGAAAGATGTAGGCTTGGATGGAAGGGACATTAACATAATAGTCAACCTGTATTGGAATCAATCAGCTTTTGTCAGAATTGGAAATGAGACTACAGAGGAAATGGAGATACTGACGGGTGTAAGGCAGGGCTGCATTCTCTCCCCATTATTTTTTAATATTTATTCAGAATTTATATTTAGAGAAACCTTAGAACACACAGATTCAGGAATATCCCTGAATGGAGAAAGAGTGAACAATATTCGTTATGCAGACGATACGGTCGTTTTTGCTGACAGTGGAGTCAACTATATGGCCTGGACATTAATATTAAAAAGACAAAACTATGATTATAAGCAAAGACAACATCAATAACTGTTAGCTTATAATCAACCAAAAACGGATAGAACGCGTGAGCAGTATTACTTATCTCGGAACTCTGGTGAACGAGCAATGGGATCATTCACAGGAAATAAGAAGCAGAATTGAAATGGCCAGGACTGCATTCAGCAAGATGAGACATCTGTTCACAAGCCATCACATAACATTACACACCAAGATAAGACTTCTGCGCTGTTACGTGTTCTCTGTCCTGTTTTACGGGGTGGAAGCATGGACGCTTACTGAACCCACAACGAAGAAATTGGAAGCATTCGAGTAATCGTTATATCGAAGAATATTGAAAATACCATGGACAGATCACATAACAAATATCGAGGTTCTCAGCGGAATGGGCATGGAAAGGAAAGTGGTTGATACTGTGGAGGAACGAAAGCTCCAATATTTAAGACACGTTATGAGAAATGAAAACAGATTTCACTTATTGCAGACTATCTGCAAGGAAAAGCTCTAGAAAAGCGAAGTGTGGGTAGAAGACGAATCTCATGGTTGAAAAACCTTAGAACCTGGTTTCATATGAGTACAACTGAGTTGTTTCGGGCTGCAGTGAACAAAGTTAAGATAGCATGTATGATAGCGAACATCCGAAATGGATAGGAACTATAAGAAGAAGATTATATATCTTACACTTGTACTCTTTTTCTTTTGCATGCGTATTACGGTGAGCATTTAAATGACTTTTGGTTTTGAAAAATGAATTGCAAATATCACATTGAAAGGGGTGTTTGTCAGAATGAGATGATAAATGATAATCTAATAACGATTTAAAAGCAAATGTTTTGTCACAAGTATTGCACGTGTATTGATTTGCATTGGTAGAAGATCTCGATGCTTAATTAGGTCAGATTTTAGCTTGGATTGAAAATCGCAAAAATCACATGCATAAAGGAGAGTGTCTGAATGCGTTTTCAAATGGTCTTCTAAATTTCAATATAACACATTTTTACTACAAATATGGCAAGTATACTGTTCAGTTTCCGTGTGTCTCTTTTGACGAATCTGTAGGTGTCTTCTTTGCTTATACTTTAAACCGCAAATATTGCATTGGAAATTCCCACCTTCTGCATGGCACTCATTAAAATGAATATTTAACTTTGACTTATTTATAAAACATGTCGAGCAATTACTGCAGCAATGTTGATTTACTTGAGCAGCATTCGCAGCTTGTTCAAATGTGGTTTCACTACATCTTAGATCACTACTGGCTTCGTCTTCAATTTCCACCAGCAGAGACAAGTCTTGTTCTTCAATTGTAATTTCTTCCTTTATTTGCATATAAAAGTTCGGTGTGAAATCATCTCAGTATCTAAAAATCAAATTACATAATCAGCGAAAAATATTCAGCACTTTATTCTGATCTTATGAGAACAAAGCTAGCAAATTTTATTATTTATGGAATTTCTTCATGTTCTGTTGTTTCAATCTTTACATAATTGATAAATAATAAAACACCAGCTTATATTTCTTAATAGTTTTATTATTTCAAAACATCGTATACTACTGTACATATCACATACTTTAATTTACTTTATCACATAATTAAATGAAAAGGGAACATAATTCAAATAACTGTACTTCAAACAAAATGTAAAAACTAAAACGGTATTCTTTTATCCCTGAAAGAACACAGATACAGTACGAATTGCCATCTGAAACGTCCGCAACGTATTCATATCCGCACAAACAAGCAAAAAAAATTAGTTGAGATGAGAAGATTGAAAATCGACATACTGGAACTAAGAAGTGAGACAGTAAGATGAAAACAAAAAACATAGCAAGAGTACATTTATTATTCAGGAGAAACCGATCCGAACATCAATATGGATCAACCACACTCGTTTCGAACCGAATAGCACAATGAGTTATTGACTTCGTCTCACTGATAGAGAAAATAGGGCTATGACAATACGAACTCATATAGATCTAAACATAATTAATATTTATGCTCCAACAAGCGACAAGTCAGACCAGGACATTGAAGAATTTTATAGCAAAATAGATGAAATGATGCGACTGACAAAGAGAGGAGAAATAACAATGATCATTGGAGACTTCATGATAAAGTTGGCTGGGAGACCGAATGAGACAACATTTGAGCATACAGTCTTCGCATAAGAAACGACAGAGGTGATAAACTCGCACAATTCTACACGAAGAAAAAACTT
The DNA here is from genome assembly GCA_024550625.1 of Dendroctonus valens. Lineage (NCBI taxonomy): Eukaryota > Metazoa > Arthropoda > Insecta > Coleoptera > Curculionidae > Dendroctonus > Dendroctonus valens. Next base: position 686,242 of record JAJTJO010000284.1, on the reverse strand, counting down.
GTTAATAACCAATAATTTCTTTAAGCAACATCCCAGAAGGCTATAGACTTTAAAATGACATGCAGACCGAGAGGGAAGAATTGTCAGAAATCAAATTTTTACAGATGTTTGTATAATTTACTGTAAATCTTTTCCCAATAAATAAATCAATCGACTTCATTCTGCTTAACTTAAACTTTCAGAAATATATGAAATCCGTAATAACTCACCTTGGAGCAGACATTCAGAGCTACCAAAATCCTGTGATAATGAACTTTAGAGTCAAAAGATTCCGAAAGGTCGAAAGAGAAAATTAAAACAAGAAAAGTAGACATCACACAACCGAAAGGCCCGATAGAAGGAAACGAAATACGTTTTAAAATCCAGAAAGAATTAGCAACGAAAACACAACCAGTACAGATCGCAGATCTTGAAAGAACATGGAACGCTTTAAAAACTAAAATACCAAAGATGCCAGAAGAAAACATTACAAAAGCGAAAATTCAAAATAAATTCAATAGAATGCAAACAACTCAATAAAATCATTAGGAAAAAGTGCAGAGAAACTAAAGAAAATTAGATGTCAACAAAATGTCATTTCAGGCAAGATATGACAGTTTCAATGTTCACAAGAGAGTAAAAGAAATGACAATCATACACAAAAAGGGCCAAGAAACAATTTGAAGGAACAATACGAACGAAATAATGCTAGGGACAGAAAACAAACTTGCGAGATGGAAATAATTCATCCAAACACTTTTCGACGATAATTGACCTTGTGGTCGACCACCCACAGACAGTGAGATCAATGAAAAAGGACCAGAAATAACAAAACAAGAAGTTACTCATGCAATAAAGAAACAAAATAATGGAAAATCTGCCGGTCTTGACAAACTCATCGTCGAAATACTTAAATTATTCGCCGAAAACGACAGCAAAACAATAGTCGTGATAACGTCACTTTTCAATAAGATATACAGTGTGTCTCACTTAAAATGGAAAACATTTAGAAGCAAGGTTTTCAGTGTCGGCACAGATGTTGAACATCATAAGGGAACATCACAATTATTTCGGGATCTAATTTCTAACCCCAGATTATTATACTTCTCTATAAGGGTTATTCAAAAGTGGCGTCATTCCTTTTAAGGGGTTATAGGGGCTCACTTGGAAAGTACGAGAAAAATATTGAAATTTTTTTTTCCAAAATTCTAGAAGCTATCAGTTGAAAATAGAATTTCAACTTTGTTATTACGTATTATTTTAAAATAGTCCCCTGTTTGCTTGGTAGCCTTTTGGAATACTTAATCATTCGAAAATAAAAATTACGATCTTTGCTTCAAATTACGAAAATTTTTGATGTTAAAAAAGACCTCCCCTACAATTTTTTGATGAAAAATCAAAGCGGCAATGATGTTTTTTGTCATTAACAGATAGTTACAGGTAGATAGCCTTTGTCAATAATAACAAGCATTTGTCAATCTGTGACTTACTTTAAAGCACCTTTAAAAAAATGTACACCAACATCGGATTTGGGGATATGTGATTAGTTATGGGAAATTGCCACACTAACATAGCAGAAGGTGTAAGACCTTACACCAGCAAAGCAAAATCACTGATTTTTTTTTAAACACACAATTTCTTCGCGGCATTACCTTGACGAAATCCAAATCCTTGAAAATTTCTATAATTTGTTTTACAGCACAGCGTGAAGGCTTCTGTTTTTGTGGATGTCGAATAGAAAATCTGGCACAAGTTCTTGATATAACTTTCTCACATTCTCCATAAATAATAAATAAGTTTAAATAATCTTCGTGTGTATAATTTAAGCGTCTGCGGATGATTATTAATTATTTTCAAAAGGCAACTGACAGCTGTAAGCATTCCTTTGGCATTTTATTGTATTAAAAATGGCCACTAAGAGTGACTACATTTAAAATAAGATGCGGCAAAATAGCCATATGAAAACATTAAATTGGCAATATTTCGAAAACTAAACACTTTTGGATCAGACAACTTCACACAAACTTACCGTTACTTTTAATACTGAATAAGATAAAGTTATCAAAAATGGGGGTTTCCATTGAAAAAAATTGATTTTGGGCTGTTTTCTCAACGTCATTTGAAACTAATTTTTTTAACAGTTTGTATTAATAGTTATCAAAATTTTGTGAACATTCCATTAAAGTAAGTCCTTTTCAACAAGAAATGCAACTCAAACTAAGTAGCATATATTCCCTTACAGGAAAAATGAATAATTATTACGGTGGCTACAACTGTAATTTTTTCCATAAAATTTCAAATATATCAAATCGGTTAGAATTAGGTATTGGATATTATACATGAAATATATTTAGAATTTGGAGTAGAATTAAAAAATGTAATAATATATAGGGTGTTTCATTTAAAATAAACAAATTTATATTTACTTCCGGTCTAACCGGAAGTGTGGCCATCTTGGAAATATTTTAAATCGCTTGCGCCCAATGACTTACTTTCATATTGGCATACTGTCCAATTTTAAAATCTAACCTAATTACAGTTTGCCAGATATCGATCGCGGCGGTTACCGGTGGGACACTCTTTGACAGGGTGTCCTTTTTAGGGGTTTGTTTTTGACCAGAGAACACTGTTACTGGTTACAGTGAATTTGACAGGTGACGGCTAATTTCAGCTCAGTAAATTTTGCCATTTCGTCTTGAATAGACGCCAGAACAACGTTTGCAAATTGCAAAATTAGATGAACCCTTTACGCTTACACTTAAGAAGGCAGTTATCCGCTAAAAACGATGTTAGTAGAACGAACAACCACGTGTAGGTCTCTACTCAAATTGGAGCACCAATCCAGCAAACCTTACGTCTAAATAAGTCGTTAATCCTTCAGATTCCACAGTGAACTCCAATTACGAAAATCCTTAAATCCCAAAATATTCGCAAAGCCAATTCGCTGACAAATCATCAACAGGAAGTAGTATTCCTAACAAACCCGATTTTCAACTGTTTAGTGACAAATTTTATCAACCCCTCAAAAACTACCCTACCTAATTGAACTGCTGAATCAAACTTTTACTGCCTCAGTCTTCAGCAAGAAATTTTTTTATCTATTTTATCGTAAACTTATTAACCGTGGCGACCGCCGTACACACACTGCCACGCCAGCCTTCGAATTTTTAGTCTGTGGTATTTCAAAGACGTGAAGACTAAAAAAATCTTCCCAGCTATTGATAAGAAGCCAAGAAGCCAAACGCTTTACAATGAATAGGCGTTTTAATTATGGTTGAAAAATTTATCAAATATAAACTGATATTTTCCATGCGTTGCTATTTTTAATTTACTGCAAAATTAAATTGTTACAAATACTACAGCCATGTTTTTGGTTCGAATGCATATTTGGATTTAAGCATCCAAATATGCATTCATGCTTATTATCCGAAGTAAATTTACAAACATCACCTGCATGAAAGCGTTTATCCGATTGCGCTTTCAAGTAATCATATAAAGTTGGAGTAAATCAAAACGTTCGTATCAAAAATTCACAGTTCTACCGTCTCTTTTTTATATTTGCACCCTGACGAATGTTTAATAATTTCATACTTTTAAACGGTGAACCGCAAAAATGACAAGAGAAGGAGTGAACTTTTGAATGATTGATCAAATGAACCTCTAAGTTTGATTCATTCGAACATGATTTTCCACAAACATGACATGTTAGTGTCTGTGAAGCTGGATTCTTTATACGTGTATCTCCTTTTATGCTGTGTTATCCGATTGTAACTTCCTCCTTCATTTCATGGAACGTTTTTAATTTTAGATTAACTGAGCATCTAAAAACACATGCATTACAAAAAAATTCAACTCAATTCCTGAATAGCCCTGGTACATTATTTTTTAATTAAGAAAAAATATATAGCTATTTTGCTAATGATGGTGAAAGTTTTTTTATTAATTTTTTGTAATATTGGGCCCTTGAGGGGTAGCTAGTTCCCTATCGGACGCATCTCCAGGTGGCGGATAGGTGAAAGTCCACCAGGTATGGTGGGTACCGGGGAAATAAATATCCGCCGTGATGAGCTGGGATAAGCGGCTACTTGTAACCTGCCAACAGTCAACAAAAATACGAAATGGCACTCTATTGCCCTTGAGGCAAAAATCGCACCGGAAGGCGGATGAATCAAGAAATTTGTCAGCGACATGGGATGTTGAACGCAACGGGAAACGACAATATTAAAGATCCCAACGAAAATCCTTGGTATATCAAATTGGTTAATTCCGGTACATAGTAGTAGTAAACATCTTTATTTTTAAAAAAGGCCATCGACCTATCGGTCTTTCTGCCCTTGTTTAATACATGCAGTCTTAATCTAAATAAAAAACAAATATGAAAATTCTCCTATTCTAGGTTAACAATAGTAGTAGTAAACATCTTTATTTCTAAAAAAGGCTATCGACCTATCGGTATTTCTGCCCTTGTTTAATACATGCAGTCTTAATCTAAATAAAAAACAAATATGAAAATTCTCCCATTCTAGGTTAACAATACTATTAAATAAATAAGATTTCAGTGGCAAGAAAAAATTATTTTATTGTCCACTAGTCCGTTGCGTTTTGTAAGTGTTCGAGTAGCGTTAATGTAGGGAAACGGAAGCGGGATTGTCTGGTTGGTCTTGTAAGACAAAGGGGATTCAGTATGGTCCAGCTGTAGGGGTTGTTTGTCCATTTTGTCTGTAGCTGTATGAGTCTTTCCGAGATCTTTGTCATGTTTGTGCGTTCGTATAGTAGTTGGGTGGGGGGGTTGTGTAGTGGGTTTTGGGGGTGTCTTATTCGTGTTATTAGTCTTAGTGCAATTTGTTCTGTTGTTTGTGTATAACGTTTTGTCCTTTCTGTTCCGTTGATCATGAGTATATGTCCAAAGTTTAGCAAGGGTCTACAAATAGCTTTATATATTTTGGTGGCGGTGTTTGTGCTAATTCCTCTGTCTTTGTAGGTTAGTGATCGGAAGTGTTTTGTTCTCTTTATTGTTTCTGCCCTGATGTTTCGTATGTGTTTAGTGAATTTAAGTTTGTGGTCAATTGTGATTCCAAGGTATTTTACGTCGCTTTTTTGGTTGTGTCGTTTTGGCCGTCTGCAGTTATTGTAGGGGAGTCAGCTGTTGAGTCTGTGGTTTGTGAGCAGAAGTTGGTTTTTTTGACGCGTTTGGTGTTAGTCCTCCATTTATAAAACCATGTCATTGTGTTGTTTGTTAGTGTTTGGAGTCTTTGCGCTGCTCTCTCAGTAGTTTTGTCATGTACAATAAGTGCCGTGTCGTCTGCGTATTGTAATATGTATGCCGATCTGTCGATTTGATTTTTGTCTGGTAAGTTGTAATTGTATATGTCATTGCAGTATATATTGTAGAGAAGCGGTGAGAGCGGGGATCCTTGAGGGAGCCCTTGTTCAGGGGAAAAGAAAATGACAGTGTTTTGTCAATTCGTACTTGTAGTTGTCTGTTTTCTAGTAAGTTCTTTATGGTGTGTAGTAGATATGTTGGTGTGTGTAGTTTGTATAGTTTATATAGTAAGCCCCTATGCCAGACACTGTCAAAAGCTTTGTTAATGTCCATAAACAGGCAAGCTGTCTTTCTGTCAGTTAGGTGGGTAGTTTGTATATTGTTGGCCAAAATAAAGAGGGGATGAACAGTCGAGTGATGCTGTTTGAACCCAAATTGGTAGGTAGGTATCTACCCTCCAATCACTCTTTCAAGCCGCTGCTTCATTATGCCTTCAAAAATCTTTCCCAGTATTGGAAGCAGTGTAATTGGTCTGTAGTTGCTCGGTTGTGTATTGTCCAGTCCATTTTTGGGTATAGGGATTATTAAGCCGTTTTTCCATGTTTCTGGGATTCTGCCATTTGTGATGCAGTTGTTCAATTCAGTTAGGATCAAGTTTGTGTGTTTCTTGACTTAGGCTTTTCAATAGTTTTGCTTTAATTTTATCTTTCCCCGGTGCAGTGTTTTTGATGTGCGCTAGGGCTTCATCGTACTCTGTGTCTGTGATCAGTGTGCAGGCATAGTTTGGTGAGTTGTTAAAATAGTTCAAGTATCCAGTCGTTGATCAAGTTCCAGTTGTCATTGTCGAAGTTAGGGTTTGTCGATATGCTGAAGGCCCTTTGATAGTGTCTGGCGAATGCGTCCGCTTTCTCTTTGTCTGTGTAGCGTTCTATTCCGTTTTCGTCAATTGTGTCAGTAGTGCCAGTCTTCCTGTATTGCGCCAGTTTCTTAATTTTTCGCCAGTATGTTTTGCCTTTGTCCTTCTGTATTTCTTTACATGTTTCTAGCCATTTGTCTTGTCGGTATTGTCCAATCAGAGTTTTAATGTTTCTGTTAAGTTGGTTCAGTGTCTTTTCTAGGTCGTTATTTTGAGTGTTTGTATACAGTGTGTCCAGTATAAAATGATGTACATGGGGATATTGGAAACCGTTAGAGTTACAGGGTGGACCAAATGGGGAAAAAGTTGCGCAATCAAGTGCCTATAATAATCTGTCATCAACTTCTTTGAACTCGGAATAGTAACGGATATACAGGGAAAAAAGAAAAAAGTGCGTTTTATAAACTCCTTTATATCGTGTTTATTATAAAAGATACAATAACGAAATTTTCAGGGTGGGGGGTAAGAAATGAGCGTAAATTAGAAAATAAAGTAAAAAATAATCTGGGCCCACTATGTTCAATCAGGCCGAAGTCAACTTTTGTTTTTCTTATGGGCGCCATATTGAATTTTTGCATTTTTAAATTCCCCTTTAAATATGCTCTTCACCCATGTATAACATGTTTATGTTCAGTCAAGATAAATAATTAAAATTAACAAAATTAAGAATTAATGGTAGTAGGCATTGATATTTCTATTAATTATTACTTTAAATTATTATTGGTCATACATCGAACACTGCAAAAGAACAAGTAACATTTTAGGATTAAAGTAGGTGTTCAAATAAGCCACCGTTTCCTCGCACGCACAACGTACATCGTCTCATTACTGCTTCACAGGATTTTCTGATCATTTCTGGGGTAATTCTGTTAACAGCATTGCCCCATGCAAAAAAATCAGGCGGTGTTATGTCAGGGGATCTCGCAGGTCCCAGGTTGCCTATCCACTTGTTGGGAAATTCGTGATTTAACAATTCTTTGATAATACGTCCATTATGTGGCGGCGCGCCGTCTTGTTGGAAATACAAGTTTTGCAGGGTAGCTACTGGAACATTCATAAGTGCTTCCGCGACGTTCGTTTGTAAGAGGTTCAAATATCTCTCGGAATTTAAGTTCTCATTAAAAAAAATGGCCCAATCACGTGGGTACCCACACTACCTAACCAGACGTTAACTTGGTGCCTAACTTGACGAACTAGCCGTGGATTTTCATCTGACCAAAAAACGGTATTTTTACGATTAAATAGTCCACATTTAGTAATTGCTTGATTTTTTTGCATGGGATTTCCTCAAAAATGTGGTATACTGTAGGTCATACCAAACCGAAGAGGAGCTGAGACACGCTGTTATAGAAGCTGTTAACAGAATTACCCCAGAAATGAACAGAAAATCCTGTGAAGCAGTAATGACACGATGTATGTTGTGCGTGCGAGAAAACGGTGGCTTATTTGAACACCTACTTTAATCCTAAAATGTTACTTGTTCTTTTGCAGTGTTCGATATATGATCAATAATAATTTAAAGTAATAATTAATAGAAATATCAATGCCTACTACCATTAAATCTTAATTTTGTTAATTTTAATTATTTATCTTGACCGAACATAAACATGTTATACATGGCTGAAGAGCATATTTAAAGGGGAATTTAAAAATGCAGAAAATCAATATGGCGCCCATAAGAAAAACAAAAGTTGACTTCGGCCTCATTGAACATAGTGGGCCTAGATTATTTTTACTTTATTTTCAAATTCACGCTCATTTCTTACCCCCACCCTGAAAATTTCGTTATTGTATCTTTTATAATAAACACGATATAAAGGATTTTATAAAACGCACTTTTTTCTTTTTTTCCCTGTATATCCGTTACTATTCCGAGTTCAAAGAAGTTGATGACAGATTATTTGTAGGCACTTGATTGCGCAACTTTTTCCCCATTTGGTCCACCCTGTAACTCTAACGGTTTCCAATATCCCCATGTACATCATTTTATACTGGACACACTGTATAGTCTGTACAGTTCTCTCTTATGTTTTATTAGTCTCAGTACGTATTTGGGCATTATTGGTCGGTAGAAAGCATTTTTTATTTCCCGGATAAATTTTCCTATGGCTAGTGAAAGTTGTTGTTGTATGGTTTCTATTGAAATGTGCTGTGCTTGTGATTGAATGTAGTCATGTATATGTTGTTTCACTTTGTCTATGTCAGTCTTTCTTAGGTTTAAGTTTTTCTCTATAGGAGCTGTATTGGAGGTAGGTTGCGTATGTTGTAAGTCTATGTTAAACGTAATAGCCAGGTGGTCGGATCAAAGTTCGTTGGTTAAGTTTATGTTGTTGATGGTGTTTGTCAGGTTTCTTGTGTGCAGTAGAACGTCTGGTGTTGAGTCTGGGTTTGCGGGCATCAGAAAAGTTGGTGGGGTGTGTTGTTTTATAAAGTCGGAATTTTGCAAAAATCTTTTAAGTGGTTTCGTTTTGTTTCTATTCAAGTTAAAGTCGCCTATAATTATTGCATATTTATAGATGCTCGCCTTAGTCAGTATGTTTTGTTCTAGGTTGGAGTGTGGGTGTATGTATGTCAGAAATATGTGTATCAGGTCGTTTAAGTAGGGTATGGTAAAATGTAGACAGTCGTTCAAAGGGTTGTTGAGGGAAGGAGGATTTGCTCTTCCAAGTTTCAATGTTGGTTTTAGGAGAGCTGCGACCCCGCCCCTGGCATGATTGATGGTATTTCCATGTCTATAAATATACTGCCAATTTCTGTACGTTGGTGTTTGTCCTAGTTTGGTTTTAGTCTCTACAAATATGCAGCAGTCTGTGTCGTTTTGTTCTATGTAATTGTAAATAAGTGGTTTTTTGCTGTTAAGTCCGTTGATGTTCGCGTAAAGTACTTTCATTTTGAATCTTGTATGTTTGTTACCCCTTTAATTTATTTTATAACTTGAACTAGTTTTGTGCGGTTACTTAATTTCGGAGCGGATTATTTCGACTTTGTGCTTTTTAGCTTTACCACTTTTATGATTGAGGTTTAATCAGTCTCTGTTTAAATGGTTTGTTCATGGAAGATTCAGCTGTAGTATTATCCTGTTTAAAGCTTTCTGTCTTAATAATTTTATAAACTTGCTGAGAAACGTCTATTTTGTTATTGTATTTGTAATGATTTTTGAACTGTGTCTAATTGGGAGCCAAATGTTTGGTAAATTATGTCATTTCTCCGTACCTAATTGTTCTTTTCAACAGTTCAAAAAATGTTAATTTTTGATGAGAGTCGACTAGACTAGACACTTGTATATTAGAGAAATGCTTGAGAAAAAAAAAACATCGCGTTACTAACAATTAAATAAATTCTTTAGTTTTCTTTTTCACAAACCATCATTTCAGTCTGATAAGTGTACATAGTTGAAAAGTTATGAAATATGACTTGCACAAATACACAAATATGACTTGCACAAATATGTATTTATTTATAGTGTCCACTGGAAAAATTTTAGTCCTTACCAGCTTATTTATATTTACAGCACATTTCAATAGAAACCATACAACAACAACTTACACTAGCCATACGAAAATTTAGCCCGGAAATAAAAAATGCTTTCTACCGACATACACTGCCCAAATACATACTGAGACTAATAAAACACAAGAGAAAACTGTACAGACTATATACAAACACTCAAAATAACGACCTAAAAAAGACACTGAACCAACTTAACAGAAACATTAAAACTCTGATTGGACAATACCGACAAGACAAATGGCTAGAAACATGTAAAGAAATACAGAAGGACAAAGGCAAAACATACTGGCAAAAAATTAAGAAACTGGCGCAAAACAGGAAGACTGGCACTACTGACACAATTGACGTAAACGGAACAGAACGCTACACAGACAAAGAGAAAGAGGACGCATTCGCCAGACACCATCAAAGGGCCTTCAGCATATCGACAAACCCTAACTTCGACAATGACAACTGGAACTTGATCAACGACTGGTACTTGAACTATTTTAACAGCTCACCAAACTAAACCTACAAACTGATCACAGACACAGAGTACGATGAAGCCCTAGCGCACATCAAAAACACTGCACCGGGGAAGATAAAATTAAGGCAAAATTCTTGAAAAGCCTAACTCAAGAAACACACAAACTGATCCAAACTGAATTGAACAACTGCATCACAAATGGCAGAATCCCAGAAACATGGAAAAACGGCTTAATTATCCCTATACCCAAAAATGGACTGGACAATACACAACCGAGCAACTACATACCAATTACACTACTTCCAGTACTAAGCAAAATTTTTGAATACATAATAAAGCAGCGGCTTGAAAAAGTGATTGGAAAACATATACCTACCTACCAATTTGGTTTCAAACAGCATCACTCGACTGTTCATCCGTTCTTTATTTTGGCCAACAATATACAAACTACCCACCTAACTGACAGAAAGACAGCTTGCCTGTTTATGGACATTAACAAGGCTTTTGATAGTGTCTGGCATAGAGGCTTACTATACAAACTATACAAACTACACACACCAACATATCTACTACACACCATAAAGAACTTACTAGAAAACAGACAACTACAAGTACGAATTGACAAAACACTGTCATTTTCTTTTTCCCCTGAACAAGGGCTCCCTCAAGAATCCCCGCTCTCACCGTTTCTCTACAATATATACTGCCATGACATATACAATTACAACTTACCAGACAAAAATCAAATCGACAGATCGGCATACATATTACAATACGCAGACGACACGGCACTTATTGTACATGACAAAACTACTGAGAGAGCAGCTCAAAGACTCCAAATACTAACAAACAACACAATGACATCGTTTTATAAATGGAGACTAACACCAAACGCGTCAAAAAACCAACTTCTGCTCACAAACCACAGACTCAACGCTGACTCCCCTACAATAACTGCAGACGGCCAAACGACACAAACAAAAAACGACGTAAAATACCTTGGAATCACAATTGACCACAAACTTAAATTCACTAAACACATACGAAACATCAGGGCAGAAACAATAAAGAGAACAAAACACTTCCGATCACTAACCTACAAAGACAGAGGAATTAGCACAAACACCGCCACCAAAATATATAAAGCTATTTGTAGACCCTTGCTAGACTTTGGACATATACTCATGACCAGCGGAACAGAAAGGACAAAACGTTATATACAAACAACAGAACAAATTGCACTAAGACTAATAACACGAATAAGACACCCCCAAAACCCACTACACAACCCCCCCACCCAACTACTATACGAACGCACAAACATGACAAAGATTTCGGAAAGACTCATACATCTACAGACAAAATGGACAAACAACCCCTACAACTGGACCATACTGAATCCCCTTTGTCTTACAAGACCAAGCAGACAATCCCGCTTCCGTTTCCCTACATCAACGCTACTCGAACACTTACAAACGCAACTGACTAGTGGACAATAAAATAATTTTTTCTTGTCATTGGAATTTTATTTAATAATATTGTTAACCTAGAATAAGAGAATTTTCATATTTGTTTTTTATTTATATTAAGACTACATGTATTAAACAAGGGCAGAAAGACCGATAGGTCGATAACCTTTTTTAGAAATAAAGATGTTTACTACTACTCGTATAAAATAAATATGTTGGTCTCCACTAAGACGAACGCAATTCATATTCCGTAGACTCACAAACGAGATTCAAGTAAATTTGAATGGATTTGTCACTACTTCATAGTAGTAGTAAACATCTTTATTTCTAAGAAAAGGCTATCGACCTATCGGTCTTTCTGCCCTTGTTTAGTACATGCAGTCTTAATCTAAACAATCAAATAAAGGTAAAAATTGTCTTATTCTAGGTTAATAATTTTAATTCTGACAAACAGAAATCTTAGATTTATTGTCCAGTAGTGAGTTACGATTCTAAGGGTTCGAGTAGCGTTGATGTAGGGAAACGGAAGCGGTATTGTCTGGTTGGTCTTGTAAGACAAAGGGGATTCAGTATGGTTCAGCTGTAGGGGTTGTTTGTCCATTTTGTCTGTAAATGAATGAGTCTTTCCGAAATCTTTGTAATGTTTGTGCGTTCGTATAATAGTTGAGTGGAGGGGTTGTGTAGTGGGTTTTGGGGGTGTCTTATTCGTGTTATTAGTCTTAGTGCAATTTGTTCTGTTGTTTGTAATGCACATAACGTTTTGTCCTTTCTGTTCCGTTGGTCATGAGTATATGACCAAAGTCCAAGAGGGGTCTGCAGATCGCTTTGTATATTTTTGTCGCGGTATTTGTACTAATTCCTTTGTCTTTGAATGTTAGTGAGCGAAAGTGTTTTGTTCTTTTTATCGTTACTGTTCTGATGTTTCGTATGTGTTTAGTAAATTTAAGTTTCTGGTCAATTGTGATTCCAAGGTATTTTACGTCGTTTTTTGGTTGTGTCGTTTGGCCGCGTCTGCAGTTATTGTAGGGGAGTCAGGGTTGAGTCTGTGGTTTGTGAGCAGAAGTTGTTTTTCTGACACGTTTGGTGTTAGTCTCCATTTATAAAACCATGTCATTGTGTTGTTTGTTAGTGTTTGGAGTCTTTGAGCTGCTCTCTCAGTAGTTTTGTCATGTACGATAAGTGCCGTGTCTTGTGCGTATTGTAATATGTATGCCGATCTGTCGATTTGATTTTTGTCTGGTAAGTTGTAATTGTATATGTCGTGGCAGTATATATTGTAGAGAAACGGTGAGAGCGGGGATCCTTGAGGGAGCCCTTGTTCAGGGAAAAAGGAAAATGACAGTGTTTTGTCAATTCGTACTTGTAGTTGTCTGTTTTCTAGTAAGTTCTTTATGGTGTGGTAGTAGATATGTTGCCTCTATGCCAGACACTTTCAAAAACTACTTCATATATATCCAATAGTTTTAGTTTGTCAGATGTATTTCTAAGCAATAAAATGAAGCAAAAAGTGCTGGAGAAGAGAAAAATGTTGATGTGGAGGCTTTTAAAACATTTAGCAGCATTAACAAAACATGTCCTTTCCTGCTGGACCTGCTGCATAAAGGACCAAATTAATATCAATCAAATTCAGTCACAGATTCGATACACATTCTTAATAATTAAAACCGTGCCATCTTAATTTATCACAATGACTGTCATTCTTTGTCCGCAAAATTCGCCCAGAGAAAATTAAATTAAAACCTGTACACTTTTTTACCAGTCTGGAAGTTCTTTTGGTTAAATGAACTTCCTGTTAGAACATCAAGAACGTGCTTGGTGTTCGTTATGAGCCAAACAGCAACATCCATTATACTGACGCGAGGAAATTATGATTCTTTATCGGAGCCTCTTTCAAACTTACCGCCGTTTTCATAAATGTATTGTGCTCTTCGACTGCAAAAACTTTCAATTTTATTTTTAATAATGTGTAATAATAAAACTTATTGAGTAATGTCAATGTTATTTCTTAGTAGTAGTAGTAGTAGTAAACATCTTTATTTCTAAAAAAGGCTATCGACCTATCGGTCTTTCTGCCCTTGTTTAATACATGTAGTCTTAATCTAAATAAAAAAACAAATATGAAAATTCTCTTATTCTAGGTTAACGATATTACTAAATAAAATTTCAGTGGCAAGAAGATATTATTTTATTGTCCACTAGTCAGTTGCGTTTGTAAGTGTTCGAGTAGCGTTAATGTAGGGAAACGGAAGCGGGATTGTCTGGTTGGTCTTGTAAGACAAAGGGGATTCAGTATGGTCCAGTTGTAGGGGTTGTTTGTCCATTTTGTCTGTAGCTGTATGAGTCTTTCCGAGATCTTTGTCATGTTTGTGCGTTCGTATAGTAGTTGGGTGGGGGGGTTGTGTAGTGGGTTTTGGGGGTGTCTTATTCGTGTTATTAGTCTTAGTGCAATTTGTTCTGTTGTTTGTGTATAACGTTTTGTCCTTTCTGTTCCGTTGGTCATGAGTACATGTCCAAAGTCTAGCAAGGGTCTACAAATAGCTTTATATATTTTGGTGGCGGTGTTTGTGCTGATTCCTCTGTCTTTGTAGGTTATTTCTTAATAAATTGAAAATAGCCTTTTTGTTGTGTATTCATTTTCTCATAGTTTTCTCTGGCTCTAAGTTAGTGATTCGTAAATTATTTAAAAAAATTGTAAATCATTTAAGGATGCAGGAAATGGCTGATTTATCTATAGTCGCATTAAAAGTTTAAAGTTGAAAACTTATTTATTTATGAAACTGATACTGAGACTGATAAATGAGCCTCGATTTTCCAAAAAAATATATTTATATCTCTCGACTTTCTCTGGTAATTTTGTGCTATTGAAAATGTATTTCTATAACGTAAAGCTGTACGATACTGTTCAGTATGTTTACAACATTGTAAAATTACTGAGCGTCATTTTCTGGTTATCGCTAAATTACTCTAACTAAGAGAAGTATAACTATGTCACCACCAATTTCTCTTTATGAAGGAAATATTATGTGCAAAATCTCCTAAAATTTTATAGAACCGCCACACTATTGCGATCCATTCATAAAACTTTCAATTATTAAATAATTGTTTTTAGTCACTATTTTAACAATTTTTCTACCAAATAACGACTTGGATATCAGTTTCCAATTACCATAAGCAACTAACATAAATTACACAAGTATTTTTCCACGTTATCATTATAAACCAAAACGACATCTTCTTTCCTCCTGTCGTGAAATGAGAAAAAGGGGAAAAACGTACATAATAAGAAAACTTTTTAGCCAAGTACAGCAAATGAGAAAAAGATGTAACAAAATGAGAATCCAATACCAACTTTATCTCCCGTGCAGTTCAGCGCTACGCCTACAAAAATTTCACTTTGATCTTCTTTTTATGGGCATTTTTATTCGCCATATCTAAACCGTTCCCTAAAAGAAAGAAACACTTTACAGACTTCCCAACGGAAAGATAGAAATATGTGGCGGTATCGTTAAAATTGAATTAAGGACGGTTTAAGGATGAAACACGTTTCTTTCTATTTTATGCCAAATTTGTACAACAAACGGAGTTTTGAAGAAACGGTCATTGCTTATAAAATTAATAGATTCGAATCTTCGTAATAAACTTTATTAGCAAGATCTCAACGGTGAAATAAACATTTGTTCTCTTAAATTAATATCGATATACTGGCAAATATCCATTTGTGACTTAATTTAAAAGAAAATATCACCGGCTCTCAAACGACATCTAATTTCATCGACCTGAATCCCAGGGAGAATCTCAAGTTTGACAAAAAGCGTAGAGAAGGCCAACACAAATTTATCTTGTTTATGTCCAAGTCCGGGATTATTTAGCTCGACTTTCCTGAGGGCAGCAAATGGACAACGCCAAGGGTTTAAAACTTTTTCATACAATAGTTTTTGCGAGTCACGGAAAGTAGTAGAACCATCTAATTCAGGTTTGGAGAAGAACCGTAATTAGTATAATGTTAAATAGCTCGTTTATTAACTAAAATGGAAGTGAGTTATGACTAAAGGAAAGTAAGTAATGAATATCAAATAACTAAACAAAATTATTTGGGAAAGTCTTTTGCAAATGGGTTTTGTCTATTATCACGACTCAACTTTTCTGTTGCAGTGGGAGTTGCATTCATCTAAGCTTTACAAAGACGATATTGATTCTTTAGCGGAACAAAAAATTTCTGTTTTGGGGTTTGATTCTGTTGATTGTCCGAATTATTCTTTCGGTTATCTCAAACGTAGAAATTACGAAGATGTTTCAAGCACAGTTTTCTTTTCCGGATTTCAATGCGAAGAATGTGCAGATCTGCACACTGGTGTCAGTATCAAATGAAAATAAACAATGGAATTTTAATGGGAATTAAGACAACCCGTTGATGTTGTAAGAATGGCATTTTCAATATGCTTCGCATAATTTGCTACTGAAGTTATTTTAAGAATAGAACAAGAATAACCCAATAGTCATTCCTTGAAAATTTTATGCGATTTTGCTTGGTAACTTTTTTGGGAGTTCTTCAAAATTTTAGGTTTGAATTTTCGCCAATTCTCAGAATTTCCTCATTTTTGTTTTACGTTTTTGGAAGGCAGAATCTTAGGCTTAACTCTGCCTGGGGTTCTGATGGATAATTTGAGTAGCTCATTGGGCCGTAGCTGGTCCCAAGCCCGAGTAAAAGAGGATGGTTAAGTAAAAGAGGATTGGTAACAACCACATCCTGTGAAAAGCCAAATTGTTGTTAATCAAGCACCTAAGCCTCGGAATAGGACGGAAACACGACGACGATCCCAGCCACGAATTAGGAATTTGAATTTCGGAACATGGAATGTGTTAAGCTGGTATCGACCAGGAGCAGCCAAGAGAACTACATCACAGCTAGAAAAGTATGGAATGGATATTACGGCTATCCAGGAAGTCAGGTGGCCAGATACGGGTAATATAACAATTAGTAAGCCGGTGGTATTTTACAGTGGCAACAAAGATGGCGCCCATCAATTCGGAACTGGCTTTGTAATACCGGAATACCTATTGGACACTGTAATGGGCTTTGTACCCATTAATGAAAGAATATGTCTTATTAGACTAAGAGGTCCATGGAACAACTATACACTGATATAGGTACACGCACCGACGGGAGAGAAGGACACTTTCGGTGACCAACTCACCAGAATTCTCGACTGGATCCCCAAGCAGGATTGGTACTGGGCGACTTCAACGCAAAACTGGGTAGAGAACACTGGTTAAGACCACATGTTGGACGACATAGCCTACACGATGTAAGCAATAACAACGGACTACGGGTAGAAAATTTGGCATGACTCAACAAACTCATGGTCAAATCTACTATGTTTGAACACAGAGATATACATAAGCAGGCGTGGGTATTCAATGATGGTATCATAAGAAACAATACCAGGCACTGAAATAACACCATAGACGTTAGAAGTAAAGGAGGAGCTGAGGCGGACTCGGACCATTTTCTGGTATGTGCCCAAACAAGAATAATGATCAAGAAACAGAAGACACGTCCGCAACAAGCAAATACGACAGAAGCTAAATGCGACACGGAGAAACTAAAGGAAGAGGAAGCCCTCGCTAACTACACCTCTAAAATTGCAACTAAAATGCGGGATATACCAGAAACATGTAAGAATAACGCCCACACCATGTCGAATGTTATGCAGAAGATTATTCTGGAAACAATGGAAACAACTATAGGAAAGCGCGAAAAACAAAGAAAAATAACTGGTACGATGCGGACTGTGAGAACGTACAGAACCAAAGACACCGCGATACGGCTCAAATGTTACAGGACCGACGGCTCGAATGTTACGGAATGTTACGGCTCAAATGTTGACAGCATAGATAACTTTAACAATGCAAGACGTAGAGCAGGAAAACTCATTAAGGAAAAAAAGACAGAACACAGAAGAAACAAATACAAGACATCGAAGATCCACTATCTTCAAGACATAACAACAGAAGGGCATTATTTAAAGGTGCATCTCGAATTAAAATGGGCTTTAGACCGCAAACAAGTAATATAATAAGGAAAGATAATGGTGAACTCATCACCGACATTACAGAGGTAATAAAAACATGGAAGGAACATTTTCAGAAACTCCTCAATGTAACAAAGGACGACACAACATATATACCGGTGTATTTAACCGCCGAAATATAAACCGAGAAACCAGCTCTAGAAGAAGTGATGAAGGCCATACAACGCCTAAAGCACAACAAAGCGCCTGGAAACGATACTATCCCCTCTGAATGCCTGAAAATGGGAGGTCTAGTACTCTATCAAAAGATGCTTGAGTTAATCGTACTAATATGGGGCAGCGAAATATTACCGGAAATCTGGAAACAGAGTCTTATTATACCCCTACATAAAGACAGCTACCAGGTGCTGAAAACTACAGAGGGATGTCTCTCGTCAACACCGCATATAAAGTGCTTGCAAACGTGATTCTAATCCGCATAACACCATACACGGATGAATCGATAAGTGATTATCAGTGCGGCTTTAGACCGGGCAGGTCAACGATGGATGAAATCTTCACTATTCGCCCAATCCTCGAAAAACACTGGGAATTTTATAAGGACCTCCACAACAGCTATTTATCGACTTCCAACAAACCTATGATAGCGTGATAACAGACCAAGTATGTGTTAAAGTTGAGAACAACATGTCAGAAAACTTCGTGGTGGACAACGGCCTGAAACAGGGTGATAGTTTGTGTCCAATACTGTAACGGGCTAACATTGACGTAGAAATTTTTTTAAGTAGTGGACCAAACCTGATACTGACATTTGCAGATGATATAGATCTTGTCAGTCAAACAAATATTGACATCAAAGAGTTGTTTGGAAAAATAGAAAAGGAGGCAGACACTGTAGGATTACGTATTAATGAAGACAAAACAAAATACATGTATAACTGGCGGATATAGGGAAGCGTTCGAGTAGGGTGAAATGTAACAATTGACACCTACAATTTTGAACCGGTCTCAGAATTCAAATACCTCGGCATAGTCATCATAGCAGACAACAACAAGAATAAAGGAATGAAGGCCCGCATATAGAGCGGTAATAGATGCTATTATGCACTAAGAGAACTGTTCCAATCGAGAATAATGTCGCGATCCTCAAAACTAAAATTGTACCATAAGACCGGTAGTCATGTAGGGATGTGAAGCGTGAAGCCTAACAAAAGCAAACGAAAACGTCCTGCGAAGATTCGAGCGAAAAATACTCCGGAAAATATATGGACCAACCCAGGGTCCTTGTTCAGTGCAATATCGAATAAGAACAAATGCTATTGTGAGCAAAGCAATGTCACAAGGACTGAGATGGGAAGGACACCTGTACTGAGCACCGAATGACATAATTCTGAAAATTGCATGGCACTAAGCACAGACGAGCAGAAGACCACCGGGAGGACCTAAAATGAGATGGAGGGGCAATGTTCTATCGGATCTGCGGAGGATGGGCATTGAAAATGAACAGGAAACAATGCTAGATAGGAGTCGATGGAAGCAAATTGTGCTTGCAGCCAAGACTCCCATGGGGTTGTAGTACTACTTGAAGAAAGAGAAGAAGCATGTTTGGCTTCTGAAGATTGTTAGATCTTCCACTTTGTGAAGGTTTATACTCCCTGCTTCGTCTTCAGAATAGTCAATTCTAAGTACCTTTAATTCTTTAACAGATGCTACATATTGAACGGAAGTTCTTTCTGAAGTAACAAACGCCTTCAATATCATTTGGCCCATTCAAATTGACGTGCACTAAATTTTTCGGTACTAAGTTGCCATTCTCAACTATAAAGGAATTGAATGATAATGTAAATGTAACCGGCATCCGTAAAATCTGAATCAATTGGTGATTTGCATTTAAAAGTCTTCTGAACTGCATATGGTTACATAAATCAAAATATTTGGTCGAAATTATGTTAATGGCTTTAAATGGGAATTTCGGATGTCTCAAAAATAAAGTTCCGTTCCTCCGAGCACGAAAATTTGAAGCGGAACACAGGCAGATTATTTTGCTATTTGGGAACATAAAAGTCATTGCTTGTGTTCCAATTTTTCCTACAGGAACGTAATGAAAAATTTGAATTATGAGCTCAAAGTTGCTAAACTTTTTAAATTCTTGGAAGAATTTTAGAAGGAGAACAAATTCCAAGCTGCAATGTATGACTATAAAAGTGTTTGTAATTTCACTACTTAAACATTTGATTGATTTATAATTTATTTAGTGTTTAAGGTTTTAATCCAATTATACGATTTTTCAGTTTGTTTAATAGACAAATATATATAAAATAAATCCAGATTCCGATTCCGATTCCGATCACTGACGTACAAAGACAAAGGAATTAGTACAAAGACCGCCACAAAAATTTACCAATCAATATGTAGACCTCTGCTTGACTACGGACATATACTCACAGTGAATGCATCTGGGAAAACTAAACAACACATACAAACAACAGAACAGATTGCCCTGAGTTCAATAATCAAAATAAGACTCCTCAAAACCAACTACACAACCCCTCAAACCAACTACTCTACGAACGAACAAAAATAACGCGAATAACAGAAAGACAACTCCAATTGCAAACGAAATGGAAAAACAATCCCTACAACTGAACCCTACTGAATCCCCTTTGCCTCACGAGACAAACGAGACAATCCCGCTTCCGCTTCCCAACAACACTACTTGAACACTTCCCACACGACTGAACCAACCTGCTAGACGATGAAAAGACATGACATAGAAGAGAGATTTTTTTTTGCTTTGTAATAATTTTAAGTTTACAGTTAAGATAGTTTAAGTTAGAAAATTAACACAATACATGTATATATGCAAGGGCAGAAAGGCCGAGGGCCGATAGCCTATTGGGAAATAAAGATTATACATATATGTATATAAGTATATACAGTATGTCCAGTATAAAATGATGTACATGGGGATATTGGAAACCGTTAAAGATACAGAGTGGACCAAATGGGGAAAAAGTTGCGCAATCAAGTGCCTATAAATAATCTGTCATCAACTTCTTTGAACTCGGAATAGCAACGGATATACAGGGCAAAAAAGAAAAAAGTGCGTTTTATTAAATCCTTTATATCGTGTTTATTATAAAAGATACAATAACGAAATTTTCAGGGTGGGGATAAGAAATGAGCGTGAATTTGAAAATAAAGTAAAAAATAATCTAGGCTCACTATGTTCAATGAGGCCGAAGTCAACTTTTGTTTTTCTTATGGGCGCCATATTGAATTTCTGCATTTTTAAATTCCCCTTTAGATATGCTCTTCAACCATGTACAACATGATTATGTTCGGTCAAGAGAACTAATTAAAATTAACAAAATTAAGATTTTATGGTAGTAGGCATTGATATTTCTCTTCAATTTCCCCATAGTGACGTTCGTTGTCTGTTTTAATTACCTAGGTAACTGTCAAAGTAGAATTTATTGTCAGTGTTAAGTGTTTGTAATTTTTTCGTTTTTGTATATTCTTTTTCCTGACTGTACTTTAATTCATTCCAATATATTCCTGGGTTTCAGTCAATTTCATTGTCACTAATTATGGTGTTATGTGATGAGCCCTGCGTTTCGTCCCGGGTCTACCTATTGGACTCGTCAGTAAGGCTTAGGTAGACCTAAGCTCATCACCCTTATCGTGAACGGCCCTGCCAGGAACTCCAGAATGGCGATGCGATGAGAAGAATGGCATTTTGTCAGTGTTTTATTCAAAGAAATAACGAGATACCAAACTTTTCCTTAAACGTCCTTTGGTCAGATGAGAGCCAATTTACTAAATGTGGACTATTTAATGGTAAAAATACCGTTTTTTGGTCAGATGAAAATCCACGGCTAGTTCGTCAAGTTAGGCACCAAGTTAGGTTTAGATCTAACGTCTGGTTAGGTATTGTGGGTACCCACGTGATTGGACCATTTTTTTTAATGAGAACTTAAATTCCGAGAGATATTTGAACCTCTTACAAACTAACGTAGCGGAAGCACTTATGGATGTTCCAGTAGCTACCCTGCAAAACTTGTATTTCCAACAAGACGGCGCGCCGCCACATAATGGACGTATTATCACAGAATTTTTAAATCACGAAATTCCCAACAAGTGGATAGGCAACCTGGGACCAGTAAGATGGCCTGCGAGATCCCTTGACATAACACCGCTTGTTTTTTTTGCATGGGGTTTCCTCAAAAATGTGGTATACTGTAGGTCATACGAAACCGAAGAGGAGCTGTGACACGCTGTTATAGAAGCTGTTAACAGAATTACCCCAGAAATGATCACAAAATCCTGTGAAGCAGTAATGAGACGATGTATGTTGTGCGTGCGAGAAAACGATGGCTTATTTGATCACCTGTTTTAATCCTAAAATGTTACTTGTTCTTTTGCAGTGTTCGATGTATGATCAATAATAATTTAAAGTAATAAACTTTATAGAAATATCATTGCCTACTACCATTAAATCTTAATTTTGTTAATTTTAATTATTTATCTTGACAGACCATAAACATGTTATACATGGTTGAAGAGCATATTTAAAGGGGAATTTAAAAATGCAGAAATTCAATATGGCGCCCATAAGAAAAACAAAAGTTGACTTCGGCCTCATTGAACATAGTGGGCCTAGATTATTTTTTACTTTATTTTCAAATTCACGCTCATTTCTTATCCCCACCCTGAAAATTTCGTTATTGTATCTTTTATAATAAACACGATATAAAGGATTTAATAAAACGCACTTTTTTCTTTTTTGCCCTGTATATCCGTTGCTATTCCGAGTTCAAAGAAGTTGATGACAGATTATTTATAGGCACTTGATTGCGCAACTTTTTCCCCATTTGGTCCACCCTGTAACTCTAACGGTTTCCAATATCCCCATGTACATCATTTTATACTGGTCACACTGTATAGATATATAAGTATATATATATATATATATATATATATATATATATATATATATATATATATATATATACCCAGATTTTTGTATCCGAATTCCGGTACTAGCATTTTTACATGCGTCTAATATGCTAACGGAAAGAAGCACGAAATACCAGTTATAAATCTGCCTTAGGCAAATTATTCGACCGAGGCAAAAAGATGGGATTACGGGACAAAATAAATCTCTATTTTCCAGGTAGCAAATTCATCCTTACGCTGAAATTGGCTAAATTACGAGAAAACATTCTCCACAAGTCGAATGATAATTTTCAAAATAGAATTTTCTGCGAATCCGCAAACTTTAACGAGCATATTCTCGACTTCAGCCGATGAGATAAAAATCACTTCTAGGGGCAGAATTAATGCTTTTAATGAGTCGGTTATATTTGTGGCAAGCAGTTAGCTTTCCGGCGGAATCTCAATGGAATATGCCGGTTTGATAATAAAAGTAAAAAGCTTCTATTGTTACTCGGAATTACACAGATGGGTACATTTTATTTAAAGCGGAGTTCTCCTTTAACTGGCGTCACGACACGCTTTAAAGGCATATAAAAATAACAATATAATGGAACTTTTAATCTGACGCTTAAGTACTTTCCTTTAATAGTTGATCGAGAGAAAATAATTACTAAATGGTCATTATTACTTTCAGTCATGACTACGTTTGATTGCTTCTCTTAGATTTTGTACTTAGACACAAAGTTAACAATTCAACTTTAAACAACGTTGTCCTAAAAGAAATATAGAAAAACAGTATTATTTATTGCTAAAAATGTCAACTTTGTTCTTCTTTCAACAATTTCGAGCCACCAAGTTTACAGAAAAAAATAGCATAAATTTAATGCAATTATCTTTGAACCTATTTTCCTACTGACTTATAGTTCTTGTGCTATTCGGCTCAATTTCGTCGAACTATAGACAAACAATTTACATAATAAATTATATTTTTCCATCTCCGTAGGAAGGAGCTTTGTGAGGCAAATCTAGAAATATCAGAAAATCTATTAGGGATCGGAAAACGTCTATATGCAAAAGAAACAGATATTGGCGGAAATTCAATTAGGTTTTCCCGGTTTGGAAAGATAAATTGTCGAAGATGATCGCAAACAGTCTGAAACATATTGTGTTTCGTGCTTTGTTGCTACCATTAAGAGTTCGTGTATACAATATAAAGGTTTTTGTTTCAATAAATTGGAAAATATTCTGATTTGGGCACGGCTTAAGTGGATTCGATTTCTTCGGAATTCTGAACTTTTAGCGAGTTTATATAAAGCACAAATACATACATTACTACAATGTTAGAACATGCGTACGATGACAACGCACGGAAATTTGAAAATGTGAGTAAAAGTTATAAATTATATTTGGGGCAATTCACTCTATGCTCGCGTTCATAGATTTTCTACTTTTAAAGTTAGAGATCGCTTTTACAGAGGAGTCTTACTATGTGTACAAATTATCTCTACCCGAAAATAATGTGGGCTTCAATGTAAAGTGTATTTCATCTAGGAAATATTTGCTAAACGTACCAATGTTTATTTAAATATTTACACGGTAAGTCATAAATATCGATTTGCTACAAAAAGTTGTAGGTGCAACAAAAAACTCACTGCGGTCCAAACGCATACCATTGTTTCGATTTTTGCATACTACAAAAGAAACTGCAAAAATTATAAAATATTTTTTTAAGGTTCCGATATTTTGGAACATAATTGAACTTATAAGTTTAATCAAGTTTAACAGGATTGGAAGAATGGTTAAAGAGGCACAACGTCAAAACCGTCTTGTGACCACAAAAACCATTTTAATTTAACACTAAAACCAGAGACACACAAATAACCAGAGATAATAAAATGCTATAATAGCACTTGAACTGCGTCCACTGCTTATGAGCCTGGAAAATTTTACAACCGAAAAACATTAAGAAACACTTTTTGCGATGCTTTAAGTGAGGTGTTGGAAATATACATGCTGCAAGTATAATAGTTGAGCCCGACAATAACTTTCAATAATTTTATTCAAGGATTAGAATATAGTAGTAGTAAACATCTTTATTTCTAAAAAAAGGCTATCGACCTATCGGTCTTTCTGCCCTTGTTTAATACATGCAGTCTTAATCTAGATAAAAAACCAATATGAAAATTCTCCTATTCTAGGTTAACAATAGTAGTAGTAAACATCCTTATTTCTAAAAAAGTTCATTCCAATGTATTCCTGGGTTTTTCAGTCAATTTTATTGTCACTAATTATGGTGTTATGTGATGAGCCCTGCGTTTCGTCCCGGGTCTACCTATTGGACTCGTCAGTAAGGCTTAGGTAGACCCTGCCTTATACGCCAGACATCGGTTCTACGTGTTCGGACGTAAATGAACCGAGCCGGTATAGATCTTCTGCGGTGAGATATTGGCAACCCGTGTTGCCGATTAGCATTAGATTGAAAGCCACTCGTTCCATTCTGCTTTTTTTCTCCCAAGCATCTATATCTTTTTTGTATATTTCTTTTTCCTGACTGTACTTTAATTCATTCCATTACCATTACTGACGAGTCCAATAGGTAGACCCGGGACGAAACGCAGGGCTCATCACATAACACCATAATTAGTGACAATAAAATTGACTGAAAACCCAGGAATACATTGGAATGAATTAAAGTACAGTCAGGAAAAAGAAATATACAAAAAAGATATAGATGCTTGGGAGAAAAAAAAGCAGAATGGAACGAGTGGCTTTCAATCTAATGCTAATCGGCAACACGGGTTGCCAATATCTCACCGCAGAAGATCTATACCGGCTCGGTTCATTTACGTCCGAACACGTAGAACCGATGTCTGGCGTATAAGGCAGGGTCTACCTAAGCCTTACTGACGAGTCCAATAGGTAGACCCGGGAGAAATCAATCTAATGCTAATCGGCAACACGGGTTGCCAATATCTCACCGCAGAAGATCTATACCGGCTCGGTTCATTTACGTCCGAACACGTAGAACCGATGTCTGGCGTATAAGGCAGGGTCTACCTAAGCCTTACTCACGAGTCCAATAGGTAGACCCGGGACGAAACGCAGGGCTCATCACATAACACCATAATTAGTGACAATAAAATTGACTGAAACCCAGGAATACATTGGAAAGAAATTTCTAAAAAGGCCAACGACCTATCGGTATTTCTGCCCTTGTTCAATACATGCAGTCCCAATCCAGACAAAAAACAAATATGAGAATTCTCCCATTCTAGGTTAACAATGTTATTGAATAAATAAGATTTCAGTGGCAAGAAGAAATTATTTTATTGTCCACTAGTCCGTTGCGTTTGTAAGTGTTCGAGTAGCGTTAGTGTAGGGAAACGGAAGCGGGATAGTCTGGTTGGTCTTGTAAGACAAAGGGGGTTCAGTATGGTCCAGTTGTAGGGGTTGTTTGTCCATTTTGTCTGTAGCTGTATCTCAGAGATCTTTGTCATGTTTGTGCGTTCGTATAGTAGTTGGGTGGGGGGGTTGTGTAGTGGGTTTTGGGGGTGTCTTATTCGTGTTATTAGTCTTAGTGCAATTTGCTCTGTTGTTTGTGTATAACGTTTTGTCCTTTCTGTTCCATTGGTCATGAGTACATGTCCAAAGTCTAGCAAGGGTCTACAAATAGCTTTATATATTTTGGTGGCGGTGTTTGTGCTAATTCCTCTGTCTTTGTAGGATTAGAATATATTTTTCTCGAATAACTTTACTAGCAACGCTTATCGTACGAGAAACAGTTGCTAAAATAGCGGTGAAACCGGATTTGTGCGATTATTTAAATATTGATGAAAACCGGTTTTATTTAAAGCCCATGTGAATACTTGCAGATAGTTTTTTCGTCTTCGAATTAATTTGCCAAAAGTATCCTGCAGGTCGTGCAGTCAAGTTTCAGTAGTTATGGCCTACTCAGAGAAGTTTTGTGTCGCAAAACATACAATATACTTGAACGTAACATTAATGAAGCCCTAATAATTCCTATTTGAAATGCCATGTTACAGCAAATGTTCCTACAAATGCTCATCCGCTTGAAATGATCTGAGTTAGTGAGAATTTGTTACCCGACCACAATGTACTTTCATGCAAATGTGATATTACGAATTTCACTAGAATCTGACGTTCAATTTAACTTATACCAGCAAGTTTGGGTAAATAATTTTGCATAAAAATAAGCTCATTTGTTATCACTTTAATAACCTAATAGTAACATGAAGAGCAACATCTCTATAACGGAAAATGGAATTTATGTTTTTGTTTCATGTCTTCTTACACTTACTCGAATGTTTCAATGTACTTTTCGATGCACTGTTATGATATAAGTGTATCTTTTCCAATAAGTTTGGAACTTTATTCGAATACGCGAATGTTCAAATGATAATTGCAGAATATCTTAGGTATAATAATCTAAATCATCCTGGTTTTGAACCATGTTTTACACGCCAAGACATACTAATATTTACTTCCCACAATTTGACCAAGAGAGGACAGTGGCAGAAATGCATATTCAAAGCTAAAACAACTTAAGCATCACCAGGGGATTTAAAAAAATATATGATTCAAAATAAGGAGGCGGAAAAAGCTCAGGACAAAAAATGTCAGCGGGTAGAAATTTCATAAGAGATAAGATGAAAAATTTCGCGATCCAAAGACCGATGATTGAAGAAAAGATTCCAAGGAATGAACAGAAATGTATTGGATGGAAAGGAAAAAATCTCGCTTTGGAAAATGAGTTATTTGATGAATCGAACTCAAGAAGCAAACAAAAGTTGACCTATAACGATATAAATATTATTTTGTATGTTTTGTATGGCATCAAATATTGTGTGACCTCACTGTCTCTCTGAATGACAAAGGATATTTTTTAATCATCCAAAGAGCTGTTCGTCCAGACCAATCATCGTTAAATTGGGAAAATAAAATTCGGCCCGAACGAAGTACACATGAAAAATTTGATTACAACAGCGTGTGGACGGGTGTGACTGAGCCAGCAAAGTGACAATCATTTGAAATTCAGCGAAAGTTTGCCAGACTGAATCAATCAAATGTTTAAACTGTAATAAACTGTATATCGTATTAGTGCGGGTCAGCTTTGAACGAAATACTAGATCAAACGAATAACCAACAAGTTTTGCAAAATATTTTCCGTTGTATTTCCAAATCACGTTTTCATCTGAAATGTATTTATCAAAATTATAAATCATTCTTTAAAGCAGATAAATGTTCGCTGCAGGCTACATCTGCTCCACTGTTTTATATGTGAATAACATAGATATATGCTCGGATTAACTGTCTCGGGTCTTATGTTATTGGCTGTAAATGAGGCATTGAATAGTAAATAGCAAAATTTCCATTTTATAGTTACGTAACAAAAAAATTACTAAATCTGTTGTTGATTGCATATACAGGGTGATAGTAAAAAAATTAATTGTTAATAAAAACTGAGATATTTGCAAAAAACTAGATCAGAATGATGGCAACAATGTTTTTCAAGGTAATCTGCCTCATTAACATTACGTAACTACCTGTTGCTTCTTAATTATTGAAAACTTTAGTAACCATGGGTAAACTCAAAACAAAAAAAGGGAAAGTAAAAGAAATATTTTGAGGTTAGGATAAGGTTGTCCTTCTTTTGACTTTGCCGTCAGTGCTGCTAACCTTTTGGGGGCAGATGAGTGATAGAGGAGATGTGCCATATATGAAATATGTTCTTTATACGGAATACCCAAAGAATTGAACAAATAAAAGTGGCAACAGCTCAACAGCATCACCGATATGTTCTTCCCCGTAAATGTAAGAACTGATACTCGTTTATGAACCGTTGAATTAATTTGTTTCTTTTGTTCAGTGCGATGTGTTTTTACGCGACATCGTAAATTATTTGAGGTATGCATTTTGTTGCGGAACGACCTGATCAGGCTCGTAGGACCAAATGTTGCGGAGCGACCTGTCCGGATTCGTAGGACCAAGTGTTCTGGCTCAAATGGCCCAAATGTTACGGAGTTGCTAATTCGAACTTTCGGATTGCAACACCAGAATAAATGGGGAGAATTTGTGCTCTTCGAAGGACCAATGGGTTTGAGATGTGAGTGTTTCGGTGGGTATAGTTGAGAGCAGCTGCAAAAAGAATAAACGATCTGGCCTTCTGTTATAACGCCAAATCAGCACTGGTAACAACCTTTATTTTTACCACTCTGAGCGATTGGCCTGGGCAGTATGACCTTTGATTGTAGGATTCGTTTTCGTGACTCTTGTGACTGACTGCCGTTCGCGATGGACTGGAAGAGACTTCTCTCCACCGAGTATGGGGAAATATCACTTCTTTCGACGAGTGTCAGTTCAAAACTACCGAGTGTAGTTCCGACGAGTGTGAATTTGAAACTACCGAGTGTAGTGCCGACGAGTGTGAGTTTGAGTGCTAGACTTCTTCCGACGAGTTTGAGTGCGATACTTTCATCTACCGAGTGTAGTTCCGACGAGTGTGAATGCAAGACTTCTTCCGACGAAGTTGAGTGCGATACTGCTTCTGACGAGTTTGAGTTGAAAACTACCGAGTGTAGTTGCGACGAGCGAGAATTTGAAACTACCGAGTGTAGTTCCGACGAGTGTGAATTTGAGTGCTAGACTTCTTCCGACTAGTCTGAGTGCGATACTTTCATCTACCGAGTGTAGTTCCGACGGGTGTGAATGCAAGACTTCTTCCAACGAAGTTGACTTGAATACTGCTACCGATGAGTTTGAATTGAAAACTGAATTCCTAGTCACTTCTGTCCACTATGGTAGGGTCAAAATCAGAGGTGCAGGGTGAGGGAATTGTCGCGAACATGATAAGGTGGAGGACAACTTCTCAATTGCTTGAATTGAACATATTTAGTTTGTTTTGAAACACCTAGCGAGAATAAACACAGAAAGGTCTTATTGTATCTATGGTCCTATAAGATAAGTTTACTTTTCTGATATTGCAATAGAAGATTGGCTTCTTGTAAACACGTGAGTTTGGTCAACAAACAAAAAGATAGCCGGGTACCTTATATGGAATAGTAAGTTGTTAAGATTTTGGAATATTCCATATTTGGTACACTCTTTGTAATTTTTGAAATTTTATGGAAAAAAAAACTCCAAAGGCTTTCTAATAAAATTACAATTTAATTATTAACATATTTTTACGAAAAAATACCATGGATCGTAAAAAATGGAGAAAACAAGACATGGTTCGTGCAATCGAAGCTGTGCGAAGTCACAAGATGGAGTACAAAAAAGCTGCAGAAACATTTAATGTTTCAAGCACTACATTATTTCGTCTATTAACTAAGAGAGATGCAACAATAGCCCAAGCTCTTGAAACAAAATTAGGAAGATCCGCTGTTTTACCACAACAATTGGAAGAGCAATTGGTAGATTATCTGCTTCTGATGGAAAAAAAGTTCTATAGATTAACACGAATTGATGTTAAAAGAATGGCCTATCAGTTGCATACTTTGAAAAAATTACCAAACCCATTTTCCAAACAGAATGAAAGCGCTGGACGAAAATGGTTGGATTTATTCCTGAGACGGCATATGGACAGAATTTCCATCAGAAAGCCAACAGAGACGTCCATCCATAGAGCCACGGGATTTAATAAAGAAAACGTGAAGCACTTTTTTAATATTTTGGAGGCAGAGTTCGAAAAACATGAATATCCAGCTGATAGAGTATTCAACGGGGATGAGACTGGCCTATATATTGTTCAGTCCAAAGTCCAATACGTTTTTGCACCTAGAGAAGCGAAGCAGGTAGGAGCCTTAACATCTGCTGAAAGAGGTGCTTTAGTTACGATAGTCTTGAGTATGAGTGCAGGAGGAAGTTTTGTTCCACCATTTCTAATCTACCACAGGACAAATGCCAATGCCCTATTGAAAACCGGTGCCCCACCTGGGGCAAAAATTGCATATTTTCACTCAATGGTTCGAGCATATTCATTGTCGCAATTTGGAAATGATATATTTGGCAATTTCGCAACATTAATGGGACCCTTGAAAGCGCATTAAAGTGAGGAGTTGAGGTTATTTTTAAGATCGAATCAAAGAGCAGTCACACACTTTGATATTGCTACATTATTTGGAAAGGTGTACCTAAAGGTAAAAACTGGGGCAATTGCCGTTAATGGCTTAAAAAGAAACAGAAATATTTCCTCCAAATCGTCATTTCTTTGCAGATAGCGATTTCCTTGCTGCAGAACAAGAAAATATTGAGGAAAAACGAGCCACAGCAGCTTAAAATAATACCGGCAACATTGAAGATGCTAATGAATTTATTGGACCCGAAAATAGTTCATCAGTGCCAACCAAGTGAAGAGCGCCTGGAAAAGCTGCAATTATAACTTCATCTCCATTTAAAGATGACTTAAAAAAGCCAATAAATTCAGTCAATTCAAAAAGGCTAAAACAGTGAAGCGTAAAGTGTTAGAGGAATTATCAGATGGCCTAAATCGACTATCCTGTAGTGGCCTTCATTTACGTCAAACGAGTACTTCAAAGAAGAAAGCGATTTTTCAAGTGTTGCAGACCAGAGATTAGTAGACTAACTAATCTCTGTGCAGACTTTCTTGCAACAAACGAAGCTTCAACACCCTGAATTCCCTTCGGATAGGCGCCCCATAAAAATTGTCTGCGTCGTTCATCTTTCCTCCCCCACCCGAGGTTTTTAAGATTTTAACGTAAAGAATTTGTGTGTGCCTTTGCAGGCGGACAGGGAAGAAACTCTCTAGGTAGTACGAATTCGATAATGGAGTCCGAAACATCGACCCCACCGGCACTTGTGTGCATCCTCTGACCCCATTTGTTTTTTGGTTTACCCGGCGTCTAATTTAACACGGGTCCCTGTAGTCGATAGTGGCTTCATTGTGCAATAAAGGGCGTAGTACCTTTAGTTATTGGAACCACAACCCCTTACAAAACCCACAACTTTGAAGTCCTGAAGATATTTTATATTTTTTCCTGGAAATTGGTGTAGTACCAGACAACTCTCGAGGCTCAACAGGTTTAGTTCGTCAGGACCGACTTAAGGCAAGTCGTACGAAATAAAATTCTCTGGGGGCTGACGGACAGAAGATTGCTTGACGCCAAAACTGTAAGTTTTTCAACTTAATTCCCCCTTTGGACGCCAACTTTTCCCGTCAAGGACTGGCGGTAGTGCTATATGATATCACCATTTAATTTGAGACATTCGTACCCTGTTTTTGAACATTTCTCGCGTTATTAGTTAGTTTGGTATTAATCCGTCATCATTTTTCACACTCATTTAATTTTAAAGTAAATTTTGTTTGATTTAATTAGATTTAGGAAAAACTGTAAAAGTTTTTCCACTTCTTCTGAGGATGATGACAGGGATGATCTTCGAACAGACAAAGCGCAGGAAAATAACGCTACTTGTTTCTATTGCCAAGAAAAGTTTTTGGACGATCAAAAAGGAGAAAAGTGGATTGAAAGTATTTTGTGCAAAGAGTGATGCCATATCGACTGTCCAGGATGTGAAACTGATATTTTCATTAGTGAGTTTTGCAAAGAAAATTAGTTTGTTTTGCCAACGTGTTTCTCTAAAGTATCGAAACTTTTCGATGTTCTAAAAATTGAGAATGCCAAGTTTATTTTATTTTGTTTATCTTTTTCAAGGAAATTAACCTTTGTTTCGTTAAGTAATTATGTTTTCGAAGTAAAACATACACAGTTTTATTTTAAACCACATTACCCTATTCCATATTAGATTACTGTTTGAGGAATCTGATATCTCATAACTAAAACACTAAGCAGTGTTTCACTTTCAAAAACAAAACCTCTATAACAACTTTAAAAAATTACAGGTCATAAAGAAAATGGTATTCCATATATGGCACATCTTTTCTATACATAAACTCGCCATAGACGTAAACAGGAAGGAACATAACCTCCTGTGTAAGGTTATGTATCAATGATTAATGTTAAGCAAATAAAATACAATAAAATACAAACAGCTTAAAATATTTATACAAAATTCGGACTTTATAAAACGGCACACCCCACCAACTTTTCTGATGGCCGCAAACCCAGACTCAACACCAGACATCCTACTGCACACAAGAAACTTAACAAACACCATCAACAACATAAACTTAACCAACGAACTTGGATCCGACCACCTGGCTATTACGTTTAACATCGACTTACAAGATACGCAACCTACCTCCAGTACACCTCCTATAGAGAAAAAGTTAAACCTAACAAAGACTGACATAGACAAAGTGAAACAACATATACATGACTACATTCAATCGCAAGCACAGCCCATTTCAATAGAAACCATACAACAACAACTTTCACTAGCCATAGGAAAATTTAGCCCGGAAATAAAAAATGCTTTCTACCGACATACACTACCCCAATTCATACTGAGACTCATAAAACAAAAGAGAGAACTGTACAGACTATATACAGACACTCAAAATAACGACCTAAAAACGACACTGAACCAACTCAACAGAAACATTAAAACCTTGATTGGACAATAACGACAAGACAAATGGCTAGAAACATGTAAAGGAATACAAAAAGACAAAGGCAAAACATACTGGCGAAAAATTAAGAAACTAGCGCAATGCAAAAAAACTAACACTACTGACGCAATTGACGAAAACGGAATAGAGCTGCACACAGACAAAGAGAAAGCTGACGCGTTCGCCAGACACTATCAAAAGGCCTTCAGCATATCGACAAACCCTAACTTCGACAATGACAACTGGAACTTGATCAACGACTGGAACTATTTCAACAGCTAACCAAACTATACATACAAACTGATCACAGACACAGAGTACGATGAAGCCCTAGCGCATATCAAAAACACAGAACCGGGAAAAGATAAAATAAAGGTAAAACTCCTGAAAAGCCTAACTCAAGAAACTCACAAACTGATCCTAACTGAATTGAACAACTGCATCAGAAATAACATAATCCCAAAATCATGGAAAAAGGGCTTAATAATCCCTATACCCAAAAATGGACTGGACAATACACAACCGAGCAATTACAGACCAATTACACTGCTACCAGTACTTAGCAAGGTTTTTGAGTACATAATAAGGCAGCGACTGGGAAAACTGGTCGGAAAGTACATACTATCATATCAGTTCGGATTCAAACATCAGCACTCGACTATTCACCCACTCTTCACTCTGACTAGCAATATACAAACTACCCACATAAGTGACAGAAAGACAGCTTGCCTGTTTATGTACATTAACAAAGCTTTTGATAGTGTCTGGCATAGAGGCTTACTATACAAACTATACAAACTACACACACCAACATATCTACTACACACCATAAATAACTTACTAGAAAACAGATAACTACAAGTACGAATTGAGAAAACACTGTCATTTTCTTTTTCCCCTGAACAAGGGCTCCCACAAGGATCCCCGCTCTCACCTTTTCCCTACAATATATACTGCCATGACATATACAATTACAACTTACCAGACAAAAATCAAATCGACAGATCGGCATATTACAATACGCCGACGACACGGCACTTATTGTACATGACAAAACTACTGAGAGATCAGCTCAAAGACTCCAAACGCTTACAAACAACACAATGACATGGTTTTATAAATGGAGACTAACACCAAACGCGTCAAAAAACCAACTTCTGCTCACAAACCACAGACTCAACGCTGACTCCTCTACAATAACTGCAGACGGCCAAACGACACAAGCAAAAAACGACGTAAAATTCCTTGGAATCACAATTGACCACAAACTTAAATTCACTAAACACATACGAAACATCAGGGCAGAAACAATAAAGAGAACAAAACACTTCCGATCACTAACCTACAAAGACAGAGGAATTAGCACAAACATCGCCACCAAAATATATAAAGCTATTTGTAGACCCTTGCTAGACTATGGATATATACTCATGACCAACGGAACAGAAAGGACAAAACGTTATATACAAACAACAGAACAAATTGCACTAAGACTAATAACACGAATAAGACATCCCAAAACCCACTACACAACCCCCCCACCCAACTACTATACGAACGCACAAATATGACAAAGATTTCGGAAAGACTCATACATCTACAGACAAAATGGACAAACAACCCCTACAACTGGACCATACTGAATCCCCTTTGTCTCACAAGACCAACCAGACAATCCCGCTTCCGTTTCCCTACATCAACGCTACTCGAACACTTACAAACGCAACTGACTACTGGACAATAAAATATTTTTTTCTTGTCATTAGAATTGGAAAGTTTATTTAATAAGATTATTAACCTAGAATAAGAGAATTTTCATCTTTGTTTTTTTATTTAGACTAAGACTACATGTATTAAACAAGGGCAGAAAGACCGATAGGTCGATAGCCTTTTTTTAGAAATAAAGATGTTTACTACTACTACTACTAAAATACAATTCAGTTGTTAAATCACAAGAGGTTTGACGAAGTTCTGCCCATTTAACTCCAAACATGTTTGTTCCCCAATCACTTTATTGTGTTCTCTTCGCAGCAGTCTAGGATCACATTTAGGAGCACTCCTGGATGGCTCTGATGCAAATATCTTCAACACCTCTTCCTCTAGGTCTGGAACCCGAGCACCTCTAGATCCACAATTTGCGTCAATTCCTGGAGCCAATCTTCCAGTGTCTCTAGCCCTTTGCTGGTGTAAGTTGTTACATCTTCTGCTATGTTAGTGTGGCATTTTTCCATAACTAATCACATATCCGCAAATTCGATGTTGTGTACATTTTGTGAAAGGAGGTTCAAAGTAAGTCACAGTTTGACAAATGCTAACTACCTGATAATGACAAAAAACATCATTGCCGCTTTGACTTTTCCTCAAAAAATGGTAGAAGAGTGTGAAGCAAAGATCGTAATTTTTCTTTTCGAATGGTTAAGTATTCCAAAAGGCTACCTAGCAAATATGGGACTATTTTAAAATACTACTTAATAACAAAGTTGAAATTCTATTTTCAACTGTTAAAATCTTTTTTTAAAGAATTGAAGAAATTTTCGAAAACAATTTTTTCAATATTTTTTTCGTACTCTCCAAGTGAGCTCCTATAACTCCTTA
The DNA here is from genome assembly GCA_024550625.1 of Dendroctonus valens. Taxonomy (NCBI): domain Eukaryota; kingdom Metazoa; phylum Arthropoda; class Insecta; order Coleoptera; family Curculionidae; genus Dendroctonus; species Dendroctonus valens. The sequence continues at coordinate 650,525 of JAJTJO010000284.1, read as the reverse complement.
AAAGGAATGACGCCAATTTTAAATCACCCTGTATATTAGTTTAATTAATCTCTGTTGTAGAGTGAACATTTTATATAAATATTCTGGACGATTCTAAGAAGGTGCTAGATAAAGTAAATTTAAGTAAGTTCCATAAGCAGTTAGTTATGTATGTGGAATCCTTCTTACTTGGGGATTTTGTATGTATGTAGTAGTAGTAAACATCTTTATTTCTAAAAAAGGCTATCGACCTATCGGTCTTTCTGCCCTTGTTTAATACATGTAGTCTTAATCTAAATAAAAAACAAATATGAAAATTCTCTTATTCTAGGTTAACAATATTATTAAATAAACTTTCCAATTCTAGTAGTAGTAAACATCTTTACTTCCAAAAAAGGCCATCGACCCATCGGTCCCTCTGCCCTCGCTCAATACATGCAGTCCCAATCCAAATGAATAGCAAACACGAAAATTCCCTTATTCTAGGTTAACAATACTATCAAATAAATAAGATTTCAGTGGCAAGAAGAAATTATTTTATTGTCCACTAGTCCGTAGCGTTTGTAAGTGTTCGAGTAGCGTTAATGTAGGGAAACGGAAGCGGGATTGTCTGGTTGGTCTTGTAAGACAAAGGGGATTCAGTATGGTCCAGTTGTAGGGGTTGTTTGTCCATTTTGTCTGTAGCTGTATGAGTCTTTCCGAGATCTTTGTCATGTTTGTGCGTTCGTATAGTAGTTGGGTGGGGGGGTTGTGTAGTGGGTTTTGGGGGTGTCTTATTCTTGTTATTAGCCTTAGTGCAATTTGTTCTGTTGTTTGTGTATAACGTTTTGTCCTTTCTGTTCCGTTCGTCATGAGTATATGTCCAAAGTCTAGCAAAGGTCTACAAATAGCTTTATATATTTTGGTGGCGGTGTTTGTGCTAATTCCTCTGTCTTTGTAGGTTAGTGATCGGAAGTGTTTTGTTTCTCTTTGTGTATGTATGTATTTTATATAAAAATGTACTTTTTAAAAAATTTCTCCAAATTCGCTTCCTTATTTGAACTCATTGAATGGGAAACTCTTACCTCTACCGTGTTAATGTTACAGCGTTGGAAAAAAATAATTAGAGAAATTCAAACGTTTTCAAAATACTCTTCATTGGCTCATTCTGTATATTGCCATTTAAATTGCCAATATTTGAATTAGCTAATGGAAACTCCATACAACAACTCTTTCGTTCCTTACATTCATTACAGCAGCTTACTTCCAGTTTTTGCATTTTTTTACAAACGTATTGCTTCATTTTCCTGACGAATATCGTTCCATTTACATCCAGCCAATATGCTTAATGAAAACCATTGCCTAACGAGTGAAAAGCCAGGCATTTCCATTAGGAAAAAAAGCACAAAACTCGATTAACTTAATTCCGGAAGTTTAACTAAGCCCAATAAACCTACCGAATTTCAAACGTTCGGTCGAGCGTTTGATGGTCCCTTTAGGCAAATCCACGTATCGTTCAATTCGACTTTGAAATTGTCAATTAAGTTCATTAAATCGCGAAACGGAAGCAAAATAACGGATGGTCCCTTTCTATTTTTTAACGGGAAAATTGGCTCGCTGGAATGCTGCATCGAAAGTATGATGTATATTGTGTTTTAGGGCGAATTAGCCGAAGTAGCGCAAAAAATGTCCTCTGATGAAACATTTTCGATTGAATCGAAAATCAAATTAGCTCTTTCGTTTCAAAGAGAATTAAAGTTCAAAACAGTTTCAATTTCAGACAAAATTCGTATTTTTAGTATACGCTTAAGAGCAATATTGATTTTAAAAAATATTTTGAATCAACAGTGAATCGAGCCATTCCATATAAATTTGCGGCCAACTGTGTAGAAAGACACTGTTATTATTTCCATAGCCTATTAACAGAATACATTATCAGTAAAAAACCAGTGACTATTGCCCATACATCGTAGGATGTTTATGGATTTATATATTTTTAGTTGCTTTATCCACATTCAGCTGCAGCACAGTTGTGTGTGATGCGAACGTAAAAAGAAATTGCTCTGATCTTTGCATACAAAAATGTATTCTGACCGACTTTGAGTGCATTGCTTTGCGCTTCGCAATATAAAAGGCAAATATTCCTTCTAAGGTCTCAATAAAGCAAGTATTCGTTTGTGGTTTAGCCTAAATGCCGATGTCATATTCATGGTTTCCTGAAAGGGATCCCATTACGTTTGGGATTACCACGTTCTTGATTGTATGGATCTGTTATTCACTAGGAAATGTTAAAGGCAATTTCTTCCTTTGCCGGATTTAGTAGCTGGTGATTAATTTTATATTATAAATTATCTGAATAGGAAAGTTCAAATTGGTCTTTCGCGTGTAAAACATTAATCGTTACATTTACTTTTTAAATCGTTTGAAAAAATTCAAATCAGTGTCGACTGAACACTTAGTGAAAATTCGAAAAAAAAACCACTTAATCAAGAAACCATTTGTACTCACTAGATTAAGTTCATAATTAAAACTTGCCAGTTGACCAGTTCGAAACAACATCACAATTCAATAATTAATTTTTTTTACAAGTTTCCGTACTTTCTACAGCTATAGAAACTGTGTAAATCCACCTTTATCTCAAGCATGTGTCGCTTTCCTCTAAAATCGGAAAGCTTTTAAATCTGTGCTATCCTGCAACATTTACACAGTTGTTTCAGTCTCCACTTTAAGTTGTACGTGTTTCCTCTGGCAAATATAATAAATACAGCCAGTTTTGATTATTTGGCGGCCCCGTTTGACGATTTTTTCTGATATAAATGCATCTATTGCTGATATTTGCGGAATTTTAATAGTCTAAAATGGAATTGCTTCCGGATCTGATCCTTTGTTTTACTAAGGTTGTATTAAAACAAAATTCCAAAAATCTGCAGTTGGCTTTTTTCTAAAGACAAACGAATTATCAAACGTATTATTCAAAAGTTAACAATCATGTGAATAGAGTAACCATAAAGCTGAAAATAAAATCGATTCGAAGAAAGAAGCGACAGGCGTTTTTAGCCTCAGAATCTGAATCTGCAATAAAAAGTGGGGGGGTCCCATTTAAAAAATCAAAGTTACCGCCTCTTCCCCCCCCCCCAAGGAGGGGCACAGGAACACTAATTTTGTCATGGAGTATTTCACCCGCGGAGTAATGCACCTCTGATACTAAACATTTTTTCTTAGAGTGCTTATTATTCAAGATATTGCGATGTCTTACGTTAAATGTTACACCCGGTATTTAACAAGTTTTCTAATCGAGGATTAGAAATCCATGTCATTTTTCTGGAGGTTTTGTTTAGTTAGAAGAACAAAAAATTCGAAAAAGACTTAGGCCTCACTAAAAATAATTATCACAAAAATCACTTCTTTTCAAGAGTTTGAGCCATTAACATACATTACACTATACAATTTTAAAACATTCTTTCCGCGCTTTATAATAAATCAGCAGCCACTTCTGAATACGAATTACGGCAAGTTTTGAAACACCTTGTTTAATTAGAAGTAGTTTTCATTCAAACGTGATATTGTTAGAATTTTTAACGCAATTTTACCACTAATCTGAGATCAATTTCAGTACAAGTTAATATCCAGCAACTCAGACGGAATTATTTTAATTATTATTATAATAACATGATACTATCAGACATTAAATACATTACGTAATTAGTGTTAGTTTGGTATCAGTAATATGGCATAATTCGAATCTTATTCCCAAATCAAATCCCATTTAGTGTTGATATTATGTGTCAATTTCCTAAACTGTTGTTCGATTAATGCCCTGTTAATTTAATTAAATTAAAATTATGGTATTGCAAAAAAGGATTCCCAACAAAAAATTGACAGCATTTTTTTATTCAATTTACCGCTCTTGCGTCAGAACAACCATAACATTTTAAGAAATTAATATTTCGAATTTGCTTTTCTCAGACAACGAAACATTCGAATATAATTATTTACAGGCCTTTGGAAACAGCATGTGATATCAATTTTCATAAAAAGTATAAATATCGGCTACGCAAATTTGCCTCATTTGCAACTATTCGCAGACAAAGCAGCTTCTAACATATAGTATGTTCGAAACTAGGAACATCTGGAGCGATGCAGTAAATTTTCAGTAGCGTGCCAGCTGACTGGAAGTGTTGTAGGGCGAGCCTTAATCGTAGTTCTAATGGGAATACTAAATCGCTTAAGAAGCGATACATGCATACAAAACTGCTGGATATTATCGGTTTATGTAATTTAAGGATGGTATTTCGTTCGCAAATTAAGTGGACATTATACACCACACAATACATGTTCATTGCGTCTTAATGAAATGCTGTAAGAAGAGGTAGTTATTAATAGCTATCACTCTTTTGTAGAACTTGTGTGAGATATTTAAATGGTACAGGAAAACTCAGAATCAGAATAAATCTAACCCAAAACTGACACACACAACAAATTATTCAACTGTAAATTCCTCACAGAAATCAATTGAAAAAAAAATTCAGTAGCTTCACTACATCAGTTTAGTTGACGTGTATTCATAACTTATCACGATACGACTCACCTTTACTTTATAACCTGACTTCGCAACATCAGTTTTCATTGTTTTCAAGACTTACTGTTAGAACGTTTTAGCACAGCTTGAAGCTTAAAAATGAAGAATTTACAGCAAATGTGCAAATGGGTAGAATCGTAAAAATATTGTATATATATTGATTTTAATTCCGACTCTGATCCATAAACATATGCGCAAAATTTCTTAATTTTTTTCCATGGCAGCGTTAATAGTAGCTTCTTAGAAACCGGTTCATCAATCGTAGATAATACTATGGCAAATTACTGTTCGTATACTCTTCTCCTCAAACAAATTAGAAAAATATTTTATTTTGGACGACCGTCGTTTCTACTCATACTGTTTTAATTTCATTTTCACATTCTTTAGTTGCTTGTGACTTGTCATAAAAACTGTAAGATTTCTCTATCAGGTGCTGGAAAGTTAAATGCCTTAAACAACCGCTTTAGCATGTTAAACGCGTAAACTTTTCCATTTTCTGGGATTAAGCGATCGACTTAAAGACATTGAAATGAATGTGTTTTTAGCCAACTCACTAGAATACAGATTCGTTATTTATTCTGCTCTTGACTTGCTTAACAAATTTAATTAAATTTTGTTCAAAATAAGAAGCAAAAAATCATATTTATAATTGGTTGTTTGCGTGTGAGTAACATCATCGTATTCAGAGTGGATAAACTTGACGTTAGCAGTTTATCTGCTTTAAAAAAAAGGAGTTTACTCAATTTTGAAAGGAAGTGTTCACATGAACAGGAAAAAATAATATAAATAATATATTAAATATACATAACATAAAAAGTGTTTTCTCAATAAAGATACGATACCGTTAGACGACTATATTGCCGACAACCTATTATTTCATTTAGCAAATGAAAGCAGCAATAAAATAGAGTATCCTTTGATGACTTCTGAACAGAAATTTACCAGAGAACTCTCTAATTGTGTGCTGGGGTTTGTCTCGAATGAGGACGATTTAAATTGAAATAATGAAATTAAAAAGGGTATGGCTTATTAAACATTCATTCTGCGAACTAGTGCCAAATAGAAATGGACGAAAAACGTTTGATCCTTGCCGCCAGGTTTGCGAGAAAAAACTTTCAAATGCATTAAAATTTGGACTATATTCGGACCATTAAAGTAGTAGAAAATTTGGCCCGGAAAATTAATTTCAAACACGGTACAACATAAAATGGCCGAGAATTTGTAAAGTTCGGAAATTAATTAAATTTATCATACCGATGCTATTCGTTCTGGCGTATTTAAAGTTACAGTCAACTTTTAACATTTGCGGGGTTATTAATTATTGGTTTTGGTAAACTGCATTTAATTCCGCGCTAATGTAAGGACAATAGCTCGTTTATCCATGAATTCTAATTGTAATATTCTGCTAACTAAGTTTGTTTGCTTTTATATAAAGTATACTTTTTGTGCATTATTATGTATCCATATTAAACTGATAAAATTTTGAAACATAATAATCCGATAATTCCCAGGAAGTAATGTTATGACTTTTTTCAAGAAAATGTACTCAATTTCAGTAAAAACAGTCCATTCAAACCTTATTAAAAAATTTTACTAGCAATTTCTATTCCGAATCAAAACTACTTTTTATAGTAGATTTATTTCCGATAGTAGCATTTAGTTTAAATTCTTCCTATTTGAAATACCACCAGACGATTTTCGTTAATAAGTGTTAACAGTCGTTACTTTAAGTTTCATCTCCCAACACATTTCAGGTGTGGTTTACATTATTTTCCTTTGTCTTTTTAAAATTAGCCCCAATGCAATCACCTTTTCCATGGCTTTGACTTTCCGTTGAAAACTCTTTTCCGGCAGAAAATAACGGTCTTATCTGAAATGCGCTTTTCTTATTCTCATAATGAGAATGGGCCCGTCAAGGAAGTCTTCAATAAACATAAACCCTCTTTAGAATAAAAACGATTTGACAGAGAAAGCAGAAAAGAGGGTTATTTTTAAATTGATTACCCAGGAAAATAAAAGATTGTCCATACGAAATCCGAGATAATGCAGAAAAAATTTTCAGCTGAAACGCAAGGTCGTTTGGCGGAAAAGAATTGTCAATATATGGTTGGTTGAGAAAATAAATTTCGTATGTAATTAGATTCAAATTGACCAAAAAGGTAACAAATGGGCAGCAGGGCCATTTTTATAAAATTTTTGTTGTGGTTTTGTATAGATTTTTTCAACATAATTTTTTTTCAGACCTCTATAACAACTCAAAGAAAAGTTAGACGCAACGTGTTAATTTCATTTTGGCACAGATTATTTGCACTTATTACTTATACTTACATGTTCTTCTTCAAGTGCATATCCGTTCCGGATGTTGGGTATCAGCATGGCTATTATTACTTTGTTGATGGCGACTCGGAAACGTTCTGTTGATGATTTGTCAAACCATGTTCAAAGATTTGCCAACCAAGATATTCTCTTTCGGCCAGGTGCTCTACTGCTGTTAATTTTACCTGGAAGGATTTCCTGTAGCAGCCCATATCTATTTGGGTTCCTCATTATGTAGCCGAAATTCTGAATTTTCCGACATTTTACGGTATCTAACTGTTCTGGTTGTTTTTTCATCCGTCGCATTACTTCTCTGTTGGTAATTTTTTGTGCCCAAGATATTTTCAGTATTCTCCGGTAAAACCAGAGTTCGAACGCTTCAATTCTCATGGCAGTCTCTTTAGTGAGTGTCCATGTTTCCACGAGAAAACGTAACCACGCAAGTCTAAGCTTCATGTCTAAGGACCGATTATGACTTTTAAATAGCGATCTCATTTTAATATGCACAGAGCGGGCCTTCTTGATGCGACATCGTATTTCTTGAGAGTTGTCCCATCTCTCGTTGATGATTGTCCCCAAGGATGTGCACTGCCCTACTCTTTGTGTTCTAGTGTGATTGATGTATAAACTGTCTTCCGCGATGTTTCTTTTACTTACTATGAGGAGTTTGGTTTTGCCTGCGTTCATTACCAACCCGGACTGTGAGCTAATTCTGGTTACCCTATCCATTAAGCTCTGTAATCCTTGACGATTATCTGCAAACATTATGGTATCATCTGCATATCTTATGTTATTAAGTTTAGTACCGTTGATAGTGATTCCTTCCCCAACGTTGTCGAGTGCTTCTCGAAAGATAAGATGGGTGAGAAAACACAGCCTTGCCTCACTCCTCGGAGTATATTTATTTGTTCTGTGTGACTACCATAACTTCTCAAAACTGCCGTGTGATTCCAATATAAGTTTATAATTATGTTTATATCTTTTTGACTCATTCCTATTTGCTTCAGTATGTCGACTATTTTATCGAGTTGGTCTCTGTCAAACGCTTTCTGATAATGGATTAAGCAAGCATATACATCACAGCTGACATCCCTACACCTCTGAAACAACACCTGAACACCAAATAGGGCCTCTCTTGTGCCGCCGGAGTTCACAAACCCACACTGATTCAGTGAAATCTGTGCCTCACAAAGTCTGTATATTATTTTGTGTAGTATCTTGAGAAACAGCTTTAAGAGATGAAATCACCGCAGGTTTTGGCACTTGCTTTTTTGGGCAGTACTATAATTTCTGACCTCAACCAATCCGCTGGAATTTCTTCTGTTGAGTAGATGTTGTTTAATATTCTAGTCAGCCATTTGATTTTATCTTCGTTCAGTAACTTTAAGAATTCAGTCTGTATTTGGTCCAGACCAGCTGCTTTCCGTGGCTTCATTTCCGAAATGGTGGCTCTCACCTCGTCTATCAGAATTTTCGGTCCCTCTTCTACAGTTGGTCTTTGTTCTTTGCGCACATCATGCAATAGATTCTGTAGAAATCTTTTCCAGGCCTCCTTCTTTTTCTCAGCGTCAATGATGAATTCTTCAGCTTCGTTAACCAAGACTTTTCAGTTGTTTTTGTGGCCTTTCGCTGTTACTTCTCGTACCTTCCTGTGAAGTTTTCGTGCAGGTTTTGATGGTGTTCGATCTCGCGACATTTTTGTAGTATTTTTTTTTCTTTCGCTTTCCTTATTTCCTGTTTGATAATGCCTTGTATTCTTTTATATTCCGTTGGATTTCCTTAATTTTGTCTTCTTTCAAGAAGAAATACTAATCAAGTTTAGTATTTCTGTCGTCATCCCAGAGTTTTTCTTTATTTTGTCCGGTTTCAACCATTCTTTCTTTACTGTTCCTACTGCTTGTTTTAATTTGTTGAATGCCATATCGACGTTGTTGTTTTCGTTTGGATGAATGTTGTCGTTGAGCATTATCGCTGCTGCTTCCTCTCTTGCTGGGATTTTGAGTCTCTGAGGGTCATAGTTTGGAGCCATCTTAGTGTTGACCTTAATGTTCACCTTAATTACACCAACCAGGGGACAGTCATCTGATTCAATGTCAGCTCCTGGATATGTTTTGAGGGATAGCAGCCACTTCTAAACCGCCTATTGAGTAACATAAAGGCGACCTGGTTTCTGACTATTCTTCCCGGTTCATCTCTAGGCGATCTTCACGTATATAATTATCTTGGCGGCAGTTTAAACCAAGTGTTCATTTCTACGAATTCATTCGTTACTGCAAACAGCTTAAGTGTGTCCCTCATTTGTTTCTTTCACCAAATCCCTGTGACCCTATAACGGGTCTATTTCTTGTTTAAGAAAAAACCAACACCGTGTTCATTTCTTCCATTCGTAGTGCCTGAAAAGAGAACTCTATAATCCTCGATGTATATACCACCAGTGTCTGGCCATCTCATTTCACTTACCCCAATTATATCTATCCTCATTTTTTGCATTTCCTTGATTGTATTGTGAATTTTACCTTGCTGGCTTATTGTTTTTATATTCCAGGTTGCTATTCTTCTTTCCTCTTTGGCCTTGATTGCGCTAACGTCTCTGCTTGTAACTATTCATCCTGGAGATCCGATTGAGGGACTTACTCCAGATGCTGATTTAGCTGCAAGCATAGCCATTTTGATTCTACTAGGACATATCTATTTTGGATTTTGTATGAGGTGGATGTCAAGGTTCTTCCTCATCTTTATGCCATTGACAGTGCTACTCTTCATCCGCCTTTGGAGCTGGTTTCCCAACTCCAGGACAAAAGAGTGCCCTTGCCTTCTCGACTCGTCCACCCGAAGCTGTTGGTCGACAACGGTTTTGAGGTTATACCGCCTCGTTTGTTGTCTAGCAGGATGTATCACGTGCAGGTGAGGTTGGCATTTGTGCCGGTGTTTTTCAAACATCCAAACCCCTTAAATCCCACATGCGTATGTTAGAATTAGTTAAGTTGGTATCAGAAAGATAGCATTTAAAGCGTTGTATTTAAATACTAAAAATGTTCAGGTACTTAGGGCACATCTAAACTCAAGACTGCAAAATTATAGGTACAATTCAGCTTAGAAGTTTCAAGAGATAAGGAAACGTACAAACTTGAAATCCTCCCTTTAAATCTTACGAGCAATTGTTTCTAAGTAAGATAAGTTATCAGGAACGTTAAAGCGGCGAAACTTTTAATTTATGGATTTTGCCCATTCATAAGTTGAATTTAATGAAAGTTTTATTGTTTCGCATAATTAAGACATTTTACTTTGTGATCGTTTAGGTTTACCTTTAGCTTAGGCAATTTGTTTTTCGTGTGCTAAAATGTCAGCAAGTTGCTTAATGTCCAAATAAGTCTTTTTGCCCTATATTCTGAGCTAACCAATCGAGCCTAAGCGATATTGTGACGGCGAAGAACGGTTCATTTTGTTCATAGTTTCACCATTATCGCTTAGATCTTGTTTGAGTTCCTAATTTTTTACTTCATAATTTCACTGCCCGTTTATCATGAACTGCACAATTGAGGCAAATTATTAACGAAACTGGAAAACGTTAATTATTTTATCAACTAGTTGTTCACATTCTGCCAATTTAGCCTCACTTTTGCAACGTCAAATAAAAAGTGCAAATAATCACAAATGCAAAATAAAGATAGTTTTTCAAACTTCTGTAAAACCCTGCAATAACAATAATATCTGACTCAACTAAAAGAAATCTTTTCAAATCACTGGAAGCAAACGCCCAAACACGACATAGAAAAGAAAATATGTCGGACTAATCTTGGATATGAGTAAATTTCAATACAGTGTCTCAAATAATGACGTCACTGCCAAATAGATTGGGACAGCTTATACTTGCAGAGCAATTGAAATTCAAATGTTCTTGGAGCCAACGAAACAGGGACGGCAAATGTTTGCGCTACATTATACAGGATTATTCGTATATTGCAACACACCATTTCTTAATTGTAAATCCCACGTTCTTAAAACGATTAAGTAGATTATAAAACTAAATTTTCTTAGTGTTTGAGCATAGGGTACAACAAGGCAAAAGGCCGAAAAACCAAATTACTGTATAGAGTAATTTTATTTCGGAGCAACCGGATATGCCAAGGGCTTTTTTGGCCCCTTTCACTTTAGACAAATTAATTTGGAAAAGCGGCACGTCCAGATTACCAGGCTCTTACTGTAATAAAGAGAGGCTCTAAGAAAGCAGTTTAGGATTGAATTGAATAAAATCAGAATTCGGTTAAATTGCTTCGTTTAGCCAGACTTACACTCGTGTGTAAATGTGCGTTAAAATGGGCTTGCCAATATTTAAAGACCGTATGTGCCTGCCATATTAAATGCTATTGTAGGAACTGATCAAATATTACTCCAAAATGTGTTTAGATTACTCATAACATATGGAAAAGGTTAGAATATAGAGTTAATGAAACCATGCAAATTTCGATTTACTTTTAATAAGGAAATCCACTCGGCTCATATTTGAAAGCAAAAGCTAAAAATACGATTACATTTTTGAGGAAAAAAAAAGTGAAATGAGCGGATTTGTGGTGTTTTCAAAAATTTGCTCTTGAAATTTTGAAATATATTACAATGTCAAACATGCATAAAGTTTTCCTTTACTTACTTAATACTCGGAATCCGTAAAATTTTATTTATTTCAAGCAAACGACTTTGTCTGGGAAAGTAGTACGTGCAAACGTACGTGAAAATGATGAACAATTTAAATCGTTTTGAGTTCAATAGAAACAAGCACTAACAGCAAGCATGAAAAACTTAACAGATTAAGGATTTACGCATATTTAATTTATATGTAATCTGCATTCAGTAATAGTCTTAAAAAAATAACTGAAACCAGACGAAACTGTTTTAATTTCCAGTATAGTTAGAGTTATTAGCTGGTGTTTAATATTTGGAGCCATGGGACTTGAGTAGTAGTAAACATCTTTATTTCTAAAAAAGGCTATCGACCTATAGGTCTTTCTGCCCTTGTTTAATACATGCAGTCTTAATCTAAATAAAAAACAAATATGAAAATTCTCTTATTCTAGGTGAACAATACTATTAAATAAATAAGATTTCAGTGGCAAGAAGAAATTATTTTATTGTCCACTAGTCCGTTGCGTTTGTAAGTGTTCGAGTAGCGTTAATGTAGGGTAACGGAAGCGGGATTGTCTGGTTGGTCTTGTAAGACAAAGGGGATTCAGTATGGTCCAGTTGTAGGGGTTGTTTGTCCATTTTGTCTGTAGCTGTATGAGTCTTTCCGAGATCTTTGTCATGTTTGTGCGTTCGTATAGTAGTTGGGTGGGGGGGTTGTGTAGTGGGTTTTGGGGGTGTCTTATTCGTGTTATTAGTCTTAGTGCAATTTGTTCTGTTGTTTGTGTATAACGTTTTGTCCTTTCTGTTCCGTTGGTCATGAGTATATGTCCAAAGTCTAGCAAGGGTCTACAAATAGCTTTATATATTTTGGTGGCGGTGTTTGTGCTAATTCCTCTGTCTTTGTAGGTTAGTGATCGGAATTGTTTTGTTCTCTTTATTGTTTCTGCCCTGATGTTTCGTATGTGTTTAGTGAATTTAAGTTTGTGGTCGATTGTGATTCCAAGGTATTTTACGTCGTTTTTTGGTTGTGTCGTTTGGCCGTCTGCAGTTATTGTAGGGGAGTCAGCGTTGAGTCTGTGGTTTGTAAGCAGAAGTTGTTTTTTTGACGCGTTTGGTGTTAGTTTCCATTTATAAAACCATGTCATTGTGTTGTTTGTTAGTGTTTGGAGTCTTTGCGCTGCTCTCTCAGTAGTTTTGTCATGTACAATAAGTGCCGTGTCGTCTGCGTATTGTAGTATGTATGCCGATCTGTCTATTTGATTTTTGTCTGGTAAGTTGTAATTGTATATGTCATGGCAGTATATATTGTAGAGAAACGGTGAGAGCGGGGATCCTTGAGGGAGCCCTTGTTCAGGGGAAAAAGAAAATGACAGTGTTTTGTCAATTCGTACTTGTAGTTGTCTGTTTTCTAGTAAGTTCTTTATGGTGTGTAGTAGATATGTTGGTGTGTGTAGTTTGTATAGTTTGTATAGTAAGCCTCTATGCCAGACACTGTCAAAAGCCTTGTTAATGTCAATAAACAGGCAAGCTGTCTTTCTGTCAGTTAGGTGGGTAGTTTGTATATTGTTGGCCAAAATAAAGAGCGGATGAACAGTCGAGTTATGCTGTTTGAAACCAAATTGGTAGGTAGGTATATACTTTCCAATCACTTTTTCAAGCCGCTGCTTCATTATGCATTCAAAAATCTTGCCCAGTACTGGAAGCAGTGTAATTGGTCTGTAGTTGCTCGGTTGTGTATTGTCCAGTCCATTTTTGGGTATAGGGATTATTAAGCCGTTTTTTCCATGTTTCTGGGATTCTGCCATTTGTGATGCAGTTGTTCAATTCAGTTAGGATCAGTTTGTGTGTTTCTTGAGTTAGGCTTTTCAAGACTTTTGCCTTAATTTTATCTTTCCCCGGTGCAGTGTTCTTGATGTGCGCTAGGGCTTCATAGTACTCTGTGTCTGTGATCAGTGTGCAGGTATAGTTTGGTGAGTTGTTAAAATAGTTCAAGTACCAGTCATTGATCAAGTTCCAGTTGTCATTGTCGAAGTTAGGGTTTGTCGATATGCTGAAGGCCCTTTGATAGTGTCTGGCGAATGCGTCCGCTTTCTCTTTGTCTGTGTAGCGTTCTATTCCGTTTTCGTCAATTGTGTCAGTAGTGCCAGTCTTCCTGTATTGCGCCAGTTTCTTAATTTTTCGCCAGTATGTTTTGCCTTTGTCCTTCTGTATTTCTTTACATGTTTCTAGCCATTTGTCTTGTCGGTATTGTCCAATCAGAGTTTTAATATTTCTGTTAAGTTGGTTCAGTGTCTTTTTTAGGTCGTTATTTTGAGTGTTTGTATATAGTCTGTACAGTTCTCTCTTATGTTTTATTAGTCTCAGTATGTATTTGGGAAGTGAATGCATTAATACATTATCGGTTAAAAACTTTGTTGAGCTTATTATACGCTGGGGCCATTGTAAGGCGATGAGATAAGCTTCGAAGTTGTAGTCGTAATAAGGGCTAAATTTTCCTATGGCTAGTGAAAGTTGTTGTTGTATGGTTTCTATTGAAATGTGCTGCGCTTGTGATTGAATGTAGTCATGTATATGTTGTTTCACTTTGTCTATGTCAGTCTTTGTTAGGTTTAAGTTTTTCTCTATTGGAGGTGTATTGGAGGTAGGTTGCGTATGTTGTAAGTCTATGTTAAACGTAATAGCCAGGTGGTCGGATCCAAGTTCGTTGGTTAAGTTTATGTTGTTGATGGTGTTTGTCAAGTTTCTTGTGTGCAGTAGAACGTCTGGTGTTGAGTCTGGGTTTGCGGGCATCAGAAAGTTGGTGGGGTGTGCTGTTTTATAAAGTCGGAATTTTGCAAAAATCTTTTAATTTGTTTCGTTTTGTTTGTGGGACTTGATTTAATCTATATTCCTGATGTATGATTTGCTCAATTCTGAATCATGTAGCCCATAATAACAAGGTTTATTTAAACGAGGACCAGAAAAGTGTAACTTAAAACCCTTTTAAACAGTTGCAATAAAATGCCAAACCAAAATACAGCAAAAAGTATTATGCACTTTTTAAATTAATATTTTCCCAATCTAATGGACAAATTACGCGCCGGTTGATATAAAAAAAGGCAAATAAGCCCCCGTATTGGCATAACAGTGCAAACCTCATGCGACCAGCATTGGAAGCCGCAAATTGCTTGTCGTTTATTCGACCCAACTGCTTCCAATTGCAGAAACTAAGGGGCATCGATTTCAAAACTTATTTGCCCCGAACGGTCTGCGGTTTTGAGGTATGGAGGATTCCGCAGATTAGATAAGTTGATGTTTGCAAGCGCTTCCCTTCCATTGCAGTAAGTGACAGACAAGTTTCTAATAACAAATAATGCCAATATTCGTTATAAATATCCGTAGAAATTTCAACTTGAAACTTGTGTCAGTTGCCTTCTACATAGTTGTGGTTGTGAATAAATGGCATCCGGAGTGTATGGGGCGAGCATAAGCGAATGGACTTTGTTATATAAAAGTGCTCCTTTATGAACAAAATACTTTATTTGGAAACCAAAACTTTTAGAAAACAAGAAAAATTTTTGAAGTCGACTAAAGTTGCGCTTTCTATGCCTAAATGTTTCTTCTTTATTGCCTATTTAAATATGGCATAAAATTGCCAATTCATTAGACTACAACTTCGAAGCTTATCTCATCGCCTTACAATGGCCCCCAGCGTATAATAAGCTCAACAAGTTTTTAACCGATAATGTATTTAATGCATTCACTTCCCAATACATACTGAGACTAATAAAACATAAGAGAGAACTGTACAGACTATATACAAACACTCAAAATAACGACCCTAAAAAAGACACTGAACCAACTTAACAGAAACATTAAAACTTTGATTGGACAATACCGACAAGACAAATGGCTAGAAACATGTAAAGAAATACAGAAGGACAAAGGCAAAACATACTGGCGAAAATTAAGAAACTGGCGCAATACAGGAAGACTGGCACTACTGACACAATTGACGAAAACGAAATAGAACGTTACACAGACAAAGAGAAAGCGGACGCGTTTGCCAGACACTATCAAAGGGCCTTCAGCATATCGATAAGCCCTAACTTCGACAATGACATCTGGAACTTGAGGAACGACTGGTACTTGAACTATTTTAACAGCTCACCGGACTACACCTGCAAACTGATCACAGACACAGAGTACGATGAAGCCCTAGCGCATGTCAAAGACACTGCACAGGGAGGGGATAAAATTAAGGCAAAACTCTTGAAAAGCCTAACTCAAGAAACACACAAACTGATCCTAACTGAATTGAACAACTGCATCACAAATGGCAGAATCCCAGAAACATGGAAGAACGGCTTCATAATCCCTATACCCAAAAGTGGACTCGACAATACACAACCGAGCAACTACAGACCAATTACACTACTTCCAGGACTAAGCAAAATTTTCGAATACATAATAAAGCAGCGGCTTGAAAAAGTGATTGGAAAATATATACCTACCTACCAATTTGGTTTCAAACAACATCATTCGACTGTTCATCCGCTCTTTATTTTGGCCAACAATATACAAACTACCCACCTAACTGACAGAAAGACAGCTTGCCGGTTTATGGACATTAGCAAGGCTTTTGATAGTGTCTAGCATAGAGGCTTACTATACAAACTATACAAACTACACACACCAACATATCTACTAGACACCATAAACTTAAGAACCATAAACCATAAAGAACTTACTAGAAAACAGACAACTACAAGTACGAATTGACCAAACACTGTCATTTTCTTTTTCCCCTGAACAAAGGCTCCTTCAAGGATCCCCGCTCTCACCGTTTCTCTACAATATATACTGCCATGACATATACAATTACAACTTACCAGACAAAAATCAAATCGACAGATCGGCATACATATTACAATACGCAGACGACACGGCACTTATTGTACATGACAAAACTACTGAGAGAGCAGCTCAAAGACTCAAACACTAACAAACAACACAATGATATGGTTTTATAAACGGAGACTAACACCAAACGCGTCAAAAAACCAACTTCTGCTCACAAACCACAGACTCAACGCTGACTCCCCTACGATAACTGCAGACGGCCAAACGACACAACCAAAAAACGACGTAAAATACCTTGGAATCACAATTGACCACAAACTTAAATTCACTAAACACATACGAAACATCAGGGCAGAAACAATAAAGAGAACAAAACACTTCCGAACACTAACTTACAAAGACAGAGGAATTAGCACAAACACCGCCACCAAAATATATAAAGCTATCTGTAGACCCTTGCTAGACTATGGACATATACTCATGACCAACGGAACAGAAAGGACAAAACGTTATATACAAACAACAGAACAAATTGCACTAAGACTAATAACACGAATAAGACACCCCGAAAACCCACTACACAACCCCTCCACCCAACTACTATACGAACGCACAAACATGACAAAGATTTCGGAAAGACTTATACATCTACAGACAAAATGGACAAACAACCCCTACAACTGGACCATACTGAATCCCCTTACTATTTACTACTGAATCAACGCTACTCGAACACTTACAAACACAACTGACTACTGGACAATAAAATAATTTTTTCTTGTCATTGGAATTGGAAAGTTTATTAATAAGATTGTTAACGTAGAATAAGAGAATTTTCATATTTATTTTTTATTCAGATTAAGACTACATGTATTAAACTTGTATTAAAACTAAAAAAAAGGGAGAAAGACCGATAGGTCGATAGCCTTTTTTTTAGAAATAAAGATGTTTACTACCACTGTATTTAATGCGAAACGTCCCCGTATAAGGAATTTTGAAATGTACAAAATAAAATATATCGGGTGTTTGGTACGTAGATGCATTCCTTGCAGGATGTGATAGTGCAAGTAATTTTGGATATATTTCCTTAATAGACCATATTCCGCAATATCTTTGTTTCCGATCTACAGGGAGTTAACGCTTAGGCACTTAACAAGAATACATGTTTAGTAATAAAAAAAATTGTTTTAGCTTTGCCAGTGGTGGGGGCACATGCAAGTCTGTAGATAATTTTTAATAAAAAAATGTTACGCCACTGATTTTTCAAACATGAAACATGATGATTCAAATTCCTGTTCAATTTAGAAGAGAAAATGTCTTTCGACTTTTTTTCTACAACGCACGGTTTTTGAGTAAAAAAATTTTAATCGATTTATTGCAAGGCTTAATCGGGTTGTAATTAAGTAGGGTTTAGTATAAAAACAGCAAAAATTGTGCACTTAGATTATACAAATTTTATTTAAAAAAATTATTATTAGCCGCAGTTGACATCAGTCTTAGATTTTCTTTATTTGTTTTTACATATTAGATTATTTTACCTGTGAATTAAAATTTAACTAATTCTGAGTATTGAATGACGTACCAAGCTTCCTATGATACGGAAAAAAATTATGTTATTCATTAATTCTAAACAGCAACTACTTTGCTCCAAATGAAGTCCCCTTCTTCTAACGCATGCATGCGCCCGCCTTCTTATCTCTGTCCGGGTTACCCTGGCCGCAAATGTCTGTCCAAGTGTAAAAGCGGCATCTATAATGCGCTGTATTAATGCCTCCCTTGTATGTATTTCTCCGGCATAAACCAACTCTTTCATCCTGTCCCATACGTAAAAGTCTAACGGAGTTAGATCTGGGCTTCTAGCAGGCCATAATATGGGGCCTCGTCCCCATCCATCGATTCGGAAAACGCTGATCAAGGTACTCCCTTACAGTTTGCCGATAATATACAGGACATCCGTCATGCAGGAAGATCGGGTTGTGACGAATATTTAGCTGCACATTTTACACTAGTGTAGTATCTTTGCCATTTAAGATGTCTGGCCGAAAATGTGGCCCGATTATTTGATTGTTTATTACACCACACCAAACATTAGCACTGAATCGTCTTTGGTAATTACGGTTCTACGTTAAAAGCGGATTTTCCTCGGCCCAGTAATGAGCATTATGGTAGTTGGTAATACCCTCTCGATTAAAATTTGATTCATCTGTCAAAATTCTACTGAGAAAACTTAAGTCTCCCATATCGGCGTGTAACATAAATCGGCAGAAGCCCTATCTCCTCAAAGGATCTTCCTCAAGCAAGTCTTGAACCGGTGTATAATGATACGGATGTAGTTTCTTTTTGTTCAATGTCGCCCGAACTTTCCACTGTGACACTATAAGACACCTAGCCGCGACGCGAACGCTCGTCGTCGGATTTTCTTGAAAAACCCCAAGAATGGTTTCTTCGTCATTAGTGCGGTAACGCGCTGGAGCTCCTATATGAATTTGTCTGCCTTGTAGATTTCCTGACTCACTGACCCTTCGATAGGTGTTTGCAAAGGCACGCATATTTGGAAAACGCCTGTTTGGAAATCGACGCTGATATTCGCGTCGCGCTTTAGCACTATTTCCGTTGCATAGTCCATAAATGTAAAGAATATCTGCGTATTCAGCATTTGAAAACTAAGCCATTTCAACAAATAAAGTTTTCAACAAATGTAAACTCACTCGAAATTACATAAAACGCAAAAACTAAAGTTACTCAGACACTCGAAATTACAGCAATTATTAATTTTGTCATTCAGTGACAAAAACTAGTGCAGAGCCAACTTTTCAATAAAAACCCGATTACGCTGTGCAATAAATCGATTTTAATTTGTTTCCTCGAAAATGGGACGTCGTAGAAAAAATTCAAGAGCCCTTTTCTCTTCCAAATTGAACAGGAATTTGAATCATGTTTATTGTTTGAAAATTCAGTTGCGTAACACTTTTTTATTTAAAATTATCTACAGACACGCCTACGCCCACGCCATTGGAAAAGCTAGAAACAAAAATGTATTGTTGTTAAGTGCCTAAGCCCGTAAAATTTTATTAAAATATTCCAAGCGGTTTTCGCAATTATTAATAAATAACATTTTATTATTAAAACTTTAACACCCTGTAGATCGGAAACTAAGCGTTTTCGGAACATGGTCTATTCACGAATATATCAAAAATTACTTGCACTATCACCCCTGCAACGAATACATCTACTTATCAAACACCCTGTAGGAGTGAGATCAAAAAGAAAAACTTTGAAAATTACAAGCAAACTCCATTATTTTAGAGCAATTCACTTTGCCTTTGCAGAAAAAGACTGCTGTTAAAAAGTGTTCATTTTTAAAATCATTTATTTCTTCAAAAGCGTGGCTTAAATTTGCAATCCTTTGTATGATATGCGCTTATCTGGCGGCTTATCGGACGCTAGAGATTCATAATATCTGACCCCGACCAGAAAACGGTTCAAAATGACTGCTTCCTTCATTTTTCAAGAGGCGCAAAAACAGAGTTTTTTGCAATTTTTCCCAGTGTGAGAAAGGTTTAGTCACGAATAATAAAAGAAAACCACAGACTAAAATCCCTGGAATAAGTTAATATTTATCGGGCAGAACAAGTCACAATTACAAACTGATAAGTCAAACTAACTGACAAAAAAAAACATTTCCACAATGGTTAGTTTCCACTAAGAAGTTACAAATTATTGGAACAAATCCACCTATATTCTACTGCTGTTTCGTTCGCCCAGAATTTCCAGACAATTTATGTCAATAAAAGGCAGCATCAAAGGTAAACAGACACTGTTGGAAAAGTTAACTCTTCTTCAGTCTATGAGAGCATAGTTTTTCCTTTTGCGGAGCAGCATTGTGTAGTGTGTTAAAAATCCTCTGAAAATATCCCGAAGCGCTTTGATATTCAAAAGCTGTTTGAATCGTGGCACATTGGGGGTAAGCACGTAGTTTAAATTAAAACGTGCGATCGTGGTGCTCTTTTTCAATTACAGAGCTGTGCCTCAGTATTTCAGATAGAGACGCTGCTCTGTGTCACATTTAAATGGGACGAATTTGTATTGATTACGTTAGCAAGTTGTGGCCTGAAGCTGAGGATATCAGTGATAGATTTGCATATATTCTTCATTGTGCAATATTCGCTAATTTTTATTCAATTACAACGCCCACAATGCTATTGGCCAAAACAGTTAAGTATTTCCTACTTTGATTCGAAGCCAATATCTGCTAGCTTTTCTTTTGAACATTTACTGTTTTCAACTGTATTATCTCTGCAACCATGCATTTAACTACGATCTTGCTATTCTCAATAGAAATCAAGAACATTTTCTGTTTTATTGGGTGTCCAGAATTCTGCTAATTTAAGTGGATTTTAATGTTAACAACTATCAACAATTTTTTCATTGTGGGTAACAAATTTTTACTTACAGATATATGAGCTCTAAATGTTTAATTTATCAATTTTCTCCCATTTCATATATAAAATTTATCAACTATCGGCCAGCATACTGCCATTATTTACAACAATGCAAAAAATAAAGCATGCCCTGAAAATTTAATGCGTAATGTTTTTTTGCGGGGATACTGGTGAAAGCAATTAAGCTTTGGAGATACAAAAATAACAATACCAAAGAGAACAGCGTTCGTGTTTGAATTGAATTTTAATGCAAATATTCAACTTTAATAATAATCGGTGTCAGGTTTGGAGCTGGGCCAGACAGGTCATGATGGTATTTATATGTCAATTGTGTATAACGCAAGTACAGTATTTTTGATAGCGGTTTGGAATATTAATTAATTAATGGCAGTTACTTTATATATATTTTAATTTTTACATTATTTTCGACGATCTTGAAATGTTCGTACTGATCGGTCGTACCGGTTGCAAATAGCTAACAACAACGACTTCTTATCGCGCTAAAGGAATTTTAAATATTTGGCTGCATTTTAGCCTTCAACGAAGAGCAAACAACTAATAAAGGGGTTTTCCGTAAAATAATATGGACCATATTACAAATACAAAATTTTATAACATTTTTCAAACCAACAAAACCGGAACGACGCCAGTAGAACACGCAAGCACGAACAAACCAATAACATCATCTTATTCAGTGGTCGCCACCGGTGTGGACTTGGACATTCCGACTGACATGTTCGCCAAGCAGTTACAAAACTAAACTTACACGTCAGATTCTGCAAACGAATGATCTCACGTGAAAGAGGAACTCCGACTCTACTGATGAGAGTAATAAGCGGCGACCTGCCTACCTACGAAAAACCTATGACGCTGCGCGCCGTACTTCTTAGGTAGAATATGCCGAATTGTGGAAAGCAAGTGCACCTCCTTCGAACATACAACAGAGGACTGCAAAGCACAGACCAAACGCAACATATGCCAAGGGCCTCTACAAGATACAAGTACGTCACCAATGCCAGTCCGGTTGTGTAGGTTGCAACTCCGATGACCATGGTGCGTGGACCATGAAGTGCCCAAAACGATATACTGTACCAATTGAAGGATCCCCAAATGTCAAGGTCAACTGTCTAAATAAGAGAACGACTGAGGAGTCAGGGTTAGTCGCGGCAGAAAGCCGAATTCATACCCCAATCACCACACATGAACACATACAAACACCAAATCAACAAGATAAACAACAACAACCGCGAAGAAACCAATTAAAAAACAAGTCGTAGAAGATTTTACCCAGCAAACCACCCTTGGTCCCTGAGATGTCCCACGGAAGTCATTACGGGATATAAACCTGGTCCCTCGGACGTCCTGCTACGTCCCGATACTTACGTGGGACGTCCATGGGACATACTTTTGGGACTGTTCGGGCCATGTATGGGATGATCCTGTAAAGGTCGTTGGGTCCCCTGGGATTATAGACGGATTGTTTAGAGAACATCTGTGAAACGTTCTTAGGTTAATAGTCAACCATCAAATTATTGGAAAATTTAGGAGGAAGCAATTTAAAAGAAACAAAATACTGAACCAATAGCCTATACTTCAAACAAACAAAAAACATTTACGTGTTACAAGCTAAACTTATTTTTGCTATGAATCGAAATTTGCTCTTCTCTCCGAACCGGTAAAATGTAATTGCTTTTTTTTTCTCTTTTTGAGTCTTTCCGGCGCGTGCCTGACTTTTTTCCTGGTTAATATAAATAGCGGATTTTTTTAGCAGAGCCATCTGTAATAAAAACTATATATATAGTTTATCATTTATAAATTCATTCCAATGTATTTCTGGGTTTCAGTCAATTTTATTGTTTATTATTTAAAATGTTACAAATACGTTTCGGTGTCTTTATCCACCATCATCAGTTTGTCTAAAATATATATTTACAGTTATCATCAATTTAAATAGAAAACTTTCACCAAAATTCACATATTAAAATACAAATCACACACATATTAAAACTACATCCAGAACATTGGTTTTCAGGTGATGAGTCAGGACAAACATGTCTGGGAAAAGACTAGAATCTATTGTTTTAGAGTAGTACGTACTTCCGGTACGAGGACAATTTCTATTCGCAAATATATGGAGTAGCTATGGGGTCCCCCATAGCTGCAACAAATGCAAACCTTGTAATGGAAAGTCTGGAAGAAAAACTAATACCTGATTTAGACTTTAGTGTGGATTTTTTAAAAGATACGTGCATGACTGCATAATGTGCCTGCCAAACCAAAAAGTTCAATACACACTAGATAAGTTTAATGCATTCCATGAAACCATTAAATTCACCGTTGAGGAAGACAAAAACAGAGCATTAAACTTTTTGGATATGACGGTTATGTATGACAATAATGGGGAAATAAAACAAACTGGTACACAAAGGATGTGTGGTCTGGTAGATACTTGAATTACCAATCATATGCACCTATACAATATAAAAAAGTGTGGTAACAGCTCTTACTGATAGAGCGATAAAATTAGCACATTGTAGATACAGACAAAAATCTTGAAAAAATAAAAAGGTACTAATAATGAACAACTATCCCAAAGAATTCTTCGAACCAATTATAAAACAAAGAATTAATAAAATATACAATGCAATAAATGGAACAAACATAAATAATAAAAAAGAAAAAAGAGGGTGAAATCAAGTATGTAACATTACCGCACATACCAGAAATCAACTCAAAAATAAAAAATGTTTTAAAACCTCATAATATTACTATAGCGGAAAAAAAACTAAAAACAACTTGGCAAAAGAGTGTTTTACAAAATTTAAGCCTAGAAGCGATAAGTTGGACACAACCTAACGTAATATACAAGATTGACTGTTTGAACTGTGACAACACATACATAGGACAAACAGGGCAATATTTAAAGAAAAGAATATACGAACATAAGTATAGCTTAAGAAAGGTTAACGAAAATGCAACAGCATTAGCACAACAAGCACAACAAAAGTTGCATGATTTTGATTTCGATAACACACAAATATTGATCAATGAGGACAACTCTAATAAGAGAAGAATACATGAAATGATACAAATTAAGAAACATCAGAATGCAATAAATTTCAGATCAGATACAGACAATCTTAGCTCTGTGTATCATACGCTAATTAGATGATCGCATGCATGAACTGATGGACCAGGTAAATGAAATGTAACATCTGATATTGAAGAATTGCCAAGCAATTCCTAGAATGCAAAGAAAAGACGAAAGATAAACAGTTTTTTTTGTTTCGCTTCGCTTGATATCGAATAAAATATGGAAAATTCAGTGACCAGTCAAATGTGAAGTTGAAAGCAACTATATACGTAAGTTGAATTTAGATCTCTAAAACAATAGATTCTAGTCTTTTCCCAGACATGTTTGTCCTGACTCATCACCTGAAATCCAATGTTCTGGATGTACTTTTAATATGTGTGTTATTTGTATTTTAATATGTGAATTTTGGTGAAAGTTTTCTATTTAAATTGATGATAACTTTAAATATATATTTTAGACAAACTGATGATGGTGGATAAAGACACCGAAACGTATTTGTAACATTTTAAATAATAAACAATAAAAATGACTGAAACCCAGGAATACATTGGAATGAATTAAAGTACAGTCAGGAAAATATACGAAAATCATTTATAAACCCAACTAAAAGTGTATTTTACCAATAAGTCCATTGCAAATAATAAGTTCTTCAAAACTTTTTTTTTGCTTTTTTGCCTTTGAAGCTGTATAACAGGGCGACATCAGTTGATATAATTTGGCGGAGTGCTCTGCCCACCGGGTCATTTTCGTGGCTCCCACCAATTAACTGTATGAAGTTAACCTGCAACAATACTAATAAAAAATCTCGTGAGAATAATTATACGATTTGCAGTTGGTTTAATAATTTCATTGAAATATAATAAAAATATTTATATACATATTTATAATAACGGATTTAAGCAATATATTACACTTATTATCTATTAAATATTTAGAGAACATACGTGGACATCATTGTCAAAAACTCGTCAATATATTATATTGCATATACATATACTATAAAGGTACTTACAAATTTTTTGGTAAGTATCTTCATTTTTTTAATAATTCTCCACGGCCCAGTTAGCAATTTGATCGTTTATTCTGATGGGTGGATCCGAATTGTGGCTTGCAATGCTTATGTCTGGCAATGTTGAATTTGTAATATTACTTTTTGTTTCAGCAACTTCTACTTCAGGCCCTTAAGGCCTCGCCACCGATGTTAGAACTTGTTCACTAAGTCTATTCGGATCACATCGAGGGTCAGGCAAAATCAGAGTCTTAAAGTCCTCATTAGAATGCTGCCCCTCATTAAAACATTGTAAACTATTTCCAAAAAAAAATTCCTGGGTTCCAGTCAATTTTATTGTTTATTATTCAAAATGTCACAAATACGTTTAGGTGTCTTTCTCCACCATCATCAGTTTGTCTAAAATACACATTCACAGTCATCATTAATTTAAAAAAATTCTTAAACTTTAAAAAACTTTAAATGTTTCCAGTTTAGTCTCATTTATAAACGTTTGATTGATATCCCACTGGACCCTAAAAGAGGACTTTCTACACTATTTAAAAGTTCAAAATAAAAAAAAAGGATTTTATTAAAAAATAACAAATCACACTTAAAGCGTTTTTATAAACCACTTACACAACCTGTAGATGTACTAAGAGATCTTCTTTATTTATTATTATTTCAGATCAAATTAGTTTACGGCCAAGCTGCATATTTGATTTCGTTTTATAATTATCTAAAAAGTTCAGAATATGTAGCCTTATATTAATTAAACTTTATTTATGAAACAATAACAATTTTGTATTCAACAAGAAACTTCGAAATAAACGGACAATCATCAATTGTTAGTCAAAGAGCTACAAGATCAAATGTTTATTTGAGTAAAACATAACAAGGCTCTCAAAAATAAAGTGCACTTGATAAACTATATTCTATTCGAAACTGTTGAACCACATTCCGCCAATTCGAGAAAAGATGCTGAAACTGATGCATTGAGAACTAAATTACGAGAAAGCTGCTCTCAATGGAACAATGTTACGTTAATAGGATAATATCTCATAATGCTATATTCCCTGAGACGGTCTAGAGAGAACTGGCATAACGGCCAATTTAGCACCATTTGCGAATACACCACAAAATGATGCTTCAAGTGCAGATAAATCTTCAAACATAATGAAATTATCAAACCGAGGTAACGTGTCATGTTAAGGTGGAATAAATGCGGCGAGACAGCTAGATTTAGCATTTATTAACAGGATTGTTGAATTTGTGTCAATCTTGTCACATTGTGTGATGCTTTTACTAGTTATTAAGGAGCCATTGAATTTTATCACTTGAAAGCAATTTTCTAAGAGAAAGAATCCCGTCGCATTTGGGAACAGGGAGAGAAAAATAGGTTTACTTTACTAACTTTACATCATCATGTTCTTCTGTACTGTTACAAAATCTATGTTGCTACCTACAAATTTGTAATTTCGTCTCCTGCCTTAAGTGAAAAGTCGCCTTTTTGTTGCCTTGATTGCTTTAGTTACGTCTTTTTGTTTGCTTCTTCTAAAACATTTTTTTTCCCATAAAATCGTAATGATATACATTTTGGGTTGAGTTACTTGGACTTTTTATTCCACATGTAAAAGACCTGAATTATTATTTGATAAGTATAATAATTCAAATAAAATTCCTGGGTATGTTGAATTGAAATAAAATACAGCCAGGAATGTATACACAATTATAATAATGGGAGTCGTAGTGCATCCAACATTGACTTTTGAAGAACTAGTTTTGTTACGGTTTCCTTCGAAATAAATTTCCTATCCTCTAAATAAATTTTTGATTGAGCTTATTCGTATCAATTGTCCTTCCTTCTTATTCGTTCTTAGGACTTTATATACGGTCTTTTTCCACCGTCTTTTCATTTACTGCCAAATTTTGTTTTTTTATGTCGATGAGGTTTGAGAAATTCTGTCTTACGCACTATCCAGAGAGCTGCCGTTGTAGCGCTCTGGGTTGTGTGGGACTCCAGCTTAGCTGTTTACCCACTAAAACTCATTCGTCACCGTCACAAAAATCTAAAAAAATGTGAAACAGTTAACTATGGGAACCAAAACGAATCAAAGACATCCTAATGTGACATAAAAAACCGAAATCATAGCGACTTCCTAAAAAAAATTTAAACTAATTAACGAAAGTACTCACATAAAGTAACCTAAACGAATAACATGCGTTCTTATGCAAAATAAAAATATACCGACGATACAATACAATACACACAATATATCACACTTTTGTTTCACAATATAAAAAGTTAAAAAATTCACTGCACATCACAAGATGCTTCATGCACTTCACGAATACATATCACTATCAGTTTTGTCCAAGTTCCGGTTTTGTCTAATAACCAGGAAAATGTCATACTGTTTTTTTCACTTACTATCGCATCGGAGAATCGCGCGGTCCATAGAAAGAAAAGCAATTGTTTGGGGGCACATTAAAGTTCCTCATCATAGTGACTACTGTCACTATCTGTTTCGTGAATATTCAACACAACAGGCAAAATGTCCGATGCATCAATCAGCTTCTCTTGATCCCAGGCTGTTTTTATAATATTATTTGTAGATTTGAAATAATTTTTCATACTGTTTCAAGGGTATTAATAACTGGAACAATATTGACGTGTTCTACTACCTCTTGCCAGGTGGTCAGTACATCACTTGTAACAGTTTGAAATGAAGTTATTTGGAGTCATAATACCTCTTGGCTTCAGACCACACCATTTCAATTGGATTATACAGGCAGTGATATGGAGAAAGTCTGAAAACACGATGACCATTTTGTAATTGCTAATTGATCTACTCTGCAAAATAAATAGATTTACATACATTTTTTCGGAGATATATATATATATATATATATATATATAATATATTATAGATATATATATATAGATATCTATAATATATATATATATATATATTATATATTATATATCTATATATATATATATATATTTATATATATAGTATATATTATATAGATTATATATATATCTATATATATATATATAATATATAATATATATCTAATATATACTATATTGTTTGTGTGCACCATATGGCAGATCCATTAAATATTTTCTATTTGAGACTGTGCATTTTTTCCAAGCTATAATACGTAGACATAATCGAATTTTTGCAAAAATGTCCATCTATTTCGAAAACTTGACGCTTTAGGTATAGAAACATGATTTCTTTAGATCGTTTCACATGGAATTTAACGGTCTTTCCGTATTTGAACTAATATACAGGGTGTTCTATTTGAAAAAAAATGTAATTGAAGCAGTTTTTATCTCTAGTCGAAAGGTCAGTATTTTCAAGACATCCTGTATAATTTGGAACAAATTGCTGTACTCCGGGTTCAAGCATCGGAGTTTCCTAACCCAGTACCAAAATTTTAAATTTCCAGGGATGGCAATCGCGTTGTAATACAAGATTCCTTGGGGCTACGTTTTGATTAAAAATAATGAATTTTATTTAATATTTCGGAAACTGCTTCAGATGGATATAGGAATCGTTGTGCAAAAATAATCAGATCTATATAGCCAATCTAACCGTAGAATAATATACAGGGTGTCTCATTTAACACACAACCAAGCATTGCTGAAAATATTTTAGGCCGATAGAGCATATCCGGTGACTTCGTTGTACAAATTTGCAGATGGATCATGCATCGCGTTCTCCTTAAACGTCTAATACGCCATAGACCGTGAATCACCCTGTATATAGTCTTGAACATTTCCCAATGTGTGCCCGTTGACTGACCATATCCATATTTTCCTATATATTCTTCCTTTGCCTCTCCTTGTTTTCCTAATATGGCGTTAAAGTCTCCCATAACTATTTCGTATTTACATTTGTTCTGTGCTCTTGCCAATCTTATGTCTTCGTATATTAGCTCTGTGTCTTCGTCTAAGTATGTGGATGTGGGTAGGTATACTTGTATTAGTTTTAGCTTATGTTTTCCATTTATTTTAAGGGTAATATATGCTACTCTCTCTGATATTCCCATTGTAGTTTCGATTTTTGGGATTATTGATTTTTTAATTAGAAAGCCTACTCCCCTTTAACTGTCTCTATCATATCCTTTATAGATTAGAGCATTTCCAGATTGCAACACAAACAGGCCCTCCTCGCTTCTTCTGACTTCCGAAAGACCAATTATGTCCCATTCAATACTCCTTGCCTCGTTTTCCAAACCGAAGAGTTGTTGGTCCTTCAGTAGTGAGTGATCTGAAATTGTATGTTGCGATCATAATTCTCGTTTTTGCCAATTTCTTGCCTCCCCCAGAATCCTTTTTTTCTTTCTTCCCGGCTTTTTTCCGGCTTTCCGCCCTACCCGCCTGGGGTGCTTTATTCTTAGAACCTGGCATTCGCATTTTTGAAGAGGGAATGTGGGAAAACTCCACGCTTGCCATTGCGGGTGGGCGAGTGTTATTTCGGCAGCTCCTAACCCGGAGGCAGACGCTATTTGCAGCCGCCCAATCTGGGTCAGACGCTGCGTGGAATCTTCTTAGCTTCACCTCATCACTTTGAGACCTTACCGGCATGGGTGACCCCACCATTAGCTACGCTACCGCCGGCATCGCTCCCTGGATGGCAAGGTTACTGAGCCCTCTCACCGACGTCAAGGTGATGATTCCTCGAGAGAGGTGAACATCAGATACTCTCTTTAAAATAATGTATTATGCTTATTCAATTTGGTTAAATAATTAAGTAAAATAAGGTTATAATTACTTACATTGTACACTGAATCCACATGCAAAAGGGGTTTTCCTGCATTTTTTTCACGCTGAAAATAGTTTATCAGCTTAAAGCGGTTTGCATTCGATGCATATTTTCGGAATTGTTAATAACAAATGTTAGGCGTGAAGAGTTAATAAAATGTCAAATGGTTAACACTCATTATCGGACAAAACGCGATATACGTGAGGTAACCTTGAACACTGAATGCTCAAATTGTACGTACAGGGACATTTTTATAAGTGTCTAACCTTGTGTGACAAGGTTTCAAGCAAAATCTGTAACAGAATTTATCAAGGAATTTAGGTCCTCGGTTAGAAATCTTGTTAGTTGTCAAATTTAACAGTTTTGACGCCAACTTAATTTTTTTAATGGTAACATATGGATATTTTCAAACCATCGGCTAGACCATTCAGCGCTGGTTTCAGAAATATATAATTAGATGTCCTTTGCGTTGACGGTTCTCGAGATATGGAGTGTTAAACTCACTGAATCTCTATTATTTTTTTAACTGTCTCACCCAAATTACTACTTCCCTATTACCCTTCTGAAAAGTTTTAAAGCAGAATCTGTAATGAAATTTATCCAGGATTTTAGATCCGCGCTTAGAAATCTAGTCAGAACGTCAAATTTGACAGTTTTGCCGCCATCTTGATTTTTTACATGGTAACATATGGATATTTTCAGCCAATCGGATAGGCCATTGAGAGCTGGTTTCAGAAATATATAATTATTTGTCATTTGCGTTTATGGTTCTCGATATATGTGTGTCTCGAGTGTTAGACTAACTGAATCTGAATCTGAATCAGGAAAATCCTCACCAAATTCTCACTCAACTGACGACCAACGTCAGGGATATCAAACTATCAAAAAAGGGATAAATAAGATTGTTGGCCTCCTTTTCTATCAAGGTGCTCTAAATGGCACCCGGTACCTACATTTATTGGGTGATGAAATAACCAACTTGTTGCAAGATATTCCACTTCAAGATAGATTCGAAAATATAATTTGACAGCAATATGGAGCTCCGCCCCATAATGTTCGAACTGTGACAGGTTTACTTAATCAGCAATTTGTATATCTTTTTCCTGACTGTACTTTAATTCATTCCAATGTATTCCTGGGTTTAAGTCAATTTTATTGTTTATTATTTAAAATGTTACAAATACGTTTCGGTGTCTTTATCCACCATCATCAGTTTGTCTAAAATATCCATTTTACATTTATTATCAATTGAATTAAAAAAACTTTCACAAAATTAACATATTAAAATTCAAATCACACACATATTAAAAAGTACAATTTGGGACATTGGTTCTCAGGTGATGAGTCGGGATAAATATGTTCGGGAAAAGATACTTTTTAATATGTGTGTGATTTGAATTTTAATATGTTAATTTTGTGAAAGTTTTTTTTAATTGAATTGATAATAAATGTAAATGGATATTTTAGACAAACTGATGATGGTGGATAAAGACACCGAAACGTATTGTAACATTTTAAATAATAAACAATAAATTGACTGAAACCCAGGAATACATTGGAATAATCAGCAATATCATGCTGGCTAGGGAAATATGGTCACCCCGTTGCCCTGATTTGACCGAGTTAAATTTTCGTCCTTGGGACTGGGAACTTGGACTTGAAACAAATTGTGTATCGCACTCAACCCATTACCTTGCAAATTATCTTTTTGTATATTCTTTTCCTGACTGTACTTTAATTCATTCCAATGTATTCCTGGGTTTTCAGTCAATTTTATTGTCACTAATTATGGTCGTAAATGAACCGAGCCGGTGTAGATCTTCTGCGGTGAGATGTTGGCAACCCGTGTTGCCGATGCTGCCACTCGTTCCATTCTCTTTTTTCCCAAGCATCTATATCTTTTTGTATATTCTTTCATGACTGTACTTTATATTCATTCCATGTATTCCTGGGTTTTCAGTCAATTGTATTGTCACTAATTATGGTGTTATGTGATGAGCCCTGCGTTTCGTCCCGGGTCTACCTATTGGACCTCGTCAGTAAGGCTTAGGTAGACCCTGCCTTATACGCCAGAATCGGTTATACGTGTTTTGGACGTAAATGAACCGAGCCGGTGTAGATCTTCTGCGGTGAGATGTTGGCAACCCGTGTTGCCGATGCTGCCACTCGCTTCCATTCTGCTTTTTTTCCCAAGCATCTATATCTTTTGTATATTCTTTTTCCTGACTGTACTTTAATTCATTCCAATGTATTCCTGGTTTTCAGTCAAATTTATGTCAAAAAGATATACAAAGAATATACAAAAAGATATAGATGCTTGGGAAAAAAAGCAGAATGGAACGAGTGGCAGCATCGGCAACACGGGTTGCCAACATCTCACCGCAGAAGATCTACACCGGCTCGGTTCATTTACGTCCAAAACACGTATAACCGATGTCTGGCGTATAAGGCAGGGTCTACCTAAGCCTTACTGACGAGTCCAATAGGTAGACCCGGGACGAAACGCAGGGCTCATCACATAACACCATAATTAGTGACAATAAAATTGACTGAAAACCCAGGAATACATTGGAATGAATTAAAGTACAGTCAGGAAAAAGAATATACAAAAAGATATAGATGCTTGGGAAAAAAATCAGAATGGAACGAGTGGCAGCATCGGCAACACGGGTTGCCAACATCTCACCGCACAAGATCTACACCGGCTCGGTTCATTTACGTCCAAAACACGTATAACCGATGTCTGGCGTATAAGGCAGGGTCTACCTAAGCCTTACTGACGAGTCCAATAGGTAGACCCGGGACGAAACGCAGGGCTCATCACATAACACCATAATTAGTGACAATAAAATTGACTGAAAACCCAGGAATACATTGGAATGACTTGCAAATTATAAAAGAGAGAATTACCAACAGAGTGGCCTGTCTCAACGCAAATCCCCAAGTTTTGCAAGATATCAGAAAAAATTTCAAGCTTCATTTGGAAATTTGTAGTGAAAATAATGGCGGGTATATTGAACGGATCATGTAAAGCAGAAGGGTGCACATAACTTTGTAGTAAATTCTAGAGTGTGCTTTAATGAGGTTCGAATATTTAAGAATGTTATTTGATATGTAAATTTAATTAATAGTAGATATCAAGTTATATTTTAAATACTTGTTTAATGCCTTGGTCTTTTATCAATATTATAAACATGGTTTTGGAAGATCTCTCAATATTTTCATTACAAAAATCCGCTCATCTATAACAAAATTAATGTTTAATTTTCATAGTTTGGTTTCCTTTCCTTGTATATATCAAGATGGCGTCGAAACTGTCAAATTTGACATTTGCAAATATTTCAACAGTCGGATCTAAATTTCTTGATCAATTATATTACAGATTCTGCTTTAAGGATTTTCGCAAAGGTAATAGGGAAGTGGTAATTTGGATGAGACGCTTTAAATAGTAGTTTTCGATACAAGGGCTAAAGGTGTCGTTTTTCGAACGAAGACGGTATTTGACACCCGAGACAAAGTCGAGGGTGTCAATCCGTCAGGAGTTCGAAAAACGGATTTTCGCCCTCGTATCGAACAATATTTTTTGTTCGAATGAACGACAACACGAATAATAAGTTATAATAAATAAGAACACCCACAAATAAAAGGTATCGGGTGCATCTTTTAAATTTAATGTCAATGCCATTTCTCAAATGTCACGTTTTGACGCTTGTAATTTTTGAAAATCGTACTTTTGTAAGCATTTACAAGTGAAACAATGAGTGCCGAAAATTCATTGCCCTGATTAACACCACCAGAAGTTAGAGATGCCGCAAATGTTGGTTCAACTTCCAACCTTGAAACAGCTGCTTTTACTGTATGGTGTTTGTATAAGTTGTACACTTTACATGACATTTGCGCTATTTAAAAGACCGTGTTTTGCGTGTGGCAACATCGGAGTACGCAGAAAAATAGGCCATTAAAACGACATTGAGACTGAACTTGTAACAAAGTTATAATTTACAAATTGCAAGTAAACTTTAAATTGGGATCAATAGTTGTCGATAAACCTACTTAATTCATTAAATAATCAGCATGTCCGTTACTTTTTAATAAAAATACTTAAAAAAATATGACAGTGACACGTTCAATTTGTCACATTTACTTTTGCGCACACTGTGCGTAAAAGTCCGTGCGTAAAAATGAAACAAATGAATACTAAAGAAAAGTGCTTCTTTATGGCCATCGCTTCTGATCGGAAAATGGCAGTTTTTGATTCACTCGAACAAAAAAATTATTGAGATTCAGTGAGTCTAACACTCCATATATGGAGAACCGTCAACGGAAAATGCATCAAATTATATCTTTCTAAAACCAGCTCTCAATGGTCTATCCGATGGGGTAAAACTATCCATATGTAACCATATAAAGAAAATCAAGATGGCGTCAGAACTGTCAAACCTGACATCTGACACGATTTCTAAGCTCGGATTTATTCCTTGAAAAATTATATTACAGAAGCTGCTTTAAAACTTTTCCGAAGAGTTATAGGGAAGTAGTAATTTGGGGGAGGCACTTAAAAAAAGTCCTTGTACATAAGGAATGAAAAGTCGGAAGTTACATGTGGTTCTGTTGTTTTTCATGTGAAAAACTCGACTTTATTTGCAATATTATTTTACGAATTAACTTGTGTTTAACGTCCCAACTCTATGGATGACATGGAAAATAAGAAGAAGAGAAATAATTTATAATTCCATCAAATTACGCATAAAGATGCCTAAGATGCGACATGAATGTCTTAATCTACAGCAAATCCATAGTTATAGTGAAGCTTGTTGTCTAAATGATCAATCCCGAGTGAAACTTTTGCATTTAATATACAGTTGGTAAACAAAACTTCCTCGGGCAAAGCAACATTTTGCCCGGCACTTCAAAGTAACGCAAATCTATAAACGTTCGTGGAAACAGTTTCAATCACTTTATCTTGTCTTATAGTTGTTTCCGTATTGGCTTTCGGCCATTTCTCAAAACGCATGTCGGCTTAGATGAAATAAATTTCGACATAATGTGAGAGGAATCGGTTAAGTAATTAAGATAACCCTTAATCATTCCCACTATTGAATGCCTAAATCAATTGCTTCCACACAATGCCTTAGGAAATAATTTCCCACGACCCTTTGTATTATTCAAGAATAATACCTATATTGATTAATGTAGGGTTGAGTCAAATTGTGGTGCGATAATGAGCAATTAAGCATAATCGATTGAATTTGTCTTACTCTTAGAATTTTATCTAATTTTTTTTACCTATTTTGTCAACGGTTTATGCTACTTGGACGCTGTTCTTTCACACAAACAGCCAAGTGATTTTTAAGCAATTTAAAGCAAGCAAGTGACTTTAAGCAATTATAAAATAGGCCTGGTATTTTATTTAACGTGTAATTGATCGACCAACATCGAAAATTTTGAGGAAAGTTGTGACATTGTAAAGGAAAGCGAGTGTTAATAATATTTTAATAAAACATCCTGATTTATTCGCTTATTTGTTCAGTTTAGTTATTCACTGCTAATAGAAATTTAATATATTTAGACTGTTTAATGTAATTTGAAAAAATTATAAAGAACTCCCTACAATAACTGCAGACGGCCAAACGACACAACCAAAAAACGACGTAAAATACCTTAGAAATAAAGATGTTTACTACTACTATAAAGAACTAAACATTTAAAGCCCAGCTCTTAAAATATCCACGAAGTAATATGTCGATCAAGCTTGGCACATTAAATGAACAACTGCATTTCATTGTTCACCATTGAAGGTTTAATGCATTTGTGATGCATATTATGTACTTCGACATGTCCTTTAGAAATAAACTTAATACCCAACAACCAGCACGTATTTTGGCATGTCAAGCGCCAAAATACTGATGAAAATCCCGACAGCCTCATGTGATATTTAATGTGTAGGAACATCCAGAGCTGAGCTTTTAAGCAAATGGCAAGTTCAAAATGTTGTTTGTGCTAACCAAAATTATTTATTGAATTCTGTAGCTTAAACTTAATAAATAATTAAACACCCAAGTTCAGGAAACTAGTTCAAAATAAAAATTGCTAATCAACTTCTTTTGTCTGTTATTTCTCCGATTTATTATGTTGAAATGCCGTTTTTTAAATGCGAATTTTAAATGTATAAACAATTTTTTGCTACACTTTTTAAAATGTTAAATAAAGTTAAGTTAGATTTTGAGCAAATACAACCATTACGAAATTTATTAAGAACTTAGGCATTCAGAATACAAAAAGATTCCGCTTTAACTGCAGTGTATTGGATAAACAAAGCAGGAAAACAGTAGGAAAATTCCTCTAATGTGCAGTAATTTATTCGAAGA
The DNA here is from genome assembly GCA_024550625.1 of Dendroctonus valens. Classification (NCBI taxonomy): domain Eukaryota; kingdom Metazoa; phylum Arthropoda; class Insecta; order Coleoptera; family Curculionidae; genus Dendroctonus; species Dendroctonus valens. The sequence goes on along the minus strand of JAJTJO010000284.1, from coordinate 614,537 downwards.
TACGACATAATAGCCGCAGACACAGGATAATACTAAGACTTAATTAAATCCACGGAAATGTATATTGTTAGTCGAGAAAGGCATGCTAGACCGCTAAACTGTTATCTCTTGATATAACGGGAAACAGGAAGCTATTTACAAGACTCATGGCTGTATCTACATTACGTATATCCAGCTATTCAGCTTTATTTTCCCGATTTCAACATGTGATAGAGAATAATAATAATAATAATAATCATCAAGCTAATTTTGAAATTATCTACTTGATATATCATGTTCCGAAAGCTCGAAAAGCTCCATTAAAAATAAACCGCTTGAACCGCTTTTGTGAAATTTTACATTGTTTGACATTTAACAACAATCGATTTAGCTTTACTCCTTCTCTTATTCTACACTATTTTCTGATCTGTCTTTTTGTACTCTCCAAGAAAGCCTAAATACTCCTGAAGTATCGCTAAATAAAGTGTACAAAAACATGTTTTCGTTATCTCCTCACGACTCAACAGTCTGACGCTGTGTTAAATAACAAGATGCTCATATCCTAAATACGCTTTCTACAGCAACAAGGAATAAATATCACTTTGCCTAAATTGAAGAGACCATCGTCGGTGTAGCGCATCTCATTATTATTTAGATTCTTTTAAAAGCTCTGTAAACATAATATTAAGCTGGGCTAATGTTGAGAGTTTATGCATAGTTAGGAACAGTCTAAGAAGCAAAAACATGGATACAATGTAGGAAACATTACTTGGCACTGCCAGTTTTAGTTGTAGGATGCATTGCAAATAACAGTTAAAAACAGGAAGTTGAAACTTATTTAAAAACCACTTGCGCTCTCGGGCTGGAATTTTGTGTTGTGGTCCTTGTAACAAGAAAGCGAACAGTATAAGCCTGTGCAAAACTGCAGGTAAATATACCTTGAATTATGCTGCAAAGCAGAATAAAGGTATTGGAATAAAGGTATTAGCTGCTCTTTTATAGTTATAAACATGCTCTCCTTGGGCATTTGGCTCCTGTGAACGTGAACTATATCCGGCAGTTTACATGTATTAACAATATAAACGAAGTGGGCATTTTCAATGAAAGGAACGCGATTATTTTCTAATGGAAAGTTGCTTTTAATTTTTGGGAGACAGAAGATAAACTAATAAAATTCATGGTTTCATTCCTGATGTGCTTGCACTATTTTGAAATCGTTTCTTACTTGTACAGTGAGGTATCAACAATTGAAGATTTCGTTTTAATTTTGTTATTAACAATTATTTTCAAGTAGCTCAGAGTGCACGCGACGAGCTCTTTGGACAGCCAAACAATTCGAAGGAAACTGTTGCATTTTCGACATTATATATCTTTTAAGCCTTGAAGAAGGCAATTTGAAAACTAACCACAATTGCGCTGATATGTTTATAAATATTTTTTTATAAAGAGGAGGAAATGTGTTATGCACACCAAGGTAGTGTCGGATCCGCCCCGACTAAAACGTCCTGTCGTGACTTCTCATCCCCTGGAACCCCGCGAGCATTACTTCGGGAAAAGAGAACTGGTATTCCATTCAACCCATTCTTGTTTCTTCCTTTTTCCGTTCTTGTACGATATTACGCACAAGGATATCCACAATATTGCAAGTACCCTGGCTAATAAGCATGAACTCCACACAATCATGGCTAGTTAATGTGAGTTCACTTTTTGCAGTGAAAGAACACGTAGTTTGCGTCTTCAACCACCTGGTATTATCTGCATAAGTCGCTATCGTTGAGGTGGAAGCGAATCCGATAGCTATTGAACCACCCGTGTCGACTCGGCAGTTGGCAGAGGTAGAAATTTATTTCCTCATTTTGACCTCGTCACTTTGTAATATCTGGTATCAATAGCCGTGTCCATGTTCCTTTTTCAGTGCTCTCCCAGTCGGTACTACTTCCTATTCCTTTGGCAATTTGATACTGAACGCATCTATTTTTGATTTGGATGTCTATAGGTGGAATCGCGGCCAATACCAATATAGCCTCCGTAGATACAGTTCGAAAACTGCAGCATATCCTAAACGCTACAATACGTTGTACCCCTGCAACGAATCTTCTGAATTTCTCCCACTTGATGGCTTGGCTCCATATGGGCGCCGCATACAGGAGAATCGAATGAGCCACGATTGCTAAAGTCTTCCTGTTGGGTGATTTTGGGCCTCCTAGGTTCAGCATAATTCTGCTTAGTGTCATTACAGACTTTTCAGCTTTGATGCTGCGTGCCACCACATGTTCCTACACTTGACAGTTCTGATAGAAAACTACTCCGAAATAATTCCGCTATTTTGTTTCTATCACTTCCTCTATCAATTTCCCCCTGCAAAAGGGCTCTTTTAAATTTCCTGCCTCCATAGACCATTAGGGCTTCTGTGTCCTCTGCTGCCAGTTTCAAGCCCTTCTAGTGGATCTTCGCAGACAGCTTGGTCAAAACCCAGTTAGTGTTACTGACTAGCTCCAGCTGTGCTTTTGATTTGCAGATAACGGTGGTGTCATCAGCGAATCCAATGGTAGTTGTCCCAGTAGGTACTTCTATTGTAAGCACAAAATAGCAGAATAAGTTCCACAGGATAGGTCCCAAAATGGCGCCCTGTGGCCCGCCACATTCCATTTGCATTCTCATGCCCCGTCCAACAAGTACACATCTTTCCGAGAAATAGTCCGATATTATTCGGCGGAGATATAATGATCCTCCTATATCTTTGGGCGCTAGCATGATTCCTTCCCACGGTGCTGAGTTAAAAGCATTGCGGATAACTATCGTGACCATTACGCCTAGTTCGCGGTTATTTGGAACCTTTGATTTGATGCTATTCACGTACTTCAGTACCTCTTGCATTGCATCAGTGGTAGACCGGCTTTTCCTGAATTTGTATTGGTGGGTTTATAATTTCCCATCGATTTCGCAATAAAGCCGGTTTGCAATTACTCTTTCAAAAAGTTTCCCAAATACGTCCAGTAGATATATAGGCCTGAATTTAGTGGAGTCGTGTTTCTGAATAAGAACCAATTGCGCAATGTCTTCCATTGACGTGGAAAACTCCCCTTTTGTAGGAGTGTGTTATAAACTTGCAGAAGGGTGTCAAGTTCCGATAGAACTGCAGCCTTTACCAGCTCTGGTGGTATTCTATCTTGACCAGCAGACTTTTTGTTCTTTATTTGAGATATTACTGTTGTGAACTCTTCAGTCTCAATTGGAGGCAGTAAGAAAAAGTTCCTTCGCGATTTCCAATTGTCTTGCATCATCTATTCATATTATAGCCAGTTCCCCATATATCTTCGTCTATTTCGTCGCAGATTTTGGTCACTGCAAGCTGTTTTGACCTGTAGATCGCTATCTTAAGTGCTTTTTTGTGCGATTTATATTCAACTTTGAGGATCTCCTTTTGCAATAATGGAAGGTTTTGGTTACGATTACCTCTTACAAGTTTTCTCTCATACCGCAAGCAAGTTTTGCGTCGATTTGCTATTTCCTCATTCCACCAGTATGCTGGTTGCCTTCTGTAGGTATCTTTTTTTGTTAGAAACGAGCTGTTACAGGCTATTGTACATTCTTGAACTAGATTTTCTGCCGTTAGTTTTGCGCAAATATATCCATACAGTTACTATCTATTTTCCAGTCCATAACGTTCCCTTCGCTGCTTTTCCTTCCTTTTTTGTTATCGTCTTTCACTTCGAAGTAAGTATACGACTTTCTTCTTCTAGGACTTGCCAATTACTGATCTTTTTCGGCTATGTTTTCCGATTTTAGCTTGCGGTCAATTATTAAATGGCTGGTGCTTCTCCTAAAAGTCGGTTCGTTTTCTTGGTTATGCAGTATAGGATCGTTACCTGCAATACAGTCCAGGAGAATAGTTTCTCTCTTGTCGCTAACTTGAAGCATTGAAGTCCCCACCCACTATACATTGGGCTTCCACGTGCCTTATACCTTGAAGTCTATCCAGAAAACTGTAACCCAGACAAATTCTTCATTTTCTAATCCAAAGCTGCCTATGTCGACTAGTTGGTTTGTTATTTTGATAGCGACATCTCTAGAATTGTCTGTCAGCCATCCTACTTTGCTTGCTGTTTCAGTATTTGGTTCGGAGATAGTTAGTATATCGACGTCGTGTGTCTTGCTCTCGTGCCCTCTCTTTTTACTCCTTATCTGGTTAATGTTTTTCGCATACACTGGGCATAGTATACTGTCAGCTCTATGTTCCTGTGTATTACATTCGAAACACCATAGCGAGTTTTTACAGTCTTTCGCTGTATGATCGGTTTGTCCACATTTAAAGCATGCTTTCGCCCTATCTTCCTTGTTATGACATGTCGCTGCCACGTGACCAAGCCTGAGGCACTTAAAGCATCTGCTTGGTGAAAAATTTTCTTGTATTTGGCATCTACTCCATAGCAGTTTCTGACATAGCAATAAACTTAAGTGCTTAAGTCCTCTATTGTCCATGTTTCCCATTATTCTTGCATCTATAGTGGCGTTTTCACCAATTATTGTTTTAACAGCTTCTTCCAGTTCATCTTGTTCACCATACGGATCTACGTCTCGAACTACTATGGATCCTGTCTTTTCTATTACCTGAGTTTTACCAGATTCTCTTATCTTACTCGCCACTTGCTTTTCGAAAGATTGTATGTTGTCATCTTCCTTGCAGGTAAATTGTATTCGTATCTTCCTATTATCGGAGGATTTCTGTACCCTGTGGACTGGAACGCCGATCTTTCTGACATCGATTTATTTTCTTAAGCTCTTAAGCATTCCAGCATAGCTTATATTAGTTTCCTTCGGTGTAATCAACATGGTCTTGATCTTGGTCTTCCTAGTCCGTTGGACTTTCCAATTTAGTGGCTAATCGTTTTTCACCTCCGCAGCATTTTCAGTCACTATGTTGTGAAGGCTCATCTTCCTTGGGCTATTTCTCTTTTTACGATCTCGATTTCGGGAAACTTTTAGTGTAAACTTAGTGTCCGTTTTATGTCCAAAATATTCCAAGACTTTCCGGATTGGAGTCTCTAGGTTTTGGTGGGGTGTTCCAAACAAGTAAGCACATTCCCTTTTCGTCAAGAAATTTTCTCCGGCGGTGTCGAAGAGTTTCGAGATAACTCTTAGGGTTTCTTCTGTGACTTTTTTTTATCCTTGGATCCATCAATTCCCACTATACAGTGTGTCCAGTATAAAATGATGTACATGGGGATATTGGAAACCGTTAGAGTTACAGGGTGGACCAAATGGGGAAAAAGTTGCGCAATCAAGTGCCTATAAATAATCTGTCATCAACTTCTTTGAACTCGGAATAGCAACGGATATACAGGGAAAAAAAGAAAAAAGTGCGTTTTATAAAATCCTTTATATCGTGTTTATTATAAAAGATACAATAACGAAATTTTCAGGGTCGGGGTAAGAAATGGGTGTGAATTTGAAAATAAAGTATAAAATAATCTAGGCCCACTATGTTCAATGAGGCCGAAGCCAACTTTTGTTTTTCTTATGGGCGCCATATTGAATTTCTGCATTTTTAAATTCCCCTTTAAATATGCTCTTCAACCATGTATAACGTGTTTATGTTCGGTCAAGATAAATAATTAAAATTAACAAAATTAAGATTTAATGGTAGTAGGCATTGATATTTCTATTTATTATTACTTTAAATTATTATTGATCATACATCGAACACTGCAAAAGAACAAGTAACATTTTAGGATTAAAGTAGGTGTTCAAATAAGCCACCGTTTTCTCGCACGCACAACATACATCGTCTCATTACTGCTTCACAGGATTTTCTGATCATTTCTGGGGTAATTCTGTTAACAGCTTCTATAACAGCGTGTCTCAGCTCCTCTTCGGTTTCGTATGATCTACAGTGTACCACATTTGTGAGGAAACCCCATGCAAAAAAATCAAGCGGTGTTATGTCAGGGGATCTCGCAGGCCATCTTACTGGTCTTTCTTAAGATACAAGGTTGTCTTTCAGACGCCTAAACATAGTTCTACCAGGTTGTCGCCTTTCTGGATATTTATTTAAATACACATTTCTTCAGCTTTCGCTTCATTTCGGCGACAGAGAATAAAACACTCCAACATATCGTATTTTTCATAATTTGAAAAGTGATTAATTTTGAAACACAATTAATTACAAACACTTGACACTGACAATAAATTCTACTTTGACAGTTACCTAGGTAATTAAAACAGACAACGAACGTCACTATGGGGAAATTGAAGAGAAATATCAATGCCTACTACCATAAAATCTGAATTTTGTTAATTTTAATTATTTCTCTTCACCGAACATAAACATGTTATACATGGTTGAAGAGCATATTTAAAGGGGAATTTAAAAATGCAGAAATTCAATATGGCGCCCATAAGAAAAACAAAAGTTGGCTTCGGCCTCATTGAACATAGTGGGCCTAGATTATTTTATACTTTATTTTCAAATTCACGCCCATTTCTTACCCCGACCCTGAAAATTTCGTTATTGTATCTTTTATAATAAACACGATATAAAGGATTTTATAAAACGCACTTTTTTCTTTTTTTCCCTGTATATCCGTTGCTATTCCGAGTTCAAAGAAGTTGATGACAGATTATTTATAGGCACTTGATTGCGCAACTTTTTCCCCATTTGGTCCACCCTGTAACTCTAACGGTTTCCAATATCCCCATGTACATCATTTTATACTGGTCACACTGTATATGTGTGGATGCTCTCGTTCTAAGTTTTCTTCTGTTATTAGGACTGTACTTGACTTCACTTGTATGATGTCGCCAGGTTTAATTTGTTTGCCCTGTATAAGAGGTTGGATCTGTTTAGAAAGTTGTATTTCTTTCTCAGCTTCGGGTGGCACATCCACTATCATCATTCTATTTTCCTGCTATACCTGGACTAGAATATCTTCTTTCTAGGCTTCGCCTTTAACATACGTTTTTCCGGGCTAGTTGTTGATCAGTATCTGTATCAGGTTTTCTCGATTACCTGATTTGTTAAGTATTTCGTGTATATCTGCAATCCTTTGTAATCGAGACTTTTCGATTTTATCTGTTTGTGTACTGACGTCCTCTAGTTGTCTGGTACTGGTTTTTCCCACATTCTTCTCATTTATCCCCACCTTTTTTCTGGTTGTGGCTTCTGGTTCATTTTCTGCAGGGATGCGTCTGTTTGCGTCAATGTGGCGTGCCTCCAACGATGTTTATGAGTATATTTTAGTCTGGATGTATGGATGTCGCTGTAAGTTTTTGCAAAAAGTAAATGGAATCTTAATTTTTCAAAACACTTTCTTAAGACTTCAGACTTTTTAATACCAAATCTATGAGCTTTCACTAGACAACCAAACGACATCAAAACCAATTTAAAACATAGATTTCCTGGACCATTGAGAATCGACAACTACTTAAGAACATTTTATTCGCAGAAAGGCAAATATTTACAGGAATATTTACAGCCCATTATTTGAATTTCAAAAATGTTTACAAAACTAGGCAGTCAAAAGCACAGGTTTTCAGTGAACGTCTCATGTTCTTTTGTCAGTTCGTTTTTGTCAACCCTTTAAACTCAGTCAGATATCTAAATGTTAAAAAATGTTCCTTTATTCCTAAGACAACGGAGCCCCGTATTAAAACACGAATTTTCTAATATTTTGTAAGATTACTAGTTACATTTTAGATGGGAACTTTTGACTTAGAAGAATATCGAATTTTTCGAAACACGTTCCTTCGAAATCTTGACGACAGCTTATCTAAAAACTTCCCATGCTCCAAACTTTACTTTATTCTTGAACCGTAAGCCAGCTTTGAATATGAGGCGAAACAAAGTTTTTGAAGAGACGAAGGAACGGAATAGTATAAGAGGGGTGCCGAACTGTTCATGTTATTACACAATACAGAAAAGCGGGAAACAAATAAGATATCGAATTCTTGTATATTCCCAGGTATAGCTTAAGGGATCAGAAACTTGCTATTGTATTATTGACCTTTATATGGCTACTCCCTCTAACAAAAAATAATAAAGTTGAAAAGTATGCCGATATCATCTAAAAGCGAACATAGTGTTTTTAATAATAAAGCAGTAAAGAAGATCAAATTAACGACTTGATGTCTTAACTATTTTAAAGCTTAGTTGAATATAATGGGCTATATTTGACAGTTAAATCTCAGGAAAAATTAATGTAGAATTTGAAAAAATATATATCAATATTTAGGCCCAACAATTTAGGCAGCAATAAATCTTCTATCATTTTAGCGACATTTTCCGAGCAACATCCATATTTTCCAAGCCGCCAAACTTAAATGTTGAGCGGAATAGTTCTAAACACTTATTTTTTGGAATGAGAATCACGGCAAATTTCGGGCGCAACGTTTCAAATTTTTGCTGATCAATAAAGTTATCAAATTGGATCATCAAGTTGAACTTTTACTATCTTAATAAAAATTAACAGAAATTTTTCAATTTTTACTCAATTCGAAATCAAAACTTACATAGTTTTTGAGGGCGCTTTTTTATTTAAGATGACTAGTTAAGAATTACGACTTAAGTAACGTTGAAGCAAAATGTACTCACAGAAATAATAAATACACTTATATCTTCTTGACTGGCTAAATTTAAATTAAATCTTTGGCCAGAAAACAATATCGCTTCCAAAACTCCATTTTCCCAATCGCAAATGATACTCTCATATTTCTTCGCATCTCCCCGATATTAAAACAGTAAGTTAGAAACTGCATTTGGCTAATAGTATTTCTGAATAAATTGAAACCAGTTCTGTCCCGCCTAGTTTCAATGGAAATTAGTGCATTCGAAATGGATTCCAAGAGCGAATTCTCTGCACTTCATTCCAAATTTGCAATTTGGGTTTGAATAAATTGTTATAGAGGAGAGAAAACATTCGCGCAATAAAACGCGGTCTAGTTAAGTGTTTTTTTTAAGTGAAGTTCATTTATAGGACACTGATATGAATAATATAATTTGGTCCATTTATTACTAGTTTTTACATGAATATTGTGAATTTCGGGAAATTACTCTATCGATAAAATAAACTATGTTTAGAAATTTTTTTACGGGGTCCCGATGGGAATAAATCGCAATGAGCTTAGGTGTGGCGACTTTGGAGCCAGACCGCCTAATCCACTATACGGAAAGTATTGTTCCAAAACCACATTATTTTTCTCTTCTGAAATTAACAGATCCTGTAGCTGTCAGATTATCAGGCGCATGTCTGGCGCAAGAAAGGGCAGAGTTTTTAGGAACGTAACCCAAGCTGATCTAAATTAACCCTATTTTTTTTTTTATCGAGGTTTGAGAAATCTGTTGGACAGACTGCCCAGGCTGGTGTTCTGGCGCCTGGGGGTGTGCCGGGATGACGTTCCGTTCCAGGAAACAGTCGACCGGCTAAAACTCTTTCCTCCTTCTAACCCCACTTCTCCTCCCGGAACCGTGTTAACATTACTTCAGGGGAGAGGGTTGCCTGCCGGACGTACGGCGTGTCCGTCTATTGCCGTGGGGATTGCCTTTTCCTTTCCAGGTCGCATTTGGTCGTCATATGTCCTGGATCATTGGACGTATGACGTCCCATCCTTCTCTGTCTTTAGAAGGTCCCCATTGCATCTTTGGTGATGCGTTTGCCGCATCTATCTGCGGCTTCTCGCTCTGATGCCTTCAAATTGGCGACATATGAATATGGTGTGCTCCGGTGTGTCCGCAATCTTCGCAGAACCAGCATTGGTCGGATTCTTGCTTCCTGATCGTTTTTTAAATAGCTGCCGAGCTCCGTGGCCGCTATTGCTGCGTGACGAAGTGATTCACGTCCTTGAATCGTTCCTCCTGCAGCCATACGTTCAGGTTCTGTGATGACACCTTTGGCCCATCCTCGTAGTCGCCCACGGTCGGTCCATTTCCGGGTTAGGGTGGACTGTGTAGCTTTCTGGAAGCCTTTCCGTCCTCCTGATACTGATCCCTCTCTTCACCATCAGATCCAGTGGAGGCAGAACCGGCCAGCACTTGCGCCACCTGTGATATTTATAGTCCCGGTACGCTTGCCGTGATGCATATGGCCAGCCTTCTGTTGACTCTGTCGAGTAGCGTTTGTACCCTTTGTACCTAATTGTTTTTTTGCCAGGCCTTTGCTCCGTACAGCACCACCGGACTGCACCGTGCTGGCCAGTAGCCTTTCTTCGCCGCTCCAGGTCCGCCTATTTCGGTGTATAAGGCTCATCATGGCGTTGATTATACCGTGGGCCTTGTTCACAGTTTTTTGGACATGCGCAGTCATCCGCATGTTCCGGTCCATGGTAAACGCCCAGGTATTTTGCAGCCTCTTGGGTCGCTATGATTTCGCCTCCTATGCTCACCTCCGCAGTCCTAATCTTCCTTCTGCCAGCTACAAGTACGATTTGGGTTGTCCTCGGTAGCGATCCTAATTTCCCATTCGTAGCTTGTTGCTTATTAAGCCCATGTTGTAACTGGCCTTGCTTGGAGTCCCTCCAGATCCTTTGCCTGTGACCACTAGCGCTATGTCGTTCTGCGTAGCCGGTTATCGTCACCCCGTCCTCCGCTTCTCCCTCAGGATGTCGTCGTAGAAGATATTCCAGAGTGTGGGGGCCCAGCGTGGATCCTTGCGGGGATTCCACACGTCATGTCAAAAGGCGGTTCCTTCTCAGGGTCAATTATTTTGCGGTCTTTGAAGTATGAGCCTAGGATGTTTAGGAGTACCGGTCAACTCCTCTTACTTCCATGGCCTCCTTATCTTGCTCCACTGTGCTGAGTGAACGCGTTCCGTACGTCTACCAGGATTTAGGAAGCAAAGTCTCGATGTTGGGGGGCTTTGCTTTCGGTCTCCCTGACGATTTCCTGTACTCGGGCCGATCGCGTCCAACGTGCTCCTTCCTCTCCTGAAGCCATACTGGTGTCCTGGATGATAGGCCTGTGTTCTGTAATCTCTTCGAGTCTCCTTTTTATCAGTTTCTCGAAGAGTTTTCCCCATTGTGTTGATCAGGCACAGGGGTCTGAAGGGACCTTCCGCTCTATCGGTCCTTGCCTGGTTTTTCGATGAGGACCAGCCTAGCCTCCTTCCAGATTTTTGGGAAGTTGCCGTCGACCAGGCATTTGTATGAACACCTGCAGTATCAGTTCCCTTGAGCTTTGACACTTTCAATGACGACCTCGGGGGTACGCTGGTCCGGGCCAGGGCTTTCTTTTTCTTCATTTCTGAAGCAGCCTGTCAATTCCTCCAGGCTGAATGTTGGAATCTTTCCTTATCAATATCGTGGCGTTGCCACTGAATGACCGGAAAGTCGGGAAGAGTTTTTCCACCTGGGTTTTTACGTCCAATGTCGATGGGGGCTTGAACATTCCAAATTTTTTCCTCACAATCTGGTAAGCGCGCCCCCAGATGTTGTTCTCGAGGGTCGTCAATCAGCTCTCTCCATTTCGCCTGCTTACTCTGCTGGATCAGAGTCCTGAGCGCTTCCTCTCCGTTGCGTGGATGTCCTTTAGGGCTCTGATGTCATGGGCTCCGCTTGGTGTTTTCTTCTTTGCCCTTGTGAGCATTCTCCTAATCTCACGCACACCCTACAGCTTACCAGCGATTTCTTCGTTCCACAGTACCCCCTTTCTTGCCTGTGGGCGACCTCTTTGGGCACTGTGCTTCGCACACCGAAGTTATTGTTTTCATCAGCTCTTCCAGGGGTGTCGATGTTGGCGAGCTGCTGGACGCGTAGTGCGAGGGCTTTGGAGAACTTCTCCGCTGTACTCGGATTCCCAGTCCATCTCCACGAGTTTTGTGGCTGGATTTGGCTGCTCCGGGGTCCTGGTCCTCTGCAATACTGTAGGTGATGCTATGGTGGTCGCTCAGGTTTTCCTCCTCCGTAAGCACCTGCCAGCTCCTGGACCTTTCCGCTACCGGTATCGTAGCGATGGGTAACGTCAATTAGAGATTCCTCTCCGATCCTGAGAAGGTTTGGGGTGTTCCCTCGTTGACGGCCACCAGGTCGTTTGCTGACATCCAGTCCTCCAGTAGCGTCCCTCTTCTGTTTGTCCTGCTTCGCCGAAATATTGCACTTTTAGCGTTTAAATCGCCGCCTATCAACACGGTCCATGCCCGAAGCCTTGATGATTGTCTCCAAGTCGTTGAGCAAGCTTCTCAAGTCCTCAATTGTCGCCGTTTGGTGAGAAGTAAACAGAGAATACTGATAGGTCCTCCAGCTCGACACCTACGTAGCCAGTTCCCCTTGTAATCTCTCTTTACTCTGAGGCCTCTGCTGACGTTGATGAAAAACGTCCCTGGCATCGTCGCATAGTGTAGTGTTGTGGCTGAGTGCTTTATTCGGTTCCTGCCCTAGTTGTCACGTTTGTTTGTCCTCGATCGTTTTCCTGTACATGAGGTCATGCGCTTTGCGGCTTCTGTTGAGATTTACCTGCAGAAAGCGCATGGCCGTTTCGCGTTGGTCAGCCGTGGGGTGGAGGAGCTGCGCGGTTGCCTTCTTGGACATGTTCATGTGAGTTGGTCGGAAGCATGCCTGTCCACCGCTTCTTGCGCACTGGCCTGCTGTAGCTCTGCTCCCTTGGTATTAGGCGCCTTTGTGGTTCTGGGCTCCCTTCTTGTGAGCCTCTGGGCCTCCTTCCTTAGCGCCTTCTTTACTCCGTCAGGGAAGCCTTGAAGGCGTCACATTTGCCGCTTCCGGCTCTGTGCCCATTCTTTTGGCATATGGGACAGCTCGGCTCCTTGGTGCACTCCCTAGTTTGGTGCCCTGCTTCCCACAGGCGAAGCACAGTTTGGAACGGTCCGTCCCTGTGCATTTCTGCCGCTGGTGCCCGTAGTTCCAGCATCTGCTGCATCTTTGCAGATTGATCCGGGCCTCCATACTGCACATGACCAGTCTGCTATTATCAACTGTTTTTCCACTTACGATTTGCCGTAATGCTGATCCCTTAGTTCCTAGGAGACCTCACAAAAAAACCACTGACTCCTCGGATTTTTTCCTATCGTCATAGCAGTTTCACGTTTGTCTGTTTAGTACTTAGTCCATGGGTCGTGTGGGATGTTACCCTTTGCGGACCGCATAGAATCGACTGTTCACGTGGATGTCGGCGCGAAGTCGATCTAAATATTAACCCAAACTACCCAAGTAAACCCAAACTAACAAATTCATGTGAGGCATAAAAAATTTCAAATTTTTCAAGTTGTGTTTTCTTGTTACAATTAGTACATATAATAATAAGCCATTTGTCTTTTAACCTAATCTATATATTTAACATTTACAAACAAAACATTCTCTGGTAGTCACTTTGTCTGCAAATACAGGGTTTTCTTCAAACCAGTTCGAATCGTTTAGTTCTTTTGAGTCTTCTCTGTATTTCCGACTTATCCAGGAGGCTTGCGGGCCTCAGGATTCCACATGGCCGATGAAGTCGCTGTTCATGATTATGTGCATACTTTTTGATGACGTTATTTACTGTTTCTACACCTAAGTCTTTATGTAGATTTTCATTTCTTACGATACTACGAAGTACTTTATTCTGAAAGCGTTGGATGATGTTTCTATTGCTCTGTTTGGTGCAGCCCCAAAGTTGCACACCATAAGTCCACACTGGCTTGATGATTTGATTATAGATCAATAGCTTGTTATACACTGTGAGAGCTGAGTTCCAATAGCCAGTAATTCATTTCAAATTATAGAAGGATCTATCTAAGAGTAATCAAGTCAGCAAAGAGACCATATTATAAAAATCGTTGGCGAATGCCAAAAACGTTTCCAGGGAAACCTGGTTCATTGTCAATGATCTCAGAGGTAGAACAAATCCCGTGAATGGAGGTATGCCAAGTCCAAATGAGTTAAACAACTATTTCATCAACATCAGCAAAAGTGTTACTTCAGGTATTTTACCTGGCTTCGACCCGCTTTCGTTCCTTCCTCCTTCTAAGAAGATCGCTGATACCTTTTTCCTAAGCCCTGAAAACAGCGTTGAACTATTACAGGTAATACACAGCATAAAAAGTAAATCATCGTGTAGCACGGATAATCTATCAGTTAAAATATTCTTGAGCCTCCCACTTTCAACTCTGGATGTTCTCACAAGCCTAATAAATGATTCCTTTGTGCACGGAGTTTTTCCAGAATGCCTCAAAACTGCAATCATTATTCCTCTTCATAAAGGTGGTGAAAGGAATATCTCATGTAATTATCGTCCAATTACCATGCTCCCTGTGTTGTCAAAAATAGTTGAAAGGTTACTAAAGAATCGCCTTATGCCATTTATCTTCAAGCATGACATATTATCACCAGAGCAGTTCGGATTTTCGCCTAACAAGTGCACCAACGATGCAGTATTTTCCTTGCTTCATGATGTTTACTCATCTCTAAATTGGAACCGCCCCACAGCTACAATCTTCTGTGACTATGCGAAAGCCTTTGACTGTGTGAGTCACAGCATTCTGTTAGATAAGCTTGATTTTTATGGAATACGTGATATTTCTTCCAACTGGTTCAACTCATATCTTGAAAATAGGCAACAATTTGTCAGAGCAAACGGGTCTGTCTCTGAGTGTAAACTGATTGCCAGTGGAGTTCCCCAAGGTTCTGTGCTTGGACCTATTCTTTTCCTACTATTTATCAACGATATCACCTACTTAAAAATCAATGGCAAGATTACCCTCTTTGCTGACGACACAAGTATAACATGGAGTGATTCTGATACTGTAAGTCTTGCATCGTTGCTTGCAGAGTGTGGACGTGCTGCGGAGCTAAATCGTGCGATATTTTGTGGTTGAATCGGATTGAAATTGTGCTCGTTATTGTGCGTCTTTGTGTATAACATTTGAAACATTCCTTATCGGGCAACTACCGGGTTTGCGCGATAAGTGGAATGAATCCCGGAAGCTCGCTGGAATCCGAGTCGGACCGGGGCTCCCAAGGGAGCTACTGTCTAAGGCCCAGGACCAAGAAGAGGGGTAGGGTGCCCAAGTCCGACCCAACATCGCCAGCGTCACCAACCCCGGCTCCAAAAAAATCGGCGATGGCGGAGGCTGTAGGACTGTGGCGTGGAGCACGCTGATTGTTGCTCCAGACGCCTCCGCGATGCTGAAAAACCGCTTTGCGCCCATCCAGCCGCCAATCGTAGATGAGCCTCCAACACTTCCCAACACCATCGTAGGGACTGAACGGGAAGCAGTTGCTGAGAGCCCTGCGGCAACTGCAAACAAGACCAAGAAGGCAGAAAAGCCGCCGCCAATTGTGATCGCTGGAAAACCCAGCGATCACACAATGCTGATTGGTAGTATAAAAGGAATCACCAGTCAGCCTTTCACGCTGAAGTACACGAAGGCTTCGTTAATCGTGTACTGCACCAGCATTATGGACTGGGCGGCGGTGAAACGATCCCTGGAGGAGGACAAGTGCCAGTTCCACACTTACGCCCCTTCGTCGGAAAAAACCCACGCGTTCGTCCTGAGGGGCCTGGAGGGGAATGTCGATCCGACTGCCATAAAGCAGGATCTGGCAGACCAAGGTCTGGAAGTGAGAAGTGTCTTCAAAATGAAGACACTTTTCAGGCCGCTCTACCTGGTCGTCACTAGCGACAAGGCAACCCTCCGAAGGCTTAACGCCGAGGCCAGGGTGGTGTGCAGTGTCAGGGTTTCGTGGGAAACCCGCAAAAACCGGAAGACACAGTGTCGTCGATGCCAGGGCTGGGGCCATGTCTCCGGGAACTGCCACCGGGACTTTAAATGCTCCCGATGCGCTGGGGGGCATGAAATCACCGCCTGCCCCGTTGGAGCTACACTAAAATGCGCTAACTGCGGTGGGCCTCATCGTAGCTTTGACGAGGCTTGCCCAGTCTACATTTACAAACAGGCGCAAGTCCCGGCGGAGAAGCAGCGTTTCGTCCCTGCTCCTCTTCCAACGAGGCCAGCCTGGGGTCAAACCAGTCGAGCCCCTGGCCCGATCCACCCTTCACCCCTAAGCAGCAGGACCATGGCGCCAAGTCACGCCAACAGGGCCATGCTGCCCCCGCCACCGCCTTCATTAGCGGAGTTTCCTCCGCTGAGGCAGCACGAAGCTGTCCCGACGAGCTCCGCCCACCCAGCCCATGGTATAAATGGGAACGCGGTGGCCATGCTGGGCAGTGTCCAGAGGGCATTCGCCGAGCTGTCATCGGAAATCAACTTGGAGGAGGTGATCAAGGCGGTAAGATTTTACAGCGCTGCATTGAGGGGTTGCGTCTCGAAGACAGACAAATTCCTAGTCTCAGCGCAGTTCTTCAATAAAGATATTAACAGCTTCGATTTTTAAGCCCTGATTTTGCCAACTGTGCCCTATGAGGATAGGAGAATGGAACTCATGCGGACTCCGGAGTCGTCTCGGTGAGTTTGTGCACTTCCTTCGGACCGAGGATATCGACGTGGCGTTGATTGTCGAAACATGGTTGCGCCCCGGGGATATACTTAGGATTCGGGGGTACAGGCTCGAACGTGCCGATAGGCCTGGTTTAAGGGGAGGGGTGGCCATAGCGGTCAAAACGTCAATTCCATACAGGAGACTGCCACACAGGCAGTCATCAATAGAGAACGTCGGCGTTGAACTTCCTGATGGAGTTTTGATCTACTGTGGCTATTTCTCACCGTACGCTTACAGGCCGCTGATGTCGATCAATTCTTCATAAACACCAATAGGGTGTTGCTAATGGGAGATTTCAACGCCCGCCATACACTATTCAATAACCCTGGACATAAAAACGCAGCCGGCAATTTTCTAGCCGACTACGTTCGCGACAATGGCCTACTCGTTATGCCCACTTCATCCCCAACGCATTACCCGAACAGTGGAAGGAATCCATCCTACCTCGACTTCGGAATTGCCAAAGGACTCACCAATCTCACGGAGATGGTGGTTATAGACGCCCTCAGCAGTGACCTATTTGCCCATTTACCTCGACATTAGGGATTTAAAGCGCACACAAACTAACGACTTTCGATATTCATACGAAAATTTCGATTTTCGCGAATATCGAAAACGACTACAAGACCTGACGTGTATTCCGGGCCAGATTGATACTGTCGAAGCTCTAGAGCATGCGGTAAAAGGTCTCACGAGGAATATACAACGGACACAGCAAGCTTTGGCCAAAAAGTTCCGAACAGACCGCGGCGCGACAATCTTCCTGAGGAAATTTTGGACCTTATTAAGGCGAAAAATCGAATCAGGAATCGTTGGCAGCGATTCAGGCAATCTGCCGATCGCATAATGGCAGCAGAGCTTGCACGAGACATACAGCGCGAAATCTTCTCATACAGGAATTATACCTGGGCGGAGAAACTGCGAAATCTGACTCCCCGTGACAATTCTCTGTGGAAACTGTCGAGAAGTCTGCGAAAAGGCTATGAGCAAGTCCCCGCTCTTGAAAAAGAGGGGCGTAGTTATATTACCACCAGTGACAAGTGCGAGCTGCTCGCCGACTTTTTGGCAGAAGTACACAAGGTCCAACCAGCCCTTCAGGATAACGAAATAGAAAGACAGACCGCTGTTTTTGTAGAACGGAAGTATCCTATACCACCCTCGATTTTGAATTCCTATATAACAACCCCGTCGGAGATACAATCGTGTCTTCGGCGCCTCCCTAGCCGAAAAGCCCCCGGGCCAGACGGCATCCCTTATTTACTCCTCAAAAACTTACCGCGGAAAACTATTGTGCTAATAGTACAAATAGTCAACGCAGTCCTTAAATTGCAGCACTTCCCACAGGACTGGAAAAACGCTGTAATAATCCCCATCTTAAAGCCGGGCAAAAACCCGACCGAACCCGCCTCTTATAGGCCAATTTCCCTCTTGAACACCCTCGGCAAATTAACCGAGAAGGTCATCCTTTCGAGATTACAGGCAGCAGCCGAGCTTCGAAGTTTAATCCCGGATGAGCAGTTTGGCTTTCGACCAAGACACAACACAACGCTGCAGACTGCTAGGATCGCAACGGATGCCTATGCAGCATTTAATAAGCTTCAAAGTACGGTTATGCTGCTTCTCGACATGCAAAGGGCCTTTGACACAGTCTGGCACACAGGCCTGCTGTACAAGTTGTTTGCCGTGGATTCACTGCCACTCTACCTAGTTTCCCTGATAGCGTCTTACCTAAAAAACCGTTCCATCCAGGTGAAAGTGGAGAATTCCACTTCTGCCAAAAGACGCATCGCGGCAGGAGTACCACAAGGAACAGTGATTTCGCCGCTGCTGTATACATTGTACACAGCAGACATTCCAAAACTTCCCACTACAAAAATAGCACTATACGCGGATGATACGGCTATCTAGCGCATCGTCTTTTTATGCTCAGGCTGCGAAATCTCGCATTGCACATCACCTGAGTTTATTGACGCCGTATTTGGACAAATGGAAACTTAAAGTGAATCCCAGGAAGACGGAACTTATTATCTTTTCGCGCAAATTCACTAACAACAAAATCTTATCACCACTCGTGGTCCAAAATACTCCTATCAAACCAACAAAAGAGGTGAAATACCTGGGATTCAAACTAGACGCCCGACTCCATTTCAATAAGCATGTTGACTATCCTGTACAAAAGACTGCCATGGCCCGAAGAAAGTTGTACTCTCTTCTGGCGCCAAATTCTTTCCTATCACCTCGAAATAAACTTCTGCTCTACACCTCCACTATAAGGCCCATACTGACCTACGGCTCCCCTGTCTGGCACTCTGTCTGTGATTCCACGAGACGACGTGTTCAAAGGACCCAAAATAGGTTCCTAAGAGGCGTCCTATCGGCTGACAGATACACCAGAATAACCGAAATGCACGAAGCTACAGGGATGGCCTATATAGCCGACTATATAGATACCATCGCTGAAAAATTTTATCATAGCGGAGTGCAAGGCTCAGTCCTCACGCGAAATATCACCCAAGTGAGAACAAACGATCGCCCAACCCATGGTCCCCTGTATAAGCGACTTCCCATATTTATGAGGATTTTGTCCCTGACAGTACGTGACGACAAACAAACATTGCCTGCCAGTTGCAGACAGTCGTTTCTAGCAGGCTGGAAACGCACAAATCCAACATAACGTGACTTGACGGGTTCGTCCTGCCTCGTTCTGGCTGGTGTTGGCTGGTTCTTGCACCGATCGGGGCGGGGGCGGATGGATTTGGTCATCTAGTTGAAACTGCCGGCGGTTAACGCCACGGCTGACTGTATCAAACTTAAAGGTCGAAGCAAAAGGGGTTTTTGGCTTCCCTTCAGGAAGACCTTTTTTCCTTAATGAATGCCCCTCGAATAAAACCAAAACCGCCACTTCAAGACTATCTCCTGACGTTGTCGTGCGTATGGCTAGCTCGGGAATGTCCATGTTAGGGCATTGCCCAGGTAATGGACGACTTAGCGCGCCTATTTAAATCATGGGCAAAGAGCAACCGGCCGAACATCTGGCTAGACATGGGAGTTATGTTTGTTAACTTTGTTTGTGAATTTTATTAATGGGAATGTTCAATAAATTTTTATCTATCTATCTATCTGATACTGTGTCCCTTCACTCTAAGGTTTCCGCGATCTCGTCACGATCAAGAGTTGGTCTGACTCTAGTTTGCTGGGTTTTAACGTGAATAAGACGGTAGCCCTATCTTATAGAGGAGCTTTAGAGCCCTTGCTACTTCATAACAGCAATATTAGATACGTTGAGTCGGTGAAATTTCTGGGCTTGAACATTAATGCCAACCTTAAATGGTCTACCCATATTGACTCCTTAACAAAAAAACTATTTTCCGCTTGTTTTGCAATTCGATCGGTTTCGAGGGAGCTGAATGTGTTCTCCGCCAAACTCGCTTACTTCTCTCTATTTGAGTCTCACATCCGCTACGGCCATCCTTTTTGGGGCTGCTGCAACACACAGCAATTTCAAAGTATTTTTATACTGCAGAAAAGAGCAATTCTCTATCTATTTGGCCTGAAAAGTAGAGCTCATTGCAAATACTACTTTAAAAATTATAAAATTCTCACACGTCCTGCTTTATTCATATTAGAGACTGTCTGCTTGATACGCAAACACCGAGTCAGCTTTCCAGAAGCGCCACAACATAGGTACCCGACCAGAAGCTTAAGCCAAGATATATATCTTCCCTTTCCCTCCTCTGAATTAATAAAAACTCAATTATTTACAACGCCAAGATATTGTACAATCATCTTCCATCGCATCTTAAATCTCTCCCTACGTCTCAAAAGTTTCGGGAAGGGACAAAAGCATACCTCCAAAAAAGACCTTTTTATTCTGTAAATGATTTTTATGTGGCGTAAGATCTTTTTCTAAATTTCACCACTTCTCAATCTTACTAAATTAAACTTTTCCGTTTGGGCATCACATGCGGCCAGTTACTTTATATGTATTGGACGATAATTATTTGTATGGGTAGTTACATTTTGATTTTGGGGTCATCAATTTGCTGAGTTCATATTTGTCTTTATTATTTATTGAACGTGACCACATGTTGCAAGCGGAACGGAATCGATTGGGTTCAAGTTCAGCAAGCAAAATTTCAAGTTCTCCGATGTTACTTACATCAACTAGGATATATCTACCAAATCGGTATCATCACGATCCGCTTGCAATAACATAACAGGGTCAACAGACTAGTTCCTTGTTATGGTTTAGGGTGCAACTTGGCTTCACTCACCCCTGTTTTTCTTAATTTTATTTGTCTGTTTGATTTGATGACTTTTTTGTGTTATGTTTTATGTTGTTTTTATTTTTTATTTACCATTGTTGATGGTCCTTAGATGTGCTATATTTTGTAGTATATTGTTTTACACGCTTTGTCCATAAAATTTGTAAATTTTCCTGTGGCAATAAAGCATATTTTGTTTTGATTTGATTTGAGTACATCTTTCTGTACTTCAGATTCAATTCTTCCTGTTTCTTCTTGACGTGCGGTCTCCACCTGAGTTTTGTATCGAGGGTTATGCCGAGATATTTAGCTGTATTCCCATATGGTATCATTAATGTGTTTTGGTTTGTGTTCTATTCGTTTGATGGTGAAGTCCATATGGACTGATTTCTTTTCATTTAATTTGAAGCGCCATTTTAGGGTCCAACGTTGAACCTCATACATAGCTGCTTGGAGTTTTTCAGTACATTGCATACTGCTGTCGCCTATCGCAAGGATTGTAGTGTCATCAGCGAATGTAGCAACAACATTTTGATCAGCAACAGTGGCTTGACGCAATTCCTATTCAACCCCACTGACACTGACATTCACTAATGTGGGCAGCTTGGATTCGTTTACTGTTATTGTGGTGAGTTTGTCGAATAAAGTTTTAGTAGTAGTAGTAAACATCTTTATTTCTAAAAAAGGCTATCGACCTATCGGTCTTTCTGCCCTTGTTTAATACATGCAGTCTTAATCTAAATAAAAAACAAATATGAAAATTCTCCTATTCTAGGTTAACAATAGTAGTAGTAAACATCTTTATTTCTAAAAAAGGCTATCGACCCATCGGTATTTCTGCCCTTGTTTAATATATGCAGTCCCAATCTAAATAAAAAACAAATATGAAAATTCTCCCATTCTATGTTAACAATACTATTAAATAAATAAGATTTCAGTGGCAAGAAGAAATTATTTTATTGTCCACTAGTCCGTTGCGTTTGTAAGTGTTCGAGTAGCGTTAATGTAGGGAAACGGAAGCGGGATTGTCTGGTTGGTCTTGTAAGACAAAGGGGATTCAGTATGGTCCAGTTGTAGGGGTTGTTTGTCCATTTTTTCTGTAGCTGTCTGAGTCTTTCCGAGATCTTTGTCATGTTTGTGCGTTCGTATAGTAGTTGGGTGGGGGGATGTGTAGTGGGTTTTGGGGGTGTCTTATTCGTGTTATTAGTCTTAGTGCAATTTGTTCTGTTGTTTGTGTATAACGTTTTGTCCTTTCTGTTCCGTTGGTCATGAGTACATGTCCAAAGTCTAGCAAGGGTCTACAAATAGCTTTATATATTTTGGTGGCGGTGTTTGTGCTAATTCCTCTGTCTTTGTAGGTTAGTGATCGGAAGTGTTTTGTTCTCTTTATTGTTTCTGCCCTGATGTTTCGTATGTGTTTAGTGAATTTAAGTTTGTGGTCAATTGTGATTCCATGGTATTTTACGTCGTTTTTTGGTTGTGTCGTTTGGCTGTATGCAGTTATTGTAGGGGAGTCAGCGTTGAGTCTGTGGTTTGTGAGCAAAAGTTGGTTTTTTGACGCGTTTGGTGTTAGTCTCCATTTATAAAACCATGTCATTGTGTTGTTTGTTAGTGTTTGGAGTCTTTGCGCTGCTCTCTCAGTAGTTTTGTCATGTACAATAAGTGCCGTGTCGTCTGCGTATTGTAATATGTATGCCGATCTGTCGATTTAATTTTTGTCTGGTAAGTTGTAATTGTATATGTCATCGCAGTATATATTGTAGAGAAACGGTGAGAGCGGGGATCCTGGAGGGAGCCCTTGTTCAGGGGAAAAAGAAAATGACAGTGTTTTGTCAATTCGTACTTGTAGTTGTCTGTTTTCTAGTAAGTTCTTTATGGTGTGTAGTAGATATGTTGGTGTGTGTAGTTTGTATAGTTTGTATAGTAAGCCCCTATGCCAGACACTGTCAAAAGCCTTGTTAATGTCCATAAACAGGCAAGCTGTCTTTCTGTCAGTTAGGTGGGTAGTTTGTATATTGTTGGCCAAAATAAAGAGCGGATGAACAGTCGAGTGATGCTGTTTGAAACCAATTTTAAAGTTTTATATTCTTCATCAGAACCTACTGTAGGCAGATCCCATGTGTATAGCAGATAAAGCATTGGTTCCAACACACTGCCCCGTGGAAAACCTGCTTGAATTTCTTTTAGGTCAGAGTAAGCCATGTCTTGTCTGATTCTGAAGTACCGCTTTAAGTTAAACTTTTCAAGTTTATGGATCAAGCCTTCGTCCCAGACTTTATCGAAAGCCTGTGCAACATGCAGGAATATAACTGAGCAAACTTTCTTCCCTTCTAGCAAGTTTTCTATAGTATTGACGATTCTATGGACTTTATCAATTTTACAGTGTTGATTCTTGAAACCGAACTGATGATCCAGGATAATCTATTGAGCTTCAATTATTGGTTTCAGTTTTTTCAATAGAAGTTTTTCAAATAGTTTGGACATAACTGGTAGTAGTGATATTGGACGATGTGACATTGCTTCATGGGGTGGTTTTCCAGGTTTTGGAATCATGATCACTTCTGCCACATTCCATAACTGTGGCACGCGCTGCAGTCGAAATTAGGCGTTGATCAGGTTGGTGAGCTTAATTAGTGCTTTTTTCGGTAATTCTTTGAGGATCTGCCCTGTGATTAAGTCGAATCCAAGAGCTTTCTTCGGATTGATATTAGTTTTTATTGCTTTAATAACTTCAGTCAGAGCGACAAACAGGATTTTTGCTTCTTCCTGCTGTGTAATACAAGGCAATGTTTCAGCGTTATCTACTGCATTAGGTGGAAATATTTCCTCAAGGTGTTCTGGAAATCTTCTGGCTTGCTCATAGTATTTAGCCCAGCTCCCGTCTGCATTTCTGATTGAGGGTGCATGCATGATTGGTTTTTTCAGGTTTTTGGTAGTTATCCATAGCGAATATTCTGTACTAGAATCATTAGTAAGCTTCCGTAGGAACTCGCCAATGGTATCGTTCTTTATCTGTTTAATCTCTCTCTTCAGCTGAGATGTAAGATTATTTAGTATAGTTTTATCTTGTGGGAATCTGGACTGTTGCCATTTTTTCCTTGCTTTTTTTCCGATAATAATTCTAGAATTTTTTAAGGATAGTTATTTCCTTCCAATTTCCTTTTAATTTCTGGTGTGTTTTTCCATGCTGAATATTGGATATCATCTATTAGTTTTTCACCTCTCAACCACCTCACAAGTCTAATTGTTCTTGAGCATTACTCTCTTAATAATGTTATTCTAAAACTCTTCCAGTGAGTCCTTTTATTAGCTAGACAGGGATTGTTTGGCTTTGAAATGACATGTTAGCTCAGATTCAAAACAGTTGGTGAATGATCCGAATTAAGCTCCAGGCTGTCTTCAATTTCCATATACTTGCTTGATACATTTTTTCAAAATCTGTAGACCAGTGTGTAGGTTTGCCCGTTGAAACAACTTCACATCCACAGCTCTGGACCGCTCTTACAAGTTACCTTGCTTTAGTTGTAATCAATCTGGATCCCCAGTGCGTATGTTTTGCGTTGTATTATCCGCCTATTATAAATCGATTTCCTAGATTTTTGGAAAGTTCTTCATATCTTCCACATTTGATGTTGTGTTTTGGAGGATTATACACACTAGCCAACGTAATGTTACTATTCTTGATTATAATTTTCACTATCATTGCTTGGATGTCTTCTGCATTAAATTTATTTTCTCCATAATGACAAATATTTTCTTTGATTATTACTGCACTTCCTCTTTCGCTGCGTTTTCTGGATGAATTGCGTGGTAAACTTTATATCCTTTAAATTTAATAAATGATTGCCTTGTGAAATGTGTTTCTGATTTTAAACACACTTCGATCTTATTTATGTCAAGGATTGCTTGAAGCTCTTGTTGGTGCTTTAGCAATCCATTTGCACTCCAAGTCATAATTTTAATAGTACTATACATTATGTTTTTTTTAACTTTTGAATATTAATTTCTTTTAGGATCTTCCTCAAGTTTTTTAATTCTTTGGTTTACACTCAAAACTGTATCTTCCATTTGAATGATTTTGTTAATATAATCTGTAATGTTTCGTCAGTATTACTTCCCTGAGACTTTGTTGGTTTCTTTATCCCTATCGCAGCTATAGAGTCATGAGTTGGTTTATCCTGATTGTGACTTTCTTTTCTTCCTTGTCTTTTTGTTCAACTTTTTCGTTAATGACATTTATTGGACTAGTTTTGATAGGTTTCTTGTTCTTAATTTTTTGAAACTATTTCGCGAATACAAATCCTCGACACCCTGCCAACTGGTGTTCTTCTCCACAGTTTAGACATTTGCGTTTTTGGATTTCCGGTTTTCGGCATCTTGGCCGTTTCGCACAACATTTTTGTGTGTCCAAACGCTTGACATTTCTTACATTGAGGAATTACTTGGCATGCTTGAAGTGGTACAATTTCTACTTTACTGCCCAAGATGTGAGTTGTTTTGTATATTTCATCTATTTTTTCCTCATTGGCAAACGATACTATGAACATCTTTAATGGAGATTTTCCTTTCCATGGCATCTTGTTATTGACCTCAATGATTTTAAAGCCCATTTTTAATAGGTGTGTTTTGATATTTTCTGGATTACAGGAGCTATGCAACTCATATCATCTTACCTCATGTAGGCATGGGTAACACTGTGTTGAGTTGCGCTTTTGAGTTGTTGCTGCATTGTGAGATAGTGAACTCATTTAAACGGTAAGCTAAATCTAAGATTTACGAGGGCCAAAACTGGAATAATTTTACCTAAACCACCTAAAAAAATTCCACCTCATTTTTTATGAGAAACGTTTTTTTTGTATCAACTTTTTGTACTTTTTACTGCACCGGTGAGGTACCGCGCCGGTGCGTTGAGCACACCAAGCCATTCCGCCGGCACTGCACCGGCTCTTGAAAATTCATTGAGTTACCCATTTCTAACGCATGTATCATGATTGGTGGGGCTTTAGTTCTTTAATGTTTTTTTCGTTGTTTCTTGAAGGAGTGACATCTGGCAAAGTATTCATTCGGCGGTTTTTGGTATTGTGCTTCGTTCTTATACATTAAGTTTCTTTAGCCAGCTCTTCCTAGTCTTTGTGATATTCATCTTTACATGGTTGAGCTGCTCAAGTTTTTTGAAAAAATTGTTTCTTTCAATGGCTGTATTCTATACGGTTAAAAAAGATCTGTTTCTTCAGCGAGTTGCAGATAATTAAGACTTTAAAAAGTGCTTATTTAACAAATGAACCTAACAACGTAATTATTTGCCAATTAGGATGGAAGGCCGTCGAGCCTGGAAGAATTCAACACGACATTCTTGTCCGTAATAGAGAATTAAACCTGAAATGGGATGACAATAATTGTCTCGATTGGAACTGAAAACTCTGTCCTAGCAGGAAATACAAATTCCATTACGTTGGAAATTATGTTTAAGATCCATACATTATCGGGTCCTATTTAATCAGTGTGAAGATAGTTCCAATTTAACTCTTTCGGATTTGGGGCTCTAAATATTGTTGAATTTGGCAAAGGAGAAATATATTGACATTTTTAACATTCTTGAGTTTTACACAGTTTGCAATAATAACTTGGAGAACTGAAGCACGCATTAGTTTCATAAAATGGAACACAGACATTTATATAAAAATAAAACTAAAAACCATAACAAAATGAGTAGAATAATACAGTTAAAAAATGCAAGTGTATAATCGTAAAGATCATGTAAGTTTAGCCCAAAATAAACCTTGGCAGTCGGAATAGGCAGTTCTTCCTCACGCCGTTATAAAATGTTAAGACAAACCCCATTTTACTATACAAGCAGAGCTTGAATGATTGAACTCAAACAAGCAATAAGTTATTCGAGCACTGCCAGTTTCATAAAATTATCCGGAAATTTTACCTCAAAATGGCGCGTTCCTCCTTCTCAAACTTAGTACGTTAATCTGAAGTGCGTCTTTAAGGGTTTTAAATTGTTTAGCGGAAGGGGATTCGACTGTAACATTTCATTTGAATTATTAACAAAATTTTATAATGAAGGCCCTTTTGCCGCAAGATAAAAGATTCAAACAGATGTTGCCGCTCGGCACAGCTAAACTTCTGTTTGAAATTGTTTTCCTGAAAAGCTTTAGTAATTTTGTTCGGAAGGTTTTTAAGGATGATTAGTATCAAATTGGAAATGCGACGAAAGTATTGGTAAAGTTCGGTTTAATTGGCTTTTTTTAAGTTTTGAAGACTCGATTCTTCAAAATAGTTTTAAAAGTAATCGGGATTTGCCACAATGGAACACTAAATAGAGTTCCACTCATATACAACAAAAAATTGCATCCGGAAAAACTTTAATGTCATGGAGTAGTTAATATATATAAATAAAAATAATAAACTTGTCTGATGAAATGATTTCCTTCGGTGCCAAGCGGAAAAATTCGAAAATAAGTTAAGATTTAAAAGTTTTTTTGGTGTAATTAAAATATTTAAACCTATAGAAAGAACAAGTGTTTCGACATCAGTAAATATTATATAATATAAATATTATATAAATTGTTCTGTTCAGAAATTGGTAATTTTTTTATATTGAAGATTGCCCTATAAGTTTTTTTTTAAATAATATTTATTTTTTTTAATAATAATTAATAACTTGCTTTTGTCAAAATAACTTTTCAAATTTTTTTCAATAACTTTTTTCAATCAGTTAATTATCATCATGGGGCGTTCCCAAGTTATAAATCCTGTTACAATTTAATATTTCAAAACAATTTGTCGCCACGAGGTTCATTCTTTTCATCTTTGTGTGCTTGGCTAACACAAAGTAACCATCTTGTGGTTTAATAGCTCGTGCGAGGTAAGAAAATAATGAGAATTTCTGTCCTATCTGCTCCTTTATTCTTCTATTCGGCCATTATCAAAGCTTCAGTGACTGATTACATGGAATTTTTGGATGCCGTTTTTTTTTATGATGCTAATACTTGCAACAAAATGGTCAGCGTAATTTAACAAAATCCTGTATAAAATTCATTATTTCGTTCAATTTGAAATTTAAATGCTGAACCGCTAAATATAAAGTTCAGGTGTGTGTTTCTACAGTCACGGAACGCATATATTTTCAGTCTTCAGCTAGACGTGAACTTAAGTATAAAATATGTTCTACGTGTTCCAGCGTTCGATTTAATTTTAAAGAGATAAAGTTGGGCTGAAATAAATAATGTTTATTTACTATTAGCTCATATGTCCTTTGCTTCGCTATCTACCAGTCCATATGTACGAAAATGTTTAATAATTTTTTAAATTTTAAATATATTTAAATACATTTGATGCAGTTCAGATATTGTCCGTTGCTTGCTCGTTTAATTTCAAATCTACTATAAATATTGAAAATTGCAAATGCCTTGTTGACTCATTGTTTTATTTTATTATTTATTGCAAATCAGTTCTTATTCACTATAGGATTTGTCAATTTCGATGTTTTTTTAATGTTTTTAACAGAGGAAAATGGTTGTGCATTTTGGTAATATTTTAACTTTCCATTACTCGCTCAAATTACCAAAACGCTTTTGTGCAATATGCAAAATTGTTTACTGTTCAAAATGTAACAACTCCATTTTGTATACCCCGAAATGGCATTAACTCGCGCTTGTTTTAAATTTAAATTGCATACTATGTTTTGGGGCATCCTGAAATTCCCAACATAGAATGGAAGCTCGTAGCTCAGGATTAATTGATACATATTCTGAAATATATCTTAAGCGTACCATAGCGTAGCATATTAGTGGCATTGATAATTAAATAAAATTTCCGTTTTCCGAAGTTCCTCAAAAATATATTCTTATCATTTATGGTCTTGTTTTTCGACTATCTTTGATACTAATCAGATTACGTAACCTCTATTCTAAAAATTGAACGAGCTTCGTCGACGACTTAAATCCAACTTTCCAGTTTCGTTCAGATTGGGATAAGAACCCTTAACCAATTCCAGACTATGCAGACGAAAATCTCATTTCTCCTAGATAAAATTTAAACAGCCCCATGGGACTTACCCTTAGACTATCCGACGGTTAACAAATTAATTTAGTTTCACCTCTGGTACAATGTACAGTGATGTTCAATTTACGCTAATTTCGTAAGAACTATGGATCTCCTGTAAATTGGATATTAATTGTCACTAATATGCCGGCTTAATATTTTGCAATTAAATTAAGATCGGTTTCAAAGTTGAATTAGTTAGAAAATTACAAGTAGAAGTTACGGTTTGGAAAGGTTGCAATATATCTGTTTTGCAAATATTAATTACTATTTTGTTGAAATTTTTTTAATTTTATAGAATCTTATTACATCAGTGCTTTTCGTATGCTACTGTTGTCTATAAATAAAATTCAACTTATGACCTTTTTTTCACAGAATCACACAATTTTTAAGTTGAGTTAAGTTGAGTAAAAAGTGCAGACGTCAAACTAAAAAAAAATGTATATTAATAATATAAAACTAATGAGCATTCACTCATTTTATTGAAGCGCACTTTTGCAGCATGGAAAAAGCTTAAATCTTATTAGATCGGAAGTGCAAATTATACCTGTAGAAACCTGATCAGTTTGAGCGTTTCCCTTTAAATCTGATTGCTCTAGGGAACCGCTGGCTCTAGGGAAACGAGTCGTGAATTTTAATGGGACCTGTTGAAACTATCAAAAAAGTATTGGAAAATTTATATCAATAAAGATGGCCATGACATAATTTACAGGAATCGTTCTTTGAGCCACAACTTTCATAATAATTTTTCATGGGACATCACCAGGATAAGGCCTAAAGTGCAAATTAAAAATCCATAAAAAAATGTACTTTATCCACGGCAGTTCTAAAAAATGAGTGTGAACTCGTTTTGTACCAGTCGCGCAGATACTTCAGCCATGACGTTTTTCTTCTGCCTGGTCCGAGGCTGCCATGTATTTTACCCTTCATGATGTTTCGTAAGAGTTTGTTTTTTCTCCTCTCATGAGATGGCCGAAATGCTCTAGTTTCCTCTTTTCTACAGTGGAGAGGAGCGTGTTCTTTTTTAAGCGCTGGATATGCCACGTTGGTGATTCTTTCAGACCACGTGACTCTTAGCAATATCCTGTAGGCCCACATCTCGAACGCTTCAAGTCGACTTTCGTCGTTTTTGTTGATGGTCCAAGCCTCAACACCGTACAGTAGTGCAGAGAATACGTAGCATCTCAGTAGTCGGATTCGTAGGGATAATTTTAGATCCCTGCATCCTAGAACGTTGCTCATTTTTCTGTAAGCTGCGCGTGCTTATAATATATATCCTTCATCTTACTTCTATGTGGCATTCATTCAGGACATTAATGCCGAAAAGTGCTTCCGTCCTACCGAGGCCATTACGGAACCCAAATTGCGTTTCACTTAGATAATCCTCACACTTCGCATAAATCCGACCATGAATGATTTTTCATAAATATCTTCAACATATGGATCATTAGGCTAATAGTTCTGTATTCCTCGCACTTTTTAGAGGGGTTTTCTTTGGTATTGATATGAACGCAGATTTTAGCGTTCGGGAATTTACCACAAATGTTTATTTTGTTGAAAAAATCTATGACCACTTTTAGGCCAATTTGGTCGTCTATTGGCTTGTATACTTCACAAGGAATCTCATCAGGTGCTACCGCTTTGCGACCTTTTGACCCCCTAATAGCATATTCAACCTCTCTGCATGTAATCTGTGGTCCTTCAAATAGTTCCGTTATATAATTTGTCCATTCGATTAGTTTTTGTTGCAATCCTTATACTACTTTTCCACTTTTATCGTACAGTACTCCCGATGCTCTGTTTGATCGTGAGTTGCCAGTAGCTTCCTTCATCTTTTTAGAGATATTAAATTAGCCATATGTCGCTTCTAGGTCTTCTATCTCTTTGCACTGGCTGGCCAGATAAGATGCTTTTGCTTCCCGAATTCTCCGTCTTATTAATAGCTGTTTAACTTTATAAGCTTGTTTGCTGTGTTTTAGTATCCTACGTTCCTCCTATAGTTCCAATATTTCGACTGTTATCCAGGGCCTTTTCTTATTTTGAGATTTACTTTTGAGGTGTTTTATCCAAAGGTTGTTTATATCTGTTCTCACCTTGTTCCACTGGGTGTCAGAGTCTGTGGCGTTCTCGTTGTGAGTTTCAAGGCATTTGTGGAGTTGTTCTCGGACTATACTTATGATGGACTCCTTATTAATGGTGTGCGGTCTATGATGTTCGTGCTTGTGTGACGTTAGGCAGAAATTCTATTTTACGACGGCCTAAAAACCCGAAAAAAGTGAATTAGGAGGCAAGGAACGATATGAATATGAAAAATTACCAAAAAGTAATTTAGAAATATGAATGATCATTAGATTTAATATACTTGATTGCAATATAAATTAATGTATTTATTTATCGTCTGGCAGTGCCACAGTGTTTTGTATTGACCAGGAGATCCAAGCTGGGATTGTTTGGTCGCCAGTTGTGCTAGTTCATTAGTAGAACCCTGGATAGCGTCTATATTATAGACGCTGTCCAGGATGCACCGCGGGGAGGTGAACTATCATTACACCCCTATAAATTAATAAACAATCGGTATATAATTCAGCTTCAAGTAGTAAATACTGATAATAAAAATATGTAACTTGTGGAGGAACAGCAGTTGAGCATCAGAGAGTTTAGATGAGTATGAGGCAAATAAACAGATTGAAAGAGGTAGAAAAAAATGAACTTTTATTCTCAACTGAACCAGTTAGGTTTGAGATATGGTAGTGAGACGTTGCAATCTGATGATGTCTAAAATAAAAATTTCAGAAGAAGTCACGCTGGGGAAAAGAATGAAGAATTATGTCTATTCCTTCATTCCTGGATTGACTATTTGAAATCAAGCGGCACATATAAAACTTGATTGAAAGCAAGATACGTGGTAACCGCCATAGGAGATAATGGTCACACAAAAATAACTTTGGCGGTTAACGCCTTATCTCTACCACACCGTTATTGTTTATTAGTGTAAATTGCTATTGTACGATCCTTAGAACGTCACATCGGTTCTTCCTGTTTCCTTATTCGGCACAAAGCGGGAGTTGACGGCGCGTGAAAATTTACGGGAAATTGTTTCGGAAAATCGGGGACTTCGTGTCGAGTTCCTGTCGTTTTGTGTTACTCTTTAAAGTTTATGTGTTCTGTTGCGCGACGACTCGATAGGATTTTAGGGATTGACGACAATCTGGTCGAATAGTTAAGCGAGTATACTTAGTGTACATGTCACCAATTTCTCACATAATTAAATAACTTTATTATTCAAAAAACTAACAGTTTTTTACTGGAACTCAAACTGGAAGATTGTGAATAAAATCCTTCATCTTTCTTCCAGAATCGATGTTAGATTTTTGCAACAACTGAATGGTTTTCGAATAAACCAGCTAATTTTTTTTTAATTGTGTTTAATATTTTATATCAGAACCGATTAAATTTCATTTATTTGAAACTTTATTTACCTGTTTGCCGGTAGTTAAATAAAGTTTTACAGTTTCGCATTTCTAAGGTACGAAACCCATTATGTTAGAAATTTTATATAACACTTAATCACGAGAAAGAGAACGTCGGTGTATACAATGGACGTAAATGACCCCGATGAAGAACAGCTCCACCAGGAGCTTAACAATATAGAGCTCGGAGCCAAACTTCCAGGTAATTCAATGAACAATGACCTAGAGATGGTGAAAGCAGATAACAAAAATATTTAATTAAGCGATGGAAATTTAATTAGAAGTAAAAACACAAATAACAAAACGAATTAAATTGTTGTGTTATTAGAAAATAAGTGTAATTAAGGGCTCAGAAACGAGAAGTTTTGTAATAACTCAGAAGAACATACCTTTGCTTTTATCGCGGCAAGAAATAATGTAAATAAAGTTTACAGGATATTTCTCGGGAAATATTTTGTTTAACAGAAAAAGTGTAATTTTCTTCGGATTATGGTCAGGCAAGGTTTTTCGATACATGCCTAAACTAAGAGCGAGGATAATATTTGACTTTGAGTTATAAATGTTCGATTTAATCCAGTTATTCCCAAAAAGTTCCAATGGCAAATTGTTGAATTCAAGCAACATGTTTCCCTCTTCATTTCGTGTATTCACTGATGTGTTGAAAGTTTTAGTTTTTCATACTAGTTTCATTCTAAAACTGGAATTAGCATCAAATTTTCGCAAAATATTTTCTGCCCCCCAAAGTATTAATTTTTATCTCAGATACGTGGAGGAAATCCCAGTAGCAAAAGTTTTTTTATTGGCGTCATTGATTTAACAATAAAGGATTTATTTTTTGTATAAACGTTGCTAAACGTGCATTGAGCATAGCAATTTAAAAAAAATACCTTTTGCACTGCATTGACTTATCTGCTCTAGAAATGTTTCCACCAAACACAATTAGTTTGCTTCTTGTTCTTAATGCTTTCATAATCCTTCAGATATTTATGCTTGATTGAAACTCCTAGAATGAGAACACATTTTTCTCCTTAGAACAGGAAAATACTGGTACTGATGTACCAGATGGAGGAAAACCGGACTATGAAGAAGTACTAACTATTGCAATGGACGATGAAGATTCAAGTGGTGGAACTACATCAAGAATTCTGCGCTATGGGATAGTCGGCAAAAAAACAGCGGCTCAAGGTATATTAACCGGAAAAGTATGATTTCAGTATTTTATTCTTTACAGCTAAATGATCTGTTGAAAAACTACATCATTAAATACATTACTTAATTTAGATAAAGCTGGCTTTCAGAGGTTGAGGAGTAAAGAAAATCCTCAATTTTGCTAATTTAGCTATTGAAAAGTGGAATTATTCCATCCAAAGTGTACGGAAGACATTAAAACTTGACTAACAGTGTTTCAACTTTATTATTAAGTTTTATGGCCTGGTAGCTGAATCGCTAGATCGATGTCGTACATAAAATTTTAGCATGTTGATACATATATTCATTTATATTCAATAATTCCGACCTCCAGTAAATCGAATTCTTCGATAATCCGTAGAAGCATTCCAATTGTATTGTGTACTCTGTAGTCCTAATTTAGTTGCTTAAAAAACTTCTTTTTTAAGCCTTGTTTGTTGCAAGCTGAATATTCAAAAGTGAAGAACGCAGTTTGCATATTTTAAAAGTGTTTGGCAGAGAATTATCTAGGGGTCGAGGGATTTCGACCCCTTTTTAATCCCAGCTGCTGACGATGAATCTGCGTTGTATCTTGCCCCAAAAAAATCCTGTTTAGCTCTTTGGGTAATACTGACTAGGTAAAAAATTTAACAAACAACGCGTTTAATTCCAAGCATGTTGAAACACTGATGGTTCATAAAACATAAAACTGCTAATTTTAGAACAGGCAAAAACTCCAACATCGTATAAAAACGTGAACTGTTAAATCCAAATCTTCTGCTAATGCTTGGATGACAAAATTACTTCTTTGATGTAATTTCACAACTCATGGATTCAAATGCCATTAGACTCTAACTTAATTGATTTCCTGAAGAATCCTTTTCGTCCACATTATTTGCAGTAGCGAGAATCATATGAGTTAACCATTGTACTGTGTATATTTTCCTGACTGTATTTCAATGTAATCCAAAAGAAACTCCGGGGTTTCAGTCAATTTTATTGTTTATTACTTAAAATGTCACAAATACGTGTAATTTGTATTTTAGTATGTGAATTTTGATAGACCTTTTTTTTAAATTAATGATGACTGTGAATGTGTATTTTAGACAAACTGATGATGGTGGAGAAAGACACCGAAACGTATTTGTGACATTTTAAACAATAAACAATAAAATTGTCTGGAACCCAGGAGTTTCTTTTGGGTTAACCATTGGTTAAAGAAAAATTACACAAATGAATTTTTTTTTTTCAAATTTGATAATATTTCATCCCATTGATCTACGTTAATATTATTAATCTTATCTATTAAGTGAAGAACTTATTTCAATGAAAAAACGTGAGTTTACATTTTTTCTAACGCGAATTAAACGTACGAATCGCGAAAAATATATTGAGGCACTACTCGAAGACAGACAAGGTACAAGACAGACGTACGAATCAACGACGACTACTCTATCCCCTTTTCACCTGAGCAAGGCTTGCCTCAGGGTTCACCACTGTCACCCCTGCTTTACAACATATATTTCCATGACATATACAACCACAACAGACAAGAAAAAGAAGGTATAGATCAAAACGCTTACCTGCTGCAATACGCTGACGACACTATCCTTATCGCGCATGACAGAACGACCGCCAGAGCAGTGGACAAACTCCAGACACAATCACAACATGGTTCTACAAATGGAGACTCACACCAAATGCATCAAAAAACCGGCTGCTCCTCTCAAACCACCGAATTAAACCAGACTCTCCAACCATCACCACGGACGGCCAAATAACCAAACCCACCGACAATGTGATATACCTAGGAATTACAATGGACAATAAACTAAAATTCACAAAACATCTGAACAGATCTAACCAAAATAGCAAAATACTTCCGCACACTTACTTACAAAAACAAGGGTATCAGTACCAAGACAGCAACCATATTATATGAAGCGATATGTAGACCACTAAAGATTACTTTCATATTTTATTCACAAAAACTACTGACAAAACTAAACGAGATTTACAGACAACAGAACAGATAGCACTGAGACTGATCCGACACCCAGACCGACACCCAGAA
Organism: Dendroctonus valens; assembly: GCA_024550625.1. Taxonomy (NCBI): domain Eukaryota; kingdom Metazoa; phylum Arthropoda; class Insecta; order Coleoptera; family Curculionidae; genus Dendroctonus; species Dendroctonus valens. The sequence goes on along the minus strand of JAJTJO010000284.1, from coordinate 579,111 downwards.
ACGAAGATCCGACACCCAACAAACCCATTACAGTACACAATCCACCAAGCCGACTACTCTATGAATGCAGAAACTTGACAAGGATCTCCTCAACCCTCACAATTGGACCTTCCTGGACCCCCTCTGTTTAAAAAGACCGACCAGACAAACGCATTTCCTCTTCCCAACTTAAACCCTTTTGGAGCATCTCTAAGTTTGAATTTTATAACTTTTTTGTCATGGTTTATTAATGTCATATTCAAAACGTTGTTACTCAAAATAAAGATTTTGTACTACTACTACTACTATATTGAGGCAAATGTAAAAACGGCATAAGTGAAAGCAAAAAATATAATTGGTACACACATTGCTTTCCATATACGGGGTGTCAATTGTCTTACAGTTAAAAATATGAAAAAATCGGAACGACAAGTCAATTTTATTTATAAGGTGAACACTTTAAATTCATATTTTTAGCCTTCTTGTTTCAATCCCGTAGGATGGATAGATGTTACCGTTAGAATCTTAAATGGGACTGGGGGTCAAGTGGTACATCGTTTTAAAGGGCCGTCAGTTATCTTTTCAGTGGCATAACCCTTGCCTCTTCCTCGCTCCACCCATGGGTGGCACCGTTTCAAACTATCTGAAAATAATTATTTGTAACTAATATTTCGATGGTACCTACTACGAGTACCTCGTCAATTTGCGTTCATTCGATGTTTTATCGCTGAGCTTCCACAAAATCCTTAACATTTTATGAAGAAATTATAAAAATACGTTGTTCTTATAACCAAAAAACACAGAAAGTTTAAAAGATGTAGCAAAAATAGGAATATTATTGTTAATTCGCTTTTGCTTCTTGGGCTGTTCAGTGATAAATTTTATTAAGTGCATAAAGTGCATAAAGTGTCAGAATGGTTTATTCTCATCAAGAAGGAACTCAAATTATTTTCATTTATGGAGAGTTTAGAAATTGCGCACGAAAGACGGCATTGGTTTTCAATGAAAGAAACCGGAATCATGAAGTAAGTCACAGATATGTGCTGGATTCGGTAAAAAAGTTCTCCAAACTGGTTCGGTGAGAAATAGAAAAAGAAACAACCTAAGAGTGATGAATCAAGGAGCTCAAAATGAGGTTTTAGGATTATTTGCTGCAGAGCCCACCAACTCCTTGTGGACAGTGGCAGAACAGACAGGTACATCATACGAGACTGTAAGAAAAACACTGAAAATACATAAACTCCATCCATACAAATGCAGGTCCTTTAAGAACTCCATGACGATGATTTTTAAAGAAGTATAGAGTTTTGTGAACTCATGAGTCGTCAAGTTAACGCCATCCCCTACATTCTGCCGAATATCTGTTTCAGCGATGAATATTCATCTATTGTAAATGGAAATGCTAACAAACAACATTTTCCATATTGGAGTGACGAAAACCCGCATATTTTGCGAGAAAGCCAACACAATGACCTCAAAAAGTTAATGTTTGGGCTGGTATTCTTGGAAATGATTGGTTCTTTATTCATGAGCTACAAACTCAAATAGATGCAGAAGGTAATTCAGTTTTACAGGAGGATTGGTTAAAAGAGAGTTTCCCGAATAAGATCTATTGGCAGAAGGGGACCAATTGAATGGCCTCCAAGATCACTTGATTTAACACCCTTAGACTTTTTTCTTTGGGGACATCTAAAGCCCATTGTTTATAAGGCGCAACCTGCTGATATTGATGATCTTAAAAGGCGAATTGCAGCAGAATGCCGGTTAATTCCCGGTGAAGTTTTCCGAAATGTTAGGGAGGAGTACGAAAACAGACTTTATTATTATTTACAGGAAAATGGACATGTTGAACAACTGACAAAGTGCGTGATTAGATCCCATGTGTTTTATTGAATAAATAAATTTGTCATTTTGTCAAAGCAATCATTTGTACTGCAAGGAGACCCAATGCAATAATTGTTGCGTAAACACTAACCTCGAAATCAAAATCGCAATGCGCGAAAGTTTAATTGTTTCTGCTACTTTGAAAAGCGATTAGTAGAGAAACCTTTGGACAAAAAGGAACAAAGTAGGATACCATTCAAAAGAGAATTGAAGGATTTTTTAAACGATGTGCCACTTGACCCCTATTCCCATTTAAGATTCTAAGGGTGACATCTACCCCTCCTAGGGTGTTGAATCCAGAAAGCTAAAAATATTTATTTAAAGTCCCCCCCACCGAACTACTATACGAACGCACAAACATGACAAAGATCTCGGAAAGACTCATACATCTACAGACAAAATGGACAAACAACCCCTACAATTGGACCATACTGAATCCCCTTTGTTTTACAAGACCAACCAGACAATCCCGCTTCCGTTTCCCTACATCAACGCTACTCGAACACTTACAAACGCAACTGACTAGTGGACAATAAAATAATTTTTTCTTGTCATTGGAATTTTATTTAATAATATTGTTAACCTAGAATAAGAGAATTTTCATATTTGTTTTTTATTTAGATTAAGACTACATGTATTAAACAAGGGCAGAAAGACCGATAGGTCGATAGCCTTTTTTCAGAAATAAAGATGTTTACTACTACTTTATTTAAAGTGTCCTTCTTACAAATAAAATTGACGTATCTTTCGGATTTTTCATATTTCTAACTGCAACAAAGCTATTAAGGGTGGAAAGTTTTGAAATTGACACCCCGTATGTTTAACGCCTAAGCTAATCCTTTTACTTTACTATTTTATAAATCGTTATTCTATTATATTATTAAGTTTGTAATTTTCCAAATTAGCAACATTCTGGCCTTCTCAAGCCCTTTAAAAAGTTTTTTCGGAAACTTAAATGAAACTAAATTATTCAATTCGCATAAATTGGTCGTAATTCTAAATTTTGAATTTCTTTGGGGAATGAATCCGGCATATTTCATGGACATTTTGACGAGTTCGTTCTAAGCCTGCCGCGTAAAATCAATTTAATTGGGTAAAACTCAGTTCATTAAGTCTTTTAAGGAATTACAATTTTCTAGAGTACGCGGCAGTGAATTGATAATTTCAAAGACGTGCTCGGCAAATTAGGCTGGGAATCAAGGATTTAGAATAGCATTATTTTATGTACGAGGTGCTTAAATATTATGAGCAGGAAATTGGAATATTTAATTGGAATGGCGGAGAAGATGAAAGTGGCGGATTTTGTTGATTCGATGCAAAAGCTAAATTGCCTCTTCATTAAAATCTCTTTAGAACCCTTTAATTCCTTTTACAAGGATCATAATGGAATATTTTGCCGCAGCATGTAGGAGACTGCTAAATGAATTCTGTTTACTAATTGAAACATTGCACTTTTTGCAGGACTAATGGACATTGCTCTCGTAACGGCCAATGCTAACCAGTTGAGATACATTTTGGAATTTAACAGGAAAAGCCACACCTTCCTCATAACACTTAGCCTGATAATATTTTCAATTGCCCTACAATTAGCCCTTGCAATGCTTTTAATTTTCAAAGGCAGGTATTATGTAAAAGGAGAGTCCAAATGTAGGAACGCAAAACTTTTAAATACATACGTACTTTTGGGCGTGTTCTTAATAACAGTAGTCAACATATTTATTGCCAGTTTTACCACGATGGACGCTGTACCATAAGGAAATTACTAATTTTGCCAAATTTATATTCGTTGCTTTTTGTGTTTAATATAATTCGCATAGTAGTTTAGTAAACGCTTCGCATATTATTAAGTGGTTTTATTGAAGTTTTCCCTTAACCTGTTTTTCCTGCAAATATATAAATAATAAGATTTGGTTGAATTACAAAAATAATTTGGTTGAGGAATATAAGCTGGCTAACTGCTCCATGCAACATTCACGCAAAAATGTATTACGGCTCGAATGGAATTGAATCAATAAAAAAAATCATTAATTTGATCTTCAAAGTGTCTGCAAACCTTGCTGTATAACACATTTTGAAATATAAGAAAAACGAAAAAATATAATTAAGTACACAAACACCGCCACCAAAATATATAAAGCTATTTGTAGACCCTTGCTAGACTTTGGACATGTACTCATGACCAACGGAACAGAAAGGACAAAACGTTATACACAAACAACAGAACAAATTGCACTAAGACTAATAACACGAATAAGACACCCCCAAAACCCACTACACAACCCCCCCACCCAACTACTATACGAACGCACAAACATGATAAAGATCTCGGAAAGACTCATACAGCTACAGACAAAATGGACAAACAACCCCTACAACTGGACCATACTGAATCCCCTTTGTCTTACAAGACCAACCAGACAATCCCGCTTCCGTTTCCCTACATTAACGCCACTCGAACACTTACAAACGCAACGGACTAGTGGACAATAAAATAATTTCTTCTTGCCACTGAAATCTTATTTATTTAATAACATTGTTAACCTAGAATGGGAGAATTTTCATATTTGTTTTTTATCTAGATTGGGACTGCATGTATTAAACAAGGGCAGAAATACCGATAGGTCGATAGCCTTTTTTAGAAATAAAAATCTTTACTACTACTATTGTTAACCTAGAATAGGAGAATTTTCATATTGGTTTTTTATCTAGATTAAGACTGCATGTATTAAACAAGGGCAGAAAGACCGATAGGTCGATAGCCTTTTTTAGAAATAAAGATGTTTACTACTACTACTACTATAATTAAGTAAATAAAGTAGAAGCATTGAACCATTTTCAAATTTTCTTATTCCAAATTTGTTGATTCATCGATTAACTGCAGTTAGATAAAAGGGCAAATCGGCTCTTTTCTTTAACTGATCTTTCATTACTAGTTTTTCTATGTATTTTTACACCCTCAAACGAATTAATTGGTGATAAATGAGAACAATTATATATTTTGTATAATTTAGTGAGTGGGTTTCTTCGTCGGCATAATTATACATGTTTTTCCTCTTTTCTGGCGCAAGTAACAATGGGAAAACGGTAAGTGATTAATTGAGGTCGGTGCAAAAAAATGACCCTAATGAATTAAGTTAAGAAAGGCATGGAAAAGGGACAGTCTTGCCAGATTTATACATCAGCAGCTCTCGGCAAAAAGCTACTTTTGCTGTTGAATCTTTTTAATCTTTTCGAAATTCAGGGGCCGCCTATTTTACCAAGAAGGAGCTGCGGTATTGTTCTTCAAATACTATGGAGGGTCACAAAAATGGAAATTATATTTGAAATTAATTTGCATTCGTTGACTGTTTTGCGCCATCCATGATTCAGACTCTCGGAAACATTTTCTTTGTCCTGAAAGTTCGATCACTTTATTTTCATTCAATTCAACATTTAACCAACGAGTAAATGCGAGGCGAGACCCACTTTCAATAAAGATAGAGACTGGTGGCTTTTCCTTTAAATTGTTGATAGAAAAGCCAGCAAATGTCATCAACTATAACGGATTTACGACTGACAGTCCAATCGAAGTTAAATGGGGCCTCCTAACATTGCGAGTTTGTATTGATGAAACAGTCAACACTATCTTGGCTGTTAATGTTAAATGATGCCATCCCGTTCAAAATTGAGTAATATCCAAAATGTATGAATGTTTGATAGAATTGAATTTATATTTTATGCATGTTGGAGATCCAGTTACTTTTGAAACTATGTGCAAAAAGGAAATGAAAGTTATTCCATAGTTTGGCTTTGCCCTAAAAACAAAAGAAAAAAATTTCTATTTTGATTTTTATTTTTATCGAGTTTCATAAATTAAACTTTGACATGTAACTTTGTTCGAAATTATCGACATTAAATTCTAATATAGAGTTAGGCTTTCGAGGCCATTCCTTGGGACTGGTGAGTTTTTCGGGTTTTTAGGCCACCGTAAAATAGATTTTTACCAGGTCACCAGGCCGGGACCCAGCACGAACTCTGGTTAATCTCAACAGTCATACTTTAACACCTGAGGAGCAATCTGTCTTGGCCAAGGGGGAAACTTTGCCAACAGTTCGAAAGTGATTCTAATAGAGGAGATCATCTCTGGCACCGCAGAGGCGCTGCAAGGACTTCCGGAACAAGCAGCAAATGAAATACGCCTGGAAACCGCACAAAACCTTCGGGGAGCGAAACCACCGCCAAGCAACCTACGGGGAGAAGAACAACAAGCTCTCAAAGAAATAAGAAGGAACACAAACATCGTTGTCCTGCCAGCTGACAAAGGCAATGCTACTGTCATTATGAACAGAGAAGATTATGAGCAGAAGATCTACTGGATCCAGCTACCTACACAAAGCTCCAGAAGGACCTGACTCAGGTCAAGCTCAGGAACATCAACCGCATTATAAAAATGTCGTCATTAGACAAGACCTTCATGAAGAAGATCATTAAGCCCTTCCACCACGTTTGTATGAATTACCTAAAATTCACAAGGAAGGAGTCCCACTTAGACCGATTGTCAGTGCCCCGGGATCGCCAACATACGATGTGGCAAAATATCTAGCCTCTCTTCTCCAGCCACATATAGGATCCACAGACACTTATATCAGAGACTCCAAACACTTTATTAGTAAAATCGAGGATCTGAGACTGGAACCAACGGACATGCTAGTCAGCTTCGATGTCGTTTCACTGTTCACAAAAGTGCCCGTGGACAAATCCATAGAACTAGTGTCGGAGCTATTTGAGGCGAGTACCGCAAATATCTTCAAAGCTTGTCTAAAAAGCAGCTACTTCCTGTGGAATGGAGACTTTTACGAACAAAAGGAAGGAGTAGCCATGGGCAGCCCACCCAGCCCGGTTGTAGCAAATGACTTCATGGAGAAATTCGAGGAAACAGCTTTGAGATCCGACTCTTTAAACCGACTATCTGGTATCGATATGTCGATGACACGTTCGTGATATGGAAAGATAGACACGATAACCTGGACAAGTTCCTCGATCACCTGAACAAACAACATCCAGAGATACAATTTACCAAGTAACTTGAACAAAACCATCAGTTGGCTTTCGTGGATGTGTTGGTATCTAGAAACGGGACGCAATTGGATCATCGGGTATATAGAAGCCACCCACACGGACGTATTGAATAGAATGTATGAATGTGAATAGAATGTATGAATGACAAGCTATCCAACCATCGCCCGAGTCAAAACAAGGAATCATCAAGACTCTCACGGATAGAGTCAGGAAAATATGTGGACCACATCACCTGCCAGCGGAACTACAGCATTTAGAAAGGGCTTTCCTTCAAAACGGATACTCTCAGATTGACATCAAAAGAGCAGCAGGGGTGGACCGTGCCGAAAAGAGTGAAACCACTCAAAGGGCTTTACTGCCTTTGATCCCCAGAGTTACGGACAGAGTTGGGAAGATCCTAGAGAAACATAACATAAAAACGATCTTCCCACAACAAAGAGTCAACCCCACGACAAAGAATCAGGAATGTCTAAGGTCGGTTAAGGACAGAATACCTTCCTCACCACTGCAGGTATCTACCGAATACCAGGCTACTGTGGAAGCGTCTACACAGGAACCACGAAGAGATCGGTTAAAACGAGGACCGAAGAACATCGACGAAATTGCAGGTTGGAACATGTGGAAAAGTCGGCAGTGGCTGAGCATGCCCTCAGCGAGGGAGTGCACAGCATAAAATTTGCAGAAACTGAAGTCCTGGCCGTAACAACAGGCTATCGCCCCCGTCTAATACGAGAAGCTATCGAAATAACCGGATATGGTTTCCAGCATTCATCCACGCAAAAACGTCAAGGAAAGGTAACGGCACAGGACAAGAAGAAGAATCTACTACACCGGAGTATCAAAACAAACAACAGAATGCGTCGACACCGGTGACACAGCCCCGTCATCACAAACGGACTGCACCCGAGGAACTGTATCAGTACAGTGTAAGCTCTCAAGCAAACCACCTCTGAAGATGTAAGCCAGTCGGGTTTGCGAAACGTCAGTAAGAAATTCTATTTTGCGACGGTCTAAAAACCCGAAAAACTATGAAAATCACGCTGTTTAAACACGAGCTTGACTTACAATTTGGCTCAGAATGGGTAAAACTTTCCAAGCTCGAAAATATTGGAAAAAAAATTGCAAAGAAATTGTCATATTGGAAAAAAATACGATTTGAACGAGTAATTTGATATAAAAGTGTTCATACTCCCGACAAATAAACGAAAAACTTCATTAACTCCCTTAGTAAATCCAAAGGAGTAATATTTTCCTTTCCTCGCTGAAACGAAATTTAGCAGTCAATGTATTTTTCTTGGTAAAAAGAAACACTTGACGAAAATGTGAGTTTGTAATCTTACCTCAAAAAAGCGATTGTAATGTTTTAATTGAAGAAATTATGATTTCCTTAGTTCGGTGCATTAAGAATTCGTTGAAAATTTTCTTAACGGAATGGTTTTGGAGGTTGATTAAATCATTGCTCCAAAGGCTTACAAACTAGGTTCAAATTACTACCATAATAACTGAAATCTAACAAAAGAGTGAACACTATTTAATCTCCTCCGGCAATACCTATCTATGAAGGGAACTAAGAAATCGATTTGCGGTTTTCCACGTTTGGTATTTAAAATTTATTGTATTTGTAGGTGATGATAATTCTGCCAAAAGATTGAAGTTTTCGGTATACAAACACAAAAAAAAATTGTGCAAAACTATCGGCGTCCACTATTCAATAGCCTTCTCAACTTTTCAGCTTTATGCAAAATTGGTTTTAGTAAATTTGGAGTTTTTCTAATCTTGAATTCTAATGTCTTAAAATTTTTCTGAAATTAGGAGCCAAAGATAAAGTAAAAGGAATGTAAACATAGTTGTGTAAACATGTGAGGATGCTCGTCTTAAAAATAAGCCAAGCTATAGCTTTTCGAGATTTATAGCACGAAAAGTATATTTTGCCTTGGCGTTGTGTATTTTCAGTCATACATAACGCCATGGCAAAAATGATGAAGTAAACCGAGTTTCCGCAACACAGATGCAAACTTTAGGGCTTAAAACATTTAAGAGAAAGGTCTGATTTACATATCCAGGACATAGCAAATAAGACTGGAAGACTTGCAAACAGGAGGTTAGAATACAATTTCACATTGAAAAAGTTTTTCCTGTTTGATTATGTAAATAAGCAGTGGTAACCGAAAAACAGCGAGAAAACATTTAACACGCCTATTACCAGTTGAATTGCATAAAATTACTCTCAATGAAAAATTTTACAAATTTTTTGCATAGTTGAAATTATGTTACACCTTGTGTGTGGTCAAAAAACTTTAAGCTCGGGATGTATAGTATGAAGCTATTGACAATCGCTGTAAATTTTTTTTATTGGCATCCTACGAACACTACAATTTATCTACAGATATTAAGTAGGTTTTTTAACTTACAATATAAACATGTATGAGTGTGTTCAATAACAGATCATATTATAATTTATTTAATACTAAAGAGGAAATACTTATGACTAAAGGGGTTTTATATCTACAATTTATTATCTAGTTGGCAAGTCTATGGGAATTAAACGTTTTAGTCTTCGCACTCCATTATCTTGCCTTAAGTTGATGGTAAGTTCATTCGGGTGAACACTTATTCTGTCATAATACCTGCTACTGTATCGGTTTATTTCACTTCTAACTGATTCCATTTGGAGGTCTGTTTAGTACGTACCGTAGGGCGACATTAATTATGTTTCGTAGTACTTTGGATTGGAACCTCTGTATGATAGCTACGTGGGTGTTAGAGGCTGAGCTACAAAGCTGAATTCCGTAGGTCCATATTGGCTTAATAATGGTCTTATATAGTAATAGTTTGTTATATAGTAATAGTACTTTACGCCTAATTGTTTGCGTTTGTTCCATATGTGCTTCTTCCAAGTCAGTCGATTTTTGGCATCTTCAGATTCCGTAAGTTGAATATTGTTTAGAGTGACAGGTGGACAAGTATATGGTAGAAGAGTAAAGGTAACATGCACTGACTTGCTTTCGTTAGCTTTAATGCGCCATTTCTTTAGCCATTGGTCAATTTTTGCAAGGTGCGTCTGTAGACGGTTTGATGCTATGGACAGGGTTTTGACGAGATGTAAGTATTGCAGCATCATCAGCAAATGTAGCTGTCGTGGTACTTGTTTTCGTAGGCAGATCTTCGGTGTAGAGGAGGTACAGAGTTGGCCCAAGGACGCTACCTTGTACGACTCCTGACTTGATGGCGTAGAGTCGCCACTGTGCATCATTGAATTTCACCATCAAGTGTCGGTCTTGAAGATGAGATGGTAGGATTAGATAGTAGTTATATGGCAGTTTACTTCGAAACCTGTATAGTAATCCTGGATGCCAGACTTTGTCAAATGCTTGGCTGAGTTTTGCAGCATTATCGCCTCCACCTTTTAACCTAATATACTCCAATATCATGTACGGTTTATTGTTTTTTTCCTGACAAATCAAGTCACTATCGTATTGAGTTGAAAGTACGTGCACCATCCTATTTTTTTTTTGGAATGTATAATACCATCGTTACATCTTTAGTGAAAGCAAACATTGAGGATTCAACAGGTCTTCCTTTTAGGCTTAGTTCTATTGGTGTATCTGGTTTATTTTTTCTAACTTTCCCAAGTAAAGTCAGGTTCTTTGTTAATAAATAATTCGCGAGTGATCAACTGGTAAAAAAGTTGTCGGTTGTAATTCCTCGTCCACTGCCGTGATAAGGTGTAACCAAGTCTTTTAGAACACGGAAGCCTTGATTTCGTTATGTTACACCATCCAAAGGTTTTCCTGTATATACCCGAAGATAGCACAAATATCAGGTTTTAACATCAGCAGCTGCCCAAATTTTAATGCCATAACGACCGGGTTTGGACTTTATATATTGTCGGAATGGACACTTGCCACGAAAACATACCAGTTGTTCATCAACATTCAAAAGTTTATATGGTTCCAAGGCATTTGGACAGTTGGATGCAACATATTCCACATCTGGCTTACGGCAGCTAACTTATCCTCTTGTTTTCGCTCAGCCCTAGTCAATTTATCGTCAAAGCGTTAAAATGATTATATTTCTGCAAATCTTTTACGGGATATGGCAGCAGTAAAGAAAGAGTGTCTATTAGAAGCAGCAGACGACCACATTTCTTGTATAGATTCCTTTTTACACCTTAACGCACCCGCTTTTATCAAAACGCCTACAAAGCTGTCCAATTCATCCATCTCTAGTACCCTCCACTGCTTTTGGGGAAATTTTGTATTCCATTCAGCATACGATCTAAGATCCTCCTCTTTGGTATATTGAAGTATAATATTTTTATTTCCGCTGCAAAGGTAGGTTGACAAAGTCCAAAATGGGATTAGCACCTTGACTATATAGCGTAAGGCCAGGACGCTCATTTACAATATTTCTTTATAATCTCCTAAATGTCTCAAACGGACGACTTTCCCATGACATGCCAGACTTTGCTATATTTTTTGGACCAAAGGAAATATTTATCACCTTGGTTGGTTCGGCATCGAACTCTTCTTTACTGTTAGTTTCTATATTATCCTCCGTTTTAGAAACGGTCTCCAAGACGTTCTGATCGCCATCTTCTCCACCGTCTTCGCTTTCGTAAACGTTTTCTAAATCGGAAACTTCTAAATCCAGATTTTCAACAAGTTCTTCTTGTTCATTTTGCGACAAAGCCCGTGTCTGATCTCAACGACTTTTAAAATCCATTTTTGGCAGAAACTAAAGGAAAATTAATTATAGTCTTAACAAATTTAGCGGCCGTAACCATCCATGAGGTGTAATTGTCAGACCCCACTTACCTAAATCCACTGAAACTCGACCCGAGCACAACAAAACTTTGTGCAGTACTGACTAGCACTAGAACGGAAGTTGTCTAGGTATACGTAGAAGCAAGGTTGTCAAAATGTTCAAATACTCAAAATATTACAGGAATACGGCGTCTGGGGACCCAAAAAGACCACTCACGGTAGGTTAAGGGTGGAATAAACTGTTTTTAACGCTGGTTTCTTGTTAAATTTTTAAGCATGTTGGTGTTGTATCTAGTTGATAGTAAAAAAGTATCAACTCTAAATCTTGACTGGTTTTCTATCAAGATATTCAATAAAAGCGTAAATAAAATTGGAAGATACATTTTCTATTTAAGGTATTAAGTTTAATTTAAAAGTAGTTTAGCCCATATTCAAAATTAGCAAATAAGTATAAACGCCACTTTTCATTTAGCTATGTACTTTCTTAACTTTCCTCTACGTACTTCAATTTTTCTTCTCGCCTGATTTAATTTGACGATCTAGTTAGTCTCGCATTGAGATACGGCACTAAAAACCATGTTTGTGCACTTAAAAACCCTTAAATTTCGAAAGTATCATTTGAGTCGTTAACTTCTAGTAGTTCGTTAAGCGAACAGTTCATTAAAAGTTTATTGAAACCTGTCAGTAAGTTACCCACTTTTTAAGTTGAAAAAATAAAGGTCTTAACGGAAACTTTCAATGCGAATTATTCGACAATTCCGTTGCAAAAGTTTGAGCGCATTTTTTTAAATCCCCTATTCATTAAGAACAGAACTATAATAGCATGATATGTAGACAATGGCAGTGAACTAAGAAAATAATAATATAGACTCAGTTGAAATAAAAATGACGCACCAGAGTTTTTAGTAAAGTTTAAAGTCTTCTAACTTTTATAATGATTCACTGATTTTCATATATTTATTTTTTTGTAGTTGCTAGCGTAATTCTTTGGAAATTTTTTCAGCCATAACAAATGCTGATTCGTAATTTTCTATGCGAGATAATGGAGAAAACATCGAGTCATGTTTTTTATCATGTTTTGGAACACCATCTGCCTTGCAGTTTTACTTGAAACAAAAATATACTCAATCCTTTTCAAGCTGCATCTTTTTAGAACATTTGTTTTTTTATCACTGTTTTAATTTAAAAAGGTTGAAAGGACTGCCGTCAAAATTCGCCAAAAAAAGCGTTGTATAAGGAGCTTTCTCATTAATCTAGCATATGTTTTTTATAAAAGAACTGAAGTGGGTTTAAATCATTTGATACTCTGCGTAAATACTTTACTTTTCAGGCTCCATTTTACATGGAAGTTCATCTGATGGTTTAATATTTCATTTGTTTGCTAAATCTATAGCAATTACTTTCGGTAATCTAGTGAAATTGATGTTTTTTGTTTACTGCTAAAGATGCTATGTTAATGCTAAACGAAAGCACCGAAACGGAAATATTTAAAGTGTAATCGGGAAAGTCGGAAGGGATGAAATACATAAAACCTGATTGTCCATTCCCATGTGTGTTGTGCCCGAGCCTATAACATTTTGCCCCAATAAATGTTAGGGATCTCAGGCTGGAATGAGGGAATCATACAACGGATGAGTGTCAAATTCCACTCTTGACGGTATTTCGACTCAATCGGGTCTGAAAGTGGATTATTCGCGCATCCAACCCTTTAAAAATTTATCAGCAATAGTGCAGTTGATTTTATACTTACCTTTCAGTTGATGGATTGGATGTGATGGTATAGTAAAAGTTGGAAAACGAAGTTGTTCCATATCAAAGTAATTTCAGCTTTTAGACAGAAATGAAGACATCCGTTGAGCAAAAGCTCCAGTGGCTGTTCAAATTAACAATACAATCATTCGTTTATATGTCATTAGTTGCTTTATTTCAAACTTATGATTTAAAGAAAAGATAAACCACACAATCACTTTTCATATTTCTATCTCCAACTCACAAACCCAAAATGGAATAAAATAAAACATTTAAAAATGTCCAGAGTATGCTTAGGTCCACTCAGCTTGAGATTCTTTTAGGGCTTTTCGTGTCACATAAATAACACCATATTTCGTGGACGACGGAAATTCGTTTCTAAATTTCCAGAACAGACTGTCTGCATTAAGAAGCAGACAAGATATGCATTGATTTATTGCAGTAAGATGAAAAGTTATCTAAATTTATTAATAATTATCAAATAAGCATCGCATTAATGGAAAAACAGATAATGTAAGCGTAAATACAGTGGATATATTACACTGGTCTACAAGATATATGTAACACAGATCCAAATAGCGTTTTTATTATGTGTTTAGCTTATATAGCAATTATAGCCACCACTTCACAGTTTTATGTTGCCAACATGGTACCATCATACGTTACCATATGACATAATTTCTCTCTTTGAAGCTCGACTGTTAGGAACACTACAGGAGAGTGGGAGTGGGGGGTGTTTGATGCTCTTTGCTTTCTTCTCTCACTGTCAGTGAAGTACTGTATTTGCGAAGTGAGGTTATGTGTGTTGTCATATGTAGTTTTGTGCGAAAATGGCATCAAATCAGCGAATACTTTGTAAAAATGCACCAGTTAAGTTTTGCAATACCTTTGCAAAAAAGCATATTTTTTGTATTTTGGTTGCAAGATAAGAGACCAAGATAAATGCTGGGCGACCCATAGTTGTTGTGTGAATTGTAACGTAGCACTTAATCAGTGGATGAAGGGTCACCGATGCAGTAATCCATTTCCTGTACCTAGGGTCTGGCGTGAAGGACCTAACCACTTTAATGACTGCTACTTCTGCCTTACTAATACGGAAGGTTATTCAAAGAAGAAGTCGGATAGTCAACATTGACTATCCGACTGTACCTTATGCCATTAAACCTGTTCCCCACGGTGAAGACTTACCCATTCCAACTCCACCTTTGAACTGGGAAGATGTTGTCATTCCAGAACTAAATGACAATGAAGATTTACAATTGGAAACTGAAGATTTATTGGAAAATACTACTGATCCTACATATATTCCTCCGTCTAGTGAACCACACATTATTAAGAAAAGTGAACTAAATGACTTGGCTCGTGATTTAGGTTTATCAAAGCAGCAGTCTGAACTGCTAGGTTCAAGAATACAAGAGTGGAATCTTTTGGCAGAAGGCACAACCATAACGTCCGTCAGAAAGAGAAATGTTAACATCTCTGTATTTTTCGAAGTTGAGAGGCCTATATGCGAACGTTTCGAATTTGTGGGCTGATGAATGAACGTGGACTAGCTCATATTCCTACAGGGTGGCGCCTTTTCATTTACTGCTCTAAGTCTAGCCTTAAGGCTGTTTTATTCCACAATGAAAATAAAAAGCCGTCAGTTCCAGTTGCTTACTCTGTTTCAATGAAGGAGACTTATGAAAACTTGGCTGCAATTCTAAGGGCAATGAAATATCATGATTTTAAGTGGCAAATATGTGGTGACTTAATAGTGATAGCTATCATAATGGGACAGGGTGGCTATACAACGTATTGTTGTTTTTACGACAATTGTTTATTGTTGTATGGGACAGAAAAAATCACTTTGTTAAACGAGCTTGGCCATCAAGAAAGTCTTATACTCCAGGGGAACAAAATGTGTTGAACGATCTTTTGGTTGAGCCCAAAAATATGCTACTTCCTCCTCTGCACATTAAGTTATGTCTTATGAAGAAATTTGTAAAAGCCATGGACAGAGAGGGACCAGCATTCAAGTACCTGTCGGAACTCGTCCCACCACTTAGTGCAGAGAAGATAAAATCAGAAAGGTTATACGTGATACTGAATTTGAAAAAACAAAAAGAACTGGCAGCTTGGAAAGCATTTGTGAAAGTAGTGAAAGGATGTCTTGGCAACAACAGAGAAGATAACTGCAAGAGTGTAGTACTTAACCTTTCGAAAACGTATAAAAATATGGGTTGTCGAATGTCCGTTAAGATTCACTTCCTTCTCTCGCATATCAACTTTTTCCCTGAGAATCTTGGAGCTATAAGTGATGAGCAAAGTGACACATTTCATCAGGACATAGTAACGATTGAAACAAGATACCAAGCCCGCTGGGATCCTGTAAAGCGCGGAGATTACAGCTCGTTTTTAAAAAAGGAAGATGCACTCCACTTAAAAAAAATGAAAAAGAAACACGAACAACCTGTATATATGTATATATTTTTAAAATTTTATAATGCCATTAAAATGTTTAAAAGACAAAACAATTTATATGTGCTGTTATAAAATTAAAACTTATAAAAGTTTTTATTATATAGATTTAGTCAGAGGCATCTCTGTAACAAATGACCCAGACGTGGTACAGTCGTAAAAGTACATAGGAATTACTGAAAGTTAATAATGTTACATAAAAAATATTATTTTTGTAGACTAGTGTTATTTAACATGATGAGAGCATATAATGGTTATGTGTAACTTCAGAATGGTAAAACGCTTAATATTCTCTACATTACTAGGGTAATAGGTAGTAGGAATTTAATATTTATCGACTATCCGTCATAATCCACCAACCATGTAACCATCGGGGGGATAACAATAAAAAGGACGTAAAAACGAAACGACGCCGAAAAGACGCTAATTTGAGGAAAGACGTGTAAATCCATTTTAAAGTAGTCCATTTAGTCCAAAAAGAATCAGTATACTTACCTGCAAGGCTAAAAGACGTTAGCCGATATTGTAGTGTCGGTTAATCAACCCTAGACCATTAGAAAAATCCTAAAAACTATCATGCGATTTGAATTTCATACCCAGTCTTTATGAAAAAACCGCGAATTAAATATTCTAAATGCAACATTTTAATATAATCAGATACGACAATGGAAAAATATACCAATAATATTTTATGATGATTGCAGAGTTGGGGTTAATACAGTCAGAAACCGCCCTTTATAAAATATCATTTGATAACCATAATAAGTTCTATATTTCTATCGCTTATATGATCTGAACCTATTAAGATAAAACGTTGATTGTCCACGCTCGATAAAAAAACGCTTGGTTAACCCTGACACAAATTGATGTATACTTAAGTTCCTGGCCCCCGAATAATTGCTGAACGAATTAAAATATAAGCAAAAAGAGACGGGGTGGAAAATTAACTACAGACCTTTCCGCTAACGAATAAAATTCAGCAAGAAGTAAGCTGAACGATTTATCATAGCATTTTGGAGAACCTTACGGCTATCTTAAGTACTTCTCCTATCGTTAATGTGAGCTTCCAAAATATTATTTGCTTTTGTATTGTTGCAACAAGCTTTCGCATTGTTTTGATATTGCACCAAGTGTGGTCAATTTTCAAATTATTTGTTGCTAACTTTTTCTGACTTGATTTTCTGATTGAACTAAAACTGAAAAAATCTTCTAATCGCATTTAGGTTGTTGGACTTGTAAATGTAAATTTTCCATTAATGTTTTAACAATAATCATCATACAAAACCACCAGTGCTGCTGAAGAAATTCTGTATGTTTTTCTTTAATAATCAGTTCATATTATATATACGTAAACAATCTTTATTTCGTAGAAATAGGCTAACGACCCAATCGGCTTTCTGCCCTTGTATACAGGGTGAGTTTTTTTCGATGACCAGTACAGGGATCTTCGGAACTAGAGCAGTTACAAAGAAGGTCAAATGGACAAAGAATTGTAGTTTTGCATGCTCTCCTCGAAACCAATTTTATTTTTCTAAAATTTGACAGCTGTCAAGAGATATTTGGAAAAACTTATTTATGGTAAATTTTTAAATTACTCCTAGTTCCTTTGCTATTAATTTGACAGGAAAACATTAAATAAAAAAGTTGTAGGAAATTGAATTTCAAACAAAATGGCATAAGACATTTCTTCAAAATACTGTAATTTTTGACAGATGACACAAATTTGAGTTTTTTTTAATGGCAACCATACTTGATTATTACTTTACCGAATAGAGCATTTTATTACGATTTCTGTGATATATCACATCGTTAGGTTTTTTCGAAAATAAAGTGTCTGCGAACAATTTATACTTTTTCAAATTAGTTGATTGAAGTTAGCTATGGTAAATAGTATAAGACATACAGCATTGTTTCCATAGTAACAAATAATAACAGTATGCTTCTGTATTTATTTTGACAACTACGTCAAAGTTGGCAATAACTTTATTATAACTAAGACGGCTGCTCATTTAAAGTGTTTATTATAAAAATCAAATCATACCAACAATAATTAAAATTTAACTCTAGAAACTTTAATTTTTATTGTAAAACATTTTCAAAAAGTCCACCATTATTATCAATGTAAACATTGCAACGCTTTAAAACTGAATAAGTTGCTTTTCTTGCGGAGCGACCATCAATATTTTCAAATGCTCTAACAACTGCTTCTTTAAGTGCATTTAAATTGGAATATTTGTTTTTGTAAACTGTGTTTTTTACGGCTCCCCACTAAAAGAAATCCAACGGGGAAAGATCTGGTAAGTAAGCAAAACTCGAAGTAAACAAAGAAAAACTTTTTATTCTATGTTATGTCTGTTCATCGTCTTGCAAGTTGGTTAAGTAGGATTTGGAAGTGTTCAAGTAGTGTTGTAATTGGGAAACGGAAGCGGGATTGTCTTGTGAGACAAAGGGGATTCAGTATGGTCCAGTTGTGGGGACTGTTGTTAAATTTTGTTTGTAGTTGAAGTTGTCTTTCGGTTATTCCAGCGATTTTTGTTCTTTCGAAGAGTAATTGATTTGAGGGGTTGTATAGTTGCTTTTGGGTATGTTTTATTTTGGTAATTGATCTTAGGGCAGTCTGTTCTGTTGTTTTAATGTGTTGTTTAGTGTAAACATATTGACTTGAATATTTTTGTGGCGGTTTTTGAGCTGATTCCTTTGCCATTGTATGTTAGTGATCGAAAGTGTTTTGTCCTTTGAATAGCTTTTACTCTTACGTTCTGTACGTGTTTTGCAAATTTCAGTTTTTGGTCCAGTGTCATTTGTGGGTATTTCGCCTCTTGTTTTGGTCTAGTTCTGTTACCGTTCGTTACTATTGAAGGAGAGTCGTCTTTAATTTGATGATTTGGTAAAAGTAGTTCGTTTTTGGGGGCGTTTGGTGTTAGTCTCCATTTGTAGAACCATGTAATTGTATTGTGCGTTTGTGTTTGAAGTTTTTCTACTACTTTTGCTGTAGTTTTGTCGTATACGATCAATGCAGTGTCGTCGGCGTATTATAATATGTGGGCAGATTCGTCAATGTGGTTTTTGTTGTGGAGACAGTGGTTGTATATGTCATGGCAGTCTATATTGTAAAGAAGGGGTGATAGCTGCGATCCTTGCGGGAGTCCTCGTTCAGGAGAGAAAGAAAAGGAGAAGGTATTGTATATGCGTACTTCTAGTTGTCTGTTTGAGTAGGTTTCCGATTGTGTGAATTAGATACTTTGGGGTATTAAGTTGGTGAAGTTTGTATAAGAGTCCCTTGTGCCAAACACTATCAAAGGCCCTATTTACGTCCACAAAGAGACATGCTGTTTTGTTGTTTTCAAGGTGTGTTGTTTGTATGTTATTAGTTAGTACAAAAAGTGGGTAAATAGTTGAGTGTTTACGTTTAAGACCGAATTGGTATGGTGTTATGTTTTGTCCAATTCATTGTTGTAGTCTCTTTTTAATTATAATTTCGAATATTTTACTCAGCACAGGAAGTAATGTGACAGGTCTGTCGTTTTGTGTTTCCGTGTTGTGCCAGTCCGGTTTTGGGAATAGGTATTATTACTCCCGTTTTCCAGGAGTCTGGTATTGTGTTATCGCTGAGACATTTGTTAGATAAATTCAGTACGAGGTTATGTGTTTCTGTTTCAGTTATATTTCTCAGTGCTTTTTATATTATCGTTTCCGGGGAAAGTATTTTTTATGAGTTCCAGTGCGTCGTTATATTCTTCGTCGGAAATTGGTTCATGGGTCCGGTTTTTGTCGCTGCCAAAGTGATTGTCGTACCAGACATTAACTCTGTTCCAGTTCTGGTCGCCAAAATTCGGGTTGGTGGAAGTTGTAAAGGTCTCTTGGTAATACCTGGCAAACACATACGCTTTGTCCTTGTCTGTTTACAGTTCTTTTCCGTTTTCGTTGATTGTTCCGGTTGAGTGTTTTTTTTTTGTATTTTGGGAGTTTTTTAATTTTTTTGCCAATATGTTTTTCCTTCATCTTGCTCTATTTCTTGACATGTTTCTAACTATCTCGACATGTTTTGTTTGTATTGGCCTATCAAGGATTTTACATTTCTGTTGAGTTTGTTTAATTTTTTTTAGTTCAAAGTCTTGCGTGTGTGTTTGCAGTATGTATAGTTCTCTTTTTCGTTTAATCAGTCTTACTATGAATTTAGGTAAGGTGTGTTGCAAGAAGGTGTTCTTTGTGTAGAGAGTATATAAGTACAAGTATATTTTGCTATTGCTATTGTCAGCTGTCATTGTATGCCTTCGATGTAACATGTCCATTTGTGAGATAGTATGTAGTTATATACGTGATGTTTTACTTTATCTGTGTCTGTTCTGTTTAGGTTCAATTTTCGGGTGTTTTTTGTCGAAGTCAGAGGCTGAGTTTGTTGAAGGTCTATATTTTGTTGTTTATTATTATTATTGTTTGTCTGAGTTTGTTGAAGGCCTGACCCTAGTTCATTTGTCAGATTGATGTTGTTTACAATATTTTTCAGGTTGGTGTGTGAAGTAATACGTCCAGTGTTGAATCTGGGTTTCCTGGCATCAAAAATGTTGGCGCTGTTAGAAAGGAATTTGTTTAGTTGCATTGTAGTGGAGCCATTTGTTTAGAAGATTGTTGAGGGACGGGGGATTTGAGTCGCCTAGTTTAATTTTTGGTGAGAGTAAAACGTTTGCTCCCCCTCTGGCGTTTTAAGTAATATTGTCATGTTTACACATGTACTGCCAGTCTCTGTATGTTGGTATTTGTCCAGGTTTCGTTTTGGTTTCCAACATGTAGCAGTCCGTGATGCTACGTTCTATGTAGTTGTAAATTTGGTGTGTTTTGAGTTTTAGTCTGTTGATGTTTGCGTACAGAAGTATCATATTTGTGATTCTATGTTAGTTACTGTTTGTTTAAGTTGGTCTCGTCGCTCAGTATAGGAACTTCTGTTAGGCTGTAATCATTAGTATATACATGTGCGTGACTGAAAAAACCACCGAGGTGTCAATAATAAAATCATTGGAAAATTGTTTTTTGATTTTTTTGAGGAGTTCCTCCTTATTTATATTAGAGCTTTTATTTAATTGGTGGGTCGTGAAATATTATGGGAAAGTGAGCTCTGCTACATGCGGTTGCTGCAATAGAGACTCCGCCGATCTCTTGTTAAGGCACTTTAATTGCACGTTGGGAATGCTTTCGAGTGGAGCTGTCGGTCTCTTCGGGCATCGTATGCTGCATGCTGCATGGTCCTCCGAATTGCAAGCGGCCCATTTTATTGGGAGAGGTGATTTGCAGGACAAAGATGGATAGGGTCCCTGACATCTACGACACGTAACTGGTCCTCTGTAATCTTCCCTACGCTGGTCGAGCAGGCCACAGCGACCACACGGTGTGGGAATAGGTGCTAGCAGTTTGCTCTCCACAATTCTGAACATACGTCACAGAATGATCTGTTTACAGCACCTGATGTTAAATTTTTGTTTCTGGAGTTGCTGGAGGAGCATGTCGTCTGTGATCTATAAGTCAACCCCTCTGGCTACCACAGAATAAGAGGCTGATATTTGTCTGTTTTGATTTGCTTTTGGAGCTGTTGGTGTGTTGTTATGATGTATCTTAAATGATGATATTGTTTGTTGCTGGATCAGCAGCTGAAGTGCTCGAGATGTTTCGAGTTCCTCATTGGATTTTAATAAGAAGTCGCTCTCTCTCTCTTTATTGTTTTTCTTCACTTTTTCGCTTTCAAGGGCCAGTTGTATCCTGGATGTTGTGACTGCGGCTTCTATTAGAAATTCGTGTGTGAAGCTGTGGCGTTGGTGTTGTTGTAATGGCACAGTTGTGGTTGGTGTTGAAGTTGTTGTTGCTGTTCTTGTTGGGGTGGCAGACAGTTCCTGGAAGGCTTGGTCCGATTCGAACTCCTGCGAGCTCCCTGGGTTCATATTTGTTGTCTATGAAGCCCTGTATATTGGCCGGCAAGCGTGTATAAAATTTTCGATCGATAGACTTTTTCAAGCTTGTAATTCGAATGGAATGAACGGATTCCTATCGAGCACGTCTTACCCGCAGTAAAGCTATCGCAAGACTAGTTTATATTATTATGCAATAATAACTGAATTTACTACGCTACAAAAGTTTTAACCTCGAAAAACGTTCGAAGTCCACTAGAAATGGAACTATGTCCAAGAAATTAGGTGCTGATTTAGCAGAGGAATACATACTGGTGGTAGAAAACTAGCAGAAGAAACTTTATTTAGCGTTTGTATCACTTTCGCACAAAGTTCATTTAATTCTCTTTCCAAAATTGTCATTCCAGAATAAAAGCTCCATAAATATTTTGCACATATTTGTTTGTAACAGAAATTATTCTCCTTTGAACACATTAAAGTAAATTTGTATGCAAACGACGTCATGTAATGTTGTAAATACTAAATTCAATTGGCTTGTTTCGCATTTAATTTCCTTTAACAAAACGGAATTTAATGTTTCATAGTTTCGAGATCATTCTGAAAATTGAGGATAAACCACTTCATTTTTGAAATAGTTGTTCCATTAACAAACATCTCATCACTTGCTTAATAATGTTAAATATAAATTAATTTCCAAAACAACCAGATTTCAGCAAAGGCCAATCACTAACTTCTAAACTTTCCCTCACTCTCAAATAATCCTGGAATAAAAGTATGAAATATGCCTATTCTAGCTGTCGTCTAGTAATTTCCAAATGTATCTGTTTCAACTTTTCATCACATGTTCAATATTGAGCTCCTCAAGGTTTTTCTTCGAGGAACATCAAAGCTGCGTCGTCCAACTTACCATAAATATAAGCAGATACGGATTTTGAGATGTGTTAAACTGAAGCACACCTGGCAGTTTCGAGTCTATTTGCTCTCATCAGTCTGAAAATAACTCTCCGAAACTTGCACTTTATTGGACCTAAAGATGTTTGGGCTCTGATAAAACTAAAAGTTTCATTTGATGGAAAAAACTTCTCTTATGTTGTTACCACAGTAAGAAACTTGCTCAACCACAAAAGCAATGGATGGTCACTGCAACGTACTATTTTGAACTACATTATTTTAAGTCCAAATCTTGACATTTTCGATTTAGTTTCTAGGTTCTACAACTATTTTTGCTGAATAAAGTATATAAACAACTCTCGTTGGCGCAAAATTGGCATCTATAGAACTCCAACTTTATTCCCATCTATTAACATAAATGTGGCAGAATTTAGCAAAATTCTGTTCAGCTTAATGTAAATGTTTACGACAAATCCCCTATAATAGTAATTTCTAACAATCTACAAAACCCATCAATAATATAGCGTAGTTCACCCACAATGGAATCGGAACAAAAGTTTCTCGAATAATATTGTTGCTTAACTTAGTCAGCATTATTTATCCGGTTTAATGCGATGCTAAATCGCTTCCGACAAAGTTTAAATCACGGTCATCGTGTCAGAATATTAAAGAGATCTGCCTGGCTCTGAACAGATTAAAGTTTGGTAAACACTGAACACAAGTTTACGGCTACCAGTTTTGCTTAATCAACACGATGAGGAAAATCATTGTGGCTGTTTTCGGCTATTGGGTCTTGTTCTGGACCAATGTCCCAGAAGTAATTAGGGCTTAGCCGGTAATAGTTGCAATAGATTCAGAGTTTGGCACACTGTTCAAATGTTACAGTTGTGAACAAAACTCGGCTGCAAATTTCGAGCCGGCTATTATATGAATATTTTAACCGGTTCGTAACTCCGGCTTCGTAAAAAGCACAGCGTCAGTAACTGATGTTGGTGGATGATAGACAGAAAAAGTGCTTGAAAAATATTAGCAAAGATATCGATCGAAGTTAGAGGATGACGTTTTTATAAATTTAAATATACCTAAATTAATTGCATGAATCGATCAAATCAGCCCGTTTTTAACGATCCATAAATAGACTTTTAAATCTTCGAAAGCCAAAGAGGTATTGATTTGATTATGAAAAAATCACGCAGTAATTTTCAAAAACAGCTTTACAGCTCGGTTGGTCAGCAAAATTTAGTGCAATTTCTCGGTGAAGGTAGAGAGACATTTAAATTCTAACAAAACTTTCAACTTTGCAATTACTCCACCTCACTGGACAATTATATAAATTATAATTTATTTAAACGTGAACAAGTCTCCATAAGAGGCACTACTTTGTGAAATTAAACGGTTCTTGTTCGAAAATAAATATAATATAATCACCAAAATTTAATTAGGCTAATTCACATCCAAGTGCTCTCACTTTACTATATCAATAGTAATTAAAAACCTTCAGAGTAAGTCAATAATGCCGACAGTTGAAAAATATAAAATATGTGGATCTTAACAATCAAACGAAACTGCTCCAGGAATCTCCAATTACCTTCAGCTTCCCGAGGAAGTGAGTAAAGGCATAATATGTTGAAGTTTATTGTCATACGAATTGGGATTGGAATAAGTGAAGGCTATGGAGTTTCTTTATGTGCAATTATGCTGCTCCGATCAAAAATGCATTTATAGCAATGATTTTCAGCTGATAAATTAGAAAATTTTACCATAACAGCTCATGTCTAGCAAGTTTGTCTAGCAGCTCTGTTTGAATGTACCGCGATACTCAAAATATGTGTAATTTCTCCTAAGAAATCAATATAAAGGGTGTTCCGATAATAACGACGGATTTAAATTTTAAATAAAACGTATATAAGTTTGAAACATTTATTGAAAAATGAATCATGCGGTTATGAAAATCATGCGGTTATGAATGGAATAAGACATCGGACAAATGACAGCCTCGGCATTGCTGGCACAGACGTGCTCTTTTCATGAAAATTTCAAGGACTGTTGCGCATAAATTTTGCGGTATTTCGGAGATACAGCGTTGAATTTCATCTTTTAGGGCTTCAATCCTTATTGGTTTTTTCACATAAACTTGTGACTTTAAAAAACCCCAAAGAATAAAGTTCAAAGACGTTAAATCGCATGATCTGGGCGGCCAATGCCGATCTCCAAAACGAGAAATAACACGACCAGGAAATGACTCGTGGAGTAATTCAACCGTTTCTCTGACTGTATGGCATGTTGCACCGTCCTGTCGAAACCACATGCTGTTCAGATCCATATTTTGCAATTTTGGCACAAAAAAGTTAGTTAGCATTTCACGATAACCAACACCACTCACGGTTAATGCTTGTCGAAGAAAAATGGTCCGATGATGCCTGCAGCCCACAATGCATACCAAACAGTGGCTCTTTTTGGATGCATGTGTTTCTTCATCATTCGTGGATTTTCGAACGCCAAATGTGACAATTTTGTCGATTAACAAAGTCATCAAGATGAAAATGGGCCTCGTCACTAAATACGATGGGATATAGGCACTAGCGTGCCGATAAGCCTGGTCTAAGGGTTGGAGTGGCCATAGCGGTTAGGACAACGATCCCATACAGGAGACTGCCACACAGGCTGTCAGTAATAGAGAACGTTGGCGCAGAGCTTCCTGATGATGTTTTGAACTACTGTGGATACTCTACCTCAATACGCCTACAGGCCACGGACGTCGATCCATTATTTTCAAACACCAGTAGGGTGTTGCTTATGGGAGATTTCAAAGCCCGTCATCCACTTTTCAATAACCCTGGACGGAAAAACGTAGCTGCAAATTTTTTAGCCAACTACGTTCGCGATAATGGTTTACTTGTTATGCCCACAAATTCCCCAACGCACGATCCGAACAATGGAGGGAACCCATCCTTCCTTGACTTCGGAATTTCCAAAGGACTCACCTATCTCACGGAGATGGTGGTTATAGACGCCTTCAGCAGTGTCCATTTGCCCATTTACCTTGATATTCGAGATTTAAATCGCACACAAACTAACGAATTTCGATATTCATATGAGTATTTCGATTTTCGCGAATTTCGAACGAAACTACAAGATCTGACGCGTGTTCTGAACCAGATCGATACTGTCGAGGCTCTAGAGCTTGCAGTGAAAGGTATGATAAGGAATATACACCGGACACAAGTTCTGGCCAAAAAAGTTCCGATCAGACCGCCGCGGGACAACCTTCCTGAGGAAATTCTGGACCTTTTAAGGCGAAAAATCGAATCAGGATGGGCAGCGATTTGGGCAATCTGCCGATCGTATAAGGGCAGCAGAGCTTGCACGAGACATACAGCGCGAAATCTCCGCATACAGGAATTATACCTGGGCGGCGAAACTGCGAAATCTGACTCCCCATGACAATTCTCTGTTGAAACTGTCGAGAAGTCTGCGAAAAGGCTATGAGCAAGTCCCCGCTCTTGAAAAAGAGGGGCGGAGTTACATTACCACCAGCGACAAATGCGAGCTGCTCGCCGACTTTTTGGCAGAAGTACACAAAGTCCAACCAGCCCTTCAGGATAACGAAATAGAAAGACAGACCGCTGTTTTCGTAGAACGGAAGTATCCTATACCACCTTCGATTTTGCATTTCTATATAACAATCCCGTCGGAGATACAATCGTGTCTTCGGCGCCTCCCTAGCTGAAAGGCCCCCGGGCCAGACGGCATTCCTTATCTACTCCTCAAAAACTTACCACGAAAACATATTGTGCTAATAGTACAGTACGGTAATGCTGTATCTCGATATGGAAAGAGTCTTTGACACAGTTTAGCACACAGACCTGCTGTACAAGTTGTTTGCCGTGTATTCACGGCCACTATACCTAGTTTCTCTTATAACGTCTTACCTAACAAACCGTACCATCCAGGTGAAAGTCGAGAATTCCACTTCTGCCAAAAGATGCATCGCGGCAGGAGTACCTCAATGTACAGTGACATTTTTTTAAGTGTCTCACCCAAATTACTACTTCTCTATTACCCTTCTGAAAAGTTTTAAAGCATAATCTGTAATCGCGTGTAGGAAGGACTTTATATCAGCGCTTAGAAATCTTGTCAGATGTCAAATTTGACAGTTTGGACGTCATCTTGATTTTTTTAAATGGTATCATTTGGATATCTTTACAAAATCGGATAGACCATTGAGAGCTGGTTTCAAAAAGGTTCTCGATATATGGAGTGTTAAACTCACTGAATCTCGATTATTTTTTTAAGTGTCTCACCCAAATTAATACTTCCCTATTACCCTTCTGAAAAGTTTGAAAGCAGAATCTGTAATCGAATGTAATAAGGAATTTAGATCCTCACTTTGAAATCTTGTCAGATGTCAAATTTGACAGTTTTGACGCCATCTTGATTTTTTTAAATGGAAACGTATGGATATTTTTACACCACCGGATAGACCATTGAGAGCTGGTTTCAAAAATATATAATAATATGTCCCTTGCGCTGACGGTTCTCGATATATGGAGTGTTAAATTCAGTGCATTTCTAGGCCCAGCATTTTCGACACTAATAGCTTTCGGCCAAGGCATGTTTGTGCCAATGGCAGCCGTTTGATGGGTATTATCTTCAGCTTCCATATTTTCCAATGTTAATGAATCACTCTGTATAATACTAATATATCATAGTTCTAGGGTTGTTAATGACAACTAACAATAACATTTCAAATGTCATTCCTATTTTGCTGCTAAATTAGCGAAACTTAAAAAGTCATTTTTATAATGACCCCCCGTGACAAGTTAGAAATGAACGATCGTATTACAAATGAGCAAAAATTTGATATGGTCCGACTATTTTTCATGTGCAATGAAAACGCTACCCACGCATGACAAAGGTATGCTACAAAAATATGGTACGGTTTATTGGCCACCCCGAAGCCGTGGTTTTACCGAATCAGATTTTTGTCATTGGGGTCACTTGAAACAAGTTGTCTATCGCACTCAACCCACTACTTTGCAAATAATAAAAGATAGAATAACTAACTAAGTGGCACGCCTCAACGCAAATCCAAAGTTTTGCAAAATATAAGAAACAATTTCAAGCTTCGTTTGGAAGTTTGCGTTGAAAATAATGGCGGGTATATTGAACACATCATGCAAAGCAGAAGGGTGCATATAACTGTGCCGTAAATTATAGAGTGTGCTTTGAAGTTTTATGTGTTTGTGTGTTTGATTTTTATTTAATGTGTGATTCGAATATTTAGGAACGTAATTCTACATGTGACGTAATTAGCAGTAGGTCTCAACCAATGTTCTAAATACTCGTCTAATGGATTTATTTTTATCAATATTATAAACATGCTTTTAAGAGCATTTCTCAATATTTTAATTACAAAAAGCCGGTCATATATATACAAAACAAATGTTTTATTTTACTTAGTTTGGTTTTATTTTCCTTTATATATCAAGATGGCGTTGTAACTGTCAAGTCTGCTTTAAAACTTGTCCTAAGGGTAAGAAGGAAGTGGAAATTTGGGTGGGACACTTGAAAAAATAATCGAGATTCAGTGGGTTTAACACTCCATGTATCGAGAACCGTCAACGCAAAGTGCATACAATTATATATTTCTGAAACCAGCTCTCAATGATCTATCCGGTGGTGTAAAAATATCCATATGTTTGCATTAAAAAAATCAAGATGGCGTCAAAACTGTCAAATTTGACATCTGACAAGTTTTCAAAGTGCGGGTTCCTTATTAGATTCGATTACAGATTCTGCTTTAAAACTTTTCAGAGGGTAATAGGGAAGTAGTAATTTGGGTGAAACACTTAAAAAAATGTCCCTTTACAGTGATTTCTCCGTTGCTGTAAACATTGTATACAGCAGACATTCCAAAACTTCCCACTACTAAAATAGCACAATACGCTGATGATACGGCTATTTACAGATCGTCTTTTGATACTCAGGCTGCGGAATCTCGCATTGCACATCACCTGAGTATATTGACGCCGTATTTCGATAAATGGAAACTTAAAGAGAATCCCAGGAAGACTGAACTTATTATCTTTTCGCGCAAATTTACTAGCAATAAAATCCTATCGCCACTCATTGTCCAAAATACTCCAATCCAGCCAGTAAAAGAGGTGAAATACCTGGGATTCAAACTAGACGCCCGACTTCATTTCAACAAGCATGTTGACTATGCTGTACAAAAGACTTTCATGGCCCGAAGAAAGTTGTACTCTCTTCTGGCGCCAAATTAATTTCTATCACCTCAAAACAAACTTCTGCTCTACACCTCCACCATAAGGCCCATACTGACTTAGGGCTCCCCTATCTGGCACTCTGTCAGTGATTCCACGAGACGGCGTACTTAAAGGACCCAAAATAGGTTCCTGCAAGGCGTCCTATTGGCTGACAGATACAGCAGAATAAGCGAACTGCACGAAGCAACAGGAATCAAGTACCCGGACCGAAGCGAAATATTACTGTTCCGTTCCGGTTTCGGTCCAAGACAAAATTTAAAACTTCGGTTCCGTTACTGTTCCGGTTTAGAAAATAATTTCCAATTCGGTTCCGTTCCGATTCCGGTTTTTCTTCGGTTCCAAAATCGATAAATAACAACAAACGAGAACAAAGATAAAGGCTACTCTAATTAGGAGTCTCTTTTTCCTTGCTTGTTGTATTATACAAAATAAAAGATGAACAAACCATCGACTGCTTCATACGGTACTTCGGCTGGTTGTATGGTAGGGGGTAGGAGGACTAGCAACCCCAGACAATATTAGATACAAAAATTACTTTAATCGTTGTATTTTTCAAAAGTAATTTGTTAATGAATTTTCTGGCTTTAGCGCGTTCTTCTTTCACTCTTATTTCCGTTTAAAGATTGTTCTTTCTGGTTCATGTCTTCACACTCTTCAGCATCTTTTGAGGAGTTGCTTTTGTCCAAAATTCCAATTTCAAATGTTTCGTTGTTGGTGATCAAAGAACTAAAATAATTCAACTTAAAAAATAATTTTAAAAATAGTGTATAAACGTGTAGTGTACGGTGTTTGTTCTTTACGATTGAAAAGTCGGTTGGTCCTCACAAATAATTGTTCCTCTAAAATGTTTTCTTTAATATTTGACGTCGAAGGCGGCAACAAAATGTGAGTCCAGCGAATAATCTCTCAACACTAGTTGAGTTGCCGGTACGCTAAACAATACTTGAGCATGCATGTATAACTCGGGATTAAGCGCATTCTTTTTCTTCCAGAAATCAAAAATCGTTTCGTTTTTCGGTAAGCGTATGCGGCTTTGTTCCATTTGACAGGAATTTAAAATATTTTCAATTTTGTTAAGGGCTACAAATGAACCTTGTGAAGAAAATTCGTGCTGATTAATTCCTTTTAAACATTTTTGCTCAGAATCTTTATGTCTCAAAAAGGCTTCCATTTCATCGCTTCATGAAGAACTAGATTATTCCGTTTCTATATCGTGTTGGTCAGAGTCAGATTCAGAATTAGAAGAATTGCACTCTTTTAAGAACATCAGTCTAGTCCATAACGACTTTAAATGTGCTTTTACTTTTTCTACTTGATTATCGTCTAAAACTACCTTATACCAAAAAATTGTTATTTTATGATTTATACAAGATCTTGTCATTTTGGACAACCAGCCGCAAAGAATAGCGCTTATATTTTCTCCCTTTGACGGCGTCGCGGCGCCGACTATTAAAACGATTGTAAGAACTAACTAAGTGCCTCACATTAACAGTGACACTGCGGCTCACCAGAACATAGGAACGTATTTTCCTATTCATGTGCAGGAGGGTAAATGATTATTTTCATTTGCTTGTAAAATTTGAAATTCTTTCTAGCGTTACAAGCAGAACCGAAAAAAAACCGAAATAAAATATTGCGGTTCCGGTTCAGCACCTAACAATGTCTTAATATAAAATATGGGTTCTGTTTTGGTTTCGGTCCAAAAAAAAGAAAGGGTATCGTTCCGGTTTTGGGTCCTATCGGTTCCGGACCGGGTCCCTGACAGGAATGGCCTATATAGTCGACTATATAGATACCATCGCTGCTAAATTTTATCATAGCGGAGTGCAAGGCTCAGTCCTTACGCGCAAGATCACCCAAGTTAGAGCCAACGATCGCCCAACCCATGGTCCCTTGTATAAGCGACTTCCCATATTCTATAAGGATTTTGTCCCTGACAGTACGTGACAACAAACGAACATTGCCTGCAAAATGCAGACAGTCGTTTCTAGCAGACTGGAAACGCACCAATCCAACATAACGTGACTGACCGGGTTCGTCCTGCCTCGTTCTGCTTGGTGTTGACTGGTCCTTGCAAAGATCGGGCCGGCGGCGGATGGATCTGGTCATTTAGTTGAAACTGCCGGCGGTTAACGCCACGTCTGACAGTATCAAATTTAAAGGTCGAAGCAAAAGGGGGTTTTGGCTTCCCGCCAGGAAGACCTTTTTGGCTTAATGAATGCCCCTCCAATAAAACCAAACCGCCAATTTAAGGTCATCGCCTAACGGTGTCATGCGAACGTTTAATTCCGCGAATATACATGTTAGGGATGTACCCAGGTAATGGATTAACGGGCGACCATTTGGACCATGGGCAAAGGAGCACAGGCAAAGGCCGAATACCTGGTTAGGCACGGGGGAAGCTTTCGGACTTTTTCTGTAATTAGTGTATTGTTCCATTTACCCATGCTTGTCAAAAATTGTGAATGATTAAATACATTTTATCTATCTATCTATATATCGGGCTGTATGATGAGATCCATATTGTGCAATTTTGGCACAAAAAAGTTAATTAACATTTTACGATAACGAACACCACTCACGGTTAATACTTGACAAACTGTATTTTCGAAGAAAAATGGTCCGATTATGCGTCCAGCCTACAATGCACACCAAACAGCGATTCTTTTTGGATGCATCTGTTTCTGAACGATCACTCGTCGATTTTCGGAACCCCAAATGAGTCAATTTTGTCGATTAACGAAGCCATCAAGATGAAAATGGCCTCGTCACTAAAGATGAGTTTCGTTGAAAAATCAGCGTCCAATTGTCGTTGTTCCAAAATCCAATCAACAAAGGCTCTTCGTTGCCCATGGTCTTCCGGCTTTAGCTCTTGAGCCAATTCAGCTTTGTACGCATGAAGCTTCAAATCTTTTGTTAAAATTCGATTCATAGTGGTTGTGGAAGCACCAATTTCCTGAACTCTATGCCGAATTGATGTGGTTGGGCTTTCCTCAACATTTGCACGTACTGCTGCGCTATTTTCAGTCGAGCGACCAGGACGAACGCATGTGTCTGTTTTCACTTCATTAACAAACCCAGTTTGCTGAAATGTCTTCATTAATTTTCTCACAGTGGCTTCACTGGCACTTTTCACAATGAAAGTTCGTTGTTGTGTATTGAACCGCTCCATGTTACTTAACGTCCTGCTGTCTACTAACGAACGGCCTTTTTTTAAATGTCAAATCATAATACCACAAATGGCGCGCAATTCAAAACCGTCGTTCTTATTGGAACACCCTATATTTTGCGGTAATATTTTAAACTGTTAAATATTTCTTGCCGATTTTCAAGTTTTTTCTCAAGCTTTCACTAGAAGTGCAGAAAATTATTTAGACTTGTATCTGTTTGAATAATCGCAGACAGTCCAGTCTGCCAAACATTATTGACCTTAAAGCTGGATTTATAAACTCTGCAGTTTTTGCCGTTAGTTGTTTGTCGTTCGTGAAGGTTGGAGATTTAACCAATGAGAGAAAGAGTTTCATGTCACGTGAGTGACTGACAGTGACATTTGTCAAAACGAGGCCGTGTTTTGTTTATGTTTTTGGCAACATGGCAGATCATTTTATTTCCGTTGAGGATCCAGACTTTAGCAGCTTTTTAATACCACGCATTATGAATACTTGTTCAATTTAGGGCACAGAAACAGTTAAAATGCCCTGTAAAAACGGGTTGCGTGGGCTGAATTAGAGGCCGCGCTAACGACATCTGGTATGATGGTGAAATAGAAATTCAAGCATGTTACTAACCACGCTTTTCCTTCAATAGCAAAAATTAAGCTAAAATGAACGTAAAAGCATCTAGTTGCGTCTAGAAAATCTCGACATTTTGATATTAAGACGAGAAAAAAATTGAATTAATGTGTAATATTAGATAAACATAACACACAATATAACCAACACAAATAAATCATATGGGAGTTATATGACCACTTATGCGGACCACTATGTATTTCACTCCATAACTGTCTATCCAGCATTTAATTACTATATAAGCTGCGCATTCGACATGAGTATTTGGTCCTAAGTCAGTAGGTAAGGCAGTAACATCTCGCTGTTGTAAAACATTTTGGTTTGTAAAATAAACGGTTTTTAAAAAAACAAGTTTTTTACAACCAGAAACAAAATTGGCGCAGTCGGTAGGTTCCTTTCAGTGCGGTTACAGTTTTCAAGTTTGTGTCGAAAAATCGATCTACAGTGAAAACCTTCCTGTGCAGTCACGATCTCTGAAAGTTTTCTAGAATTCGATCGTGCAGAGGAGTTCTGTGTGAAACGAGTAAAACCAGTGACCAACACGTCTGTTTCAACAGTCCAGAAAGGATACCCTCAACAGCAGAGCTACACCTTTCAACCCTCTACTTAGACTCCTAGCAACGCATCGCCTTTTGGTTGTGCAACAACGAAGCAGCTAGTAAGG
This sequence comes from Dendroctonus valens, assembly GCA_024550625.1. NCBI lineage: Eukaryota > Metazoa > Arthropoda > Insecta > Coleoptera > Curculionidae > Dendroctonus > Dendroctonus valens. The sequence goes on along the minus strand of JAJTJO010000284.1, from coordinate 545,682 downwards.
ACATATTAGCCTAACGCTAGTGTCCACTACGTATGAAGTCGTACCCGGATAGTTAATCTTCCGCAGCGGCATCGTTCGATACAGGAGCAAGATTGGAAAAATCGTAAGCGATTCATCCCATAATCGTACAGCCTGTCAATTAAGAAGAATTTTTGATACAAAGAAATTTCTCAGAACAAAGAATTGAATTGAATTTTGAATTGCATTTTTTGAATTGAATTTTTTTTGCATTGAATTTTTTAATTGAATGAAAAAGTTCAAAAAAGTAACCTTAGGGGATATTAAATATCCAAAACGAAGGTTATCAATCGCTAGCACCGCTAGTAACGCTTCTAGTAGTGACCTAGATCAATAGCAATCGTTTCCAGATATTTCTGAAAACATTTCAAATACAGTATCCATAAGTAAAATGGGTGACGCTTTGAGATCAACAGTATCACTTTTGAAAACCTCGATGGTACTCCATCTCGCCTCGAGTCTTTTCTTAATCAAATAGATATCTTTTACAACAGATATTTTTCAAACGATCAATCCCAACAAGAATATGTTCTGCTTGCAATAAAGTCGAAAATTTAAGACAAGCCGAAGATTTTCTCTTAACCAGACCAGATCTGTTAACATGGGAAGAAATTAAAATTGCCCTTCGCCAAAAATTCTGTGACCCGCTTCCAGGTCAAATTTGCAACAACAATTAATATTTTTGTCGCGCAAAAGTGAATCAACCCAAAAATACATTCACAAGCTCAAAGCCTTGGTTACCCAAATTAGTACTAAGATTTGTGCAGAAGTTCCAAACTTGGAAGCACGTAACATATTACTTGCCCAAAATGAATTGACAGCTACTCAAAATCTTTTAGCTAACATTTCATCTGAATTGAGAACATTACTCATTGTACAAAATCCTCAAAATCTAAATCAAGCTACTGACATCATTACAAATTACGAAATTTTAATGAGCCAGAATAGTTTCAAAAACAATTTTGTTCAAAATCAGAACAAACCGCTTTTCAAACTTTCGAACAACACAACACATTGTCCAACGAATTTTCAAAAACCGAGCATATTTCAATTCAAATCCCCAATTCAACAAAATCAACCCTTCCAAACAAGACCATCACAACCTTTCCAAGTGAAACCAAATCAACCTTTTCAAAATCAAAGTCAACACTTTCAAACAGGGTCAAATCAACCTTTTCAAATGAAACAAAACCCTTTCCAACCCAATCAATTCAAACCACAATTTTCAAAACAACAATTCCCACAACCAATGTCTGGAGCAAGTACAATTCCAACACAAATAAATGATAATCAATTCTATAGGAACTCGATTCCACAAAGACCATTCAATCATTTCCAAACAACCGGAAAACCAAACTTTTCTTTTCGAGAAATAAGACATCTTGAAGACGAAATTGACGAAGAAAACTACGATTTTCCCCAATATGACAGTGAATTAGAAATAAACAACCCTTCTGAAAATAGATATGAATATGATGAATTCGAAAAAGCTTCTTCAGAAGAGAACCCCATTGATCAATTTGAAAATTTTCAAACACCCAGTCCAAGAGAAAACCCTGGATAAACTTGAACAGCTTTCAAACAAACCAGTTACCGTACATCAAAATCCCTAACTACAACATTCGCCTTCTAATCGATACTGGTTCACATGCATCTCTTCTCAGACCATGATTGGCTGAATCTCTTTTTCCAACTTCAATAAAGCCTCACATAAGCACCCTTCAAACTTGTGCCGGTTCTAAGAAAGCTACGAATAAAGCAACAATTCCTTTATTCCTATGCTACGGAATATCTGAACCCATTGAATTCATACTTTTTCCCTTTCACGAGTATTTTGACGGCATTTTAGGTATAAAAGACCTATGTAAATTAAACCTAAATATTGATTTATCCAATCAAATATTAGGAAATCAATATCTTGAAATTCCTTTTCACTACAGAAAAAATTTTGATAAATACAAAATTGAGTTTCCACCGAAAAGCATCAAGAAAACAATTTTTAAAACAAAATTTACCCAATAACACTACCTGGATAATACCGCATTACAAAAATAAAAATCTAGAAATTAAACCAACACTACTAACCATAGCTAACATCATTCTGATCGAAATGTTCTAATAGAATGCGATATTAATGAAAACATACTTTGTCCAGAGTCAATCGAACTAAACAACTACGAAATATATGATTTCGAAAACAATGAATATTTGCCAACAAGAAAATTCTGCAACAACACAAAGAGTTCAAGTTGTCATGTCAATTTAAATCAATTAATCAGACACGATCACTTAAATTCGGAAGAAAAAATGCAGCTATTCCAACTAATACAAAGCAACAAGCAAATTCTTCACAAACCAGGAGACCCTTTAAAGTTTACCAACGATGTAAAACATATAATCAACACATGTGACGAAATTCCAGTCCACACGAAAAGTTACAGATACCCGTAAGTGCATAAAAAAGAAGTAAATAGACAAATTTCTGAAATGTTGCAATCGAACATCATTAGACCTTCCAATTCACCCTGGAGTTCACCAGTCTGCATAGTTCCGAAAAAGCTAGACGCATCACAGCTCAAAAATGGAGATTGGTAATCGACTACAGAATACTGAATGAAAAAACAGTTGACGATAGATATCCATTACCAAACATATCAGACATATTTGATAAATCAGGACGTTGTCAAAACTTCCACATTAGATCTCGCCAACGGATTTCATCAAATTGAAATGGATCCAAAAAGTATCTCAAAAACTGCTTTCAACGTAGAAAATGGACATTACGAAGTCATCAGAATGCCATTTGGACTAAAAAATGCACCATCCACATTCCAAAGAACAATGGATAACGTACTTAGAGGACTTCAAGGAAAAAACTGTCTTGTCTACATGGATGATATCATCACCTACTCAACCAGTCTACAAGAACATTTAAGTTCCTTAAATCAAGTTTTTGAAAGACTAATTTCTTTCAACATGAAGATACAACTCGACAAATCTGAATTCATGCGAAAAACAGTTGAATTTCAAGGACACGTTATAACGCCCGAAGGAATTAAACCAAATCCAAGAAAAATTGAAACCATCAAAAATTTCAAAATTCCCAACACTCCAAAAGAAATCAAATCTTTTCTAGGACTTGTAGGATATTATCGTAAATTTATCAAGAACTTTGCAAAGATAACGAAACCATTAACTCATTGTCTTAAGAAAAACACTGAGATAATTCACAACAAACAATTTGTTGACGCGTTTAATCTCTGCAAAAATATTCTAATGAACGAACCCATTCTACAATACCCAGACTTCGCAAAACCATTCATTCTGACCACAGATACATCAGATTATGCTATCGGCGCAATTCTCTCACAAGGAACTATAGGAAATGACCTTCCAGTTGCATACGCCAGCAGAACACTCAATCCAGCTGAATGCAATTACTCAACAATTGAAAAAGAACTGTTAGCAATTGTATGGGCAACAAAGTACTTTAGACCGTACTTATTCGGCAGAAAATTTAGCAAAGTAACGGATCACAAACCATTACAATGACTATTCTCAATCAAAGAACCGAATTCCAAATTAGTCCGATGGAGACTAAAACTTCAAGAATATGAATACATGATCCATTAGAAGAAAGGAACTCACAATGTAAATGCAGATGCATTGTCAAGACCTCCAAGAGAAATCCACCCAATGGAAACAGTAGAACCACCCTTGACACACATGTCAGCTGTTTGCAATGAAGACAATAAAGAAAGAGACCCACACGCATGGATTGATAAAGTAAACCACTTCTTCGAATCACAAGAAAGATTATTTAATTCACCAAAAAAGGTAAACCCAAAACCGAAAATCAATATCATATCGGATTTCCAAATAAAACCACCTGACAGAAAGTATGATAGTCTCAAATCACGGAAAAACACACGTGAAGTTGTCGCAGAAACTTCAACTTCAAGGAACACAAATCCGCCAGAAGATAATAATTCAGACACCGTAACGATTCACACGTCAAATGAAGAACCTATTTTAGGAGCCCCCTACGTCCATAAAAGTTTAAATACTTTCAAGAATCAACTGATAATCCAATGGACCAAAGCGGATAAACCTTACACAAGTTCAAAAAGGTTATTCGAATCCAAAAAGAGAATAATTCTATTTATCAACAACAACCCGATAACTCAGGAAATACAAGATCTCATTAGAGACTATCTACCCCCTGATACATATGGCATGTATTTCCCTGATAAAGAATTAGAGCCTTTAATAATAAGAATTTTCCAACAAACATTTATTAATAGCTCTTACAAACTCTTTATTTCAAATACTCTATTAGAAGACGTCACGGATCCCGAAGATCAAAAGAATATAATCGAAAGATACCACACCAGCAAAACCTCAAACCGAGGAATGACGGAAAACATTAAAAACATCAAACAGAGTTACTATTGGCCTAGCCTAGAAAGAGACGTAATAAATTATGTGAACACTTGTGAAACTTGTCAGAAAACGAAGTACGATCGACATCCATACAAAGTGATCTTCAAACCAACACCAACACGAAACAAACCGTTTGAACACCTATATATGGATACATATTCAATATCTGGACAGAAATTCCTGACGATTATAGACAATTTCTCAAAATTTACCACAGCATATTCTATAAATGAAACATCAATAGAGATATGCCAAAGTTTAATAAAACTATTTTCTCATCACGGAGTCCCTTGTAAAATCACAACGGACAATGCTCAAACGTTCAAAAATAATTTGGTTCAAGATCTTTGTAAAATGTATCAAATCGAATTACATTTTACCACTCCTTACAATCCAAACTCTAATTCGCCAATTGAATGTTTCCACCCAACACTCAAAGAAAGTCTTGTTGCACTTAGGCAAAACTATCGATCAAAGACAATCCAAGAACTAGTTGATATTGCAATATTGAATTACAACAACAGTATTCACTCTACACATGAATATACACCTTTCCAAATAATAAAAGGCAATTTAAACTATCAACTAAATTTTGAGAAAAACATAAATCAACTACAAAGTGATTATGTTCACGAATTAGCAGAGACATTTAGAGAACTAAATGAGAAACTAAAATTGAAACTCAATGCTAAGAAAGCAAACGTTCTCTCTAAGATGAACGAGAAACGAGAAAACGACCCTGAAATTCCTGAATATTCAAACAATTATTAACGACTCCTAAAAAACTACCCGAAAAACTAAAACCAAAATACAAACCTGTCGAATTCCATAATCAAAGACACCCCAAGGATGTTAAAAGACGTTAATAATTTACAATTTCAGAAAGATGAAGATTTTACTGCTTCTTCTTCCATTACTCGTCGACGCTCAATACAGAATCGAAGAAATCACCAACCCTCTGCTACCAATCAAAGAAGGAATGAGTTACATAGTCAACAACCACCATCATGTTTACTACCACGTAAACCTAACGAACGTTAGAAATTGTTTAAGAACCACCCAGGAAACACTCATGCACATAAGTGCTAAATTGACAAACCCAAACATCACAAATTACAAATTTCTTACAATTAAAACGCAAAATTTATTGGAAGAAATTGAATCGATAAAGTCGTTTACAAAACACTACACAACCCCTGAAAAACGAATCAAAAGAGGATTACTAAATATCCTAGGAACAGCCCAAAAATATCCATACGGTACTCTAGATGCAAATGATGGAGAAAGATATGATAATTATATCAAAACTCTTCAACAAAATGAAAGAAACCTTCATCAAGATGTGACCATGACCGAGACAATAGTAAAAAAGTTATCAACTGACATTGATTCTCAAATGATGAATATTAAAGAGAATCAGCAGAAAATTCAAGACCGCATTAATGAGGTCACAGAAATGACCCAAACGACATCCACAAGAATTCACTTAGTCGTGTTACTAGATAACGTGGAGAATAATATTCGCACCATCAACAAAGTTTGCGACAACATTCAAACCGCGATAAATTTTGCTGAAATCAATGTATTACACTACAGTATTCTTAAATACCAGGAGTTACAGAAAATAATTTTCAAACTGAGCCCCGAAACAAGAATACCTTTTCGTAACATAATCAAATACTATAACGCAGCCCATGTTGACGTGATTATAAAAAATGAGTTAATCATCTTTCATATAGCAATTCCCTTAATATCAGGAAAACCCTATATTCTCTATCAACTCTATCCAATCCCTATTGATAATCATATCACAATTCTAAAGAACCCCTATTTGCTAAAATCTGCAAATAAGTCTTTTAATCTAAATGACAAATGCAAAGAAATCGAAGATATTTTCCTATGCGAACAATCTTCATTAAACTCGAATGAACCTTTCATCTTGGAAACCTTCAACCTGATCAACCACTGTCTAATGTCACCAATCGAACTGAAAGAATCATCGATTACCCAATTAAGAGATAACTCTATATTAATAATTCCAACAAAAACGGAAACAATTAACTTCCAATGTCCAAACCAAAACTCCATTGAAACGATCAAATTCCCATCATTGATAATTCCAGCACAATGTGTAACGGAAATCAAAGAATTATCTTTTCAACCTCAAAACTCAAACATAATCAATCTGCGGTTGAAACGTCCAAAAATTAACATCAAAGAAGATTTGAAGGAAAAAATAAAAGCCTTACAAATGAACAAAATAAATTTGGAAAACATTCATGAGGATCTAAGTAATTTCAAGAAACTTACAACTCATGAGTTGAAAGAATTTGACGTAGTCAGTACAAGTGTGTCAATTGCAAGTTTAATAATCATTGTAATTGTAATACTGTACTTTTACCTGAAAAAGAAAAACGATGTAAAGGTGGACATAAAGCTGAAACCCTTCGAAAATTTAAAACCCCAATTTTCTCAAACTTAAGGAGGGAGGAGTTATATGACCACTTATGCGAACCACTATGTATTTCACACCATAACTGTCGATCCAGCATTTAATTACTATATAAGCTGCGCATTCGACATGAGTAATTAGTCTTAAGTCAGTAGGTAAGGCAGTAACATCTCGCTGTTGTAAAACTTTTTGGTTTGTAAAATAAACGGTTTTTAAAAAACAAGTTTTTTACAACCAGAAACAAAATTTGGGCATGCAATCTGTCAATCTGACCAATCAAAATCCAACGTCGGCAACTGCGAACTGCACAATATAAATCATGAAACCGCAAACAAAAGCAACGGCAACGGCGTAGCACCTGAACGAACGACAAACGGTTCCAACTGCAGAGTGTATAAATCCAGCTTAGAACCACAAAATCACTTAAAGAAATTAGTTTGAATGGATGTACCCAAATCATCCAGAAAAACGATACTAAAAGCCGAATTAGGTCAAAAGCCATTTGTTATAAAGAAAATGAAAAAGGCAAAATACATTTAAGTATACGGATTCAGAAATGTTTGCAGCAGGTACGCAAGGCAGATTGCTGCAAGTGAAAGTTTTATCTAAAGTGTCATTAAAACTAAAACTTTTGAAAATTGAAATCAACTGTAATTTTAAGCAATAACCATTGAAAATCTCCTGACTCGGAATGAGTCTCATCAAAGTTTTAGAAAGCCACACACTCCACAAATTCGAAATTATTTCAAATTGTTCCCCTCATTAAAATTCGATTAAAACTCTGCAAGCGAGCTTTTGTTTTTTACATCGTTATTTGTGTGTAGATAAGGTTTTATTGCCTTAACCGCTTCGCTGAACAATCCTTCATTAAAAATCCGCAGCATTTTATCTTTCTTGCATTTTTTATGAATCGAGATTAACGATTTGGTACACTGTGGAAAATGCTTATTCCCGAAAATAACCCTTTATGAAAATTTATTCTTTTTTTGTGAATCGATTAAAATCAAACCATTAATCATCGGTTTTTTTGTGTGTAGTCAGGAAAATGGGATATTTAGGTTAAGCTAGAAGCAAAAAGTATCAAGTGTGAAAGGTGATTTGTATTATATTGTCATCAAAATAACCGAATAACTAAACGAGGTGAAATTTTAGAACCTTTAGAAATTCACATTCTACAGCGTTTAAAAGCCAAAGCTATAATTTAGAATAGAATGGTACAAACTGGAATATAAGTAAACCCTTTTAATCACACTGTTTGATTTGTTTTCGAATGTTCCATGGCTTGTTATTAGGTGCGAGATCAAACAAGTGAGAATTAGGGGCGACAATTCCATGGAGTGAAACGCAGAAATTATTTGGTAAAATTTCAAAAATGTGGAAATTTCAGTGGCAATAAAAAATATTTGGAGTGAATTGAGGGCTTACACTAAAACAGACCATACATTTCTCGTTCAGTTTAAGGGACGGTTGCACAAAGCCAGTCCAACCCCAGTTCAACTTGAACTATAGTTTAAGACTTCGGTTCAAGTGTGCATTTGTCAGGTCATTATCCCAAACTAACCCAAGTTTAAGCCCCAATTCTACCGTGCTTCAAAGCAAAAGTGTAATTAGCAAAAATTGTGAGAATTCCAAGCTGTTTATTGCATGTTGTTTCAAGTTTGGATGTTCAAGTTCCTTTTTTTAAGAGCAAATTTTAGCTCTTGCTAAAGCTCTCTGCTGGATATATATCAGATAATAAGGTTAGTCTATTGTTTCAAAGTGAATAAATTTTAACAGACTATTATTACACTAAGCAAATAAATGTTCAGTTCTCAGATAAATCGAGCATTAAGGTTCAGCCAAGCATCAAGATTGCATAATGTATGCAGACATGTGTATGCGTGTCGATTAACATTTAACGTTTAACACATAATGTTAATTTAACTTTGAATTTACGACAATGAACTTACAGCAAAATGTGCCTACACATGATACAAAAATAGAGTTTGCCACTAAGTTTTGCCAATTTTGGTCAGCTTGTGTTGATTTGAAAGGTTTTGTTTTTATTTTTCTTTCTGATTATCTTAATTTAACACACTCTCTAAGAGGACAATTTCACGTTACAGTATCTTAGCAGAAAAGCACCCAATTTTGTAAATTGCGAGGTGTTTGCATTGAGATTTTGTTAACCATAAGAGAATCGAAGTTGGTTAAATCAGGACAAAGTTGCACATTTTAGTGCAGCGCAAAATGGTCTTTTAAATGTTGGAACATTCTTACTACTTCCAGAAATATTCGAAAAAGCCTCGAATTATGTTCAAGTGATTTTCAGTTTTTTTTGAGATTATTTGCAGAGAAGTTTAAAAATAATTGTGACAATGCCTAATGTTTTTTTTTTTATTTTGTAGAGGGTCATGCTATCATGTCTGGAATTTAATGTCTCGTTTTCGGTCCAGCATAAGTTTATTGAAAAAAAATTGAGAACAAGTGAATTTTAAAAAATTCCCAATGCTCGTATGACCGACGAGTCTTTTATTTATTATTCTGCTCAACGTACCTGTAAAGTGAAAAATATAAATTGATCATCTTTATGAATGAGTGTTAAAGGGTTTTAAAGTAACATTGATTTTTAAACGGAGATATTTCCGCTTTACTTCGCCGAGGCTTCCTGCAGATCGAAGCAAGGTAAATTTGTTAGCAAAGCTGCGCACTGAACAATCATGAAATATTTAAGTGAAGACTTGCTTGAATGCAGGATATGTGACTGGTCCCCTTTCTATCCTAGGGACTTTAATGAATGTGCTATACCTTTTTCCGTAAAAAAAACAGTGCCACGTTTTAAGAACTTAACACCTCATATTAACCTGGGCTCGAATCAGCTTTTTTACATAAGTTCAAGAGGATTTGACCATTAGACTCCATTTGTGGACTGGAGCTTCATGAAATAGAATGTTTTTTAATAGAAGTGTTAGAATATTCATTGAAAAATTAACTTATAAAACCAACATTTGCTATATTAATGTGAGAAATACAACGCAATTTATATCATTATAACTTAGTGACTCAACATTGATACTTTCTACCTTTTCTGAAAAAAACATGTGCCATTTTCCGTAATACGCCTTGACATAACAGAACAACTTTCAAACCTTTCTGGGATTTTCTCTCAACGATGTAAAGGTAAACGGCAGCAAACTAATTAACTGTCTACCAGTTTCATTTGTAACAATTTTGGCTTAAAACAAAGAATAGAGAGGAGCAACACTGCCGCCATTCGAACAAAACTAATTTAGATACAATAGTTGAGACTAATACGTTTTAACTACATTTGGTTTTGCTAAATGTAATTAAACCTTCCAAAGGCTGTCCTAAGCCAGGTTGAAAATGGGTGAAGGGAAGTAGGAACAACCTCGTAAAAAACCATGGTTCATCTGGCCCGGATGTTAGCACCCTGTCAGGGCCCCTGCCAGGGTACGGCGTTGTTGGATCATCAAAGTCTAGGGGAAGGAAAGCCGGAAGAGAAATTCCTGGCCCACCAGGTTGGGGGTTGTGGCAATGGGCTAGCCCCTCATTACATTTAAAACACATACAATGCTAATATAACTCGCGGACAGCCTCGGATTAAGGACGGACCATATCGGAAACAACCACCGCAAGGGAAGAAGGAAATCACTATTGGAACCTGGAACATACAAGGCTTAAGAGGGAAATCAGAAGATGTTATGAAGGGAATGCAACAGATTAGTATAGACAGCTGCAGTTCCAGAAATAAAAAGGAAGGGAAACGGGGTCGAACAGATAGCGGATTACATGCACATATACAGCGGAGTTCAAAGGGAGAAAAGAACGTGTAAGGGCGTTGAACCTGATTAACTGGGACACATTCAATTAATGAATCATAACTGCACATCTGAATATCCATGGACACAGAGTATCTATAATAGAGGCGTATGGCCCCAATCAAGATGCGCTTCAACCAGAAAAAGATGAGTTTTATGACCAGTTGGACGAGATACTTCTAGCAAGTCCGACCCAACATCGCCAGCATCACCAACCCCGGCTCCGAAAAAATCGGCGATGGAGGAGGCTGTAGGGGTGTCGCGGGCGACTTCAGCGGGCGCAGCGGATGACGGGTTCGTAGTGCCGCGAAGGACTGTGGCGTGGAGCACGCTGATTGTTGCTCCAGAGGCCTCCACGACGCTGAGGAACCGCTTTGCGCCCATCCAGCCGCCAATCGTGGATGAGCCTCCAACACTGCCCAACAACATCGTGGGGACTGAACGGGAAGCAGTTGCTGAGAGCCCTGCGGCAACTGCAAACCAAACTAAGAAGGCAGAAAAGCCGCCGTCAATTGTGATCGCTGGAAAACCCAGCGATCACACAATGCTGATTGGTGGTATAAAAGGAATCACCAGTCAGCCTTTCACGCTGAAGTACACGAAGGCTTCGTTGATCGTGTACTGCACCAGCATTATGGACTGGGCGGCGGTGAAACGATCCCTGGAGGAGGACAAGAGCCAGTTCCATACGTACGCCCCTTCGTCGGAAAAAACCCACGCGTTCGTCCTGAGGGGCCTGGAGGGGAATGTCGATCCGACTGCCATAAAGCAGGATCTGGCAGACCGGGGACTGGAAGTGAAGAGTGTCTTCAAAATGAAGACACTTTACAGGCCGCTCTACCTGGTCGTCACCAGCGACAAGGCAACCCTCCGAAGGCTTAACGCCGAGGCCAGGGTGGTGTGTAGTGTCAGGGTTTCGTGGGAAACCCGTAAAAACCGGAAGACCCTGACACAATGTCGTCGATGCCAGGGCTGGGGTCATGTCTCCGGGAACTGCCGCCGGGACTTTAAATGCTCCCGATGCGCTGGGGGGCATGAAATCACGGCCTGCCCCGTTGGGGCTACATTAAAATGCGCTAACTGCGGTGGGCCTCATCGTAGCTTTGACGAGGCTTGCCCAGTATACATTTACAAACAGGCGCAAGTCCCGGCGGAGAAGCAGCGTTTCGTCCCTGCTCCTCTTCCAACGAGGCCAGCCTGGGGTCAAACCAGTCGAGCCCCTGGCCCGATCCACCCTTCATCCCTAAGCAGCAGGACCATGGCGCCAGGTCACGCCAACAGGACCATGCTGCCCCCGCCACCGCCTTCATTAGCGGAGTTTCCTCCGCTGAGGCAGCACGAAGCTGTCCCGACGAGCTCCGCCCACCCGGCCCATGGTATAAATGGGAACGCGGTGGCCATGCTGGGCAGTGTCCAGCGGGAATTCGCCGAGCTGTCGTCGCAAATCAACTTGGGGGAGGTGATCAAGGCGGTAAGATTTTACAGCGCTGCATTGAGGGGTTGCGTCTCGAAGACAGACAAATTCCTAGTCTCAGCGCAGTTCTTCAATGAAGATATTAACAGCTTCGATTTTTAAGCCCTGATTTTGCCAACTGTGCCCTATGAGGATAGGAGAATGGAACTCATGCGGACTCCGGAGTCGTCTCGGTGAGTTTGTGCACTTCCTTCGGACCGAGGATATCGACGTGGCGTTGATTGTCGAAACATGGTTGCGCCCCGGGGATATGCTTAGGATTCGGGGGTACAGGCTCGAACGTGCCCATAGGCCTGGTTTAAGGGGAGGGGTGGCCATAGCGGTCAAAACGTCAATTCCATACAGGAGACTGCCACACAGGCAGTCATCAATAGAGAACGTCGGCGTTGAACTTCCTGATGGAGTTTTGATCTACTGTGGCTATTTCTCCACCGTACGCTTGCAGGCCGCTGATGTCGATCAATTCTTCATAAACACCAATAGAGTGTTGCTAATGGGAGATTTCAACGCCCGTCATCCACTATTCAATAACCCTGGACATAAAAACGCAGCCGGCAATTTTCTAGCCGACTACGTTCGCGACAATGGCCTACTCGTTATGCCCACTTCATCCCCAACGCATTACCCGAACAGTGGAGGGAATCCATCCTACCTCGACTTCGGAATTACCAAAGGACTCACCAATCTCACGGAGATGGTGGTTATAGACGCCCTCAGCAGTGACCATTTGCCCATTTACCTCGACATTAGGGATTTAAAGCGCACACAAACTAACGACTTTCGATATTCATACGAAAATTTCGATTTTCGCGAATATCGAAAACGACTACAAGACCTGACGTGTATTCCGGGCCAGATTGATACTGTCAAGGCTCTAGAGCATGCGGTAAAAGGTCTGACCAGGAATATACAACGGACACAGCAAGCTTTGGCCAAAAAAGTTCCGAACGGACCGCGGCACGACAATCTTCCTGAGGAAATTTTGGACCTTATTAAGGCGAAAAATCGAATCAGGAAGCGTTGGCAGCGATTCAGGCAACCTGCCGATCGCATAATGGCAGCAGAGCTTGCACGAGACATACAGCGCGAAATCTCCGCATACAGGAATTATACCTGGGCGGAGAAACTGCGAAATCTGACTCCCCGTGACAATTCTCTGTGGAAACTGTCGAGAAGTCTGCGAAAAGGCTATGAGCAAGTCCCCGCTCTTGAAAAAGAGGGGCGGAGTTATATTACCACCAGTGACAAGTGCGAGCTGCTCGCCGACTTTTTGGCAGAAGTACACAAGGTCCAACCAGCCCTTCAGGATAACGAAATCGAAAGACAGACCGCTGTTTTTGTAGAACGGAAGTATCCTATACCACCCTCGATTTTGCATTCCTATATAACAACCCCGTCGGAGATACAATCGTGTCTTCGGCGCCTCCCTAGCCCCCGGGCCAGACGGCATCCCTTATCTACTCCTCAAAAACTTACCGCGGAAAACTATTGTGCTAATAGTACAAATAGTCAACGCAGTCCTTAAATTGCAGCACTTCCCACAGGACTGGAAAAACGCTGTAATAATCCCCATCTTAAAGCCGGGCAAAAACCCGACCGAACCCGCCTCTTATAGGCCAATTTCCCTCTTGAACACCCTCGGCAAATTAACCGAGAAGGTCATCCATTCGAGATTACAGGCAGCAGCCGAGCTTCGAAGTTTAATCCCGGATGAGCAGTTTGGCTTTCGACCAAGACACAACACAACGCTGCAGACTGCTAGGATCGCAACGGATGCCTATGCAGCATTTAATAAGCTTCAAAGTACGGTTATGCTGCTTCTCGACATGCAAAGGGCCTTTGACACAGTCTGGCACACAGGCCTGCTGTACAAGTTGTTTGCCGTGCATTCACTGCCACTCTACCTAGTTTCCCTGATAGCGTCTTACCTAAAAAACCGTTCCATCCAGGTGAAAGTGGAGAATTCCACTTCTGCCAAAAGACGCATCGCGGCAGGAGTACCACAAGGAACAGTGATTTCGCCGCTGCTGTATACATTATACACAGCAGACATTCCAAAACTTCCCACTACAAAAATAGCACTATACGCTGATGATACGGCTATCTACGCATCGTCTTTTTATGCTCAGGCTGCGAAATCTCGCATTGCACATCACCTGAGTTTATTGACGCCGTATTTTGACAAATGGAAACTTAAAGTGAATCCCAGGAAGACGGAACTTATTATCTTTTCGCGCAAATTCACTAACAATAAAATCTTATCACCACTCGTGGTCCAAAATACTCCTATCAAACCAACAAAAGAGGTGAAATACCTGGGATTCAAACTAGACGCCCGACTCCATTTCAATAAGCATGTTGACTATGCTGTACAAAAGACTTTCATGGCCCGAAGAAAGCTGTACTCTCTTCTGGCGCCAAATTCTTTCCTATCACCTCGAAATAAACTTCTGCTCTACACCTCCACTATAAGGCCCATACTGACCTACGGCTCCCCTGTCTGGCACTCTGTCTGCGATTCCACGAGACGACGTGTTCAAAGGACCCAAAATAGGTTCCTAAGAGGCGTTCTATCGGCTGACAGATACACCAGAATAACCGAAATGCACGAAGCTACAGGGATGGCCTATATAGCCGACTATATAGATACCATCGCTGAAAAATTTTATCATAGCGGAGTGCAAGGCTCAGTCCTTACGCGAAATATCACCCAAGTAAGAGCAAACGATCGCCCAACCCATGGTCCCCTGTATAAGCGACTTCCCATATTTTATGAGGATTTTGTCCCTGACAGTACGTGACGACAAACAAACATTGCCTGCCAGTTGCAGACAGTCGTTTCTAGCAGGCTGGAAACGCACAAATCCAACATGACGTGACTTGACGGGTCCGTCCTGCCTCGTTCTGGCTGGTGTTGGCTGGTTCTTGCACCGATCGGGGCGGGGGCGGATGGATTTGGTCATCTAGTTGAAACTGCCGGCGGTTAACGCCACGGCTGACAGTATCAAACTTAAAGGTCGAAGCAAAAGGGGTTTTTGGCTTCCCTTCAGGAAGACCTTTTTTCCTTAATGAATGCCCCTCGAATAAAACCAAAACCGCCACTTCAAGACTATCTCCTGACGTTGTCGTGCGTATGGCTAGCTCGGGAATGTCCATGTTAGGGCACTGCCCAGGTAATGGACGACTTAGCGCACCTATTTAGATCATGGGCTAATCTAGGACACCAACGCGAATATATTGTGCTCAGAGATCTAAACGCACGAGTCGGGAGCAGAACAGACAGTAACATCATTGGGAAGTTTGGTGAAGAGGTCCTACATAACAATGGCCGAAGATTAATTGAAATATGCGAACAACACAATTTAAAAATACTAAATGGGTTCCATGAACACAAGAATATCCACAAATACACTTGGCACCAACACACCAAAGGACTAAAATCAATCATTGATTATGTAATAGTGAAACAAAACATGAACTGGCAGTTAATAGACACAAGGGCGTACAGAGGAAAAGAATGTGGTAGGGATCATTATTTCTTGGCCTCCAGACTCCATGTCCCGTTTAACATATCCAAGAACACACAAAACCAGGAAAGTGTGATTCGGGATAAATGGTTGAGGTTAAATTCAACATCAAAGCCTCCACGAACATAGTATTAGACACCTATACCAAAGCCGCTTGGATCAAAAGCTGGACAATGAATATCTAACACGTCAAACCGACGACCTATTTCCGGAAGCCTTAAAATCAGCAGCCAACGAAGCACTAGGCATGGATAATACCCGCCGGTATAAAAAAACATAGTAACAACCTGACCTGGAATGAAGAGCTACATCAACAGAGAGACACAAAACAGCAGGCATACCATAAATGGCTTAATACACAAAATACAGATGATAAAATCACTTACAAACGAGAACAGGCAAAGTTTAAAAACATGATAAAGAAGAATAAAAACGACACATGGGAAAGGAAATGTACGGAGATCGACAACTTCATAGGGGGAACGAGATCGTCTGAAGCTTGGAAACTGATCAGAAAATTAAATACTGACACCGTAAATAAAATAAACTTCAAACCCATACAGATGAACAAATGGCACCAACACTACTGACAAGAACTTAAAGAAAATAGAGCACCATATCTGGCAGCACCTCCAAAAACATACTGAGGAGAGGGCCCTGGTGTGGAAAGAAGCCTGGATTACTCCAATCCACAAGAAGAGAAGGAGAGATGAATGCTCCAACTATAGGTGTGTCTCCGTTACCAGCACCATGAGCCGTCTCTTTGAAAAAGTAATCCAAAGTTTAATAGAAGAAGAATAAGAACACCAAGGAGTTGAAGTACCGGCAGGTTTTTGAACGAGTCGCTCATGCATAGATCATATCTTCAGTTTGACCCAACTAACCGAGAAGAAAGTAGCAAGAAACGGAGAGGTGTACCTTCCGTTTGTGGATCTTACGAAAGCATATGACCCCATTCCCGTACAAAAACTATGGCAAGTAATGGAGAGATCCAGGATAAGTTATACATTAGTAGCAGCTGTAAAACAACATTATGATTAAACAACATTAAAAGGTCAAACTAAATGGTGAATTATCCAACTAATGGTGAAGTTTTCCAGTTACAAAGGGTTTGAGGCAAGGCTGCTGGCTGTCCCCTACATTGTTTAAGACATACATACGTGGAGAAGAGCATGCAGCGGAATGGGAATAACCATTAATGAAGATACAATATATTCTTTACATTTTCCAGATGACCAGGTTCTTATAGCGCAGGACAAGAAGGATCTGCAATTCATGACATATATATTTTTTAATATTATTTAAAGAGTACGAAGAATGGGGACTGTCGGTGAATCGATTGAAAATAAAACATGTGTGCATCGGAAACGACAGAGGTGACCTGCACCCAGAAGAAGAATACACAATAGGAGCATGCACCGAATACGTATATCTTGGAACAAAAATTGAGACTGGAGGCCGTACAGAGAAAAAAATAGAACAACGCATCATAAAATGGGAGAAAGTGATCGGCTACCTAAACTACAACTTATGGTCAACATGTATATCCCGAGAAAGGAAACACCTCATATACAACTCCATATTTAAGAGTATAGTGCTGTATGGATGCGAAACTTGGCAACTTACTACCCATCTAGAGCGGCGGCTGCGTTCTCTGGAGATGGACTTCTGGCGTACAGCAGCAGGGAAATCAAGGTTGGAGCGGATAACTAATGAGGAAATCAGAGTTATCATGAACGTCAAGACAGACATTACAGAAAAATCCAACGAAGACAGTTGATATGGTACGTGCATGTTGAACGGATGGATGACACAATAAGTCATGGATGAATGGAATAAAAAAGCCATATCGAAACGAAACCTCCAACCAGGGCAATGGGAAGACAGAAGGGGATGGAAGCGAGGAACCGGAAGGCGCAAGAGGCTATGACACCGGATATACAGGGTGATTCAAAAGTGATGTCATTCCTTTTAAGAAGTTATAGGGGCTCACTTGGAGAGTACGAGAAAAATATTGAAAAAATTTTTTTCGAAAATTTCTAGAAGATATTAACAGTTGAAAATCGAATTTCAACTTTGTTATTAAGTATTATTTTAGAATAGGTCCATGTTTGCTTGGTAGTCTTTTGGAATACTTAACCATTCGAAAAGAAAAATTACGATCTTTGCTTCAAATTACGGAAATTTTTTATATTAAAAAATACCTCTTCTACAATTTTTTGATGAAGTCAAAGCGGCAATGGTGTTTTTTGTCATTAACAGATAGTTATAGGTAGATAGCCTTTGTCAATAATAACAAGCATTTGTCAATCTGTGACTTACTTTGAAGCTCCTTTCACAAAATGTACACCGACATCGAATTTGCGGATATGTGATTAGTTATGGGAAAATGCCACACTAACATAGCAGAAGGTCTAAGACCTTACACCAGAAAAGCGCTGGAGACACTGGACGATTGGCTCCAGCAATTGACGCAGATTGTGGATGATCTAGAGGTGCTCGGGTTCCAGACACAGAGGCACAAGTATTGGAGATAATTGCAACAGAGCCTTCCAGGAATGCTCGGAGCATTGCAGAACCACTGACACTTTTCCAGACACCGGATAATTGTCCCTATAACTCCCCAGAGGAAGGGCCACATTCCTACCATGTATGTAAGATACACAGGACACAAGGACGCATTAACTCTCTGATCTTCCGAACACCGGTACAAATTGAGCAAGAGTTAATTAACCGAATACGAGAATCTGATCAAAAGGTGATCCCGGACTGCGGCGAAGAGTGCACAATAAAGTGATTGGGGAAAAAACATGTCTGGAGTTAAACGGGCAGAACTTCGTCAACCTCTTGTGATTTAACAATTTAATTGTATTTTATTTGATTAATATTAATCATTGATACATAACCTTACACAAGAGATGTTTGTTTACATGTGAAGCGAGTTTAGTTATATCACTCATCTGCCTCAAAAAGGCTGGCAGCACTGGCGGCAAATTGACAGAGTTATCCTAACCTTAAAATATTTCTATTGCTTTCTCTTTCTTTGTTTTATGTTTATCCATGGTTACTACAATTTTCAATAATTAAGAACTAACAGGTATTCACGTAATGTTAATTAGGCAGATTACCTTGAAAAGCATCGTTGCCGTAATTCTGGTCTGGTTTCTGGCAAATATCTCAGTTTTTGGTAAGAATTAATTTTATTTACTATTTTTCCTGTACTCCCAAAACACCCCCAGACAACACGCCCGGAGGAATGACGCCACTTTTGAATCACCCTGTATATACGAGAATATGGCTTGGGGATGTTTTCTTGAGGTCTGCACTATTTTGAAAATGTTTGATATTGATTTAATCAGCACCAAGTCAAATCTAATTTTTAAATCCGCAAATTTATCTTTATTAAAAACAAAGTTTTATGATGCTTACGTCAACTTATACAAGGTGATTCAAAATTGGCATTATTTCTTTTAAGGACTTATAGGGGCTTATTTGAAAAGGACGAGAAAAATATTGAAAACATTTTTTTCGAAAATTTCTAGAAGATATTAACGATATTGTTTCGTATATTTTCCTGACTGTACTTTAATTCATTCCAATGTATTCCTGGGTTTCAGTCAATTGTATTGTTTATTATTTAAAATGTTACAAATACGTTTCGGTGTCTTTCTCCACCATCATCAGTTTGTGTATATAGTTGTTTCAACCTTCACATTTGACTGGTCACCTTCTGGAAAGTGAAGAAAGTGAAGTACATCGTAGCATGCACAAATTAATTTTTTGTGCTTTCCACTCAGACGTAAAATATCTATTAAATATGACATAACATAAATGAAAATGAGTAAGGTCAATGTTAATCACAAATCATTAAAAAATGAGACAAACTAATAATTAATATTAGCACCTAAGTGATTCACTGGACTGGACTATCTTTTAAAAAAAATTTACAATATTTTGATGTTCTTTACTTACCTTCGCTCTTTGCTAGTGATTAATATACTTGTCGTACTTTTTAGTCGAAATTACATTTTCAATTCATTTACACTTGTAGTTCTAAAGCAGATTTTAGCAATGCACATTTACACTTCGAACATTCATCCTCAGTATCCGGCTCAAGAAACTATTAACAAACCAAATATGTCTGAACTTAATCTGGCAAATGCATTCGATTTCCATTTGTATCCATTTAACACAGTTGATTTACGTAGGTGTCATTTAATCCTGTCTAGCTCTACGAAGCCGTAGCGATTGAAAGCCATATGAATATTCACTCGAGTTTACCCGAATTGTACTTTCAATTGGTGAGAGCTTTTGCTCGCGCAAAGAAACCTCATTATAGGTACTTATGCATTGCATTTATGCACGGGTTGGAGTCGGTTGAAGATTTTACCTGCAGTTTTGGTCGATGAGCACGCAAAGTAATTTTTAGAGCAATTTGACAGAAACCCTGTTCAGGAAATGTGTGTTTATTTTAAATTTGAAAATACAAAATTTGTATTAATTTATACAATTACTTCAAATGTATCATCAGTTAACCATTGAACAAAGGTGACCCAGTTTCCCATTTTTATGAATTTTCAACCGATCTGTCCGCTTTAATCCCACTTTTATTTCGTTGCCTTCCCTTTTCGAGACATATGCACCCATGCAATGGAACATTGAGACTTCTTAGACATTTCAAGTGGCATTACAAGAATCTATCCAGACAATTTGTCCTTTCCAATAATGTCAGCTCTGGTTTTGTATGTTATTCCGCACAATCTCGATGTATATACAGAATTGTTATATCACACAAATATGGCACAAATAAAACATAAACAAGGAAAACCAGTTTGGAAGATATAATATCATATTGGATATAGTTTCAAGTAACTTATGACAATGTAGATCACATGGGGTACAAAAAAACGTCAAAAACCAGTGTTTATTATATAAATAAAACCAATTTATTGAGTAAACATTCTCCTTAGGAACAAAAAACACCACTTAATACATTTACATAAGCTTAATATTATATTTCACCTAAGAGTATTGTCACAAATTTATACATATAAATTTCAGCAGTCACAAGTATAGCGAAAAACTAAAAACTGTATACAGTTAGTTCTACATTATTATGCCTACCAATTAAACATATTTTAGAGGTGAATCATTCAGTATCAAAGTACGTATTTTACAAAATAGATGAAACTAACAAAAACCTTTTCTGTTTTATGATATGCGTGATAATATAGTCGATGGGATATTTTACAAGCTTTTGGTCAATTTTGATTAGTCCTGCTTTCAATAAGTTTGTTCAGTGTAAAGCAGCAACCACTATGCACAAGCAATGGTCCAAAAAGAATTTACTTTTCCTTAAGCAAAAAGGAAATGGAACAAAAATATGTCACGTCTGAAATTCAATAATTTACTGTTTTGTTTACCTTTATTAAAAATTACACAAAGTAGTAAATGTCCTCCTGAAAGTGTAATAGCAATTAAAAGTTGAAAATGTAGAATGATCAAAAGTGGTTGGGTATAATAAGGGTGAGACCGACTTTTGTCAAAGGAGTCAATTACACGCGGGGATCCAAAAATTAACCTGCCACTTTACAAATCAGAAAATTTTTTAAGATTCCTCCCACTTACTAATTACACTTTGATTCAAAATGCTGTTATTGAAATTGTTAGTTTGAGCTGACTTTTAAATAATTTGTAACTTTTCACTTGAAAATTATTTGTTGAAGATAATCAAATTATAATGACTTGAGACAGTATTTGCTTGCAACTTTGTCGCTTGAAAGAATATATGTATTTTTTTTCGATACTTGTAAGTATCAGTTATTAAATTTGTTAAAGGGCAATCATTAAAATAGCTTTGAAACACGTTTTAGAAGCATTTCAATCGAGTCAATTAAGTTCGCCCTAATTTCTAAAGAGAATATACACAGATGCACTAAAGACTAAGTCATTTAAACTGTGACTACAGTTGCAGTTTTCAGTCCAACATTGGTTCAAAAAGCGGTAGCCGATATGATGAGAGCAACAAAGTATAGCAAATTAGACAATGTTACAAAACATATTTCACGTTATATCCACTTTGAAACTTCTAAACTATTTTTTTTTCTCGTTACTTTACATTGGCTGTTTTCAGTCCTCCAATTAACACTTCACATTGCTTGAAGCTGAATGTAGTTATCTGTAAAAGAAATAATTTTATAAGAAACGGAAATTCTATAAATCAGTACTTTGTCCAAAATTTGACAACATTTTGTCAGAATCCTCTAAATTGCTTTTAACACCTTTATGCATTTTAATAAATTATTTAATTGATCTTATATGGACCCACCGTACTTGTTTTAACTTCAAAATATTTTAATATGTATTTTAAGCATGTCAGTTAAAAAAAATTTTTCTGCATACTTTCCTGACTGTATTTCAATTCAATTCAAAAGAAATTCCCGGGTTCCAGCCAACTTAGTGTTTATTAGTTAAAATCTTTACAAATACGTTTCGGTGTCTTTCTCCACCATCATCAGTTTGTCTAAAATACACATTCACAGTCATAATTAATTTAAAACAAAAACTCTGCTAAAATATACATACTAAAAAACAAATTACAAACATATTAAAAAGTATATTAAAAACAATAATAAAGCGAGAGAATAAAATAACTGCTTATAATATTTGGCTTTTTCTTTGCATTCTAAGGATATCAATTGCTCTGCAATTCTTCAATATCAGGTGTTTATATTGCTTACATGTATGGCTTCCATGACACCATTAAATTCACCATTGAGGAGGACAAAAACAACTCACTAAACTTTTTGGATATGATGGTTAGGTATGACAACAATGGGGAAATAAAAACAAACTGGTTCACAAAGGATGTATGGTCTGATAGATACTTGAATTACCAATCATATGCACGTCTACAATAAAAAAAAAGTGTTGTAACAGCTCTTACTTATAGAGCGATTAAATTGGCACATTATGAGTATAGAACAAAAAATGTAGATAAAATAAAAAAATACTAATAATGAACAACTATCCCAAATCATTCTTCGAACCAACCATAAAACGAAGAATAAATAAAACCTACAATAAATGGAACCACATAAATAATAACAATAATAGAAAAGAAGAGAGAGAGAGAGAGATAAAGTGTGTATCATTACCGTATATTCCAGAAATCAATACAAAAACAAAAAATATTTTAAAACCGCATAATATTACTAAAGCAGAAAAAACTGAAAACAACTTGGCAAAGGAATGTTTCACAAAATTTAAACCTAAAAGTGATAAGTTAAACACACCTAATGTAATATACAAGATTGACTATTTGAATTGTAACAACGCATACATAGGTCAAACAGGACAATATTTAAAGAAAAGAATATACGAACATAAAGTTAACGAAAATGGAACAGCATTAGCACAACATGCTCAAAAAATGTTACATAGTTTTGATTTTGATAACACAAAAATATTAATCAATGAAGACAATTATAAATAGAGAAGAATTGGAATCACAATTGACCACAAACTTAAATTCACTAAACACATACGAAACATCAGGGCAGAAACAATAAAGAGAACAAAACACTTCCGATCACTAACCTACAAAGACAGAGGAATCAGCACAACACCGCCACCAAAATATATAAAGCTATTTGTAGACCCTTTGCTAGACTTTGGAAATATACTCATGACCAACGGAACAGAAAGGACAAAACGTTATACACAAACAACAGAACAAATTGCATTAAGACTAATAACACGAATAAGACACCCCCAAAACCCACTACACAACCCCCCCACCCAACTACTATACGAACGCACAAACATGACAAAGATCTCGGAAAGACTCATACAGCTACAGACAAAATGGACAAACAACCCCTACAACTGGACCATACTGAATCCCCTTTGCCTTACAAGACCAACCAGACAATCCCGCTTCCGTTTCCCTACATTAACGCTACTCGAACACTTACAAACGCAACTGACTAGTGGACAATAAAATAATTTCTTCTTGCCACTGAAACTTTATTTAATAATATCGTTAACCTAGAATAAGAGAATTTTCATATTTGTTTTTTATTTAGATTAAGACTACATGTATTAAACAAGGGCAGAAAGACCGATAGGTCGATAGCCTTTTTTAGAAATAAAGATGTTTACTACTACTACTAGAGAAGAATCCATGAAATGATACAAATTAAAAACATCAGAATGCAATGAATTTTAGATCAGTCACAGACAATCTTAGCTCTGT
This sequence comes from Dendroctonus valens, assembly GCA_024550625.1. Classification (NCBI taxonomy): domain Eukaryota; kingdom Metazoa; phylum Arthropoda; class Insecta; order Coleoptera; family Curculionidae; genus Dendroctonus; species Dendroctonus valens. The sequence continues at coordinate 521,693 of JAJTJO010000284.1, read as the reverse complement.
ATATCATACACTAATTAAATGAACACATACATACACTAATTAAACCAACTACATAAAATGTAAACACCTGATATTGAAGAATTGCAGAGCAATTGATATCCTTAGAATGCAAAGAAAAAGGCAAATATTATAAACAGTTTTTTTATTCTCTCGCTCGATATTGAACAAAGTAAAAATTTTCAATAGTCAATGATGATGACTGTTAATGTGTATTTTAGACAAACTGATGTTGGTGGAGAAAGACACCGAAACGTATTTGTAATAATGTTAACTAATAAACACTAATATTGACTGGAACCCAGGAATTTCTTTTGAATTAAATTTTTAAAAAACGAGTGGTAGTGCTTTATTGCAAAAATTCACTGGTTTCATAATATGGGAGTATACGACTCACACCACTATTTCGTTTCAATTTCAGGCTTTAAATCAGGATTTATTTTGCATAGGAATGAATCAACTCTCGAAAAGTGTAAAATATAGACAAATATACTTTCGTGTTTCTCTCAGTTTGAATTATAATTTATAAAAATTTTGTTGATCTTGTTTCGAATGAAAAAGGTCTATCAATGATAATAAAATGGGAAAAAACGCCAAAAAAATTGTCACATTGTTATTACTTATCGACTTTAACCAATCTTATGACATACTAATTAAGTATTTTTTTAAACTTTTGTGCTTGGGTTTATTTCGGATTAAGATGCAAAGAAGTTTGGGTTTCAAGGTATTGAAACAAGGTTTTGTTATCTTCTATGCAGTTTTTATTACAGCGAAACAGACTAGATGCTAAAAATGATAAATAATGACCTACTTAAAAAGTGATGAAATCCCAAGTGCAAAAATGGGGAAGAAAAAGTAGAGGACAGAATCAAAATCAAATAAATAACTGGGAAATTGAAGAAAACAGTTTGGTTTCTTTTATATTAATAGCAAATTCTGCTTTGTCCGTATGATTCTTGGTTCATATTTCTAACTGTTTCATATATTTTCCTGACTGCACTTTAATTCATTCCAATGTATTCCTGGGTTTCAGTCAATTTACACCATTCATGCTGTTCCATTTATTTGAATTGTAGATTTTATTAATTCTTTGTTTTATTATTGGTTCAAAGAAAGCTTTGGGATAGTTGTTCATTATTAGTACCCTTTTTATTTTTTCTAGATTTTTTGATCTGTATCTACAATGTGCTAATTTAATCGCTCTATCAGTAAGAGCTTTTTTTATATTGTGTAGGTGCATATGATTGGTAATTCAAGTATCTACCAGACCACACATCCTTTGTGTACCAGTTTGTTTTTATTTCCCCATTACCGTCATATATAACAGCCATATCCAAAAAGTTTATCGATTTGTTTTTGTCTTCCTCCATGGTGAATTTAATGGTCTCATGGAATTCATTAAATTTATCTAATGTGTATTGAACTTCTTGGCTTGGCAGGCACATTAAGCAGTCATCCACGTATTTTTTAAAGAATCCACACTCAAAATTCAATTCCGGTATTAGTTTTTCTTCCAGACTTTCCATCACGAGGTTTGCAATTGTTGTAAAAAATAAAAACAAACTGGTACACAAAGGATGTGTGGTCTGGTAGATACTTGAATTACCAATCATATGCACCTACACAATATAAAAAAAGTGTTGTAACAGCTCTTACTGATAGAGCGATTAAATTAGCACATTGTAGATACAGATCAAAAAATCTAGAAGAAATAAAAAGGGTACTAATAATGAACAAATATCCCAAAGCTTTCTTTGAACCAATAATAAAACAAAGAATTAATAAAATCTACAATCCAAATAAATGGAACAGCATGAATGGTGTAAATAAGATAAAAGAGGGTGAAGTCAGGTATGTATCATTACCGTACATGCCGGAGATAAACACAAGAATAAAGAGTATTCTGAAGCCACATAATATTACTGTGGCGGCAAGAACTAAAAACAACTTGGTAAGGGAATGTTTCACAAAATTTAAGCCTAGAAGCGATAAGTTGGACACACCTAACGTAATATACAAGATAAGATTGACTGTTTGGACTGTGACAACACATATATAGGACAAACAGGGCAATATTTAAAGAAAAGAATATACGAACATAAGTATAGCTTAAGAAATGTTAGCGAAAATGCAACAGCATTAGCACAACATGCACAACAAAAGTTGCATGATTTTGATTTCGATAACACACAAATATTGATCAATGAGGACAACTATAATAAGAGAAGAATCCATGAAATGATACAAATTAAGAAACATCAGAATGCAATAAATTTCAGATCAGATACAGACAATCTTAGCTCTGTGTATCATACGCTAATTGGATGATCGCATGTATGAACTGATTGGACCAAGTAAATGAAATGTAAACATCTGATATTGAAAAATTGCCAAGCAATTCGTAGAATGCAAAGAAAAGACGAAAGATAAACAGTTTTTTTGTTTCGCTCGCTTGATATCGAATAAAATATGGAAAATTCAGTGGCCAGTCAAATGTGCAGCTGGTAACAACTATATACGTAAGTCAAATTTAAATCTCTAAACAATAGATTCTAGTCTTTTCCCGAACATGTTTATCCCGACTCATCACCTGGGAACCAAGGTCCCAAATTGTACTTTTTTATATGTGTGTGATTTGAATTTTAATAGGTTAATTTTGTGAAAGTTTTTTTAATTAAATTGATAATAAATGTAAAGTGTATATTTTAGACAAACTGATGATGGTGGAGAAAGACACCGAAACGTATTTGTAACATTTTAAAAAATAAACAGTAAAATTGACTGAAACCCAGGAATACATTGGAACATATTTCTAACGCAACTTTTTGCATAATAATGTCGCTTGATTATTTGCCGACAAATATTGTGCAATCTAAATGAAAGTAAATGAAAGTCTGCTAACGATAAAACATTTTCACCTGAAAGGTGATTGCGCCTTGGTATATTTAAGATAAACGTTCCATTTATTTTGATTTGTGCCCGTTAACTTTCATTTTAAGCGAAATAGTTTATGCTCCTTAATTCCAGTATTAAGTCAAAGTATCAGCCCGAGAGTAAACATCCGGTTAAACAGTTGCGTTCTCGGAAAGCTTGATATCTGGCATTTAACTAAAACAAAGATAGTTTAAAATGTGATTAAGGCACGGAAGTTCCTAAAATACGAACAGCCCGCAGCTAAAACTTTATTGAGAAGGTTTCATGCAGTTTGAAATGCGCTAAATGAAGTTTCTTGATGCTCACCAAACTTGTTTACCCTTTAAAACTCTAGTTATTTTCTGTTTTCGCAGTCATATTCGTAATTTAATAGAAACCGATGAAATGCCTCTGGACGTTTACCTAGGAGCTAATTATTGGGTTGCTAGATCATAGACTGTAGCAACGTGTTTAGCTTCATGGAAACTTCTAATTAAAAGAAAGATATTTATATAGATTAAAACCAAACGATAACGGCGCTTTAATGGTATAATTTTATAGATTGATTGGAAATGTCTGTTTTTAAAAACTTTATTTCCCAAATTAATACAATAAATTTAGAACCGAGCTAATCGTAGTTTCGAGCTAGACTTAACGTGAACATGGAATCTTATTGACTGACTGACTGCTCGAACCTAATCGTATACGTAGATCTTATTGACTAAATGCCCGTTTGTGCTTTAGCTTCTTTTATACTTGAAACGATTCGACGTCTTATTTTAAAAGAAAAGTCGGCATAGGTGACCAAAGAATTGTCACTTTAGCTTTAACTTTGACAGCGTTATTAATGGAGTTTTGTATTATTTTATTTATTAAAAATTAAGGATTTATTAATGTACCAGTTGTCTGGATGTTATTTATTGCACAGCCTTTGTGGTATACAGGCTGTCCCAAATTAATTTTGCACCATTAGTAACTTTGTTATTAGTGGAGATACAGTCTTGGTTTAAATGGCAGAGTTGTATGTTTTACGATGGTTGCTTTTGTGATACTAAAAAAATAATTGAACATCGCATAAATGGAACCCCCTGTATATTAGTGCACAAAATTGTGCACTGGTCAGTTTAATTCTACGCAAAAAACTGTAGTGGCATTTTTTTCTAAAATAACAAGATTAAAAAATATCAAATAACTTTTACTTCTAATGACCTGAGCGGATAATTGGTGAAGTTCGTTTGCAAAATTAATAATCTGGCAACGTTGAGTAACGAAATGTCAAACATTTCAAATTTAAGCAATCAGTCTAACATTTCTATTTATTTTAACTGTGTTGAAATATTTGAAAATGCGTTTCTCCTATGAAGAAAAATGCGATATGTTGGAATCGTACATAATATCTAACAAAAATAGTTCCAGAGCCGTGAACAGCTATCGTGAATTGTTTCCAGCCAGAATTTTCCCCGGCCGTCGACATTTTTTGAAACTTTACCGTCAATTTCGGCAAACTAACAACACTTTTGAAAGAAAACGAAGAAGGAAAGTTAATATTGGAAACGAGTGTCTAACTGAGCTTCGTGGTGATAAAACGTGCCCAGTGCTAGCATATTTACAGCAAGGTCGTTTACACTACGGCAAAGAATTCGAACAATTCAAACGCATTTATAGCTTCAGCGAGAATATACAGGCCTACTTCAAACTAAAGGATGAACCCTGGGAGTTCGCAAGAATCCGAATCGGATTATGCCTCCCAGGATGGTGGGTTCAAAAAGCCACAATCGAAAAAACGGGGCAGAAAACCGAAGACGACCCAGCCAACCCAGCCAACCCAGCCAACCCAGCCAACCCCCACAACGACAACACCTGAGGCCAAACGAATAGCTTTGAATCATCAGGCTACAACCGATAAAAACCAAACAGCAAGACAACATCAACAAGATTTTCCACGGAATCGCACATATTCACAGCGAAAGCAATGCCGACCATCACCAGAGTCCAACTTGCAATCAGATGGGAGGAACTCAACCCCAACAACAACGATGTGATTATCAGACAAGATAATTACTTTCTAATTAAAACCAACCATGATGACAAAGCAACACAAATTTTACTGAAACACGAAAACATGGTAACAACATTCAAACTACAAAAAAACGGTAACCTCCCACTAATCCGACAACAAAGATCAAACCACCATATTACAGCCACATATTCAGTGGTTACTACTGGAGTGGACCTTGAAATCACGGACGAAATGTTCCTGAAACTTTTGGAAACATCAGGTCTGATAATCATATTCTGCAAAAGAATAATATCCAGAGCGACAGACGACAAAAGTCCCACCTTGTTGATGAGGCAACGGGCGACCTTGCGACATACGAAAAACTGATGAGCGACCGCACAGTGCTCTTCCTTGGTTGCGTGTTTAGGATTGTGGAGAGTAAACCTGCACCGATTCCTGCTCTTGCAAAAACAGCACCGATTCCTGCTCCTTGCACCAAATGCAACTCGTTTGAACACCGGACCGAAACCTGCAAAACACCAGCTAAGTGCAATAAATGCCTTGGCCCTCAATCGACATTCAGTTGCAGTTCTCCGCTTCCCGTCAAGTGCGCTGCCTGCAACTCGGACGAGCATGCGGCATGGAGCGTAAAGTGCCCGAAGAGACCAACAGCACCGATCAGTGGTATCCACAATGTTAGAATTAAGTGTCTCAGCAAGAGAACGTCCGAGGTGTCGGATGCGATAACTAAGGATAACAGAATACACTCACCAGTAACAACTCACGATCTCATATTAAACAAAAACAAACATTAAATTAACAAGTCTACCAACACTAACAGAGAAGATTTGATAAAAAAAATGCGAAAACAATTTATCGAAGATTTTGACATCGACACCTCGGTCGTCTTTTTTGGTAACCTTATGTATATATTGATGTTCGACATGCTCCTACCTAACAAAAACTCCTCTACAGAACCCCATGAACAATTAAAACAAACAATCACTAACATAGACCTTTCAACATGAGACTACTTTACGCCAACATCAACGGACTTAACAGTAAAAAACCACTTATTTACAATTACATAGAACAAAACGACACAGACTGCTGCATATTTGTAGAGAGAAAAACCAAACTAGGACAGACACCTACGTACAGAAATTGGCAGTATATCTATAGGCATGGAAATACCACTAATCATGCCAGGGGCGGGGTCGCAGCTCTCCTAAAACCAAAATTTAAACTTGGAAGAGCAAATCCTCCTTCCCTCAACCACCCTCTGAACGACTGCATACATTTTACGATACCCTACCTAAATGACCTGATACAAATATTTCTGACATACATACACCCACACTCCAACTTAGAACAAAACATATTAACCAAAGCAAGCATCTATAAATATGCAATAATTATAGGCGACTTTAATTTGAACAAAAACAAAACGAAACAGCTTAAAAGATTTTTACAAAATTCGGATTTTATAAAACACACCAACTTTTCTGATGCCCGCAAACCCAGATTCAACACCAGACGTTCTACTGCACACAAGAAACTTAACAAACACCATCAACAACATAAACTTAACCAATGAACTTGGATCCGACCACCTGGCTATTACGTTTAACATAGACTTACAACATACGCAACCTACCTCCAGTAAACCTCCTATAGAGAAAAAGTTAAACCTAACAAAGGCTGAAATAGACAAAGTGAAACAACATATACATGACTACATACAGCAATCATACAACAACAACTTTCACTAGCCATAGGAAAATTTAGCCCGGAAATAAAAAATGCTTTCTACCGACATACACTACCCAACTTCATACTGAGACTCATAAAACAAAAGAGAGAACTGTATAGACTATATACAAACACTCATAATAACGATCTAAAAAAGACACTGAACCAACTCAACAGAAACATTAAAACCTTGATTGGACAATACCGACAAGACAAATGGCTAGAAACATGTAAAGAAATAAAAAAAGACAAATGCAAATCATACTGGCGAAAAATTAAGAAATTAGCACAATATAAAAAAAAACTAACACTACTGACACAACTGACGAAAACGGAATAGAACGTTACACAGACAAAGAGAAGGGTGACGCGTACGCCAGACACTATCAAAGGGCCTTCAGCATATCGACAAACCCTACCTTCGACAAAGACAACTGGAACTTGATCAACGACTGGAACTTGAACTATTTTAACAGCTCACCAATCTATACAAACAAACTGATCACAGACACAGAATACGATGAATCCCTAGCGCATATCAGAAACACAGCACCGGGAAAAGATAAAATAAAAGCAAAACTCCTGAAAGGCCTAACTCAGGAAACACACAGGCTGATACTAGCTGAGTTGAACAACTGCATCACAAAAAACAAAATCCCAAAAACATGGAAGAACGGCTTAATAATCCCCATACCGAAAAATGGACTGGACAATACACAACCGAGCAATTACAGACCAATTACATTACTCCAAGTACTTAGTAAAGTATTTGAGTACATAATAAAGCAGCGACTTGAAAAACTGATCGGAAAATATACACCTACCTACCAATTTGGTTTCAAACAACATCACTATTGATCCGCTCTTTATTTTGGCCAACAATGTACAAACAACTCACCTAACTGACAGAAAGTCGGCCTATTCATGGACATTAACAAGGCCTTTGACAGTGTCTGGCATATGGGCATACTCTACAAACTTGACAAACTTCACACACCAACATATCTATTCCACATCATAAAAAACTTACTCGAAAACAGACTACTACAAGTACGAATTGACAACACATTCTCTTTTCTGAAACTTTCTAAAAACTTGAATTCACTAAACACATACGAAACATCAGGGCAGAATCAATAAAGAGAACGAAACAGTTCCGATCACTAACCTAGAAAGATAGAGGAATTAGCACAAATACCGCCACCAAAATATATAAAGCTATTTGTAGACCCTTGCTATGGACACATACTCATGAGCAACAGAACAGAAAGGACAAAACGTTATATACAAACAACAGAACAAATTGCACTAAGACTAATAACACGAATAAGACACCCCCAAAACCCACTACACAGCCGCTCCACCCAACTACTATACGAACGCACAAACATGACAAAGATTTCGGAAAGACTCATACAGTTACAGACAAAATGGACCAACAACCCCTACAACTGGACCATACTGAATCCCCTTTGTCTTACAAGACCAACCAGACAATCCCGCTTCCGTTTCCCTACATCAACGCTACTCGAACACTTACAAACGCAACTGACTACTGGACAATAAAATAATTGTTTCGTGTCATTAGAATTAGAAAGTTTATTTAATCAAATTTTTAACCCAGAATAAGAGAATTTTCATCTTTGTTTTTTATTTAGATTAAGACTACATGTATTAAACAAGGGCAGAAAGACCGATAGGTCGATAGCCTTTTTTCGAAATAAAGATGTTTACTACTACTATTGGAAACGAACAAACAGAAATTAACATTCTGGCATATTTTGAAGCTTTTCCCGAGAAATCTGTGAGAGCTTTGAAAAGAGAAAGCGGCCTTCCCTTATTTACAGTTTGGCGAATCTTAAAGAAATTCAAGTATGTTCCATACAAATATCAACCAGTTCAACAACTTCATGCGGGGGATTCCGAGAGAAAGCTGGAATTTTGTCGATAGTTAATAAGTGGAGTTAATTTTGTGGAGTGATGAGTCAAACTTTTCCAACCAAGGCATATTTAATAGGAAAAATCTTCACTATTGGAGCACGGAAAATAAAATTTAAAAAAACGTATGATGTGGCATAGTAGGCGGGAAAATAATGGGACCAGTTTTTTACCAAGGAACCATTTCGAGCTTTGTGGCGTCACAGCGAATCCACATTTATCAAAAAACAGTCAATATTGATCTGGTACCATTATCAAGCGATAAAAAAATACACCGGCGTTGATTTCATCGGCGTAATACGACAGTGAGCAGTACATTATCGACTAGTAACAACTCGGTATGTTCGTTATGTGTTTACTTTCCAAAGTTTGAGGTTTTTTTTGTAAAATTATTGTTGAAAATGGCTGGTAAGTGTTTTTTAGTACATAATACTTAGTCACATATTACCAACGTGATTTATAAATAATATTATACAGAGCATGATAGTTTTTAGTCAATAGTAAGTGGTGTCATCGTGAAACCACAAAGCAGTTATTGATTTCATATAGAAATGTTTTTCGGGCTTTGAAGCCGTGGTCCATGGGAATTTCTTCCTGACGTCTCGTCCACAACTGCGGTGGACATTATCAAAGGCGATGAGGTAGTGGGCGAAGTGATCTCCCGTACTTTCAGACTAAGACTGGTTCAACTACTTACATTTGAACATATTTATTCAGTTCAGTTTTAACAGTTCAACTACTGGATTCTTTGTCGTATTTATGCGTTGCGGCCGTGTGAGCTCATGCGTGAGGAGTGGGAGGCGCTTCAATGGTTTTGGCGTGCACGCTGTTTGCCGCAAAACGCGTTTCCAATCTGGATTAAGGACCGTGACTTCTTCTTTCCTGTTAAAATTGTTGTCATGTTTGAAGATCTCAATGGCCTCTCTGGTTAGTCTCGGATAATACCGTTGAGATTGGTGCAAAATGTCCACTTCATCGAAACGTATTTGGTGGCCGTCTAGAAGTACGTGTTCCGCTACTGCTGATTTTTCTGTTTGTCCTAATCTGCAACTTCTTTTATGCTCAGTGATCCTCGTGTTTACACTACGTTTTATGGTGCCGATATATGCTCTGCCACAACTGCATGGAACCCTGTAGACTCCTGGTGCCGATAAGATAATAATCTCAAAGTCTGTTGGATTGTTCGAGTTGGTTTAAAGACTGTTTTCACTCTGTGTTTCTCCAGTATCGTGCCGATCCTGTCCGTGACTCCATGTATGTATGGGAGGCAAACCCAACCCTTACGCTCATCATGCGTATCTTTTTCCTCAGGACGGCCTCCACTGTTTTTTGGTCGAATTGCTCTATTAAACTCGTTCTTGCTGTATCCATTCCAACCAAAGGCTCTTTCTAGGTGTTTGAATTCTCTTTCTAACTCATATGGTTCGCAAATTCTTCTGGCTCTTTCGGTGGGGGTTTTAATGACTCCTCTCGTTTGACTGGGATGATGGTTTGATCCACTGTGCAGGTACCGGTCGGTATGTGTCGGTTTTCTGTACACCGTATGGGCCAGCTTTCCGTTGGTTTTTCTGGTTACCAAGACATCTAAAAATCGCCCATCCTTCTCCACTTCCATAGTGAACGGTAATTTGCCAAGTATAGTAAGGTTTGATTGTACTTGGCATTAGTTGTTATTATATATATTTGGTTATTAGGTAATATACATTTGAACAACAATGGGGTCCAACCTAAACATGGAGAACCTGGCTTTGACAAGCTATACCAAGTACGTCCACTTTTGAGTGTACTGGCTGAAACTGATGCAAAACATTACAAGCCGTCCAGAAACATTTCCATAGACGAATCAATGATGCGTTTCAAGGGGCGCTCGACTTTGCGGCAATACATGCCCAATAAAACTATAAAGCGAGGATATAAAGTATGGGTCCGGGCCTCAGAAAGTGGCTAAATTGATCAGTTCCAAATCTACAAGGAAAAAATTGGTGATGAGTCAGAAACACACCTAGGCGCTAGGGTGGTCACAGATGTATCCAGGTCACTAGTAAATAGACATCTCTTAAGACAATTAATATCTGAAAACATATTCGCTTGTGGTACAATCAGAGCTAAACATTTAGGTGTCCCAGTTGATATAAAATCAGATAAGGAAATGCAAAGAGGCGATGTTGATTGGCGAATAACTGACGATGGAATTAGTTTCGTGAAATGGAAAGATAAACGGGTAGTTACAATGGCAAGCAATTTCCATAAGTCTCATGTCATATGGACTGTTGAACGAAAAAGAAAAGATGGAGAAAAGGAAACCATACCATGTCCAAACATGGTCAAAGACTATAACGCCAACATGCGATATGTTTACAAAGCAGATGTGTTCAGAGGACATACGAAATTGATAGAAAGAGTAAAAAATGATGGCATCGAATTTTGTGGTATTTTGTTGATGTCTCTATTGTGAATTATTTTATAATCTATATAGCGAGATATAATGAATTCAAATCGAGCCTGAAGGATTTCCGGTTGTCTGCCGTAACCGGACGAGTAGGAGCAGGAACTGAATCGCCGCGAAAAGGTAGACCAAACGGGGAAAAACCTGGTAGTCATTTCAAACCAAATGTTCCTCCGGAAAAACATGAGATAGTGCTGCTCACATGCCAAAACAATAAAATTCAAGAAAATGCGCGCTGTGAAGTTTCAGAACAGAGCAGCATCGAACCAAATGGTCATGCTCTAGTTGTGAAGAAGGCATTTGTCTGAATGACAAAAAAAATTATTTTGAAAAAATTCATAGGAAAAACTAATAAATGCGCATTTTTCGAATGTTTTCCAAGAATATTAATAAAAGCTTATTTTTCTAAGGATTGTGTGTCATTTCACTTGTGGTATCATGGTGATTCCACTTCCTAACACCTATTTTTATAATTTAGGGAAAAAATTAAGTTATATTATTAAAATCTGACGTCAAATAAGCCTATCTTTTAGTTCAAACACAATTACTTCTCATTTTCAAAAAGTCTGCCTTGAAAGGGTTCTGATCAGAGCTATAGGGAGTTACTGAAATAAATTTTTGAAAAATTTTTTGACGAAGTTAATTTAGCAGAGAGGCAGGAAACATTCTTTCTACAAGACGGTGCTCCAGCTCATAATATATATTTTCTTTGTTGATGCACCTAATCTTAGGTTAACGAGCATCCTAAATATAACCTAAATTACTTGTTTGTTTGAACAGTTTGTTAACTGTGATATTCCCAGCGGTCTATCACAGGTTTTCGCGCACTGAACTGTTGTGGCTAACCCGCACTGTACTCTGCTTTTTCACGGTTCATTACACATAACTGTTCAAAAGCTCCAACTGCTTAGACCTTTTGAGCCTCCTCACTGTGTTTGTTCTGGCTGTCTAGCAGTTGAAGCACTTCAACATTCGGATGGTTGTGGAGTCTCCTTTCATGTCTCCTGGCTGCTATCGCTATTTCTTCTTTGACTGTCCGCACCTGTAGCTCACGATGGAGATCTTCATTCCGAACATGCCAAGGTGCATTAACAATGTTCCTTACTACCCGGTTCTAGAACACTTGTAGGCAATTATAATTGCTTTGTTTGGTACAACCCTACAACGGAAGGCCATATGTCCACACTGGTTTAAGGATTTGTTGGTAAACCCGTAGTTTGTTTTTGATCGAAAGCTGCGAACCTCTTCCCAGCAGCCAACACAAGCTTTGATATTTGAGTTATAATTGTTCAGTCTTCATTTTATACGTGAAATTTACATCTAAGTTTTCCGTGTTTATAAGCCGTGATCCATTGGAATTACTTCCTGACGTTTCGTTCACATCTGCGGTGAACATTCTCAAAGGCGATGAGGTAGCGGTCGAAGTTGTCTCCCGTGTCTCTCGACGATGACTGGTTTTGTAACCGTAATAACTGCTCTATTTATATCTTCCTGAACTGTTGGTGGGAGGACGGTTGTTAGGCGCCTAGGTGCAGCTGATGTGAAGCGTAGTGCTTGCTTCCAATTCTGGTTGAGCGCACTTACTTAATCCTTCCTATGAAAGCTGTCGGGGTGCTTGAATATTTCAATGACTTCCCTCGTGATTCGTGGAAAAAAGTGTTGTGTTTCGTCTTAAACGTCTGCTTCATGAAAAAGGATTTGGTGTCCATCCGCCAGAGCGTGCTCAGCTACGGCCGATTTCTCTGTCTGTCCCAATCTGCAGCTTCTCTTGTGTTCCCAGATTCTGGTGTTGACGCTTCGCTTAGTTGTGCCAATATAGACTGCGCCATAGCTGCATAGAATCCTATAGACTCCATATGTTGACAGAGTATTCCTTTTGTCCTTGCCCAACCTTAGACTCTCCTTGATGGTTTTTGTTGGCTTAAAGACCGTTTTAATGTTATGTTTCTGTAACATCCTGACAAATCTGTCGGTGACTCTGTGTATGTAGGGCAGGCACGCGAAACCCTGTTTCTCCACGGTTTCTTTCACTTTTGTATCATTTTGATAGGAAGTTCTTGGCCTGCGTATTCTCCGTATCTCCTGATTATTGTACCCATTTATCCTAAACGCCCTCTCCAAGTGTCTCAGTTTTTTTTGAAGTTCAATTGGATCGCAAATCATCTCAGCTCTTTTGACCAAGGTTTGAATGACACCCTGTTTTTGTCTGAGGTGGTGGTTTGATTTCTTGTTGAGATACCGGTCGGTCTGTGTAGGTTTCAGCTACACCTAGGCGCCAAACAGCGGCCCCCCCCACCACCAGTTCAGGAAGATACAAATGGAGCAGTCATTCCGGTTAGAAAACCCACCAGAGGTTAGATATAATTACTAAATGATGTTAGCATTAAGGAGCCGTAGATTAAGAGCAATTGAAAGATGTAATTCTTAGTTGAAATAAATATGTTCACATGGTTAGAAAACCAGTCATCGTCGAGAGACACGGGAGACAACTTAGACCGCTAACTCATCGCCTTTTGAGAATGTTAACCGCAGATGTGAACGAAACGTCAGAAAGTTATTTCAATGGATCACGGCTTATAATCCCGGAAAACTTTTCAACTTTCAATTTAACCGGCCGGGGAAGCCTACACAGTCAGATTTATTTTCGTTTTATTTAATCCGCTACTGTGCGGTCCAAGCGTCTATGGCGTTTATTGCATATTGAAGATTGGCAGTTCTATGGAATTGCCTACTGCTAGAACTGCAGCATCAGCAAATGTTGCTGGTTTTATGTTATCTGTTACAGGTATATCGCAAGTATATAACAAGAACAGCTCTGGTCCAAGCACACTGCCCCGGGGGAGTCCAGCCTTTATGAATTTTTACTCCGACTATTCGTTCTCTTGTTTGATTCTAAAGGTTCGTTGATCTAAATATGATTCCAAAAACCAGCTCATAATATGAGAGAAATTTTACCGCTAATACGTCGATATTTTGGTGGTCGAATTATAGCCACACACGGTCCTATACATTTTCCGGCACGATCCCCCGATATTACTCCATTAGACTTTTTTTGTGTACCGGGAAAAATATCAAAACATAGAAGAACTAAAACTAAAAGTCCGATCTGAAGTACTCGGCAATTAAGACGGCGGTAAAAATTTTTTAAAGCATTGAACTCTGTAAAAAGACGTGCTTTAGATTGTTTTAATCAGGGGGGGGGGGGGGTATTTTTGAACACCTTCTGTAAACATCTTCATTTTTAATTATTACATATTATTTTATTTTATTTTTTTAGTTCATAGTTTAAGACATTTTCAACCTATTATCCGCTTAGGTAGTTAGAAGTAAAAACTATTTAATATTTTTAAAACTTGTCATGACTTCGATTTTGGGCACTAATATACAGGGGATCCGTTAAAAAATAAGGGGTTTTGTTTAATTATCTTTACAATGCGATGTTCAATAATTTTTTTTAGTGTCAAAGCAACCAGGGTAAAAAAATACAACTCTTTGCTATTTAAACCAAGACTGTATCTCCACTAATAACAAAGTTACCAATGGTGCGCCCTTAATTTGATACAGCCTGTATATTATATATTTAAGATGAAAGAAAATTACATTTGTAGAGCAAACAGCATTCTTTATTTCATGAAAAACTTTCCAAACATGTTCATTTTAACGAAATAAAGACTCAAAAAAAACGTATGAGTAATTGCTTCGCGTATGGGGACTGTATATGCGAAAACAATTTAACCGAAACAATAAAATGATCCGCATCAAATCTATGGGGAACATAATCGTCATACCCAATTTTATATTAAATTCAGTTTATTCGATCGGAGGACCAAACACGATAATCTAGTAAAGCCTGTAAAATTGATAACGCAAATTGAAATTTTACGTGCTGTTTGAAAGTTGTCGACAGCAGTTTATATTTGAATAGGAAAAACATGAAAATTTCAATTTTCCTTTTTATTCTTATGTTCTTGCTTTATTCAGCTAAATCAAATAAAATCTAATGTTCCACAATTCGAATCCGATAAAGAAGTTAAATTAGGATATGAAATCTGTTACGAAGCGGCAACAAGTCAATTACCAAAGGAAAGATAAAAGTATGATTTCCAATGAAACTGTAAACTGCATGAACCATTTTCAAAATATTCTCTATAAAACATAGCTATCACTATTTAATATTGCTAATTAATATGCTAATAAAAATAATGTTTTTGATTCACGCTTTCAAATAAATTTGTTCTCATAAAGATCATGTGTATATATATTGTTTTTGTTATCATTAACAAAGATTGAGCGGATTGACAAAACTTTGTACTGTGCATGTACGAGTAATATAGAACAGCGAGAACCCCATTAAAAACTCCCGAATCGAATTGTCTTCCTTGTGGTGGAGACGGATACTTGCCTCCAGGGAGACGGAACGCCTGGGTGGCGAAGATCAGGAGTGGTAAGGTGGGGATGGATAGAGGGGGAATGACGAAAAGAGCCTTTAAGGCCTACTCGCCGGGCCTATTGGGTCACCCCCCACAGTACTACTACTTCTACTGTCCCTTGCTAAAACGCGCTATATTTGACCCATAATGTAATGCTCGACTTTAAAAAAAATGTTTACTATTGGCAGCTATAAGCAAATTCAGAAAGACTTAAATATTCTGCTTTCAATTTAATATATCCAAAATTTTAGGGAAACGGATGTAGGGAAACGTCGAAAATTTTATTTTATTTAAGTAGTAAATTATTCAATTGCAATGAGATCATTTTGAAAATGTGCCTTTTAAACTCAAATATAATATGTTTTGTTAGGTCACAAGTAATGTTGAATCCCAACCCACTAAGTAATTATTTCGGCAATTCGTTCGAAATATGAAATATACTATTAATCTGATTAAACATTAACAAATCGTTTAATTTAAATTGGGTTTTTATTGATTTTATAATAAAGGCAATTTGGTTAGTGGTATGATTCATTACGATAATAGGCGTTATGTAGTTTTCAATAATTTTATGAAATGAAGCATTTGAGATGTCTCAAAGGGCCAAATTTTCAGACAAACTAGAGCTGTGACGAGAATTCACTTTCATTAAGTTTTGTTTCAATGCTTTTCAAATGATTTAACTAATTCAGCAGTTATCAAGCCATTAATTTAAAATATAAATTAAATAACTAACCATAAAATATATTTGGGCAAACATAATTTGAAAAGTATGAAGGAGGTAATTAGGCATGCGGAACTCGAAGCAGTTGAGTACAATTTCGACTGATTTTAATCAAACAAAGTTTCAGGCAAATATATAAATGCTGAGATTTGTGCTTTAACCTCGGTAGCAAACGGACGTACCAGTGCGAGCGTATACAAATACTTGAGATATTTGCAAATTGCGAGGAATTTTTGATAGTTTTTTAAGACTAGCAAGAATACCGGGTCCGTCCCAAACGTGAAATGTATCCCGGGAGCTCACAGTCCGAATCTGACTTGACCTCCCAGGAGGACCGCTTAACAAAGCCAAAATCAAAGAAAAGAGGTAAAAAACCCGTCCCCAAACTAACAACACCCACCCAAGACCACAAAATCCCGGCACTGGAGCATGCTTCAACACGAGCAACTTCAGCCGAAAAGGGGACAATACCAACAACATCAACCACAGCTACAGTGGCAAAACACCAACCTAGACACCCAACATATAACTCAACATTCAGCCTAATTGCACCACCAACACTAACCAGAGTACAATTAACAATTCAATGGGAATAACTAAAAACAAAAACAACAAAGACATCATCATTAAAAAGGAATCAACTTTTCTAATAAAAACGAACGACGAAGCCAACTAAACAGCTCTAGAGCTTCTCACCCAACAAGGCGTAGTTACGTCGTATAAGATACAACCAAACACAACAACACCACCATTTATAACCAACACAAAATGCAACATCACACCATCGTACTCAGTGGTGGCCACCGGTGTCGATCTGGACATAACTGACGAGATGTTTCTGGACCACCTGCGTGACCCCCAGCTCCAGGTCCGATTCTGCAAAACGATCATTTCACGTTTAAAAGGAACTCCAACGCTAATGATGCGGCTAATTACAGGAGACCATGCGACCTACGAGCGATTAATTGCCGATAGAACCTTGCATTTTCTGGGCCGCGTTTTCCAGATAGTGGAAATCAAACCACCAACACCAGTTCCGGCTCCATGCGGCAAGTGTGGCGCGTTTCATCACCGCACAAATGCCAGGGAAATCACCCAACCACTGCCTGTACGTCAACCCTTCCAGCCAGGTGGGTCTCGTGCCACTCGGACGAGAATGCCGCCTGGAGCATGAAATGCCCCAAACGTCCCACGGCACCCATAAAAGGAATTCCGAATATTAGAGTAAGATGTTTGAACAAGACAACCACCTAGGTGTCGAGTTCTGTCGCGGCGGAAAGTAGGATACATGCTCCAATCGCTACACACGATTACATTATAAACAAATACAAACACCAAATGAATAACGCAGCAACACCAATAGAGAAGAGCTAATTAAAAAAACCGCGCACACGATTCGTCGACGACTTTGATGTTGACACCTCGGTGGTGTTGTTCGGATACCACATGTATATCCTAATGATAGATATGCTCTCGCCCGACAAAAGCTCCCCCACAGAACCATTCGACCAACTGAGACAGGCAATTACTAACACTTGACTTTCAACTTGAATCTGATATATACCAACATCAATGGACTTAATCACAAAAAACATCGAATTTACAATTACATGGAACGAAATGACAACGACTGCTGTAGCGGTATAAAAACCAAATCCGGACAGATACCGACGTACAGAGACTGGCAGTATGCCTGTAAACATGGCAATCAAACTGAGAACGCCAGGGGAGGAACTAATGTACTGCTAAAACCCAAAACCTAACTCGGCAAAAGCAATCCACGTTCCCTAAGGAATCCCCTTAATGAATGCCTCCACTTTACAATTCCATAATTACATGACTTCACCCATGTATTCCTAATTTACATACATCTCCACTCTAAATTAGAACAAAACATTCTGACTAAAGCATGTCTCTACTGATATGCCATCATCATTGGAGACTTTAACTTTAACCGAAACAAGACAACCCAACTGAACAAATTCTTGTCCAACACAGACTTTATAAAAAAACAGACACTGCCAACGTTTCTCATGCCTGGCAATCAAGACTCAACACCGGATTTACTACTTTACACAGCCAACCTTACAAATATTATAAACGATATAAGTCTGATTAACGAACTCGGAACAGATCATTTGGATATAAGATTTGACATGGATCTCCGACAGACACAACCTATGGATTCGACAAAACACACCCAGAAACTCAACCGGGACAGATCAGACATAGACAAAGTAAAACAACACATGCATAATTACATCCAATCAGAGGCAGGGGCATGTTCAATGGTATGTGTTATACAACAACAATTAACGACCGCCATGGACAAATTTTCTCCTTACACCAAAAACGCATACTATCAACACAGTTTACCGAAATTCATACTAAGACTTATCAAACGCAAAAGGGAACTGTATAGACTATACATACTCAAGACGAAGAATCGAAACGGAAACTACAACTCAACAAACAAACTAATAAGCCATCAAAAACAACAAACTCAACAGAAATCTAAAACACTAATAAGCCAATGCAAACAGGACAGATGGCTAGAGGCATGCAAAGAAATAGAAAAAGACGAAGGTAAAAAGTACTGGCAAAAAAGTAAAAAAATGTCACGATACAAAAAAACATTATTACTGGTTCATTGTTGTGTATATTTTCCTGACTGTACTTCAATTTATTTCAAAATGTCCTGGGTTTCAGTCAAATTTATTGTTTATTATTGTCACTCTGTAATGTAGAGTGACCAGTCAAATGTGAAGTTGATAGCAACTATATACACAAACTAATGATGGTGGAGAAAGACACCGAAACGTATTTGTAACATTTTAAATAATAAACAATAAAATTGACTGAAACCCAGGAAATTTTGAAATTATTACTGGTATAATAAATGAAAACGGTACAGAACTGTATACAGACAAGGCCAAAGCGGACGCAGTTGCCAGACATTTTCAACATGCCTTCACAACCTCTACTAACCCTAACTTTGACGACCAAAACTTTAACGCAATAAATGATTGGTACGAGACCTACTTCACAAACGAAACAAACAACGCACATCAACTAATTACTGAAGCAGAATACGACGAAGCACTCGCACACATTAAAAACACGGGGGCGGGAAAAGACAATATAAAAGGCAAACTACTGAAAAATCTAACTCCACAAACACACACACACATACCGAACCTTTTCAACAACTGTATTGAAACTAACACCATACCAGATACCTGGAAAACTGGAATAATAGTACCAATTCCTAAAAGCGGACTAGACAATACACAAACACAAAACTACAGACCTATTACACTACTCCCTGTACTAACTAAAATTTTTGAAATTATAATAAAAAATAGACTGCAATAATCAGTTCGACAACACATTCCACAATACCAATTAGGATTTAAACCTAAACACTCAACTGTCCACCCACTTTTTATACTAACCAACAACATACAAACAACTCACCTCTCGAACAAGAAAACAGCATGTCTCTTCATGGACATCAATAAGGCCTTTGACAGTGTCTGACACAAAGGACTTTTATACAAACTTTACCAGCTTAATACCCCCAAATACATAATTCACGCAATCAGAAACCTACTCACAAACAGACAACTAGAAGTACGCATAGACAACACCATCTCCTTTGCTTTCTCCCCTGGACAAGGTCTCCACAAGGTCTCCACAAGGTTCCCCGCTTTCACCCCTTCTTTACAATATATACTGCCACGACATATACAATCACAGTCTCCACGAGAAAAGAAACATTGACAAATCTGCTTACATACTACAATCCGACGACACTGCATTGATCGTACACGACAAAACTACAGTAAAAGCAGTACAGAAACTTCAAACACCAACAGACAATACAATTGCTTGGGTCTACAAATGGAGAGGTACACCAAACGCCACGAAAAAGCAACTACTTTTACCAAACCACCAAATTAAAGACGACTCTCCATCAATAACAACAGACAAAAAAAAAATTTCAAAACACTCACAGAACGTAAGAACGAAAACCATTCAACGGACAAAACTCTTCGGATCACTGACGTACAAAGACAAAGGAATTAGTGCAAAGACCGCCATAAAAATTTACCAATCAATATGTAGACCTCAGCTTGACTACGGACATATACTGGCAGCGAATGCATCTAGGAAAACTCAACAACACATTCAAACAACAGAACAGATTGCACTGAGATCATACACCAAAATAAGACATCCCGAAAGCCAAATACACAACCCCTCAAACCAACTACTCTACTAACGAACAAAAATAACTCGAATAACCGAAAAACAGAAAGACATCTTCAATTACAAACAAAATGGAAAAACAATCCCCACAACTGGACCCTACTGAATCACCTTTGCCTCACCAGACAAACGAGACAATTCCGCTTCCGCTTTCCAACAACACTACTTGAACACTTCCAACACGACTGAACCAACCTACTAGACGATGCAAAGACATGACATAGAATGAGATATTTTTTTGCTACGTATAATTTTAAGTTTATATTAGAGAATGGATTCAAATACATGTACAGATGCAAGGGCAGAATGGCCGTGGGTCGATAGCCTATTGAGAAAATAAAGATTTTGTTTTTTGTCACAGAGATTTGTCACAGAGACACGTTTAATATTTTTATTGTCAAAAGAAAATTTTAGTTTTGCCCTAGTATAACTGTAACTATACTGATTCTAATCTCAAAAATCCTTGTAATAGAACGACTAATTCAACCAAAAGAACCTGAGAGATAAATATATGACTACAAGCTCTAAAAACGTGGAGAAAACCGTTCCGCTTAAAGGTCGTTTAGACATATGCAAGCACTTTTAATGCCCGAGACCGTTACCGTTGAAAATTAACAAAAATTGTATTTTAAAACAGATAATGCTGAGCCGATTCTCCAATGAATGTCGTCGGGAATGTCCATGTTAGGGCACTGCCCAGGTAATGGACGACTTAGCGCGCCTATTTAGATCATGGGCAAAGAGCAACCGGCCGAACATCTGGCTAGACATGGGAGTTATGTTTGTTAACTTTGTTTGTGAATTTTATTAATGGGAATGTTCAATAAATTTTTATCTATCTATCTATCTATCTCCAATGAATTTATTGAAATATTAATTTAAAACAATAATAACTTTTTCCTAAAGACAATAGATTATAAAGTGATAAAATGTTAAAAGTGGATGGTTAAAGTAAAATAAAATCAACCAAAATTTGAAAGAAAATAGAGGAGGCTTTCAGTAAAGAAATCATTATAATACAGAAACTTAATTAGTCACTCATCACAAACGCTTGATATTTAGCTTATAAAACGCCATAATTTTTGGATCGCTAAGAGTGACACAGAAATGTAGAATACGTGCTCCAACTTTCTAAAGGAAATTGTTTTCCGAAAAACATACATAGTTCAACAATATTGTGCAATGCAAATTGTGCATAAAAATGTTTCGTGGGGTTGTACTGAAACCTTTGACTCACACATTCAGGGCTGTAGGAGACGCCAATCCCAAGCAAAATTTGAATACAAAAAATCGTGGCACCCAGATATAGAACACTCCTAAAATTATTTGATGAATAATTTATATATCAACTCTAACACCGAATTTATTCAAAGCAATAATATAATAAAATTCTTTTACTATACAACCTTAAAAAACCTATTGAAGATACTGATAAAATTGTTGCCATTGTACAGACATTAACAACTACAGACCGATAAGTCTGCTGATAAGACTAACACCAAACGCGTCAAAAAACCAACTTCTGCTCACAAACCACAGACTCAACGCTGACTCCCCTACAATAACTGCAGACGGCCAAACGACACAACCAAAAAACGACGTAAAATACCTTGGAATCACAATTGACCACAAACTTAAATTCACTAAACACATACGAAACATCAGCGCAGAAACAATAAAGAGAACAAAACACTTCTAATCACTAACCTACAAAGACAGAGGAATTAGCACGAACACCGCCACCAAAATATATAAAGCTATTTGTAGACCCTTGCTAGACTTTGGACATATACTCATGACCAACGGAACAGAAAGGACAAAACGTTATACACAAACAACAGAACAAATTGCACTAAGACTAATAACACGAATAAGACACCCCCAAAACCCACTACACAACCCCCCCACCCAACTACTATACGAACGCACAAACATGACAAAGATCTCGGAAAGACTCATACAGCTACAGACAAAATGGACAAACAACCCCTACAACTGGACCATACTGAATCCCCTTTGTCTTACAAGACCAACCAGACAATCCCGCTTCCGTTTCCCTACATTAACGCTACTCGAACACTTACAAACGCAACGGACTAGTGGACAATAAAATAATTTCTTCTTGCCACTGAAATTGTATTTATTTAATAATATTGTTAACCTAGAATAAGAGAATTTTCATATTTGTTTTTTATTTAGATTAAGACTGCATGTATTAAACAAGGGCAGAAAGACCGATAGGTCGATAGCCTTTTTTAGAAATAAAGATGTTTACTACTACTAAAACTTAGACGAGGATATAAGTAAAGGCTTGCAATAATGTGTAACTTTCGATGATTATTCCTTCAAAGTTACGAAAAAGTACTAGAGAAATTACATGATTCCTAAAAAACTACGTCAAAAGTTGTATGCTTGAATATAAGAACTTTTATACACATACATAGAAATTTGTATGCAGACCTAAATCCCAAACCCAAAACAGCCCCAAATCCACGACAAAATTTACACCGTTAAAAAATATTTGCCGAATAAGTAATTATTTATTAGAAAAATAATGTGGAATAATCTTTGGCAGGCAAAAGTTTTAAATCTGCCAACTGAAACGTTAAGTGGAAACTTTCATTGTTAAAAAGCAATTAATTAAAAAGTGTCGCAAATGAAAAGACACGCCCTTAATGTAATATTTATGCACTCGACGTGCTACTGCGAAAAGAAAGACGAACGTCGCCAGAGATAATAATTTCCGACAATTCTTTGGACAGTGCTAACACAGACAAAAGTATAATCCGGGAAATAATCTGGAAAATCTTTACTTATTTCTGAAACCTTCGCAGATGGTGATACCAGGAAAGCTTTTACTAAAAATGATTCAGATATTTCTCAGATTTCGTCCATTAGAAGTGACAGAAGGAAGCAGTTTTACTAAAACGTTTGAGAATCTGGAACGCGCCCCAAAGATATAATTTTTGATTTCAAAAGAGAGCGAAATCTATTATGTATTGACCTACTTGTCATACATGGCTGAGTTGTTGATGGAATCGTAACTAATTTTCTTTTAAAGTAAAGTTATATTTAGTTGTAAAACCGAACTCTATTTTATGCTATATATTTATCCATGAATAAAATATTAAATCTATTTTTGTCAGTCAAAAAAGGCTTTTGATGGAAAAATGTGATTGTAATTATGCGGTTTGAAACTTAAATAAACCAGAACTCCAAACCTGTGTTAGATTAAACAACTTGATTAAACCACTTTAGATTTTTGCATCGCAAACTTTGCTCTTCGATTGAAGTTTCTCAAGTAACCGTCTCTGTATTTCAACATATTTGTTTTATTGCTCAACTTTAAAGCTACGCTTGTGTTCACATAGTTGAACAGCTAAAATTTAACAGTATTATCGAGCTTTATTTTCATGCTAATTTGCTCTATTAAGCGTAATTTTATATATTGTAGCCCTAATTTGATAACGTATATATCGGTTTTACGCCTGACAGAATTATATGATACTGCAGATATGGAATGTTAAACCATAACGATAATTGTGATAAAGAATGCTTTTGATACTGATACAACTGCATTATTTAATGCAAAGGCAAAAACAGAAGTAATCACATTGCGATTGCAAAATCGTTTTTATATAAGACAGATTTTCCTGTTATTTATTGATCCATTTAACAGTCTGGAGGCTTATGAGTCTATAATATCGACAAAATAACTAAAGCAAATTAATGTTTTTGTATCTGCAATAGTTCCGAAGACTGAATGGCAGCAGAACTTAAGGCCGTATTGAGATGAGTGCTACCATGACTGATCATACACTTACATTTATTTACATATATACAAACAAATTTCACGTGTCTTTGTGGCCATCAATATCCGGCCTGCAAGTGCCCTCACTGGGTGTGAGTCCGGGCTGCTGGCAAGTGAGGCCTGGCTCGCAAGTCCCACTAAATCCCAAATCACCTCCGCATGGCTCCCCCTCTGTTCTTGCACATTCTTGGCAACATCTGAAAGAAACAGGATTTCATTCAATTTTAGGTAAGTTAATAATAACTACTTATTCTGTCTATTAACTGAACCAGGAAGCAAAATACATATAAATTTCCAAGCTCAGTTTTTTAGATGCCAATCAATCATTGCAACTCACTGAATAATTCAAAGCTTTCTGCTACATCACGAAGTAGGCGTATTGGAAAAATATTTTTCTACATGCAAGACAGAGGACTGATTCGATTGTTTGCCCGGCAAACACCACTTTAGGGCTAAAATCACAAACAATTACGAGTTGTTGTGAATGAACACACAATTTGTTCCATAATATGTTGAATAGTCGCTGGTGACAAATAATACAAAAGAAAATATAACGCAGTTCGATCATAAAATCTCCAATAAAGTTATTGAACAAAATCGAGAGTTCGTTGACATAGTAGTAGTAGTAAACATCTTTATTTCTAAAAAAAGGCTATCGACCTATCGGTCTTTCTGCCCTTGTTTAATACATGCAGTCTTAATCTAGATAAAAAACCAATATGAAAATTCTCCTATTCTAGGTTAACAATAGTAGTAGTAAACATCTTTATTTCTAAAAAAGGCCATCGACCTATCGGTATTTCTGCCCTTGTTTAATACATGCAGTCCCAATCCAGATAAAGATGATAAGCAAATATGAAAATTCTCCCATTCTAGGTTAACAATGTTATTGAATAAATAAGATTTCAGTGGCAAGAAGAAATTATTTTATTGTCCACTAGTCCGTTGCGTTTGTAAGTGTTCGAGTAGCGTTAATGTAGGGAAGCGGAAGCGGGATTGTCTGGTTGGTCTTGTAAGACAAAGGGGATTCAGTATGGTCCAGTTGTAGGGGTTGTTTGTCTATTTTGTCTGTAGCTGTATGAGTCTCTCAGAGATCTTTGTCATGTTTGTGCGTTCGTATAGTAGTTGGGTGGGGGGGTTGTGTAGTGGGTTTTGGGGGTGTCTTATTCGTGTTATTAGTCTTAGTGCAATTTGCTCTGTTGTTTGTGTATAACGTTTTGTCCTTTCTGTTCCGTTGGTCATGAGTACATGTCCAAAGTCTAGCAAGGGTCTACAAATAGCTTTATATATTTTGGTGGCGGTGTTTGTGCTAATTCCTCTGTCTTTGTAGGTTAGTGATCGGAAGTGTTTCGCTCTCTTCATTGTTTCTGCCCTGATGTTTCGCATGTGTTTAGTGAATCTAAGTTTGTGGTCGATTGTGATTCCAAGGTATTTTACGTCGTTTTTTGGTTGTGTCGTTTGGCCGTCTGCTGTTATTGTAGGGGAATCAGCGTTGAGTCTGTGGTTTGTGAGCAGAAGTTGGTTTTTTGACGCGTTTGGTGTTAGTCTCCATTTACAAAACCATGTCATTGTGTTGTTTGTTAGTGTTTGGAGTCTTTGCGTTGCTCTCTCAGTAGTTTTGTCATGTACAATAAGTGCCGTGTCGTCTGCGTATTGTAATATGTATGCCGATCTGTCGATTTGATTTTTGTCTGGTAAGTTGTAATTGTATATGTCATGGCAGTATATATTGTAGAGAAACGGTGAGAGCGGGGATCCTTGAGGGAGCCCTTGTTCAGGGGAAAAAGAAAATGACAGTGTTTTGTCAATTCGTACTTGTAGTTGTCTGTTTTCTAGTAAGTTCTTTATGGTGTGTAGTAGATATGTTGGTGTGTGTAGTTTGTATAGTTTGTATAGTAAGCCTCTATGCCAGACACTGTCAAAAGCCTTGTTAATGTCCATAAACAGGCAAGCTGTCTTTCTGTCAGTTAGGTGGGTAGTTTGTATATTGTTGGCCAAAATAAAGAGCGGATGAACAGTCGAGTGATGCTGTTTGAAACCAAATTGGTAGGTAGGTATATATTTTCCAATCACTTTTTCAAGCCGCTGCTTTATTATGTATTCAAAAATTTTGCTTAGTACTGGAAGTAGTGTAATTGGTCTGTAGTTGCTCGGTTGTGTATTGTCCAGTCCATTTTTGGGTATAGGGATTATTAAGCCGTTTTTCCATGTTTCTGGGATTCTGCCATTTGTGATGCAGTTGTTCAATTCAGTTAGGATCAGTTTGTGTGTTTCCCGAGTTAGGCCCTTCAAGACCTTTGCCTTAATTTTATCTTTCCCCGGTGCAGTGTTCTTGATGTGCGCTAGGGCTTCATCGTACTCTGTGTCTGTGATCAGTGTGCAGGCATAGTTTGGTGAGTTGTTAAAATAGTTCAAGTACCAGTCGTTGATCAAGTTCCAGTTGTCATTGTCGAAGTTAGGGTTTGTCGATGTGCTGAAGGCCCTTTGATAGTGTCTGGCGAATGCGTCCGCTTTCTCTTTGTCTGTGTAGCGTTCTATTCCGTTTTCGTCAATTGTGTCAGTAGTGCCAGTCTTCCTGTATTGCGCCATTTTCTTAATTTTTCGCCAGTATGTTTTGCCTTTGTCCTTCTGTATTTCTTTACATGCTTCTAGCCATTTGTCTTGTCGGTATTGTCCAATCATAGTTTTAATGTTTCTGTTAAGTTGGTTCATTGTCTTTTTTAGGTCGTTATTTTGAGTGTTTGTATATAGTCTATACAGTTCTCTCTTATGTTTTATTAGTCTCAGTATGTATTTGGGTAGTGTATGTCGGTAGAAAGCATTTTTTCTTTCCGGGCTAAATTTTCCTATGGCTAGTGAAAGTTGTTGTTGTATGGTTTCTATTGAAATGTGCTGTGCTTGTGATTGAATGTAGTCATGTATATGTTGTTTCACTTTGTCTATGTCAGTCTTTGTTAGGTTTAAGTTTTTCTCTATAGGAGGTGTATTGGAGGTAGGTTGCGTATGTTGTAAGTCTATGTTAAACGTAATAGCCAGGTGGTCGGATCCCAGCTCGTTGGTTAAGTTTATGTTGTTGATGGTGTTTGTCAAGTTTTTTGTGTGCAGTAGAACGTCTGGTGTTGAGTCTGGGTTTGCGGGCATCAGAAAAGTTGGTGGGGTGTGCTGTTTTATAAAGTCGGAGTTTTGCAAAAATCTTTTAAGTTGTTTCGTTTTGTTCGTGTTCAAGTTAAAGTCGCCTATAGTTATTGAATATTTGTAGATGTTCGCCTTAGTCAGTATGTTTTGTTCTAGGTTGGAGTGTGGGTGTATGTATGTCAGAAATATGTGTATCAGGTCGTTTAAGTAGGGTATGGTAAAATGTAGACAGTCGTTCAAAGGGTTGTTGATCGTTGACATATTTACAGCTTTTACACAAAAGTGGATAAAAAATATCCACATTGGTTTCCATGAAAGGTACACTTTTCTGGTACAAGAAACTTCAAACATTTAGAAATCCAGACAATGCTATATTTAAAAATATATTTTCTTTTGCACGATCGCAATTTAAAATGCCGAACTAAAAAAATATTTCCGCATCAACTGACTCTTAACTCTAATTAAATGTTCATCATCGATCCTGATTTAATCCCCATTTTTAATTAACATTCCAATGTTAACTAAGAAAATTCGTTTAATTCAAATTTAGTTAGATAAAAGGAAAATTTACCAGTTTACTAATTGCTGCTCTGTAAATGTAAAACTTAATCATCCGAACGAAAACACTATTTAAGGAATAAGCTCAACTAGGTGTTGATATTAAATATTAGTTCCTTTCTACCAAAGCAAATTTTCCAGTGCGGGGTTGCTAGTCGTCAATCGGGCGCCCCCCAGGGTGGCGGATAGGGGAATGCCTCCCATATATAGGTGGTACCGAGGAAATGAAATACTCGGGGCGTACCAAAACTAGCAAACCGGCAGCGCCTCTCCAGAATGTGCGGCAGCAAACAGCGTCTGTTTTCCATATTAGGAGCGGCTGGATTCGCCAACCCGTTTGGCCAGCGTGGCGAATTATGGCCAAAACCCCCCATCATGGCGATTTTTCAAACAAACGGAAGTGAACTCCAGGTGGGTGGACCATACACTGGCAACTCTCACACCCCTTTAGGGCTCTGCCTCAAGAATTCTGGGGGAGGTAAAAGGTCTCTATCACAACATACCATCAAGGCAAAGCCAAAGATAAGTACAAGTATCAAAAGACTAAACATCATAATATACAACGTGATAACACTACTCTCCGAAGAAAGTATGGTTGAGTTAGAAACCGAAACACTATAGATCAAATGGGACGTTATCGGACTCAGCGAAGTCAGGGGGAGAGGCGAAAACCTAATAACACTAAAATCCGGGCACTCATTCTATCATGCCGGAGAGGATGACAAATCAAAGGGCGGTATTGGCTTTCTCATTAATAAACCACTGAAAAATCAAATTCAAATGGTTGAGAATATGTCAACCCGAGTAGCCTACCTTGTAAAGAAACAACCGGGGGAGACTATGCTGGGCTTACTACTGCGGCATAACCTATACCAAATGAACAGCTTCTTTTGGAAAAATCCTCACAGAAGGTGGACATGGGAAAATCCAGATGGCAAGACCAGAAACGCAATCGATTTCATAGCCACAGACAAACTGTAAATCGTCGAAGACGTGACAGTACTAAACAAGTGTAGAACAGGAACCGACCACAGAATGGTACGTTTCAAGATCCGTGTAGAACTCGACAGAAAGCGGTACAAATTGATAAGGAAACCATCCAAACGAATACGAACAGGTCCAATAGATACCCAAAGATTTGCGGCGCACATTATAAATTTACTGGAAAGAAATGTTCAACATTATATATACATCAACGGCTTGAACTGGGAAATAACCGAGGCTTTAAAAGAAGGCCAAGACTTCTTTTGCCCAAGAAACGAAAAAGAAGAGAAAATCAGTAAAACTACAAAGGACTTGATCTTCGAACGAAACCAAATGAGAGAATCTAGAAATACCACCAGTATAGAGATGAGAGAAAGAAATAAGGAAATATCTAAAGCAATCAGACGGACATCAGAAACTACAACGGCAGAAAAACTCAAGAAACAATAGAGAAAAATTGAACTATGAAAGTACTGCCAGAGATTAGTTGTCAACAAACAAGTTAGTCAACTAATCTCTGGTACTGCGCAACAATCCGATCGAAGGTAACTTCTTCCTGAGAATGATGATGAAATCCTGAGCATCGTGGAAGAGTTCTACTGCGAACTATACCGCAGTCGCATCCCAGGACCCTTAAATTTAAACATGGTTACACAAGAACGAGGTGCCATAAATCAAGGATCGGAAGAAATGCCAGACATCATTATCGAGGAAATAAAGGGAGCGCTGTCAAAGATGAAAAACTATAAAGCACCTGGAGAGGATGAGGTGGTTGCAGAAGCATTAAAAGCTGGAGGTTCTCTCTAACTGGAGAGGATGCGAATGTTTCAACCTATGCCTACACCAAAGCACTATCCCGGATTAGTGGCATGAAGCGACCACCATACTACTTCATAAAACGGGAGATAAGATGAACCTGGAAAATTACCGCCCAATAACCCTCCTGAGACATCTACACAAATTGTTTACCAGAATC
This sequence comes from Dendroctonus valens, assembly GCA_024550625.1. Classification (NCBI taxonomy): domain Eukaryota; kingdom Metazoa; phylum Arthropoda; class Insecta; order Coleoptera; family Curculionidae; genus Dendroctonus; species Dendroctonus valens. Next base: position 491,758 of record JAJTJO010000284.1, on the reverse strand, counting down.
ATAACATCAAGGCCGGAAGGCAAACTCGAGCTTTACCACCCAAGAGAGCAAGCGAGCTTCCGATCAGGCTTCGGGACAAATGTCCCGAATGGGTCGGTCTGAAAATGAACCTTTCCAAAACAAAGTTTATCACAAATCTTGTCATGAGCGAAAGCATAAACATCGATAACACTGAAATCAAATGGGTTGAAAAATACTCGTACCTGGACCATGAGATTAGAATATCTAGATAATCAGACATGTGAGAGGCACAGAATGATCAGCATTGGATGGGCGGCCTACGGAAGGTTAAAACACGTCTTCAAGAGTGACCTACCCATCTGTCAAAAAAGAAAAGTTTTCGATCAATGCGTTCTACCAGTGCTCACCTACGACGCGGAAACAACACTCACCTTAACAATGACATCCGCAAAAAAACTGAAAGTTGCAAAACGTAAAATGGAAAGGTCAATTACTGGAATGAGTTTGAGAGACCACGTTACGAACCAAGACCGGCGGAGAAAAACCGGCGTAAAAGACATCGCTGAACGAATAACCACGTTAACATGTAATTGAGCAGGACGCGTAGCCAGAATGAGCGGCGACACTTGGACAAAGAAGTTGTTGGAATGGAGACCACGCACCGATAAGCGAAACAGAGGAAGATTACTTGGACCGATGACCTGAAGGGAATTGCAAACAACTGGAGTCAGGCAGGTCAAAATAGAGTCAGGTGGCAAGCCATGAAGGAGGTCTATGTCCAGCAGTGGACGTTATGAGGGCTGGTCATCATTTGCCTTCATCATGATGATGAAGGCAAATTCTCCTTATAATGTTGTAATATTTTCCATGTCCCTTTCCTGTTTGATTGTCAGACTTTTTTCTTCCATCGGTTTTTCCCAGTATTCATCTTTATCCCTCTTTGAATCGTTCATTTAGATCATTTATTTCAGAAGCTTTCGCTAATATTTTCGATTTTTGTTTATCCTTCTTGATCCTTGTTGCGTTTTCCCCGATACGACTTTATAATTCAATCGGTTTTTCGGGTTCAGTTTTTTCAGTGTGTGTCGTATTTATTCCATTAGCTCATTAAGAGTGTACAATCGTTTCCCTCACCTGGATAAGCGAGTAAAAGTTGTTGTTACATTCCCAGTTTTCATTAAAAAATTTATGCGACTATTTAAAAGTTTATTTTCCATGTTGTCACATAAAAGCAATAACCATCACAAGGTGTCTCAGGACATAAAACTCGTATAGGTGCTTGGGATTTATTAAACTTTCTATTGTGCTGAGGACAACACGGAGGTTTATTAGACTCGTTTATTATTAGACTTGGTAATTTTTTACTTCGCGACTTTAATTTCCGTGAACAACTTTCTAAAAGTTTCAACCCTTAGACAAGCTAGTGGGACCCAAATTTCTTGAAGTTTTCCAGAAATTTCAGTTTGCATTATTGTAACAGTTGAAAGCATAATTGATATAAAAAAACCCACTTAATATTTGGAAATAATATGACAGATGTAAAAAAGTTCTAATATGAAAAAGCTACTTTCTAGCTTTAGCTGGTACCATTAAAAAGCTTTCACATACTAATTTAACGACCGAACGCGGCGGTAAAAGGTTATTTGCCATTAAGCTCGTTCGACGAAACGGCGCTTCGAGTGATACTGTGTTAAAATAATTTTAATATTCAATTATTGGTTTTATGAAATTTAATGCTTGATATAAATCGTCTGTTTCTGCAGACCAATATCCAGAGCAGCCACACAGAGAGAGATAGATAGATAGATAAAATGTATTTAAACATTCACAATTTTTGACAAGCATGTGTTAATGGAACAATATACTAATTAGAGAAAAAGCCCGAAAGCCCCCCCCCCCCGTGCCTAGGCAGGTGTTCGACCTTGGTGCTCATTTGCCCATGGTCCAAATGGTCGCTCATTGATCTGGGTGCAGCCCTAACATGGATATTCGCCGAATTAATCGTTCGCAAGACAACGTTAGGCGATGATCTTAAAGTGGCGGTTTGGTTTTATTGGAGGGGCATTCATTAAGGCAAAAAGGTCTTCCTGGCGGGAAGCCGAAATCCCCTTTTGCTTCGACCTTTAAATTTGATACTGTCAGCCGTGGCGTTAACCGCCGGCAGTTTCAATTAGATGACCAAATCCAACCGCCGCCGCCCCGATCCGTGCAAGAACCAGCCAACACCAACCAGAACGAGGCAGGACAAACCCGGTCGGTCACGTTATGTTGGATTTGTGCGTTTCCAGCCTGCTAGAAACGACTGTCAGAATTTTGCAGACAATGTTGGTTAGTCGTCACGTACTGTCAGGGACAAAATCCTCATAGAATATGGAGTCGCTTATACAGGGGACCATGGGTTGGGCGATCGTTTGCTCTAACTTGGGTGATATTTCGCGTAAGGACTGAGCCTTGCACTCCGTTATGATAACATTTAGCAGCGATGGTATCTATATAGTCGACTATATAGGCCATCTCTGTAGCTTCGTGCAGTTCGGTTATTCTGGTGTGTCTATCAGTCGATAAGACGCCCCTCACGCACCTATTTTGGGTCCTTTGAACACGCCTCTCGTGGAATCACTGAGAGAGTGCCAGGTAGGGGAGCCGTAAGTCAGTATTGGCCTTATGGTGGAGGTGTAGAGCAGAAATTTGTTGAAAAAGTGGTAGAAATGAATTTGGCGCCAGAAGAGAGTACAACTTTCTTCGGGCCATGAAAGTCTTTTGTACAGCATAGTCAACATGCTTGTTGAAATGAAGTCGGGCGTCTTGTTTGAATCCCAGGCATTTCACCTCTTTCACTGGCTTGATTGGAGTATTTTGGACCATGAATGACGAAAAGATTTTATTGTTAGTGAATTTGGGCGAAAAAATAAGTTCAGTCTTCTTGGGATTCACTTTAAGTTTCCATTTCCATCCAAACTCAGGAGATCTGCAGTGCGAGATTCCGCAGCCTGAGCATAAAAAGACGATGTGTAAATAGCCGTACCGTCAGCGTATTGTGCTATTTTTGTAGTAGGAAGTTTTGGAATGTCTGATGTATACAATGTATACAGCAACGGCGAAATCACTGCACCTTGTGGCACTCCTGCCCCGATGCGTCTTTTGGCAGAACTGGAATTCTCCACTTTCACCTGGACAGTACGGTTTTTTAGGTAGGACGCAAAAGGGAAACTTGGTAGAGTGCAGTCAAAAAAAAGTAGATGCACGGCAAACAACTTGTACAGCAGGCCTGTGTGCCAAACTGTGTCAAAGGCTCTTTCCATATCGAGAAGCAGCATTACCGTACATGGAAGTATATTAAATGCTGCATAGGCATCCGTTACGATCCTAGCGGTCTGCAGCGTTGTGTTATGTCTTGGTCGAAAGCCAAACTGATCATCCGGGATTAAATTTAGAAGCTCGGCTGCTGCCTGTAGTCTCGATAGGATAACCTTCTCGGTTAATTTGTCCAGGGAGTTCAGGAGGGAAATTGGCCTATGAGAGGCGGGATCATTCGGGGTTTTGACCGGCTTTAAGATAGGAATTATTACACCGTTCTTCCAGTCCTGTGGAAAATGCTGCAATTTAAGGACTGCGTTGACTATTTGTACTATTAGCACAATAGTTTTCCGCGGTAAGTTTTTGAGGAGTAAATAACGGATGCCATCTGGCTAGGGGGCTTTTTGGCTAGGGAGGTGCTGAAGACCTGATTGTATCTCCGACAGGATTGTTATATAGGAATGCTAAATCGAGAGTGGTATAGGATACTTCCGTTCAACAAAAACAGTGGTCTGTCTTACGATTTCGTGATTCTGAGGGGCTGGTTGCACTTTGTGTACTTCTGCCAAGAAGTCGGCGAACAGCTGGCACTTGTCACTGGTGATAATGTAACTGCGCCCCTCATTTGCAAGAGCGAGGACTTGCTCGAAGCCTTTTCGGAGACTTCTCGACAGTTTCCACAAAGTGGGGGTGAGGTTGCGTAGCTTTTCCGCCCAGGTAAAATTCCTGTATGCGGAAATTTTACGCTGTAGGTCCCGTGCAAGCCTGCTGCCCTTATACGGTCGGCATTGAGAGATTAATTGCAATAAATTAAACACTAAAAAAGACTTAACTCTCTCTACATACAAATTTAGTCTCTTCACCTTACACACTAAACAGATATGAGTGTTGCGCTTTTATCAGTAGCAAGTATTTTCTGCTAAATCTGTTTAAAAATGTTACTTGATATGATTTGACTAAACAAATGGGTGCTTTGTCTGGATTTACATTTTAGTGGGAAATAATGCATATGAGAAATGTTTGATTTTCTTGTATGGATCCTAAGATAACGGGGATGAAAATTAGTTCCACCCGATCTCAAGCACTTTTACCATCTAAAGTATTTCGCTAGAGCACAATAAAGATGTTCACAGTGATGAAATCCGGAAATAATTTCAAAGCAGGCAATTGAACAAATGATTCCAAATCGATATAAGTAAAGATGATTTTTTTGTAAAGTCTCTTGCCATGATTGGGCGACTATGTAAGCTGGTTAGGAACGAATGAGATTTGGCAAAAAAACGTCAATATACTTTTTCTACTGGCAAATAAATATCAAAGAAATATCTGGGCCTAACCGACCGAAATCAACAAGATATGTAAAGTTGAGCCGATTTAGTGTATAAAATGAATGGAATCGGACGAACCGAAATTTGACCTCATTATCGAAAGTAGATGTTGGAAACGAAAAGCAAAAAAAACGAAAAAATTTAATCATTTTTATTATCAACATCAGTTATTCAATGCCGATATTGTCGTGAAAAAAAAAGGTTTTTGGCTAATGATTAACATCAGCTTTTTAGATTTTCGCAGTAATTTCCAAAAAAACCTGGCTTCCTGGATACAGAAATTTGCACATGGTATAATTTTAGGCTTACTTTATCATCTTTGCAATCTGCAAACTGATCTTTTACCATTTCCAATGAAATGCAAAAATGATCAAAATTGACGGTATTTCAAATAATTTTTAAGGAAATATCTTTCCAGAAATAGTTCCTTGTTTATAAAGTCCGGATGACAAGATTTCCTTATCGAATGAGACAAGATTTAACCAGCTATCTTAGGAGTTTATCAATCAAACAAGTTTGAAATAAAGCAGTATAAAAACAGAGAAACTCAACTTGCTAAAGTTCTGGAATAAACTAGAAACCACACACTTGGCGAAGCGAAACCAAATTCACTCTTAACGGAAAATAACGGCTTCCTTAATATCTGCTGAAATTTGTAAAGTTATATCTTTACTTTAGTAAAGAGAAAGAGTGGTACTTGAAAGGTTAAAACTACATTTCCAATGTTACGGCCCCTGTAAGGATTGCTACGATCAACTTAGGATTTGAGTACTATGATCAATTTAGGATTTTTCATCTTAAGGACAACTTAAAAATGTTACAGAGAACAATAAAATAATCAATTTTCAGCGGAAAAGTGAAACCGTTAGGTCCTCACAGGCTTCGGAAATGTTTAGTCAAGTTCTTGCCGAATTAATGGCTCTAAATAAAAGTTGATAAAGAAAAGTGTGCAAATAGCAAAATTAACTCAATGCGCATCCGAGTTTACGTAAAGAAATAGAAAAGAACTAACAGGATGCCAAAGTGAAGCAGCTTTTTATCAGCATAATGTATCAGCCTTCTGTAAAAAATAATCACACTAAACGTCGCAAAATTTTGAATTAAATTGCCACAGAATAGCAGAATTAGTCCAAGTTTACCGTGTGGATAAAATTTTTTATAAACTGCAGAAAACTGTAAACCAATACTCAACCAGATTCTACACAGAACTGCTTTAGTATAAGCAGGTGAAGCTGAACAAATTCTGAAAATCAACCTTTTATGAACCTGAAATAAATTGCAAATCTAAAGAATGAAACTCTATTTTTTTCAGTAACTGCAAAAACTAGCCAGCTGATATAATTGCTTCTAGAGTATCCAACTTAACATAAAGTTTCTCACCAATTCTTTACCGACGTATACTCAACTCGTACAGCATAATTTCCGCAAAAGTTAATTGAATTCAAATTTATTTACGAATTTTGAAACCGAAAACGATGATTAATGACCTGCTCTCTCTATTTTTTTATAATACAAAATACGGCTGAATCGTTTAATTTTGTCCGCCCATTGACCGTGAATGCGAACAAAATAATGCGTGAATAGAGAACGTAAAACTTAAGAAATTGGCAAGAGTTCGAGAAATATCGTGCTCTAAAGCAAAAATCTATAGAGCTGCGTGTGCGAAGGTCAGGGCAAACTTAGAATCTTGCACCCTCAGGTGAGTCGAATATATTTTACCCGACGAAAACGAAATTAATATTTGAAATCCAACATGCGATCGGCTTTTATCGAAACGTACCGAAATAAAATTACAGTTAAATGGATATAATATTATCGCGGTATTTCCTCTATGCTCGCCATCTTATATTTGTTGTGTGTTGTGTGAAGCGTATTGAGTTCTTTCTTTTGGGCAGTTGTTTTCATATAATTTGCTGAAAAATACTTTGATTTCAAACCTGAAGTTTTCGTGAATGAAGCAAAACATTATTATGAATAGTAACGTTTCAAGTTCGGGGTTTTTACAATACGGAAATAAAAAATGCTTCTCAAAAATGTCAATAGTCTCTATACGAGACTATTGCTGTAATGGCAGGATGAAGCAAGCAAATTTTCTAAAAGTAAATAATAAATCTCCAGAGGCATAATTTTTCCAATATTTCATTTCAATCCCAAGAGAGCCGACCCAAGTCCTTATGTATTAAATGGAATTGAAAAAAAAATCCTTGCAAATGTTACTTTTGGATATATTTAATGACGTCACATTTCTTTCTCTGGTCTTTAGGTTTGCTCAGCTCCTGTTACCCTAAGCGATATATTTTGCCCTTCCTGTTTGGCATGTTCGATTTCTTTCGATGGTAAAAACATGAATTCCGCTATGAAATGATTTCGCGCATCTTTATAGGTTTCACCCTCAGAATTGGAATATTTTTCAACGGAAACGGTACGTACGAGTGATCAAGCATGCTGATTTCAGATGCTTTATCCATTTAAAGAGACACTGGATTTTAACTGAAATCCATGTGAACTGAAACATCTACTATTAAAAAAAAGTTCAAAACTTTTCAATATGCATCAACAGAAAGTCCTTGAAACGTAAAGCCACGGCCGTTAAGCTTCAAGCAGTTTTAAAGCTGAAGGCCCTTCGGGAATTATAAATTGAGCAAAGTAATTTGCTTACGTGTGCAAAAGCTCTGAACCGGGAGTTCATAGGTTAGTATAAAGTAACTCTAGCTCAACGCAAATAGTTTGCTTAATCGATTTCTCGCATGATATCTGCACGTAGCGGTATGACTGCAAAGCAATTGCGAAACGAATGTTTCTAGTTTGCTTCATAACACGAATATTATGCTGAACATCTAGTTGAGAATTTGCGCTTAATTGAAGACGATTGAAGGATACTACTAAACTGGAGGTATCTTATATCTAGGTTGCGTGCAGCATAAAATAAGGAAGGGTTTCAGGTTCCAGAACGGCAATCTGGATAAAAAATAAATTAAAATTCAATCTGATACGCTCTTGCTTTTACGATATTTGCTGCAGAAGTGCCACGAAAGTAATTTGCGAAATGTTATTGCTTGCCCAATTAAACTGATATCTGTTTTTACAGTATTTTATTTTGAGTTATACTACTGAATGGTTTAACAATAAAGGTATTATTTCATGAAAACATAATACACACTCTAAAGCATCAATCGCCACCTAAAAATATGTTTCTGAAAAAAAAAACCGCGCAAGAACACTATTTGTGAATTCCATAAATGTGTATGGGTCGATATATAGATCCTCCCAAAATACCATTTTCATCTCAAAAAAGCGAAAGAATGCAACGAGCTCAGGGAAATACACACTAGACGCTTTATATTCGAAATAATCGACATTTTAGGCTGATATTACATAAGCAGTTTTCGAGCGGTCACAATCTTTAACCGATGATATCGTTCTTATTATAAACGGAAACACAATCCATTGAGCTCAATAAACAAACATGTAAACATTTTTTTTTGAAAAAATATAAATTCTCTCAAAATGCCTAGAATTATAACATAAGTTTCTTCCCTAAAGAGCGGAGAATACAATTATCTCACGGAAAAACATGCTAGTCGCTCGAATATTATTCAAGTCGAATATATTCGGAATAATCTACATTTCAGGCTGATTTAAGCAGTTTTTGCGGGGTCACAATCTTTAACCGATCCTTAATATACACCCAAATACTTTATACATGTATATGCACACTGGGGAGCTGCTAAAGTCGGAAACAATCGACTGAGCTAAACATGGCTGGACATTTTTGATTTTTGGCTGAAAAATAAAGCGAAAAGGGTAAGGTCAATTTTTCAAAAAAAATATAAATTCTCTCAAAATGCCTCGAATTCTACATCATTTTCTTCTCAAACAAGCGAGGAATGCAACGAGCTCACGGAAAAAGCTAAAAAGAATTGTAAACAAAAGTAGAATGTCTTGTTTGAGAAGCTCTAATTGTAATAAATGCTCTAACAAATTTCCATCTCTTTCAATACATTTTGCTCTCAAAAAATAGATCATTTTTAAGTAGCTAAATTATGGATTTTGGCTGTTAGTTTTCCAGAGTATTTATATGCTCCGAATATGCCACATTAACAGTGATTCAGGAGAAAGGCGAGAAATTATCTCCAAAATTATTAACAATAAGAAGATGAACTTTTTAATCACTTTACAAAAGTGAAGAGAAGCATCATTGTTTTGTTCAAATTCAAGTTCAATTTCAAGTTCAAATGATTAAAGAATTCGGTCAGCCGTTGATCATTTGTTCTCAAAAGTTTTGTTAGTTTCTACATTTTTCTAAGGCTTTCGATTAATGCGACCGTATTGAGAGCGTGTCGTTTGATCCGATCTCTCTAAATTCTTTTAGGCTGATAACTATCGGTTTCCGATTCTATCAGTTAAATGATTTAGACTCACTTTCTTCCAAATGTTATCAGGATTCAATTGTCACTTTAATATAACCTAAACATATTTTTCTAATGAAGTGCCAACCTGACGGTCAAACGCAAAATTTATTGAATTTTTTCCTGACACATCCAAGGGAGTGACGCCGATTATAAATCATCTACATGCGGAAATTTTAAATTAATTTGTTCTGCCAGCTTTAAAATGAAACGGTTCTTTAAAACTGCTCAGAGTCAATATTTTCCAAGATATCGCCACTATAATCTGTTAATTAGACATCCGACACATACAAGTCTTTAAAAGGAATTTTTCTATCGAGAAGTAGATCACCGGAAGAAGGCAAACCCTTAAACGATTAGAAAATAATTGTATTAGAAGGAAAAGAAACATACCTAAAATAATTAAAGCTGCAGCTGGAACAGTCGATCGATGACTCGGAAGAAAAAGCCTGGATAAGACCGATAATTTAATTCTTTACTTACTATTGCATTGAGATTGGAATATGGAATTGGTCACGATCAAAAACAGGTGCAGTGGCTTCATATGTTCGAAAGTCGATTTTCATACTAACTAGCATTTTGGGGGATATAAAATATCAGATCCGTTATTCCACTAATGATCTCTTAGGGGTAAAACAAGAGGTAAATATAAATGTAAAGCAATTGTGCATACAACATGAACAGATCGTTTACTTTGCCTTTATCAAGAAGTGGACTCTCCGTTGCTTCCTATTAATCACCGACAATAAATTTTCTTTCACTAGCGTTTACGTGAGGAAGTTTATGAAAGATCCCGTAAAATGTTTGAAATACAGTTACATTTATACTCCTATTATTGGCTTTTTCTGCTGGAATTTAGTGTATTTTTATAACCTACCAATTACTTCGCTTTGTGAGATTGTCTATACAGTATAAAACTTGGTAATAAAATGCTGTATGCTTTTGATATCGATATTTGTTCACCAAAATAAAAGTTTTAAAAAGGATTTTATTTCAAAGAAAAATAAATAAAACTAGGTTCCAGTTGAAAACGTCTTGACATAATGGTACGTCTGCATTTGTTGCAATCATTTATAGAAAAAGTTGGTTCCAATGCAAGGATATATGTGTAAAAGTTGAGGGTTTTTCCCAAAGTTCTTAAAGCCGATAACATTTAAGTCGTTTCTTTGCACGCGTTAGGAGGGTGCAGATTAACTTGTTATTTATTAGTACATAATTGTATGTATATATATATATATATATATATATATATATATATATATATATATATATATATATATATATATATATATATATATATATATATATATACATATGTGTATAAAATGTTAAATTATTAATTAGTACATATTTGCATAACCGTTGATGTTTCTGAACCCTTTTATTAAATGGCATTTTGTAGTTTCAACGCACACACAGCCTCAGATGCGTACTATTTTATTAACTCCCGGAGACTCAAATGGCACCATATTGTCTTTCATAGAAACAGGCTTTAATAAACTGTTTTTGCTTGTGTAGCTGTGGGCCGCAACTTTCTTAACAAATTCCAGCCAGATTTCCTGCTTTTCTCTCGACTGATATTTCGACTTGACTTATATGAAACGAAAAACAAATTTGTTATGTGAAAGTCGCAAAGTTCCCTGAAAGCGTTGCAACTTAAAACAATTGCTATAAACATTTTAAAGTTCTGTTACTGCAGTAAAACATCATTTACGAGGAAACTGAAAAATGGAAATAAATGAAGTTAATTTTGTAGCCGCAGGAATGAGACTGTTTAAAATTATTCAAAACTGTACAGTTTGAAGATATTTGGAAATTAGATACCGCATACAAAAATTATACATTACAGAGCCATGAAAATATTGCAGAATTTAATTCGTTTTGCATTACAAGTTATAATATTTTCAATCATTTAAATGTTGGGCATGGAAAACAATTTGAATGAAAGAGTTTACTAAAAAACTGATGAATTTGACACTGAGAATCTTCTTCTTCTTATCTCGCCGTCTCTTTATGAAGGTCAGTGATCCAAATGGCCAGTGTGGTTTTGGAAACAGCTGGAGTCCTCCCAAACCACCTGCGGATGCCCTTTAGCCATGGGTTCTGGCGTCTTCCAATGGATCATTTTCTCTGAATTTTCCTTTCGATCTAGACCTTTATGATTTCTTTCTTTTATCGTCCGTAGCAGTTTCTTTCCTTTGTTCATACGCCTTAGAACTTCCATATTGGTTATCTTCTGTGTCCAAGAAATTCTGATCATGCGTCGATAGAGATACATCTCAAATGCGTCGATAGAGATACATCTCAAATGCGTCGATTTTCGTCTCCGTTATGAGATCCAGCTCTCACTGCCGTATACAACGACAGAGAAGACATAGTCACAACGGAGCATGTGTGACCTCAGATCCAAGCTCAATTCCAGTCTAGTAAACAGCTTCTTCATACTTTCTCGCCTGTTCTATTTTGGATCTGATTCCCTTTTAGGGTCACAGTCCTGATCTATCGAGGTGCCCAGGTATTTAAACGAGGAGACCTGCTCTAAATATTTGCCTTTTATGGTCAAGGTTATATTTTTATATGTTTTTGAGAAGACTATGGTCTTGGTTTTTGATATGTTCATGACAAGACCATTTCGTTCGCTTTGTTTGACTATTTTATGGATCATTCCCTGTAATTAACTTGGACTGCTGGCGATGATGACGGTGTCATCCGCGTATCTTAAGTTATTTATTACCTTCCCATTTACTACTATTGCTCCAGTTGTTTCGTCAAGTGCTTCTCTGAATATTGCCTCTGAGCATATGTTAAAAAGAAGCAGTGACAAGACGTAGCCTGCCTCACTCCTTTCATGATCGAGACGTTTTCTAACGTTTTGCCGTTTATGCGGATTGTGGCCGATTGCCTCCTATATAGATCACCAATCACACGAATGTGCCTATTATCTATACCTGCAGATGTCAAGATCTGCATTAGTTTTTCGTGTTTAACACAGTCAAATGCCTTGCGATGGTCTACAAAGCATGCGTATACGTCAATATTCATATCCCTACTTCTTTATCTTAAGACTTTCAAAGAGAAGAGGGCTTCCCGTATGCCAACCCCCATTCCGGTATTCAAACTGGGTTTTGTTAACTTGGGTCTCGCATTTGCGGTAAATTCTTGTGTGAATTACTCTTTACTAAGGCCTTTAGAACATGTGACATGAGACTTATCAAACGGTAGTCACAGTTCGAGGAGCCAGCCTTTTTGGGCAGGGTGATGAACGTTGATCGCAGCCAGCTAATTGTTTTAGTTTATTTGTAGTTTTCGTTTATTCGTAGTTTTGTGTGTATTAGTTTTAGTTTATTTGTAGTTTTAGTATTCAGTTTATTTGTAGTTTGATAGCATATGTAACATCATTTTTTGTAATTTCAGGTCCGATTTCTTCAGCATCGTGGTTTTTTGGTGGAAAGTTAGATCTGTTGTCTTTGAATAGCGTTTCGACATACTCTTTCCATCTTTTAAGTGTTTCTTCTATGCCAGCTGAGATTTCTACACTGGCATCTGTCAAATCTGTTGCTGGTTGTTTTCGACCTCTTCCCACTAGTTTTTTAACATTATTGTGCACGTTAAATGTATAGTACTTTGCTTGTAGTGATTCTATCTCCTGACATTTTGCTGACAGACATCGATCTTTGGCTTCTCTGCCCTTTTTTCTAATTGTTTGTTGAGTTCTCTGTATTTGCCTCAGTTTTTCGCCTTGTGCTTCCTTCTTTCATCCATCAAGGGCAGTATTTCCTACATCATCCACCCTTGTTTGTTATTGCTTTTCATAAACCCTGTCTGTTGCTCTTGGATATTGTTAATTGTTCTCTCTATTACGCTCCAGGTTGCCTCCGGCTCTACTGACTTGATGTGTTTCATTTCTCTTTCTAGTGAGCTTTTAACTTGCTCTTTTATATTAGGATCTCCCAGTCTTCGGATGTCTATGACTTTTGTGTTTGTTTGTCTCTTTGCTTTTTTAAAGCGGCGTAGTTCATATTTCATAAAAACTGGATTATGATCAGATCCCACGTCCGCTCCTGGATATGTCTTATCTGCCTTCACATGTCTTTGGAATTGTTCATTCAGTAGTATGAAATCAATTTGATTTCTCACTATATTTTTCGTAGTGTTTGCAGGAGAGGTCTATGTATAAAGTCGTCGTGGATCGAGTTTGCAAAATGTGTTGGTAATTACCAAGTCATGCTCTGAGCAGAATTGGACAAGTCTGTCTCCTCTTGTGTTTCTGTTCCCCAGACCGTATTTACCGACTATATCAGCCTCCTGGCCAGCTAGTATCTTTGCGTTCAGATCGCCCTTGACCGGCGTTATTTCACCTTTCTTTGTTGTCCGCATCAGTTCTTCAATATTGCTATAAAAGAGTTCAACGTGATCATCAGTTTTGTATCCCGTAGGGGCATATTTTTTGCAACATAATTTGAATTATGTTCAACATCCTATGCGAGGTTTGTATTTTTATATGCATGGCTCGGTCGTTGAGGGGGACAGAAATCTTCTAGTGGTCAGTAAACTTGAATGTTGCAAGCGTCGAAATTCTAGCACTGGAAACATTACAGACACTAAACATAGTCTTCAAATTTTATTCCTTGGTTGTTTTCATGTAAATTTTCTGCATGAATTTGAAGCAGACTGCAAATTCCCGACTTAGCGTGCGCCCTGATATTTTCAATTATCATTGAATAGAAGATTCGAGAAAATTTGTCGGGTTATCTTATAAGCTCAAGACCGTTGTTGGAATGTTATCGAGCTTAAAGGCTCTCAAAAATAAACCTGAAACTCTTTGGACTAATCTGAATATGTACTATATAACTGATAATGAAACGAGCTTTAGAATTAGTTTTATTTACAAAAGCAGCGTTTTGGTTAAGGAAAGCTAATATACAGAATGTGCCAAAAGCAACGGCACAAAAAATTATTGAATTCTTTGGGGCTGTTTTCTAAAAGTATGTATTCACGAAATATTGAAAACCTTCATTCCTAAGTAACTAAGCGCCGTTTTTAACATAAAATTTAAATAAAAACGCTGAATTATCTAAGCCTGCAGTTTCTTGTCTTTCGGCTTAACCAGATTAGCTTTCTGAGTTTACAGCAAAAATTACGTTTCTATATGTATTGAGATCATCAAAAAATACTCAGAGCATGACTAATGATGACATCAAAAATTACACATAAACTTTAGGTTTTCACAAATATTAGTTATTCAGTTTCAATTAAATAATATTGCGAAATTTGCGGAAAGCAGGAAATGTAAATGGAACTTCAATTTGCTAATAGAAAACGACGTTAACATGAATTTAATACAATTTCCATTTGCTGACCAACTTCAAACAACTGCAGTTTTGAAAAGGGGAATTAAACCATTAGGGAACGATAAATTGTTTTCTCTAATAGCTTGTTTGAGCTGCACTTCATTGGAACTAACTTTTAGTACGCACGCAACCTTCTCATTTATTACCCACGTACGTGAAATCACTGATATAGAAAACTTTCAATGCAAGTTTATACTTGAAATTGTTTTAGACTGCGGAACACGTGCCGCTATACACGTGTGTACATCGATGCGGCATGGAAATATTGGGGGTTACCGACTGTAAATAAAGTATGTCAGCTCCAAAGCTTTTTTCTTTTCAAATAAGCGCGACAAGAAATTGAGGTAAACTGAAAAGTAATCTGCTTTGTTGTTTTAGATTATATTACATCTTGTTATTTTCCTAGTAATTTCACTTTGTTATTGCCTGAAGTTTGATATAGAGTCGCGATGTAAGCAAAGAATTTTTTGAGGGGTCTGTTATATACGTGATTTATATCAATACAAACAAGAAGTTTTAATAATTTTAAAGGCAGATCTTGTCATATTCACGTAATATTGTACAGATCTGTACATGTGAAATTGTGGTTTGCAAGAGCCCCCAATAAGACGTGATAGTTGGTCATATTCCCGACCTAAACTTTTGTTGCGTCCCAAGGATTGACGATGCAACTTTGAACTTCATTTCGCTTCAGTTCAGCATTCATACATTTTCATAAAAGCCTATTTATTTGGTTTATTAGACAAGTTCGCCTTCGTAAATAAAATTTTATTGAGGATTATGAAACGCTTCACTTTCAGCCATAAGCTTTATTAGAACTTTTTACACTAATTTGACTGAGGATTGCACACACTAAACAGTGACGTGGCATCTTGGAAAACCCTATATATAAACCTGACATATATATTAACTATTTTTCCGAATAAAGCAAACCGGTCTCCCCTTGTGATTCCATTTGATTTCATTTCAACCATCAAAGAACACCATCATATGAACTGATTTAAAATGCATTAGGCGATCGTTTTTGTATATGGATGGCTCACCAAATACTACATTTAAACAGGGGCGTTATGTATTTTTGCAGCATCGATCACCTAGTTGACGTTTTTCGATTACCAGCTTCTCTTTTTGTCCCTCCACTTGAAATTCATGTATCTCTCACAACTCGGCGTCCACCTGCACTAGTCGCTTCTCAAATCCCGGGAAGATTAATGAACTAAATTATCTAATGGTTTATTTATCTTATAGCCGACTATGTGTAATATAAAGGATACATTTATAGAGTGGCATCTTTTGTTCGTATATTGCATGTTCTTTGAAATAGATAGATAGATTCCCATGGATCATTCCGTGCAAGATCGGACAGGTTTTGTAGCAGAAATTTTAGAGTTTATAGATAAAGTCATTTTAAGGCGGGGAAACAAAAATTATCAACATTTTCTCCTTGTTTTAAGAATACCAGACATTTGCATATAAAAAACTGCAAGTCTTGCCTGTAACTATAAAACATTGAAGTTTTATAAAATTTCTGTCCTTCTATGCTGCAAATGTCCGAGTAGGAATGTGGTTTGAGAAAATTGGATTCAGTATAATGTTATTTGTTTCGTATATTTCTTTTTCCTGACTGTACTTTTAATTCATTCCAATATATTCCTGGGTTTTTCAGTCAATTTTATTGTCACTAATTATGGTGTTATGTGATGAGCCCTGCGTTTCGTCCCGGGTCTACCTATTGGACTCGTCAGTAAGGCTTTAGGTAGACCCTGCCTTATACGCCAGACATCGGTTCTACGTGTTCGGACGTAAATGAACCGAGCCGGTATAGATCTTCTGCGGTGAGATATTGGCAACCCGTGTTGCCGATTAGCATTAGATTGAAAACCACTCGTTTCATTCTGCTTTTTTTCTCCCAAGCATCTATATCTTTTTCGTATATTTCTTTTTCCTGACTGTACTTTTATTGGAATGAATTAAAAGTACAGTCAGGAAAAAGAAATATACGAAAAAGATATAGATGCTTGGGAGAAAAAAAGCAGAATGGAACGAGTGGTTTTCAATCTAATGCTAATCGGCAACACGGGTTGCCAATATCTCACCGCAGAAGATCTATACCGGCTCGGTTCATTTACGTCCGAACACGTAGAACCGATGTCTGGCGTATAAGGCAGGGTCTACCTAAAGCCTTACTGACGAGTCCAATAGGTAGACCCGGGACGAAACGCAGGGCTCATCACATAACACCATAATTAGTGACAATAAAATTGACTGAAAAACCCAGGAATATATTGGTATAATGTTATGACATTATTTCCATTTTTTTTTGCATTTGGGTCTATGTATGATATGTCTGTTATGAGTGTTCTATTGATGTTCAGTAATTTGTTATAAGTTGAAACATGTATTTTGATGTATTTCAGCATTTAAAAGCTACCTAGGATAATGAGATGTGTTGCTCATTTACTATCCATTTTGTAACAGCATATTATGCAGTGGCAACATAACTTCGGGTGGTGCCTATAATAATACCTAAAATTACTACAAGCTCTTCAAAATAAACTATTAAAAACCGTAAACAAAAATAGCTCCTTTACTCGAGAAAGACCGCTGAGTCTGAACCAAATTTCTGCATATGAGTCATTGAAATGTCTCTACTCAACACTTAAGAACATTTATCTCACCAGTTTATGTAAAACTAGAAGCAAGAGCAAGAGCCTGTTGAAGAAACTAAATAATGTGCAAGAAATACTAAGCAATAATAAACTAGTTTAGAATGGTCGTTGAGTTGTATATACTACGTATATTATGTTTTTATTTTTGTATTAGTATTATAAGTTATCTTGTACTGGTCCATGAACAGTAATTGATATCTCTCTGTGGATTTTTCATATATATGTATATTGGTCTAGCTAATATACAGGGTGTCCCGGAATACCTGGGCATGCTCTCGGATTTGTACAGGGGACGTTAAAAAAACATAACAAGTTTCTATAAAAAATATTTCCAGAAGGCCCCCTACGGAGATACAGGCCTCTAAAGGAGCGACCTGAGAATCGATTTTTTTAATAAGTTTTAGAATACTTCATGCAGCTTAATTATTTTTTCATACAATGAACTTGCTCTTAAAAAGGACCCATGAAAACATTTTTAGCATTTCGGTTTGCCAGAAATGGACTAGGTGGAGCACAATAATAGTTACTTTTTTACAATGAAGACACGAAAATAATGTATTTTGGTAGCTTTAACCTTAAACTTAAAAAAAAAAAACGCTTTTGATTCATATCGATACACAGAACGGTTTTCGAGGAAAAAATATTTTTATTGAATACGGATTTTAATGTATGAATGGTGGGCTGTTTTTTGTTATTTATTAGTTAGTTTTTTAACGTGCGAAAGTAATGTAAAGTTATTTGTCACTCTCTGCCAGCTACCGATAGAGTTTGCTACGTTTTGCAACTTATCTTATTCTTAAATTTATGTTATTCTTTCACATTTTTTTCCGTAATGGAATTTACGTTTTCGGAATATGCTGGCATGCACTTAATGTATGGACTTGCAGAATGTTATGCCGTAGAAGCCAAAAGAATTCTACCGAAGAGTACCGGATAGAAAATCTTTTGAAAGAGTGGATCGTCATTTAAGAGGGACGGGTATTGAAAAAATGTCAGTACTACCATTATCATACTTTTTTAAGTAGGTGAAATAATACCTTCCGTAATTAATTTTAGGAACGTTTGCCAAAGCCAAACACAATTGTGGAAACCAAGTGAATCGCAATGCGGTTGCTGAAGAAGGTATTTTAAATGCGGTAAAACAGATCCTTCAATAAGTGTCCGGAAATTAAGTGCCCGGTTTCATTGTCCAAAATCTACAGGTTTTACGATCGTTAAGGAACCGCAATTGCATCCTTATCACCTACAAAATGTTCATACATTTATTCCTGAAGATCTTTCACGAAGGATGGAATTTTCAAACTGGCTTTTACGTATGCACAGAAATAATGCAAACTTTGTCGGTTCAGTTATGTTTACGGGCGAAGCTGAATTTTCTAAGCATGAAGTAATAAACAACCATAACTTGCATTTATGGGCAGAAGATAATCCGCATGGTTTTATTCTGACTCACCATCAACACCAGGTTCAACCTATTAATGTATGGGCTGGAATCATCGGACAACATTTAATAGGACTATACGTATTGCCTATATCTATCTATCTATCTATTGTAAAGGGTAAAAAAATTACTATTATTGTGCTCCACCTAGTCCATCATTGGCAAACCGAAATCCTAAAAATGTTTTCATGGGTCCTGGTCATGCATACTGGTCTAACTAAATACATAAATAAATATATATAAATGATGATTTTACTAGTAAAATCTAATGAATATCTGCATTATGCATCATTGCAATATATACACAGCAAAATTACAATCTTAGTTTTATCTGCAATGCAACCATTTTAGCTTCCACAAGAATAAAAAATCCCATCAGCTTTATCTCTAAATTTCTTTTATGTTCAGTGAAGTAAAGACGGGCGAAAAATATTAATCAAGTGAATGAAATGCTAAGCAAAGTAGCTGCCTTTTACTTCTAACAGCATTCGCAGTATTAAGTGTTTTATTAAAAAAATTGCCTTTTCCACTAGCACTTGCAAAATGTATTTTTTTGTTTTTTTGAGCAGACCCGCTTTAATTTTATATATTAATTTTCATTACTAGATATTTATTATTTTCTTTTACATGCCAGAGAACTGGTGTCCCATGTGAAGAGCACAATTGAACTGGAAGAATTAGCCACAACATTTTCTTCGAGCAGTACAGTCTCTCGTCATTTTTTTTTAATAAAACGGGTTTTGGAAAGTGCAGTTACAAAACTGGTGTAGTGACCTGCTTTCAATGCTTGTCTGAATTTATCTATCTACCATTCTGTGCCCAATACCATTCAGCCTTTCGCTTGCCAGTTTTTGTATCAATGCAAAAATCTAATAGAAAAATGTGTTTTTTCCGGGCTTGTAAGCCGTGGTCCATAAGGTGTAGAACCTGACGTTTTGTCTGCAACTGCGGCAGCCATTATCAAAGGCGATAAGGTAACGGTCGAACTGATCTCCCGTGTGACAGCGCTCTGATTGATTCAACTCCTGTGTGTGTGTGTGTGTGGATTTTTCTTTGAGTTAGCCATACAAGGCCTTTACTCTTTTCGGGTTGCAATTACTACTCAGTGTGGTGTGAATTTCTGCATTCTGCAGTGTCCAGCCCATTAGCCCTGGGCGGAAGGAGGTAGGAGGCTTGAAAAGATTTACATTAAAGTTTTGAGAATGGGATTTTTAGAAATTAAAGCCGCAATCGAGTTGATTTTGGCTTCAATTTCGGAGATTGGGAGCAGCAGAAGTTAGAGCAACTGCGGGTTGAGTTGATTTGTAATTTTGGTTGGGATTTGGGAAGGTTCTTTCAGACTTGGTTGGTTTTGTTCTGGTATTGAAGGATTTTGAGTTTTTTGGGCGTAGGATATGCCTGCGTTGACTTTATTGTTAAAGGAAGCCAGCTTTCGCTTGACTTCATTTACCAATTTGGTGTTTGGATGGAGAGGGTATGGCCAAACTTTTGGCAGTTTTTACACTGCGGGATGTGTTTGAGGTTCAGTGGATTTGAGTTTCTTTGAGGCTCGATGATGACCGAGAGATTTTGGAGGCGGGTGACTCGTAAAAAGTTTGATTGGGATTTGAGGAGGACTTTTGCCATGTTGAACACTTTTTTAGAGTGCCCATGACGGAAAAAGTGTATTTGTTCTGGGGCGAAGCCCAGAGCGGTGATTTCATTATTTATCTCCTCGATGTCCATGCGGGCATCAAGGCCTTTGATAATGAAAGACAGTTTTCTATCTTCCTCGGTGGTATGGGTGAAATATTGGGTCTTGTTAGCTTTCAGTAGGTTGAGGGTAGGTTTGTGGTGGTCGGTATTGCAAGGAAAAATGAAAATCCCTGCGGCGGATGTTTTGTGATCGAAAATCGGGATTTGGTTTTGGAACAGTACTTCCTGGGTTTTGCGCCAGTCAGCCGGGTTGGTGATTGTAATTGGGATTTTACCTGGTTTGGGTTTATTGGGCATTTGGGGTTTGGTGGGCGCTTTTTGGCACTTTTGTGAAGGAGAAATGATGATTTCGGAAACTACTGTTGGTTGGAGAACTTTTTGGGTTCTTTCCGTGAATTCAACCTGAGAATTTAGGGCATAGAAGCGTTGTGTGAGGGATTCTACTTGACTGGTGAGCGTTAGGATTTGTGATTGGTACAAGGCATTTTCCTCTTTGAGGAGGACAAAGTCCTTCTTCTGGACTTCGATTATGTGGATTAGGGTTTACGGTTTTAAGCCCAAATAGTCCCTGTTGATGGTAGTGAAGGAGGAGAATGAGTTTTCCAGTTCTGGTGGGGTTTGGAGTGGTTCCGGGGAGCTTGATGTTGAGGGCTTTGGGGCTTTTGACTTACATTGCTCTTCTGTTGTGTTGGCGGAACGTTTCCGCTTGGATTTGCTCTTCGACATAGCTCACTTTACACTTTTACTTTCACTGAAACGTAGGAGCTGCGTCTCTAACGAGACACAGGTGAATTTCTTTCTTTGAAGAAAGCATGTGTTTTGAAAAACGTGCTTTGTTCGAGGTTATCACTGTCGCGCACTAGGGAAGGACGACTCTGGACAAAATGGCTGGGTTCACCAATGGCTGACTGGATTGAATGCTGAACGATGGTGACCCTTTTGCTGTTCATCTGGCGATGGTCGCGAGCAGACCTCTCTGATTCAACTCCTGTCTGGACTGTCTCTTTTTATAGCGTCGAAATCACCCCCCACTCCTGCTAAAGTGGGTGCTGTGGTAATCAGTGAATATATGCGCAAGGTCTATAACATCCGTTTAAATGGTGCGTTCTCTGTTCTTGGTTTCCATGTTCTACTTAAATCGAAACCCTCTTATTTTCGATTGACATTTTTCTTGTGTTTTTGGATCTCAATGGCCTCTCTTAAAATCCTTGCATAGTACCGATTCCCCCTATCCAGCACCTATGTTTCGTCGAACAAAATCGTATGATTGTCGCTAGTGAACGTATGCTCTGCCAAGACCGATTGATCAATCTGTTCTAGTCTGCAACTCTTCTTGTATTCGGTTAGCCTTGTCTGGATGCTTCTTTTTGTAAAGCCCACATTGACCGATCCACAGTTGCATGGGACCCGGTAGGCTCCGGGAGTAGGCAAAGGAGGCCTCTTATTCTTTGCAGACCTGAGACTCTGCTTTATGGTTTTTTCTAGGTTTGAAGATGGTTTTATCTGACATTTTTTCAGTAGTCTGCCGATTCTGTCAGTAACATTCTCTATATAGGGTAATGACGCAAATCCTTTCTCTGGCCTAGTATCCCTCTCAGTGGTTCTGTGATTGGGATGCAGTGTCCTCTTTATTTCATGCCCCGTATAGCCGTTGCTGGTTGCTTGCTCCGGTTGATCCATTTCCTCCTGAAGGTGCTCTGGTTGGCATATTCTACGAGCTCGTTCCGCCAGAGTCTTGGTGACTCCTCTCTTCGTCCTCGGATGATGATTTGACAGTCTGTGTAAGTATCTGTCAGTATGAGTTGGTTTTTTATATACCGTATATCCTAGTGTTTCGTCGTTCTTCCTTTCGATTAGGACATCCAAAAAAGCAAGCTTATTGTCTTTTTTCTTGTTCCATTGTGAATTGGATTCTAGGGTTCTGAGAATTGAGAACATTTTTTTAAATTTTCAACTCTTCAGATCCCTGTTCCCACACAACGAAGGTATCATCTACGTAACGGAACCAATACTTGGGTTTCTCCGATGCCACCGCCAGTGTATTGTCTTCAAAACTCTCCATAAAAACGGAAAAACAATATTTTTCTATTGAGTCCGGCCGTGAAAGCCTACATTCTGCAAAATCTAATGTTTAAATAATTACGTTCTGCACGAATTCGGCTTCGCTAATATTTCAAGTAACCAGCCTGAACATATGAAACTCTCCCCAACATTATTCAAATGTTGAAGTTACGTTATTGCTGGAGGATCATCTACATTTCTTAACTCTTCAAAAATGTTCGCATAAAAGTCGAAAACTTGTTTGAAAGTTTTTTTATGAGTTCGATCACTGGGGGCTTAGAAGGTCCTTCGTAGTTGTTTGTGAAAACTTCGCAGCTTGATACTGGCAGGGCTAACTTAAAGTGGTTTTTTATTGTCTCGGAATATCAGTCGAAAAACGACTTGAATATGGGCTTGTGGGAAAAGTAATATTGCTCTTTATAATCTTCTTTCAAGGAAATTAAATTAATAATTTAATAATGGGACATACATCAAATTATTTTTTGTCATTCAAATATGTGATGTTTATATGAGATCTTTTGTTCATTTGAAATAATTATTCTAAAATTTCCTAAGATGCAATTATCTAGTTATGTTTGCTTAATAATGCAAATGCAAAGTTGATATTTATTGACAATTAATCGTCAATTTTACATTGAGCTCAATTGCATTTTGGTGTCCTTTGTGACAGATAAAAGTAACCATGTACGAAATCCTTTATAATTTTTAATCCTTCAAGCAACATAGAAAACAAAAAATAATTAAGCGGATTCGCAACAGCACAACTATGCGCTATTAAAATGCTTTTCAATTTTACGTTTGTCCTATTTCAAACGAATCTGCAAGACGGACCATGTTTAATTTAAAGTTTAAAAATGGGATTATTTAACTTTTAATAAAAAGAAATTTAATATTCGCAAAGGCCGAAAGAGGTGAAGCAGAGAAATGTAAGAAATTTGCATCATTTCGAGGAAAAATTAGGATATAAAGTGGAAACTGCGATGGAAATATTCACGTTTCATTTTATTAACGTTTCCGCTGCAATAGGCAAAGCCTTTAATAATTATGGGGGCAGTCTAGTTTTAATCTTCTTAGGAATGATTAATGGTACACACAGTAGATTGAATTCCTTTTATTATATTTTTCCTATTATATTTCATTTGAAACAGTATGACCGGCTAACCATCGATCTAAAAACTACAATAATTTAACCTTTATACTTTGCAAACACTTATTGTATAATATTCATGAACGAACATTTTCATATTTCACCGAATTCGCTTGCGTTGCATACTACCAGAGATTAGTTAACTAATTATTAACTAATTAAGAACTAATCTCTGATACTACCACATAATAGCGGAATATTACGTACGTATTACATAAAACATGTGAAACATACAATTTAAATAATAGCTTCTTTTTAATAGAGCCTCTAAATTGATTTTTTAAATTTGATATGTAAGTTAGATAATAGCAAAAAATTAACGTGAATATAGTAGTAGTAGTAGTAGTAAACATCTTTATTTCTTAGTAAAGGCTAACGACCTATCGGTCTTTCTGCCCTGGAACGTGAATATATATTCCCGTACTTTTCGATTTGTTTGCAAAGTAAATAACTCCAAGTTCTGGTATCTCAAGCACCATTAAAATTTCGTTCACATTAACTACACTATGACTAAAGTGCCAGTTGAAACTTTTTCCACTTTCTTCATTAAAATTAAAAGTTAGTTTTGTATCTTGCGGCATCCTCAACTAGCTACATTCAGCGACTTTTTCAAACCTAGTTTATTATAGCTGCTTAAGACGGAGTAGATGAATTTTTAATCAACAGAACTCCGGCTTATTTCGCTACGTTTTAAGCGAGCTGATAAATGACAAAATTTGGAGGATACCAATGCTGAAGGGAGTCAATACTTTAGTTCACTTTATGCTGAATATACAAACAAAATAAAACATGGGAACAAAAGAAAATTCCCTAGGACTAGAAAATGGCACCGATTGTATCTATTGTTAAAAATCATAAAAAACAATTACTACAGGAAGGCACTGATACGGACAAATAGGGAAATTTATGAACTCAATTTTAGGTAAACATTAAAGGTCGAGAATATTCTTAACCAAGATAAGGAGGATGATCTATTAGGACCCTCAATAGCAAAATCAGAAACAGAAGGAGTCATCCGCACATTGAAAAACAACAAAACACCTGGACCCGATGAGATGCCGGGAGAGCTCATAAAACTACTCGATGATAGAGACAGTTCTTCAGAAACTCTTCAACAAAATATATGAAACCGGCGAGTACCCCGATCATTGGCTGACATCAACCTTCATTCCCTTGCCAAAAAGGAGTAGTAGTAGTAAACATATTTATTTCTAAAAAAGGCTATCGACCTATCGGTCTTTCTGCCCTTGTTTAATACATGTAGTCTTAATCTAAACAAAAAACAAAGATAAAAATTCTCTTATTCTAGGTTAATAATCTTATTAAATAAACTTTCCAATTCTAATGACAAGAAAAAATTATTTTATTGTCCAGTAGTCAGTTGCGTTTGTAAGTGTTCGAGTAGCGTAGGGAAACGGAAGCGAGATTGTCTGGTTGGTCTTGTAAGACAAAGGGGATTCAGCATGGTCCAGTTGTAGGGGTTGTTTGTCCATTTTGTCTGTAAATGTATGAGTCTTTCCGAAATTTTTGTCATGTTTGTGCGTTCGTATAGTAGTTGGGTGGGGGGGTTGTGTAGTGGGTTTTGGGGGTGTCTTATTCGTGTTATTAGTCTTAGTGCAATTTGCTCTGTTGTTTGTGTATAACGTTTTGTCCTTTCTGTTCCGTTGGTCATGAGTATATGTCCATAGTCTAGCAAGGGTCTACAAATAGCTTTATATATTTTGGTGGCGGTGTTTGTGCTAATTCCTCTGTCTTTGTAGGTTAGTGATCGGAAGTGTTTTGTTCTCTTTATTGTTTCTGTCCTGATGTTTCGAATGCAAGGAAATGCGAAGATCAGAGGCTTATCAGTCTTATGAGTCACTCCTTCAAACTATTCCTCAAAATAATACATCAGAGAATATTTAGAAAGTCTGTTCATTAGTGACTAACAATTCGAATTTAGACATGGCCTGGGCAGTCGAGAAGCACTAGTGGCAACGCAGGTACTGGTACAAAACTGCCACGATGAGCGGAAGGATGTGTGCCTGTGTTTCTTAGACTTCGAGAAGGCCTTTGACAGAGTACAACACCATAAATTACTAAAAATACTAAGACATATTAATATGGACGGCAGGGATATCCGCTGCATCAAAAATATCTATCTGAATCAATCTGCTCACATAAATATTGTTACAGAACAAAGTAATAAGGTTGAAATCTGCAGAGGAGTCTGATAGGGATGTGTGCTTTCGCCACTGCTATTCAATTTGTACTCCGATAATATCTTCCAGGAAGCACTTGACAATATGGAAAAGGGTATTAAAGTCAATGGAACATGGATTAATAACATTCGCTATGCGGATGAGACAGTCTTGTCAGCGTAGTAGGAGGACACAGTAAGAGAATTGGTCTAAAAATAAACGTCACTAAAACAAAATGCATGATTGTTACTCGTCAACCAGACATTCTTTGAAACATGGGATTAACATCGGACGGATCATCAATTGAGCGGGTGAACAAATTTAAATACCTTGGAGTATGGGTCACTGAAGAATCTCAGATCAAGAAGAAGAAGAACTCATCTTCACAAATGCGTACTTTGACCAAAGCTTAAAAGTGAGATTCATAAAGTGTTACATTTGGTCGGTGTTACTGTATGGAATGGAGACCTGTACATTGAAGGTAACCACAATGAATAAAATAGAGGCTTTTCGAGATGTGGGTATACCGCAGAGTACTGAAACTCCCATGAACGGCCCAAGTAATCAACGAAAATGTCCTACGAAGAATAAAACAAGAACGTGAACTGTTACTAATGATCAAAAAAAGAAAAACTGCATATCTAGGACACATACTCCGAAATACGAAGTACCAGCTGTTACAACTGATCATCGAGGGGAAGGTAGAAGGAAAGAGAGGAATGGGAAAGAAGATGTCGTGGCTACTCCACATAAGGCAGTGGATCGGCTTACGAACAGTGGAAAGCCTAATACATGCGGCCAGAGACGGAATACAGATGAGACATGTGGTCGCAAACATTCATTAGTGAATATGCATAAGAAGAATAAGAATAAAGGTCGAAAGGAAGATACTTCTAATAAGCAGGAAAATGAGTTCCGTTCAGTGGCTAATAAAAAATGAAATACTTTAAAGGAAAAGGAGATTTAAAAAACTATTATTAGAAGAATACAAAAAGTAAATTAAAATAATATTAACACACCCCAGTTACAAACAATTCAATATCCTTACCAAAATCTTCAACCTCAAAACAACCTCAAGGCATTATGAAAAACAGTGAAAAATGAAACATTCGAAGTAGAAGTGAACATTAGTCGACAGGAAATAGAAATAATGGCATTCGGATATCGAAGAACTACACAAGAAGCAAAACATCAGCGCAATAAACAAATTAATAATTAACGCAAATAAGAAATAAAAGAGGCGCCATCATGCATGTGATGGTGAGTAGAACATATTTTATTTTAGGTTTGCTTAGAAAATCAAGCATTTTTTATATAAAATTTCAATACAAATTTTACAAATCTTTCTCTCGAAATCAAATACTTAAAAAAATTTCATTAATTGTACCAGGTGTATTTGGGATTGCGTCGGAGATTAGCCTGATGAACGAAATAGAATATTCATGAGACAGCAGATTCCTTCAATTAGAAAAGCAAAACTAAAGATAGAATAGACGTTCATGAAATACTAAGTTCACATTTTTTTATTTATAAATATAAACACCTTTTAGGTTCTGTTGGGTCTTCAGACATTTTCCAGACAAACAAATAAAACCATCAATGAATATTTAAATCAACAGTACATTATACATATTTACATATTACACAGGCTACATACATAAAACTTTAAAATATTCTGATACATATACATGCAAGGAGATGGAAACTGTTTCGTGTAAGGAAAGACTCATCCATTTTACTTTAAAACTTAGCACTTATGTAAACTTGCAAATTTAAAATTTACATTCTAACTTCACCTGCGCTTTAGGCAAGTATTTTTGCCATTTGGGACAACTGAATTTGGTGCTATTCATAATATGACATTGAATAATATAGGAAAATAAAGGAATCGGAATAAGGATGAAAAGAAGAAAGCTGAAAATTCAAAAACGATATTCCAGTTGCACGAGCAATACTTGGATGGTGTATCTGAGTGGAAAATATACGAAAAGCTAGAACAAAAATATAAAGTATTCAAAAACTTCCACTCGATCACAAAACACGAATTGAAACTTCTATTTCTTGATCGAAATTTAAAATATTATATCCAACTATTGAAAAAAATGCACCGTTACAACGATTGAAGTAAGTTTGTCTCATTATTCCAATATCCCCAAGCACCTGTTCCAAAACAAAGCACCTACAACTTTCTAAAAATACTTGAAATTAGTTCGAAGAATTGCAAGACTTAAACGGACATATCTCGTCTTGAGACGATATATCTCGTCTTATTTTCATCTCAATTTGCATAATTTTCATCAACTTAACAGGAAGCAATACTAGAGAGTAGTTCAGCAAAGCGGAATGTACAATTGTGCGCTCTGCTCTAATTTAATTAAATTTAAATAATGAAGTACTAAGTTTGCAGTTTTAATTTTCCACTGCTGCAGTAATGATGGACGTCTAAAACTTCCACTAGAAGCTATTTAATATGTACTGGTAGAGGATTATGAAATAGCGGTTTTAGATCATAAAACTTGACTGAAACGGAAAAAGCACACATGTATAAAACTCATAAATTAGCAAGTTCGTCAGCAAAAATTTAATTTATATAACATCGCCTTTGAAAAATGCCGAGCAAAACGACGCTTTCGACTAACAAAAAAGTACAATTTATCTTAGTTAATCGATGAAAATTAGCGTGAAATCTTAGCACTTAGCAGCAAATTAACCGACACTAAAAATTACAAAAAATTACTAGCAATTCTCTAAGCAAATTGCCGATATTAAAATAAGCTTTATAATACTTATGAATTATACTGGATTCTTGAATATAAATTTCTAACCACGCTGTTTCACTTTGGGCGTTCAAATCCGCTCGAATAACGAAAAGATTAAAGATTCTTTTATTAAAAATTTAATGTATTCCACTTTTAAAATTCTATTTTGAAGTTTAATATAAACATGAGCAAACTGGGCAATATGAAATGGAAGTAAGATGACGCGACGCATTCAGCCTAGCCATTTTAAAAATAATATTATCATAACTTCTGAGAGTTGAGCCAAAGAGTTTACTCGCTTGAGTGTTTTGCTTCAATTTTGTGTTGATAATTTTGGGAATATTTGAGCATGATGGCACCAGCCTATTTAAACAATCTTCCTGTGAAAGTACGTTTAATTATTAAAAGTCTAATTGAATATTTTTAAAAAATTCTACCAGTTGCCTGCAAAAGCATACATAATAAAGTACAAATGGGACCTAAACTTATTCAGTGCAACGATACAAATACTGTGTACTTATTTATCATAAAATGATTGATTGAGCCATTAATTATGATCGTATTTCCTAGAGGAAAGTCCTCTAACTTTGTCCATGTACATTTTCAACACGATTTTGTAACAGAAACATTTTTTATTTTCACATTTTGTCAACCTTTTCATTTTGTTAATTGTACACCATACAATTTACCATTATAACAACAAATAACTTCACATTGCTAAGGGACTGCTTACTTACTGCTAAAAATATTATATACAGGGTGTGAATTTGAAAACTTCCCACCCTTAATATCTCTCTTACAGTTAAACATTTGAAAAATTGGAGACACGTCAATTTTACTTGTAAGGAGGACACTTTAAATTAATATTATTAGCTTTCTTGTTTCAACCCCCTATGAGGGGTAGATGTCACACTTGGAATTTTAAATGGGAATGGGGGTCAAGTGGCACATCGACTAAAAGGGCTTCAATTCTCTTTTCAGTGGCATGACCCTCCCCTGCCTCTTCCTCGCAACGCCCATAGGTGGCACCGTTTCAAGCTTTATTGGAAAATAATTATTTGGAAATAACATTTTGATGGTACTTTTTTATTTAATTATCGAGGTACCCCTCCTGGAGAGTTGAAACAAGAAGGCTATTTATATGTAAAGTTTTTAAAATTATCATGTACAAAAAATATTTATGTAAAGTGGCCCCTTAACAAATAAAATTGACGTGTCTTTCGGATTTTCATATTTCTAACTGCAAGAAAGATATTAAGGTTGGGAAGTTTTCAAATTGACACCCCCTACAATAAAAATATTTAAAAACTTAAATATTTCCAGAGTGTTAATAAGTATACATTTTATAATGATTTCTATTCAGATGAAAATTCAGAATCCATAAAAATGTTTTAAAAAAATCTTTGTAGACAATGATTTGAATTTTGTCTATGAATTTTGAAAATTTTAAAAAATTTAACTGTTTTAAATATTACAGTTTAAGAGTATGTGGATATTCAGATGTGTTTTTATTAATAATATGTTTATTTGTTTTGTAAAAATCTGTCTAGGAGACTGAAGACGTCATTCCAAGTTGGATACGTCTGATAGACAAAATTAACAAAATTATGAAATAAAAACATGTTATTTTATTTTACATTCCCACTAGTAAGAAATAGTAGTTGTAAACATCTTTATTTCTAAAAAAGGCTATCGACCTATCGGTCTTTCTGCCCTTGTTTAATACATGTAGTCTTAATCTAAATAAAAAACAAATACGAAAATTCTCTTATTCTAGGTTAACAATATTATTAAATAAAATTCCAATGACAAGAAAAAATTATTTTATTGTCCACTAGTCAGTTGCGTTTGTAAGTGTTCGAGTAGCGTTGATGTAGGGAAACGGAAGCGGGATTGTCTGGTTGGTCTTGTAAGACAAAGGGGATTCAGTATGGTCCAATTGTAGGGGTTGTTTGGCCATTTTGTCTGTAGATGTATGAGTCTTTCCGAGATCTTTGTCATGTTTGTGCGTTCGCATAGTAGTTGGGTGGGGGGGTTGTGCAGTGGGTTTTGGGGGTGTCTTATTCGTGTTATTAGTCTTAGTGCAATTTGTTCTG
This sequence comes from Dendroctonus valens, assembly GCA_024550625.1. Classification (NCBI taxonomy): domain Eukaryota; kingdom Metazoa; phylum Arthropoda; class Insecta; order Coleoptera; family Curculionidae; genus Dendroctonus; species Dendroctonus valens. Next base: position 461,364 of record JAJTJO010000284.1, on the reverse strand, counting down.
TTGTTTGTGTATAACGTTTTGTCCTTTCTGTTCCGTTGGTCATGAGTATATGTCCAAAGTCTAGCAAGGGTCTACAAATCGCTTTATATATTTTGGTGGCGGTGTTTGTGCTAATTCCTCTGTCTTTGTAGGTTAGTGATCGGAAGTGTTTTGTTCTCTTTATTGTTTCTGCCCTGATGTTTCGTATGTGTTTCGTATGTGTTAGTAGTTCCAAGGTATTTTACGTCGTTTTTTAGTTGTGTCGTTAGGGAGTAAGAAATATTTTGTACAATTTTATAAGATAAGAAGTATTAGAATTAGTCCTGCCTCGTTCTGGTTGGTGTTGGCTGGTCCTTGCACCGATCGCGGCGGGGACTGATGGATTTGGTCATCTAGTTGAAACTGCCGGCGGTTAACGCCACGGCTGACAGTATGAAACTTAAAGTTCGAAGCAAAAGGGGTTTTTTGGCTTCCCTTCAGGAAGACCTTTTTCCCTTAATGAATGCCCCTCGAATAAAACCAAAACCGCCACTTCAATACAATCTCGTGGCGTTGTCGTGCGTATGGCTAGCTCGGGAATGTCCATGTTAGGGCACTGCCCAGGTAATGGACGACTTAGCGCGCCTATTTAGATCATGGGCAAAGAGCAACCGGTCGAACATCTGGCTAGACATGTTATGTTTTTTTTAACTTTGTTTGTGAATTTTATTAATGGGAATGTTCAAAAAATTTTTATCTATCCCCACACTCCAACCTAGAACAAAACATACTGACTAAAGCGAGCATCTATAAATATGCAATAATTATAGGCGACTTTAACTTGAATACAAACAAAACGAAACAACGTAAAAGATTTTTGCAAAATTCCGACTTTATAAAACAGCACACCCCACCAACTTTTCTGATGCCCGCAAACCCAGACTCAACACCAGACGTTCTACTGCACACAAGAAACTTGACAAACACCATCAACAACATAAACTTAACCAACGAACTTGGATCCGACCACCTGGCTATTACGTTTAACATAGACTTACAACATACGCAACCTACCTCCAATACACCTCCTATAGAGAAAAACTTAAACCTAACAAAGACTGACATAGACAAAGTGAAACAACATATACATGACTACATTCAATCACAAGCACAGCACATTTCAATAGAAACCATACAACAACAACTTTCACTAGCTATAGGAAAATTTAGCCCGGAAATAAAAAATGCTTTCTACCGAGATACACTACCCAAATACATACTGAGACTAATAAAACATAAGAGAGAACTGTACAGACTATATACAAACACTCAAAATAACGACCTAAAAAAGACACTGAACCAACTTAACAGAAACATTAAAACTCTGATTGTACAATACCGACAAGACAAATGGCTAGAAACATGTAAAGAAATACAGAAGGACAAAGGCAAAACATACTGGCGAAAAATTAAGAAACTGGCGCGAAATCGACAAACCCTAACTTCGACAATGACAACTGGAACTTGATCAACGACTGGTACTTGAACTATTTTAACAACTCACCAAACTATACCTGCACACTGATCACAGACACAGAGTACGATGAAGCCCTAGCGCACATCAAAAACACTGCACCGGGGAAAGATAAAATTAAGGCAAAACTCTTGAAAAACCTAACTCAAGAAACACACAAACTGATCCTAACTGAATTGAACAACTGCATCACAAATGGCAGAATCCCAGAAACATGGAAAAACGGCTTAATAATCCCTATACCCAAAAATGGACTGGACAATACACAACCGAGCAACTACAGACCAATTACACTACTTCCAGTACTAAGCAAAATTTTTGAATACATAATGAAGCAGCGGCTTGAAAAAGTGATTGGAAAATATATACCTACCTACCAATTTGGTTTCAAACAGCATCACTCGACTGTTCATCCGCTCTTTATTTTGGCCAACAATATACAAACTACCCACCTAACTGACAGAAAGACAGCTTGCCTGTTTATGGACATTAACAAGGATTTTGATAGTGTCTGGCATGGAGGCTTGCTATACAAACTATACAAACTACACACACCAACATATCTACTACACACCATAAAGAACTTACTAGAAAACAGACAACTACAAGTACGAATTGACAAAACACTGTCATTTTCTTTTTCCCCTGAACAAGGGCTCCCTCAAGGATCCCCGCTCTCACCGTTTCTCTACAATATATACTGCCATGACATATACAATTACAACTTACCAGACAAAAATCAAATCGACAGATCGGCATACATATTACAATACGCAGACGACACGGCACTTATTGTACATGACAAAACTACTGAGAGAGCAGCGCAAAGACTCCAAACACTAACAAACAACACAATGACATGGTTTTATAAATGGAGACCAACACCAAACGCGTCAAAAAACCAACTTCTGCTCACAAACCACAGACTCAACGCTGACTGCCCTACAATAACTGCAGACGGCCAAACGACACAACCAAAAAACGACGTAAAATACCTTGGAATCACAATTGACCACAAACTTAAATTCACTAAACACATACGAAACATCAAGGCAGAAACAATAAAGAGAACAAAACACTTCCAATCACTAACCTACAAAGACAGAGGAATTAGCACAAACACCGCCACCAAAATATATAAAGCTATTTATAGACCCTTGCTAGACTTTGGACATATACTCATGACCAACGGAACAGAAAGGACAAAACGTTATACACAAACAACAGAACAAATTGCACTAAGACTAATAACACGAATAAGACCCAAACCCCCAAAACCCACTACACAACCCCCCCACCCAACTGCTATACGAACGCACAAACAAGACAAAGATCTCGGAAAGACTCATACAGCTACAGATAAAATGGACAAACAACCCCTACAACTGGACCATACTGAATCCCCTTTGTCTTACAAGACCAACCAGACAATCCCGCTTCCGTTTCCCTACATTAACGCTACTCGAACACTTACAAACGCAACGGACTAGTGGACAATAAAATAATTTCTTCTTGCCGCTGAAATTTTATTTATTTAATAGTATTGTTAACCTAGAATAAGAGAATTTTCATATTTGTTTTTTATTTAGATTAAGACTGCATGTATTAAACAAGGGCAGAAAGACCGATAGGTCGATAGCCGTTTTTAGAAATAAAGATGTTTACTACTACTTTTTATCTATCTATCTATCTTCAAGACGTCTTTAAGTCGTCTCTTCAAGACGTCTTTAACTCGTCTCTGCAAGGCGTCTTCAAAGACGTCCATAACAACCAATGTCGTTAAGACTTCTTCAAGACATATACAGACGTCTTTCAGACGTCTCACATATCTTAATTAGACATCTTAAATATGTCTTTAAGACGTGTTTGTGCTGTTTGGGTAAAGAGCCAAAGCTCACATAGTAACACATTTTAAAAAGTAAAAGTAAAAAGTTTCAATTGTTGAAAATTTTCAGTTTTCTCTAGAGGTTATTCAAAATATTTATTCTATTATCATTATTATTATAGTGACTATCAAACACAACTCTATAAATAAAAGTTAATCATACACCTGAAAAGGAGCAATAAAACGAGAAATCAATAATCAAATGCAAGAACCATTAATCTTATAGCACAGAAACTTGCTTTTTCACCGTTCACTAATGAAACCAATTTGAGGAAACAGAATGTCGGGATTATGTGGGTTTCTTTCAATAGATAAAAGAGGTTTTATTCGATTATATTCTTTGAGAATTTTTGGCTTTGAAAGATAATTAGCCAAGATCCAGGCCGGATTTGATTAATGCTGTTATCGTGTCTTCTATTTTAAAAAATATATAAATTTATTTAAAAAAAAAGTCGTACAAGCTTGTAATAAAATATAGCTAGTCCTTTTATAATCCAAGTATGTTTATTTATTTACCTGTTAAAAATATCAAAAATTATCTACATTGCAATTTTTTCTACACTTATATAGTCGCTTATGAAAAATAAATAGAATATCGTATAATATAAATATACTCACAATGTGTAAAGCAGCAACATTTTACTTTAAGACATTTTAATATTGCATGTTTAAATAATATATCAATTTGCTTAGTGAAATTAATTAATATTTGCTCTGATTAGTACTTGTGTTTTATAAAATATTAACGTTGTTTTTTCTGACCAACTGCTCGACTAAAATATTTAAATCCTTTCGAATAAAAAAAATACATTACTTCTCAACTCTTTTTAATGTTTCCAATCCGGCTTGGCAAAACAAGCCAAGTGCGGGATTAGCATATTTTTCGTGACGGAATTTTTTGGCTTAAAGCGAACGAAAAGTGTTGACACAGATAAAGTGAAGTCGGAATTTTAAAATTATTTTGGTTGTGCAAACGCTGAAACGTTTCTACACGACATTTTTCTCACATTACATTCAAATCCTTGTTCAATCGGATTTATGTCTTGAGTAAGCACTGTATTTTAGCAATAAATTTTTGAATTTAAGTAAGTTTGTTGAAAATTATCGCAGCAAATGAGCAAAGCTCAGAAGCCTAAAATAGTTTAAACAGAATACGTATTTTAACTTTTAATTTTACTAACGGTATAAGTTTTATTAAAGACGCGGTTATGAAATATTTGAAAACGAATCTGTGATATAAGATAAAAAGAAAATGTAGAAGAACCTCTTTCCTAATGTATTAAAAAGGCGAACAGCAAGATATTTTGTATGAATATAAAATTTCTGACACTCTCAGATAGGATAAAAATCCGATTAAATTACAACACACATAAAGCTTCATCGGTATGAAAGGATGCTATACAACATGTTCTGAGGCCAAGAAATTCAATTCCATCTCAAAGTGCTAATCTTGCAAATCGAAACTCCGGGGTCAAAAAATATCGTGAAAAGCTATGCAAATACAGGGAATCTCAATGGGAGTTTCACAGGATTATATTGAAAAATCGAGCTGATTTATGGATCCTTCAAAATGGGTTTTGGCGGTGTTCACTTAAATTGCACAATGCGATCTTGGATTATTGATGCAGAATCGAATACTTTCTGGTGTTTATTTTTTGTAATTTACCAATAAGTTGAAACAAGTTATTTTTTAAGTCAGTTTTAATATCTCCTCTATGAGCTGGGATCTCTGAAAAATATTCGAACAATATTAAAATTTGGAGAACGTTGAACAGGAGAATAAGGACCGATTTCGCAAAGTTGATTGAGCAATGAACGAATCAGAACTTCTCTACCACGAAAACATGGGTTTTCGGATAAAAATGTTAAAACAAATTTGTTGTTTGCAATGTTCCAATCATTCGAAGTTCCAAGATAATGCAATTTTAAACCCTCAAAGTGCTTTGATCCAAATCTTATAAACTACTCGCTTATTTATAGCTGCATGTCTGTAATGTTGGGTGTTTTATAATAATCAACCCAAACCAACTGAAGTACGTATATTGCCACTCATTTTACACACGAACACACTCATGTATCACGAACTTAATATTTATAGGCTAACTATTATTACCCGTATCATAATAATTTATTTATCGATGCTGTCTCAATATATTTTAGCGTGGTTAGTGTTTTGCTGTGTTTGAAAACAGCTGCTCTAAAACCATGTTAGTGTTGAAATGTTTAATGTCTATTGTGTCTTGTGTCTGATAAAAATAATGAACTGACAATCAAATGCGTTTGAACACACTTAAGGTGAAGTCACCAATAATGAACACGGCTGCTATGTTGGACACTCAATTTTCAAACTTCTAAAACAAGTCAATCATTCCATAACAAAATAAACAGTTTAGTACCACTGTGCAACTTCCTTAATGACTTGTTTACAGCGCCCTTAGACACAACCTCATTCGAACAGTGCCAGTTCAAGATTAGATTTTACACGTGGTTGTTACCAAAAAAATAACAAGTAAGTACTAACTTTTGCCTTTTTAAAGTCTTTATTTTGGTAATAATAAAAAATGTGATATACATATTAAACTAAAATAATTTAGCTCATTTTATTCACTTTTTAGTAGCATTCTTGTTTTTATTAGTTAAAACTTTTTCATTATTATGTTAGCATGTTTTTATTGTGGACATGACATGTCCACTTTAGGAACAAGTAGGTTTTATCTCATTTTAGGGGGGTTGCAATGTCATTTTACTACAATTTTCGTGGCTACAAGATTTTTTAGTATACGAAAGTAAGAACCTATGGTGGACATACTATGTCCACTATGGGTACCGAAAACTATCTACTATAGGTGACGTGCAGAATATATTTTTTGTTTCTTTTTAGATATGGTTAAGGTTAGAAAAAGTCTAAAATTTTCTGAAGAAAACATGGAAAATGCTTTGCGTCCTATCGAGCTGCATCTCTCAAACACAGTATTCCCCGAATAACCCGTCGGCGAAAACGTAAGGAAAACCTACCCGCTAAAACTAAAATGGGTCCTTTAACCGCATTTAGTGAACATGTTAATTTACTGGATCATTACTATGTCAAAAGCGGGATTTTCTGTTTCTAAAGAAACGCTTATGTATAACGTTAAAAAAAACTCGCAACTGATTATAACATTAAATTTGGTGAGAAAATAACTCTCCGTCCAAAACTACTGCGAGAGCAGCTCAAAGACTCCAAACACTAACAAACAACACAATGACATGGTTTTATAAATGGAGACTAACACCAAACGCGTCAAAAAACCAACTTCTGCTCACAAACCACAGACTCAACGCTGACTCCCCTACAATAACTGCAGACGGCCAAACGACACAATCAAAAAACGACGTAAAATACCTTGGAATCACAATTGACCACAAACTTAAATTCACTAAACACATACGAAACATCAGGGCAGAAACAATAAAGAGAACAAAACACTTCCGATCACTAACCTACAAAGACATAGGAATTAGCACAAACACCGCCACCAAAATATATATAGCTATTTGTAGACCCTTGCTAGACTATGGACATATACTCATGACCAACGGAACAGAAAGGACAAAACGTTATATACAAACAACAGAACAAATTGCACTAAGACTAATAACACGAATAAGGCACCCCTACTCACTACACAACCCCTCCACCCAACTACTGTACGAACGCACAAACATGACAAAGGTTTCGAAAAGACTCATACATCTACAGACGCAATGGACAAACAACCCCTACAACTGGACCATACTGAATCCCCTTTGTCTTACAAGACCAACCAGACAATCCCGCTTCCGTTTCCCTACATCAATGCTACTCGAACACTTACAAACGCAACTGACTACTGGACAATAATATATTTTTTTCTTGTCATTAGAATTGGAAAGTTTATTTAATAAGATTATTAACCTAGAATAAGAGAATTTTCATCTTTGTTTTTTATTTAGATTAAGACTACATGTATTAAACAAGGGCAGAAAGACCGATAGGTCGATAGCCTTTTTTATAAATAAAGAGGTTTACTACTACTACTAACTCTCAGTCGAAAATGGTATCATTTATTTTCTGCCAGTCATCCAAATATTTCCTTAAGAACAAGTCAAAAAGAATAGCCCGTAGATTCAAGAAATGTAGGTTGGTTCCTTGGGACCCTACTCAAGTTAAGCTTACATCTCAGTCTAATAATACTCCGAGAAATAATAATGTTTCAAACAATTTGGAGCTGGAAATGATTCTTCAATTCTTATAAAAACAACTTGGAGAACAGAAAATTCAGGTTTTTAAAGAGACAACCGGAAATTGGGAAGGTGCAATATAAGATAAATCCTTATATGAACTGGGGAAAAACTCTAACATAACAGTAAATCCTGAAAAAATTAACAAAATCAAAAAATCAACACAAATAAGCAACCCAAAGACATCTCCGGAAAGCTACAACACCGATGAATTGTACAAGCCGGTGACACCAAGAAAGCAGAATTATCAAAATGTAGAGTCTCCTGATTCCAAGTACTACGCTTCTCAAACCATCAAGTCTTCCATCCACCTCAACTGGAATAACAGAGTCTGATGTTTACATACGAACACCCCTTAAAGAACAGTTAACCTGGCCAATGGCTGACAAAGGCCCTAAACAACGAACAGTAAAAGTAAAAATACTCGCGGTTGTATTTTCACCTCAAATAATTGAATTTCTGCAGTAAAAAGTGGAACTAGAAAATAAAAAGGAACAAGATAAACAAGAACTTGCAACGGAAGAAAGAAAATTGGTTACAGAAGGAAAGAAAAAATATAAAAAGAGTCTTGTCCAGTTCCAGTGAATCAAGTATCTCCAGGAATGAAGTCAATGATTCTGAACTGGAGGAATTTAATGATAGTGACCCTAATCAAGGAAAAATGGAAGATATTAGAAATGTTGATAAGGATAATTTAAAAGAGGGTGATTTCGTATTAGCGAGAATTTGGATGAATTAGTTTTAGTCGATACGTCTAACACGGAATTTATGGTAGATGAAAAAGTTTCAAATATATCTTTAAATCAAATTCTCGGCGGTGTGTCAAGTCCAGAAATATTAATGAAATGGAACGATTTAGATATTTGTTTAAACGTCCATTAAACGTTAAAGAAAAATGTAAGGGCATAATATCAAACAAAAACTGTAAATAAAGTTTTTATTGATGTCATTGGAATCAATTAATTTTTTATCCATCCGTCACGTTGTTTTATACTGCTATAAGTGGGTTCACTGTTAGTGTGTCCACTAGTAGACCGACATGTCAATTACTGGGATATCCACACTGGTTGCGTATTTTTTAAATTTTGTCGTTAAAAGTAATTGATATTAACAATTGAATATTTTTTCGTAAAAACACAGACTTGAGATTATGCATTACCATGCTCAAAATAATTTTAGTATCGTTTAGTAGGCTGTCACATTAAAATATATTCTTAACATGTCCACCTTTGGTGCTATTACCGTAATATCTTTATAAGACAGGCGATTATAACTGCAGCAACCGTTTGCAACTAAGGATCTGGGCATTTTCTCATATCCTACATGAGTTTCCAAACTCGCTCCCTTTTATTTATTAGCGAATTTATTTCATTTGGTTGATACACACTGTATACTCACACATGCATTCACAAACAAAGCCATCCTGTAGCCGTATTAAAATTATTAACCAAACATATCCAGCGGAAATTTTCAAATAAACGGAAACAAAGGCACATACAATTAATTCAGTTTTAGTGGAGCGTGCACACAGAACGTGGTCTCATATAATATATGATTAATTAAACAACAGGGTGCTTAGAAATTAAACATCGCCAATTCATATGTTTATTTTAACACCTGTTTTTCCCACAAACCGCGAGAGTGGATTGAAATGCTTTTCACAAATATTAACGAACGTATAATATTTTATAATTTACGTGACGTGGCGAAATTTATGTTTTACATATTTGAGTAATTACTCCAGTAGTTCTAATATATTTTTCTTAGAATTGGTCCAATCGTTGAGAGCGAGATCGATAGCCAGAAACATAAATTTTCCAGTGTGACTAGTACGAATTTCAATTGAGACTGGATAGCAGCAGCATTTTCACGGTTCTAGAACAATTTAAATAATAAATTAAGTTTAAAACTACAAGTTGTAACAGTCGCAAGTCCGAATGCTGTTTGATCCGAAATGACTTGAAGCAAATTGAACAAGTTTTGCTGCCGCTGGCAAAACAGGAAGGAAAATCTGGCCTGGATGAAATGAACTAAGTTTGTGCGAATTCCGACAAAACGTCAATCAACTTTCCACTTCTTATTAGAGCTAACAGTACAGAATAATGTGTGAATAATCAAAACTGGTGGCATTTCCTTGCTGGGCTTATTGGGGCTTAACTGGCGAGTTCGAGGAAAATAAAGAAAAAATTTAACAATTCCATATTCAATTGCATCTTCGTTAGTGCCTAACTGATATTGGATTGGAAGACTGCGTTGACTGGGGAGATTGTATAAAAATATTTGAAGTCTCTCAGTAAAATTTTTTAAATAGAAATTTTTCAAGATTAGTATAGGGGAGAGTGGACTACCACGAGACACGGGCCACCATGAGACTTTGCAATGTTTCCTTTTACAATAAGTGGAAACATCTATTGCCCCGTTTGGGTATTACTAGCACAGTTTTTCTTCGGTGGTTAAAGTTTCTTCCTGTCTGAATCAGTCTTGACTGAGATGTTGACAAAGATGCATGTGAGCGAAACGTTTTTTTTCACGTGTATATTTAGTGTTGTAAGTGATTTTTAATTGATAAGGAAACTTTGTGATTTTAAATCGAATAATTTTTTTTTATCGTTTGTAATTGATAACCTATATAAACGATTTTAAGTTAATATTATGGTAAGTAATATAATATATCACACTAAATGACATGTACAAGATGTTGCCCATCAGCAACACTTTCTAAATTTTTGGTATGTATTCCTACACTGTCTTGGATCACGGAGAATTACATTCTATTGGAATATAAGCGGTAATTCCAGGGGATCGTATCGCTTGAGGCGTCTTGTGGTGTTGCTTCTGAGCAGGTTGGCAAAGAACGCGTTGGGGTGATTTTCGAGTCTACTTACATATTTTATACTGATTTCCTGGATTTTTCTTGTATTGTGGGTACTTGAAGGTCTTGTTGGATGACCCAATTTAGCACAAACAAGAGGCTTTCGTGATTTGTCTCCAGACTTTTGATTGGAATATTTCTATTCTTCCAATGTTAGATTTGCTAGCCGCGCCCCCAATTAGATGTCATAGTTCCAGATGGGTTTAATTGTGGTCTTATACAGCAGAAGTTTGTTGTCGATTGTTAGCTGGCAGTTACGACCTATTAGCCAGTTCATTTGGCGAAGTTTGACAGAGAGTTGCTTTCTTTTGATCCAAAAGTGTTTTGCCATGTGAGTCGCCTGTCCAGGTGCATACCGAGATATTTCGCTGCTTCCGGCTGTGGTAGTTGGTGGTTGTTGAGCGTTACAGGTGGACACGATTCTTGTCTCATAGTATATGTTACATGGATTGATTTGTCCTCATTTATTTTGAAACGCCACAGTCTAGACCACTCCCTTATATCGTCTAGGCTCTTTTGTAGCATCCTTGAAGCCGTATGAGCGTTCTTATTTGAGGCCATTACGGCCTTATCGTCGACGAAGGTAGCTGCTTCTGATTGGTGTCTGGTCGGTAGATCAGCTGTGTACAGCAGGTATACACTGCGTCCCACTGGATTCGTTTCCATGTGGTACACCCGCATGAATAGCCATAATTGAAAATCGCTCTTGCTGAAATTTTACTCTGATTTTAGAATTTGGTAGAACGTGTAAGGTTGTATTACTGTGGATTTGTTCAGTAGTGGCATGTTGCTGGCGGAACCCAAATTGGTGGCCAGGAATTAAATGTTTTTCTATTAGAATTGGTTTCAATCTTGTGAGCAGAGTTCTCTCGAATGCCATAAATAAAATAGGCAGCAGGCTGATGGTTCGGTAAGACTCAGTTTCTTCCGGTTTTATCCCAGGTTTTAGGATGAGTATGATTTCGGCTACCTTCCATTGACTGGGGTAATAGCCTGTTCTTAATATTGCGTTGAACAGGACCATAATCCATTTTACAGCCTCTATGGGCAATTCTTGGAGAAGTCGCTCCATTATTAAATCGTAGCCGGGAGCTTTCTTGGTGCTGATGTGGTCAATTATACTCGTGACTTCTTTTAATCGTAGTGATTTAATTGGTAGATCTAGTTGGTACGGACTTTCTAGGTAGCTTCGTATGGGTTCCTCTTCAGCGTCTGAGCACATTGATAGGAATGGTTGAATACGTTTTAAATCGTATTTACCAACAATTTAAAAGAAAGTTATAACACATTTTTGGGGCCACCTTGAGACACTGTCTTATGGAGAAACTTTAAAGCTATTAATAATTAATTACGTCATTTTGAATCTTTAGATGTCAATGGGTCTCAAAAGAAAGTCCCAGAAGGGTACATTCCCAGACGAAAATATGAAACGAGCAGCCCAAGAAGTTTTAGTGGGTGTAAGTGGAGTAAAACTGTAATTGCGAAGTCCAGAGGTATTTAGAAGCTTCCCAAAAGCTTCTAAAAGAAAACTCCCCTAAAGTATTATCCCTACGGATACTTCAGAAAAAGAGAAAATTGAAATGAGAGGCAAAGAAAAAGGTATAAATTTCAGAAAAAGAAGCAGCGAAGAGAAACGTTTTTTGAAAGAATTTTAAAATGTTAAGAAAGGAGATGTCTTCCGATGACGACGGAGAAGAAGATGTCCCATTGGCGAATTCAGACGACGATTCTGATTGGATACCTGAACCCGATCCAACTGCGTTCGAGAAATTGATAGACCAGCCAAAGAAGATGATATTGTGTTAGTTGAGATTAATTAGTTAAAGAATAGCAATAGTTTTCTTTTTTTTAGAAAGTTTTTTAAGGAAGTCGGAGAAATTCAGCGGGATTTTGCCATGTGTTTTAGGTAAAACTAAAAGAGTGCAGTCCTATTATAAATTTGAGCTTAATTTTAGCAATATTAATATTCGCTAAGTGCTTTTCTAAGACTAAAATTACAAAATATGTCATGTTTTTAAGTATTTTTTTTAGTTTTACTTTAAGCCTTAATTTACTTAATTAAGCCGAGGTTAAAGCTGAGTAATTTAATTTTTAAGATTAAAATGCCAATTTTGGTCAATCTTGTAGTCGAAATAAAGGTTTTTTTAGTTTCAATTATCGTTTTTTTTTATTGATTTACTTATGTCACACAGTGGCCCGCATGTCAGACCATGATGAGGCATTGTCAAAAAAAAAATTTGCAATAAAAATATCTTTAAATTTACAGTAATTGTGTGCTTTCCACCGTTACATACCATCAACTTTTCTGGACATTCATGTAAAGTGTTTGGGAAAAAAGACACTTTGACTTTTTTAGTCTTATGGTGGCCCACTTTCCCCTACTTAGTGCACGTGAAGGTGCTGTTACTGTTTGCTACTAATATGCAAATATTGTATGAGTATTTTGCTCTAATAATTAGCATTTTACCTAGTAAATCTAGCATATTCCCAGTAGTTGAAAGTAAATAGCTGTGAAGTAATCAATCCAGACAAAAACTTAATGTAAATTGCAGAAATTAAAACAAGATCCTCTTTTATGCGTGTCGTCTAAAAAGAAAAATTGTTCCTCGCAAAATCTACTTTAGGGAAATTAAAAGCTCGGAGAGATAATATCTCTCCTATAAATTACCTGTCGCATAAATTGCAAGTTTTGGAATTAAATAAAACCTTGGCGTTTCTCTTCTCTTTTATTCCTTAATGGGATGATATTCGAAATATCTCTGTAAATTAATTACCTTGTAGAATTGTGATATTTTCACATTTTAAAATAGATTTTAGCGCGAAGTTAGAACTATTCCTCCAGCCTCTCAAAATAGTCCCTTAAGAAATAAAATGGAATTTAGGATTACCTAGTTCCCCATTAGTTGGCATTAGCACGGAATTAATGCAGCAGTCTGAAGTTAGGGCGTTCATGATAATAAGTTATAATAAAATTTCCAAAACTTTAATATTTTCCTGCCAAGTCTCTGTATAAATTAGGAAATTGATTTCAAAGTTGAATTAATTAAAAGCTTGCATAAATTGACTCCCTTGCTCGCTATAATTAAACAATTTCCATCGATAATAATAATAATAATAATATGGGGGAAATTGAATACCTATCCTTAACAGGGACCTAAATCCAATTAATTTTCAGATACGCTCTCATCTTTTCAATGCTCTTTTAATTCAGCGCTGATTACTCAATTATCAAATATTAATGAAATTTTCGCACTTGAGCAAGAATGAGATTGAATTTTATCCAGTCATTGTTCATATACTTGTAAATAATACGCCAGACGCGGTTCTAAAATTACCGTTTTGTATGTGAGTTTTCCAACATATTCTTCCATTGGTTTATGAATATTCAAAGCTATCCAAAACATTACATAAGCGAACATTAACAAGTTGTCAAGAGATTAGGTGAAAATTGCCTCATTCATTGTAAGCCCTGGTAAACAGATCTAAAAGCTTCAGAATATTCTCATGGAAATGACTACGGCTATTACCGAGTTTAACCTCTAGCTAATTTAGGTTTCCAACGCAAAGGCAATTTTGTTACGGCAACTTTGCTTGCTTGAACTTGCCAGCAGAATTCACCATCAGGCTTGCCAGAACGTTTGTTTGGGCTTGAAATGTTACAGAAGCTTTATATTATATCCTCTACAAACAATGCTAAAATGTATGCTTTCCCCATCATATGCACATAGTGAGATCAGCCAGGAACTCGATCCGGTATCCGGCGCATAATAGTGCACTGTACAAAAAACTTTTAGCGAGGCATCACAATGATGGAAGAGAGGGAAAATTTCACATAGCTTTACACTATGAAGAGTGTGGTTTAACTGCTACTGCAATTTCTCGGTAAAGCTAGAACTTATTATTGCCTTCGGTTTTATTTTTTTAAGTAGTAGTAGTAAAAAATCTTTATTTCTTAAGAAAAGGCTATCGACCCATCGGTCTTCCTGTCCTGAGTTGCAACGCTTTGTATATGATATAAATAAACTATGACAAAAACATATAAAATTCATACTTGGAGATGCTCCAATAGGGTTGAGGTTGGGAAAAGTCTGGTCGGTCTTGTTGAACAGAGAATGTCCAGGAAGGTCGAATTGTGAGGGTTGTGTATTCATCTTGATTTTAAGATGAGTAGTCCTTCCGAAGTCAAGTTTGTGCGTTCGTAGAGTAGTCGGTTTGGTGGATTGTGTAAAGGCTGGGTGTCGGAATCTTCGTTATCAGTCTCAGAGCTATCTGTTCTGTTGTCTGCATAGAGGAATTGTGCTTAAGATGACATACCCAGGTAAGATAGCATCCCAAAAGACGCCAAATATTTTTTACATCATGGGGTAAAATGACATAGAACGGTCGGCTTAAGTTGACATAGTATGTCATCTTACCCTGAATCTCTTACGTAAAAGAATACTTTAAAATTAAGTTTCATTTTCTTTCAGAATGCCCGGCAAGTCAAGTCAGTCTACTATCCATTCGTGGTTAAAGGAACATATGGCAAAAGTTATTGAAAGCGTTAAGGAAAACAAGATGGGTTGGTTGAAAGCGTCTGGAACATTCAATGTGGCTCAAGCGACACTACGCCGTCGCTTTGTGAAAGTTCCTGTAAATCTTGGTCGTTTCAAGCCCACCTTCGTTCATTGAAAAACAACTAGTAGAGCATTTGCTAGATTTTGAACAAAGATTCTTTGGGTTTACAACCACTGATGTCAGAAAATTAGCATTTCAATTTGTAAAAAAAGCAGGAGTGTCTCATAGGTTCGATGAAGTTACACAAATGGCAGGTTGAGATTTTCTAAAAGGATTTAGGGAGCGTAACTCTTCCAGCTCATTGAGAGCCCCAGAAGCCACTTCCTCAGCAATAGCAAGAGCTTTTAATAAGCCGCAGGTCATGAAGTTCTTTAGAAGAACTGTTACAGAAGCTGGTGGTCGGTAACGATATTCTTGCGGCAAACATTTATAACATTGATGAATCTGGGCTCAGCATGAAGAACCTTAAATCTGAACTTAAAACTAAAGCTGAATATTTTGATGGTGCGCCGCCAGGAAACTTGCAGCTATGTTATGAAGTTGGCTGGCTATGGTTGAAGGCCTATTTTTAAAATGGATGAAACATTTCAGCAGTTCTACTGGCTGTAGCGATACAAAAAAAGTTATTTTGATTCTCGATGGCCACAGTAACCACAAAAACCTAGAAGCACTAGAATTTTCGAAGGCCCATGGAGTGATATTGCTGTGTCTACCGCCGCACTGCACTCATATGCTGCAACCACAGGATCTTTCATTTTTTGGACTGAACACCTGGCTGAAATCGGGGATTTACCTAGTGGCCAGCATTTTGGGAGAGCATACAGAAGTGCTGCTTCTGTCGGAAATATAACGAGTGGCTTTAGAAAAACTGGAATTTATCCGTGCAACTCGAATGTATTCCCGGATCATTTGTTTCTGCCCAGCAATGTTGGTGGACTTCCTTCATCGACCACAGCACAGCCTACAATAAATTATGCAATAAACAATCTAGTTCTGTGTGATTGCCAAGTCATTGTTGGAACGTCTACCAACCAAGATATTTTAAATGATATTTCTCCACTTCCCAAATCAGTGTCCACGGGGCAAGCAAGAAACACGACAAGAAAAATCGCTGGCTCTCAGGTTCTGACAGGCAGGCGATTCATGGATGAAGTTAAAACTCAAGTCCAAAATAAAAAGCAAACGGAAAATCGCAAGAGCGTTAGAGTTCGAAAGTAAGTGAAGTGTAATAATTTTCAAGATGACTCAGGGAGTAAACCTGATTTTAGTCAGGACGCTGATGATGTAGGTGAATCGGATTATATAGTAAATCCAAGCCAGGGGAGCAATAGGAATGCTGCCAATTATGTAAGCGATGGTGCCACAGTCTATGTGCCGGTATTGCACGACGAACTACGGTGTTTAAATGTGAATTGTGCACCGATAATTTGGTATGTCAGCTTAGACTTCCGGGTGCCATCTTACCCGTATGAATATGATGATGCTTTTTACTTTATTCCGTCTATTAGGTTTCCAATAACGTCAGTATTTTTGTAGTATTGTGTACCTAAATAAACGTTTGAAAAGTATAACCTAAGATTAATTTTTTTCACTTTTGAATTTTCAAATATTTCCCTCAAAACAAAAAGTATGTCATTTTGAGCACAACTCCCCATGCCGTTTGGGTTTATCAGCAGGGTTTGGAATTGAAATATGAACGGAATCTATTAGTAGTCTGCAGATCTCTTTATATATTATGGTTGCTATCGTGGTACTGATACCCTTGTTTTTGTAAGTAAGTGTGCGGAAGTGTGTTGCTTTCTTAGTTAGTTCTTTTCTGATGTTTTGTACGTGTTTAGTGAATTTTAGTTTATTGTCCATTGTTATTCACCATTAGTATTTCACATTTTCGGTGGGTTTGGTTATTTGGCCGTCCGTGGTGATGGTTGGAGAGTTTGGTTTAATTCGGTGGTTTGAGAGGAGCAGTCAGTTTTTTTATGCATTTGGTGTGAGTCTTTATTTGTAGAACCGTGCTGTTATTGTGTCTGTTAGTGTCTGGAGTTGGTCCACTGCTCTGGCGGTCGTTCTGTGATGCGCGACAAACGTAGTGTCGTCAGCATATTGCAGCAAGTAAGCGTTTTGGTTTGCCTTGTCTATTGTGGTTGTATATGTCATGGCAATATATGCTGTAAAGTAAGAGTGAGACTGATGGACCCTGAGGTAAGCCATGCTCAGCCTGAAAAGGCTATAGAGCAGTCGTCGTTGATTCGTACCTCGAGTTGTCTGTCTTCGAGTAGTTGTTTAAATACCTGCGTATTAAGTACTTTGGAGTGCCAAGTTTGTGTAGTTTGTACAGTAAGCCCTCGATCGAAATACCGTCAAAGGCCTTATTTATGTCTAAAAACAGGCTGGCAGTTTGCCTTTATGTAGTCAAGTGTGTGTGATCTAACTTTGTCCAAGTCGGTTTTGTTTAAGTGGAGTTTTTCGGAGCTAGGTTTTGCTGTGGGGATAGCAGGTACAGTTTGTTGTGAGTTGAAATTAAAAGTGTTATCCAAATGGTCTGATCCGAGTTCGTTGGTCATTCTTATCGCGTCTATGTTGTTTGTAAGGTTTCTTGTATGTAGTATAACGTCTGGTGTTGAGTCTTGATTCTCAGGAATCAAAAATGTCGGAGGAGTGTTTCGTCTTGTGAAATCTGAGTGTTGAAAAAATCTGTTTAATTCTCTCCTTTTCATTTCGTTCATGTTAAGGTCTCCACTAATTATGGCATATTTGTATAGACTTCGAGTCTCATGAAGGGTCTATTTTTGTAATTGTTTGTTTTTGTTGCTCTTGGGGTTCAGAATGGGAACCGCTATTAGGGAGTAACATATCATCAGTAATACATAAGAGTGCTAAAGAAGACCACCGAGGTGTCATAATGTTGAAATCGTCAACAAATTGCTTTCTCATTTTTGAGTAGCTCTTCCCTGTTGGTGTTAGTGGTTTTGTTCAGCTGGTGTTTATAATTGTTAATGATATACTCGAGGGTTGTAATGGGTAAATGGACCCTACTTTGCGCGGTTGCCGAAATTGACATCTCGCCCGATCTTTTGTTGAGGTACTTTATTTGTACATTAGGAATTCCTTCGATAGAAGCAGTTGGTCTCCTCGGGAATCGCGGGCTCCATGCTGCATGGTCCTCAGGATTACATGCTGCACACTTAACTAGAAGAGGGGACTCACATGATATCGTTGGATGTGGTCCCTGACGTCTGCCACACTTGAAAGTTTCCTGGCAGTGTTCTCTACGTTCTCAAAAGGCCACACCTGCCACACGGAGCGAGAATGGACGTTAGTGGTTTGCTTTCTGCTATTTTAAACAGTCGTCCCAGGAAGTGGACCTAGCGCTCCTTCAATAGCCCCTCATAAATGTTTAGGTCTCCTGTGATGACCCTTACCAGTAGTGTAGGTTTATCTCGTTGACGTGAGATTATTCGTTTGCAAAACTTGATGGTAAAGTTCTGTTTTTGGAGTTCCTGCAGGAACATTTCGTCTGAGATTTCCAGATCAACCCCGGTGGCTACCACCGAATAGGAGGGTGAAATTGGTCGGTTAGTAACTTGTGGAGTTGTAGTGGTGTTACTGTGGTGCATGATGAAATGAGACCCCGTCCAATCAATAGCTGAAGCGCATGTGTTACTTTTGGTTCCTCGTTAGTTTTTATGAGGAGGTCCCGCTCTCTCGTCTTGATGACATCCCTGTTGTTATCCTTCACTTGTCCCCATTCGAGGACCAGCTGAATTCGAGACGTTGTGCTTGCAGCTTCTACCAAGAAGGTGTGTGCGAAGCAGTAGCGTTGCTGTTGTTGTGGTAGCAGTATTGGAGTTGATGTTGTTGTTATTGTTGCTGCTGCTGTTGTTATCGGGGCAGAAAAAAGTTGTTGATTCATTGGAGAGTTTTCAGCCCTGTCTGGAGCGAGTTTTTTGCATGCTGGAGTTGGTGTTGCTGGTGAGGCGGGCTCAGACTTCAGTTTGCGACCTCTTTTATTTATTTGGGTTTCATGAAAAACTCTTCCTGGGAGGCTTGCTCCGAATCGTACTCCTGCGAGCTCCCAGGGTTCATGACTGTCGCCTAGGAAGCACAGATTTGGTTTGCTGGGTGTATACTGGCCGTTGAGCGAAATACATTTTTTCGACCGACAAAACTTTTTTCGATTAAAATTCGAACCGATATACTGATTACTACCGAGCACGTCTTATTCGCAGTAAAGCTATCGCAAGACTTATTTTTTTAATTTATGCTAGAATTACTATACATCATTCGCAGCTAAACTACAGGCTTAGGTAAATGAAAAATTTATCAGAGCCAAATACTTTGAATTGACGCTTGATTGCTGACGACGAATTTTATTCAGTTCCAACAATTGCACTAACTCTGTAAATGTGGTAAACCAACCGAATTGTTCAATATGTTTAAATATAGGTTTCAATATGTTTGAAGCCGCATAACTGCAGTGCGGCAGTTTCTTTGTAATGTAAGTAACGTATTTTGCTATACTTTGATAAAATCCCTCAAATAAGCGCTGTGCTTGATCGATGAAAGAAAAATTATTTACTTTACCTTCAATCAGCTCGCCCATTTCTATTTACACACAACTGCTGGGAATATGGGGTTGATTTATATATATAACTTGATCCTGCCATCTGAAGGGCCAGCAGAAGGATTTTCAGAGAGAACATGAAAAATATATATTTTCATTTGTACGCCGTCAGGACTTCCTTATGGAAGGCACAAGTTGATAAACATTTGTGCATATTGTTGAAAGCGTAATGTTGAAGATGTAAAAGTAAAAAACTTCTTTGCGACTTCACCAAGACCGCTTGAGGCTGAAGGTCCAAAAAGTTCAAAAATTGAACCAAAAATAATATTCAAAGAGTCTTAAACCGAGCTTCGTGGTGATAAGACGTGTCAGTGTTAGCATATTTAAAGCAAGGTCGTTTACAATACGGCAAAGAATTTAAAGAATCCAACCGCATTTATCGTCCAGCGAGAATATACGGGTCGAATTCAAACGAAAGGATGAACCCTGGGAGTTCGCAAGAATCCGAATCGGATTATGCCTCCCAGGATGGTGGGTTCAAAAAGCCACAATCGAAAAAACGGGGCAGAAAACCGAAGATGACCCAGCCAACACAGCCAACCCAGCCAACCCCCACAACTCCAACACCTGAGGCCAAACGAATAGCGTTGGATCATCAGGCTACAACACATAAAAATCAAACAACAAACAGCAAGACAACATCAACAAGATTTCCAACAAATTCTCAAATATTCACAGCGAACGCAATGCCGACCATCCCCAGAGTGCAACTTGCAATCAGATGGGAGGAACTCAACCCTAACAACAAGGATGTGATTATCAGACAAGATAATCACTTTCTAATTAAAACCAACAATGATGACAAAGCAACACAAATTTTACAACAACTAATAGAAGAGAACGTTATAACAACGTTCAAACTGCAGAAAGGTGCTAACCTGCCAACAACCCGACAACAAAGATCAAACCACCATATTACAGCCACATATTCAGTGGTTGCTATTGGAGTGGACCTTGAGATCACGGATGAAATGTTCCTGAAACATTTGGAGAAATCAGGTCTAACAATTAGGTTCTGCAAAAGAATCATCTCCAGAGCTAGAGACAGTCCCACCCTGCTGATGAGGCTGATAACGTGCGACCTGGCGACGTCCGAGAGGCTGATGAGCGACCGCGCAGTGCACTTCCTTGGGCGCGTGTTCAGGATTGTCGAGAGTAAGCCTCCAGCTCCGATTCCTGCTCCATGCGCCAGGTGCAACTCTTTTCAGCACCGAACCGAATCCTGCAAAACACCTGCGAAGTGCAACAAGTGCCTTGGCCCTCACTCAACATTTGGGTGCAGTTCTCCACTTCCCGTCAAGTGCGCTGCCTGCAACTCGGACGAACATGCGGCATGGAGCGTAAAGTGCCCGACGAGACCAACAGCACCTATCAGTGGTATCCCCAACGTCACAATTAAATGTCTCAACAAGAGAACGTCTGAGGTGTCTGATGCGATAACTAAAGGTAACAGAATACACTCACCAATAACAACTCACGATTTCATACTAAACAAATATAAACATCAAATTAACAAGTCTACCAACACTAACAGAGAAGATCTGCTTAAAAAAATGCGAAAACAATATATAGAAGATTTTGACATTGACATCTCGGTCGTCTTCTTTGGTAACGATATGTATGTATTGATGTTCGACATGCTCCTACCTAACCAAAACACCTCGACAGAACCCCATGAACAACTAAAACAAACAATCACTAACATTGACCGTTCAACATGAGACTACTTTACGCCAACATCAACGGACAAAAAACCACTTATTAACAATTACATAGAACAAAACGACACAGACTGCTGCATATTTGTGGAGACTAAAACCAAACTAGGACAGACACCAACGTACAGAAATTGGCAGTATATCTATAGGCATGGAAATACCATCAATCATGCCAGGGGCGGGGTCGCAGCTCTCCTAAAACCAACATTTAAACTTGGAAGAGCAAATCCTCCTTCCCTCAACAACCCTTTGAACGACTGTCTACATTTTACCATACCCTACTTAAACGACCTGATACACATATTTTTGACATACATACACCCACACTCCAACCTAGAACAAAACATACTGATCAAGGCAAGCATCTATAAATATGCAATAATTATAGGCCACTTTAACTTGAACAGAAACAAAACGAAACAACTTAAATTTTTTTTACAAAACTCCGACTTTATAAAACAGCACACCCCACCAACTTTTCTGATGCCCGCAAACCCAGATTCAACACCAGACGTTCTACTGCACACAATAAACTTGACAAACACCATCAACAACATAAACTTAACCAACGAACTTGGATCCGACCACCTGGCTATTACGTTTAACATAGACTTACAACATACGCAACCTACCTCGAATACACCTCCTATAGAGAAAAACTTAAACCTAACAAAGACTGACATAGACAAAGTGAAACCACATATACATGACTACATTCAACCACAAGCACAGCACATTTCAATAGAAACCATACAACAACAACTTACACTAGCCATACGAAAATTTAGCCCGGAAATAAAAAATGCTTTCTACCGACATACACTGCCCAAATACATACTGAGACTAATAAAACATAAGAGAGAACTGTACAGACTATATACAAACACTCAAAATAACGACCTAAAAAAGACACTGAACCAACTTAACAGAAACATTAAAACTCTGATTGGATAAAACCGACAAGACAAATGGCTAGAAACATGTAAAGAAATACAGAAGGACAAAGGCAAAACATACTGGCGAAAAATTAAGAAACTGGCGCAATACAGGAAGGCTGGCACTACTGACACAATTGACGAAAACGGAATAGAACGCTACACAGACAAAGAGAAAGCGGACGCATTCGCCAGACACTATCAAAGGGCCTTCAGCATATCTACAAACCTTAACTTCTACAATGACAACTGGAACTTGATCAACGACTGGTACTTGAACTATTTTAACAGCTCACCAAACTACACATACAAACTGATCACAGACACAGAGTACGACGAAGCCCTAGCGCACACCAAAAACACTGCACCGGGGAAAGATAAAATTAAGGCAAAACTCTTGAAAAGCCTAACTCAAGAAACACACAAACTGATCCTAACTGAATTGAACAACTGCATCACAAATGGCAGAATCCCAGAAACATGGAAAAACGGCATAATAATCCCTATACCCAAAAATGGACTGGACAATACTCAAGCGAGCAACTACAGACCAATTACACTACTTCTAGTACTAAGCAAAATTTTTGAATACATAATGAAGCAGCGGCTTGAAAAAGTGATTGGAAAATATATACCTACCTGCCAATTTGGTTTCAAACAGCATCACTCGACTGTTCATCCGCTCTTTATTTTGGCCAACAATATACAAACTACCCACCTAACTGACAGAAAGACAGCTTGCCTGTTTATGGACATTAACAAGGCTTTTGATAGTGTCTGGCATAGAGGCTTACTATACAAACTACACACACCAACATATCTACTACACACCATAAAGAACTTACTAGAAAACAGACAACTACAAGTACGAATTGACAAAACACTGTCATTTTCTTTTTTCTCTGAACAAGGCCTCCCTCAAGGATGCCCGCTCTCACCGTTTCTCTACAATATATACTGCCATGACATATACAATTACAACTTACCAGACAAAAATCAAATCGACAGATCGGCATACATATTACAATACGCAGACGACACGGCACTTATTGTACATGACAAAACTACTGAGAGAGCAGCTCAAAGACTCCAAACACTAACAAACAACACAATGACATGGTTTTATAAATGGAGACTAACATCAAACGCGTCAAAAAACCAACTTCTGCTCACAAACCACAGACTCAACGCTGACTCCCCTACAATAACTGCAGACGGCCAAACGACACAACCAAAAAACGACGTAAAATACCTTGGAATCACAATTGACCACAAACTTAAATTCACTAAACACATTCGAAACATCAGGGCAGAAACAATAAAGAGAACAAAACACTTCCGATCACTAACCTACAAAGACAGAGGAATTAGCACAAACACCGCCACCAAAATATATAAAGCGATTTGTAGACCCTTGCTAGACTTTGGACATATACTCATGACCAACGGAACAGAAAGGACAAAACGTTATACACAAACAACAGAACAAATTGCACTAAGACTAATAACACGAATAAGACACCCCCAAAACCCACTGCAGAACCCCCTACCCAACTACTATACGAACGCACAAACATGACAAAGATCTCGGAAAGACTCATACATCTACAGACAAAATGGACAAACAACCCCTACAACTGGACCATACTGAATTCCCTTTGTCTTACAAGACCAACAAGACAATCCCGCTTCCGTTTCCCTACATCAACGCTACTCGAACACTTACAAACGCAACTGACTAGTGGACAATAAAATATTTTTTTCTTGTCATTGGAATTTTATTTAATAATATTGTTAACCTAGAATAAGGGAATTTTCATATTTGTTTTTTATTTAGATTAAGACTACATGTATTAAACAAGGGCAGAAAGACCGATAGGTCAATAGCCTTTTTTAGAAATAAAGATGTTTACTACTACTACTAATGTTCAAAGGCAATTGAAAATGTCTAAACCTTCGAAACTTATTTATCTCCACAGACAATCAACTAGATCAATAATCAACAATCCACAGACAATCAACAAGGCAAATATTAATGTTTAAACAATTCAAACTTGAATTTGAGGCAAATCTTTAGCTGGCGGGAGAGTGCAAGGTATTGCAGAAACAGTTAACCTTCAATTTCCAAAAACATACAAATTGTAAGCCAGGCAATTTTTTGCTTGTTACTCTAAGATGATATGGAAGCTATGGAAAATCAGGGATTTTTGGAAAATTTGCAAAGTACAAATCTATTGCGCATTTGAAATGTTACAAATTTGATAATACTCTTTTAGGCGGTTTTCGAATTAAATAAATCTGAGTGATTCTAAAGTGAAATAAGTCGGATGAAGCAGATTTTGTCCATAATGCAGTTCTTCAAACCTAGCAAACGAAAAATAGTGCAAATTTCTTTGGACGATTGTCTTTTTAAACAATTATAGTAACTTGTGTATACACACTGGATAAAATCACTTTAATAAAATTAATTTACTTTTAAAAAATCACTTTAATACACGATTTGTTAATTCGTCTTCTTAAACATCTAAAGCTCTTTTTCAAAACTTCTGAATTCCAAATCTAAAACATGTAAATAATTCCTTTGTAACTTTACAAAAACCCTATGGAGCTGCACGTCCACAAATTGCAAACCTTTCAACAGAAATCATCCTCCAATGTAAGAAAGAGGCAATTCAAAACTTCTAAACCTTCGAAACTTATTTATCTCCACAGAATATTAAATATCAATTTTCAAAAAAATTACTTGAAAAAATGCAAATTTCAAATGACGGGAGACAGAAATGCCTAAAAAATCGCCTCAATTGATCAGACAATCCACATTACTAAGTCGACTCAAAACACGAATCCCTGAATTATATTCTGGACTGTATTCTCTCATTTCCTAGTGCTTTGCTAGTTATCGCATAGTAAAAACACGAAAATGTTTGTTCTTCGAAGTGTTCTTGACCAGTTACCTCCGTTAATGAGGAAATCATTCAGAAAAGTGCCACTCCGTTGGAAATCAACTGCAAAACCCTCTTGAAACAAAACCAACTGATGAAAAAAACCAATCCAAGACTCAAAAAAACGAAAAAACATCAAAAACTTGCTCAAATAAAACACATCCACAGAAGAGTCTCTTTCGCACGAATTAACATTCATTTTCAATCTGCCTGTTTAAAACGGCATTGGCTTACGTAATCACAGCTTAGCAACAGAAAATATTCCTTAAATTTTAACATTGAAAGTACCTACAGCCAATTAAACACATTTAATGGTTCAATCGCCTGAGCGGAAGTTACCAATTTACATTTCAAATAGCATTTTCAAAGTCATCTTCACTTAAAGTGCTCAATGAAAAACTTTATTTATATCTTTTGTTTAATTATTTGCTTCTCCATTAATCAATTGTTTTTACTGTTGCTAAACAGTTTCCACAATTGAAAAGCTGGCGTAAAAAGGGCGGCGATTTAAACTCGCAAAGACTGTTAAGATCTACGGCGGATATGATTCAGGCTGCTTGAAAAAAGTTGAAAACAAACTAATTAATTATCGTATTCAAATAACCAAACGAAAAATAGAAGGAGATTTTTTTATGGTATTTGATTAAACTTATGCATAATGAATAATTAAATGATGCAAAATAAAAATGCTCGAGCTAATTATGAAACTTTAACGATATAATTCGTTTTTAAAAAGCTTTTATTATTACAACGACAATTTATTTAGCTACTTAATTCCACAACGTGGTTACAAAGAATGAGTTCTCATGCAAAACAGTCAAATGAGGAAAACACTTCTGCTGACTCGTGGAATGTTGGAGTATGGTGGTTTCCTAGTATTGTAGTTGCAGAGTCAGGTGGGTATGGCTATGTAACTAGCTTAAAATATAAAAAAATTAAATATTTGTCCAGAGTATAAGAAACGTATAATCGCACAAACTTGCAGATATCAGACACAGTAGTAGAAACTTCCCATGTGCGAATAATTCTCATAGTGAAGGTTCCAAAATTAGGTTTTAATAAATAAAATGATAAAATCTGAGGAATTTTTGGCAAAAAATAACTACCGCTTCTCTACCCACTGGCTGTTAAGCTCAGAGCTCATATTAAATTCCAAAGTGTCTTATTGCAGCATTGCCTTTACAAAATTTGAACGGCAAAAAAATATAATTTTATCAATATTGTCTTGGAAATATACGGGGTGTCAATTTGAAAAGTTCCCACCCTTAATGTCTTTCTTACAGTCAAAATATGAAAAATCGGAAAGACAAGTCAGTTTTATTTGTAAGGGGGACACTTTAAATTAATATTTTTAGCCTTCTTGTTTCAGCCCATTAGGAGGGGTAGATGTCGCCCTTAGAATCTTAAATGGGAATGCGATGTTTTTTTAACCAAAAAACATAATCAGAAAATTAAAAAGATGTAGCCAAAATAGGAATATTAGTGTTAATTCGCTTTTGCTTCTTGGGCTGTTCAGTGATAACTTTTATTAAGTGCATAAAGTGTAAGAAGGGTTTATTCTCTTCAAGAAAAAAGTGAAATTATTTTTATTGATGGAGAGCATGAGGAAAGGGCACACGAAAGACGGCATTGGTTTTCAATGAAAGAAATAGGAATCATGAAGTAAGTGACAGATATGTGCTGGATTGGGTAAAAAGGACCTCCGAAATTGGTTCGGTGAGTAATAGAAATAGAAACAACCTACGAGTGATGAACGATGGAGCTCGAAATGAGGCTTTGGGATTATTTGCTGCAGAGCCCACCAACTCCTTGCGGACAGTAGCCGACCAGACAGGAATATCACACGAAACTGTAAGAAAAGCAATGAAAATCAAAATACAGATACCTCAAGAACTCTATAGCGATAATTTTAAGAGAAGAATAGAGTACCGTGAATTCATGAGTCGTCAAGTCAACTCCATTACCAATATACTGCCGAATGTCTGATTCAGCGATGAATGTTCATTTTTTCTAAATGGAAATGTTAACAAACAAAATTGTCGATATTGGAGGGACGAAAACCCGCATATTTTCGAGAAAGACATACACAAATGCCATTATTGGTCCTTTATGTATTGAAGAAAACTTGACAGGTGGTCTATACGTTAAGATGCTTGGAGAGATTATTGATCCTCTTATCACGCATGAGCTAGAAACAAATAGATGGATTGGCAGAAGAGGACCAATTGATTGGCCTCGAAGATCACCTGATTTAACACCCTTCTTAACAGACTTCTTTCTTCGGGCGCATCTAAAGTCCATTGTTTATAAAACACAACCTGCTGATATTGATAATCTGACAACTAACAACAAAGTTCCTGGATAATGCCCGGCAAAGCAAGAATCCGACAGTCCGGGTTTCTTGCACCAACAAATTTCACAGTGACCGCAGACCTCTCCCTGCGGACACTGTCTAAGAAGAAGACGTGAACCACATGCGATGAACAGTTCCAGCACCACATCGAGGACCATGGGCTAGCTTTAGGTTAGATTTAGAAAGCAAGAGAGGATGTAGTAGGCTTAGGTTAGGTGTAAACACTAATACGGAAACTAATATCGCAATGCGAGCAAGTTTAATTGTTTCTACAATTTTGAAACGCGATTAGTCGGCAACCTCCGGACAAAAAGCCACAAAGTCGGATACCACTGAAAAGAGAATTGAAGGCCCTTTAAAACGATATGCCACTTGACCCCCATTCCCATTTAAGATTTTGAAGGTGACATCTACCCCTCCTAGGGGGTTGAAACAAAAAAGCTAAAATATTTATTTAAAGTTACACTTACAAATAAAATTGACGTGTCTTTCGAATTTTTCATATTTCTAACTTCAAGAAAGATATTAAGGGTGGGATGTTTTCAAATTGACACCCCGTATACTCTATGATATTGTTACAACACAAAAGGAAAACAATTATCAGCTTAACTACAGAACAAATTCTGCAAGAACAATATTAGCCGTTCAGTGCAGTTAGTGGATAATTAACAATCTTTTTAGTGTTGAAAGTGATCAAAACTCAGTTCAAAAAATTATTGCTGAAAGACTTCGACTGGATAGAAACCACTGCAAACTGACTTTTTTAACGGATATATTGACACTGTAGGAGCATTGTAACTTCAAGAAACCATAAAAAATGCTCTCGGTCTATATAATATAAAAATATTCACAACAAACAGAAACACCGAATATATGAAAACAATCGTAAAAGTAAGCAAATGTTAACCACTGGTCTGTGCAATCGAAAATAAACCTATATAACTTGCATTTGTAAAAAATGTTGTTAGTTTCACTGCGTGTTTTACGGCTTTTGTTTGAAATGCCAATTATTGAATAACGCTTGCAAGTTTCTGCAAATTTTGCAAAACTGAATGAATTAATAATATCATTTTATTCCCTTAATTTTATCTCATTTTGCCTGGTTTCAGTGACCATATATTCTACTTTTTTGTCCATTTATCGATTTACAAAGTTTTCCGGTTATTTGTGCGAATTCTTTTATTTTGTGTAATCGGTTTTATGGAAGAACGTATATACACTAAATGTATATGAGTATATGAAATATGAGTGCACTATTCTAAAACTTTGATTAAAAAACACATACCGAAAAATTGTATATTTTTTGCCTGCCTTACTCGCAGTTACTGTTTTAATATTATTAAATATTAAAGGGCATTAACGACAATAAAAAGTAATTTGTTTGAAATGACGAAAAATTCAGTATAATTTTCAGCAATTATATTGCACTCGCCCAATGACATTAGCATAATGTGTGTCCGTTATCTGAGATAAGAGCCGAAAAAAATATCCGGAATTTTAAATTGTAT
The DNA here is from genome assembly GCA_024550625.1 of Dendroctonus valens. Classification (NCBI taxonomy): domain Eukaryota; kingdom Metazoa; phylum Arthropoda; class Insecta; order Coleoptera; family Curculionidae; genus Dendroctonus; species Dendroctonus valens. Next base: position 432,221 of record JAJTJO010000284.1, on the reverse strand, counting down.
TTGAATAATTACCTAAAAACATAATATACAAACCTTCCTCGGTCGGAAAGCAAACAAACTCCCTTCATATTGACTGTGAATGTAATCAATCAACTTAATGTTTGCTTTGTTGAATTGGGGAGTTCGGAACTGGTCATGTGCCGAGTTTCTTAAGTAAATTATTCTGATTAAGTACAATGTACATATATGAGTATGAAAGCATTATTAACGTGGTCTTTTTAAAGCCGGTCGATTTTTTATTCCATTTTGGGCCAAATACGGGAAATATTCAATTAGGTTTGAGTAGATTTTTTCAATTAAGTACATGTAACGACTAAAAAATCAAATTTACAATTTGACGATCAATTAAAAGTGGCCATTCACCAAACCACATTTACAGCGAGCGAAATAAAATGGAAACTAAATTGAGTAAGGCTTAAAAGTGTTTTCCTGTCTCTCATTGAATGCTGTTATTATTAATGGAAATCCCAATACAAGTCGATTTCTCTTCATCTCGTTTTAATTCTGTTTCACTGGATTAAATATGAAACGATCGATGAAAAAGTGGATAAGGATGGAACATTAAAATGTATATTTTTTCCCAAAAGGAATTGATTTGTTTGTTCAATGTCTTTTCTGTTAAAGCACTAGATTAATTCAAACAGTAGAAGAATTATTTCGGAAAATAAACGGAATTATTTCGGGCCGTTCGATTTGAAATTTAGATTTCACAACATGCTATCATCAACCACAAAACTTTGAAATTGAATTGAGCGTTGCGAACATACATTTATGCTGATTAGTTTGCAATTATTAATGAAATGCTGTAAAAACTAACTCGCTTTTAAAAATTTGCTGTGTGACTTAAGTTTGTCCTTTAATTCGTCTTTTTGTTGATATTGTTTTCTACTTTCAAATCAAATGGCTGATTGAGGCTGATAGAGCGAATCATACAGAAAATTGCCGATACTTCCTTTAAAAGTAGAGCACGGCAAATTTTGTAATTAGAAACAACGCGTTTCTACAAATGTTTTAAAACAAATCAGAAATCAAGTCGTTTGTTTTAAATCAAGAATTAAATTGTGCTCTTCAAAACTTAAAATGTATATAACAATGCACCATTTTCAGAAAAAACGAAACGATAACTTTCTATGAAAAAAATGTCGAATTTCAGTAGAACGATGTACTCAGACACAACAATCAAAACCGTTTTAAATTATCAGAAAACATAGTCCTGGAAAACCATTTAAAGGTTTTGCTGAATGTTCCTTGATCTCAAACTTTGAAAGGATATTTGCATAATTTCGCCAGAAACTTTTCTTCTATGTTTTGCAGGTTCAAACATCAATTCTTGTAGAGAGAAAGTCAAGTCGAAAAAAAGCAAATTTCTAATCATTAAATTGTTTTCAATTGATTAGAGTAAAATATTCTATTAATCAAATGATACTTTTGTACCTGTCTTTGTTGAGTTACAGTCTAGCAACATATATTTACGTAATGTTAATGAAAAAAACACCATTTGCAAATGAAGTTTCTTGTAAAATCGTCAGCTTTAACTTAGGATTCTTTTTTGCCTATTTTTCTCTACTCCTTAAATACCCGCAGACAACTTTTGAATCTCTATGTATTTGAAGATTTGTGAAAGTGTCCTAAGACGCTTTTATACATATCTGCAACATATTTCTACTGCAAATATAAATTAATTCAATTATTTCTTAATTTAATTAAATTAATTATTTTTTATGATTCTTAGTTCTACATTAGGTAAGTTTGGTGATACATGTTTCAAATGTGACTCTCAAAGTCGAGGTTCATTATGAAATTCCAAAAAAGGCTCTGAAATATAATATTTCCCCCCTAATATGCCTGTGCTTTATCGTTAGATCTGAACTTTTTATTGTATTTTGATATGACTTATAAGTTTAAAACCATATATAAATAAAATAGGTAAGCATAAGTCTAAAATCATTTTTGGATGTAGTAGACACAGTTTTTAATCCTAAGTCCTAATCAAACTCCTTAATCCTAAGCTTAGAATATTAGAAACCAGTTTTTATCAGCTAAATAAAAATAATCTTATCGCTAAATGGAATGGCACTTGATTTTACAGGTAATTACCACACGCTGAACTTGCAAGTCACATAAGCCCCAGCATAAAAATAACAGCCAGCAAAGGGATAGTAAGGTCCAAAATAAATTGGCCGATTTGGAACGATCCCTGGGCAGCCCTTTTTTAGGTTAAATAAACTTGCTTAGGAGGGCTTCCACGACAATGGCCGAAACCGGACGTCGAGATGAGCCCTTATTCAAAAGGTCAGCCCATTCGCCTTTGAAAATTACACAATCACGACAATTGTGATAAATTATTCGGCTCATCTTTGAACTTGAAGTGTTTTCGTAAAGCCATCGAATATCTCTATATCCACACTTATTAAAGAAATCAACTTTGTTTATTCCCGAAATGCCACGTAATCACTCCACGACTTAAGTCAGAGAATCAAAAAGAATATATATTTTTAAGGAGTTTCACTGTGTGCTTTTTCAAGTCGTTTAGTCATTCAGATTTGCCCAATACTTGCACAGTTTTTCTTGACCGATGCACTAATAACACTGGCCTACAAGGTATATGTAGCACAGATCCAAATGTCATTTTTCTTATGTGTTTAGTCACATTTTTATGTTACCAACATGTGGTTACCATCATACGTTACCATAATATGATCTTATTTCTCTCTTTGAACCGGCACAGTTGGCAACACCAAAGGAGAGTGGGGTGAGGGGTGTTTGATGCTCTTAGCTTTCTTCTCTCACTGTCAGTGAAGTACTGTATTTGTGAAGTGAGGTGATGTGTGTTGTCATTTGTAGTTTAGTGCGAAAATGGCATCAAATCAGCGAAGACTGTAAAAATTCACCAGATAAGTTTTGCTACATTTGTGGGCGTTATGTATTACAGTCTCATGGTAGGCGTATGACTGAAGGTGTAAAAAGCATATTTTTTGTATTTTGGTTGCAAGATGGAAGACCAAGATAAACGCTGGGCGCCCCATAGTTGTTGTGTGAGTTGTAACGTAACACTTATTCAGTGATGAAGGGTAATTGATGCAGTATGCCATTTGCTGTGCCTATGGTTTGGTGTGAACCAACTAAACACTTTAATGACTGCTACTTTTGCATTACTAATACAGAAGGTTATTCAAGGAAGTAGAACAACAACATTGACTATCCGACTGTACCTTCTGCCATTAAACTTATTTCCAACGGTGAAGACTTACCCATTCCAACTCCACCTTTGATCTGGGAAGATGTGGTCATTCCAGAACTAAATAGCAATGAAGATTTTCAATTGGAAACTGAAGATTTATTGGAAAATACTACTGATCCTACATATATTCCTCCATCTAGTGAAACACACCTTATTAAGCAAAATGAACTTAATGACTTGGCCCGTGATTTAGGTTTATCAAATCTGAACCACTAGGTTCAAGATTACAAGAGTAGAATCTTTTGGCAAAAGGCACAACCTTAACGTCCTTCAGGAAGAGAAATGTTAACTTCTCTGTATTTTTAATGAATGAACATGGACTAGCTCATATTCCTTCAGAGTGGCGCCTTTTTATTGACTCTTCTAAGTCTAGCGTTAAGGCTGTTTTACTCCACAATGGAAATAAAAAGCCGCCAATTCCAATTGCTTGCTTTGTTTCAATGAAGGAGACCTATGACAACTTGGTTGCAATTCTAAAGGCAATCAAGTATCATGATTTTAAGTGGCAAATATGTGGTGACTTAAAAGTGATGACTATCTTAATAGGGTGGCTATACAAAGTATTGTTGCTGTTTGTGCTTATGGGACAGAATAAATCACTTTGTTAAACGAGCATGGCCGTCAAAAAAGCCTTATACTCCAGGAGAACAAAAAGTGTTAAACGATCCTTTGATTGACCCCAAAAATGTGCTACTTCCTCCTCTGCACATTAAATTTGGTCTTATGAAGAACTTTGTGAAAGCCATAGACAGAGAAGGGCCAGCATTCAAGTACCCGTCGGAACTTTTCCCACGACTTAGTGCAGGGAAGATAAAAGGAGGTATTTTTACTGGACCTGACATCAGGAAGGTTATACGTGATGCTGAATTTGAAAAAAAGGAACACAAAAAAGAATTGGCAGCTTGGAAAGCATTTGTGAAGGTAGTGAAAGGATTTCTTGGCAACAACAGAGAAGATAACTACAAGAGTTTAGTACTCAACCTTTTGAAAACGTACAAATTCACTTCCTTCACTCGCATATTAACTTTTTCCCTGAGAATCTTGGAGCCATAAGTGACGAACAAGGTGAGAGATTTCATAAGGATATAGAAACGATTGAAACGAGATACCAAGGGCGCTGAGATTCTGTAACGGTTTTTGAAAAAGGCAGATGTAACTCCACATAGAAGAAAAATTTAAAACAAAACACGAACAACCTGTATATATCTATATATTTTTAAAATTCTATAATACCATTAAAATGTTTAAAAGAGAAAGCAATTTATGTGTGCTGTTATATTATAAGTTTTTATTATATAGATTTCGTATATTTTCCTTGATATGTAATGAATTATATAGATTGGCGGCGTTAGTTTTCTTATTTTCACCACTCTTTTGCGAGTCTCTGTAACAAAAAATCCAGACGTGGTACAGGGTTTTCAGTGCCATTTTCGGATTCAGCAGGTAAAAGTTACATAGGAATTACTAAAAGTTAATCATGTTACATAAAAAATATTATTTTTGTAGACTAGTGTAATTGGGTGGAATTCCGAACTTGTGGCGTTGCGATTAACATTGGAAATATGAAAATAAATCATAAAGATGTACAGGGCCTTCAGCTCATCATTGAGTGTGCAGTTATTGTAGTTCGTCCCTTTGTCTCTCCACAAAATGTAATTGTGAAATAATTTCAATCAATGGCAACTGATAACCCAGCAATGTGACTCAGATGAACCATTGTAAAAAGTTCCACCCTTGTAACATGATGAAAGCCATGAAAATAAGATGTTTTGTCAGGCTGTAGTTACGATTAGATTCTGGAGGATTCCCAAACTTCTCATGAGGAACAATTAGCAGTGAGTACCCTGTATATGTCTTTCAAGTTTTGTACCCCGTTTACTTCATAGCTCATGTTTGAAGGAATTTGTGTAATAACTCTTCCAGTCCTGAAGAAGGCGGCAATAAACTGCCGAAAGCTTGGTAGCGAAAAAGGTTTTCTTTTTTCACCACTGCCCAGACCAAATCCCCAAGAAAGAAACCCATCTTCCAATTAGTATTCTAAGGAGTGTTAAAATGTTAAATGCGACTTACAAATTTCCACCAAACCCGCAAATTTCTGATATATTCATCGACCATCCAGCTATAGGTCAAAGGAAAAGGGAAAAAGCAACATAATAATCTGCACATTAGGAATATCATAAATAAGTAACAATTTCCCATGCTGTTCAGCTACAGAAAGCATGCCAAGGGTTAAGAGGGGCGTACATTATTAAATACCTTTTTATAAAGCCCTCAACTCTCATACATTTTATAAAAGACCGGGTTGCCGAGTAAACGGGAGAATCCAGTGAACTCCTATGCAATGTGTGCCGGAGGGAAGTATATCAGGATCTACTTGGATATTATTAACTCAAATTGAGAACTGTATATCTTAGACAGTCTTAGATTATAACATTCCCAGATAACATAAGATTGTTAACAGTTTTGCAACTTTGGAATTACTGTATTGACTTCGGAAATTACTCAGCTAATTTAGTAATTAAACCTCAAAAATAAAACCAACATGAACACTCCATTAAGTTTCCTTTTTTAAATTATAATTTCCAAGAATGCACTATTAACGAACGTAATTTTTTCTTGGGTCCTATTTTGCTTTTACTTTTTCTATTGACCTGACAGGCACGATAGCAAGATTGATTCAGGGTCGAGAAAAACTTGGAAAATTGTCCGTATTGAGACTGGGGCTACTTTGAATTCGCTCCCATAAATATCCGAAATAGGGAATTAATCTTGTTTATTTCGCCAGAAAGCACGTTCACTTTATTTGATGTGGGATTTCGTTTCAAACCTAGACAGGCATTGAAGAATCCGCACTTTTTTCTCTAGATGGACAGCATGGTGGTTCAAGCAAAGTGCATATTGTCAATTCGTCTTCAATCTGCATATTATCGGATTCAGTGTCAAGCAATAAGGAAAATTGAAAAATAGCATCCTTAGGAAATGCCCAGTTTTCGTTTGATTTGTTTATCAATTTCACTACAAATTGTGTTGTGTTTGCTTGATATTGTAAGCGAAATGCTCCGGATTTGATAACTGCATAACTCTCTTCGTATTATGAACTACAAATACTCCTCGAAACTGTCGGTAGTTTGTGCGAACTCTTCGGGTTTTGCGAGTTGCTGCAATTGCTGCAAACAAGTTTGAAGATAGAAGTATTTTCTGAGGAGGAAGTTGTCAAGTCGATGTGAAAAGTTCACATAGAAACTGTTTACAAATATGAAAGGTTTAAAATATGCATAAGCGTCTCTGCCGTTTCTTCTATTGCATTTTACAGCTTGAGAAATTGTTGGGACTAAATGTGCTTTGGAATACATAGCCTTAGTTTTTTTTGTTTTTTCAGTACTGTTTTTTTTAAATACAAAACTATTAAACATAGGAATTGTCTCCCTTTTCCATTCGATTTCCTTCGACATTTGAATGGTTCACTAAAAATGGCCTTCTTCCACATTATAAGCTAGATGAAACCCACTAATAGACGAAGCGTCAAAAACTTTTTGATAAATAACTTTTAAGAAAATGCGGGTATAAATTTAAAATAAAAAGTAAAATAGATCATAAACAATTCGCCACATTTCCATTCAGAGTAAAATACGAAATCATAACGTTCATGTAAAACAGACCCATTTTCCTAAGGCGAAAAACGACTTGTCACACGATTCTGCAAATGACTGGGACTTTATCAAATGACATCTGAAAAGGCAACTTTCGCTTATCTTACGAATTTTGTTGGATAAGCTTTAAACACGTCGTTCGCACAGGTATATATATGTGTCTAAAGCGGACGAGTAACATAAAACAAAGCCCTTCCCAGTGTGTTTGAACATAATGTAGTTTCTTTTGTGTTTTCATTAGCAATTCTAAGTTAAACACAACAAAGTATAAGAAAACAAAGTTGTTACGACAACTGGGTAAAATACATGAACAAAATGGACACACAAAACGGTTACAGAAATAAGTTTAACCCATCGTAAAACACGATAAAATAGAAATTGGGCTATAAAGTTGACACAATAGAACTAACTGAATGTATTCTCGGAGCGACATTTTTAATGTCTATTTTACGGTTTAGGCATATGGAATGGTTCACTGAAAGGTATTTTTATATCCAATTATATTATAAAGGTGAAGAAACCTATTAGTTTTTATTTCCAACTTTAGAAATTTGAAATACACAATTGAAACAAACACAATTTATACAGTGTGTCGCACTTAAGATGGAAACTTCTGGGGCTGGAGCCTTTGCATTTATCGATTGAAGCTGAGGCCCTAAGAAGCGCTTACCGTATGGGTGCCGGTGCCCTCAGGAAAGCGACGGAATTGGGACAAAGCGCGATCTTCAAAAAGCTGAAGACAGTCGAACCTATGGGATTGAAAGCTGATCGAATTAAAACTCTAAGCATTTCGGGACCTTTCAAAACTTATATTCTGTATGAAGGGCGAGATGGTGGAGCAACTCCATCAGCTTTGCGGAAGGTACTCATGCGGAAGGCACAAAAACAGCATCGGGCACAAGCGCTGGTATAGTCGAAAGAGGAAGAACCAGGGATAGGATTACCTTAAACCTGGGTACAATCACGACCGCTTTTCAAGCAAGTATACTAGCGATAGCAAATTGCGCCCGGAACATGAGGGAAATGGCCTACACACGTAAGCATATTACCATCGTAACCGGAGATGAAGACACAATAGAGGCACTTGAATCGTACACAATCAGATCACAATGTGTGCTAGATTGTGTAACAGAACTTACGACCGTGGCTGGGAACTCAAACAGGGTAAAACTCACTTGAGCAACTGGGACAAACAGGAGTAAAGGAAACGAGATTGCTGCGGAACTTGCTAAGGCAGGGGCTGAGCAACCACTCGCCAACCAAGAACCTGCTTGTGGTATATCTCATGCCCAAGTTAGGCCGGGAGTTGGGCAATGGATCTTGGAAGAACATAGAAAGTACTGGGAGGAGACACCGTGACTCCTTACAGCAAGGCAGTTGGTGGGGCCTCCACAAAAAGTGCGTAGAAACGAAATGCTAGATTTCAGCAGGCAAAAAATAAGGATAGTGGCCTTTTTAACAGGACACGCCCCCTGCGAAAAACACCTCTTCAGGATGGGACTGAGCGATCAACCGACCTGCCGGTGATGCGAATTAGAGGACTACTCTACATATTATGTGTCACTGCACGTCATATGCAACAGGTAGACGAATACTCCTGGGAGGGGATGAAGTTCTACCATACCAGGTCATACGTATCCCCCTCAAGATTAGCTGTTTTACGCACTAAAACAGCTAAGCTGGAGTTCCACACAGCCCAGTGCACCAAAACATCAGCTCTGGGTGTGCGTAAGGCAGCATTTTCCAAACCTCACCGGAAAAAAATGGAAACACCCTTGTATTTTATTTATTTTTGGAAGCAGGGTTTTCAGTTTCGGTACAGAGGTAAAATTTTATGAGCTTAATTGTTAAGGGTACCCATTTCTACCTCCAGATAAAAGCCCAGCCTACTACGACTTTGCGAATAAGGGCAATTCGCTATATTTTGCGATGCGTTAGAGATATCGTTAAAAGTTGTTCAGAATATTACTTTAACGGTAAATACGGAGTTTCAAGTCGAAAGTCAAATTTTAGCATTTTTTTTAATTTTTACGCAAAGTCCGAATTTGTGTATCAGTATTCTCTAGAGAGCCATGGAAACAAATTAGCCGCCTCTAATAATTGTCAATTTGACATTAATTGCGTCAGTGCGCTGACAAAATGCTTATTGAACATCTCAGTTTAAGGGAGAAAATAGAAATAATTAGATTATTTGGTGATGGTGTTCGAAGTAGCAGACAAGTTGCGGAAGAATTCAATATGACACATCCACAGAGAAATCCTATAAGACGTAAAATTGCAGCAGGGGTGAATTTGCGTTTCACTCAAACTGGAAGTATGTTGAACAGTCCGCTTCACGCTCAACTTCGGAATCGATCACATAATGATGATTCCATCATAGCTTCAGTTGAGGGCTGTTGAATTACATGTAAGTAAAGACAAAATTAGAAGATGCCTGGTTCGTCATAAAATAAAGCCGTTCAAATCAAAATTTCTGCACTTAGAACGTTTAGAATATTGCTTTTGGGCCTAAGGAATTTTTTTAAATGATAGAACTTTTTGGAGAAAAATTATGTTTACGGATGAGGCCACGTTCACTACTAGTGGGATAGGATCTTCTCAAAACTTCAGGTACACTACCTTAAATGCTGAGCGATTGCTTAATTTTTTAAATAATGAATTATGGGAAATTATCGAGGATCTGCCTATCAACGTGCGACAAGAAATGCTTTTCCAACTAAACGGTACATCTATTCATAACTCCCTGTTAGTCCGGGATTGGCTAAATCGATACTTTCCATTAACATGGACTGTCAGAAATAGTCCTTTTGAACAGTGGCCCCTTCACTCTCCTGAACTTAAGCCAATAGATTTCTATTTCGGGGGTACTATCAAGAATAACGTTTACAAAGTAAGGCCTCAAACTCGAGAAGAACTATGTGAGAGAATAAGACAAGCCTGCCGTGAAACAAATGCAGCTGAACTTATGAGTTGCCAATAACAATCGCAAACGCATTGAAAAGTGCATCAGGCTTGAAGGTGGACTGGTTGAAGCAGACCACATTCGATAATACTACTTTTTCGCTTGAATTTTCTCTTTCCTGGCTGGGTTTTTATCTGAAGTTAGAAATGGGTACCCTAACCAATTAAGCTCATGACGTTCTATATCTGTACCGAAACTGAAAACCCTGATTCCAAAAATAAATAAAACTACAGGGGTGTTTCCATCTTAAGTGCCACACACTGTATGAGAGGACGGAGTAGACGGTGCTAAAACTTATCTTAGCGTACTTGTTTACTCATATTTACTAACACGTTTCTTGTTCAGTTGGTTTCAAGCCTTTGGATCGAAATATTATTTGAATAACTTATTTCCTGAACCCTCCCTAGATGGACGAAAAGCATTTTTGCCTTTGGAAACGTCTCACACCCAATGTTTATAAATCGAAGCCCTAAGATTCGATATAAGACTATAAGACTAGATGCGCCGATAAAACCAGATGTTTTTCCACTGTATTTACGAATTGTGCAGTCCAAAAAAAAGTTTTTTCCGTGTCCTTAGCACTTATTGCTTATTTGCTCCCTCACCTTTTGATTTGTAATATCGAGACCACGTCTCTAGTTTGAGACAACACAAAGCAAATTTCGTAAAACAAACTTTGAATAGATCGGTCTCACAGGTATGTTTAATGTGGGGGTATAACATAAAACAGAGGCAATATGTATGCGGAAAGGCGCCTTCTGAAGAATATATTAGTCCTGTGTGTGTTGCTTAATTTATCGTTAACTGCTAATTAATATTAAAGAGGAACAGATGAATACGATATTGTCTCAAGACAATAAATGTCGCTACTAATGATTGATAACTTATTTATAATTTACGTAAAATACACCCATTTGTTGCTCTCAATTAACATGTTTCAAGCCGTTTATTTAAAATCAAATTGACTTGCTCAGATCAGTTATTCGCTGTCATCTTATTCTCCATATGGAACAGTTACATTTTAATGATTTTTACAAATTGATATTTTTTCCAAAAATCAACCCCTTAGGAAATTACCGGTCCAAAATAAAAATTTCACATGTGCATTATTTAAGCTCAATGGACTGCTTTCGCCGCCCCAAATCCCTCTTTTAACCAGTGCATCAAACATCGCTCTCAAATTGGAATTTTTTTTGCAAAGTGCTTTGCTCTTTCATATAAAAATTCAAATCCTTAGAAGACACTTCACTAATATGGCGAAAGTTTCATAAAACTCACCTCAAATCTTGTTCTTTACCAGCTTAGCAAATACCAGTCGCAAAATGGAGGTGTCTAACCATCTGCGCACTCATTTAAAAATTTAAATCCTACAAATTGAAGAAAACAGGCATCTCAAATTTTCACCATTTTTAGAAGACGCCTCACTCTAAATATGGCGAAAGTTTCATAAAAATCGCCTCAATGTTTGTTCTTTACCAGCTTAGCTGATATCAGTCTCAAAATGGAGGTGTCTAACCATCTGCGCTCTCTCATTTAAAAATAAATTGAAATCCTCCAAATTGAAGCAAACAGAGACTAGAAAATGTCATCATCTTTAGAAGACACTTCACTCTAAATACGGCGATTGCCTCAAATCTTGTTTTTTGCCAGCTAAGCAAATATTGGTCTCAAAATGGAGACTCAACAAGCGCAGTTGCTCCTCAACATGCCTATCTATTGAAAGTATTTGGGTCTATATAAGGAACATATTGTCGGTTAAAGATTCTGATTGCTCAAAAACTGCTAAAAATGAGTAGAAAATGCTGATTTTTTTGGATTCTAGCCTGTTTTGAATGCGCTAGATGCATTATTTCTCCCTTCAGATGAGAATGATGCAGAATTCAAAGAATTTTCAGAAAAAAAAATGACTATTTAAGAGATTTTAGATTGTATAGATAGATAGATTAGATAGATATTTAAGAAAATTTAACATGCTTGTTTTTTGAGCTCAATGGATTGTTTAGGACCTAAGAAGCTCCTCAAATGCACATAGATTATTTTGGTCTATATAAGGAAGACATCGTCGTGAAAGATCGTGATTGTTCAAAAACCGCTAAAACTCGACAGAAAATGTAGATTATTTCGGTTCTGAAGCTTCAAGTGTGCTTTTGAAAGCCTTCGTTGCATTCTTCGGTGGCTTCAGATGAGAATGATGCAGAATTGAAGACAATTTGAAATCATTTATATTTTTCAACAATTCGACCAATCACAAAACCAACTAACCGAAAAATCATCATTTTCCTTCTATGTTTTTTGAGCTCAATGGATTGCGTTTGATCTAAAAAGCTAGTAGTAATTATGAACTTTAACGATATAATTCGTTTTTAAAAAGCTTTTATTATTACAACGACAATTTATTTAGCTACTTAATTCCACAACGTGGTTACAAAGAATGAGTTCTCATGCAAAACAGTCAAATGAGGAAAACACTTCTGCTGACTCGTGGAATGTTGGAGTATGGTGGTTTCCTAGTATTGTAGTTGCAGAGTCAGGTGGGTATGGCTATGTAACTTCTCCCTCCTCAGGATTCGAAAATAACGGACTGTTTTTTCGAAGCGGTAGTTGCTGAGTAATCATCTGGTACTTGAAGATCCGTAGATTTATGGAAAGCATTTCGGGTCGATAGCCAAAAGATTCTGACTCGGTTCCATTGGCTCGTCAATAGGAGAATCAGAAGAAATGTGCAGACTCCCACAATACCAAAGAAGGTGTATTCTTGGTGTTTTGACTTCTGGTTTAAAGTCACTGGTAAAAGTTGATTGGCTATTTCCCTCAAATGATAAATTTCATCTAGATTAATTTTGGAAATGTTTGGTGCGTCCAAGAACTTCGTAGTAATTGTTTGAGGTAGTGTGATTTTCGGCAATATAAATGGTTTTCCTTTTTGTATGTTGATGTTATTGATGAATTTCTTTTCATTAATTTGAATTTCGCAATTTTTCGGGATCTTGACAAGGGTTGATGTTTCAAGTAGGTGATACTGATCGGTACCACATTTGGATATTAACTTTGCAGGTTCTGTTAACAGTACGAGGACCAATTCTTCCGTTACTTGTTCAACTATTGGCTCTACTAACTTAATGTTGAAGGTTGGGCAATTATGTATTGTCTTGCCTTTTAAAAGTTCATTGGTACAATCATCTTGTGGGTGAAACTCTTCGTTGCAGTAATATGTGTCTTCTATTTTTGAGCAAGGCTGACTGGTGTGCTGGTTTCTAACTTCTTCTTGTGCGAGGTAAGGGTATTGGGGAATGAATATAGTTCGATTTAGGATAATAGGGTATAGGTGAAAAAACATTAGATCTTCTGGCCTTAGTATAGGTACGTGTATCGCAAAAATTATTTTCGTGTGAGAGAAACTAACCTGAGTTCCAAAAAATTGATAATACGAGAGTATATTTTGAAATTTTGGGATTGCTGCAACTTTGTACATGTTTTCTAAATATTTTAGCATAATTGTTAATTCGTTAGTGGACAAAATACTGTTATGCAGCGCATTTAGTTTGGAAAACATTATTGCATCCTCTAAGTTATCCAAAAACATAATTAAGTTTTGACAATCTAGGTTTAATTGCGTTATTGACCCGTGAAACCCAAGATAATTCTGAACATTGGATATCGTTTGTTGCATTAGTTGCTGAAAGGACCTTATACTTAATCTAAGTTTGTCCTGATTTTCGTTAAGGGTAGTTATGGTCTTATTGTAATGAGTGATTAAACCTTTGGATAGCGACATCTGAAGTTTTAGTTCCTCGTTAACGCTTGTTTGACTACTCTCTAAAGTAGCAATTGCTTCATTGTAATGTTGACCGTCTTCAGCGTCAAGTGTACCAAAAAGCCATTTATTAATTTGCCCTACTATATTCAAAAGGCCTCGTTTCTTTCGATTATTTGGTATTAAATTTTGAAGTTTACCTGATGCGATGTGAATTAAGTTGTCCGTTCTTATTAGTAAATTTTCTGATAACTGATGATATGATATACCGTTATTACCGTTATGTGACTTTAAGTAGCCTTTAAGTATTAGAAAATTGCTTTTTAAATTTTCCATTTGCGTAATTATCTCAATTAAATCTATATAGTGTAGAAATGTATGTTTACTATAAACTAGCTTAGCATTACCTAGCTTAATCGGAAGTATTGGATTATTTAAGGGGTTTAGTTGTATTTCCGTTTCAATTGACCATTTGGTTTGAAGAACCAGGAACAGGACAATCGGGATTTTCCATTTGAGACCCATTTTCTTGGTTTCTCTGCAAATAATAGTGAAACTTAGTTTTTGGTTTTCGGGCACAACTTTTGTGATAATCGTGATTTTGTGTTTGTAATTTAATATCGGTTTGCCCGATTAGTTGCATTTTATTAAATTTTGGTAAGTGTTTGCCGCGGTTTTTGGTTTTGATATAAGCGTGATTTTGTGACTCGAAATCTGGTGGTTCACATCTGTTTTCGTTCCGTTTAGTTATTATTGCACATTTTGCTTCTTCATTCTTTTGCTTAATTTTTTCGTATAACTTATTCGAATTTTCTTTATGCGATTGCACATAACTTGAAATAATTGCGTTATCGTTGAGATCAAACGGATTTATTGATTTAATGTGACCAGTTATGATTTCAAAAGGGGTAAATTTTGTTACAGTATGAATAGAATTATTATAACCCAAAACTGCGCGCTTGATTAATTGATCAGTTGATAGTTCTTTATTTTCCTCTTTCAAGCATCTGTAGCTTTCTATGACTGACGAATGAAAGCGTTCAACAGGTGAATTTGAATTACTATTCTTCGCTGTTGTGTAGTGTAAATCAATTTTATAGAGTTTGCAAAAATCTTCTAAAGCTTTATTCTTAAATTCCGTTCCTTGATCTGTAGTTATCTTCAATGGTAAACCATGATGTGTAATAAGGTGTATAGATTTTCGATAACTTCAATTCCGGTAATACTTTTAAGTGGGTATGCCTGCCCGTATCTGGAAAATGAATCTAAAACTGTGACATAAGCATCGTAATTCATTCTAAAAGTGTCGACATGTATGTGTTCAAATGGTCTGGATGCTGTAGGAGTGAGATTGAACTTCACAATAGGTGGACTTCTGTCATATTTATTTTTCTGACAAATTTCACAATTATTCACGTAGTTTTCTATATCTTCAGACATTTTTGGCCAATAATATCTTTGATTTAAACTCAATTTTAGCTCGCTTATGCCGCGGTGACAAGTCTTTGTGGTGTGATAGAGCTTCATTCTCTCCTGCTGCTCCTCTCTGGTTTGTACATCTTCAAGCATTTTTGTACAATGAAGCATTTTATAAGCAGAATTTTTAAAAATATTTTGAAGGGTTACTGTAAAAATTCGCGCAAGGCCATCGTGTCGAAAATATAATGCGTATGATTGTTTGGGATTGAGGTATTCTTTTATAAATTTGATAATGTGAGGGGCGGGATTAATTTTTGAAATAGTTAAGTACATACGGATGTTTTCGAATATGCGTTTCTGTTTAATATGAACATTTAGGATATCTCCATCTGTAATAATTATTTGATTCTTGTACATATTTATTGGACGTTCAGATATTGGTATTCCAAAAATAGGATTTTCTGATGATGAGTGTATTGTTTCTGAATCGGACGGTTGGTTGTTAACTTGGTTCGGTGTTCTTAACTGGATATTCGATATAATATTAATTTTGCCTTTATTTGAATTTGAGGGTTCGGTGTTTTGCCCTAAAATCTCTGAAACTGTTAAGTTATCTAAGCTTGGCAATTCTTCGTGATTTAACATAAAGTCATTGGTTATTTCATCGGTGTCTCCTATATTGTTGTATAATGAATCTGTTTCTAGAGCATTGAGGTCAACAGGATTCCTGGAAAGTGCATCTGCTGCTTTATTGGATTTGCCTTTTTTATATCTGATTTCGTAGTCGAACTCCTCTAATTTTAGTCTCCAACGTACCAACCTGGAATTCGGTTCTTTCATTGACATGAGCCATTGTAAGGGTTTATGGTCTGTGAAGATTATAAATTTCCTTCCAAATAAATATGGGCGATAGTACTTGCAACTCCAGACAATTGCCAATAGCTCCTTCTCAATTGTTGAGTAATTTATCTCCGCTGGATTAAGGGTTCTAGATGCGTAACATATGGGATGGTTTCCCTGAGATAGTACTCCTGAAATCGCGAAATTAGAAGCGTCGGTGGTTAACTCGAAGGGTTTCGTAAAATTTGGATATGCCAAGACAGGTTCTGTTGTTAGAACATTTTTGCAAGTATTAACACACTCTATGAATTCTTTTGTGTGCACGATTTTTCCTTCTTTCTTAAGACATTGTGTTAAGGGTTTAGTTAGCTTTGCAAAATTCTGGATAAATTTTCGATAATATCCAACCAATCCCAAAAATGATTTTAGTTCGCGTTGCGTTTTTGGAAGTGGGTATTTTTGTATTGCCGTGATCTTATTTTTGTTTGGTTTTATTCCCTCTGGTGTGACAATGTGTCCTAAAAATTCGACCTCTCGTCGCAGAAACTCACATTTATCGAGTTGAATTTTTAAATTTGCTTCACGAAGTTTTTAAATACCAATTTTAAATTTTGAATATGTTCTGTTAGATTTGTACTGAACACGATTACATCATCCATAAATACCATACAAACTTTGTTTTGTAGATCTTTGAGTACTTCATCCATTACACGTTGGAATGTCGCTGGAGCATTTCTCAGTCCAAATGGCATTGTTCCACGTTGGCTAGTGGCCATGTTCCACGCTAAATGCTGTTTTTTCTATCGAGTCCTTGTGTATTTCAATCTGGTGAAACCCACTCGCCAAATCGAGGGTAGAAAAATATTGGGCACGGCCCATTTTATCTAATATATCGTTAATGTTGGGTATTGGGTATTTGTCGGGAACACATTTGTCATTAATTTTTCTGAAATCGCAAACTATCCTCCATTTCTGTTGCCCTGACGCGTCCATTTTCTTGGGGACAATCCATATTGGTGATGACCATGGACTGCTGGAAGATCGAATAATTCCTTTGTCTAACATTTCATTTATTTGTTTTTTAACCTCTGCTTTGTGAACATATGGGTATCGATATGGTTTAACGTGCACCGGAATCTCGTCGGTTGTTTTGATTTCATGCTTAATTCTTGATGTAAAACTGAGTTGGTCTCCTGGTTTATAGAATATATCGGAAAATTCCGTACACAATCGATTGATAGCTAATTTTTCTTCGGTATTCATGTGATTCGTTCGAACTTGATTATTAATATTAAACGTTTTGTTATTTCGATTTCCAAGATTTTGCGAGACTGCCTCAAGAGTATAAATTTCATACTTTGCAGGTTCAAAAGCCTCGACCTTTAGTGGTTCAGTTAAGGTTATTGAAACGGTCTTATCTGTGGGGTTTTGAATTTCAACGGTGGCGAATCCGTAGCGTGCACAGGTGACCATTGACGGAATGATCAGGTCGTTCATCTTCTGGGTATTTATAATAATATCCCCGTCGTTAACATTAACTGGTAATTTCTTCTTAATTTTACTGCATGGGTTTACCGAGAATGTAAAACTAGCTTCTGCAGGTGTTCTGTACTTAAAGGGAATTTCGATGTTTGCTCCAATCAATCGCTTGTTAATTAAATCAATGTTAAGATTCATATTTATAAGATCATTGAGTCCTAGAACGCCATCAAAATAATCATGAAAATCAAATAAAATAAAGCTGATTTCGTAGTCGAGACCAACTTCTGCGAGCGCGGAAATATTAGCTTGAAACTGCGTGCTTTCGCTACCTATGGCTGTTTTAATAGTATTGGTTGACCGAAATATACAGTGTGGAAAATAAGTCTCGGCAATGGTGGGTCTTAAAATTGATCGAAAACTGCCAGTGTCAATTAAAAGCTTGATGTTAAGACTGCTAATTTCAATGTATGGAAGGGCATTGTATGAAGAAATGTTAATTTCTATTAGCTGTGTTCTTTCGTTGGGCTGGGGTCGCAAAAATTTCCATTTTCTTCGAGGACAGTATTTTGGGAAGTTCGAGGGTCTTGAAGCTCCTGGAAGTTGATTTGGTCTTCAAATTGATCAGAGTATGTTTCTGTTGACTGAGGGTAGTCAAGGTATTCTTGGTTATAAAAATATTCAGAAATTTTGACAATACGGGTTTGTAGAATGATCTTCGTATTCGTTCGAATATAGTTCTTCAACTATCATTGGCTGTGGTGTTTGATAAAATGGTCTTTGGAAGTTATTATATTGAGAATTTCTGGAAATTCCTGACATGGGTGTAGGCCTTGGAAATTGATTTGGAGAGTTCTGATTGGGTCTGAATACATTTCTGGGCGGACCAAAAACATCTCTATTTGTGGGCCATTGTCTAGGGGGTGTTGGTCTACTTTGAATATTTACCGGTTGAGATGGAAATGTCGGTTTAGTAGACGTGATTGAATTAGTGTGTTGATTAAGTTGAAAACCATTTGATTGGTTGTTGGCTTGATATTGATTATATTGCGGTTGGCTGTTACTAAACTGTGGGGTGGGGAAAAAGCTTTGCGCGTTTGGAAAATGTTGACGATAATAATTTTGGTTAAATCCAGGCTTAGTGAAACTTGGATTAAATTTTTGGGATTTTTCACTATTACGTAAAGTTCCATAAAGTCGCTCAAAATTCTCAAACTCTAAAACATAGGCCATCGCATCCTCAAGGGATTCTGGTCTTTTCAGATGCATATTATTTTTCAATGTGCCTGAGCATCCTGCGATAAACGTATTTAATGAAGTTTTCTCAAAATGATTAATGTTGCAAACTTTATCGCTAGTAGACATTTGGGTATCGTTACTGACACGCTGGACTACATTACTCCTAAGCAATTGCAACCTAGTACCAAAACTTATTAAATCTTCATTTCTATGAGGGCGGGTCCTTGTAAGTTCCTGAATTAAACAATCTACATCTCTTCGGTCAGAGAAGCACTGAATCAAAGCGGTTTTGAGATTATCCCAACTAAGAAGTCTGATCGATTGCCAACCATAGTTTCGGCTTTTCCGATCAGTTTCTCATTAATACAATCCAAAATATGCTTGTTTAAAATCAGCATCGTTTAGTGGTAGATATGTACTTATTAGGTTCTCGCACCTACTTAAAAATTTATTCAGGTAATTACTGTCACCGTCAAAGGATTTAATATTATCTAACTTTGATTTGAATAAACTCCAATTCATATTATTTTGGTTTGCAGTAGTCATTTTAACGCTGGTACTTACTGGTTTGCTAAGACGAATATTTTCTAATTGTTTGACAATATCGTCTACTTCACTCATAAATAAGCATAAACTTTATATTTCACTTTAAAAAATTACTATTTTTATGCTTTCTATTTTCTTAATTGAGAGAGAGAAAAAAAAATCAAACTAAACTATGTCTTCAATAGACTGACCTAACTTTAATTGTGTGTATGCGATACACGGCCCTATTACTATTCCTAATGAAATCTTTATACGGAAGATAGATTAGGATTGAAGGAAAATGCACTTACGTTGATTCTTCCTTCCCGATTCTTTGGTGGAGTAGCCTCTGCCGTTGGTTCTGGAGATTGTGCTGAAGAGTTGAAGAACTCAAATAGCCGGAATCTTGGATACTGCTACTGCACAATCCTATCGACTGCGCCAATTATGAAACTTTAACGATATAATTCGTTTTTAAAAAGCTTTTATTATTACAACGACAATTTATTTAGCTACTTAATTCCACAACGTGGTTACAAAGAATGAGTTCTCATGCAAAACAGTCAAATGAGGAAAACACTTCTGCTGACTCGTGGAATGTTGGAGTATGGTGGTTTCCTAGTATTGTAGTTGCAGAGTCAGGTGGGTATGGCTATGTAACTTAGTATATATAAAAGTATGTATAAAAAAGTATTTGGGTATATGTAATAAGGAAAATATCGTCGGTAAAGGTTGTATCGGCGCAAAAACTACTTAAAATGAGCCGACAATGCCGAATTATTTCGGTTCTAAAGCGTCTAGCGTGGTTTTTCCATCCGCTTGTTGCAGTTTTCGCTTCCTTGAGATGAAAATTATGTAAAATTCAATAAGACTTAATATTTTTTTGTAAAAATCGCGCGAAAAATTTCTGATACATAGCACTTCTGTAATTTGCATAAAATCTCGCAAAGTTTGGCGTTGACCTTAACTATTATCTGCCATTTCGATATAATTGAGCAAGCACCCAGTTAAGGGCACTAGGCCATAAAAAATCTGAACTATTTTCTTAATAGGAATGAATAAAATATTACGTTAGATATGACTATCTTATGTCTATTTAAATAATTGCATAAGTATAATGGAACAACAAACAACAGAACAAATTGCACTAAGACTAATAACACGAATAAGACACCCCCAAAACCCGCTACACAACCCCCCCACCCAACTACTATACGAACGCACAAACATGCAAAGATCTCGGAAAGACTCATACAACTACAGACAAAATGGACAAACAACCCCTGGTCCCAAACAACTGGACCATACTGAACCCCCTTTGTCTTACAAGACCAACCAGACAATCCCGCTTCCGTTTCCCTACATCAACGCTACTCGAACACTTACAAACGCAACTGACTAGTGGACAATAAAATAATTTCTTCTTACCATTGAAATTTTATTTAATAATATTGTTAACCTAGAATAAGAGAATTTTCATATTTGTTTTTTATTTAGATTAAGACTACATGTATTAAACAAGGGCAGAAAGACCGATAGGTTGATAGCCTTTTTTAGAAATAAAGATGTTTACTACTACTACTGGAACAATTTAGTTTAAATATCAAATCAAAAATGTTTGTGTAATTTAAAACTTCCACATTATGAAAGGTCATCATTAAAACAAAAAACGTTCACTAAAATCTGACTATCAAGATGGAACAATAGAGATGTCTCTTGAATTAAAAATAATTAAACAAGCTGCACAGCATAATCCTGGGAGAGCATGGTTATATGGTTTTATTCAAAAAGAACGCAAGAAAAACTCAAGCCCTATTTAATTGTCGGTTTTTAATGCCAGGGATTTTGCCTCCAACGGTGTCCAAAACATTCATTAAAACTAAACAGCGAGGCAATTTTGCGACATGAATTGCCCGGAGTTTCGAGTTTTATGAAATATTAAATGACATGCATTGTAAATATTGACATGACCGTTCGCTGAAAAATTGTTTAATATGACAGTTACAATTAGTGCAATATTGGCAACAATACACTTGGAGTAAAATTGATTGTTTTACAGTTTCCAAATTAGAAACGCGGTAAACAGATGCAATTATGGAGCGTTAATTGCAGCAATCAAGAATTTGAATCATCGTCCATGTTAAAACGGTATACTAATGACACGATATTGAACTAGAATAAAATATATGTTCAAAAACAATTGGAACCAATAATACAATATTCTAAAATATTGTGTAACATACAAGAAAATCATCCGATTAAATTAGATAGTAAAAAGTCAAATAATGATTAATTAAATAAGTAATAAACTGAAATACTGACTAAGCACACATGTATGTACATGCATGTTTTAACTTGCCGTTTTTTATGTTTTTTTATTCCCACCAAGAGTAAGTAATTAATTTCATTAAAATTTTCCATTTATCCCTGAGTACAATTATATGGCCACTTTTGCCGACTATTCTTCTAAAATAAGACGTAGTATCGTTTCTGCTATGATCAGCATGATTTAAGTATAAAAGAAGCCAAAGCAGAAACGAGCATTTAGTCAATAAGATTCCATATTCGCTTTAAGTTTAAACTCGACATTAAGATTAATTAGGTTCTAAATTTATTGTATTAATTTGGGAAATAAAGTTTTAAAAAACAGACATTTCCAATCAGTCTACAGGGTGATTCAAAATTGGCGTCATTTCTCTGGAGGTGTTGTCTGGGGGGTGTTTTAGGAGTAAAGGAAAAATACCATGAAAAATCAATTGTTATTAAAAATTGATCAGAAACTAGGTCAGAAGGCAACAATGTTTTTCTAGGTAATCAGCCTAATTAAAATTACGTAAATACCTGTTGCTTCGTAATTATTAAAAACTTCAGTAACTATGAAAAAGTACAGAAAGTGACAATAAAATAGGTTAATATAAACGGTAAATTCAACAGGATTCGTTAAATGTAGGAATACACTTTTCCGAAATGTCAACATTGTCAACGACAAACTGTCTATTGTCACCATAAGAATTGATGGGTTTACAAATAAACATACAGTTCTTATAGTGCCTGTGTAATAACCTTATTGTGCACTCTTCTCTAGCAGCTTCTCTTATTCGGTTAGTTAACTCCTTTTGTACCGGTGTTCAGTAGAGCGCAGGTTTAATGCGTCCTTGTGTTCTGTGCATCTTACATCCGTGGTAGGAATGTAGCCCTAGGAATTATTTGGTACCTGGAAAAGTGTTAGTTGCTGTGCAATGCTCTGAGTACCTACCCCTGGAAGGCTCTGCTACAGTTATCTCCCATACCTGTTCCTCTATGTCTGAAACCCGAACATATATTGTCGTCCACTATCTTCCCGGAGCCAATCTTCCATTATCTCCAGCCGTCCAGGAATGCTTGGAGCATTGCACAATAACTGACACTTTGCCATGAACAGGATGATTACCTTCGTACCACGTATGTAAGATACACAGAACACAAGGAGACATTAAATCTCTAGTTTACCGAATACCGATACAAATTGAGCACAAGTTAAATAACCGAATACGAGAAGCTGCTCGAGAAGAACGCACAATAAGGTGATTACACGGACAGAAACTTATGTGGAGTTAAACACAGAAATGTATGTTTGTCAACATTAATTTGAGGTTGTGTATATTTTCCTGACTGTACGTCAATTTATTTCAAAAAAATTCCTGGGTTTCAGTCAATTTTATTGTTTATTATTTAAAATGTTACAAATACGTTTCGGTGTCTTTCTCCAACATCATCAGTTTGTCTAAAATATACATTTACAGTTATCATCAATTTAAATTAAAAAAATGTTCATCAAAACTCACATATTAAAATACAAATCACACACATATTAAAAAGTACATTAAGAACATTGGTTTTCAGGTGATGAGTCAGGACAAACATGTCTGGGAAAAGACTAGAATCTATAGTTTAGAGATTTAAATTTAACTTACGTGTATAGTTGTTTCTACCTTCACATTTGACTGGGTATTGAATTCCATATTTTATGTGATATATATAATATTCCATATAATATGTGAATTTACAATACGGCAAAGAATTTAAAGAATCCAACCGCATTTATCGTCCAGCGAGAATATACGGGTCGAATTCAAACGAAAGGATGAACCCTGGGAGTTCGCAAGAATCCGAATCGGATTATGCCTCCCAGGATGGTGGGTTCAAAAAGCCACAATCGAAAAAACGGGGCAGAAAACCGAAGATGACCCAGCCAACCCAGCCAACCCCCACAACTCCAACACCTGAGGTCAAACTAATAGCGTTGGATCATCAGGCTACAACACATAAAAACCAAACAACAAACAGCAAGACAACATTAACAAGATTTCCAACATATTCGCAAATATTCACAGCGAACGCAATGCCGACCATCACCAGAGTGCAACTTGCAATCAGATGGGAGGAACTCAACCCTAACAACAAGGATATGATTATCAGACAAGATAATCACTTTCTAATTAAAACCAACAATGATGACAAAGCAACACAAATTTTACAACAACTAATACAAGAGAACGTTATAACAACGTTCAAACTGCAGAAAGGTGCTAACCTGCCAAGAACCCGACAACAAAGATCAAACCACCATATTACAGCCACATATTCAGTGGTTGCTACTGGAGTGGACCTTGAGATCACGGATGAAATGTTCCTGAAACATTTGGAGAAATCAGGTCTAACAATTAGGTTCCGCAAAAAAAATCATCTCTAGAGCTAGAAACAGTCCGACCCTGCTGATGAGGCTGATAACGGGCGACCTGGCGACGTACGAGAGGCTGATGAGCGACCGCGCAGTGCACTTCCTTGGGCGCGTGTTCAGGATTGTCGAGAGTAAGCCTCCAGCTACGATTCCTGCTCCATGCGCCAGGTGCAACTCTTTTCAGCACCGAACCGAATCCTGCAAAACACCTGCGAAGTGCAACAAGTGTCTTGGCCCTCACTCAACATTTAGTTGCAGTTCTCCACTTCCCGTCAAGTGCGCTGCCTGCAACTCGGACGAACATGCGGCATGGAGCGTAAAGTGCCCGAAGAGACCAACAGCACCTATCAATGGTATCCCCAACGTCAAAATTAAATGTCTCAACAAGAGAACGTCTGAGGTGTCTGATGCGATAACTAAAGCTAACAGAATACACTCACCAATAACAACTCACGATTTCATACTAAACAAATATAAACATCAAATTAACAAGTCTACCAACACTAACAGAGAAGATCTGCTTAAAAATCTGCAATCACTAACATAGACCGTTCAACATGAGACTACTTTACGCCAACATCAACGGACTTTACAGCAAAAAACCACTTATTTACAATTACATAGAACAAAACGACACAGACTGCTGCATATTTGTAGAGACTAAAACCAAACTAGGACAAACACCAACGTACAGAAATTGGCAGTATATCTATAGGCATGGAAATACCATCAATCATGCCAGGGGCGGGGGTCGCAGCTCTCCTAAACCAACATTGAAACTTGGAAGAGCAAATCCTCCTTCCTTCAACAACCCTTTGAACGACTGTCTACATTTTACCATACCCTACTTAAACGACCTGATACACATATTTCTGACATACATACACCCACACTCCAACCTAGAACAAAACATACTGACTAAGGCGAGCATCTATAAATATGCAATAATTATAGGCGACTTTAACTTGAATAGAAACAAAACCAAACCACTTAAAAGATTTTTGCAAAATTCCGACTTTATAAAACAACACACCCCACCAACTTTTCTGATGCCCGCAAACCCAGACTCAACACCAGACGTTCTACTGCACACAAGAAACCTGACAAACACCATCAACAACATAAACTTAACCAACGAACTTGGATCCGACCACCTGGCTATTACGTTTAACATAGACTTACAACATACGCAACCTATCTCCAATACAGCTCCTATAGAGAAAAACTTAAACCTAAGAAAGACTGACATAGACAAAGTGAAACAACATATACATGACTACATTCAATCACAAGCACAGCACATTTCAATAGAAACCATACAACAACAACTTTCACTAGCCATAGGAAAATTTAGCCGGGAAATAAAAAATGCTTTCTACCGACCAATAATGCCCAAATACATACTGAGACTAATAAAACATAAGAGAGAACTGTACAGACTATACACAAACACTCAAAATAACGACCTAAAAAAGACAATGAACCAACTTAACAGAAACAATAAAACTCTGATTGGACAATACCGACAAGACAAATGGCTAGAAACATGTAAAGAAATACAGAAGGACAAAGGCAAAACATACTGGCGAAAAATTAAGAAACTGGCGCAATACAGGTAGACTGGCACTACTGACACAATTGACGAAAACGGAAAAGAAAGCTACACATACAAAGAGAAAGCGGACGCATTCGCCAGACACTATCAAAGGGCCTTCAGCATATCGACAAACCCTAACTTCGACAGTGACAACTGGAACTTGATCAACGACTGGTACTTGAACTATTTTAACAACTCACCAAACTATGCCTGCACACTAATCACAGACACAGAGTACGATGAAGCCCTAGCGCACATCAAGAACACTGCACCGGGGAAAGATAAAATTAAGGCAAAACTTTTGAAAAGCCTAACTCAAGAAACACAAACTGATCCTAACTGAATTGAACAACTGCATCACAAATGGCAGAATCCCAGAAACATGGAAAAACGGCTTAATAATCCCTATACCCAAAAATGGACTGGACAATACACAACCGAGCAACTACAGACCAATTACACTGCTTCCAGTACTGGGCAAGATTTTTGAATGCATAATGAAGCAGCGGCTTGAAAAAGTGATTGGAAAGTATATACCTACCTACCAATTTGGTTTCAAACAGCATCACTCGACTGTTCATCCGCTCTTTATTTTGGCCAACAATGTACAAACTACCCACCTAACTGACAGAAAGACAGCTTGCCTGTTTATGGACATTAACAAGGCATTTGACAGTGTCTGGCATAGAGGCTTACTATACAAACTACACACACCAACATATCTACTACACACCATAAAGAACTTACTAGAAAACAGACAACTACAAGTACGAATTGACAAAACACTGTCATTTTCTTACAACTTACCAGACAAGAATCAAATCGACAGATCGGCATACATATTACAATACGCAGACGACACGGCACTTATTGTACATGACAAAACTACTGAGAGAGCAGCGCAAAGACTCCAAACACTAACAAACAACACAATGACATGGTTTTATAAATGGCGACTAACACCAAACGCGTCAAAAAACCAACTTCTGCTCACAAACCACAGACTCAACGCTGACTCCCCTACAATAACTGCAGACGGCCAAACGACACAACCAAAAAACGACGTAAAATACCTTGGAATCACAATTGACCACAAACTTAAATTCACTAAACACAACGAAACATCAGGGCAGAAACAATAAAGAGAACAAAACACTTCCGATCACTAACCTACAAAGACAGAGGAATTAGCACAAACACCGCCACCAAAATATATAAAGCTATTTGTAGACCCTTCCTAGACTTTGGACATATACTCATGACCAACGGAACAGAAATGACAAAACGTTATACACAAACAACAGAACAAATTGCACTAAGACTAATAACACGAATAAGACACCCCCAAAACATGACAAAGATCTCGGAAAGACTCATACAGCTACAGACAAAATGGACAAACAACCCCTACAACTGGACCATACTGAATCCCCTTCGTCTTACAAGACCAACCAGACAATCCCGCTTCCGTTTCCCTACATTAACGCTACTCGAACACTTACAAACGCAACGGACTAGTGGACAATAAAATAATTTCTTCTTGCCACTGAAATCTTATTTATTTAATAGTATTGTTAACCTAGAATAAGAGAATTTTCATATTTGTTTTGTATTTAGATTAAGACTGCATGTATTAAACAAGGGCAGAAAGACCGATAGGTCGATAGCCTTTTTTAGAAATAAAGATGTTTACTACTACTACTACTATGTGAATTTTGATGAAATTTTTTTATTTAAATTGATGATAACTGTAAATGTATATTTTAGACAAACTGATGATGGTGGAGAAAGACACCGAAACGTATTTGTAACATTTTAAATAATAAACAATAGTAGTAGTAAACATCTTTATTTCTAAAAAAAAGGCTATCGACCTATCGGTCTTTCTGCCTTTGTTTAATACATGTAGTCTTAATCTGAATAAAAAATAAAGGAGGTTCAAAGGAGATTCAGTATGGTCCAGTTGTAGGGGTTGTTTGTCCATTTTGTCTGTAGATGTATGAGAAATCTTTGTCATGTTTGTGCGTTCGTATAGTAGTTGGGTGGAGGGGTTGTGTAGTGGGTTTTGGGAGTGTCTTATTCGTGTTATTAGTCTTAGTGCAATTTGTTCTGTTTGTATATAAAGTTATGTCCTTTCTGTTCCGTTGGTCATGAGTATATGTCCATAGTCTAGCAAGGGTCTACAGATAGCTTTATATATTTTGGTGGCGGTGTTTGTGCTAATTCCTCTGTCTTTGTAAGTTAGTGATCGGAAGTGTTTTGTTCTCTTTATTCCAATATATTCCTAGGTTTCAGTCAATTTTATTGTTTATTATTTAAAATGTTACAAATACGTTTCGGTGTCTTTCTCCACCATCATCAGTTTGTCTAAAATATACATTTACCGTTATTATTAATTTATATAAAATTTTTCCATCAAAATTCACATTTTAAAATACAAATTACACACAGATTAAAAAGTACATCAAGAACATTGGTTTTCAGGTGATGAGTCAGGACAAAACATATCTGGGAAAGACTAGAATCTATTGTTTAGAGATTTAAATTTATTAATTAATAAAATTTATTAATTAATAAAATATACAATGCAAATAAATGGAACAATATAAAAAAGAAAAAAGAAGGTGAAATAAAGTATGTATCATTACCGCACATACCAGAAATCAACACAAAAATAAAAAATGTTTTAAAACCGCATAATATTACTATAGCGGAAAAAACTAATAACAACTTGGCAAGGGAGTGTTTTACAAAGTTTAAACCTAGAAGCGATAAGTTGGACTCACCTAACGTAATATACAAGATTGACTGTATGAACTGTGACAAAGCATACATAGGTCAAACAGGGCAATATTTAAAGAAAAGAATATACGAACACAAGTATAGCTTAAGAAAGATTAACGAGAATGCAACAGCATTAGCACAACATGCACAACAAAAGTTGCATGAATTTGATTTCGATAACACACAAATATTGATCAATGAGGACAACTATAATAAGAGAAGAATCCATGAAATGATACAAATTAAAAAACATCAAAATGCAATGAATTTCAGATCAGACACAGACAATCTTAGCTCTGTATATCATTCACTAATTAGATGATCGCCTGTATGAGCTGATTGGACCAATTAAATGAAATAAATACACCTGATATTGAGGAATTGCCAAACAATTCCTAGAATGCAAAGAAAAGACGAAAGATAAACAGTTTTTTTTGTTTCGCTCGCTTGATATCGAGTAAAATATGGAAAATTCAGTGACCAGTTGAATGTTAGGGTGTAAAGAACTATACACGTAATTTGAAATTAAAATTTAAATCTCTAAACAATAGATTCTAGTCTTTTCCCAGATATGTTTTGTCCTGACTCATCACCTGAAAAACAATGTTATTGATGTACTTTTTAATCTGTGTGTGATTTGTATTTTAATATATGAATTTTGATGGAAAAGTTTTATATAAATTAATAATAACGGTAAATGTATATTTTAGACAAACTGATGATAGTGGAGAAAGACACCGAAACGTATTTGTAACATTTTAAATAATAAACAATAAAATTGACTGAAACCCAGGAATATATTGGAGTGAATTAAGGTACAGTCAGGAAAATATATGAAAGTTCTCTTTACTGTTTCTGCCCTGATGTTTCGTATGTGGTTAGTGAATTTAAGTTTGTGGTCAATTGTGATTCCAAGGTATTTTACGTCGTTTTTTGGTTGTGTCGTTTGGCCGTCTGCAGTTATCGTATATCGTCTGTGGTTTGTGAGCAGAAGTTGGTTTTTTGACGCGTTTGGTGTTAGTCTCCATTTATAAAACCATGTCATTGTATTGTTTGTTAGTGTTTGGAGTCTTTGAGCTGCTCTCTCAGTAGTTTTGTCATGTACAATAGGTGCCGTGTCGTCTTCGTATTGTAATATGTATGCCGATCTGTCGATTTGATTTTTGTCAATTCGTACTTGTAGTTGTCTGTTTTCTAGTAAGTTCTTTATGGTGTGTAGTAGATATGTTGGTGTGTGTAGTTTGTATAGTTCGTATAGTAAGGCTCTATGCCAGACACTATCAAAAGCCTTGTTAATGTTCATAAACAGGCAAGCTGTCTTTCTGTCAGTTAGGTGGGTAGTTTGTATATTGTTGGCCAAAATAAAGAGCGGATGAACAGTCGAGTGACGTTGTTTGAAACCAAATTGGTAGGTAGGTATATATTTTCCAATCACTTTTTCAAGCCGCTGCTTTATTATGTATTCGAAAATTTTGCTTAGTACTGGAAGTAGTGTAATTGGTCTGTAGTTGCTCGGTTGTGTATTGTCGAGTCCATTTTTGGGTATAGGGATTATTAAGCCGTTCTTCCATGTTTCTGGGATTCTGCCATTTGTGATGCAGTTGTTCAATTCAGTTAGGATCAGTTTGTGTGTTTCTTGAGTTAGGCTTTTCAAGAGTTTCGCCTTAATTTTATCCCCTCCCGGTGCAGTGTCTTTGACATGCGCTAGGGCTTCATCGTACTCTGTGTCTGTGATCAGTTTGCAGGTGTGGTCCGGTGAGCTGTTAAAATAGTTCAAGTACCAGTCGTTGCTCAAGTTCCAGTTGTCATTGTCGAAGTTAGGGTTTATCGATATGCTGAAGGCCCTTTGATAGTGTCTGGCGAACGCGTCCGCTTTCTCTTTGTCTGTGTAACGTTCTATTCCGTTTTCGTCAATTGTGTCAGTAGTGCCAGTCTTCCTGTATTGCGCCAGTTTCTTAATTTTTCGCCAGTATGTTTTGTCTTTGTCCTTCTGTATTTCTTTACATGTTTCTAGCCATTTGTCTTGTCGGTATTGTCCAATCAAAGTTTTAATGTTTCTGTTAAGTTGGTTCAGTGTCTTTTTTAGGTCGTTATTTTGAGTGTTTGTATATAGTCTGTACAGTTCTCTCTTATGTTTTATTAGTCTCAGTATGTATTTGGGCATTATTGGTCGGTAGAAAGCATTTTTTATTTCCGGGCTAAATTTTTCTATGGCTAGTGAAAGTTGTTGTTGTATGGGTTCTATTGAAATGGGCTGTGCTTGTGATTGAATGTAGTCATGTATATGTTGTTTCACTTTGTCTATGTCAGTCTTTGTTAGGTTTAAGTTTTTCTCTATAGGAGCTGTATTGGAGGTAGGTTGCGTATGTTGTAAGTCTATGATAAACGTAATAGCCAGGTGGTCGGATCCAAGTTCGTTGGTTAAGTTTATGTTGTTGATGGTGTTTGTTAAGTTTCTTGTGTGCAGTAGAACGTCTGGTGTTGAATCTGGGTTTGCGGGCATCAGAAAAGTTGGTGGGGTGTGCTGTTTTATAAAGTCGGAATTTTGTAAAAATCTTTTAAGTTGTTTCGTTTTGTTTCTGTTCAAGTTAAAGTCGCCTATAATTATTGCATATTTATAGATGCTTGCCTTGGTCAGTATGTTTTGTTCTAGGTTGGAGTGTGGGTGTATGTATGTCAGAAATATGTGTATCAGGTCGTTTAAGTAGGGTATGGTAAAATGTAGACAGTCGTTCAAAGGGTTGTTGAGGGAAGGAGGATTTGCTCTTCCAAGTTTAAATGTTGGTTTTAGGAGAGCTGCGACCCCGCCCCTGGCATGGTTGATGGTATTTCCATGCCTATAGATATACTGCCAATTTCTGTACGTTGGTGTCTGTCCTAGTTTGGTTTTAGTCTCTACAAATATGCAGCAGTCTGTGTCGTTTTGTTCTATGTAATTGTAAATAAGTGGTTTTTTGCTGTTAAGTCCGTTGATGTTGGCGTAAAGTAGTCTCATGTTGAACGGTCTATGTTAGTGATTGTTTGTTTTAGTTGTTCATGGGGTTCTGTCGAGGTGTTTTGGTTAGTTAGTCGAACATCAACACATACATATGGTTACCAAAGAAGACGACCGAGGTGTCAATGTCAAAATCTTCTATAAATTGTTTTCGCATTTTTTTAAGCAGATCTTCTCTGTTAGTGTTGGTGGGTTAGGATACAAACATCAAACTTGTTAGTTTGATGTTTGTATTTGTTTAGTATGAGATCGTGAGTTGTTATTGGTGAGTGTATTCTGTTACCTTTAGTTATCGCATCCGACACCCCTGACGTCCTCCTGTTCAGACACTTAATTTTTACATTGGGGATACCACTGATAGGTGCTGTTGGTCTCTTCGGGCACTTTACGCTCCATGCCGCATGTTCGTCCGAGTTGCAGGCAGCGCACTTGACGGGAAGTGGAGAACTGCAACTAAATGTTGAGTGAGGGCCAAGGCACTTGTTGCACTTCGCAGGTGTTTTGCAGGATTCGGTTTGATGTTGAAAAGAGTTGCATTTGGTGCATGGAGCAGGAATTGGAGCTGGAGGTTTACTGTCGACAATCCTGAACACGCGCCCAAGGAAGTGCACTGCGCGGTCGCTCATCAGCTTTTCGTATGTCGCCAGGTCGCCCGTTATCAGCCTCATCAACAAGGTGGGACTGTTTCTAGCTCTGGAGATGATTCTTTTGCAGAACCTAATTGTTAGACCTGATTTCTCCAAATGTTTTAGGAACATTTCGTCCGTGATTTCAAGGTCCACTCCAGTAGCAACCACTGAATATGTGGCTGTAATATGGTGGTTTGATCTTTGTTGTCGGGTTGGTGGGAGGTTAACATTTTTTTGTAGTTTGAATGTTGTTATAATGTTTTCTTGTATTAGTTGTAAAATTTGTGTTGCTTTGTCATCATTGTTGGTTTTAATTAGAAAGTGGTTATCTTGTCTGATAATCACATCCTTGTTGTTAGGGTTGAGTTCCTCCCATCTGATTGCAAGTTGCACTCTGGTGATGGTCGGCATTGCGTTCGCTGTGAATATTTGCGAATATGTTGGAAATCTTCTTGATGTTGTCTTGCTGTTTGTTGTTTGGTTTTTATGTGTTGTAGCCTGATGATCCAACGCTATTCGTTTGGCCTCAGGTGTTGGCGTTGTGGGGGTTGGCTGGGTTGGCTGGGTCGTCTTCGGTTTTCTGCCCCGTTTTTTCGATTGTGGCTTTTTGAACCCACCATCCTGGGAGGCATAATCCGATTCGGATTCTTGCGAACTCCCAGGGTTCATCCTTTCGTTTGAATTCGACCCGTATATTCTCGCTGGAGGATAAATGCGGTTGGATTCTTTAAATTCTTTGCCGTAGTGTAAACGACCTTGCTTTAAATATGCAATAATAACGTATTTGTAACATTTTAAATAATAAACAATAAAATTGACTGAAACCCAGGAATTTTTTTTTAAATAAATTAATTTGAGGTTATGATGACAATAAAAGAACTTTCTCGTTAACAATATTGACATGTCGAAAAAGTAAGTTCCTACATTCAACGAATCCGGTTGAATTTACCGTTTATTATCACTTTCTGTATTTTTTCATGGTTACTGGAGTTTTTAATAATTGAGAAGCAACAGGTATTTACGTCATGTTAAGAAGGCAGATTACCTTTAAAAACATTGTTGCCATCCTTCTAATCTAGTTTTTTGCAAATATCTCAGTTTTTAATAACAATTAATTTTTTTTACTATTTTTGCTGTACTCCTTAAACACCCCCAGACAACACCGCCAGAGGAATGACGCCAATTTTGAATCACCCTGTATAGATTTCTTTACTACTAACGCGAATAATTGCCTAACTTGATTTAATTATATTTTGAATTTCCCATTAATTTGCTGAAGTGCCGCAATATTTGCTGTTGTCAAACTGCCGCAATATAATTTATCGGTTTCCAGAAAACAGAAAACAGTTCTCTGAAACACTTATGGAAAAAGAGAAAAATTTGTGAATCTTAAAGTTACAGTGATTCAGAAGTGGAAGTGGATGGAATCTCACTTGAACTTAGAGAGCTGAGCAAACTAAACATAATGACAAACTGAAACATCTTTCATTATTTACATAGGGATTTTTTTATTATTATTATTGACCTAGGGAGGGAAATACGACTTCTCACTAGGGAAATGGAGTACATAATGGTAACTTCTCAGGTTGGTAGAATTAACTTTTTTTTGTGCTAGTGCCGCTTATGCTCTTTCTCAACTAAAAATTTATCAATGATTTTCGTCGCACTCGTTATATTACTATTGATTATTTTCCAAAAAAAAAATATGTTGTATAACTGATCGTTTTGCCGAAAGTAGAGCAGGCACTGTTTGAAGAACTTCTGTTTCTATTCCTATATATAGATTATTATGAGTTTTGCAATGATATAAAAATTGCCACTCAGTAAAGTTGTGGCAAAACATTGCCTAATTATATTCACGTTGCATTGAATCCCTGAACCTAATTAATGTTAAATATTGAATTGAAATTCTATTTAAATTGGAAATAAAATGCAATAAATATAGAAGCGACACGGCTTTAATATACATCAGTTTGGCGTAGAATTGAATGGCTATGATTCTAGATCGGTAGCTAACTACTAAATCATAATGATGTCATGTTGATTTATGTCGGAAACCTTCATCTGGGAACAATTGTGGAAATTGCCATTGTAAATATAAAGATGCTAGATGGATGAATGTCAGCGATCTATAGGCTTCCATGAATCAAAACCTGCTGAATCGAAAGTAATTTTATAAACGGGTTTGGCAACTATGTTTCAGTGATATAAGTATTAGCAGCAAAAAATGTTTCAAATGTTAATTATTGTCGAAATTATTACACGTTTTCGGTTTATCGGAGAGGTCAATATTCTGGTAAATCCACTCACATGAAATTATACATAGTGAAAGAAGTGACCAAAAGTGTCATACAATTGAGGAGACTGGGTAGCCAAGTTTTCTAACAAACCATAGTCAGATATGAAGAAAACCCACAAAAATTTAATAAGAGTGTTCCAGAGATAAGAGTGTAACAGATTCCTTTGTGACACGACTCTTTGAAAAAACATTATTCAAATTAACAAAATAATATACGAATGATGGGAGTATGTAATAATCAAATTAGAAAAGTTGGGTCAAACACAGTCACATAAATAAATTGAAGCAATTTTTAACAAAATTATAAGCAGTAGTAGTAAACATCTTTATTTCTAAAAAAAGGCTATCGACCTATCGGTCTTTCTGCCCTTGTTTAATACATGCAGTCTTAATCTAGATAAAAAACCAATATGAAAATTCTCCTATTCTAGGTTAACAATAGTAGTAGTAAACATCTTTATTTCTAAAAAAGGCCATCGACCTATCGGTATTTCTGCCCTTGTTTAATACATGCAGTCCCAATCCAGATAAAAAGCAAATATGAAAATTCTCCCATTCTAGGTTAACAGTGTTATTGAATAGATAAGATTTCAGTGGCAAGAAGAAATTATTTTATTGTCCACTAGTCCGTTGCGTTTGTAAGTGTTCGAGTAGCGTTAATGTAGGGAAACGGAAGCGGGATTGTCTGGTTGGTCTTGTAAGACAAAGGGGATTCAGTATGGTCCAGTTGTAGGGGTTGTTTGTCCATTTTGTCTGTAGCTGTATGAGTCTCTCAGAGATCTTTGTCATGTTTGTGCGTTCGTATAGTAGTTGGGTGGGGGGGTTGTGTAGTGGGTTTTGGGGGTGTCTTATTCGTGTTATTAGTCTTAGTGCAATTTGCTCTGTTGTTTGTGTATAACGTTTTGTCCTTTCTGTTCCGTTGGTTATGAGTACATGTCCAAAGTCTAGCAAGGGTCTACAAATAGCTTTATATATTTTGGTGGCGGTGTTTGTGCTAATTCCTTTGTCTTTGTAGGTTAGTGATCGGAAGTGTTTCGCTCTCTTCATTGTTTCTGCCCTGATGTTTCGCATGTGTTTAGTGAATCTAAGATTGTGGTCGATTGTGATTCCAAGGTATTTTACGTCGTTTTTTGGTTGTGTCGTTTGGCCGTCTGCTGTTATTGTAGGGGAATCAGCGTTGAGTCTGTGGTTTGTGAGCAGAAGTTGGTTTTTTGACGCGTTTGGTGTTAGTCTCCATTTATAAAACCATGTCATTGTGTTGTTTGTTAGTGTTTGGAGTCTTTGCGTTGCTCTCTCAGTAGTTTTGTCATGTACAATAAGTGCCGTGTCGTCTGCGTATTGTAATATGTATGCCGATCTGTCGATTTGATTTTTGTCTGGTAAGTTGTAATTGTATATGTCATGGCAGCATATATTGTAGAGAAACGGTGAGAGCGGGGATCCTTGAGGGAGCCCTTGTTCAGGGGAAAAAGAAAATGACAGTGTTTTGTCAATTCGTACTTGTAGTTGTCTGTTTTCTAGTAAGTTCTTTATGGTGTGTAGTAGATATGTTGGTGTGTGTAGTTTGTATAGTTTGTATAGTAAGCCTCTATGCCAGACACTGTCAAAAGCCTTGTTAATGTCCATAAACAGGCAAGCTGTCTTTCTGTCAGTTAGGTGGGTAGTTTGTATATTGTTGGCCAAAATAAAGAGCGGATGAACAGTCGAGTGATGCTGTTTGAAACCAAATTGGTAGGTAGGTATATATTTCCCAATCACTTTTTCAAGCCGCTGCTTTATTATGCATTCAAAAATTTTGCTTAGTACTGGAAGTAGTGTAATTGGTCTGTAGTTGCTCGGTTGTGTATTGTCCAGTCCATTTTTGGGTATAGGGATTATTAAGCCGTTTTTCCATGTTTCTGGGATTCTGCCATTTGTGATGCAGTTGTTCAATTCAGTTAGGATCAGTTTGTGTGTTTCCCGAGTTAGGCCCTTCAAGACTTTTGCCTTAATTTTATCTTTCCCCGGTGCAGTGTTCTTGATGTGCGCTAGGGCTTCATCGTACTCTGTGTCTGTGATCAGTGTGCAGGCTTATAAGCATTTACTAACTAAACGAGCGTTTTCTGAACATAAAACCCTCGCATAAATGCACAGCTATATTGAGCAGAAACTTTTACAGTTACATATTTCAGTTACAAAAAGATATACACATAGTGTTTTAGCTCAAAAGTAACAAAGATCAAGCTGAAAGTATTTATCAAATAAAAAAGTTGTTGTGAACATAGATCTTCGAACCCGTCGCTACTAAGTAAGTACAGTTTTCTTAAAGTATCAAAATGAAGGAAGTTTGTCCTTCCAGTTTAGCAATTTTTGCGAGTAGCTAAAACTTAATAATAACAAACGTCTTTCAAATATCATATCAGACGCACATAGCAAAATAAACTACATAATTTGTACTTTTAATAGCACCTGCTGCATGATTTTACATTAGCAAAAATTATTCTCAATAAAAACTGTGGCACTCGCAGAAAACTAAATATTATTATAAAAGAATTTGCTGTGGATTTTTATGATTAGCACTTTATGCAGTTAGAATCCAACAATATGGTCAAGAAACTTTCGCATAATGTAGCAAATTAAAAAAAACTACATAAAAAAGCAGATAAAGTAAAAGTTTCAAATCAAAAAATCAAAGAAAACTCCCAACGAAGATGATTATTTTTCTTTTCAAATCCTATGAAATTAATTTCTTTACGTAAACAGCTTGAATGGGAAAAACTTCCGATTCCATCTAATATATGAGTGCAGCAGAAACAACGTAAAAAAAGTGTGTAAATGAGTTAAATAAGACTTTAAAACTACGAAAAAAATGTTACGTACATTAACTATACGAAAATAAAAAAATTATACATTACACAATTCTGACTACTTCAAGTGAGTAGTTATTTAAATAAATAATTATTTCAAAAAAATTCCTGGGTTTCAGTCAATTTTATTGTTTATTATTTAAAATTTTACAAATACGGTTCGGTGTCTTTCTCCACCATCATAAAAGAAAGACACCGAAACGTATTTGTAACATTTTAAACAATAAACAATAAAATTGACTGAAACCCAGGAAATTTTTTGAAATAAATTAAAGTATAGTCAGGAAAATATACACAACAATAAATAATTATGTTTATTATCTATCGAATCTCGAGGAAATTCCATCAATTATAAAATAAAATTATATATTAATAATTATATATTAATATATAATTTTATATTATAAAAATATATATAATAATTATATATTATAAAAATAAAGTTATTATAAAATAACTTTTGTAATAGAGTCGACCGTTGACTTGCTCACATTTTCTGTCCAAATTACGAGTATATTTGAAAGCCACAAAATGGTTTTACTCTTTAGGTACATACTCCCGTTCCGCTTAAACGTGAAATAATTTCCATGTTACAGTCAGATTTATTGTGTCATTTACGAAATATAGGGTCGTTTCAAGCAATACACCTTCCAGTGGAAAACAATATGAGCAACTTTGCAATCGGAATTAATTAAAAAGGTTGGGCAATATCCCGGCAAACTTTCCAAAGTGACAAAGGTAGGGCGGTGTTAATTATAAGAAAACTTCGAAACAGGCTTTATTTTCTGGTCGTTCTATTTAACCGGAAGGCCTTTCGAGATCAAATGGATTTTGATGTTTGTTTTTCTTATATTATTATAAAAATTCGAACAATCTAATGTGAAAGATGATCTAAAGTTACAATAAACTCTTTTGATGCTAATTCTGAGCGCATAAAGAAACGAAATGTAACGGTGATATAAACTATCTAAAGCCCTTCTTAGTATCTGGGCAACAGGCCCTAATATCGTGGGCGACTAACAAAAGGCCCTCAAACCGTTCATCAGTTTAAATATGAGATTATTTGTAGTACGCCTACTCCAAAACCTCAAGTCCTAAAATTCTGAAATAGATCACAATGGAGTACATAACTTAGAAGGTCACAGCCATTAAATATAATTCGTCGTGCGACATTTGATAGTGGATGAATAATTTAGCAATTAAAAAAAATGAGAATAAAAATAGAATCAGGAATGGTGAACATCAGGTCGATACGATCTAAATATATTAGTTCTATTAACCTACAGTGGGGTTCCCCTCTCTCTAGGGGAATCTAGACCTTGTAGTGGTGAGAGGGCTAAGAAACCTTTATCCAGCGAGCAATATCGGCGGTAGCATAGCCACCGGCAGAGCCACCCTTGCGGATAAGGTCTCGAAGAGATGAAGGTGAAACCAAGATGATCCCACGCAGCGTCTGACCCATAGTGGGCGGCTGCAAACTTCGTCTGTTCTCCAGGTTAGGAGCGGCTGATACAGAAACTCCCGGCAAGCGTGGTGTTTTAATTGCCAAAACCTTTCAAAAGAAAATATGTCGAGCTCAAAACGAAATAAAGTACCACTGGTGCGAAGAGCCACCTCACAACCCCACACCGATATCTCGCTCAGCCTCGTCGATTCTGGAGGAGGCAAAAGAACGACATCCATAAAGAAAAAACAAAATAATAATGGACCTAACAAAGCTATAACGAATTGCTTGTTAAACATTGCAACTTACAACACAAGATCAATCGGAACAAAGGAATGTCTGGTTGAATTAGAGTACGAATTGGAGATAATAAACTGGGACATTGTAGGCTTAGCCGAAACAAGGCGA
This sequence comes from Dendroctonus valens, assembly GCA_024550625.1. Lineage (NCBI taxonomy): Eukaryota > Metazoa > Arthropoda > Insecta > Coleoptera > Curculionidae > Dendroctonus > Dendroctonus valens. Next base: position 393,390 of record JAJTJO010000284.1, on the reverse strand, counting down.
AGAGGAGAACAATACCTCCATAACGTTCTACAGAGGGAACGATGATGATAGAAGTGGAGGAGTTGGATTATTAATAAACAAAAAACTGTCGACAAACCTAAAAATCCTAAAATCAATATCTAACAGAGTAATATATGCCGTAATCAACATAAACAAAAATATAACGCTAAAATATATACAAACCTATGTACCAACTTCTTCACATGATGGTGACGAGGTGGAAACGACATACAAAGACATAGCGAAAGCAATATGAGAGAACCCAGCGACGCACACTATTATGGGAGGCGACTTTAATGCAAAAATAGCCAGGGGAGCAGAACCAACGGAAACACACATGGGACAGTTCGGACTCGGCCCCAGAAATTAAAGGGGGAAAATGTCAGCAAATTTTCTAAAAAGAGAAAGACTTTATCTGATGAATACTTTCTTCCAAATGAAAGAGAAACGCAAATGGACATGGAATAGCCCAGATGGGCAAACCAAAAATGAGATCGACTTTATAATCTCCCACCATAAAGGCATAATCCAAAACGTAGGTGTAGTCAATCAATTCAACACCGGCAGTGATCACAGGATGGTAAGATGCAAATTATTCATAAACACAAAAATGGAAAGGAAAAGAAAGATGGAACAAACAACGAAGAGAGGAAGCAGAGAAAAGATAGCGGAATGAAAGGAAACATACAAACAAAAGCTGAATGAAAATTTTTCCAATAATCCAGGAAAAACAGAAGAGTCATTGGATAAAAGAAATGGGAGAATAACAAAAATTATAAAAAAATAGCAGAACAGATAATAGGCCCCCCAGACAAAACGCCGGACAAACTGTCGATTGAAACAAAACACCTCATAGAGAAAAGGAGAAAACTGATAACCGAGGGTAAAAGGGACACTATTGAATACACAGAAACCAACAAAACAGCAAGAAAAACTGTGAAACAAGTGCAATGCCTATTAGAACAGAACAAGGGACTAGTAGTAGTAAACATCTTTATTTCTAAAAAAGGCTATCGACCTATCGGTCTTTCTGCCCTTGTTCACAAGGGACTAAATATATGTAAAAGACAAAACACACCTAAGAAAGAGAAAACAAAAATAAAACATGCGAAAAGCAACATAGTAGAAGACAACCGATACTAAAAGTTGTGGAATCTTTTTATGGAGATTTGTTCAAATTCAAAATAACAATTACAACGACAAGAGACGACAAAATTCGAATACTAAATGTCAACTCGGAAGAAATGCCCGAGATAGATATGGAAGAACTGGAGAAAGGGCTATCCCAAATGAAAAAGGGTAAAGCGGCAGGAGAAGACAACATTCTGCCTGAAATGCTTAAGGAAAGTGATATCAAGGCGAGACAAGAACTAGTGGACCTATTCAATGAGTGTCTAACAGAAGAACATATACCCAAAAATTGGGGGAATGATGTAGTTGATCTGATCTAAACGAAAGGTGACCCGACTGATCTTGAAAACTACCAGCCCATAAGCCTAATATCACAGATATATAAATTATTCACCAGAATAATCACAAACAGCTTAGAGCGAAAACTCGAAGCTTACGAACCAAAAAAACAGACTGGGTTCCGAAGCCATTATAGTACGACAGAACATCTACACACAGTAAGGCGGATGATCGACAAAGCTACAGAATATAACATGAGCCTATGGATGGTTTTTGTCGATTTTCGAAAAGCCTTCGACACACTAGAAATCTGGGCAACAATAAAATCATTGAGAAATGCTAGAGTGGATCAACGTTATATAAACCTTATTGAAAACATCTATAGCACGTCAATGTCGATAAGACTTCATGAATCATCTAACAAAAAAAACGCCAAAAGAGGAGTTCGGCAAGGGGACGTAATATCTCCAAAACTATTCACTTTAGTACTCGAGGATATTTTAAAAGAGCTAAAATGGGAAAACAAAGGATTGCACAATCCAAGATTTGCCGACGGTATTGCACTGTTTGCAAGGGATAAACAGGAATTGATCGATATGTTGGAAGAACTACAAGATGAGGCTGCAAAAGTAGGATTACCATGAACTACACAAAGACCCAGTTTATTACAAATACACCAGACGCAGGCGAAACAATACCAATTCATGACAGCACAATGAAAAGGACAGAAACATGCATATACCTTGGCCACGCTATAACACCGGGCAAATTAAAATAAAGAAATGGAGATTGATAGCATGAAAATCCCAATGACTTTAAAAACAAAAGTCTATAACGAGTGTATACTGCCTGTTGTCACATATGGTTGCGAAACCTGGGAAATAAACATCAAACATAAATTGGAAGTACATCAGAGAGCCATGGAAAGACGAATTTTAGAAATTTCCTTGAGAGACCACAAAACAAATACATGGATAAGGAAAAAAAATCAAAGTCGTCGACATAATAAAAATAATTGGTTTCCTAAAATGGCAATGGGCAGGACACGTGGCCATACATACATACAAAACACTGGAGCGGATATATCACCAGATGGAGACCTTGGGAAGAGAGGAGAAGTGTTGGAAGACCCCAGCAACGGGTACGACGAGATAAAAAAGATAGCAGGCTTAAATTGGTATCGAGTTGCGCAAAACCGAAGCCAATGGTCAATTTTTAAAGAATCCAAGATCCAAAGGATAGAAAACGGCTAAAATAGGAAATAGGAATCTACAGTGTACAACTGAATGCCTTAACAGGCCTAATCGATATTCTTATAATTTTAATTATTTGCGCCTTTCAACCGCACTTAATTTTGTTTAAAACAAATCAGGGATAAATCAATGACTTTACTTGCAAAATATCACTTGCAATGCATTTTATTTTCGTATCGCAACTGAGTCGTTATTAGAGATTTACTTCTAAAGCAGATTATTTAAATCGCGAAAAAATAAGCGGAACAAAATTAAGTACAGCTTAGGCCAACATTAGTAACATAATTAGTGCTGTAATTGCTACAGAAATGGAGAAATGTCCTCACTGTGGGCTCATCTTACAGTCTATGAATATTCATATTTTTTAACTTTTAGAATTAAACATTTGCTTTTTGCTTTTAAGGGCCAGAGGCGACGGTTTTTCAGCTGGGGTCAGTTGGTTGTTTAAAGGAATTTTCAACTTCAAATACAGACAGAAAATCATGGAGATCGTGTATGTTTGAAATGGTTATAAAAATCCAATTTCATGCAAAAGTTATGTATTTATTACTGCAACCTAAAGGAAATGTTTATTTTGAATATGATGAACTCAGAACTGATTTTGCCCTTTGGCAACTATCCATAATTAACTCATCGTTTACATAATAAAATTTCACTTTATTTTAAACAGCTGCACTCTTTCCATGTCAGTTCGAATAAACAAATTCAATTTTACAGTAAATGTGCTTAACTTTTCACATTCAAATATTTCATAAAAAAAATATCTTTGTCGCTGCCAGAAGCTTCTCAACTCACATTTTTGTGTTTGAACCCAAGCAGTGGAATTACATGACATCGTAACGGACTGACGGGAAAATGCGGAGAAATTTAACTGCATGACGGTTTAATGTACATTGTCACGTAGATCTCAGGTAGTGAAATAATAGGTTTATTCATAAACCGGAAAATTTAATACCCGAGATTTATATTGAATTAATTTACTATTCACATCGACAAACAAAACGTATTATTTTAAATTTCCCATTCATTTATGTTCAAATAAATAATTCATACGAACGATATCAATAACCCAGACATAAATCAATGAAGGATTTTTCATCAGCTAAACAAAATGGTTAATAAAACTCGCATGTCCATAAAATCCAACATTTTTTTAAGCTGCAATTTCAATATTCCTATGAAGTAAGAACAAATATTTTAAATACTACAAAAATCGTTTGGCAGTATTGTAGTGCAGCTGCACATTTTATATAAATCCTTCAATTGGAAAAATTAGGCTTCCATTAAACTTTGTGAAAAAAAGCTGCGACACTCGTACAACATATTTCTGGTTAGTTTTGAAGGTGCGCTCTTCAGAACTTAAATTGTATGTATGATGTGTATGAAACAATGTCGGAAATGGAACAACTGCATCTCTCTTGAGGAGGCTCAAAACTAGATTAGCTCGATTCGCGCTTGTCACACTATTAAAAAGGCAAAACTTTGCTCTAAATCTCCTCAGAGTTTTATTTTCGGGAATTTGGTGAGCATTGGCAGTTGTTTGATTCAACACATAAACAGCTCAGACCTTCGATATATAGGCTTTTCTTCAAAAAATAATTTTGCCAAAACTAGGTTTGGTGGAAACGCGGTTGTGAGACCATCAAAAAGAGAAGATCTTGCTTAAAATGTCCTCAAAGTTTCACCTTTCACAAAAAATATGATGAGAATTGGCTGGTATTTGATTCAACACTTGATGGCTTGCGGGGGCGTTTCTTCCAAAAATCGGTTTGCAACAACTAGGTTAGGTGAAAACGCGCTGATCCCACTATTAAAAAGGGAAAATTTCGCCTTAAATGGTCTCAAAGGTTCTCTTTTGGTAAAAAATCCTGTGAGTATTGGCAGGTATTTGATAGAAAATTTGAAAGGCGCTCAAGCAGATCTCTTAGTTGCGTAGGTGCTTTTTCAAAAATTCATTTTACGAAAACTAAATCGGACAGGAACGCGATTTTGACATATTTGAAACTAGAAATATTTCTTTTCAATTCCCTCAAAGCTTAATTTTTCACAATAAATCTGAAGAGCATTGGCGGGTGTTTGATGCAACGCTAGATGGGCGCTCCGGCATATCTCTTAGTTGCGTAGGCTTTCCTTCAAAAATTAATTTAAAAAAACCAAGGTTAGAGGAAAGCGCGGTTGTCAGACCATTAAAACAAGGAAATCTTGCTTAAAATGCTCATAAAGTTTCACCATTCGTAAAAAAAAACTGATTAGAATCGGCTGATGTTTGATTCAACGCTTGATGGGCGCTCCAACATATCTCTTAGTTGCGTAATAATTTCTTCTAAAATTCAATTTGCTCAAAGTAGATCTGGTAGTAGCGCGGTTTTTGTACCGTTGGAAATGCAAATCTTTGCTATAAACGCTCTAAAAGTTTAATTTTTCATAAAAAACCTAGTGAGTAGGGGGCCAATGTTTCAGTCAACTCTTGCTGGGAGTTCCAATTCTTAGTTGCGTAACCGGTTCTCCGAAAATTAATTTTGCAAAAAGTAAATTAGGTGCAAACACGGTTCGAACTCCGTTGGCAAGGCAAATTCTTGCTTCAAATGTTCTCGAAGTTTGACTTTTCATTAAAAAAAACTGATGAGCTTTCACGGATGTATGATTCAACACTTGATGAACGCTGCAACACATCCATAGAACGTAGGTGTATTTTGAAAAATTAATTTAGCGGAAACTAGCAGGGATTGTTTGGGGGATTGAACAGGTTTGTTACACTGTTGAAAAGGGAAAACTTCGCTTTAAATGCTCTCAAAGTTTGATGTTTGGTAAAACATCTGGTGAGCCTTGGCGAGTGTATGATTCAGCACTTAATGGGCGCTGTAACACATATCTTAGCTGCGTAGGTCTTTTTCAAAAATTAGTCTTGCAAAATGTAGGCCAGATAAACGCTCTTGTTAGAATGTAGAACAGAAAAAACGTCCATTTTAATGCCCTCGAAGTTTTATTTTCCAAAAAATGAGCATGATACCTGATTCCTTCTTTAGTGAACCACACCATGCCTAATAAACTTGTTAATTTTTAATCTAATTCGTCAAACAATAACTCTGCTCTGTAGGTGGTGGGTCTAGTTGAGCATGACGAAAACTCGGGAAAACTTGCAGGAGAGCCAAATTACAAGTAGCACTTCCACCGTAATGCGTCTTTGTTATGTACCATCTGTGTCATTTTACTTCTAGAATGACGTTAGGCGGCAAATGATAAAGATAAACTACGTATATTTGTCTGAAACTTTCCAGATGTTGATGGATTCAAATTAGATGCCCGAGTTTCGTTGTGTAACGTCGGTATACTTGGAAATTGCTAATAGTTTCGGCACGAAAACAGGAAAATAGAGAACAAGAGATGGGCGAAAGAGTTTCTGAATAAAATATCAAATCGATGTTCGAGAGGCAATTAGTAGGATCGTGCCATAAATAAATCGTTTATTTGTCGCTTTCAGTGCAGTGTAGTTTTCATAAAAATATTGGATATCTTAGAAAAGTGATAGAATTAAGTCTAGTGAAGTCCTCAGAAAACAGAAATGGATAAATAGCAATAAGGACAATTAAAAATAAACAGAAAAAAAAGGAAACGAGTAGATTGGCAGTGGTTTAGATCAACACACAACAAAACGTTGTGGGGACGCTACTGTAAACATAATATATGTGCGGGCTATGCAACCTTTGTAGACCCAAAATTATTTGTAGTCGGTTGTTGAAACACGCGTACTGGATTGCTTTGGAAAGTGGACTGTATTTTGATTGAAACACTGGTAAGCTGCTTTAATTATGTATTTCACAAGCGTTACCACTACAAAGGAAGTCCGAACCACTTGACGATTTGAAAGAGAGTGTCAGAATGGCACCACCTCACGACGAGGCGTTCTCGGGGATGACGTATGACGGATGAAGTAATTGAAAAGGGCGCCATCTAGGCGAATAGATTCGTCTCAGAATAAATGGGTATCGCTAATGTAAATATCAATGGTAATTAAAATGGTAATACTAAAGTAATAAGCGCAAACAATATATAAAGATCAAATCTTATAGAAGAAACGAGTTAAAATTAGTAGAAAAGAAACTTCTTTCATTCAGTTATAATTTTAAACATTTTGATATGAAACTGGATTTACGTTGATTTTTTTTAGCTTAAAAAGCAGTTTAACATTTCTCAAAGTTATTCAAGATTTGCCACTTTCAAAAATCTCTGGGTTGGTGATACAAGAATCGGAAAAAAGGCCACGCAGTACACAACTTAAATACTTCAATCCACTATCCCTATAAGTAAAATTATCGCATTTTCTAACAAATCCAGTTCCCTTAATAAAAGCGAATTAATTCGTGTTAATTAGTTCCTCTATTTGCATATTGAAGAACAACTGAGAAAGAGATGGCCTAAAGTTTCTCCGAAACAATGAAGCCTTTTTACGCAATGTTTTCATTTGAATGAAGCAAGTTTAAACATTGTTGGGGCAAATAGGCCAAGTTTGTCTTTATCTTTTGACGCAAATATTCCACTGTAAATTTAACAGGAAAGATATAACAGACATATTATGAAGTTGGTATTGTTGGTAACTTTACCTCTCGCCAAGTTACGAGCGAGCCCGGTTATCAAAGGAAGCTGCCTTGAATATAATTAGAATCGTTTCGCTGTACTGTACTTGAAGGAAAAGTCGCAGAAAACACTTTGTATTGCGATTGCCGGGTTTAATTCTGCCTTTTCTTTGGAGAAATATTCTAGAATAGAATATGGAGGGTTTAGTGAACGCTTGGATCACTGAAGATAGATTTGGCCTTTTTATGATCCCTGTATCCGACTCCAGGTCATTGAACGTTATTATTTTTCCCTAGTCCACATTGCTGGGTAACTTCTTTTGAGAATAGAGTGAAAAAAGTTTGCTGAAATGCGTCCTTAAAATATTTCTGTGTGAGTAGAGATTGCCAATTTCTGATCATTATTTAGTACAACTTTTACTATAAGGTATGTCTATGTTGAAATTGTTATGATGAAAAGTGAATATAGAACAAAAATGCTAGCATTAATAAATGATATAAAAACATATAAACCGGAAAAAAAATCTTACTACAAATATTCAAACAAAACTAAATAAAATAATAAATTCATGGCATAAAAATAAATTCATAACAGATAATTTAAAACGAACACTGTCTTGCAACAACGGCCGAGCACCATTTATATATGGCCTGCCAAAGCTTCACAAAGCAGGCCACCCATTAAGACCGATAGTTAGCAACATAAATGCCCCAACTTACCAATTGTCTAAATACCTGTCAGCTGTGTTGAGTAATATATTGAGAAATTCACATTATCACATTAGGGACTCATGGAGCTTCTGCGAATTTATAAAAAAACAGAGGATACCTGAGAACCATCGCCTAATATCGCTTGATGTGGTATCGCTATACACAAACATCCCGGTAGATTACTCAATACAGTGCATAAGAGATAAATGGTCTGAAATTAGGGAACATACATCATTGCCCGAAGGTGAATTTATTGGGGCGGTAGAGCTGTGCCTTAAGTCCACGTACTTCCGGTACGAGGACAATTTCTATTCGCAAATATATGGAGTAGCTATGGGGTCTCCCATAGCTGCAACAATTGCAAACCTTATAATGGAAAGTCTGGAAGAAAAACTAATACCTGATTTAAACTTTAAGTGTGGATTTTTTAAAAGATACGTGGATGACTGCATAATGAGCCTGCCAAACCAAAAAGTTCAATACACACTAGATAAGTTTAATGTATTCCATGAAACCATTAAATTCACCATTGAGGAAGACAAAAACAGATCATTAAACTTTTTGGATATGACGGTTATGTATGACGATAATGGGGAAATAAAAACAAACTGGTACACAAAGGATGTGTGGTCTGGTAGATACTTGAATTACCAATCATATGCACCTATACAATATAAAAAAAGTGTGGTAACAGCTCTTACTGATAGAGCGATAAAATTAGCATTAGTTTCCAGCCTGCTAGAAACGACTGTCTGCAACTGGCAGGCAATGTTTGTTTGTCGTCACGTACTGTCAGGGACAAAATCCTCATAAAATATGGGAAGTCGCTTATACAGGGGACCATGGGTTGGGCGATCGTTTGCTCTTACTTGGGTGAAACCTCGCGTAAGAACTGAGCCTTGCACTCCGCTATGATAACATTTTTCAGCGATGGTATATATATAGTCGGATATATAGGCCATCCCTGAAGCTTCGTGCATTTCGGTTATTCTGGTGTACCTGTCAGCCGATAGGACGCCTCTCAGAAACCTATTTTGGGACCTTTGAACACGTCGTCTCGTGGAATCACAGACAGAGTGCCAGATAGGGGAGCCGTAGGTCAGTATGGGCCTTATGGTGGAGGTGTAGAGCAGAAGTTTGTTTTGAGTTGACAGAAATGAATTTGGCGCCAGAAGAGAGTACAACTTCTTCACATGGCAGGCCACCCATTGAGACCGATAGTTAGCAACATAAATGACCCAACTTACCAATTGTCTAAATATCTGTCATCTGTGCTGAGTAATATATTGGGAAAGTCGCAATATCATGTTAAGGACTCATGGAGTTTCTGTGAATTTATAAGAAAGCAGAAAATACCTGAGAACCATCGCATAATATCACTTGATGTGGTATCGTTATACACAAACATCCCGGTAGATTGCTCAATACAGTGCATAAGGGATAGATGGTCTGAAATAGGGGAACACACATCATTTCCCGAAAATGAATTTATTGGGGCGGTAGAGCTGTGCCTTAAGTCCACTTACTTCCAGTACGATGGCAATTTCTATTCACAAATATATGGAGTAGCTATGGGGTCTCCCATAGCTGCAACAATTGCAAACCTCGAGATGGAAAGTCTGGAAGAAAAACTAATACCCGATTTGAATTTCGAGTGTGGATTCTTTAAAAGATACGTGGATGACTGCATAATCTGCCTGCCAAAACAAAACGTTCAATACACATTAGATAAATTTAATACATTCCATGAGACCATTAAATTCACCATTGAGGAAGACAAAAACAAATCGATAAGCTTTTTGGATATGACGGTTATATATGACGGTAATGGGGAAATAAAAACAAACTGGTACACAAAGGATGTGTGGTCTGGTAGGTACTTGAATTACCAATCGTATGCACCTATACAATATAAAAAAAGTGTTGTAACAGCTCTTACTGATAGAGCGATTAAATTGGCACATTATGAATACAGACAAAAAAATCTTGAAAAAATAAAAAAGGTACTAATAATGAACAACTATCCCAAAGAATTCTTCGAACCAATTATAAAACAAAGAATTAATAAAATATACAATGCAAATAAATGGAACAACATAAATAATATAAAAAAGAAAAAAGAGGATGAAATCAAGTATGTATCATTACCGCACATATCAGAAATCAACACAAAAATAAAAAATGTTTTAAAACCGCATAATATTACTATAGCGGAAAAAACTAAAAACAACTTGGCAAAAGAATGTTTTACAAAATTTAAGCCTAGAAGCGACAAGTTGGACACACCTAACGTAATATACAAGATTGACTGTTTGAACTGTGACAACACATACATAGGACAAACAGGGCAATATTTAAAGAAAAGAATATACGAACATAAGTATAGCTTAAGAAAGGTTAACGAAAATGCAACAGCATTAGCACAACATGCACAAGAAAAGTTGCATGATTTTGATTTCGATAACACACAAATATTGATCAATGAGGACAACTATAATAAGAGAAGAATCCATGAAATGATACAAATTAAGAAACATCAGAATGCAATAAATTTCAGATCAGATACAGACAATCTTAGCTCTGTGTATCATACGCTAATTAGATGATCGCATGCATGAACTGATTGGACCAGGTAAATGAAATGTAAACATCTGATATTGAAGAATTGCCAAGCAATTCCTAGAATGCAAAGAAAAGACGAAAGAAACAGTTTTTTTGTTTCGCTCACTTGATATCGAATAAAATATGGAAAATTCAGTGACCAGTCAAATGTGAAGTTGGAAGCAACTATATACGTAAGTTAAATTTAGATCTCTAAACAATAGATTCTAGTCTTTTCCCAGACATGTTTGTCCTGACTCATCACCTGAAAACCAATGTTCTGGATGTACTTTTTAATATGTGTGTGATTTGTATTTTAATATGTGAATTTTGGTGAAAGTTTTCTATTTAAATTGATGATAACTGTAAATATATATTTTAGACAAACTGATGATGGTGGATAAAGACACCGAAACGTATTTGTAACATTTTAAATAATAAACAATAAAATTGACTGAAACCCAGGAATACATTGGAATGGACTATAAGGTACTGCACGTCGAGTAGAAAATTTTATTCCTAGCTTGAGTTGAGGGTTTACAACTTGTAACAAAGTTACATAAACACAGCAAAAGCACTTTTCCATAAAAAAATGTAAATTTACGATAGGAAATTAAGTCGAGCCAAAAAGGTTTCATTCAATTAGGTAGGGACTTTACCCGCGAAAATGAAAAGGACCGCTGTCAAGCAACTTCTCATTCTCGCCCTTTTGCTTCTCACGATATCCGAAACATTCACACCACCAAGACAGTATCGAACGCGTATACAGAAAGGCAACAATTTACCCAGATATTAACTAATCAAAACACCGTACATTTCTTGAAACTGTTATGAACTTTCGTATATTTTCCTGACTGTACTTTAATTCATTCCAATGTATTCCTGGGTTTCAGTCAATTTTATTGTTTATTATTTAAAATGTTACAAATACGTTTCGGTGTCTTTATCCACCATCATCAGTTTGTCTAAAATATATATTTACAGTTATCATCAATTTAAATAGAAAACTTTCACCAAAATTCACATATTAAAATACAAATCACACACATATTAAAAAATACATCCAGAACATTGGTTTTCAGGTGATGAGTCAGGACAAACATGTCTGGGAAAAGACTAGAATCTATTGTTTTAGAGATCTAAATTCAACTTACGTATATAGTTGCCTTCAACCTCACATTTGACTGGTCACTGAATTTTCCATATTTTATTCGATATCAAGCGAGCGAAACAAAAAAAAACTGTTTATCTTTCGTCTTTTCTTTGCATTCTAGGAACTGCTTGGCAATTCTTCAATATCAGATGTTTACATTTCATTTACCTGGTCCAATCAGTTCATGCATGCGATCATCTAATTAGCGTATGATACACAGAGCTAAGATTGTCTGTATCTGATCTGAAATTTATTGCATTCTGATGTTTCTTAATTTGTATCATTTCATGGATTCTTCTCTTATTATAGTTGTCCTCATTGATCAATATTTGTGTGTTATCGAAATCAAAATCATGCAACTTTTGTTGTGCATGTTGTGCTAATGCTGTTGCATTTTCGTTAACCTTTCTTAAGCTATACTTATGTTCGTATATTCTTTTCTTTAAATATTGCCCTGTTTGTCCTATGTATGTGTTGTCACAGTTCAAACAGTCAATCTTGTATATTACGTTAGGTGTGTCCAACTTATCGCTTCTAGGCTTAAATTTTGTAAAACACTCTTTTGCCAAGTTGTTTTTAGTTTTTTCCGCTATAGTAATATTATGCGGTTTTAAAACATTTTTTATTTTTGTGTTGATTTCTGGTATGTGCGGTAATGATACATACTTGATTTCACCCTCTTTTTTCTTTTTTATATTATTTATGTTGTTCCATTTATTTGCATTGTATATTTTATTAATTCTTTGTTTTATAATTGGTTCGAAGAATTCTTTGGGATAGTTGTTCATTATTAGTACCTTTTTTATTTTTTCAAGATTTTTTTGTCTGTATCCACAATGTGCTAATTTTATCGCTCTATCAGTAAGAGCTGTTGCTTACTGTAGCGTACAAGCTTACTGATTGAGCGATAAAATTAGCACATTGTGGATACAGACAAAAAAATCTTGAAAAAATAAAAAAGGTACTAATAATGAACAACTATCCCAAAGAATTCTTCGAACCAATTATAAAACAAAGAATTAATAAAATATACAATGCAAATAAATGGAACAACATAAATAATATAAAAAAGAAAAAAGAGGGTGAAATCAAGTATGTATCATTACCGCACATACCAGAAATCAACACAAAAATAAAAAATGTTTTAAAACCGCATAATATTACTATAGCGGAAAAAACTAAAAACAACTTGGCAAAAGAGTGTTTTACAAAATTTAAGCCTAGAAGCGATAAGTTGGACACACCTAACGTAATATACAAGATTGACTGTTTGAACTGTGACAACACATACATAGGACAAACAGGGCAATATTTAAAGAAAAGAATATACGAACATAAGTATAGCTTAAGAAAGGTTAACGAAAATGCAACAGCATTAGCACAACATGCACAACAAAAGTTGCATGATTTTGATTTCGATAACACACAAATATTGATCAATGAGGACAACTATAATAAGAGAAGAATCCATGAAATGATACAAATTAAGAAACATCAGAATGCAATAAATTTTAGATCAGATACAGACAATCTTAGCTCTGTGTATCATACGCTAATTAGATGATCGCATGCATGAACTGATTGGACCAGGTAAATGAAATGTAAACATCTGATATTGAAGAATTGCCAAGCAGTTCCTAGAATGCAAAGAAAAGACGAAAGATAAACAGTTTTTTTTTTGTTTCGCTCGCTTGATATCGAATAAAATATGGAAAATTCAGTGACCAGTCAAATGTGAGGTTGAAGGCAACTATATACGTAAGTTGAATTTAGATCTCTAAAACAATAGATTCTAGTCTTTTCCCAGACATGTTTGTCCTGACTCATCACCTGAAAACCAATGTTCTGGATGCATTTTTTAATATGTGTGTGATTTGTATTTTAATATGTGAATTTTGGTGAAAGTTTTCTATTTAAATTGATGATAACTGTAAATATATATTTTAGACAAACTGATGATGGTGATAAAGACACCGAAACGTATTTGTAACATTTTAAATAATAAACAATAAAATTGACTGAAACCCAGGAATACATTGGAACTGTTATGAACTACGTAGCGCCAGACATGTCATGGGTGTTTTGACAGAAAATTTTTCTCTTTTAAAAAGACACTCTTCACTTCTTGTTTTACAGATTGCTAGTATTTCACAGTAAAGAACATTTTTCTCTTACAGCTTGAGCCTCTTCTTTATTGAGAAATAAAAGCAATGTTCTTGAGACGAAAAAAAATTTTTCAGACGAAATACCCAAGAAAATGTTTTGTAATCATGAATCTAAAAATGTTTCTGTATCCCTAAACAATTCAGGCAACAGTATTTTAGCTAAATATTTGCCAGAGCTAATTATTATTGAACCTACGTTGCATCTGCAACATTGTTGAGGACCCTCAGTAATCTGCTCTAAAATAGCCAACTATTCCTTGTAGATGTTCTGCGAAACACCAAACTATGCTTCAGTGTAATTAAGCAGTCTAATTTTGAACAGCTGGAACTTCAGTATTAAATGGTTCTTAACATACTTGATCTAATATTGGATGCAAAGATGTATTCACATTGATTAATGAGACGATCTTTGTTGATTAGCTGAGTGGAAGATTTGTTAATTGTTCCTGATGTAGATTTTTTAAGTCTACGATCTTTGGAAACTTGGTGTTGAATGGAAAAAGTTACAATGGGTATTTTTGTCATTTAAGTAATTCATCCTGGTTTCTTTCATTGCCTGATAGCGTTTGCCCCTATATGTTCTCTTTATTCTTGACCTCTGGAATGGAGCCCTAAAGGCTCCTTTTAAATGTTGAGCTTTAATTTATTTTATTATAAATATTTGGACAGTATTTCTACCATTCTGAAAGGCCAAAATAGAGAAAGAAAGTTCGTCTACTTTTCTGCACTAGATTGTATCTGAAGATTATTTTTCTGTGCCAAAGAAACGTGAGGATGGCAAATCGCCATACAACATATAAACCATTATTTAGTTGATTCTAGCAAACTGCTGATTAGTTAGTTATCATGTGGTCTAATGGTGTTTATGCTTGCAGGGCGCAAATTTCGAGTAACATCGAGTGTGGTTCTAATTATTACAGCCCAACAGCTAAGCTAACACTAAGAAGATCCAGCGCATCCGACGTTCAAGTCCGACAGTGAGAGAACTCCAGGCCCATAACGTTAGAAGACAGACAACAATTTCACGGGTTAGGTACATATACTTTATCTAACTAGGTTCGTTTGGTAGACACCAGCTTAATTTAACTCGCAAAGCACCGAACTAAATTTCGTGCTTTAAGCATTAGGTGTAATCTCTTTTAAATTAAGTAAATTGCGTTTCGAGTGTGTTTAGGATTCGAATCAAATTTAAACAATGAGGTGAAATGGCGATTCATCGTCCGCAAACAGGTCCATTTAATAACAGTGTGTTGATATAAATTCGGATGATATTTGAGAGACCATGCATCTCGTATAATTTAACTCTATTGCGAGAGCGGAATTGATTAAAATTTCAAATATTTAGTGTAATAAAGCATTGACCGAATGGCTAGCGCATATTATAATTATAATTAGTATTATCCGATTTTATTGTAAGCTTAACACAAAACCAAATTTTTGTTCTCGAACTGTTTTCCTACTTACTAAAAACTTACTTACTACTAAAAACGGATTATTATTACATATATTTCGTGCCTTAGATTATATTGAAGACTTTTCTTGATGAATCCTTTTGAATTACATACGCACATAAATACAAAGCTGGACTTATCGAATTGTAAATTATATCTTTCTACAATAAAATAAGTTCGAAAAATTGCCAAACCAAAGCCCCCCAACGAATAGAAGAAATACACTTAAGAATAAACCGAAATCGTAAAGTTGGGTAATTGAGCGCTTAAAGAGTAATTCGACTAATGCCCGTTAGCAGCTAGAGAGAATATACCGTTAAGATAACGAAAGCATCATTAGGCGCAAATTGGAGCGATTCTCTGACTTAGAAGAATTATTTCCCACTAGCGAACAAATCAGCTGGAAATCCTCCAAGATTTATCGCAAAAAATTATATTACTCAAACATGAAATCGCCGACTGAATCATTTGATCATGATGAATCAAAGTTACACTTTCCATTCGCATTAATAATGCACAGAAAACGAAAACATTTTCCCTAAATATTCAATATTTCAAGCTGATTTGCTTTACTCTGGCGGTGGTCCACAATTAATACCAGAACCTCCCAACTTTCCTTTTAATCAATAATAATTTATGCGCTAAGTTTCAAATTGGGTCACAATCGAACTTTTAATTAACTTTGAACACCATTTAAGATTCCGTTATTATATTTTTGCAACTGGCTTAGTCGCCCAGTTATATTAACGTTGGTAGATGATTTAGAGAGTCAGAGGAAATCATTAAAATTTTAAAACCAAATACTAAAAGCTACATACAAAACATATGTTGACCTGATAGTGTCAAAGTAATTTATGCACATTTCCCGGATTTCTAATAAAATGGTTTTCTAGTCGCAATCTACATAGTATTATATAAATTCACAGTGAAGAGTATACAGTTTCACTAAATGTTGCTCTAGCATTTTCGCATAGAATTACATTATCAGCCAAACTCATTAAAATCGGTTCAAACTTGAAGCCAGCGAAGTAATTTTTTACAAAGGTGGCCTGAAACTCAACACTGCAAGTGAAGACTCCTGATTAATCTCGGCCACAGCACTAGACATTCAAGATTGAGAAAAGGAAAATAGAAACTTTGGAATAACAGCGTTCAATAGATTTCTTTAGTCTAGTTAACTCGAAGTAGGAAACTTTTCTGCTGGCTGTAGAAAGACAGATTAAAAAGTCTCAGAAAACCCGATAGACTGCCCTAACTTTCAACTGCTAGGAAATTTAGGAAACGAACAATATTTAATATAAATATGTACTGACTAAAGCAAAACTTTAACAATTCTTGTGTTCATTTCGATCATTGGTGATTAAAAAATTCAAGTTTATTTTCAGTGCTTAATGCACACTTGTAAAGCGGGAAAAATTAAATTTTAGAATTTTTTGCATTTATTTATCGATTAGCTCTTAAAAATGAAACTCTAACTATGCAATTAAGACATGTTTTAAAGTGGTTCAATGCTCATTTGGTCGTTTAAAGTAATAGTAACTTTTATCCAAATTATTTTCTGTATGATAAAATAGCCCATAAAATACAAACATTAAAACTAAAACTGTTGTTATTAGATGCGAAGTTTTGTGATAAATTAAGGATAAAATTCATGAAATCATTCTTCTCAACCCATTGTTCTTACTGGCTGCATTAGTAAAATTAGTGCCATTTTTTATTTGTCTTTCAGTTTCACTTCTTACCTTTGCTTCTTTACACACTACGCAGCAGGTTTAAACAATAGGTCTTTTTCCAGTGGGAGGCAAAAATATATTGGCAAATTTCAAATTTAGGGTCTTTTTGCTAATTTTTCGGTTAAATGGGATTATACAACACACTCGATAAACCCTGACCGGCTTCGTTCATTAAAAACAAATTAATTAAATACATTCACTTTCAGACATTTTATCCAAAATATTTAAATGCTGTAAAATTTACATTGACATACAATAAATTAATAAATTTAAAAGCCCGGAATAACGTCATGTGTTTAAAGGCTGTGATTTGCCTTTTATATATGTTTTCAATTAAATAATCATATTATTTGTTCGTTTATTTGATATGTGGCACTAATGAAATGTCTGAATATAGCATGTTGAGCGAAATATTTAAAAACGTTGTTTGTAGCTAACGTTTTTCAGCTTTAAAATATATGTTAATATACAGGGGCGGCATAAGTCAGGCAACGCTCTCGGAAAATATTAAAACGAAGCATGTTCGTGCTTCAGACAGCTGAATGTACGGTCAATCGGCACAACTGCGTGTGCCGGAACCACCAGAATCCTCACGTCTTCATTGAAGAATCATTAAACCTGCCTGGGGTGTGTGTGTGGGCAGGTATTCATGCGAGAGGTCTCGTGGGACCGTACTTTTTTGAGAATAACGTGACGGAACAAAGTTATCTGGAAATGCTCGAAAATTTACGTGGGCAAATGGACAACGATCCAATACTCGCGAACATCAACGCGCAAACCATGCATTTCATGCAGGATGAAGTTCATTTTAGAGAATGGATAGGCAGACTAGGAATCAGTGAGTGGCCCGCAAGGTCATGTGACCTGACACCCTGTGATTTCTTCCTGTGGGGCCTTCTCAAACCGAATTTTTGCAAGAGGACCACGAACCAAATTTGTTGCCTGACTTATGCCGACCCCTGTATTTAACAGAAACAGATGTTCTGGTCTATTAAGGACTAAGAAAATCGACTTCATTTAAGTGGTTAAGCGACACAAAAAAATGTAAATTGAAAAAGAAAAATTTACACCTTTAATTTTTTTGATCAAATATTTGTTTTTCATAATAAACAATATAAGTACGGAAAAGGAGAATCATTGAACGAAACAGCTGAAAAAGTACAGACAATAATCAGATTAGACTTAGTCATCGACAAATAATGTTTTTAGCAGGCAAGAGTTGGAAATCCTTCACTGACATGGCCCTAAATGATTTTTTCAGCCTCTGGCGAGAAGAAGAAAAAGTTACAGTTTTCTGTCGCTGACGGGAGACAAACAAAGTTACTTTTGATGCCGCTCGGAGGTTGCATTGGCAAAGTACAATGCTGATACAAAAAGTTACAGTTCCACTCTTCAAGTAAAGACAACTGAAAAATAAAATAAAACTGTAAAAAAGTGGTCCTCTAAAAGAATATTCCATTTCCCATTTGCCGAACTTCAGAAAATCAAATTATCTTGCTTCTTCAAAATTTTAAAATCAATATTTCAAAATATGGACAGCAAATTTGGTTGTATTAAATTTAATGTATTTCTATGTATGTATTATTTTTTTTAATTTAATGTACTGCTCTGTGTTGTGCACACACCTTGTGTTGTGTGCTGTTGCTGGTGTTAAGCATTTTTTTTAATATATGGTGTAGGTGTAGTAAAGGAAAGAAGCTTTGAGCTGCACAACAGATCACACCACTACATATCAACACGCAAAAATCATCACGACAAAGTGCGGATAACACGGTTTGCTGGTAGACGGCACGCTAGCAGGAAATGTCACAATAAAATCATAATTCATGGGAGTGAAACAGAAAAGTGGCCTACCAAATGGCAAATAAATGCTAACGAATATAAATCAAAAAGCAACACATTTAGGAAGACAAATTTGGCTTTCAGCGACACTCAAGGGACCAAGAGTTCCACACGAGGAATTATTAAGTATTTAAACATATTTCCATTAAATGCACGCAGTCAGATTAGTTCTTGTAAAATCAGAAAATCTCAAACCCCAAATGGTTGTAAATCTATCAGTCCTTTCGCTATAAAAAAATCCCTGTGAAGGCACTGGAAAAACACAGCAAAGAAAAGAATCTATAATATGCGCTATGCAGATGAAACTGTTTTGTTGGCGGAAAATATCCAAATGCAAATGGAGTAGCTAAAGCAAGAAATCAATTTGAACAAATTTGTGGAATTTTAATTTAAATAACAGCAAGTACGCAAGTTTCCATTAGGGAATGCTTGTAACTAATTTTCTCAAGCAAAGATCTTTTTTTTTTTCAAATTTCAGCCACTTTTCTTGCAAATATCACATCGCCCCTCTATATTCGGTAAAATATCATTTGGAACTGAACCGGTTTTATTCCGCCATATAACGCAATTACTGATTTATTACCTACGTAAAATAAAATCCCGGTAGCAACCGATGCTCCCTTAGTAATTTTATATAACTTCAACCCTTTCAAACCGCAACGCGGCAGTATGCGAGCTCTAACTTAAGCTCTCGAGCAAACTTTTTGGGCAGGGACTTTGAGTTTCAGCATCTTTAATTCACGACAGTTTTGGCAGTTTTACCAGGAATTATGAGTGAGCTGGCCTCGACGGCGTTTAGTGCTTTATTTTCAGTCTTCTAAGTGAAAATTTCAGATTCTCAGAAAGGCAAGTTGGTTAAATGTTTTTCACCACTTTATATTTTATTGAAATTCGAAGTCAAATGACTCCAACTAAACAAGTAAGCGGTATTTACAGTTGTGGTTCTAATAGCTCTTTATTCAAACCATTATATTTTTTCCATATAATGTTCTTTACTTATCTTTATCTGTTGCCAAACTAAAACTATATGTAAAAAAATTTCTCACACTTACATCTAAACTGACATCATTAGCAACACACTTATTTCTCTACCAGGAAAAACGGCTGCTTAAAAATAAGAGTAAAATTTCCGTTTATTTATAGACGAAAATGTTTTCCGGAAGCATCCATCGCAACTATAAATTTTTGCCTAAAAAACGTTCAAAAAGTATTGAGTCGAATATGTGACTGATCAGCCAGAACTTCATCCTGAAGAAATGAGCCCAGAAACCTGGACACTCAAAATATAATCAATTATATAATCCACCTTTTAACAGAAAGTCTTTTGAAAAACACTTTTGTGTTTGTTTGATGTGAATATTGCAATTTGCAATTGCAATTGCAATCTTGGGAGAATGTATTACACAAAACTTTGTCAGTAAATGGATTGAATGGAATGGAATTTATGTTTTATAGTTTTAGCTGATTTACATATTTATTAATGGAGGAACATAGCCCGAATTAAATACTTTTGGATCGGACCGTCTTTCCTCTCATCTTTCTAAAATATTACATATTACAATCAGGCTGTGAGCTTTGGTTGATTAAAACCCAGTTAAACCACTCAAGTCTTGACAGGTTGTTGGAAAAGTCTGTCCCAAATCTTCCACACAACTAAATATTAAAAAGGCAATTTTCGTAACAGCCATTTATTCTCTAAACAAGGCAGGTTTTGGTGAAAACGAATCGTTATGTGGCTTTGTCACCGATCGCCCACCATCTCACATGGAAACCTCACAATAGAACCATCACATCACCCACATAAGTGGTCATGGCAGCAAAGTCTTGTCAGCGCAAAAAATGATAAAGCAGCGCACAAAAGCTACTCTGGAAAAAATTAAAAGGCGAGAAATACCGTTGGAAAAACTACCTTAAAAGAGACGCACCAGAAAGGTTCAGACAGTGTACACGATAGGTTTGGGAAAAGTTTTGTTTGCTGTTTTGAAAGACAAGTTTATTTGGAATAATTTATAGAAGAACGTATGGGAATAGACTCAAAAGAGGAGATAGACAAACCAGACAATTAAAAAAACGACGACTTTATTACAGTATTCCAATGAAAAATATCTCGCGCTTCTGCTGTATTTAAAAGCTTTGGTACAACCCTAAGTAATGATAACAACATGCACATAATTGACAAAAAAAATCAAACTATAAGTTTTAAAAAAAATAGAAGATCCCTTCCGACCAGACAAAGTAACATCAATCATTGCTTAGTTAGCTAAATACGATTTAAGTTTAAATTTACGAGATTTATTTGCACCCCGCTAACAAAACCGTTATTTTTAAATAAAAAATTAGTTTTTCACTATACGTACATAACTCTTGTGTAGACTGAACGTTGCTTCATTTTCTAATAAGATTAGCAAAGAAAATAGGCTGAACTCGACATTAACCACGCGGTATTAGTATATCTGAACTTCTTGCGACATAACATTACATTTGTGTTAAACTCGAGATTAATCGGTTAATGTCGAGATTAGCCAAGTTGAGAGTTATGCCGTAACATATACATACCTATGTATCTCAGAGGGTCAAGTAGAGATAATGAAACTTATGAACAACGAAAAATAGATAGTTTCCTTTCTATATGATAGGATATGTGTGAGCAACTTCATACACTAGAAATGTAATTTCTGAGTCTTTGAAGTCAATTGATACCGCAGCCGATATTTTATTGCAGCATTCGTCTTCAAACTTCAATAAAATAATTTTGTATAAAGCCCACTTCTCACCCGCATTAAAACGTAGATTTATTACGTAAAACTCGAGTCTCAATTGCGTTATTATTTCAGAAACTATTCGGCTAGTGTAAGTATCATTAATCCAATGTTCTAATAGAGGAATGGGTTTTCATTGCAATACTCTTTAACAAACAATTCAAGGAAACCTAATGAAATTTTGAAGTGTTTCCTAAATTACCTTAATCAGCAAACATGCATGGACTTACTTGCAAGGATCCCAAACAATCACCCCCTTTCCAGGACATTCCACATTATTAACAATCTCACATTCTCGCTTGTCACAGACACAAGCTGGCGTCGAAAGTCCACCGCAAAATGCAATGAATGCAACAAACGCAAAAACAGAAACACTATTCATCATGTCCTTTCGAGAATTCGTTGCACAAAATATCGTGGTCAGTTAAACACCAGGTACTAATTCTTTGTTTCAACACATTTCCAACACGTTAGCGGTAATAGTGCATTTCACGTATGTGGATTTTTTTCCAGCTACATTACAAGAGAAGCTATACTAATTACTGCTTCAATAAAATGCACTTAAAATTCAATTCATCAAAATCAATTAGCTTTGATCTGGAAACTTAAAAGCGAAGGCTTCGCAATGTGTGCAAAAAATTATTTCAAAAATGTTTCAGCGAACAAACTATTTCCAATCCTCTAAGTCTCTCTAATGGGTCTTCGTGAACTTTTCTCGGATACAATGCCGAACTCCGCGTATTTCCGGGATTAAAGAACGGCAAAGTCGAGGCACGGAACGCTGCTAAAGGAAATCAAATGCTGACTGGATGGATCCAGACGGGTCTGCTTTGCCTGGAAAGCTATTGGACGCACGCGCTTCCTAGAAAATTGTTAACAGATTTTGAAACTTTCTGATTATTTTATCATATCATTTTCCCAATGGATAATCTGATCTTCAGATTTTTTGGTTTACTTAACCACTGCTTATATTTTAACTTCACCTGTGATTGAAGTGAGAAATTAATTATAGCTACAATTCATAAAACTTTTTTAATTTATTATATAAATCGCTGCAACCACATAAAATGCAATTTTCCGCAACGAAATAATTCCGATGCTCGTGTTAAATCTTCTTAAACTACATTGTCGAGATTAAACCGAGTTCCCCGCTTAAAGTAAAATAAAATCCTTTGCCGATTCTTCGCGTGAAGAATTACAAAAGTAAATTTAAGTCTCGCAAAATAATCCGCTTGAGGGAAACTTGGAAATTGATTTGGTTTGAACTCGACAAATTCCAATTGGTATTATTCAGTGCTTAGTTTGTTTTATTCAAAAATATTTTATATTCGGAAAATAATAAAACAAGTTGCGCTTAATTAAATAAAGTACAAATCTGATTCTCTTTTTCTAGTTTGTTAGGAGCCCAACCAAACGCACCTTAAATATAAATTGCGCAGCTATACAAAGTGATCAGTTTGAGAAGGGTTGCATTTTTCATAAAAAGTATTGGTTCTCGAGTTTTCAAATCGTTACTGTTTACGAAGAAGAAGAAGAAGAAAGAAAAACACTTAGAGGGGTTCTCAAAATACACATTTTTCGTGACAACCAAGAACAGTCTTAAAATGATGATATAACAAAGTGCGTAATTTAACGCTCTATTGCGCAATAACAACTAGAACTTTATAGCTCAACCGACTTTCTAAATAGGAGCCAAGGATTAAGAACGATTTTCAACACCCGCGTTTATTTAAAATCTTCGAATTTTGCGTGAAAATCAGCAACATTTCTAAAATCAAGTTTGGTATAA
Organism: Dendroctonus valens; assembly: GCA_024550625.1. NCBI lineage: Eukaryota > Metazoa > Arthropoda > Insecta > Coleoptera > Curculionidae > Dendroctonus > Dendroctonus valens. The sequence continues at coordinate 369,949 of JAJTJO010000284.1, read as the reverse complement.
CAAAGTGCACAATTTAGCGCTCTATCCCGCAATGACCACCAGCACTTTACAGCTCAACCGCTTCTCTAAATACGAGCAAAAGATTAAGAGCGGATTTTAACACCTGCGCTAGTTAGTTTTCGGAGTTTGCGTGAAAACTAGAAACATTTCTAAAATCATGTTTAGTATACAAAAGTGCACAATTTAACGCTCTATCTTGCGATGACCACCAGAACTTTACAGCTTAACCCCTTGGGACAAAAAGCCATCAATACCATTTGAGCCGTTACCGAAAGGGTAAAAAATAATTTCAAGAGATACGGTGTAGAAATTCCCAATTTCCATAATGGCAAGAGCAGACTGCAGGGAAAATAGGAAAAAACGAATAGCATAGTCGATCCCTGGAAACCGGGACTTGTGGAGTCGTGGGAATTAAAACTCCACCTCTAGAATGGAGACATAACTCGGTTGGCATTCGGGAAATGCGTTATTTTAGCTACGTTTTTCTCGCTTAAATTCCCGCATAAAATTGTCTATTCCGAAAAGTTAACTATCTGGAGACTTACAATAAACAAAGAGGGATCACCCGTAAAATATCACAGGCAAGAACCAGCTTATTGGAATAACATTTCCTACAACAGTTTGTATATTTCGAAAAATCAGCTGGAAAAAATTATGAAATCCTTCTGGACTACATCAGAAATAGGATATTTTATACGAAAGGCAATAATCGAGTTCTCCAAATTAGGAATGTTTTTATTATAGGAATGATTCAACAGCTGTATAGTAACAAGCAAAGGATACATCAAAGGTTATAGAAGCAACAATATACTTTGAAACTTAATAGGTACTTTCCTCAGAAAGTTAATAATTTTCGGCTCAAGGGTTAATTCTAGAAAGATAAGCATCCCACAGCAGAGTTTGATATCGTTTTCCTGCAGCAACCGGATCAGCGGCCTCGGTAATTCCACGTCCAACAACAGCGATATCAGCTCCTTTCTCAGTAACAACTAATTCGGGCGAATTATATTGCTGCCCCAAACCATCTGATGATTGCGCAATTTTAACACCTGGAGTCAACTGAATCAATCCGGGATTGTCTAAAAATAGGGGGTTTTGGCAGACAACACCAGCAATGAGATTTGGATATTCCGCAGCCAGTTTAAGGGTGGATTTGGTGTAAGCATCGGTGATTAAACTGCCTGTCGCACTTGCTTCCGCCAGGAGGAAAACTCCTTTTTCTTCGCTTCCTGGAGCACCTGCAATAATTATTATTTTTGTGGCTATTAGATTTGGTTAAAGATTAGTTTACATATAAAGTTGTTTGTTAAGAAATATTTTTGTTTAAAATCTATAAATGTTGGCTTTGAAATCACCATTTGCGCTTGTTTTACTCCGATATTTGATTATTGTTATTTACCTTGGATAGCATCCAATACACCTTTTCCAAAAACGGAATGAGCAGTTACCAGACTTGCCCATGAAGATATCTTGTATAATCCTTTGCTATATTGCAACTGAACCGTATTGCCAATATCAGCAAATTTTCTGTCCTCGAATAAAACAAAGTTGTGCCTATTTGCTATTTCCTTCAAAGGTTCAATCAAATTGAAATTGAAATCGTCCAAAATATCAATATGTGTTTTGAACGCGCAAATATACGGCCCCACTTTTTCTGCCAAGTTGAGAACTTCTGTGGCATCTGTTAGGTCAGCTGCTAAGCACAGTATTGTCTGCTTAGATGCCATTATTTCAAATAGCCTCTTGGCCACGGGATTTTGCGCTAATTGAATACGGTCGAGGAAAGACAGCTTACGCCTATCTGAATGAAAAACTCGTATATTAACTGGGGCATTGAAAATTCAAATACCGTTCATTAAAAAGCATTAACCACTTACCAACTGTGGGTTTTTTTGGAATGGAAGATACTTGATTTTCAGCTAAATACTGCTTAACTCTTTCGCCTAGTTGAACGTCAATGCAGTTCGCTTTAAACAAGTAATCCATTAGCTGAGTTAGCGTTAATAATGCGTGCATCTGTATTCCGTTTTTTTGCAGAATATTAGCACCTCCTTGCTCTCGATTGAGCAATACGACAGCATCACTACATTTCAAACCTGAAGAATTAAAAATTCCAAATGCCAAAAGAGGATTCGACGTCAATATTTAAAATAAAAAACTCTTCAAGACTGATGCATAACGTGGTTCATAAGAATAGGAGCATTATTCAAATCAAATCAAATGAAAATCAGGTATTCTGCAATTTAAACGTTTGTTTTTTTTTTATTTTTTTTCCAGACGGAAAAATCGAGAATCAGTGCCACAATCGGCACCCAAAACTGAGGCTGGATAGAAAGACGATAGTAGGACAAAAGACGCATAAACCTCTTCAATCCAGGGTGTCCCACCAGGAACCGCCGCGATCGATATCTGGCAAACTATAATTAGGAGACCTTTGAAAATTGGACAGTGTGCCGGGGGCAAGCGATCTAAAATATTTGTAAGGTAGCCACACTTCCGGTTATACCAGAAGTACGTATCAACTTGCTTATTTTAAATGGTACCCCCCATGTATTATTACATTTTTCACTTCTACTCCAAATTCTAAATATATTTCATGTATAGTATCCTATACCTAAGTCTAACCGTTTTTGAAATATTTGAAATTTTATGTAAAAAATGACAGTTGCAGCCACTCGAATAATTATTCATTTTTCGTATAAGGGAATATGTGCTACTTAATTTGAGTTGCATTTCTGGTTGAAAAGGGCTTATTTTAATGGAATTTCGACAACTTCTTGATAACTATTGATACAAAATGTTAAAAAATAAGCTTCAGGTTGAGGAAACCGCCGAAAATCGATTTTATAATTATTTTTAATTATTTTCAAAAGGTAACTGACAGGATGTAAGCATTCCTTTGGCATTTGGTTGCATTAAAAATGGCCCCTTTCGTCATGGCAACTAAGAGTGACAGTATTTAAAATAAGATGCGGCAAAATAGCCATATGAAAACATTAAATTGACAATTTTTCGAAAACTAAACTCGTTTGGAATAGACAACTTTCCACAAACTTACCCTTAAATTTAATACTGAATTAGATAAAATTATCTAAAATGGGGGTTTCCATTTTAAAAAATTGATTTTGAGCGGTTTTCTCAACGCCATTTTGAAACTTATTTTTTAACACTTTGTATTAATAGTTATGCAAATCCTTTTTAACAGGAAATGCGACTTAAATTAAGGAGCACATATTCCCTTATAGGAAAAATGAATAATTATTCGAGTGGCTGCAACTCTAATTTTTTACATAAAATTTCAAATATATCAAAAACGGTTAGACTTAGGTATATGATATTGTACATGAAATATATTTAGAATTTGGAGTAGAATTCAAAAATGTAATAATATATAGGGTGTCCCATTTAAAATAAGCAAGTTGATACCTACTTCCGCTATAACCGGAAGTGTGGCCATCTTGAAAATATTTTAGATCGCTTGCCCCCAATGACTTACGTATACTGTCCAATTTTCAAATCTCTCCTGATTATAGTTTGCCAGATATCGATCGTGGTGGTTCCCGGTGAGACACCCGTTATAGCCAATAAACAATTTTTTAAGTGACAAAAATATGAACATTTACGTTTCACAAGTATATTAAACCTCATCAATCTTAGAAATAATATACTTTTAAATTTCCTCACGATATTCCATCACCCACTTTAACCGCAATGTTTAATTCAAGTCAAACATCTCCAAATACAATTGCTTTATTGTAATGGACTTCCTTATCTCAGCACCATTTAAGCTCCTTAAACAACCGTCTGGGTTATGCCACTAATTTCGAATAAATCAAGGAATAAATTAAACTGGTCCGGAGGACAAGATAATTTTAAAAAGATTTTCGAATGCATCTTGTCTGTGTCAGTTTAATTATATGACCACACTAATACTTTCGAATCTCATAGATGCATTTTCAATATTAAATGGGAAAGAGAAATACAAGCAAAGTGAAATTGGAATAAATTTTCTTACTGAATGAATGGAAGCGAAAAAGCAGCTGCTTGACTTCATTAAAGTATTACTGTATTAAGTAGTTCCTTATTATAATTACGAAAGGTTTTGGATACACCTACCAATAGTGTTTTTACCTTTATTTTTACTTTAAATATTTTACCACGCTCTCAGTAGCTACCGATATAATATTACTTGCATAGCACATGTTAAAAACAGGAGATAAATTAACTAAACAGCGCAAGGCTAAAGAAAATATCCCGAAGTAGTGAAACGATTTGCCAGTAAAAATACCTTCATTTTGCAGATCTCTGACAGTCTCCAAAATGCTACTTCCCGATGTTACGACATCTTCAATAATGAGACATTGGTCTCCAGCATTGAAAACCCCTTCAATCAATTTTTTCGTGCCATAATCTTTTGCTTCCTTCCGTCTCATCACCATAGGAAGCCCTGTATTTAATGACACCGCGGTAGCGATCGGAAGAGCCGTATAAGGAACGCCACATAGAATATCTACACCTTTTACACCCTTAATAGTTTCAACTAGCAAATTGGCCAGGGTTTTCTGGAAATCATTAAGTAATATTACAGGAAGAACACCAACATAAAAATTTGGATAAACAACGACTGTTTATACCTTTTGGAATTAGTGCATCCTTCAAGTGTTGATAAAGCAGCATTAATGAGAAGTTTTACTTCTGATCTGATTCATAGGGCTTAACTTACCATAACATCAGGATAGCTGACAAGAACTCTCAAGTCACAGTAAACAGGCGTAGTAAGGCCCACTTTCGTTTTAAACTCTCCAAACTTAATTGCGTTTATTTTGTAAAGCTGCACAGCAAAATCTTGCAAACTATCTTTTTGGTTGCTCATGTCAGCAAAGAGTAAATAAAACAACGTAAAACGAAAAAAATATTACAGCCAGCAGTTGAAGAAGGTGCAAACAACAATCTGATCAATCAGACTGCGCAAAACACACAAAAGCAAGAAAATAAAAGCCTAATAATAGTTTTACAATGTGCCAAACGTGGAATGTTATTCCGAATAAACTTGGGTTAGGTTTAATGTAATGCACGTTGCTTTATAGTTCAACATGGTGTGAAAGCGTAAAGTTAGCCGTAAACATATTTTTAATGCCACGTTGCCACTGGAACTATTGTATAGTATACTTGCAATGTTGCTGTTGATTATTTCATATAATAATTTCGATTCCGATAATTTTTTTTTATATGATCTCTATATCATTATTACGTTACATAGATATTTCCCTATATATCCCTTATATTAATATTTCCGCTAGAAAATAGTCTAGCGGCGTTAAATCGCACAATCTCGGAGGCCAATTCACGGGTCCGAAACGTGAAATTATGCGGTTACCAAACGTTTCCTTCAGTAACTGGCACGAGCTGTGTAACATGTTGCACCGTCTTGTTGAAACCAGTCTTGCACATCATGTTCGTTCAATTGAGGAACGAAAAAGTCAGTAATCATGGCTCTCTAGCGGTCACCATTGACCGTAACATTCTGACCAGCATCGTTTTTAAAGAAATTCGGACCAATGATTCCACCAGCCCATAAAGCACACCAAACAGTCAGTTTTTCTGGATGTAACGGTGTCTCAACATACACTTGAGGATTATCTTCACTCCAAATACGGCAGTTTTGTTTATTGACGTAGCCATTCAACCAAAAGTGAGCTTCATAGCTAAACAAAATTTTCTTATGAAAATCGGGAGCAATCTTGTTTAGAGCCCATTCACCGAATCTACGCCTTCTTAGGTGATCGTGTGGCTTCAATTCTTGCACGAGTTGGATTTTGTAAGCAAATTGGTCTGATGGACGATTATGTTGACCGTAAAATGGACGTAGTGCGCAATACATATTTTGAACAGAACCATTATTTTTTAAATAAATTTGCACAATTTGGAAGCGTTGTTCAGGCGTCAGTCTAACAAGCGTCTAGGTATAGACCCCGTCCAAATTATTTAAGCTTCGCGCATGCGGATTACAATTGTTTTGATTTGCCGCGAGTAATGTGTACATATCCTGTACAAAACCGTAAAATGGGTTTTTTTAATATTTTTATAAATGGGATATTTTAAAATTAAAACTGTTATTTGCTTTATTTCTTTAAAACATATTTTCAAACTGTCACTAAATGAGAAATAAGAAAACGGAATAACAAGTAACATAACTGAGCAGCCAAAAAACGTTCCTTTGTCTTATGAAACAATCCCGCATGCCTTTTCCAACAGAAACACTACTTGAATACTTAAGAATTGATAGCGTTTCTGTTATTGTGGATTATTTAATGTGATTGTGCAACATATAGTGTGCTAGTTAGCACACTTAGTTTGAAAGTATAGTTATCGTGTGAGATTATATAGTTATAACGTAAAATTGGTTTATTGTATTTGTTGAAATTATTTAAAATTGGTTATATTATGGAGAAAAGTAAGCGACACAAGACAAGTTATTTATGGAAGTATTTCACGGTAAAAGTCTCGAACAAAAGAATTTGCCAGTGCGATCATTGCTAGCAAATTTTATGCTTTAAGTCCACAACATAGAATTTTAAAAAGCACATGGAACGAAGACTGTTTGCTGTTTCTATAAACTTTAAGGCGCATTTCAAAAATATTAATAGACAATCTCAAAGTGAATCTGAGCTCAACCGTGTCCCAACCACATCACAAGATACATATTTTGATCTACCGATTCCGTTCATGGCTGTTGGTTTTGATGAAATCAACCAAATGGAACAAACGCATACAACATTGATATAAACAAGCAACTGTCGACAGTTTTACATCGAGAATTAGGATAAGCGAAAAAATTTTCTGAAGTGAACAAAAATTTCCAAGATGCTGCAGTGCGAATAAGCGGATAAAAGTATATGGCAGGCAGCGTGAGGTCATTATTTTAACAAACGATCTGATGTCTGTTTGTGAAAAGTTGCAGAAAAAAGGGTTTAACAAAATTGTAGTCGACGTTGTAAAACATCGTTTTCAAGGACTAAAAACGAGAATGAAGAATATTGAATTTGGCGAAAGTATTAGCTTAGCGACCTTACTGGACCCGAGCTATAAGCTATTGTCATTTTCCGAACCAGCTGCTGCCGAGCCCATAAAAAAATACGCTGTTGGCTTCATAACAGGTGTAAATCATTCAAATGCAATTATAAAACTGTAGTACCCCATCAATCAGAGGAAGTTCATTTAAAAGATAGACAAGATGAAGATTATTCAATTTTTAAACATTTTCGTCACACTTGTTTCATCAACAAAAAAACACAGGTATTTTTTAATTACTTTAATTTTACGCGATATTTTTTAATTATCATTTCTTGTTACACATATCTTAATCAGAGGCACTGTTAGAAATGAATAGATTCTTAGATGCCAATTACCTTCCCAGAAATGAAGATCCGCTATTGTGGTGGAGACAAAATCAACATATCTGTATCCCACAATTGCAAAATTAGTAAAATTTAAATTTCACATTATAGCTACTTCCGTACCATGCGAGAGATTATTTTCTAAAGCGGGTGCTATCACAAACGAGCGAAGAACTAGACTTAGTAAAAAGCATCTGCAAAAAAATTGATTCTTAAATGTTAATTAACTTTTAACTGAAAATTAGCTATAAAAAATCGTATATTTTATTTAATCCATTCTATTCTATTATCAGTTTTTTGTTCTTTAAGTAGTTATTTCTGGCCCATGTTTTGCTTTTGATTTTAGAATATATTATTTTTACTACCAATGTTAAGAATTTTTTTTAAAATAAACTAAATCATTATTTATCATCACTCCCAGCAAGCCAAAACTCGTAACACCCTACATAAATATTATGTAACCAAGTCACAAGCATGTTAGAGCCTTTCATGATTCGCCACTGTCAAGAATCAGCCCTCCACCTCTGACGAGTCAATCGTTTTTTTGTTTTTTAAAATCCCGTTAGTAAGTGAATACATTAAGGGTCATAAGAAGGGTAAGGCCCATATGCGCATAGCGATCGGGTCCTTTGTATTGATATCACATCCTTTTTTGGTGAATATAATAGAGTTCAGTTGTTCGTATGTTTGGAGTGTTTTTGTCTGTTTATTAAAGTTGTAAAGCAATTTTAGGTTTTTATTTCGAACCGGCTTGTGGAGTTAAGACGGGTAGTTTTATCGGACACAACAAACAAGTAACAGTTTACGTAAATATCTTATCACAAACTGATGCGCCAACTGTACATTATGTCCGCCTCAAGCCAACTAATATGTGACTAATATATTACAACTCAATGATACATAATATTTACGTAATTTGTGACTCGCTTTTTATCTAGTCCATTTGTAAATAAATCGTATAATATTCACAAACTTCTACGTTCTGTGTGTGATTGACCTCATGATTAATACAGGGTTACTCAATTGTCTCGCATAAAAATCATTTTAGCGATTTGTTCAAAAAATGCGTGAACACTGACCTTTATTGAAATAACTGTTCAACATTTTGTTATAACATTAACTTTCTATTTACAACCTCCTTGTTGTGATACATGGCCCTATGAAAATGTCTCTATCTACTCATTATTGTTGGCAAAATAGTTTTAGAAAGAAAAGTCTATTATCAACCAAACCAATGTAGTACCTACATGTATATTTTGTACATTCTTATAACTTAAACTTAAAATATAAATGCTATGACTAACTAAACTACTTATTACTAATTAAACTAAAATTAGCTTCTTATTACTAATTAAATTAAAAAGTAAACTCATAAATGAATTGTTATGATCATTTTCGGTTTTGGATTTATCCGCCTCAACAAGTGTCTCGGGAACCGATGCAACTTGAAGTTCAGCCTTGAGTTTCACCAAATCCAACTTATTATTGCAATTTACGGCTTTGAAATTATTTTGATCAGAAGAATCATTTATTTTTAACTTCTTATGGGAAAGTGAAGAACTCGTGTTAGCTAAAATACGGCGTTAATGCCGACTGGACAAATCTATAAAATCACATGGTATTTTTTGGTATCTGGCCAAACAGTAGAAAATATAAAAAAACGTATATATTTGTTCACTCACCTTGAGATACTCAAATCGTAGAAAAATTTTAAATTGTAAATGTCTATTTGTTAAGTATGTATTAAAGTAATAACTGAAAATGCTCACTGCACAAACAAAATGCAAATGCGCAACCGGAGCTTGCGTCTGATAGAAAAAGTACCCAAGATAAATGACCTGGCGTGCCTCGTGCCCGGCCCATTTTCATAGAAGGAATGTTTTGTGAGGCTCCACGGGTTGTCCGTGGAACCTAGTGAAATTCAGTCGAAATTTGAATCACACCAGATGGTACGCATCTAGTAAACCATGTTACATCACGGTTACATAACATCGTTGTCACCAAAAACTTGTTTTCCTGTTCTTCTTATGTCACATCAATGTTACATAAAATCTAAGTCACAAAAATTACATAACATTTATATATTGATACAAGTTTGGTTTGCTGAGCTATTTCTACCATCAACATCATCACTGTGCATTTTTAATGAAAAATTAAAAAAGTTATATAAAGTAACATGTTACTTTTATAACCGCATTTTTGGACCTGTTTCCAAAGTGGAACTGGAACGTTGGAACATGTTACAGAAAATTAATCAGACGAGGTAAGTCAAGCCACACGTGCCTGATCAACGACCGGTACCGCAACAACTCTATTTTGAAAATTTTTGCCAGGGAATTCTTTATGCAGTGATATGTTGTATGGATGAAACTTGTTATTTTTTAGTAATGGTACGGGATATTCGGCATCAGAAGCAATTACGTGTGAAAACGTGTGGATCTACTACTATCGCCACCAATACTATTATTTGGTTGTCCGTTGCAACAACTCGTCGCTTCTTTTCTTTAGGTTGTACATTTTCAGTTTCAATAAATGAAGTAACTCGATAAAATGTAGCCTGTACCCACCTAACTGACAGAAAGACAGCTTGCCTGTTTATGGACATTAACAAGGCTTTTGACAGTGTTTGGCATAGAGGCTTACTATACAAACTATACAAACTACACACACCAACATATCTACTACACACCATAAAGAACTTACTAGAAAACAGACAACTTCAAGTACGAATTGACAAAACACTGTCATTTTCTTTTTCCCCTGAACAAGGGCTCCCTCAAGGATCCCCGCTCTCACCGTTTCTCTACAATATATACTGCCATGACATACAATTACAACTTACCAGACAAAAATCAAATCGACAGATCGACATACATATTACAATACGCAGACGACACGGCACTTATTGTACATGACAAAACTACTGAGAGAGCAGCGCAAAGACTCCAAACACTAACAAACAACACAATGACATGGTTTTATAAATGGAGACTAACACCAAACGCGTCAAAAAACCAACTTCTGCTCACAAACCACAGACTCAACGCTGACTCCCCTACAATAACTGCAGACGGCCAAACGACACAACCAAAAAACGACGTAAAATACCTTGGAATCACAATTGACCACAAACTTAAATTCACTAAACACATACGAAATATCAGGGCAGAAACAATAAAGAGATCAAAACACTTCCGATCACTAACCTACAAAGACAGAGGAATTAGCACAAACACCGCCACCAAAATCTATAAAGCTATTTGTAGACCCTTGCTAGACTTTGGACATATACTCATGACCAACGGAACAGAAAGGACAAAACGTTATACACAAACAACAGAACAAATTGCACTAAGACTAATAACACGAATAAGACACCCCCAAAACCCACTACACAACCCCCCCACCCAACTACTATGCGAACGCACAAACATGACAAAGATCTCGGAAAGACTCATACAGCTACAGACAAAATGGACAAACAACCCCTACAACTGGACCATACTGAATCCCCTTTGTCTTACAAGACCAACCAGACAATCCCGCTTCCGTTTCCCTACATTAACGCTACTCGAACACTTACAAACGCAACGGACTAGTGGACAATAAAACAATTTCTTCTTGCCACTGAAATCTTATTTATTTAATAGTATTGTTAACCTAGAATAAGAGAATTTTCATATTTGTTTTTTACTTAGATTAAGACTGCATGTATTAAACAAGGGCAGAAAGACCGATAGGTCGATAGCCTTTTTTAGAAATAAAGATGTTTACTACTACTGTAGCCTGTGACAAAGTACTTAATTCAGGAAATCAACAATACTTCTCGACATTCGCCATCATTTCAATTTTTATTTCAACTTTCAGTTGATTTTTTATTTCTTTCAGAGATTGCTAGATATACTGTTTTACAAAGATGTGAATGTTTTGTGAAGTTTTCAAATGAATTGTTGTTAATAAACCTATTTGTTGTGTCCGATAAAACTATTCGTCTTAACTCCAGAACCCGGTTCGAAATAAAAAGCTAAAATTGCTTTACTTCTTTAATAAACAGGCAAAAACACTCCAATCATACGAACAACTGAACTCTATTATATTCACCAAAAAAGGGTGTGGTATCAACACAAAGGACTTGATCACTGTGCGCATGTGGGCCTTGCCCTTTTTATGACCTTAACCTTCTCAACCACTAACGGGAATTTTAAAAAACAAAAAACGATTGACTCGGCAGTGGTGAGTTATAGAGGGTTTTAACACTTGCCTATTTACCCAAATACATCGAATTATTTGTTAGTTGATATTTTCAATAATAATAATGTTTTTAATTAATGAAAGTTTCCAGTTCTTTACTCTTTATTAAGTTTACAGACACACAAGTGTAGCTTCTCATTTGAAAATCCAAAGTTAACCTCGCTATAATCTTGAAAACAGAGTCCATGTAAAAAGCTGTAACCAGAGACAAAGGAGAGCCGAGCAATACGAAATTAAATAAAATGACTCTGTGATAGCTTAAATGGTATATTTGCGGATCAACTATTTCTGTATCAACCTAGTGACATCAGAAAACATAAAACTAGTTATACCGGGGGTTCGTTTTCGGAGCTCAACCATGGGGATCTCGGTAACCATATAAGATACGAGATTGGTTGAATTTTGGCAAAGTTGCACAATCTAGAGTTTACCAAAATGCTCATTGAAAATTTTAAAAATTTCTGGTACTTCCGGAGATATCAGAAAAAATCCGAAATTTTTGAAATTTTTAAATATCATTTTGCTGAACTCTAGATGTCGCAACTTGACCCCAATTTAACCAATCTCGTATCTTATATGGTTACCGAGACCCCATGGCTGAGCGCGAAAAACGGACACCCTCTTTAATATATACGAATTAAAAGCAAACTGCTGTGAAAATAATAGTTTACTTATAAATCACTAACATATATGTACATAAAACTAAAAGCTTAAAGAATACACATGTGATAATATTCTAACAAAAAATTTTCGTCCAAAAACCTTGAAAGAACTATGGGTTGGTATATAAATCTGTTTGTTTGTTTGCATGTTTTTGAAAATACCAGACATTGTACGAGCATTATTAATGAAATGCTGAATGGGACGTCCTGGAAGTAAGCTTTAAGTTAACAAGATTAAAGCAAGAAATTCAAACAGCCACAAATGTCATGATTGCCTCGAAGTCTCATATTTATCTATAACAAACTACACTTCCGACACAGAATTCTACTGAGTGCTTTGACCAATATACTTCTCAACCACTTCATATTGCCATGCTGATTGTTTCAAATACTCCAATTCGCTTCTTAAAGCTTTCATTCGGTTTTCATGTTGCTCTTGCACTTGTGTTTCTTGACATGTTGTAATGACCTCGTAAAATTTGATATTTTTCATAACTGCACTTGAAGAATCTTCGCTTCTTTCTTCCTGAGTGGGTGTAAATAGTACACATTTTGGAATATTCAGATTAGCCATGTTTTGACAAATTCCGGTGCACGAGTGTTGATTTAGGTTATGTAACAACACAGGATGGTATTCAGCACAAGAGCTAATTGTATGCTTTGCCCGAGCGTGAAGACGTTTTAAAATACTAATTTCTTCGATTACGGACTTTATTTCAAAACTTCGTGCGTACACGACGGTGAATTGAATAAAGACAATATTTGTCGATCTGTACCACTATTAATATTATTCCCTTATCTCTACTTAAGCTAACTCAGCATAGTTCATAGGTATGCTGATATTGCAGTTCTACGTTGTGGGTAGCCCTTAATCGCCATTTGCACCAGTTATTCTTAAAAGTCATTCTTTCAACAGTCAACAAACAGTTTTTTTGTTTCGCTCGCTTGATATCGAATGAAATATGGAAAATTCAGTGACCAGTCAAATGTGAAGTTGGTAGCAACTATATACGTAAGTTGAATTTAGATCTCTAAAACAATAGATTCTAGTCTTTTCCCAGACATGTTTGTCCTGACTCATCACCTGAAAACCAATGTTCTGGGTGTACTTTTTAATATGTGTGTGATTTGTATTTTAATATGTGAATTTTGGTGAAAGTTTTCTATTTAATTTGATGATAACTATAAATATATATTTTAGACAAACTGATGATGGTGGATAAAGGCACCAAAACGTATTTGTAACATTTTAAATAATAAACAATAAAATTGACTGAAACCCAGGAATACATAGGAATGAACTAAGACTAACAACACGAATAAGACACCCCCAAAACCCACTACACAACCCCTCCACCCAGCTACTATACGAACGCACAAACATGACAAAGATTTCGGAAAGACTCATACACCTACAGACAAAATGGACAAACAACCCCTACGACTGGACCATACTGAATCCCCTTTGTCTTACAAGACCCACCAGACAATCCCGCTTCCGTTTCCCTACATCAACGCTACTCGAACACTTACAAACGCAACTGACTACTGGACAATAAAATAATTTTTTCTTGTCATTGGAATTGGAAAGCTTAATAAGATTGTTAACGTAGAATAAGAGAATTTTCATATTTATTTTTTATTCAGATTAAGACTACATGTATTAAACAAAGGCAGAAAGACCGATAGGTGGATAGCCTTTTTTTAGAAATAAAGATGTTTACTACTACTCTCTGCCAAAAATAACCGGTTAATGTTAGAACCCTCTTAATTCACCACTGTCAAGAATCAGCCCTCCACCTCTGTCGAGTCAATAGTTTTTAGTTTTTTAAAAAATCCCGTTAGTGGGTGAGTAGGTTAAGGATCATAAAAAGGTTAAGGCCCATATGCGCACAGTGATCGAGTCCTTTGTGTTGATACCACACCCTTTTTGGTGAATATAATAGAGTTCAGTTGTTCGTATGTTTGGAGTGTTTTTGTCTGTTTATTAAAGGAGTAAAGCAATTTTCGCTTTTTATTTCGAACCAGGTTGTGGAGTTAAGACGGATAGTTTAATCGGACACAACAATTTTCTATATAAAAATACCCATAAGGAAATCCCCTATAATAATCGTCCTCTCTATCGAAAAACTCGATAGCATACGAGCCATTTTTGGCGACTTTTCGTCTTTCTAGTCCCTTTTCGATTTGCGTTACTCCATAGCTGGCTTCAGCCAGGTAACAACTGAATATCAGAATAACCAAGACTTTCACGAAGCCATTGTTTAAGAACACTTGAAAGGGAAAACGACAAGTGAAAATAAGTGTTTCCCATTTTTCCCTAAAATAAATTACCCCCAAAATAATTCCGAAAGAAGACAATCAATCCGTGTTCGCTGTTGTCTTTTGGATTATCCATGTCATTCGGGTTGACTCCTCCACTGCAGAACACTTTGTATAACCAACATCTGTCCCCTGGAAAAGTCTCGCATCGTTGTTTGCCAAGTGTGGACGTGCTACGAAGCGAAATCGTGCGAGTTAAAATCCAATTAAGATTGTGTTCGTTATCTGTATTGTGCGTTTTTTTTGAAATAACATTTAAAACATTCGTTATCGGGCAACTACCGGGTTTGCGCGATACGTGTGATGAATCCCGAAAGCTCTCTGGAATCCGAGTCGGATCAGGGCTCCCAAGGGAGCTATTTTCTTAGGCCCAGGACCAAGAAAAGGGGTAGGGTGCCCAAGTCCGACCCAACATCACCAGCGTCACCAACCCCGGCATCACAAGCGACTCCAGCGGGCATGGCAGCTGTATACTGATTGTTGGCCCAGAGGCCTCCACGACGCTGAAAAACCGTTTCACGCCCATCCAGCCGCCAATCGTTGATGAGCCTCCAAAACTTCCTAACTCCAACGTAGGGACTGAACCGGAAGCAATTGCTGAGAACCCTACAGCAATTGCAAACAAGCCCAAGAAGGTAGAAAAGCCGCCGCCAATTGTGATCGCTGGAAAACCCAGCAATCACACAATGCTGATTGGTGGTCTAAAAACAATCTCCAGTCAGCCTTTCACGCTGAAGTACACGAAAGCTTCGGTGATCGTGTACTACAGCAGCATTATGGACTGGGCGGCGGTAAAACGATCCTTGGAAGAGGACAAAAGCCAGTTCCACACCTACGCCTCTTCGTCGAAAAAAACGAATCGTTCGTCCTGAGGGGCCTGGAAGGAAATGTCGATCCGACTGCCGTCAAGGAGGATCTGGCAGACCAAGGACTGGAGGTGAGAAGTGTCTTCAAAATGAAGACACTCTTCAGGCCGCTCTACCTGGTCGTCACTAGCGACAAGGCAACCCTCCGAAAACTGAGCGCCGATGCCTAGGTAGTACGCAGTGTCAGGGTTTCGTGGGAAACCCGCAAAAACCGGAAGACCCTGACACAGTGTCGTCGATGCCAGGGCTGGGGCCATGTCTCCGGGAACTGCCACCGGGACTTTAAATGCTCCCGATGCGCCGGGGGGCATGAAATAACCGCCTGCCCCGTTGGAGCTACATTAAAATGCGCTTACTGCGGTGGGCCTCATCGTAGCTTTGACGAGGCCTGCCCAGTCTACATATCCAAACCGGCGCAAGTACAGGCAGAGAGGCAGCGTTTCGTCCCTGCTCCTCTTCCAACGAGGCCAACCTGGGGTCAAACCAGCCGAGCCCCTGGCCCGATCCACCCTTCACCCGTAAGCAGCAGGACCATGGCGCCAAGTCACGCAAACAGGACCATGCTGCCCCCGCCACCGCCTTCATAAGCGGAGTTTCCTCCACGAAGCACGAAGCTGTCCCGACGAGCTCCGCCCACCCAGCTCATGGTATAAATGGGAACGCGGTGGCCATGCTGGGCAGTGTCCAGCGGGAATTCGCCGAGCTGTCGTCGCAGATCAACTTGGAGGAGGTGATCAAGGCGGTAAGATTTTACAGCGCTGCATTGAGGGGTTGCGTCTCGAAGACAGACAAATTCCTAGTCTCAGCGCAGTTCTTCAATGAAGATATTAACAGCTTCGATTTTTAAGAATTGATATTGTCTACTGTGCTCTATGAGGATTGGGGAATGGAACTCATGTGGACTCCGGAGTCGTCTCGGCGAGTTCTCGCAGTTCCTCGGGTCTGAGGACGTCGATGTGGCGTTAATTGTGGAAACATGGTTGCGCCCCGGAGACAGAATCACAATATGGGGGTAGAGGCTCTAGCGTGCCGATAGGCCCGGTCTAAGGGGTGGAATGGCCATAGCGATCAAAGCAACGATCCCATACAGGAGACTATTGTTGTGTATATTTTCCTGACTGTACTTCAATTTATTTAAAAAAAATTCCTGGGTTTCAGTCAATTTTATTTTAGGCCATTTTAGAATGGCCAGTCAAATGTGAAGGTAGAAACAACTATACACACAAACTGATGATGGTGGAGAAAGACACCGAAACGTATTTGTAACATTTTAAATAATAAACAATAAAATTGACTGAAACCCAGGAATTTTTTTGAAATACAGGAGACTGCCATGCAGGCAGTCAGTAATAGAGAACATTGGCGTAGACCTTTATGATGGTGTTTTGATCTACTGTGGGTACTCTACTTCTACTCGCTTACAGGCCACTGACATTGATCCATTTTTTTCAAACACCAATAGGGTGTTGCTTATGGGAGATTTCAACCCCCGCCATCCACTATTTAATAACCCAGGACGGAAAAACGCAGCTGGCAATTTCCTAGCCAGCCACGTTCGCGACAATGGCCTACTAGTTATGTCCACTTCATCTCCAACGCATTATCCAAACAGTGGAATGAACCCATCTTTCCTTGATTTCGGAATAGCCAAAGGACTCGCCAATCTCAAGGAGATGGTGGTTATAGACGCCCTCAGCAGTGACCATTTGCCCATTTACCTCGACATTAGGGATTTAAAGCGCACACAAACTAACGACTTTCGATATTCATACGAAAATTTCGATTTTCGCGAATATCGGAAACAACTACAAGACCTGACGTGTATTCCGGGACAGATCGATACTGTCGAAGCTCTAGAGCATGCGGTAAAAGGTCTGACCAGGAATATACAACGGACACAGCAAGCTTTGGCCAAAAAAGTTCCGAACAGACAGCGGCGCGACAACCTTCCTGAGGAAATTTTGAACCTTATTAAGGCGAAAAATAGAATCAGGAAGCGTTGGCAGCGATTCAGGCAATCTGCCGATCGCATAAGGGCAGCAGAACTTGCACGAGACATCCAGAGCGAAATTTCCGCATACAGGAATTTTACCTGGGCGGAAAAATTGCGAAACTTATCTCCCCGTGACAACTCTTTGTGGAAACTGTCGAGAATCCTACGAAAAGGCACCGAGAAAGTCCCCGCTCTTGAAAAAGAGGGGCGGACCACCAGCGACAAATGCGAGCTGCTCGCCGACTTTTTGGCAGAAGTACACAAAGTCCAACCAGTCCTTCAGGATAACGAAATGGAAAGACAGACCGATGTTTTCGTAGAACGGAAGTATCCTATACCACCCTCGATTTTGCATTCCTATATAACAACCCCGTCGGAGATACAATCGTGTCTTCAGCGCCTCCCTAGCCGAAAAGCCCCCGGGCCAGACGGCATCCCTTATTTACTCCTCAAAAACTTACCGCGGAAAACTATTGTGCTAATAGTACAAATAGTCAACGCAGTCCTTAAATTGCAGTACTTCCCACAGGACTGGAAAAACGCTGTAATAATTCCTATCTTAAAGCTGGGCAAAAACCCGACTGATCCCGTATCTTATAGGCCAATCTCCCTCCTAAACTCCCTCGGCAAATTAACCGAGAAGGTTATCCTATCGAGACTACATGCAGCAGCCGAGCTTCGAAGTTTAATCCCGGATGAGCAGTTTGGCTTTCGAGCAAGACATAACACAACACTGCAGACTGCTAGGATCGCAACGGATGCCTATACGACCCGCCCCCTCTTACGGGGAGTTCGCTACTTTTAAAATGTGCATATGGTTCGGGGATAAAACCGCATGGTGGCGGTAGCTTACGGCTAATATCGCTGGAACGCTTTCGCATATGCTCATCGGCGATCTCTCAACTAATCTCTGGTTTTGCAAGAAAAGGCTAGTGAAATGGGGAGTAAAATCAAAAACAAAGTGTTTGTTTGTTCTAGAAGTTGGGTAGAGCGTTTCAAGAAGAGACATGACATCAGGAGCGGAAAAGCTGTTGGAGAGTCTGCCGGTGTGTACATGAATGTGGTCAATGATTGGTTGAACAATGTATGGTCCACCATCCGAGACAGTTACTAGTACAAAAATATTTTCAATGCTGACGAAATAGGCCTATTTTATAAACTAACGCCCGACACAACACTAAAATTTGTCGGTGAAAAATGTACTGACTATAAGTTAACTAAAGTACGGCTTACAGTTTTGGTGGCGGCAAACATGTCGGGAACAGAAAAAAGAAAGTTATTGGTGATCGGAAAGTCAGATAAGCCTAGATGTTTCAAAAACAAGATTTTGCCAGTAAACTACCAAGCAAACGGCAAAGCTTGGATGACATCGGACATTGTTAGAACTGAATTACGCCAATGGGACGAGAAACTAAAACTTAAAAACAGAAAAATTGTGCTTCTAGTCGACAACTGACCCACGCACCCTGATGTTAAATAAGAACATATGAAGTTACTTTTTATTCATTCCAATGTTACTCCAGTTACTTTTTATGCCGCCGAACACAAGTGCGAAGCTCCAACTTATGGATCAAGGAGTAATACATTCACTAAAATGTCATTACAGAAAAATTCTTCTTATGAAAATGTTAGAGGCCATCGATAAAAATGAAACATATTTTAGGCGTTCCCCTCCAATGTCCAATGTATACTGTCCAACTTTCAAGTTTGTCCTAATTATAGTTTGCCATATATCGAACCTTTTTTATGCGAAGAAATTCGCCAGAAGTCAAATTAGATCACGAGGTAACAAAATATTGTAAACGATCACAAGCACCATCAGCTCTCAGAACTAACAAGAAAGCAATGGTTTTGATTGGCTGTTCACGCAATGTGGCTATCGTTAAACAAAACAGCTCAACTTCCGGTTGACAAACCCGATGCTCAATAGTTTTAATAATACACAAATGGAGTCAACCGACGGTTGGTCAGTGGACGATTCAACCCGGGCCTAAGAGATAGAGTGGGTAACGATGACTTGGGCAGAACGAGAGAGAAGAAGAAAGCAGAATAGTTCAAATTGCTAGGCAGAAGTAAAACTGGCTGGGATACGTTGTTCACCTAAAAGATATCAAAGGGATTTGCAAACTCTTCGAATGGAAACCCAGATTGGAGAAGCGCTGCAGAGGCAGACCCCCGGCGTGATCGACGGACGACATACGGATAGATAGATAGATAAAAATTTATTGAACATTCCCATTAATAAAATTCACAAAGTTAAAAAAACATAACTCCCATGTCTAGCCAGATGTTCGGCCGGTTGCTCTTTGCCCATGATCTAAATAGGCGCGCTAAGTCGTCCATTACCTGGGCAGTGCCCTAACATGGACATTCCCGAGCTAGCCATACGCACGACAACATCAGGAGATAGTCTTGAAGTGGCGGTTTTGGTTTTATTCGAGGGGCATTCATTAAGGAAAAAAGGTCTTCCTGATGGGAAGCCAAAAACCCCTTTTGCTTCGACCTTTAAGTTTGATACTGTCAGCCGTGGCGTTAACCGCCGGCAGTTTCAACTAGATGACCAAATCCATCCGCCCTCGCCCCGATCCGTGCAAGGACCAGCCAACACCAGCCAGAACGAGGCAGGACGAACCCGTCAAGTCACGTTAAGTTGGATTTGTGCGTTTCCAGCCTGCTAGAAACGACTGTCTGCAACTGGCAGGCAATGTTTGTTTGTCGTCACGTACTGTCAGGGACAAAATCCTTTAAAATATGGGAAGTCGCTTATACAGGGTACCATGGGTTGAGCGATCGTTTGCTCTTACTTGGGTGATATTTCGCGTGAGGACTGAGCCTTGCACTCCGCTATGATAAAATTTTTCAGCGATGGTATCTATATAGTCGACTATATAGGCCATCCCTGTAGCTTCGTGCATTTCGGTTATTCTGGTGTATCTGTCAGCCGATAGGACGCCTCTTAGGAACCTATTTTGGGTCCTTTGAACACGTCGTCTCGTGGAATCACAGACAGAGTGCCAGACAGGGGAGCCGTAGGTCAGTATGGGCCTTATGGTGGAGGTGTAGAGCAGAAGTTTATTTCGAGGTGATAGGAAAGAATTTGGCGCCAGAAGAGAGTACAACTTTCTTCGGGCCATGGCAGTCTTTTGTACAGCATAGTCAACATGCTTATTGAAATGGAGTCGGGCGTCTAGTTTGAATCCCAGGTATTTCACCTCTTTTGTTGGTTTGATAGGAGTATTTTGGACCACGAGTGGTGATAAGATTTTGTTGTTAGTGAATTTGCGCGAAAAGATAATAAGTTCCGTCTTCCTGGGATTCACTTTAAGTTTCCATTTGTCAAAATACGGCGTCAATAAACTCAGGTGATGTGCAATGCGAGATTTCGCAGCCTGAGCATAAAAAGACGATGCGTAGATAGCCGTATCATCAGCGTATAGTGCTATTTTTGTAGTGGGAAGTTTTGGAATGTCTGCTGTGTACAATGTATACAGCAGCGGCGAAATCACTGTACCTTGTGGTACTCCTGCCGTGATGCGTATTTTGGCAGAAGTGGAAATCTCCACTTTCACCTGGATGGTACGGTTTTTTAGGTAAGACGCTATAAGGGAAACTAGGTAGAGTGGCAGTGAATGTGCCAGACTGTGTCGAAGGCCCTTTTCATATCGAGAAGCAGCATTACCGTACTTTGAAGCTTATTAAATGCTTCATAGGCATCCGTTGCGATCCTAGCGGTCTGCAGCGTTGTGTTGCGTCTTGCTCGAAAGCCAAACTGCTCATCGGGGATTAAACTTCGAAGCTCGGTTTAACTGGTTCGGCTGGACGACATACGAAGTCACCACAGACTATCTACAATCAGCCAGAAACAGATACAAGTGGAGAAAACTATGGTATGCCTATGTTTCAAGAGTGGATCTAAAAGGCTGAATAATGATGAAATGTTTTTTTTTTGGATGAGTCTGGTTTTACAAATCATGCACAAGTAAACCGGCACAATGTACATAATTTGAAGTTCTAAGACCACAATAGATTCGGTAACAACCGAGCATGTGATTGAAATATTCATAAAACCTCGTCTTTTATTAAATTGCAGTTTTCTTCCATTGTTCTCAAAATTTATTTGCATTGTCTTACTCTTTATATTATCGACTCTTTGACTTAACCTGATTCTATCGGCCGCAAATGGTTATGTCAAATTGTAATTGGTCGCAAAAATGTGAAAAGACAAATATGACAGTAATCTACAACAGAACATCGACATCTAGCCCGTCGATCAAATTCACGTTTACATTTCGAAAATCAAAGAAATATTTTTTCACAATTATTGATGCTTTTCCCATTATGGTCAATGTTACCCTTTGAAAACAGAAACGGAAACATCAGTGGTAGACATTTTTTAATTTCATCACCCATCACAGGCTCCGGTTGATAATTCCACGTGACCACAGATCCGAATTACCTTCAGAACAAATGATTGCAAAGTCAGGGGTGTCAGCAACTGTGTAAACGAGATTTAGTACATTAAAACACTATCCATAGTGTTATTACGGTTTTACGGTTGCTTATTCATGTTTAATCAGAATGTTGGGCGTCAGAATTAACCCAGTTCCTGATGTTAGGAATGTTTATTGTCAAAATATATTAGTAGCGTTTGTGATTATTATACTCGAGACAATTTATGAGCCAAATAATGGAAAAGTATCAAAGTATATCTTACACATAATATATTGATAATAAACTGTTATACATGCTAAGTTCAATAATTGATACTTATGCACTTACATGTATAAAATAAAATATATGTTTAATCCTGTGATTTCTCTGTCCTATACCATCTGCGTGTAGTTAGCTTTACAGTACACTAAAATTTAAAAAATATAAATTATAAATATTTAAAAATTTAATGAGAAATAGTGACGCACCTATAAACTCCGACACCGGATCGTTTTCGCCATCTCCACGCATAGTACCTGTGATTTCTTCATTTTCCACCATGGGCATAAACAGATGTACAAATTCGGAGCTGTACGGAGGCCCAATAGTTTCTAAGACCTAATAAAAATGTGTTTGTTTAAAAACAAGTCAATCTTAAACAAGTCTAAAACAGGTTTACCTCTGTAACGAAGTAACGAATTAGGGAAATGTCTGTATCACCTCGCTGCCAGCACTGCTTAATATATTTCACTACTGGTACTACACAGCCGGAACAGAGAAGATTCACCATACGATCCAAAACCATTTTGCGCATTTCCAACTAAAATCACAGTTTTCTATCAGTCCTGATTTACTAAATCTATTCTCTACAAAATTATAACGAATCGATTATTAAAGCTTAATTCGCTTTGCTTCTTAATATATCTTAATACAAAAATCTTATAAATCTTAATAGTACTAAAAATCTTAATACAAAAACTAGCGTATACAGAAATGCGACTTCAGTTCCTCCCACCATCACCTTTCCTGACACAATGAAACCCTACTTCATTATTGGGGCTGACGGTGTCTATGTGAATATTATACAGCATAATTGCCCACTTATTATACTGCATAAAGAAATGCTTCTTCAGGACAAAATGTGTTTTTTTTGCGTAAAATTCTTTGCATTATCTATTGATTTGGCAAAAACTTGTTTTCATATTTAAAGTTTTTTTGCACACAATACATGATTTTCAATATTAAATGTAATATTATGTGATCGTTTTTTGAAACTTATCTAACTTATCTTTTGGAGGAGGACTAACTTATCTTCTGTCTCCCAAAATATCTCCGAAAAAGATGTTGGCTACACTTTAGTCTTGCTTGATCTCTTACCGGCCGTTTTGAGACACGCAAAAGATGACATTTGCCCGCAAAAATTTTGATTTGAACACTTTATTAAACTTTAAAATATTAATTTAATTATGAATAAAAATTGATTAAGTTTTTCATTGTCTGCCTGATCAAAAATCACGATTGTTTTTAGGAAGTTCATTTTATTTATGCTGAAATATTTTGGAAACTGAAATGTCAAAACCATCATATTTTGTACACTTTATCACCCAATAGATCGAAAGCAAAGCATTATAGACCTCATCTTTCCGTTAAAAACTTCTTCTCAATAAGGATCCATCCTGTTTAGAATGCGGTACTAGAAAGTTTACAAATCACAAGTTATAGATATCATTTGTGTTTCTCAAAACGGCCGGTAGGAGATCAAGAAAGATACAACATCCATTTCACACCGAAAAACTACAGGTATTTTGTCCTACGAAATTAGGAAGTCATAGTTCCAAAAAAAAACGCCTTCATAAAATACGTTACAATAAATAATTTATTGTGTGCAGAAAATATAAAATACAGAACAAAATATTTCTAAATAACTACATAATCCAAAACTATTTTTTACACAAGAAAACACGTGTTCTACTGAAGCAGCATTTCAGAATGTTATGTTGTGTAATAAGTGAGTAATCCGGCTCTAATACGGCACATCAGCCCCAATAATGATATAGGGTTACGCGTGTTTGTCGCCAAGAAATGAATGAAGTATAGACCGAGTGTTTTTTGTGTTTCCGATTTTCACAGGACTATTCCTCAGATATTTTAAATATAAAATGTTCATATGGGCATGGGTCCGCAAAGCCTGAAGAATTGCCCTGTTAAATATAGGATACTTTTTATAAAACACCCGGTATACAGTAATAGCTCATCAAAAAACATTTGAGTTACAAGTGTCACGAAAGTGATGTAAGCAGGCACAGATCTCGAAATGCGTCAGGCACCCCCAGGACCTGTTTCGAGTCTATTAGCTCTCATCAGCTTGACTTACTAACAGTGAAGAAACAAGTAGTTGTATTTCGCCCCTTTATTTTTCGTAATACAAGTACATGTTTGGACAGTGATATTTTTAGGATAAACCCAACTGATGGGCTCCTGCTACTATCAGAATCGTTTGACGGATCTTATGATGCTGAAAGCCCCATTGGTCTTCCCACGAAAGTGTATATGTGCGAATATTTATATAAATTAGTACGTCGTAATTGGCTAACACCAAAAAAAATCAATGTTTATTTCGAGGATTCTTGATCTTCAGCCGATTAAAAATGTACTTGAGACTCCTAAAATCTACTGCTAAGCATTGATTGAGAAATTATTTTGCAGAGCTGTATATTTAATTTTTTTCTTAAATGATGCTTTCATAATTATACAAATGAAAACAAAAATCAAAATCGTACAAAATAAGTTGATATTATTTATATAAATTGGTTTATATTGTTATACATTTTTATAAATTATCGCACTTACTTGCACCAGAATCTCCAGCTCGTCTTGCTTCGATTCGAATAACTGAACCAATAGCTTCAAAACTTGATTATGCAATAGAGTGTGGCATGTAACTACTTCATCTAAAAGAGCCAGATGTATAGGCGTGTGTTCAGTCGATAATTTGAAGTAACTAGGCTCAGTTACTGTGCATTCAACCCATCGAATCACACCCAATGATACTACGGGAAATCTAAAAACATATTGATACCATATTAATTATTTATTATAAAGGGTTTTCCAATAAGAACAACGGATTTAAATTTTAAATAAAACATATATATTTGTGGCATAAGTTTGAAACATTTATTGAAAAATGAAGTACACATCACGAGGTTATGAATGGAATAAGACATCGGATAAATGAACGCCTCGGCTTTGCTGGCACAGACGTGCTCTTTTCATGAAATTTTCAAGGACTGTTTCGCATAAATTTTGCGGTATTTCAGAGATACAGCGTTGAATTTAATCTTTTAAGGCTTCAATCGTTGTTGGTTTGTTCACATAAACTTGTGACTTTAAAAAACCCCAAAGAAAAAAGTGTTGAAACCACAGTGAAGAAACCGACTATGAATGGGAATGAGCAACCTGCGGCTTTCGAGCCACATGCTGCTCTTTGAAGGACTATTTGTGGCTCTCGATAAATGTATCCCAGTTCCCTTTTTGTGTTATTATATTCTAAATTATTATTATCGTTATGTATGTGTTTCAAAATGTCTTTTAAATTACTGACAACAAATAAGAAATACTAGTGCAACGTTCTACCAAATTTCATTTCCGTCCAAGTTAAGAATGATATGACTCATCTAAAACTCATTTCAATTGGTAAACTTTCATTGCAACGGACAGTTGATATTGTGCTCTGGAGAAAACAAGTTGTATCACTCTTGCTACGGATATAATTTGTAATCTGGAATTTTTGGTAAGTTAACCAAATTTGTTTCACAGAACGTGCACACAAACACGTGTTGTTATTGTTTTAATAACACTAAACTTGTATTTGATATATATTTTTTTATTTCCAGTTCTTTCAAAAATATGACGACAGAGAACGAAAATTAAAAAAGAAAATACGAGCAAGAAAATAGAAGTTTTAATAATGAGTGGGAGGAGAATGTCTTTTTTGTTGACAATAACGGAAAAACGTTACGTGTTTTTTGTAATTCTACGGTTAAAAATTATAAAGCTAGCAATTTACGTTGACATTATAAAACCAATCATCCTCAGTTTTCTTGCTAAGATCAGATAAACTTGCTTCTTTAAAATCAAATTTAAATAAACATCAGTCAACTTTAATGACCTTGAGCAAGCAAACTAATAATCTGGCTGAAGCCAGTTTCGCTATTGCCTAGAATATTGCTCGTGCAAAACGCCCAAATGAAGGAGAGTTTATTAAAAAAAACTTGGAAGATGTACAGAAAGTTTTATTCCCATCTCGAGACACACAACCGAACGACGCATAACTGCAATTAATACATCTCTTCAATATAATTTTAAAAATTAGTTGAAGAACTGTATTGCATTTAGCCCTTGACAAATGTACAGATATCACAGATCTTCCGCAATTGGCCGTTTTCATACGTTTTGTGTCACTTGACTTCGTTGTTAAAGAATAATTATTAGATTTAGTAGCAATTCAAGAGTCAACCCGCGGTGTAGATATTAAAAATTCATTAGATTCCATAATGAAAACTTTTGATGTGCCTCTTAATAAACTTGTAACCATTGCAACATTGCAACTGATGTAGCTCCGTCAATGCTGGGTAAAAAAATCGGTTTTATTGGGCTGTTAAGAGATGATTCTGAAATTCCACAATTCATACCGATTCACTGCATACATAATTCACCGAGAACATCTCAAATAAAACAAAATATTTAAAATATCGTGATGTTATGAAAACAGTGTTACACATTGTAAACTACATTCGCACCAATGCAAAAAACCAACGACAATCCAAAAATTTCCTTGAAGAATTAAATTATCATCTTTAATTTTAACTTTGATTCAAGAAATTATATTAAATTTTGCGCTCGATCAGAAGAAAAATCAACATAAAAATTTCCACTTCAGAATGAATGGTAGTTTTGGCCAAGTAAACTGGAACCTTAATGGAACGTTAAGGTTCGCGTGCCGAGTGGCGATGTCTCACACCGTGCCATAAGAAGGTATCACTTCAAAAAGGCTGCTTGTCGAATTATTTCAATATTCGGAAAAACTTACTGATGTGAATCATTTTATTCCACTTTAAAATTCGTGAAATCCAAACACCGATCAATATTAACAAACTAGCATCTCAAAGAATTACTGAGAAGTGCTGCCACCAAGTATTCACCAAATTTTAAAGAATTATCAAGAGAAGTACAATAAATTTGTTTAATTTTTAATTTTTAAATTCAATACAACATTTTGTACTTTTGTTTATGTTTTCAATAAATATAATTTCTGTAAAAAAATTTAATACCTTTTTTGCATACTAGGCTAGTGCCGATACAAATTTTCATACAGTAAAGAAAATTAGTAACAGGCAATGACCAGGTGGAAATTATTTTTGAGGTTCCAACTTTAAGAAAAAGAAAATTTGACGGGAAAACACTGGAAGTGGTGAAATGGGGATGCAGTTTAGGGGTTCTAAACGGTTTTTTGCGATTTGCGGGGAGACGTGACCTTCTAGCGGAAAACGTTCAATGGCAGAGTTTTTTTACTCACAAAAATTGTTTGCACCATCCTACTATGCTGATATGCAATTTTAAGCCGTTTAACGATAAATAAACTGCCAAGTCACATAGACCATTTTAAAGTAGACATTACAACGATTAAAATGACCACTTATACACTATCGAAATGCAAACAAACATCAAAACAATTGTTCGTGGAAGATGAGAGTAGTTTTTTCGAAAAAAGTACATTCATTCGCATTCGCCATTTTGACGGTTAATTTGAGGTTATTTCAAAAAGTGTTAAAAGTTTTAGGTTTTTCTACTATCTATAACTCTGCCATTGGACGTTTCTCGGTAGGTCACGTTTCGCCCAAATCACAAAAAAACCGTTTTCAAGCCCTAAACTGCATACCCATTTCCAGTATGTTCGTGTTTAAATTTTATTTGTTCTTAAAGTTGGGACTTCTACAACATTTTTCACTAGGCCCTTGCCTGTTATTTTTTTTTTCCAAAAAATTTATTTGCACTGGCCTATACCTTTTAAATACGTATTTAATTGCGGCTCGCAAAAAATTTCAAGTGTTGACAAATGGCTCGGACCATCAAGGAGCTTGGCCACCCCTGCAATAGGTAGTTGTTTATTAATCAGATTATCAAAATGTGAAATTAAAATAAAAAAATGAAAGACGTAAATGTCAAAATTTGACATAAAGTAACTGTTTTTTAAATAGAACGCGCTCTGTATTTTTAGATAGATCGATAACATCTGTTTCCTGATTTTAGAAATATATGATGCCTAGATTTGATCAAAGTAGATTTTAACAACAATTCAAAGTAGACCATTTTTTCGCGATAATTAATTTCATTCTATTGATCTGCAATTACATTTCAATTTATTTTATTTCATCTTTTATTAATTTCCCTACAATAGGTTGTCGATATGGTATGCGACAGCCAATTATTGTATGTCACTCAGTACCGTAATTTTATTTCTTTCTCTTTGCAACACTTTAATTTAATCAATTATGCAGACTTCATGATTATTAGTGGTATGTATTTAACAAATTAGCTTTTGGTATGCGATCATTAGTTTTTAAGTACACAAGAATTTTTTCAGTATTTCACACGGATAAGGAAAAGGTAAATCTCCTTCCTGCCAACATAAATAAGTTTTGTGTAAAAGCCATTAATTTTGAAGGTTCAATCTGTATCAGACTTACCAGCCAAGTTAATTTTTTCGTTTTTATTTAATTTTAGTTTTTCGTATATTTCTTTTTCCTGACTGTACTTTTAATTCATTCCAATATATTCCTGGGTTTTTCAGTCAATTTTATTGTCACTAATTATGGTGTTATGTGATGAGCCCTGCGTTTATACTTATATTTAATTTTAGTGCATTTTCTCGTTTGTTGTCTACTATTTTAACTTATGTTTTACAACTTTTGTTCGGTGTTCATGGGGATGTGTGCTCATGGGGAGTAAGTTCCGCCCCCATTTTCTTGCATTTCCATTTGCACGATATACCACAGGCTACTTCTGTTACTCGTACTACTATTATTTGTTGTTTTTTGGTGGCCCTGATTATGAATATTCATGGGATATTTTATATACCCTTGAATGACATACACACTTTAATACAAAAGGCTTCTGTGATTGAATTTCAATTTTACTGAAAACGTTATGGGATAAGACCAGCTCGCCTAATCCAGATCAAAAATTTAATTTAAAAAATGCAACCGGGCGAACGTTGTGGGCTGGATAAATATTTAATTCTTCATCATCAATAACAAATGTAGTTCTTTTTTTATTCTAGTATTTCCAGAATTTCTATTCGTTTTTCTCCATTCTTAAATGTGTTTGGAGATGGAACACGTCTCTGGGGATCCAGTGTATTATTGGTAGAATAAACGCAGAAAATCGCTTTGTTCATGGTAAGAATAAAACTTGTTTGCTCATATTGTAACAAGTGCTTCGAATTTGTTGCTATTTATAATTTTTAAAACGCGATATAAAGAAAACGGCTTAAGGAAATGTAGGCAATATCTTTATTTCTGAAATCAGGAAAACATCCTATCGATCTGTCTATAAATATACAGGGTGTCCCGTAAGCACATGATCAAAAGGGTACTGCGATATTCTTTGGATCAAAACAAGACGATGTGGCCTAACTTTTATTAACAAAAAATGTCTGGCTCCTCTGCTATTGATGGTCAAAGTTCTTCAAAAAAACTTATCTTTTTTAAAATAAAGGGAGAATGGTACGATGGATTTTAGTGAAACTCGTTGTGAATTTGTTCTGATGTAAGGCTCATATTTTGATGAAACATCTGAGTTCATACGCTTTGGGCAAGTCGTGAATTCTTGAGTATCGTGGTACAAAAACTACCAGAACTTTTTATTTGGTGGATGGAATCAACTAATTTTTTGAGTTGATGCCCTAACCTTTTGCTCACATTTTCGTACTCTTTATAAAATCTTGTAGCATTCAGTTTTTGCGTAAAAAAATTATTTCTGTTTTCTTGCCACTTAACAATATTAGACATAAACTGCAAATATCGTGATAAGCGAGGCATAAATTAATTGTCTAACTTTGGACGTTTATCAATCAATCTCACTAATTCGTTTCGTAAGACGTTTTCTAATTAAAAAATGACCGAAATGGTCAAAGCATTAGGCTTTTGCGAAGACATGTTGCGTGAGAGCGTACTCTTTTACGAGACGCGATACCCAACTCAACACGTTCCAGATTACCGGACAGTTGCACGGATTGAAAATTTTTATGACTTGATTTTGAAAGACTTTAATTTTTGATAAAAAATGTAATTGATGGTAAAATTAAAATTTGCGACGGATCAACTATAATTTTATTTAATTAGTTAATACTTAAAATTCATTTCCCTCGGTGTTGTAGCGACAAAATTGAGACGTGATTTAACAATCAATAGCCGAGAACTTAAAAAAAATATTTATTACAAAAATGAGAATTGCAATTGTTAACAATTACGAGTGTCGTAAACTTTATTCATTAAGGCTCCCCATAAAAAAAATCTAATGGTGTTAAGTCGGGGGACCTGGGAGGCCATTCGGCACAGGAACCAACTCTCGGATAGGAACTCTTCTTCCTATCCACCTGTGTGAAAAAGTATTACTTAAATGAGCCGTTACAGCAGCACTAAAATGCGAAGGAGTACCATCATGCATAAACCACATTGAAGATCGAGAGGCAAATCTTCTAACGTGCCGTGTGGTGAATCATGTGATAAACATAAAAAAAAATTGACCGCCATGCACATCCCTCGTATTCACCATTAAATTAATAGTGCGCGGGGCGACGAGTGCGTCACGGTACGAGGATGGTTCAAGGGGCGTTCAGGAAAAAGGCATCGACCAGGGAGTCCGAGGGTGAACGATACGACAGATACCAAAAAACCGACAACACGCCACGCGGCCATTTTTTTCCGGAGCATTCCTGCTCCTAGATCAAAAGACAAATACGTGGGCCCACCGCTGAACTATTGTGCGCGACTCGAGAACAGACTCTTTGCCAACCGCGGTACTTTGGACAATTGTCGCAACGCAGGTACACGAGCCATAGACTTACTTAATTTTAGTTATCTGATGGTACCTGTTTTGCTTTTGTTCCATGTTTTGTTTCCTTTTTTTTGGTTTTTTCTTATTTCCTGGTTCGTGTGGCCATTATATGCCTGGCTTCTGGGCCACTAATAAGTCGACGGAATTACGTCCTTACCGGGGGGTACTACCCTTAATAAGTACCTGGCATCCCGTCACGTGATAAACCATCACGTTTATTGTTATATATAAAGTTTTTTGTTTTGTGTTTGACGTTCTTTTGCGCATCCACCAATCGTCAAAAATGCAGGGACAGGGTCGCGATTCCTATTCCGGCAGAGAATCTCCGGAGTACTCGGATGGAGAGGGGATCTACGCCACACTTCCATTAGAACCGAAAAAGTGTTGACTTGACATAAGGCCGGTATGACATAAGGCCCAAGGAGGATGTTACCGATGATCCCAAAGTGATTAATATGCCTCCCATGAGGGTTTTCTTCTGCATAATGGTGGAATTTATGGGAATTGAAAACACCACTTCTGGTGAAACCGGCTTCATCAGTGAACAAAACTCTACTAGTGAAGTTTGGGTCATGTTCCCGCGCATTTTCAATAAAGCGACAAAATTGAAGTTTTCTTCAAAAATCAAGTGGTAAAAGTTCCTGAACAGGTGTCGTATGATAAGGATGGAGGAGCTGCTACCTTACGATCCGATGAACTGTACTTTTCGGCATATCAAATTCCAGTGCTAGGTGGCGAATACTGATGTTCTCTCTGATTGGATTTTCAGCAATCCTATTTAAAACGTCTTCCACAGCGATCGCATTTCGTACCTCGTCGAGGTCGACCCACACATCAATGGCTCGGACACCAAACGGTCCAGACTCTCGCAAAGTCCTTTCAATCCGTGCAAATGTTCGGTAATCTGGAACGTGTCGATTTGGGTATCACACCGCGTAAACGCGATCCCTCTCACGCAAGTTGTCTTCGCAAAACCCTAATGCTTTGACTATTTCGGTCATTTCTTCATTAGAAAACCCCATTCGAAACGAATCTGTGAGATTGATTGACAAACGTGAAAAGGTTGAAAATTTATTTAGCAGTTAATTTATAATATTGTTATGTGGCAAGAAACCAGAAATCATTTTTTGCGCAGAAACTATGAATGTTACAAGATTTTATAAAAGCACGAGAATGTGAGCAAAAGATTAGTGCATCAACCAAAAACAAATTAGTTGATTCCATCAACCAAATAAAAAGTTCTGATAGTTTTTATACCAAGACAATCAAGAATTCACCACTCACATCAGAACAAATTCACAGCGAGTTTCACTAAAATCTATCGGACCATTCTCCCGATATTTCAAAAAAGATAATTTTTTAAAGAACTTTTACCATCAATAGCAGAGGAGCCAGATAATTTTTGTTAATAAAAGTTAGGTCAGATTGTCTTGTTTTGATCCAAAGAATTTGGCAGTGCCCTTTTCATCATGTGCTTACGGGACACTCTGTATAGGGTGTTCCATTAAAAAAAGTACTTGATGTCAAATTTTGACATTTAGATCTTTCGTCTTTATTTTATGTTCAGATTTGAAAAATCTGAGTAATAATAACACTTCAGTATTTATCACTTTTCACAATTTTTTGGCATAAATGATCTAGGGAGGGGGGGGTCAATTTATGAGGAAACACCCTATACTCCCAATTGATAAGTAAAATTCTGTATTTTGTTGAGCTTGTGTTATGTTTTAGAAATTATTGAAAAAACCGAATTCAAAATAATGTACGAACCTTAGTGAATGGTAAATTGTTGCTAATTCGGCCATTAACTCGCTGCTTCCTTTGTTCCCATTACATATATTATGTACCGTCTCTATAGCCCTCACTGTTGGTTGAAGCTCATCTTTGTTACAGATTCTTTTTTGCCCTTGAACATACATTTATAAATTATTATAAAACTGCCTGACTGAAACTACATGTATGCAATGACATTTTTTCAAACATATACCTTTTCATAATAGCAGAGCCATGATTTGAAATTAATTTTGCTAAACACCTCTGTAAAAACAGCAGGTTGTAACTTAATAAAACAATCTCTGTTTGCTTCGGTTTCCACGCAAACATCGTTTGTTTTATTAAGTTATAAAGATTTTTACAGGGTTATTCAAAAATGGCATAATTTCTCCGGAGTTGAGAACGTACACAAAAAGCAACTCTCAATAAATAAGAGATAATTGTCAAAAGTTACATAATAAAATTAAATTTGGCAACAATATTTTCGAATCGGCCCTGAAAATCATGCTCCTGTTATAAACATTATAGATGCGTTATACGTAAATCGACAAAGATAACAAGTGTGCCTGGATTTCAGAATGTTAATGCTTGTTCCTGTGAATCAAACTCAAATCGTAACTGTTGCTTGTGAGCAGTGTAATTACTTCAGATTCGACCTTCTTCATAGCCTAGATGCATGGACAAGACATGGAGCTGACGATCGTGGAAAGAGAAATAAAATTAGGAAGCGGAGCCCACACAAAGACAAAATACCACTGTCAGCCCAAACGCAGTTGCTTCACACATAGTAACGACACCCTGCTGACAACAAGATGCAGTTCTATCCAACAGTCAGAAGAAACCCTGACGATGGATCTGGAAGTCTCGCATCGTTGTTTGCCGAGTGTGGACGTGCTGCGGAGCGAAATAGTGCGACATTTGATAAAATTGTGTTCGTTATCTGTATTGTGCGTTTTTTCGAATAACATTTGGAACATTCCTTATCGGGCAAATACCGGGTTTGCGCGATAAGTGGAATGAATCCCGGAAGTTCGCTGGAATCCGAGTCGGACCGGGGCTCCCAAAGGAGCTACTGTCTAAGGCCTAGGACCAAGAAGAGGGGTAGGGTGCCCAAGTCCGACCCAACATCGCCAGCGTCACCAACCCCGGCTCCGAAAAAATCGGCGATGGAGGAGGCTGTAGGGGTGTCGCGGGCGACTTCAGCGGGCGCAGCGGATGACGGGTTCGTAGTGCCGCGGAGGACTGTGGCGTGGAGCACGCTGATTGTTGCTCCAGAGGCCTCCGCGACGCTTTGCGCCCATCCAGCCGCCAATCGTGGATGAGCCTCCAACACTGCCCAACAACATCGTAGGGACTGAACGGGAAGCAGTTGCTGAGAGCCCTGCGGCAACTGCAAACAAAACCAAGAAGGCAGAAAAGCCGCCGCCAATTGTGATCGCTGGAAAACCCAGCGATCACACAATGCTGATTGGTAGTATAAAAGGAATCACCAGTCAGCCTTTCACGCTGAAGTACACGAAGGCTTCGTTAATCGTGTACTGCACCAGCATTATGGACTGGGCGGCGGTGAAACGATCCCTGGAGGAGGACAAGAGCCAGTTCCATACTTACGCCCCTTCGTCGGAAAAAACCCACGCGTTCGTCCTGAGGGGCCTGGAGGGGAATGTCGATCCGACTGCCATAAAGCAGGATCTGGCAGACCGGGGACTGGAAGTGAAGAGTGTCTTGAAAATGAAGACACTTTTCAGGCCGCTCTACCTGTTCGTCACCAGCGACAAGGCAACCCTCCGAAGGCTTAACGCCGAGGCCAGGGTGGTGTGCAGTGTCAGGGTTTCGTGGGAAACCCGTAAAAACCGGAAGACCCTGACACAATGTCGTCGATGCCAGGGCTGGGGTCATGTCTCCGGGAACTGCCACCGGGACTTTAAATGCTCCCGATGCGCTGGGGGGATGCAATCACGGCCTGCCCCGTTGGGGCTACATTAAAATGCGCTAACTGCGGTGGGCCTCATCGTAGCTTTGACGAGGCTTGCCCAGTATACATTTACAAACAGGCGCAAGTCCCGGCGGAGAAGCAGCGTTTCGTCCCTGCTCCTCTTCCAACGAGGCCAGCCTGGGGTCAAACCAGTCGAGCCCCTGGCCCGATCCACCCTTCATCCCTAAGCAGCAGGACCATGGCGCCAGGTCACGCCAACAGGACCATGCTGCCCCCGCCACCGCCTTCATTAGCGGAGTTTCCTCCGCTGAGGCAGCACGAAGCTGTCCCGACGAGCTCCGCCCACCCGGCCCATGGTATAAATGGGAACGCGGTGGCCATGCTGGGCAGTGTCCAGCGGGAATTCGCCGAGCTGTCGTCGCAAATCAACTTGGGGGAGGTGATCAAGGCGGTAAGATTTTACAGCGCTGCATTGAGGGGTTGCGTCTCGAAGACAGACAAATTCCTAGTCTCAGCGCAGTTCTTCAATGAAGATATTAACAGCTTCGATTTTTAAGCCCTGATTTTGCCAACTGTGCCCTATGAGGATAGGAGAATGGAACTCATGCGGACTCCGGAGTCGTCTCGGTGAGTTTGTGCACTTCCTTCGGACCGAGGATATCGACGTGGCGTTGATTGTCGAAACATGGTTGCGCCCCGGGGATATACTTAGGATTCGGGGGTACAGGCTCGAACGTGCCGATAGGCCCGGTTTAAGGGGAGGGGTGGCCATAGCGGTCAAAACGTCAATTCCATACAGGAGACTGCCACACAGGCAGTCAGCAATAGAGAACGTCGGCGTTGAACTTCCTGATGGAGTTTTGATCTACTGTGGCTATTTCTCCACCGTACGCTTACAGGCCGCTGATGTCGATCCATTCTTCATAAACACCAATAGGGTGTTGCTAATGGGAGATTTCAACGCCCGCCATCCACTATTCAATAACCCTGGACATAAAAACGCAGCCGGCAATTTTCTAGCCGACTACGTTCGCGACAATGGCCTACTCGTTATGCCCACTTCATCCTCAACGCATTACCCGAACAGTGGAGGGAATCCATCCTACCTCGACTTCGGAATTGCCAAAGGACTCACCAATCTCACGGAGATGGTGGTTATAGACGCCCTCAGCAGCGACCATTTGCCCATTTACCTCGACATTAAGGGTTTAAAGCGCACACAAACTAACGACTTTCGATATTCATACGAAAATTTCGATTTTCGCGAATATCGAAAAAGACTACAAGACCTGACGTGTATTCCGGGCCAGATTGATACTGTCGAAGCTCTAGAGCATGCGGTAAAAGGTTTGACCAGGAATATACAACGGACACAGCAAGCTTTGGCCAAAAAAGTTCCGAACAGACCGCGGCGCGACAATCTTCCTGAGGAAATTCTGGACCTTATTAAGGCGAAAAATCGAATCAGGAAGCGTTGGCAGCGATTCAGGCAATCTGCCGATCGCATAATGGCAGCAGAGCTTGCACGAGACATACAGCGCGAAATCTCCGCATACAGGAATTATACCTGGGCGGAGAAACTGCGAAATCTGACTCCCCGTGACAATTCCCTGTGGAAACTGTCGAGAAGTCTGCGAAAAGGCTATGAGCAAGTCCCCGCTCTTGAAAAAGAGGGGCGGAGTTATATTACCACCAGTGACAAGTGCGAGCTGCTCGCCGACTTTTTGGCAGAAGTACACAAGGTCCAACCAGCCCTTCAGGATAACGAAATTGAAAGACAGACCGCTGTTTTTGTAGAACGGAAGTATCCTATACCACCCTCGATTTTGCATTCCTATATAACAACCCCGTCGGAGATACAATCGTGTCTTCGGCGCCTCCCTAGCCGAAAAGCCCCCGGGCCAGACGGCATCCCTTATCTACTCCTCAAAAACTTACCGCGGAAAACTATTGTGCTAATAGTACAAATAGTCAACGCAGTCCTTAAATTGCAGCACTTCCCACAGGACTGGAAAAACGCTGTAATAATCCCCATCTTAAAGCCGGGCAAAAACCCGACCGAACCCGCCTCTTGTAGGCCAATTTCCCCGTTGAACACCCTCGGCAAATTAACCGAGAAGGTCATCCATTCGAGGTTACAGGCAGCAGCCGAGCTTCGAAGTTTAATCCCGGATGAGCAGTTTGGCTTTCGACCAAGACACAACACAACGCTGCAGACTGCTAGGATCGCAACGGATGCCTATGCAGCATTTAATAAACTTCAAAGTACGGTTATGCTGCTTCTCGACATGCAAAGGGCCTTTGACACAGTCTGGCACACAGGCCTGCTGTACAAGTTGTTTGCAGTGCATTCACTGCCACTCTACCTAGTTTCCCTGATAGCGTCCTACCTAAAAAAATGTTCCATCCAGGTGAAAGTGGAGAATACCACTTCTGCCAAAAGACGCATCGCGGCAGGTGTACCACAAGGAACAGTGATTTCGCCGCTGCTGTATACATTGTACACAGCAGACATTCCAAAACTTCCCACTACAAAAATAGCACTATACGCTGATGATACGGCTATCTACGCATCGTCTTTTTATGCTCAGGCTGCGAAATCTCGCATTGCACATCACCTGAGTTTATTGACGCCGTATTTTGACAAATGGAAACTTAAAGTGAATCCCAGGAAGACGGAACTTATTATCTTTTCGCGCAAATTCACTAACAACAAAATCTTATCACCACTCGTGGTCCAAAATACTCCTATCAAAACAACAAAAGAGGTGAAATACCTGGGATTCAAACTAGACGCCCGACTCCATTTCAATAAGCATGTTGACTATGCTGTACAAAAGACTTTCATGGCCCGAAGAAAGTTGTACTCTCTTCTGGCGCCAAATTCTTTCCTATCACCTCGAAATAAACTTCTGCTCTACACCTCCACTATAAGGCCCATACTGACCTACGGCTCCCCTGTCTGGCACTCTGTCTGTGATTCCACGAGACGACGTGTTCAAAGGACCCAAAATAGGTTCCTGAGAGGCGTCCTATCGGCTGACAGATACACCAGAATAACCGAAATGCACGAAGCTACAGGGATGGCCTATATAGCCGACTATATGGATACCATCGCTGAAAAATTTTATCATAGCGGAGTGCAAGGCTCAGTCCTCACGCGAAATATCACCCATGTAAGAGCAAACGATCGCCCAACCCATGGTCCCCTGTATAAGCGACTTCCCATATTTTATGAGGATTTTGTCCCTGACAGTACGTGACGACAAACAAACATTGCCTGCCAGTTGCAGACAGTCGTTTCTAGCAGGCTAGAAACGCACAAATCCAACATAACGTGACTTGACGGGTTCGTCCTGCCTCGTTCTGGCTGGTCCTTGCACCGGTCGGGGCGGGGGCGGATGGATTTGGTCATCTAGTTGAAACTGCCGGCGGTTAACGCCACGGCTGACAGTATCAAACTTAAAGGTCGAAGCAAAAGGGGTTTTTGGCTTCCCTTCAGGAAGACCTTTTTTCCTTAATGAATGCCCCTCGAATAAAACCAAAACCGCCACTTCAAGACTATCTCCTGACGTTGTCGTGCGTATGGCTAGCTCGGGAATGTCCATGTTAGGGCACTGCCCAGGTAATGGACGACTTAGCGCGCCTATTTAGATCATGGGCAAAGAGCAACCGGCCGAACATCTGGCCAGACATGGGACATTTTACTGACTTATGTTTTTTGTTTTAAACTTTGTTTGTGAATTTAGTAATGTGAATGTTTAATAAATTTTATCTATCTATCTATCTATCTGGAAATAGTGGGAGAGAATTTGCGCAGGGGGATGCTCCAAAGTTAGTTGCGTTCTCCTAAATAACAAACTCGCTAGAAGATAACTCAGCATACAACTTAAAAACACCATACTTAGCCACAAAGAAACACCTAAATATTTAGTCATACTCCCTGGTAGACTACTATGTTTCATAGAGCACCTAACGAAGACTTTCCAGCAGGCAAAGTAATCAGACAGCTTCAGCCTGCACTCGTTCATCTGCTCTGGGTCTAGTCTTTTCGGCTGTTGAATACTGTGCTCCAGTTTGGTTAAACAGCCCACATTTACGGAAGATAAACGACCAATTAAGCAAAACACAATGAGATTTATTGTTGGTCTCATCAAATCAACTCTCACGCATTCGCTTCCAGTCCTCTAAACCACAATCCACCCCCTCAGCTGCGACGAATAAATGTTTTCACATACCCGTATAAAAGGGTTGTCTCGGATGAAGTTAAATCTTACAACGCTCTCCTACGCAAAAAAAGATGAAGGTGCATTTTCGACAATGCGATGCATTTTTAAGAATGACGACATCTTGATGTACAACCAAAATAAAAATAAACAGGTCAGCTCAGGAGTGGGCTACTTATATGAGGTGTCAATTTGAAAACTTCCCATTCTTAATATCTCTCTTACAGTTAAAAATATGAAACATCGGAAAGACATGTCAATTTTATTTCTAAGGGGGGACACATTAAATTAATATTTTTAGCTTTCTTGTTTCACTTAACAACAACAAAACTATTTAGTAAAATACTAACGAGATCAGAAAAACCAGAAGAATAGAGCTCAAACATTAACATACCTATATTTACAAAATGAATTAAAATGGCTCGTAAATTATAGGACCATACATATAAATTGCATATCAAAACTGCTCACCAGTATTATCGGCATTGAAATATTAAATAAAATCAACACAAATGAGAAACAGCAGCTCTATTTACTATCTATGTGTTTAAGGCTTTTTATCGTGCTAGACTAAACGACGTTCTGAATATACCAGCACAAGAAATGGTTCCGAACAATATTATAAATATGTGTGTAAAATAAAAATGAAAGTCCTAAACTCTGACAAAAAAACAAAACTGAGATCAAAAGACAGCATGGCGATACATAGTTTGAGCCCATCATTGCCCACCGTAATAATGGAAAAACAATTAAATCCGAAGAATTAATGGCATAGAAAGATAATAATCTTCAAATAATGCTATATTTAGCAAAGGATACTTAAAAAAGAGCATATTACTAAATTATCAAAATAGACTAAGTGAATACAAATTGACTGAGAAAATTCTGTCCTTTTAAGAAATCAAAAATTTTTACGCAGAACCCACAACAAAAATGTTTTGAAAATATGAATCCGCCTCAACCATATACAGGGTGGTCCTCAACTAATGTCGAAAAATTCACTGACATATTGTTTAGGCAAAAATATTGCGTTTCAGGCAAATTTGTCTTATCGGAAAGTTAATAGATACAGAGTGATACAGTTCCTAGATACAGGGTGTCAAAGTCTAAATTTAAATTTTGTATTTTCTTAATAGATTTGAAACCAGTCTTAGTAGTACCACAAAAATTTGTGTTTGGGGGTTTTTTAGATCGGCAAATCCAAATTTCCTATTATCTATCTTGAAGTTCCTAGAGGGCGCTAGCTGCAATAGTCTGGAGCCATTTAAAACATCGGAACTTTTTTGGGCTTGAATATATCGCTTTTTTGTTGGCAATATATGATTCTCCAATATTTCCTCAACAAACAATGTCTACTTGGTTCAAGTCGATATCTGTCACGGTTTTCGATATATTTCACATTGAAACATATAATGATTTTTTGAACTAATTGGACCTCTAAATAAAAGAAATGTTCTGCGCAAATTGTCTATTAAACAAAACTTAACAAACATTAGACAGTGTTTATTTAGGCACGTTCAGAACTAATTTAAACTACTTTTTGAACTCAGAAAAATCTGTGAAAATTAGTATTTCATAATAATTGTTCAAAATGATCTCCTCTGACTTCAATACATTTCTTAACCCTTCTAATAAATGATTGTCGTATTGAAAAAAAAAACGTTTTTGCTCCATAAGACTTCATCAGCATTTAAAATTTTCTGCCACAATTCTTCCCTGTTGTTAATGGGATTGTCATAAACTAGGGACTTCATATAACCCCAAAAACAAAAATCCATTGGGTTAAAATCAGCGCTTCTGGTAGGCCACGGTATTGGGCCTCCGCGTTCTATCCAGTGATTCGGAAATTGTTCATCAAGATAGTTCCGAACTTGAACACCAAAATGAGCGGGAACGCCTTCTTGCATAAAGGAAAGATTTTGTCGAACCAATAGGGGTATGTCATCTAGGTAATTTCCCAATTCGTTCTGAAGAAAATCTAAGTATAATTGACTAGTCAAATTTCCACGAAATTCATGTGGACCTATTAAATAATTCCCTATGATTCCGCACCAAACATTAATTTTCAATTCATGCTGGAAATGGCGATGTGAAACGGCATGTGGATTTTTAGTGTCCCATCATGTTTATTTTTATAGTTGAATACCCCTCTACGGGTAAAAGTCGCTTCGTCAGTAAACAGAACATTTTTTTAAGTCCAGGACTACGTGTTTCCTGTTCACGCATGAAGAAAGCAAACTGCATTCTAGCGTGAAGATCGGGTTCTAATAAATCTTGGACTGGGGAAATGAAATGAAATGAAAGGGATAAAACTTATCTTTCTTAAAGATTTTGAGGACACTTGTTTTGCTCATACGCGTAGTTCTTCCTACTTGTCTACTGCTAATTTCTGGATTATCAAGCACCCGAGTTAATACATCTTCTTCTTGATCGACAGAAATAGCACGCTTTTGGCCCGCTATGTCTCGCTTAGGACAAAATCTACCAGTTTCTCCAAGCCGTTGAAACAGATTGTGGAATAGTTTCTGAGTTGGTTGCCGTCTGTCAGGATATAACTCTAAATATCGGCGCTGCGCTCTAATTTCAACATAATTTTCTTGCGCATAAACACATACCATATCGCGCATTTCTTCATTCGAAAATAAGTTATGTCGGGGCGTTTGTAATAGAAACAATGTAAGAGTAAAACTTAAATAATTTTTTTAGCACTTAACTAACACCAAACTGACAGTAAGATGAATGTTGTCCATGGCCCACTTTAAAAATGTCCATTTACGACAATATAAGGGATCTAATTTGAGCTAGTTCAAAACATCACTAGATGTTTCAATGTGAAATATCTCGGAAACGGTGACAGATATCGACTTGAACCAATTTTCTGAATGCAACCAATACAATTTTTTTGTTGCGGAACTATTGGAGAATCCAATATTGTTAACCAAAAAGCGATATATTAAAACCCAAAAAAGTTCTGATGTTTTAAATGACTCCCGACTATTGCAGCCGGCGCCTTGTAGTTTTTACTACAAGCCAACCAATAGGAAATTTGGATTTGCCAATCTAAAAAACCCCCAAACGCAAATTTTTGTGGTACTAGTAAAACTGGTTAAAAATCTATTAAAAAACGAAATTTTTATTTGCACTTTGACACCCTGTATATTGGAATCTATTAACTTTCGGATAATGCAAATTTGCCTGAAACGCAATATTTTTGACCAAACAATGTGCCAGTAAATTTTTCGACATTAGTTGAGGACCACCCTGTAGAACGCGTCTATTGACACGATCGTCAACAAACAAATGCTTGGATGCATGGAACGTCATTTTTCTACGTAGGACATTTGATCATTTTACGCTAGTTTTGGAGCGTGGAACCACCTTAATAAAATATTACTTTACAGCAACGTCTTCTAATATCTTGGAGGCAGAAATTGGATAATTTAATTTCAAAGTAAGCCCGAGTATCTCCTTCAAAGAAATGACCTATTTTTGACTCATCACTGACGTGTTAATAAAA
The DNA here is from genome assembly GCA_024550625.1 of Dendroctonus valens. Lineage (NCBI taxonomy): Eukaryota > Metazoa > Arthropoda > Insecta > Coleoptera > Curculionidae > Dendroctonus > Dendroctonus valens. The sequence continues at coordinate 327,458 of JAJTJO010000284.1, read as the reverse complement.
TGGGGAACTTGAAAGTTTTTTTTAATTTCGTTAATATATTTGCCTATCTATAAAACACGCGCATACCAAATATCAGCCCTCAAATCGTAATGTTTAATTTGCAATAAATAGTCAAAGTTGTGAATTCAGGCTCTTCATTTGAAACGACACTAAACGCGCAGAAATGATCATGACTTCATAGGGCTAGTTCGTTCGATCGGAAGGCAATACGGGAATACGGCTTGTTGAATTGTCTGGGTGTTTGAATGTTTATTAATAATGGAAGCAACACAAAAACAAGATTACAAATGCTGTATGGTGCCACTGTGTCCTAGTACAACTTTTAAAACGCCAGATAAGCTATTTATTCGTATACCACGAGATAAAAGCCGGCGTTTAAAATGGTTAAAGGCATGCAGAATAGCTCACAAGGATATTCATGAGAAGACTACTGGCTATGTATGTGAAGATCATTTTAACGTAAGTATAAAAAAAACAGATTTGATTTTGTCTATTGTATAACACATAGATATTTTGAATTTGTATTTTGTTTGTTTCTCGGCTGCATTATAGTAATAGTAAATAATAACCTCAAAAATAATTATTTGCTATACTAGAGGATAAAAAGTATCGAAAGTATCTGCGAAGGAAAAATCTCGTTTTATCGTCGTGTATTTACGTTAAATACCTACTATTTTTGTCATGCAATATGAATATTAACACATATTTTTCACAGCAACTTCAACAAGAGTAAAACTTTCGGTGTTTCTAATGTAAGATGCCACCATAAACATATCCACCAATGGTAAAATGTTAGATTGTCCTTTTAGAAAATCTGCGTCAGTCAGTTTGAAAGATTTTCTTTTTCTCCTAATACACTATAGAAACGCTTTAACTTTAAATATCAAGACTGAAGTTACATGTTTACATGCTCCGCATTGCAGCTGCCACGGCCGACTAGCTACTTGAGGTCACAACTGGTCCCATCCCATGACGGCGCGTTACAAGAATGATTTGAATTATACAGTTTTTAATTGCTTATATTAATTACATAGAAATAAAAAATGAGTTTTTTTGCAAACTGTGGTGTTTTTAATAGTATTAAGTTACGTTTGCGAGTAAAATTTTTCAAATTTAATTTTTGTGCAAGTTCCCCATTCCTCATAAGGAATATGTGTATTTAAACATACAGTTACCTTTTTTAGCTCCAGATTCGCTGACACTTGCCGCATAAGCTAATAAGTGTATGTATTTTGGTTTGTGATCTGGATTTAGTTTAACTCCAGGTTTAAAAAGTGCATCTACTAACAATTCTGAAACAAGTTTAATAGGAAAACTAAGCTAAGCTGTCACTTTTGGATTACTACTATTTACCTAGGAATTGCGGAGTCCTGATTAAGTCAATAGGGGGCGGATCAGGTGAATTATATGTTCTAAACAAAACAGTTATATCGGCGGGATTTAAAGTATTCTTTGACAACATCGCGCTTAACGCTTGACATCCTAAAGGGTATGCTGATGCTCCGTTTAATGCCATTGTAATTGGAGTAATGTCGTTCCCACTGAAATCAAATCCATTTATTAGTGTTATACAGTTAAATAAAATGAAGTTAATTTTTTTTATTAAGTAGAACAAAACTATTAACAACTTAGTTACATGGTAACGCGGTGTATCAAGATTTTAAACATATTAAGACGTTCTTATAACTAAAGCTATTTTCACAGAATGTTTCAATATAAATCACCTAATTATAGTTAATTTAATTTTTATTATTATTGATTCAAATTTTTTTTACGGTATTCGTCCACCAGCCATAAAATATATCAATGCCTGTTCACAAGTAGGAGACGGAATTCTTGCTCATTCACTTTAGTGTGTAGTTACCACCCAAGTTACAATTAATAAATCAACAGTGAGTATATTATTATATAATATATATTTATATATATATATATATATATATATATATATATATATATATATATATATATATATATATATATATATATATATATATACATATTATATATTCGAAGGTTTCGCTCCGACATTTTTTATTCCATCCATCCATGTCCCCTTGGGTCTTCCTCTTTTCCTTCTCTCTGTTGGTGTCCATCTGAGGATTTGTTCCGGAGTTCTTGTGTCATCCTTCCGCTCAACATGCCCGTACCATATCAACTGTCTTCCTTGGATTCCTTCTATTATGTCTGTCTTGACGTTCATGGTAACTCTGATTTCCTCATTAGTGCTCCTCTCCAACCTTGATTTCCCTGCTGCTCTACGCCAGAAGTCCATCTCCAGAGAACGCAACCGCCGCTCTAGGTGGGTAGTAAGTTGCCAAGTTTCGCATCCATACACCACTATACTCTTAAATATCGAGTTGTATAGGAGGTGTTTCCTTTCTCGGGATATACATGTTGACCATAAGATGGAGTTTAGGCAGCCGATCACTTTCTTCCTTTTTATGATGCGTCGTTCTATTTCTTTCTATGTACGGCCTCCAGTCTCAATTTTTGTTCCAAGATATACGTATTCGGTGCATGCTCCTATTGTTTCGTCTTCTTCTGGGTGTAGGTCACCTCGGTCGTTTCCGATGCACAGATATTTTGTTTTCGATCGATTCACCGACAGTCCCCATTCTTCGTACTTTTTAAATGATCTTCTTGTCATGAATTCCAGGTCCTCCTTGTCCTGCGCTATAAGAACCTGGTTATGTGCAAAATGTAAAGAATACAGCTTTGTGTCTTTATTAATGGTTATTCCCATTCCGCTGCATGCGTTCCACTTTCTTAGTGCTTTATTGAGGTATATCTTAAACAATGTGGGGGACAGACAGCAGCCTTGCCTCAAACCCTTTGTAACTTGAAAACTTTCTGATAATTCACCATTTAGTTTGATCATAATGTTGTTTACAGCTGTTATTAATGTATAACTTATCCTGGATCTCTCCATTACTTGCCATAGTTTTTGTACGGGAATGGTGTCATATGCCTTCGTAAGATCCACAAACAGAAGGTACACCTCTCCGTTTCTTGCCACTTTCTTCTCGGTTAGTTGGGTCAGACTGAAGATATGATCTATGCATGAGCGACCCAATCGAAAACCTGCCTGTTCTTCAACTTCTTGGTGTCCGTATTCTCCTTCTATTAAACTTTGGATGACTTTTCCATAGAGACGGCTCATGGTGCTGGTAACGGAGACACACCTATAGTTGGAACATTCATCTTTCCTTCCCTTCTTGTGGATGGGACTGATCCAGGATTCTTTCCACACCAGAGGTACATCATGTATCTAGTAAATAGTTCTTGAATCTGTTTGATGAGTTTTTGCGTCCCCTATTTAATCAGTTCTGCGGGTATTCCTTCTGGTCCGCTGGCCTTGTTTTTCTTCATGGACTTAACTACTTTCCACATCCTTTCCTCGTTAATTTCTACTCGTGGGCCCTCTACTCGGTACGTTTTTGGAGATGCTGCCAGATATGGTGCTTTATCTTCATTAAGTTCTTGTGAGTAGTGTTGGTGTCATTTATTCATCTGAATAGGCTGGAAGTTTATTCTATTTACTGTGACAGCATTTAATGTTCTGATTAGTTTCTAAGCTTGTTGAAGTTGTCGATCTCCGTACATTTCCTTTCCCATATGCCTTTTTTATTCTGCTTTTCCATGTTTTTAAACTTTGCCTGTTCTCGTGTGTAAGTGATTTTATCATCTGTATTTTGTGTATTAAGCAATTTATGATATGCTTGCTGTTTTGTAATATTAATCAGACAGAAAAACATTAAATTAAAAAGTTGTAGGAAATTTCATTCCAAATAAAACGACAAGACATTTTAACAAAGTAACTGTCATTTTTGACATATGACATTTTAATTTGCAATGGCAACCATATTTGATTATGCTTTTATTAAATAGAGCATTTTATTACGACTTCAGAGATACATCAGGTTTTTTTCGAAAATAAAGTGGCTGCGAATGATTTTTACTTTTTCAATTTAGTTGTCCGAAGTTAGCCATGGAAAATAGTATGGCTGTGTCAATTACAAGCACACCCAAGACCGGCTTCGGGACTATTAGCCCTCATCAGCTGGACACACCAAAATCCTGCACTCAAATAGGGAGTAAAGAAACATCCGGTGAAGATTTATTTATTAATTACTATTATTACTTTATTCATTTTATTTTACTTTATTTGGATTTAATTCAGAATCTTTTTTATTATTTAGATTTATGTACCTTGGTCCCTATTCAAGTGCAGGAATTTGGAATTGTCACAGACAAGCTAAACCCAGCTGATGAGGGATAATAGGCTGGAAACCGGTTCTGAGAGTGCTTGTTTTTGACACAGCTAAACCTAAAACATATTCCTTTTTTATCACATTTATGACATTTATATTTCAAAATTTGTTTCAAACCCTTTATATATTTTCCTTATTTGAAATTAAGTTTTGCAAGAGCTTATGCGAAGTGCAGTAAACTGTGCAATGCATCTAAGTGGTTACATGCAATTCATTGCTTAGAAAGAAAACTTTCACGGGAAAATAGTATTTCTACTGCTAATTGTACAATTATAGTAGGTACCTTACTTCTTTTGAGCGCATTTTGTAATTTCTTGAGATAACCGTTTCATGCTGGAACCGCCTTTATTCTCCCGCGCTAGTATGTGTATCACTAACTGACTATACACATAAGTGTGTTGACCATGGCATACCATTTTCTAGGAAAAAAAAAACAAATTATATAGAGGATCTACAGGGTGATTCTCAAGTTAATAGTTTATGTAATGTATACAAACTAGCCCGATTTTAAACTGCGAGGCTTTAGGGGCATACCTACACTACACCCAAAAACTGAAAGTGCCATCTCTCATTTAGTATTTAAGGAGGAGACTTCCAAAATGTATTTTGTCCATTTTTACCAACTTTCAGAGGATGCAAAAAACCAGTACAGACAAACTGATCATAACAGAAAAAGGTTGGGTTACTATCAGGTGTATGGACCTTTATAACGAATTCTGGTAGAACAAAATGGAAAAGATTATAGGAAAAGTTTTTATTATTGTTGGACAAAAAGCAGTTTGTTTGTTTCTAGTGCACAAAATGGAATTTGATGGAAAAACATCAGCATAAAACTTCATTATTATTGACAGAAAACCAATCTGGAGGACTACAGAGGCAAAATCCCTATATTGCAGATAAAGTTGTTCCTTCGTTCTATTGTCTCTGGTGTTCTGTTCTGTTGTTCATGTTCTAGTGTCTTATTATATATATATATATATATATATATATATATATATATATATATATATATATATATATATATATATATATATATATGAAATGAGACGATATGTCAATGAGTTATAGCATCTTAAATAAGACACTAGAACATGAACAATATATACACAAAATTCGACTAGCACTGCGTCACACTTGTGACTTTTAAATGGAAACTGACGAGTTTTATGTCTTTTTTCGACCCTACTAGAAGTTGGCACCTACAAAGGTTTTAATTTTATTTGCGTTTGTTGTTGAACATATGTTGAATAATTGAGATATTGAACTGCTCGAAAGTATGGCAGATTGTCGTTTCTATGGGTACCTCTGACAGTTTATCCAAAACAACGAGTCGCCGTCTAGTGTCAGTGTGGGCTTAAACTGTTCTCAACTTAACTTGTACAGCTCCTATCCTATCAAAAACTATAAGAGATAAGTTCAATCGAAACATGTGAAAAAATTTTGGGGTTTGCATTTAAAATAAGAAAGTTAAGCTATACTTTTCGTACACCCTGTATAGCTGGAAGGCTAAATGTGCTTTACATCCTTTCGACACGACTCGTTGTGACAGCAAACAAAATTGAGCTTCTAAACCAAGTGCAAGTTGAAAAACTTCTAATGCCCGGTCTACGTAAATCATCCTGTATAGGCTTAAGTAACACCCCCTATACGGACGTTGAATTGTTAATATTTGATTCCGGCGTTGAAGTACTATGTAGAATGAAATAACTAATAAAGGTATATTCAAATTTTACTTACAGCACATTCAAGACTTGTATTTTGCCATTCTTCCGGATTAGTGAGAAAACTAGTTATTGATGTTTTCAATACCCTCGAAAATACTTCCAACTGTTGTGCAGCTGTTGAAATACTAGTAATTTCTCCTTGAAATCCCGCGTCAGATATGAGCTAAAATATACAATAGAGACATTAAGTATCTTTTAATATAAATATTCATAAAAATTGAGATATTGGAAACAAAAAACGAAATGATAAATTTTACTACAATGTTATAGCTACGCTGTGTATGTTTCTGCATACGTAATTCAACAAAAAAAAACAAGTGAAATTGAATCATTTTACTGGTGGACTATAAATTCGCCAATTTGCAAGTAGAGTCTCTCTCCAAGGGAGATTAAGTTGATGACTTTTCGACATTGTCATACGTTGTAAAATTTGCGGCACTTGGGTGTATGCCAATGACTAACCAGTAATGTAACATTGGTCATGTAGGTCAGGAAATATCTGCCGGATAGGACCGTGTGCCAGGGCTGGTGGGTATTCAATATATTGGTCGGAATACTTTTGCGGCCTGATTTTTATGAAGAAAATTCAACTGCGGTTAAATATGTAAACAAACTGCGATCATATATTGTCCCGCTTATGAAAGGCTTGCCTCAATGTGTTGCGAGAGATATTTACTATCACCAAGACGGTTGCTCTACCCACAATACGAGGATTAAAACCGATTTTTTAACCAAGGAGTGTAGACAAAACTGGATTGGTTCGAAGAGTCCCATTTGTTGGTTTGTTTTTATGTGGGACAGATTAAAGGACCTCATATTTAAAGAAACAGCAATCCACACAAAATTGGACTATTTGCTGGAATAGCTGTATGTATTCGACAGAAAGGTGTTCAATGTAAACCTCTTCGCTAAAAACGTTTTGAAAACAACATTCTCAGTTTGATTATATGCATTTATTACTAAGTGTTCTAGTAAAAGAGTTCTGGCAAAAAACACCCTGTATCTCATCTGTATGACCTGTATGTTGCTTATTTTGAAAGTGGCGTAACTCCATTTATGATTTTTTTTCCGGTTGCCTTGGTTACATGTACAAGTTCATGTTATTTATCAGTAAAGGATCTCAGGTTGCTTATATTCCGTGCAAATACGATAATTATTGACACATAAGTTAACAGAATTAGGTCAATAATTAAATTAAGTGGCCTATTTATACTTAAATCAAGATATTTCCTATTGATAATAGGCATGGGTAACACTGAGTTGAGATGCGCTATTGAGTTGTTGTTGCCGCTCTGTGAGTTAAGTTATAACTCATGCTGTCTGTCTTGTTATTAGATATTACATTTACAATATTTAGTTCAGATAGTGAAGAAGAAATAGTACCTAATGATTTTTTAAAAAATCGAAAAAGAAACAGAATTATAAAATAATATTCGTGTTCAGGGGATGAAGATTCGCTTGAGTGGAGTATTTTCGGAGATTCTCTGCTGGAATGGGAGTCGCGGCCCTGTCCCTGCATATCCGACAAATTGGTGGATGTGCAAAAAACAACAAAAACACAGTCCAACGCACTACACAGTTTAATTACGTGGTGGTTTGCCACGTGACGGGATGCCAGATACTTATTACGGGTAGTACCCCCCTGTATCAACGCGAGTTGTCTTTTTAATACCCAAACAAAAGTCAACCTTCATCATATCAACCTTTAAATTAATGTATTACTGCTGATGTAAACTGTAAGGTAATTGCCTACCTTTATTGTAAAATTCAACATCAAACAGTCTGGATATTCTTCAGCGAGTCGATATATTAATGACCTCCACGTAGGATGTTCAATTAATTGCGTTAACCATGCCGGTGTTTCACCCTCTTCTGTGAAGATTGTGTCGGCTTTCTTTGGATCAAATGACTTTAAAATCATTTCCTTCAAATGGTTTTCAACCATAGCTTGTACATCTTGCACTTTTACTCCTAAAATCATATAAAATAATAATTCAGTAATAATGATTAATAGCAGTTTTTCCAAATCTATACAGGCATAGCAGATTTTCCAAATCTATACAGGCACAAATTTTAGAAACGTACAATGGAAAATTTTACAAAATTTAATAAATTGATAAATAAATCATAAAACATGATCATTCACACATCATTTAATTTGAATTTGAAATAGTCTCGAAAATATACACAATGAATTCAAAACATCCTAAACGCTGACATAGTAAGAGTTCGAGGTCAACTTATAACCATTCGTTATAGGCCTGGGTAACACTGTGTCGTGTAACACTTTTGCGATGATGCCGCTGTGTGCCCACGTTAGAGGCGAGGTGTTGGGACACACAGCCGCACAGAGCGGCACCATCGCAAAAGTGTCACGCGACACAGAGCCTGCCTCTTGAGCTCCCAGGGTCATGTTTGTTTGTGTCTTTATTATATCCCCAAACATTGAAGTGGTTGTGACTTCACAAACGAAATGACAACGTGTCAAAATAATTGAATTGAATGACATATTTTAAAGGCTTACCAAGAAAATTAACATACAATTTTAAATAATTGTCGTAACAAAAGAATTTGTTTATTTGAAATGTGGATTTGGTAACGTAACCAACACAATATCCGAACGTGTAGAAGTGAGTAGAAAATCGGTCCTTTTTGAGTTCGGAAGCAGCAGCAGAATTTAATAGGCAATATTCAGGAAGAAATATCGGATTTAAGTATAACCGAGTACTGGTTGCAAAATTTGAAGAGACTGGGTCAGTTGGCAATAAAAAAAGGACATGTGTGAGCTGGCATAACAAGTGATAAAATCATTGAGCCACTTGAACACAGAAATAAAAACAGAAGACGCTAAGTGTTTCGTGATGTTTAGTGGTTCGTAAGTTCGCTAGCGGTGCTTTTAAGCGGTGCAGCGCGATCTATGTTTTTTCTTTGGATTTCCTGAAGAGAGACTATGACAGACACCGGACTTGCGTTGTTTTAATGAAAGGAATGAATGCAGTGGCAACACGTTTTCTTCTTGTAAAGCCTATATGCCTCACAAGTATCTGTGATTGGTTTCGAAGCTGCTGGGTCAGCCATAAATTAAGAAATGACTGTTGTTCCTTTATGTATGCAAGGGCTGACAAAATCATTTAAATTAGTTTTTTGACCTTCGTAGGCTGATTTTTCATACAATCTGGTAGTAATCAAAATCCAGGCAGTTGCCTTTTTGTTTTGTTGAAATATCGAATTCCCAGATGTTGTACTGCGATCAGCATCCTATGCGAGCCATATCGAACCGAGATAAATAAGAATTCATCAGTAATCAGAAGACAATTATTTCGAGCACAAAGTATTTGTGGTTCTAAAGTTTTGGTTTCTTTGGTAATTCTGGTTCGAAATTCCATAATCGTTAGTGCGTCTTTATAATGTACGTAAATAATCCCTGCCGAGAGGTTCGGAAACCATATGGTAACTGCGCGTGGCCTTCACGTACTGCAATCCGAAGTCTGTCATCTTGAATGGGATTAAATGTTAAGTGTTGTTGAAAGTGCCGCGTCGTAAGAGGCAAAGTGTCGCGGCACATGGATACAGAGAGCAGCATCAACACACAAGTACCTTAAGACACAGTATTACCCAGGACTACTGGAAAGGGTGAAATGGGGATGTAGTTTAAGGGTTGGTGTTTTTTTCTGAAATTTGCGACTCAAAGTGACTTCCTATCGTAAAACGTTCAATGGCAGAGTTGTAGAAAACAAAAAACTTTTGTATTTAACACTTTCTGACATAACCTCAAACTAACCGTCAAAATGGTAAAAAACCGAAAACGAGTGAGAAATTTGCAAACTTAAGCCCCGAGTCAATAAGGAAAGCAGCTCAGCCCATGAACAAGTGCTGCTCAGATGCCAAAAATGTTTGGAAGGTAACTGACAGCTGTAAGCATTCCTTTAGCATTTGATTGTATTAAAAATGGTCACTTTCGTCATGGCAACTAAGAGTGACAGCATTTAAAATAAGATGAGGCACAATAGCCATATGAAAACATTAAATTGACAATATTTCGAAAACCAAACACTTTTGGAATAGACAACTTTACACGAACTTACCCTTATTTTTAATTCTGAATAAGACACAATTATCAAAAATGGGGGTAGAAACCCCCATTTGAAAAAACCTATTTTGGGCGATTTCCTCAACGTCATTTTCAAACTTATGTTTTTAACACATAACATTAATAGCTATTTCAAAATATTCCTGTGTTTCAGTCAATTTTATTGCTTATTATTCAAAATGATACAAATACGTTTCGGTGTCTTTCTCCACCATCATCAGTTTGTCTAAAATATATATTTACAGTTATCATCAATTTAAATAAAAAACTTTCACCAAAATTCACATATTAAAATACAAACCACACACATATTAAAAAGTACATTAAGAACATTGGTTTTCAGGTGATGAGTCAGGACAAACATGTCTGGGAAGACTAGAATCTATTGTTTAGAGATTTAAATTTAACTTACGTGTCTACCTTCACATTTGACTGGTTATTGAATTCCCTATTTTATTCGATATCGAGCGAGAGAACAAAAAAACTGTTTATACTTCGCCTTTTCTTTGCATTCTAGGAATTGCTCTGCAATTTCTCAATATCAGGTGTTTATATTTCACTTACCTGGACGAAGCAGGTCATGCATGCGATCATTTAATTAGCGTGTGATACACAGAGCTAAGATTGCCTGTGTCTGATCTAAAATTCATTGCATATTGATGTTTTTTAATATATATATATATATATATATATATATATATATATATATATATATATATATATATATATATATATATATATATATATATATATATATATAATATGATATATATAATAAGAGAAGAATCCATGAAATGATACAGATTAAAAAACATCAATATGCAATGAATTTTAGATCAGACACAGGCAATCTTAGCTCTGTGTATCACACGCTAATTAAATGATCGCATGCATGACCTGCTTCGTCCAGGTAAGTGAAATATAAACACCTGATATTGAGAAATTGCAGAGCAATTCCTAGAATGCAAAGAAAAGGTTAAGTATAAACAGTTTTTTGTTCTCTCGCTCGATATCGAATAAAATAGGGAATTCAATAACCAGTCAAATGTGAAGGTAGAAACAACTAGACACGTAAGTTAAATTTAAATCTCTAAACAATAGATTCTAGTCTTTTCCCAGACATGTTTGTCCTGACTCATCACCTGAAAACCAATGTTCTTAATGTACTTTTTAATATGTGTGTGGTTTGTATTTTAATATGTGAATTTTGGTGAAAGTTTTTTATTTAAACTGATGATAACTGTAAATATATATTTTAGACAAACTGATGATGGTGGAGAAAGACACCGAAACGTATTTGTAACATTTTGAATAATAAACAATAAAATTGACTGAAACCCAGGAATATTTTGAAATAAATTAAAGTACAGTCAGGAAAATATACACAACAATGATTAATAGCTATCAAAATGTTGTCGAAAATCCATTAAAGAAAGTAATTTTCAACAAGAAATGAGACTCAAATTAAGTAGCACATATTCCCTTATAGAAAAAATGTTTAATTATTCGAGTGGCAACAGCTGTCATTTTTTACATAAAATTTCAAATATACAGGGGTCGGCATAAATACGGCAACAAATTTGCATTAAGAGAAAAAAATGCAGCGTCAAAATGAATTTATTCAAAGAAATTACAAAAGGGATTCGAAAAAGGGTTACTGTAAGTGTTCAAATTGATGTCCATCTTGATCAATGCATTTACTGCAACGTTACTCAAAGGATAGACAGGTCCGGAGAAGCAAGTCAAGCTGTTAGGTTGGGGTGTGCGTGGTCCTTTTGCAAAAACTCGGTCCTTGAGAAGGGCCCACAGGAAGAAATCACAGGGTGTCAGGTCACATGACCGTGCGGGCCACTCAACGATTGTATTTTATTTGATTTGATTAATATTGATCATTGATACATAACCTTACACAAGAGATGTTTGTTCACGTGTGTGGCGCAGATATTTTTTTTCTTAACCGTCCTCCCGTCCTCGCTGGCGCGTTTCATTACAATGTTGCCGTTACAGCAGATATTTGTTTCTTAACCATTCGCCGTGTTCGCCTAGCCAATTAGTACTCGAATAGTGTCACCTAAGCTCAGAAAAAACTCGGTTCTTGTATTTAGTTAATGGTCTCTAGTTAATGTTTATTTGTGTTGAAGATGCATCCTTATAGGAAAAAAAGTCATGCTGCTTATTTTTCTGATTTCACACAGGCAAATATATACTTAAAGCGAAGGTGATAGTGAAATAAGCAAGAACAGCAACTGAACTAAAAATGTGCTAGAAACCACAAGAAACCGTGCTTTTCTGAGGTTATAATTTCATTCGCAAAAGCAGTATGAATCCTGCAGGGCTGGTGCGGATGGTTAAGAAACAAATATCTGCATAGCAGCAACAGGCAATGAAACGCGCAAGCGGAAACCTCCAGGACTGGACAGGACAGTTAAGAAAAAAATATGTGCGTGTGTGGCTAATTTAGGTATATCACTATCAATCATCCAAACAGGATGGCAGCACTGATGGAAATTGACAGCGTTATCCTAACCTCAAAATATTTCTTTTGCTTTCTCTTTCTTTATTTTGTGTTTAGGCATCGTTACTATAATTTTCAATAATTAAGAAGTAACAGGTATTTACGTAATGTTAATGAGGCAGATTACATTGAAAAAAATTACATCCTTCTGATGTAATTTTTTGCAAATATAAAATTTTATTAGTAACAAAATTTTTCCTGCACTCCTAAAACACCCCCAGACGAATGACGCCAATTTTGAATCACCCTGTATAATCTATTTTATTCTTCTTGTGGCCGCCTGCACTTTGACATGCCTCTCGTCGGTTTGCTTTCTTAAAGAAACTGTTCATTTGGAACAGATAACTTTGCAACAAAGACCAAAGTTTTCTGTCGAGACCTCCGTTTCATTGATCCTCGATCCCATTTTAGCATTGGAATATCCACACCTAAGCCCGTTCGTTCTTCTATAAGAGCTAAAGCAGTATTTCCGAAAATCTATACTTTCGGATAAAGCTTATGCAAATGGCAATCATTTCACATGTCTCCAGTGTAAAATGGGTTGTTTCCATTATTTTTCAAACAATAATAGAAAATTTTCCTGGATATACACCGGCATGTTTGAATAAGTATTTTTCTTGGTCCCCTGGTGGAAAGTACGTAGTTTCGCCATTGCTTTCGATAGCGAAAGAATCACATTTTCCTATTACAATGACAATTTACCTTTTCTTGATCCTTTGGTGGAAAGTACGTAATTTCGCCACTGTTGTCGATAACGAATAAATCACTTTTACCCATAACAATGACAATTTACCTTTCCCCCATTATCCAATTAAATTTTCTTCATCCTGTGTGGAAAGTAATAACTTTCGCCACGCATGCTTCCGACAGCTTGTCTCTGACTGTTTTAACATTTTAACCTTATACCTTTCCCTGCTATAATATTTCCACCGAGGATCAAGAAAAATAATATACGGTACAAGAGAAGAAAATCGAAGGCCCGCCACTGCGTAAATGGCGCAGCATCACGCCGTGGTGGAACTTCGACTTTCGTCTCTTGTACCGTCGTAATGTACTATTCCGTAATTGCTTAAATGAGTCAGGCTGATTTTTAAAAACAACATGTTTTAGTAGTCCCCACAGGAAAAAAAATTCAAATGGCATTAGGTCTGTGGATCCCTGATCTGATCTTGTCTTGAGTGATTTTTCCCCTTGCATAGTTTTTGTACAGTTTGATTTTTCTTTTGACTCTTCCTTACCGGGACAATTATCGTTTGATTGGAAATGTTCTTCACTTCTTGGGGATCAGTGTTTCATTTTTCTAGTGTGTCCGCAATATTCTGCTGGTCCCCGCTGTAAACAGCGGCCCCGCCCAAGTCCTGCTTGTGCTCTCATTGACCTTTTTACGCCTTTCCTCACCTATATCGATCATTATTTTTGTTCTCATCATTCTGTGGGCTCTTACAGTTGTTACAGTTGTTTGCTTAAGGCTCCTACGCCGTTAATTATTAGGGGTTTTAACGATTATTATATAATCGATTTAATTATTGGTCCAGCAGTTTCTATTTTCCCATGCCTATAGCTTTATTCATGAAAAAAACTGTTCATTTGAAATAGATTATTTTCCAGCAAAAATTCCGGCAGCGCTTCAAGTGTTTTCCGTGTTCATTTCTACCGTCAATCCCTAGGTCTCCTACAGAGATCTCGGCATCATTGATCCTCGGTCGCATTTTAGCCTTGAAACCTCCAGACATTTCCTCTTTAACTGCCAGAGCAGTTTCATCGTAGAACTTATCAATTTCTTCATCAGCATGATCTGCCGTTGGCGCATACTCTTATGTCACTTTTATGTTATATTTTGCGTTCAGCTTGGGAATCATGTCCACTATTGTGGATACTGCCTTCATGAACGTAATATCTTTGGAATGGTGTCGATGTATCAAGACTATAGACAGATAGTTGCGAAATTTCGTTTAGTGTTATATAAATTGTTTACTTACCACCAATAATAAGCCACTCGGCGATCAAATTCGCCATTTGGGCAACGGCAGTGTAGTTATGCGATAGTTCCTCAATGACTTGCAAAGGATTTCCTCCCGCTTGAAAATATCTCTTGAGCTGCGAAAATATTCCAGGTTCCATGATATAATCCGGAGTAGCAAACTTAATGGCACAGTCGGCCAGAATCTGTTCTGGAGATTCCATTTCTTCAAGACCTTCCGACTGAAAAGTTTATATTAATTACTTTTAAAGATACACTCAAACACACACACACACAATTGGTAAAAATTCATTATTTTTGTATTTCCATGCCATAGGCATTTAGATAAACCTTATATCTCGAAGAAAGTTATTGGATTTTTCTCCCATCTTGTTTATAACATCTGTTTCTAAAAATCTACTTGGTGGTTTGTAGTGATACATTTTTTTTTTCATGAACCGATTTTCAAAATCTAGGGTTTAGGTTGAAGCGAAAACTTGACAGTCGACTTCAGAAAAATTTTTTATATATCGGGTTGCATGAATGTATGGTATGGAATGAGTAACACTGTGAGTTGCGCTTTTGAGTTGATGGCACTCTGTGAGTTAATGAGTTAAACTTCATCAGCTAATGAGTTAGAACTCATCGCGTCACTACGCTGCCCTTTGAATTACGATTAGCATTTAACCGAGGCACCGACTAAAGCTTTTTGAGGCCCACTACTAGAATTTTACCACCTAAAACAAGGTCACCACATTTTTTGTGGGTAACGTAATTCTGCTTTGGGTCATTTTTTGTGGAACCCAGTATATTGAGTTTTTAACTTAAATTGTCTATGAAGTTTTAGCCTCAAAATGAGCTTCAGACCGTTAAAATCTGACTTAGAACAGAAAAGTAATCGCTGCAAAAGTTCATCATAAAGTTATGGCTGCACCAAAAAGTTGATTTTTTGAGACCACCCTGTAAATAGAAGAGAGGGCTTAAAAATTCAAAAACCGTTTCTCGCTATTTGGTATCTTTACACGTTTGGTGTTGAGATCCAAGAAACTTCATTTTTGTCCAACTAGAACTAGGAACATGTGGAACTTTGCCAACTAACCGAAAGAAAAGATATGGTTGATAAAAAATATGGTATGCTGGAAATGAACTAAAAGGACGAAAGAAAACACGAAGTATAATAGCATCTGGTGAAGTCTTATTGATTCAAAGTTGGGATTTTACCGCATAAAAGTCAGATCTAAAAAACATTCTTGGACTGAATTGTTGGTTGTGAAAATTGAAATGCCTCTATTAGATACCAAATGGCAATATCAGATGAACTTTGTAGATCAGGAAAATTAGCTAGTCCAGAATTTAATAAAAAATGACCAACAAAAGGCTTCCACAAGATATTCGGAAATACAGTCTAGATCACACCGTATTGGCAGGAAACAGATCGACCAAAATGTAAATTCCCAGGCTGCTCAGTGTCGTAAATACATACATCAAAGAATAGTTCGTTCTTTATTGTGCAATAAGAGCACTCTATCAATTTTTAATAAAAGGTATGAGAAAATTCTGTTTTCTAAGGCAAATATTTTTCAGACAAAATATCCAACAAAAAGGTTTTCAAAAGTACAAATTTCATCTATATAACATTCATCTAGTGCACCAATTGAATAAAGATTATTTTGATAAGCGGACATTTTGTATTCAAAATCTGATTTTCGGACGAGCCATTGCTTCCTTTTTTTGGATAAATCCACTATTAATCTTCATATTTTTTGCTATTGAGCAGATATTAATCCCAGAACTTTTATCTTGAAGAATAGCTTTAATCTTGGAAACTTTGAAAACTATCTAATCAGAGATAGGACTCATTTTTATAGAGTATAGGGTAGGTGGGGGCAAAAGTCCGTGTAGGGCAAAAGTCCTGACGCGTGTAATGGGAGACACATTAATTATTATCCATCCACCAAGGCAGAACATTGCAGAAGTTGCAACAGTGCATACACGTGCCTTGTGTAATGTGAATTGTGATAATTATGAGAGGTAAGTTCTAAATGTTGGTGTTCGAACGTAATATTTTCAAATATATAAAATAAAATTACGGGTCTCTAGAGCATTTTGTGGAAATGGTCTTGATCCCCTTAAAAAACTCGACTAATGGACAACATTTTCCACAAACCAAAAATTCAGTTGAGGTTATATTTTTTTAAACATACCTTGCTAAGTCTATAAATTCATTTTGGGGTAAACGTCCGTATGTCTGATGGGGCAAAGATCCGCTAAGGACATTTGCCTCTTTTATGCGGATTTTTAATCCTTTGGTGTTGATTCTGAAAACTGTCGGTTGTTATATTTACCGTTGTGTATATTTTCCTGACTGTACTTCAATTTATTTCAAAATTTCCTGGGTTTCAGTCAATTTTATTGTCTACTATGTAAAATGTTACAAATACGTTTCGGTGTCTTTCTCCACCATCATCAGTTTGTCTAAAATATACATTTTTACATTTATTATCAATTTAAATAAAAAACTTTCACAAAATTCACATATTAAAATACAAATCACACACATATTAAAAAGTACAATTAGGGACATTGGTTTTCAGGTGATGAGTCGGGATAAACATGTTCGGGAAAAGACTAGAATCTATTGTTTAGAGATCTACATTTAACTTACATGTTTAGATGTTTCTACCTTCACATTTGATTGGACATTGAAATCCCTATTTTATTCGATCATCTAAACATGTAAGTTAAATTTAGATCTCTAAACAATAGATTCTAGTCTTTTCCCGAACATGTTTATCCCGACTCATCACCTGAAAACCAATGTCCCTAATTGTACTTTTTAATATGTGTGTGATTTGTATTTTAATATGTGAATTTTGTGAATTTTTTTATTTAAATTGATAATAAATGTAAAAATGTATATTTTAGACAAACTGATGATGGTGGAGAAAGACACCGAAACCTATTTGTAACATTTTAAATAGTAGACAATAAAATTGACAGAAACCAAGGAAATTTTGAAATCAGTTATATTTACCTACCTATTATATATTTTTTAGACCTTACAAAAGAAAAAAAGAAAACCTGAAGCCATTGACTGAGGTTCTACTAAGACAGGCTAGAGAGTTGAAAGGGAGGCATATCATTAAGGGAAATAGGAAGAACCCTTGGCTACGATGAATCTACCATTCAAAAAAGGCTGAAAGCTGGTAGCGGTGTACTCATTGGGACGGTTTCAACCTGTTTTTACTGCACTGCCGAAAAAAGAAATGGTAGACCATTGTAAGGCGTTAGACTTGCGTTTCTATGCCCTTACTCTAAAATCGCTCCGTTTTCTGGCATACCAGTATGCACAAAAAAAGGCATCACACATCATACACATAGCTAAGATTGTCAGATCAGATACAGACAATCTTAGCTCTGTGTATCATGCGCTAATTAAATGATCGCATGCATGAGTTGAATGGACCTGGTAAATAAAAATTAAACAGCAGATATTGAAGATTACAGAGCAATTCCAAGAATGCAACGAAAAGGCGAAATATAAATAGGTTTTTCGGGCACTCGCCCGATATCGAATATAATAGGTAATTCAATATCCAACCAAATGTAAAGAAAGAAACATCTAAACATGTAAGTCAAATTTAGATCTCTAAACAATAGATTCTAGTCTTTTCCCGAACATGTTTATCCCGACTCATCACCTGAGAACCAAGGTCCCAAATTGTACTTTTTAATATGTGTGTGATTTGAATTTTAATATGTTAATTTTGTGAAAGTTTTTTTAATTGAATTGATAATAAATGTAAAATGGATATTTTAGACAAACTGATGATGGTGGATAAAGACACCGAAACGTATTTGTAACATTTTAAATAATAATCAATAAAATTGACTGAAACCCAGGAATACATTGGAATGAATTAAAGTACAGTCAGGAAAAATACAAAACTAAGACTAATAACACGAATAAGACACCCCCAAAACCCACTACACAACCCCTCCACCCAACTACTATACGAACGCACAAACATGACAAAGATTTCGGAAAGACTCATACATCTACAGACAAAATGGACAAACAACCCCTACAACTGGAGCATACTGAATCCCCTTTGTCTTACAAGACCAAGCAGACAATCCCGCTTCCGTTTCCCTACATCAACGCTACTCGAACACTTACAAACGCAACTGACTACTGGACAATAAAATAATTTTTTCTTGTCATTAGAATTAGAAAGTTTATTTAATCAAATTGTTAACATAGAATAAGATAATTTTCATCTTTGTTTTTTTATTTAGTTTAAGACTACATGTATTAAACAAGGGCAGAAAGACCGATAGATCGATAGCCTTTTTTAGAAATAAAGATGTTTACTACTACTACTACTAGAAACTATAACATGGATGAAAACGGTTTTCAAACTGTTCCAAATAAATTACCAAAACATGTTGTTCCCACCGGAAAAAGAGAAGTGGCCAAAACTGTAGCTGCCGAACAAGGAAAAACTGTGTCGCTAGCATGTTCTATGAGTGCAACTGGACAATATGTTCCACCGTTTTTCATTTTTGCACACAAGAGACTAAATTTTCTATTGCTAAAGGATGCTCCAGCAGGTTCTGCTTTGGGTGTAACAGACTCTGGATACATAAATTCGCTAAGATTCGTTGATTATTTGCAGCACTTCCGCAAGTATACAAATCCTACTGCCTACAGCCCTATATTGTTACTGTTGGACAATCACATTTCTCATTCCAGTCTGCAAGCCATTAATTACTCAACAAACAACAATATTCACATGCTTAGTCTTCCACCACATATCAGTCATCGTACACAGCCCCTGGGCAGAAGTTTTTTTAGACCGCTTAAAGCTTATTACGATGACTTATGTGATAACTGGACTACAGCAAACCCTGGACAAGTAGTGACAGAATACCACGTTGCTGGATTACTCAAGCAAGCCTATGAAAAAACAGCGACTATCGAAAAATCCGTTAACGGGATTAAGATGACTGGAATATACCCTCTAGATAGAGGTGATCGAGACATGCACTTAAAATTGTATTTGAAGAAGGCAGACCTGAAGGCACTAACGACACAGAAGCAGAAGAATCTATTGAAGAAGCAGTTTATCTTCCAAATACAGTTAATGTTTCAAGTCAACCGGAATCACCAAAACCTGGATATTCTGGAGAATACGAAACTCAAATATATGGATGTTCAAAAGAAAATACTGAACCGTTGTCTGTTACGGTACATTCAGATATCATTCATTAAACGAACAAGAAAAGAACTGAAATCTACTCTTCTTACTTCAACACCAAACAAACAGGAGCTGGAAAATATAGAACAGGAAAAGAGAGAAGAAAAATTGAAGAACAAGAAAGGAAAGAGAAGTAAAACTACGATAAGAAAAGTATTTGGCAGAAAAGAAAATTCCCTAAAGAAAACCGAATATCAATCCTCCACTGAATTAGAGTCGGAATTTTCGCTCCACAATAGCGGCATCGATATGAATTTTTCAGAAAGTGATGCCGAATCAAAAAGTGGTCCAAATGGATTGACTCCAGGGGAGTTTGCTGTAGTGAAAGTTTGTGAGAAAACGAAGGATTCATTTCGACTTTACGTAAGGCGAATAACTGCAATGATAGACGACGATGGTTGCAATGGAATTTATTATAAAAGGGCACCCAACACAATGCGTTTTTTTGGAAACCGAACAAGATCTTTTTGTGAACAGAGCTGACATTATCAGGAAACTCTCCAAGCCATTGCCAGGCAGTTCTGCAAGATTCAACGACTTTGTTAGTTTTTCTACCAGCTTGAGTGATTTAATGTTGCATTAGCGCAGAGCTGTATTTGTTTTTGCCTTATAAGTTTCTGACAATAATTTCCTTTTTTTTGGAGAAATATATGTCTCAAATTAGAGAAATTGTAGTTTTTTATTTATTTAAAACTAGTTTTAATTAAAAGGGGCAAATATCCTAGATCCAGATTTTCGCCCAGCTCGATGGGGCAAAGATCCGAGTTGTCATATGTTATATTTCATTATCTAATTTTTTTATAACACATATTTTGCCTGAGTTTAATATTTAACGCCAAGAACATTAATGACCCTAACTTGCCGACATATTTCAAGTGCATACTGAAAAGGAATGACTCACAACTAATTGTAAATGCAAAAGTGAGTACTTTTGCCCCCACCTACCCTATGGAAAGAGAGATATTACTATACTTCCTAGCAGGGACCCGGACCGGAACCGATATGGACCCAAAACCGGAACGGAACCGTTTGTTTTTTTTGGACCGGAACAGAAACTGAACCCATATTTTAAATTAACACATTGTGCGGTGCTGAACCGGAACCGCAATATTTTATTTCGGTTTTTTCGGTTCTGCTTGTAAGGTTTGAAAGAAATTGCTATACATTTTAGAAGCAAATAAAAATAATAATTTACTCTCCTGCAAATGAATATAAAATTATTTCTGTGTTCTGGTGAGCCGCGGTGTCACTATTAATGTGCCGACAAAGGATCGGCACTTCTTTTAGTTAGTTCCTGGAATCGTTTTAATAGTCGGGGCCGCGACGGCGTCAAAGGAAGAAAATATAAGCCCTATTCTTTTCGGCTAGTTGTTTCAAATGATAAGATCTTGTATAAATCACAAAATAACAATGTTTTGGTATAAGGTAGTTTTAGCCGACAATCAAGTAGAAAGAGCAAAAGCACATTTAAAGTGTTATGGACTAGACTGATGTTCTTAAGAGTGCAATTCTTCTAATTCTAAATCTGACCCTGACCAACACGATATGGAAACGGAATCATCTAGTTCTTCATCAAACGATGAAATGGAAGCGTTTTTGAGACAAAGATTCAGACCAAAAATTTTTAAAAGGAATTAATCAGCATGAATTTTCTTCATTCAATTCTTTCAAAATATTTTAAATTCCTGTAAAGTGGAACAAAGCCGCATACTCTTAAGGAAAAATGAAACGATTTTTGATTGTTATACATGCTTGCCCAAGTATTATCAAGCGTGCCGGCAATATACACTATTTTTTTAATTCTTTTTTAAGTTGAATTATTTTAGTTTTTCGATCACCAACAACGAAACATTTGAAATTGGAATTTTGGACATAAGCAACTCCTCAGAAGATGGTGAAGAGTGTGAAGACATGAACCAGGAAGAACAATCTTTAAACGGAAATAAGAGTGAAAGAATAGGAATTGACGAAGTTGTGGACCTAAGTGAAAACGGAAAGAAGAGAATCGCGCTAAAGTCAGAAAATTCATTAACAAATTACTTTTCAAAAATACGATTAAATTAATTTTTGTATCTAATATAGTCTAGGGTTGCTAGTCCTTCTACTCCCTACCATACAACCAGACGAAATACCGTATGGAACAGTGGATCGTTTGCGCATCTTTTATCTTGTATAATACAACACGCAAGGAAAGAGATAGTGAGCTTTGTCCTCGTTCGTTGTTATATATAGATTTTGGAACCGAAAAAAAACCAGAACAGGAACGGAACCGAATTGGAAACTATTTTCTAAACCGGAACCGTAACGGAACTGAAATTTTAAATTTTGCCTTGGACCGAAACCGGAACGGAACAGTTATTTCGTTTCGGTCCGGGTCCTTGCTTCCTAGGAGTCAAGCGAAATCATTCAAAGAGATTAACCCAGAATTGAACATTTTCAGTTATAATTTGGAAACAATTGAAAATATCGGAATAATCATTAGGAGCATTTCCAATAGAATATTTTCGGGCCTATCTTACCCTCCTTGCGTTTTATCAGAATCGCTTAATCGTTTCAAATTTGTCAATTTTTTAGGACGTGCTAAAGTTCGAATTTCTATTTCTGGGAAACGATTCAAAATAATGAATTAGTTGCTAAGGGTTATTTGGATGGAACTTTTCGAAAGCTGCATTTTTAAATTTACCGCTTTTAAAACTTAAACGTTTTCATTCAGATCTCGGAAAACGATATATTTACCTCAATACTTTTATAAGAGCTTTTATTCAGTATTTTCATATACAGGGTTATTCACGCTATACGGCACGGAAGTTTGCGGCTGAACTGTTTGATTTTTAAAAAGTATTATTTTATGAATTGGCAGACCCCTACCGGGCGCACATTTTAAAAATATTTTTGTAATGTACAAGGTGTCCCAAAATCCCTAAAAGTATCAAAGTTGTGTTTTTTTTTTTAATGGAATACCCTGTA
The DNA here is from genome assembly GCA_024550625.1 of Dendroctonus valens. Taxonomy (NCBI): domain Eukaryota; kingdom Metazoa; phylum Arthropoda; class Insecta; order Coleoptera; family Curculionidae; genus Dendroctonus; species Dendroctonus valens. The sequence continues at coordinate 304,667 of JAJTJO010000284.1, read as the reverse complement.
TATAATTGCATTTTTTGATTCTCTGAGCAAAATAAGTGTCTGTTTTAATAAGGTTTATAATACCTAAATCTTAAGGTTTTTTAAATAATACGAATTTAATCAAAATCTAATCTAATTTTCAGTGATCAAATAGTTTAGAAGTATTTAAGTTATGTAAGCGTAATTTATAGTGAAGTGAAACTAAATATAATATTTTATATCCCAATGTTAAAAAAACTTACCACGTTATACATATAAGTGGCTATAACTTGGTTAATTTAAATACAACCCCATATTTTTTAACTTACCAGGAAATGCAATTTTTAATTACCTATCGAATGGTATTAGGATGTTAATAGGTAAGTTTTTCCCTCTTCATAAAATACGCCAAATAATCATTCTGTACATCATTTGGTGTTGTTTAATTTAAGGTTCCAATGTATTTAAGTTGCCTATGGCACTTACACATGTCAAATCATGTATTTTATTTGTCAGTTCTGCAAAGAATCTTTTTGCTAGCTAGAGTGGTAATGTTTTTTGTAATTGTAGACGTGTTGGTCGTTATTTCAATATTATTATTGAGTTGCTTAATGAAAATGAAGATTTATCCAAAAGAAGAGCGTATTGACATGATTTTCACCCTTGGAGAATGCCATAAAAATTGTTTACTGGCCTCTAGAGTTTACGCTTAAAAGTTTCCTGAAAGAAATCATCTTAAGCCAGTCGTTTTTAAGCGATTATTAGAGCAGTTTCAGGAAAGTGGGAGTGTCAATTATTCCAATGTATTCCTGGGTTTCAGTCAATTTTATTGTTTATTATTTAAAATGTTACAAATACGTTTCGGTGTCTTTATCCACCATCATCAGTTTGTCTAAAATATATATTTACAGTTATCATCAATTTAAATAGAAAACTTTCACCAAAATTCACATATTAAAATACAAATCACACACATATTAAAAAGTACATCCAGAACATTGGTTTTCAGGTGATGAGTCAGGACAAACAAGTCTGGGAAAAGACTAGAATCTATTGTTTTAGAGATCTAAATTCAACTTACGTATATAGTTGCTTTCAACTTCACATTTGACTGGTCACTGAATTTTCCATATTTTATTCGATATCAAGCGAGCGAAACAAAAAAAAAACTGTTTATCTTTCGTCTTTTCTTTGCATTCTAGGAATTGCTTGGCAATTCTTCAATATCAGATGTTTACATTTCATTACCTGGTCCAATCAGTTCATGCATGCGATCATCTAATTAGCGTATGATACACAGAGCTAAGATTGTCTGTATCTGATCTGAAATTTATTGCATTCTGATGTTTCTTAATTTGTATCATTTCATGGATTCTTCTCTTATTATAGTTGTCCTCATTGATCAATATTTGTGTGTTATCAAAATCAAAATCATGCAACTTTTGTTGTGCATGTTGTGCTAATGCTGTTGCATTTTCGTTAACCTTTCTTAAGCTATACTTATGTTCGTATATTCTTTTCTTTAAATATTACCCTGTTTGTCCTATGTATGTGTTGTCACAGTTCAAACAGTCAATCTTGTATATTACGTTAGGTGTGTCCAACTTATCGCTTCTAGGCTTAAATTTTGTAAAACATTCTTTTGCCAAGTTGTTTTTAGTGTTTTCCGCTATAGTAATATTATGCGGATTTAAAACATTTTTTTATTTTTGTGTTGATTTCTGGTATGTGTGGTAATGATACATACCTGATTTCACCCTCTTTTTTCTTTTTTGTATTATTTATGTTGTTCCATTTCTATTTTATGTTGTTCCACGTTCGTTTATGTTGTTCTATTTTATGTTGTTCCACGAAGTGTCAATTATAAAAAACATATTATTACAAGGAAATCTGTCACTGAAGATGCAGAAAATGTTTTCCCGGTAATTAATTCAGTTATCGAAAATACCAATATTAGTCAAAATCTAAAATCCAAAAGTACTAACATTAGTCAATCAAATATTTCCAGAATTATTAAAAAGCACAACTTTCATTCTTATAAAATTCAGCTTTGCCAAGAACTTTATGGAAATTATTTTGAAACCGAATTGAGTTTTGCATGTGGCTGTTAGATAAAGTGGTAGAAAATGAAAAGTTTTTCGATAATGTGTTATTTAGTGATGAATGTACTTTTTAAAACAATGGTCTCGTCAACTTTCATTATTATTCTGATACGAATCCGCACGAATACAGGGTCATGAAAAATCAAAATATGTGGTCAGTTAATGTGTGGGGTGGAATACTGGGCCCATATTTATTTGGACTCTATTTTTTTGAAGGACATCTAAATGGTTTGATGTTTCTCCAGTTTCTAATAAGCCATCTTTCAGTATTATTAGAAGAAGTTCCTTTAAATATTAGAACCAACATGTGGCTTCAATTGGATGCAGCTCCGCCTCATGATCATTGCGAAGTTCGGCAATTTTTAAATGCCAATTTTCAAAACAGGTGGGATGGCAGAAATGGATTTCAAAATTGGCTCCCCAGATCTCCGGACTTAACTCCACTAGATTTATTTTTGTGGGGGTACATAAAAGGAATTGTCTACCATACTTCCGAGAACTTCACACGATTTGAAAATACTCATAAGAGACGCTTTTAAAAATGTAACTCCGAAAATGTTGTCCAGAGTTAGCAGTGGTTTTGAAAAAAGAATTTACAAGTGTCTGGAAATGAACGGTCAACATTTCGAACATGTGTTATAAATAATTTGCCTTTCTTTTATGTTATTGTTGATATGTTATTTAGAGCTTTTAATTAAAAAAACACCAAATGGTGCCCAGAACGAGTATTTGGCGTATTTTGTTAAAATGCAAAAACTTAGCTATTAACATCCTAATACCGTTCGATAGGTAATTAAAAATTCCCTCTGTGGATTCATCAAATAATATTTTGTAAAAATTAAACGGTTTACCCGCAAACTTCCGTGCCGTATAGCGTGAATAACCCTGTATAAATATTTAAAAAAGTGTTTTATAAAAAACACATTTAATTTTAAAAATGAATCGTTCGATTGGTCATACGAAATTTTATTTTCTAAAGACGTTTTGACCAAAATGGGTGGTTTTGATTATAAACAACTCTACCCAGCCATCCAAAAGACGTATATTGAATGTGAAATAAACGTCATAAAAACACCACTGACGCCCCCTAATACCACGTCTTTGACATCTGAACGTCGTGATATTTACGTATTAGTTACGTCAAAAAGACGTATTAGTTATGCAAGTGGCGAGAGATTTAGCTAACTAACATTTTAATCAATTTTTCTTGCCCTCTCTTTTTTCTTTAATTGACTATGACTTCTATTTCGTCATGCTAAGAATGATGCTTTAAGAGCCGCATGAAAAGGCAGGCGACGTGTGAATAATACAATTTTAATGTTCAGATATTTTCCAGTCGAAACAGTTTTTTTTTTGTTTTACTGCATTTGATATTAGGAATTTCTGACAAAACCTTATTGTCAGATCCAGTTCCGGCGATAGAAAAGATTCTAACGATTTATTGAATATTTCAAGGCGTTTGTAAGATGTAGGCTGTTTAAAGCAGGGACCCGGACCGGGCCCGTTATGGACCCAAAACCGGAACAAAACCTTTTTTTTGCACTGGAACGTACTGGAAAGTTTTGTTAGGTGCTGAACCGGAACCGAAATATTCTATATCGTTTTTTTTTCGGTTCTGCTTGTAACGTTTGAAAGAAATTACTGTACATTTTACAAACAAATGAAACTAATCATTTACCCTCCTGCAATTGAATATAAAATTACGTTTCTATGTTCCGTGTGTGTACGTTGTGAGCCGCAGTGTCTATTAATGTGCCGTTTAGTTGCTGCAATTAGTTGCTGCAATCGTTTTAATAGTCGGCGCCGCGATGCCGTCAGGGAGGAAATATAAGCGCTATTCTTTGCGGCTAGTTGTCCCAAATGACAAGATCTTGTATAAATCACAAAATAACAATTTTTTCGTATAAGGTAGTTTTAGACGACAATCAAGTAGAAAGAGCAAAAGCACATTTAAAGTCCTTATGGACTAGACTGATGTTCTTAAAAGAGTGCAATTCTTCTAATTCTATATCTGACCCTGACCAACACGATATGGAAACGGAATCATCTAGTTCTTCATCTAGCGATGAAATTGAAGCCTTTTTGAGACATAAAGATTCCAGCAAAAATTTTTAAAAGGAATTAATCAGCACGAATTTTCTTCACAAGGCTCATTTGTAGCCCTTAACAAAATTGAAAATATTTTAAATTCCTATCAGGTGGAACAAAGCCGCATACGCTTACAGAAAAATAAAACGATTTTTGATTTCTGGAAGAAAAAGCATGAGAGTTATACATGCTTGCTCAAGTATTGTTAAGCGGACAGGCAACTCAAGTTAGTGTTGAGAGGTTATTTGCAGGACTCAATTATTTGTTGCCGCCTTCGAGGTCAAATATTAAAGAAAAAAATTTAGAGGATCAACCGACTTTTCTATCGTAAAGAACACCGTACATTTTAATATAGGTCATAACGTACATTTTAAAATAGTGTATACGTAATAGTGCGTATACACTATTTTTAAAATTATTTTTTAAGTTGAATTATTTTAGTTCTTCGATCACCAACAACGAAACATTTGAAATTGGAATTTTGGACAAAAGCAACTCCTCAAAAGATGGTGAAGAGTGTGAAGACATGAACCAGGAAGAACAATCTTTAAACGGAAATAAGAGTGAAAGAAGAGGAATTGACGAAGTTGTGGACCTGAGTGAAAACGGAAAGAAGAGAAACGCGCTAGTCAGAAAATTCATTAACAAATTACTTTTCAAAAATACGATTAAATTAATTTTTGTATCTAATATAGTCTAGGGTTGCTAGTCCTTCTACTCCCTACCATACAACCAGACGAAATACCGTATGGAACAGTGGATCGTTTGCGCATCTTTTATCTTGTATAATACAACACGCAAGGAAAGAGATAGTGAGATTTCTAATTAGAGTAGCCTTTATGTTTGTCCTCGTACGTTGTTAAATATAGATTTTGGAACCGGAAAACACCGGAACTGGAATTATTTTCTAAACCGGAACCGTAACGGAACCGAATTTTAAAATTTTGCCTTGGACCGAAACAGCTATTTCGTTTCGGTCCGGGTCCTTGATTTAAAGTTTCGAGGGCTCCTAAAATTTAAGCAGCTTCGAATCAATATCTTTGGAAGTTAGGAATTTCTAATAAATCCTAATTGATAAAAGATGGATTTCGATATTGGCTTTAGAAATATATATTAGGACTGTTTCGATATTTTCACCCATTTCGGAGATATTCCGTTTTTAAACTTTCAGGCGCCTGAAAGGGGGCTCGGCCCTAATCCAATCTTCGATTGTTTGGTTCCAGAATACATTTCAACATTTCCGCTTTCGAAAATGTCCTTGCAAAATATTTGATTTTTATGGCGTCTCATTTGGAGGCCGAAGCCTTCGATATCTTGAAGAATGCTGTCGATATTTACTTATAATTATTAATAATACTAAAACCAGCTATTGAACACTATCAACTGTATATATTTATTCGAAAAAGTGATTTGAATTACGCTTAAATAACATAACCTCGCTTGCTTTAAGTCCCCTAGTGCAGAAGTGCATGACCATAACAATTACTGAAATGGCTATAATTATTTCGGGTGAACATGTCGTTCGAGTACTTCCAATTTTTTTTATGTTGTTTTACTTTAAAGAACACTTTATATTGAGCAACATAAAGTACTCAAACAACATGTTCACCATTATTTAGTTAGATGTAGGTACCTCATTGTCTTTGTCGCTACTATCCCAAGGCCTATCATCAAAGTCCTCATCCATTTTACTTGAAAATTAACTGCAAATGCTTCGATTTTAAACATTCACAGAAAATGTTTCACTTGAAAAATGTTTCTCCAATATTCACTGAATTATTTTACAGGTGGTAAACAGCATACCATAACCAGAGATCACATAGCTGATATGTGGCTATAACCTATAACTAAAGATAGACTGGAGAGTGTGGTCCCACGTTGGCAACACCGAATCTCGACGTTGCGTTGAAAAAGGAAGGAAGAACGAAACCGGAAGTCGCTACCTTTTTGTCCGAGGACCAGAGACAAGTATGTTATGTTATCTGTATGTTATGAACATCAAAGTTATGGCTCTTACCATTTATAAAAAAAAATCCTAAATGCTACCAAATGCTCCAAAAATGTGTATGGCTACCAAGAACCCGGACCGAAACGAAATAACTGCTCCGTCCCGGTTTCGGTCCAAGGCAAAATTTAAAATTTATTTCGGTTCCAAAATATATATATAACAACGAACGAGGACAAAGATAAAGGCTACTCTAATTAGGAATCTCACTATCTTTTTCCTTGCTTGTTGTATTATGCAAGTTAAAATGGATCATTAAACCATTAAACTAAATAAAACATTAAATGGAACAACATTGAAATAAAGACTCCCCTACAAAAATTAATTTTATGGTTGTCTTTTTGAAAAGTAATTTGTTAATCAATTTTCTCACTTTAGCGCGTTTCTCTTCTTTCCGTTTTCACTCAGGTCCACACGAGAACTTAAAACGTAAAAGTTCTCCGATGTTGCCATTTAGTCTTTGGCTCAGACTGCGCGAGAGAGATTTAAAATCGAGCAAGAGAACAATATAAAATTGCGAGAGAATATAATAAAATATCTATTTATTAACCGACGACATAGATCATAGTTCATCACATAAATGGATTGAATTGAAAAATGATGGAAAGTTGCATTTTAGAAACGTTTTCTTTACTTAAAATATATTATTTTTGCTTTCGTTCAATGTGCCTGAGCATCCTGCGATAAACGTATTTAATGAAGTTTTCTCAAAATGATTAATGTTGCAAACTTTATCGCTAGTAGACATTTGGGTATCGTTACTGACACGCTGGACTACATTACTCCTAAGCAATTGCAACCTAGTACCAAAACTTATTCAATCTTCATTTCTATGAGGGCGGGTCCTTGTAAGTTCCTGAATTAAACAATCTACATCTCTTCGGTCAGAGAAGCAATGAATCAAAGGAGTTTTGAGATTATCCCAACTAAGAAGTTCTGATCGATTGCCAACCATAGTTTCGGCTTTTCCGATCAGTTTCTCATTAATACAATCCAAAATATGCTTGTTTAAATCAGCATCGTTTAGTGGTAGATATGTACTTATTAGGTTCTCGCACCTACTTAAAAATTTATTCAGGTAATTACTGTCACCGTCAAAGGATTTAATATTATCTAACTTTGATTTGAATAAACTCCAATTCATATTATTTTGGTTTGCAGTAGTCATTTTAACGCTGGTACTTACTGGTTTGCTAAGACGAATATTTTTTAATTGTTGGACAATATCGTCTACTTCACTCATAAATAAGCATAAACTTTATATTTCACTTTAAAAAATTACTATTTTTATGCTTTCTATTTTCTTAATTGAGAGAGAAAAAAAAATCAAACTAAACTATGTCTTCAATAGACTGACCTAACTTTAATTGTGTGTATGCGATACACGGCCCTATTACTATTCCTAATGAAATCTTTATACGGAAGATAGATTAGGATTGAAAGGAAAATGCACTTACGTTGATTCTTCCTTCCCGATTCTTTGGTGGAGTAGCCTCTGCCGTTGGTTCTGGAGATTGTGCTGAAGAGTTGAAGAACCCAAATAGCCGGAATCTTGGATACTGCTACTGCACAATGCTACCGACTGCGCCAATTATGAAACTTTAACGATATAATTCGTTTTTAAAAAGTTTTTATTATTACAACGACAATTTATTTAGCTACTTAATTCCACAACGTGGTTACAAAGAATGAGTTCTCATGCAAAACAGTCAAATCAGGAAAACACTTCTGCTGACTCGTGGAATGTTGGAGTATGGTGGTTTCCTAGTATTGTAGTTGCAGAGTAAGGTGGGTATGGCTATGTAACTGAGGGGACCTTTTTATTTGATTTTTTCTAAAATCTTTACTTTTTGTATCCTACAAACCTGCTTATAATAAGCAATTTCTAATAATGCAAGTTATTTTTCATGCTTTCATTAACATGGTCGGGCCTATTCTCAATTTCTACACTCTTAATATCGTGATTTTTACGTCGAAAAATTCCTGCCATACTCATCTGAAAAAGCAGCAATTAATAAATGTTTAATAGCAAAATAAAAACCAAATTGACTCGAATAAGAAATATAATATAAAAAGCAGGGAAGAGAAAACCAAACTCGTTGTGTGCAACTTTGTCGATAATTTGGCAATGTAGCTTGTCATTTGAATGGGATGACGGCCTGTGGCCAAGCGATTGTCGCGATCACAGATGACAGAGTTTGACATAACCTCTGTGATCTGTGGTCGCCATTTCTCCAGTTTGTTGCTTTTTCCATACTTGCATTATAGACAAATTCCACTTGTTAGGATTATTCTTTATCTTTACGGAATATGGCTTCATCGTTAGAAAATTTGGAGGCTCAATTAGAAATGTTTATTGAAAATGTCCGTCAGATCCATATAATAGTTAGCGATTTTCAACCACAAAGCCAGAACGTGCTTAATCAAAAACTGTAAGAACAAATATATTAAACGGTTATCAACATAATACTACTGACTCGTTGAAATAATACTTTGTTCTTAAATTTCAGACAGGCAATGGTACATGGATTACAGGAGGTTGACAAGCTGAAATCCCAAGTTCAAGATGTACATGTTCCTCTAGAAGTATTTGAGTAAGTAAAATATAGTTACTTGTGATTAATTGATATGTTAATTTTTTGCAAATTCTGTTTAGTTATATTGACCAGGGTCGCAATCCCCAACTGTATACTAAGGATTGCATTGAAAAAGCTTTGGCCAAAAATGAACAAGTTAAAGGAAAAATCGATGCGTACCGCAAATTTAAAGCAAACATGTTAGTGGAGTTGGGGAAAACCTTTCCTACCGAGTTGAGTAAATATAGAGCCTTACGGGGAGATGAAGGGAGACGTGGAGATTAATGTGTTTTTAGGATATTGTGAGTTTATACACAATTTAATAGTCTTAGCTTTAAGAAAGATTGTGCCGTTTATTTCGTTGGGAACCCTCTGAAAACACCAATTTCCAAAACAAAACAAAGGTCGCCATGATGGTCCACTCTCTGCGACGGCGTACCAGGCGAAATTTTTCGCGCAGTTGCCAGTACTATCACTACCACTACCTTAACACGGGGTCGTCACCCACGCGTTCTGTTTTCCAGAACAATCAAACTGAAATAATCGATTTTTAAAGTTTCAAGTTTCGTTTGGGTTCACTCTTCTTCTCTCTCTTCATTGTGTTAACAAATTTCACGCTGAACTAATTTATGTTGCTAGAGAAATCGAACGTGGGAAAAATGGTTAAGCTCAACCGAAATATACCCATACATTTTAGAAAACACGTTCCTATAATAATGTAATAGTTTCTTCCGTGGTTTGAGATATTGCTTTCCTTCACTGACACTGCGCTACTATTTCCTCTAAGGACGTACTTCTGGAAATTTCCTCTAAGGACGTAATTTTAAATTTGTTCCATTTTTGGTTTGATTGAGATTTTGTATTTTGAAAAAACCAGCATATTTCTTACAGCTAGCACTAAATCTAGGAACTTAAACTCAACATAATAGGCCACATTTATTTTAGGTTAAAATGTAATTTTCGATAAAACTGTTTACAACTCCATAAATTAATTAATTAATATACACATGAAATAACTAAAATCAAGGCTTATTGGTATTTTGGGTTTTGCTTAACCCCTTGAGACCTGATTTACTAAATAAGCTCTAGTCGGTGTATTTATTTATTTAATTTTTTTTGAAAAAAAGATGTGCATAATTATGCAGGAAACGTATCAATAAACGTTAAATAATTTTCTATGATACATTACAAAACAATTCATTTCTTTTTTAATACATAAATGTATTTTACATTTATCACAAAAGAAATGTGTTTGCTTCAAGTATTTTGCATGTTTGCACCGTTTCCCTTCCTTACTTCCATCAAGATTTGGCATATGATCTACAGAATCATTTTGTACTTCTGGACATGGGCTTACTTCTTTATTACGTTTTGAAACTTTGCTTTGGCAAATCACGTAGTGACCTGTTTGGTCTTCCTCTCTTGGGTTGGACCGGAACTAGTTTACAAACTTTTATCAAACACTCTGCCAAACGTAAGCGGAAATCTAAAAAGCCCATCTGATTTTTTTTTGGAGTCTGCAGTCGCTTGCAATCTCGCGGGTATTCATACCAACTATTGGCAGTGGCGAATTGTCCATTTCTAGAACGAATGTATAATCGATATAATTTAAATAAAATTCCTGGGTTTCAGTCAATTATATTGTTTATTATTATACCATAAATATGTTTCAGTGTCTTTCTCCACCATCAACAGTTTGCCTAAAATATACATTCACAATCGTCATTATATTTCAAAACAAGAAGCTTTATTAAAATATACATATTAAAATAGTTTGAATCTCTTGGGATCAAAGGTGATGAGTCAGGACGATCATGTTCGGGAAAAGACTAGAATTTATTGTTCAGAGCTTTACATTTTACTTACATGCATGGCTGTTTCTACCTTCAACTTTGGTAAGCAATTGAAATATTCATTTTGTCCAACATCGAGCGAGAGTTTAAACAAAAATGTTTAAAATGTTGGGCATTTTTCCGTCGCATTCTGAGGATATCTTTTTGATACGTATTACTTCAATATACCGAATGTTAATATTTTATTTTTCATTCATTTTTCAGATTGTCTGCATCTGATCTAAAATTTATTGCATTGGGATGTTTTTTAATTTGTATCATTTCATGGACATTCTCTTATTATAATTGTCGCCATTAATCAATATTTTTGTGTTATCAAAATTATGTAACATTTGTTGTGCATGTTGTGCTAATGCTGTTCCATTTTCGTTAACCTTTCTTAAGCTATATTTATGTTCGTATATTCTTTTCTTTAAATATTGTCCTCTTTGACCTATGTGTGCGTTGTCACAGTTCAAACAGTCAATCTTGTATATTACATTAGGTCTGTTTAATTTATCACTTTTAGGCTTAACTTTTGTGAAACATTTCTTTGCTAAGTTGTTTTTAGTTCTTTCTGCTATAGAAATATTATGTGGTTTGAAAATATTTTTTAATTTTTGTGTTAATTTCCGGAATGTACAGTGTAAATGTAATGTAAATTAATGGATAAACAATGACTAAAAATAAATAAAGATGAAAAAAATATTGATGACCCTTAATGACTTGTCATTTGTATTTAATTATCATTTATTTTTATCTGTATAAATCCAACAAATTAAACAGTTGATAGGTTTTAAAAATTTTTGTACAAATTGTTAAACGAATTTTAAAATAATTTCGTATCTGTATTTTATATCGATTCACAAATATGAATTAACTTATATTATTCGTGCGCCATTTCGCATATAATGCAATTTTGTGTCCCTTTCATTTGCAATTGGAGAAATAATTTATAACATTCATATGGAGTACATTGTCGATTTGTTGTGAATTTCATCATCAATGTTTGACTTCTTATTTTTAACTTTATGTGTTAAATTATGGCACGACGGTCACATACACATAACCTCGGTACGCCAAGTAGTTCCCCTGGTGGCTAGGGTTACCAGATTTATAATTCTTACAAATAGGATCGATAGACTGTATGAAATTATATGAGATTGGAAAAAATATATGAGAAAATTTTACATGGTTTAAAATAGCCAAACTATTAAAAAACCAATAAATATTTAAACAAACTTTTTATTCTATTATAATATGTATTAGTTACACATTAAAATCACATACTGCGAATTGAGACTAGCACTAAGAAACCTAAAGGAAGACACATTTTAAGCGATGTAAAACGATAATAATAAGTAAAATGGCCGAAAGGGTTATACTGAGGAGACTTAAGGAGGAAACGAGCGAGCTTGATTTGCTTCCGCCAGAACAGTTTGGATTCCGAGGAAAGCATTCCACGGAACTTCAGCTGATCAGGATAGTAGGAAGATGCACCAAAGAAATGAATCAGTGCCGAACGACTGGAATACTGACACTAGATGTCGAAAGAGCGTTCGACAGAGTGTGGAGAGACGGTCTCAACTACAAGATGATGGAAACAGGTATCAACAAGAAACTGTGCCGGCTAATAGACAGTTATATTTGCAGAAGGAGCTTTAGCGTCAAAGTTGGAGGTCACCGGTCAGAAACCAGAAGCACTAAGGCAGGAGTACCGCAAGGAGCAGTGCTCTCCCCACTGCTATACAACATATACACAAGCGACATTCCAAGACCTGCCAATACGACCCTGGCACTCTTTGCAGATGATGCCGCCCTTCTGACATCCTCATGGCGCAAGGACTACACTAGGCAACAGCTCCAGCTTGCAATTGACGAACTACATCAGTGGTTCATCAAGTGGACGCTGAAGATAAATGCAGAGAAGAGCCAGGCCATACTTATTGGCAGGAAGCAGGACAGTGTCGATGGCAACATCACCATAGAGGGACAAAACGTCGAATAGGAAAGAGATATTAAATATTTGGGTGTTGTTTTAGATAAACAGCTGACCTGGAAGAAGCACATAAAAACAGCCATCGACAAGGTTAAGGCAACAACTGCCAAGTTGTACCCACTCCTCAACCGAAGAAGCCAGATGAGTATTAGGAACAAGCTACTCCTCATCAAGACCATAATCAGGCCGACACTGGTGTATGCCTCCAATGCGTGGGGATATGCAGCCGAGTGTCACTTGAATAGACTTCAGGCCACAGAAAACAAACTTCTGCGGATGCCCATAGATGCGCCCTGGTTTGTTAGAAACTCCCAAATCTACAGGGACTTGGAGTGGGAGCCACTAAGAGAGTTTCTCACAAGGAAAGTGAAAGCAGACTTCGAGAAAGCTGAAAGGCACTCGAACGAAGAGCTGCGAAAACTCGTAAGTTATATGCCTGAAGATCTGGGACCCAGGAAAAAAAGGCCCAGACACCAACTAGCCCACTAGGGCAACAGGTAGCAAACGGCGTAAGCTGTAAGTGTGGTAATAATGTAGTGTTGTAGTAAGTAGCATTCATGTATAAGTAAGGCGTTAAATTAATAAGATGCCCCTGCTAGCAAGCAGCTAGCATGCAGAGAATGCGATGCTATGGCATACGGATGCCGGAGCTGACAAATTCTTAGAGATAACTACAAGTTTTGTGTTATGTTTCCGCATCCACGTCATCCAAACCACGTCATCGCAACCGGTGCATAAATACAGTGCAAGCGTGCATCAGAACAGTGTAAGCGTTCAAGCAAACCACTTCTGAAGATGCAAGCCGCACGTGCTTGCGAAACGTTAAGAAGAAATTCTACCGAACGACGGCCTAAAAACCCGAAAAACCCACTTGTTTTGGGGGATTTTTAGTTGGTAAGAATCCAATACTATCCAGGGTTCGGAACACTGGGTGTCTTCGCGAAGATTTTTATTCCTCCTGCCGCCGGGCAAACAAAAAAAAATAAAAATCCGCAAACAAAATAAAAAATATTTAACAAAATACAATTATACAAAATACTCGTCACTCGTACGACAATGAAAATAAATGAGCAAAAGTCTCATATTACACATGCTAATATGAGATATGAGAAAGGGTTTTAAAATATGAGACTCATATTAAAAATATGAGGTCTGGCAACCCTAACTGTAGCTACCATACACGCAGTCACAAACCCTTTGTGAAGGTAATCAATCAGCTCTGATACTGGCTTTAGGAACTCTCCTCATGATTCTTCCAGAAGTAAATTTGCTAATATTCTCTTTAGATTAGTTGGGTTAATAATTTACAACCTATATAGGTATAGTTATAGTAAAAGTCAAAATAAAAAACAGATGCATGGCCCCTTAGTCGAGCTGCCAAATTGCTTCACGGCGCGGCTGAACTAAATGAAAGAAGAACCAAAAGTTTTGTAACTGCTAACCTCACCTCAGTAATGTGTAAACCTAACTTTTTCTCAAATAGTAAACAAATATTTTTAAAAGTGCGAACACAAATATACCGGAACCCCGGGATGTTCTTTTGATTTTTCCATGGAAAAGGTGTTGAATACCAACATTAAAAATGTATGCAAACTGAAAACGCTCGGTTAAATCAATGTACGGCACTCGTTCTACTTTGCAGGTTTACAGACTACTAGCAGAAAATATCCTAACACCGAAAGCCGTGATCGAGACAGCCTTAAACCGAGTGAAACAGTTTGAAAATCACAATGCTTTGGTTGCAGTCACAGAAGATCAGGCGAAAATGGAGGCCGAGAAGTCCTAACGAGGGTACGATGCGAATCAACCTTTGTCGGAGCTAGACGTGCTCTCCATTGTAGTTAAGGATAATTCACCTCAAAAATTTTTTCCTGGGTTTCAGTCAATTTTATTGTTTATTATTTAAAATGTCACAAATACGTTTCGGTGTCTTTCTCCACCATCATCAGTTTGTGTGTATAGTTGTTTCTACCTTCACATTTTCACATTGAAAGTGACCAGTCTGACCAATTGACTGAAACCCAGGAAAAATTTTTTGAGGTGAAACGAAGTACAGTCAGGAAAGTATACACAACAATGGTTAAGGATAATTTCTGCACCAAAGAGGTACCATAAGTAATAGTAATAGAAGATGTAGAAAGAAGTGTGGTAATTAGATCTGCCCCTTTTGGCTTTCGATAATAAAAGAGTAGTCAGATTACGCAAAAACGTATATAGGGTAGGGAGGAAGCGGGTGTGAACACACCTGATAGAGCAATTATAGAGCATTAAAATATGCACTTTTTATATAAGACATCATTTTAGAAATGTGTCTAGTTTTCATGCAAAATGCAAAAGTTTCAAATTAACGCGGATGGTTGAAGCCACTCTTTGTATTTGGCTCATATTTAAAGAACCAGTTGATCGCTTAAGGTCCAGTTGTCACTGCCTGATAGAGCACTAAAATATGCGCTTTATTATATAAGACATCATTTTAGAAATGTTTCTAGTTTGCATGCGAAATGCAAAAGTTTGAATTTAAAGCGGATCGTTGGAACCGCTCTTTGCCTTTGGTCAAATTTAGAGAACCGGCTTAGTTGTTAAGCTCCAGTTCTCACTGCCCGATATAGCACTAAAATACCCGCTTTTTAATATAAGACATCATTTTAGAAATGTTTTTAAAAGTGCGAACTCAAATATACCGGAACCCCGGGATGTTCTTTTGATTTTTCAATGAAAAAGGTGTTGAATACCAACATTAAAAATGTATGCAAACTGAAAACGCTCGGTTTAATTAATGTACGCCACTCGTTCTACTTTGCAGGTTTACAGACTACTAACAGAAAATGTAACACCGAAAGCCGTGATCGAGACAGCCTTAAACCGAGTGAAACAGTTTGAAAATCACAATGCTTTGGTTGCAGTCACAGAAGATCAGGCGAAAATGGGGGCCGAGAAGTCCTAACCAGGGTACGATGCGAATCAACCTTTGTCGGAGCTAGACGTGCTCTCCATTATAGTTAAGGATAATTCCTGCACCAAAGAGGTACCATAAGTAATAGTAATAGAATATGTAGAAAGAAGTGTGATAATTAGATCTGCCCCTTTTGGCTTTCGATAATAAAAGAGTAGTCAGATTACGCAAAAACGTATATAGGGTAGGGAGGACGCGGGTGTGAACACACCTGATCTCATCACCTGATCAAGACATCATTTTAGAAATGTGTCTAGTTTTTATGCAAAATGCAAAAGTTTGAAATTAACGCGGTTCGTGGAAGCCGCTCTTTGTCTTTGGCTCATATTTAGAGAACCAGTTGATCTGTTAAGCTCCAGTTGTCACTGACCGATATAGCACTAAAATACCCGCTTTTCAATATAAGACATCATTTTAGAAATGTGTCTAGTTTTCATGCAAAATGCAAAAGGTTGAAATTAACGCGGATCGTGGAAGCCGCTCTTTGCATCTGGCTCATATTTAGAGAACCAGTTGAGCTGTTAATGCCCAGTTGTCACTGACTGATAGAGCACTAAAATACGCGCTTTTTTATATAAGCCATAATTTTAGAAATGTTTCTAGTTTTCATGCAAAATGCAAAAGTTTGAAATTAAAGCGGATCGTGGGAACCGCTCTGTGTCTTTGGCTCATATTTAGAGAACCGGTTTAGCTGTTAAGCTCCAGTTGTCACTACCCGATAGAGCAGTAAAATACGCGCTTTTTTGTATGCGACATCATTTTAGAAAAGTTTCTAGGTTTTATGTAAAATGCAAAAGGTTGAAATTAACGCGGATCGTGGAAACCGCTCTTTGCCTTAGGTCTAATTTAGAGAACCGGTTTAGCTGTTAAGTTCCAGTTGTGACTGCCCGATACAGCACTAAAATACGCGCTTTTTTGTATGAGACATCATTTTAGAAATGTTGCTAGTTTTTATGCAAAATGCAAAAGGTTGAAATTAACGCGGATCGTGGAAGCCGCTTTTTGCCTTTGGCTCATATTTAGAGAAACAGTTGAGCTGTTAAGCCCCAGTTGTCACTGCCTGATAGAGCACTAAAATATGCGCTTTATTATATAAGACATCATTTTAGAATTGTTTCTAGTTTGCATGCGAAATGCAAAAGTTGGAAATTAAAGCGGATCGTGGAAACCGCTCTGTGTCTTTGGGTCATATTTAGATAACCAGTTGCGTGGTTAAGCTCCAGTTGTCACTGCCTGATAGAGCACTAAAATATGCGCTTTATTATATCAGACATCATTTTAGAAATGTTTCTAGCTTTCATGCAAAATGCAAAAGGTTGAAATTAACGCGGATCGTGGAAACCGCTCTTTGCCTTAGGTCTAATTTAGAGAACCGGTTTAGCTGTTAAGTTCCAGTTGTGACTGCCCGATAGAGCACTAAAATACGCGCTTTTTTGTATGAGACATCATTTTAGAAATGTTGCTAGTTTTTATGCAAAATGCAAAAGTTTGAAATTAACGCGGATCGTGGAAACCGCTCTTTGCCTTTGGCTCATACTTGGAGAACCAGCTGAGCTGTTAAGCTCCAGTTGTCACTGCCCGATATAGCACTAAAATACGCGCTTTTTTATGTAAGACATCATTTTAGAAATGTTTCTAGTTTGCATGCGAAATGCAAAAGTTGGAAATTAAAGCGGATCGTGGGAACCGCTCTTTGCCTTTGGTCAAATTTAGTGAACCGGCTTAGCTGTTAAGTTCCAGTGGTCACTAACCGATATAGCACTAAAATACCCGCTTTTTAATATAAGACGTCATTTTAGAAATTTGTCTAGTTTTCATGCAAAATGCAAAAGTTTGAAATCAACGCGGATCGTGGAAGCCGCTCTTTGCCTTTGGCTCATATTTAGAGAAACAGTTGAGTTGTTAAGCCCCAGTTGTCACTGCCCGATAGAGCACTAAAATACGCGCTTTTTTATGTAAGACATCATTTTAGAAATGTTTCTAGTTTGCATGCGAAATGCAAAAGTTTGAAATTAGCGCGGATTGTGGAAACCGCTCTGTGCCTTTGGTCAAATTTAGAGAACCGGTTTAGCTGTTAAGCTGCAGTTGTCACTGCCCGATAGAGCACTGAAATACGCGCTTTTTTATGTAAGACATCATTTTAGAAATGTTTCTAGTTTGCATGCAAAATGCAAAAGTTTGAAATTAACGCGGATCGTGGAAACCGCTCTGTGCCTTTGGTCAAATTTAGAGAACCGGTTTAGCTGTTAAGCTCCAGTTGTCACTGCCCGATAGAGCACTAAAATACGCGCTTTTTTATGTAAGACATCATTTTAGAAAATGTTTCTAGTTTTCATGCAAATTGCAAAAGTTCGAAATTAACGCTGATCGTGGAAACCGCTCTGTGCCTTAGGTCTAATTTAGAGAACCGGTTCAGCTGTTAAGCTCCAGTTGTCACTGCCTGATAGAGCACGAAAATACGCGCTTTTTCTTGTATAATACATCATTTTAGAAATGTTTCTATTTTTTATGCAAATTGCAAAAGTTGAAATCAACGCGGATCGTGGAAGCCGCTCTTTGCCTTTGGCTCATATTTAGAGAACCAGTTGAGCTGCTAAGCCCCAGTTGTCACTGCCTGATAGAGCACGAAAATACGCGCTTTTTCTTGTATAAGACATCATTTTAGAAATGTTTCTAGTTTTTATGCAAATTGCAAAAGTTGAAATCAACGTGGATCGTGGAAGCCGCTCTTTGCCTTTGGCTCATATTTAGAGAACCAGTTGAGCTGCTAAGCCCCAGTTGTCACTGCCTGATAGAGCACTAAAATACGCGCTTTTTTATATAAGACATCATTTTAGAAATGTTTCTAGTTTGCAGGCGAAATGCAAAAGTTTGAAATTAACGCGGATCGTGGAAGCCGCTCTTTGCCTCAGGTCTAATTTAGAGAACCGGTTTAGCTGTTAAGCTCCAGTTGTCACTCCCCGATATAGCACTAAAATACCCGCTTTTTAATATAATACATCATTTTAGAAATGTTTTTAAAAGTGCGAACACAAATATACCGGAACCCCGGGATGTTCTTTTGATTTTCAATGGAAAAGGTGTTGAATACCAACATTAAAAATGTATGCAAACTGAAAACGCTCGGTTGAATCAATGTACGCTACTCGTTCTACTTTGCAGGTTTACAGACTACTAACAGAAAATGTCATAACACCGAAAGCCGTGATCGAGACAGCCTTAAACCGAGTGAAACAGTTTGAAAATCACAAAGCTTTGGTTGCAGTCACAGAATATCAGGCGAAAATGGGGGCCGAGAAGTCCCAACGACGGTACGATGCGAATCAACCATTGTCGGAGCTAGACGTCCGCTCCATTGTAGTTAAGGATAATTTCTGCACCAAAGAGGTATCATAAGTAATAGTAATAGAATATGTAGAAAGAAGTGTGATAATTAGATCTCCCCCCTTTTGGCTTTCGATATAAAAGAGTAGTCAGATTACGCAAAAACGTATATAGGGGAGGGAGGAAGCGGGTGTGAACACACCTGATGGAGCAATAATAGAGCATTAAAATATGCACTTTTTATATAAGACATCATTTTAGAAATGTGTCTAGTTTTCATGCAAAATGCAAAAGTTTGAAATTAACGCGGATCGTGGAAGCCGCCCACTGTCTGGCTCATATTTAGGGAACCAGTTGATCTGTTAAGCTCCAGTTGTCACAGCCTGGTAGAGCACTAAACTACGCGCTTTTTTATATAAGCCCTAATTTTAGAAATGTTTCTAGTTTTCATGCAAAATGCAAAAGTTTGAAATTAACGCGGATCGTGGAAGCCGCTCTTTGTCTTGGCTCATATTTAGAGAACCAGTTGAGCTGCTAAGCCCCAGTTGTCACTGCCTGACAGAGCACGAAAATACGCGCTTTTTCTTGTATCAGACAACATTTTACAAATGTTTCTAGTTTTATGCAAATTGCAAAAGGTTGAAATCAACGCGGATCGTGGAAGCCGCTCTTTGCCTTTAGCTCATATTTAGAGAACCAGTTGATCTGTTAAGCTCCAGTTGTCACTGACCGATAGAGCACTAACATACGCGCTTTTTTTATACAAGACAACATTTTAGAAATGTTTCTAATTTTCATGCAAAATGCAAAAGTTTGAAATGAACGCGGATCGTGGAAACCGCTCTGCGTCTGGCTCATATTTAGAGACCCAGTTGAGGTATTAAGCTCCAGTTGTCACAGCCTGGTAGAGCACTAAAATACGCCCTTTTTTATATAAGACATCATTTTAGAAATGTTTCTAGTTTGCATCCGAAATGCAAAAGTTGGAAATTAAAGCGGATCGTGGGAACCGCTCTTTGCCTTTGGTCAAATTTAGAGAACCGGCTTAGCTGTTAAGCTCCAGTTGTCACTGCCCGATAGAGCACTAAAATACGCGCTTTTTTGTATGAGACATCATTTTAGAAATGTTTCTAGTTTTTATGCAAAATGCAAAAGGTTGAAATTAACGCGGATCGTGGAAGCCGCTCTTTGCCTTTGGCTCATATTTAGAGAACCAGTTGAGCTGCTAAGCCCCAGTTGTCACTGCCTGACAGAGCACGAAAATACGCGCTTTTTCTTGTATCAGACAACATTTTACAAATGTTTCTAGTTTTTATGCAAATTGCAAAAGGTTGAAATTCAACGCGGATCGTGAAAGCCGCTCGTTGGCTTTGGCTCATATTTAGAGACCAGTTGAGCTGTTAAGTCCCAGTTGTCACTGCCATGATAGAGCACTAAAATACGCGCTTTTTTATATAAGCCATAATTTTAGAAATGTTTCTAGTTTTCATGCAAAATGCAAAAGTTTGAAATTAACGCGGATCGTGGAAACCGCTCTGTGTCTTAGGCTCATAATTAGAGAACCGGTTTAGCTGTTAAGCTCCAGTTGTCAATGTCCGATAGAGCACTAAAATACGCGCCTTTTTTATAGAACATCATTTTAGAAATGTTTCTAGTTTGCATGCGAAATGCAAAAGTTTGAAATTAACGCGGATCGTGGAACCGCTCTGTGCCTTTGGTCTAATTTAGAGAACCGGTTTAGCTGTTAAGCTCCAGTTGGTCACTGCCCGATAGAGCACTAAAATACGCGCTTTTTTGTATGAAGACATCATTTTAGAAATGTTTCTAGTTTGCATGCGAATTGCAAAAGTTTGAAATTAACTCGGATCGTGGAAATCGCTCTGTGCCTTTGGTCAAATTTAGAGAGCCGGTTTAGAGCTGTTAAGCTCCAGTTGTCCACTCCCCGATACAGCACTAAAATACCCGCTTTTTAATATAATACATCATCACAGAATATCAGGCGAAAATGGGGGCGGAGAAGTCCCAACGACGGTACGATGCGAATCAACCATTGTCGGAGCTAGACGTGCGCTCCATTGTTAGTTAAGGATAAATTTCTGCACCAAAGAGGTATCATAAGTAATGTAATAGAATATGTAGAAAGAAGTGTGATATTAGATCTCCCCCTTTTGGCTTTCGATAATAAAAGAGTAGTCCAGATTACGCAAAAACGTATTATAGGGGAGGGGAGGGAAGCGGGTGTGAACACACCTGATGGAGCAATAATAGAGCATTAAAAATATGCACTTTTTATATAGAGACATCATTTTAGAAGTGTGTCTAGTTTTCATGCAAATGCAAAAGTTTGAAATTAACGCGGATCGTGGAAGCCGCTCTCTGTCTGGCTCATATTTAGAGAACCAGTTGATCTGTTAAGTTCCAGTTGTCACAGCCTGGTAGAGCACTAAAATACGCGCTTTTTTATATAAGACATCATTTTAGAAATGTTTCTAGTTTGCATGCGAAATGCAAAAGTTGGAAATTAAAGCGGATCGTGGAAACCGCTCTTTGCCTTAGGTCTAATTTAGAGAACCGGTTTAGTTGTTAAGCTCCAGTTGTCACTGCCTGATAGAGCACGAAAATACGCGCTTTTTTTTATATAAGACATCATTTTAGAAATGTTTCTAGTTTGCATGCGAAATGCAAAAGTTTGAAATTAACGCGGATCGTGGAAACCGCTCTGTGCCTTTGGTCAAATTTAGACAACCGGTTTAGCTGTTAAGCTCCAGTTGTCACTCCCCGATATAGCACTAAAATACCCGCTTTTTAATATAAGACATCATTTTAGAAATGTTTTTAAAAGTGCGAACACAAATATGCCGGAACCCCGGGATGTTTTTTTTGATTTTTCAATGGAAAAGGTGTTGAATACCAACATTAAAATGAATGCAAACTGAAAACGCTCGGTTAAATCAATGTACGCACTCGTTCTATTTTGCAGGTTGACAGACTACTACAGAAAATGCGTAACACCGAAAGCCGTGATCGAGACAGCCTTAAACCGAGTGAAACAGTTTGAAAATCACAATGCTTTGGTTTGCAAGTCACAGAAGATCAGGTCAATCCATTGTAATTAAGGATAATTCTGCACCAAAGAGGTACCATAAGTAATAGTAATAGAATATGTAGAAAGAAGTGTGATAATTAGATCTCCCCCTTTTGGCTTTCGATAATAAAAGAGTAGTCAGATTACGCAAAAACGTATATAGGGGAGGGAGGAAGCGGGTGTGAACACACCTGATAGAGCAATAATAGAGCATTAAATATGCACTTTTTATATAAGACATCATTTTAGAAATGTTTCTAGTTTTTCATGCAAAATGCAAAAGTTTGAAATTAACGCGGATCGTGGAAGCCGCTCTTTGTCTTTGGCTCATATTTAGAGAACCAGTTGATCTGTTAAGCTCCAGTTGTCACTGACCGATAGAGCACTAACATACGCGCTTTTTTTTATACAAGACAACATTTTAGAAATGTTTCTAATTTTCATGCAAAATGCAAAAGTTTGAAATGAACGCGGATCGTGGAAACCGCTCTGCGTCTGGCTCATATTTAGAGACCCAGTTGAGGTATTAAGCTCCAGTTGTCACAGCCTGGTAGAGCACTAAAATACGCCCTTTTTTATATAAGACATCATTTAGAAATGTTTCTAGTTTGCATCCGAAATGCAAAAGTTGGAAATTAAAGCGGATCGTGGGAACCGCTCTTTGCCTTTGGCTCATATTTGAGAACCAGTTGAGTTGTTAAGCCCCAGTTGTCACTGCCAGATAGAGCACTAAAATACGCGCTTTTTTATATAAGACATCATTTTAGAAATGTTTCTAGTTTTCATGCAAATTGCAAAAGGTTGAAATCAACGCGGATCGTGGAAGCCGCTCTTTGCCTCAGGTCTAATTTAGAGAACCGTTTAGCTGTTAAGCTCCAGTTGTCACTCCCCGATATAGCACTAAAATACCCGCTTTTTAATATAATACATCATTTTAGAAATGTTTTTAAAAGTGCGAACACAAATATACCGGAACCCCGGGATGTTCTTT
Source organism: Dendroctonus valens (assembly GCA_024550625.1). NCBI lineage: Eukaryota > Metazoa > Arthropoda > Insecta > Coleoptera > Curculionidae > Dendroctonus > Dendroctonus valens. Next base: position 281,754 of record JAJTJO010000284.1, on the reverse strand, counting down.
TGATTTTTCAATGGAAAAGGTGTTGAATACCAACATTAAAAATGTATGCAAACTGAAAAACGCTCGGTTGAATCAATGTACGCTACTCGTTCTACTTTGCAGGTTTACAGACTACTAACAGAAAATGTCATAAACACCGAAAGCCGTGATCGAGACAGCCTTAAACCGAGTGAAACAGTTTGAAAATCACAAAGCTTTGGTTGCAGTCACAGAATATCAGGCGAAAATGGGGGCCGAGAAGTCCCAACGACGGTACGATGCGAATCAACCATTGTCGGAGCTAGACGTCCGCTCCATTGTAGTTAAGGATAATTTCTGCACCAAAGAGGTATCATAAGTAATAGTAATAGAATATGTAGAAAGAAGTGTGATAATTAGATCTCCCCCTTTTGGCTTTCGATAATAAAAGAGTAGTCAGATTACGCAAAAACGTATATAGGGGAGGGAGGAAGCGGGTGTGAACACACCTGATGGAGCAATAATAGAGCATTAAAATATGCACTTTTTATATAAGACATCATTTTAGAAATGTGTCTAGTTTTCATGCAAAATGCAAAAGTTTGAAATTAACGCGGATCGTGGAAGCCGCCCACTGTCTGGCTCATATTTAGGGAACCAGTTGATCTGTTAAGCTCCAGTTGTCACAGCCTGGTAGAGCACTAAACTACGCGCTTTTTTATATAAGCCCTAATTTTAGAAATGTTTCTAGTTTTCATGCAAAATGCAAAAGTTTGAAATGAATGCGGATCGTGGAAACCGCTCTGCGTCTGGCTCATATTTAGAGACCCAGTTGAGGTGTTAAGCTCCAGTTGTCACAGCCTGGTAGAGCACTAAAATACGCGCTTTTTATATAAGACATCATTTTAGAAATGTTTCTAGTTTGCATGCGAAATGCAAAAGTTGGAAATTAAAGCGGATCGTGGAAACCGCTCTTTGCCTCAGGTCTAATTTAGAGAACCGATCTAGCTGTTAAGCTCCAGTTGTCGCTGCCTGATAGAGCACTAAAATATGCGCTTTTTTATATAAGACATCATTAAAGAAAATTTTCTAGTTTGCATGCGAAATGCAAAAGTTGGAAATTAAAGCGGATCGTGGGAACCGCTCTGTGTCTTTGGCTCACATTTAGAGAACCAGTTGTGCGGTAAAGCTCCAGTTGTCACTGCCTGATAGAGCACTAAAATGCGCGCTTTTTTATGTAAGACATCATTTTAGAAATGTTTCTAGTTTTCATGCAAAATGCAAAAGTTTGAAATTAACGCGGATCGTGGAAACCGCTCTGTGCCTTTGGCTCATACTTGGAGAACCAGTTGAGCTGTTAAGCTCCAGTTGTCACTTGCCCGATATAGCACTAAAATACCCCGCTTTTTAATATCAGACGTCATTTTAGAAATGTGTCTAGTTTTTATGCAAAATGCAAAAGTTTGAAATTAACGCGGATCGTAGAAGCCGCTCGTTGCCTTTGGCTCATATTTAGAGAACCAGTTGAGCTGTTAAGTCCCAGTTGTCACTGCCTGATAGAGCACTAAAATACGCGCTTTTTATATAAGCCATAATTTTAGAAATGTTTCTAGTTTTCATGCAAAATGCAAAAGTTGAAATTAACGCGGATCGTGGAAACCGCTCTGTGTCTTAGGTCTAATTTAGAGAACCGGTTTAGCTGTTAAGCTCCAGTTGTCAATGTCCGATAGAGCACTAAAATACGCGCCTTTTTGTATGAGACATCATTTTTGAAATGTTTCTAGTTTGCATGCGAATTGCAAAAGTTTGAAATTAACTCGGATCGTGGAAATCGCTCTGTGCCTTTGGTCAAATTTAGAGAGCCGGTTTAGCTGTTAAGCTCCAGTTGTCACTCCCCGATTCAGCACTAAAATACCCGCTTTTTAATATAATACATCATCGCAGAATATCAGGCGAAAATGGGGGGCGGAGAAGTCCCAACGACGGTACGATGCGAATCAACCATTGTCGGAGCTAGACGTGCGCTCCATTGTAGTTAAGGATAATTTCTGCACCAAAGAGGTATCATAAGTAATAGTAATAGAATATGTAGAAAGAAGTGTGATAATTAGATCTCCCCCTTTTGGCTTTCGATAATAAAAGAGTAGTCAGATTACGCAAAAACGTATATAGGGGAGGGAGGAAGCGGGTGTGAACACACCTGATGGAGCAATAATAGAGCATTAAAATATGCACTTTTTATATAAGACATCATTTTAGAAATGTGTCTAGTTTTCATGCAAAATGCAAAAGTTTGAAATTAACGCGGATCGTGGAAGCCGCTCTCTGTCTGGCTCATATTTAGAGAACCAGTTGATCTGTTAAGCTCCAGTTGTCACAGCCTGGTAGAGCACTAAAATACGCGCTTTTTATATAAGACATCATTTTAGAAATGTTTCTAGTTTGCATGCGAAATGCAAAAGTTGGAAATTAAAGCGGATCGTGGAAACCGCTCTTTGCCTTAGGTCTAATTTAGAGAACCGGTTTAGTTGTTAAGCTCCAGTTGTCACTGCCTGATAGAGCACGAAAATACGCGCTTTTTCTTGTATCAGACATCATTTTAGAAATGTTTCTACTTTGCATGCGAAATGCAAAAGTTTGAAATCAACGCGGATCGTGGAAGCCGCTCTTTGCCTTTGGCTCATATTGAGAGAACCAGTTGAGCTGTTAAGCCCCAGTTGTCAGTGTCCGATAGAGCACTAAAATACGCGCTTTTTTATATCAGACATCATTTTAGAAATGTTTCTAGTTTGCATGCGAAATGCAAAAGTTTGAAATTAACGCGGATCGTGGAAACCGCTCTGTGCCTTTGGTCAAATTTAGACAACCGGTTTAGCTGTTAAGCTCCAGTTGTCACTCCCCGATATAGCACTAAAATACCCCGCTTTTAATATAAGACATCATTTTAGAAATGTTTTTAAAAGTGCGAACACAAATATGCCGGAACCCCGGGATGTTTTTTTTGATTTTTCAATGGAAAAGGTGTTGAATACCAACATTAAAAATGAATGCAAACTGAAAAACGCTCGGTTAAATCAATGTACGACGCCACTCGTTCTATTTTGCAGGTTGACAGACTACTAACAGAAAATGTCGTAACACCGAAAGCCGTGATCGAGACAAGCCTTAAACCGAGTGAAACAGTTTGAAATCACAATGCTTTGGGTTGCAGTCACAGAAGATCAGGTTCAATCCATTGTAATTAAGGATAATTTCTGCACCAAAGAGGTACCATAAGTAATAGTAATAGAATATGTAGAAAGAAGTGTGATAATTAGATCTCCCCCTTTTGGCTTTCGATAATAAAAGAGTAGTCAGATTACGCAAAAACGTATATAGGGGAGGGAGGAAGCGGGTGTGAACACACCTGATTAGAGCAATAATAGAGCATTAAAATATGCACTTTTTATATAAGACATCATTTTAGAAATGTTTCTAGTTTTCATGCAAAATGCAAAAGTTTGAAATTAACGCGGATCGTGGAAGCCGCTCTTTGTCTTTGGCTCATATTTAGAGAACCAGTTGATCTGTTAAGCTCCAGTTGTCACTGACCGATAGAGCACTAACATACGCGCTTTTTTTATACAAGACAACATTTTAGAAATGTTTCTAATTTTCATGCAAAATGCAAAAGTTTGAAATGAACGCGGATCGTGGAAACCGCTCTGCGTCTGGCTCATATTTAGAGACCCAGTTGAGGTATTAAGCTCCAGTTGTCACAGCCTGGTAGAGCACTAAAATACGCCCTTTTTTATATAAGACATCATTTTAGAAATGTTTCTAGTTTGCAATCCGAATGCAAAAGTTGGAAATTAAAGGCCGATCGTGGGAACCGCTCTTTGCCTTTGGTCAAATTTAGAGAACCGGCTTAGCTGTTTAAGCTCCAGTTGTCAGCTGCCCGATAGAGCACTAAAATACGCGCTTTTTTGTATGAGACATCATTTAGAAATGTTTCTAGTTTTTATGCAAAATGCAAAAGGTTGAAATTAACGCGGATCGTGGAAGCCGCTCTTTGCCTTTGGCTCATATTTAGAGAACCAGTTGAGCTGCTAAGCCTCAGTTTGTCACTAGCCTGACAGAGCACGAAAATACGCGCTTTTTCTTGTATAAGACAACATTTTTACAAATGTTTCTAGTTTTATATGCAAATTGGCAAAAGGTTGAAATCAACGCGGATCGTGGAAGCCGCTCTTTGCCTTTGGCTCATATTTAGAGAAACAGTTGAGTTGTTAAGCCCCAGTTGTCACTGCCAGATAGAGCACTAAAATACGCGCTTTTTTATATAAGACATCATTTTTAGAAATGTTTCTAGTTGCATGCGAATTGCAAAAGTTTGAAATTAACGCGGATCGTGGAAACCGCTCTGTGCCTTTGGTCAAATTTAGAGAACCGGTTTAGCTGTTATGCTCCAGTTGTCACTCCCCGATACAGCACTAAAATACCCGCTTTTAATATAAGACATCATTTGAGAAATGTTTTTAAAAGTGCGAACACAAATATAACCGAACCCGGGATGTTCTTTTGATTTTTCAATGGAAAAGGTGTTGAATACCAACATTAAAAATGGATGCAAAATGGATAGTTAAGGATAATTTCTGCACCAAAGAGGTATCATAAGTAATAGTAATAGAATATGTAGAAAGAAGTGTGATAATTAGATCTCCCCCTTTTGGCTTTCGATAATAAAAGAGTAGTCAGATTACGCAAAAACGTATATAGGGGAGGGAGGAAGCGGGTGTGAACACACCTGATAGAGCAATAATAGAGCATTAAAATATGCACTTTTTATACAAGACAACATTTTAGAAATGTTTCTAATTTTCATGCAAAATGTAAAAGTTTGAAATGAACGCGGATCGTGGAAACCGCTCTGCGTCTGGCTCATATTTAGAGACTCAGTTGAGGGTGTAAGCTCCAGTTGTCACAGCCTGGTAGAGCACTAAAATACGCGCTTTTTTATATAAGACATCATTTTAGAAATGTTTCTAGTTTGCATGCGAAATGCAAAAGTTGGAAATTAAAGCGGATCGTGGGAACCGCTCTTTGCCTTTGGTCAAATTTAGAGAACCGGCTTAGCTGTTAAGCTCCAGTTGTCACTGCCCGATAGAGCACTAAAATACACGCTTTTTTGTATGAGACATCATTTTAGAAATGTTTCTAGTTGCATGCGAATTGCAAAAGTTTGGAAATTAACGCGGATCGTGGAAACCGCTCTGTGCCTTTGGTCAAATTTAGAGAACCGGTTTAGCTGTTAAGATCCAGTTGTCACTCCCCGACATAGCACTAAAATTCCCGCTTTTTAATATAAGACATCATTTGAGAAATGTTTTTAAAAGTGCGAACACGAATATACCGGAACCCCGGGATGTTGTTTTGATTTTTCAATGGAAAAGGTGTTGAATACCAACATTAAAAATGTATGCAAACTGAAAACGCTCGGGTAATCAATGTACGCCACTCGTTCTACTTTGCAGGTTTACAGACTACTAACAGAAAATGTCGTAACACCGAAATAACATTGCCCGATGTAGCACTAAAATACCCGCTTTTTAATATAAGACATCATTTTAGAAATGTGTCTAGTTTTCATGCAAAATGCAAAAGTTTCAAATTAACGCGGATTGTAGAAGCCGCTCTTTGCCTTTAGCTCATATTTAGAGAAGCAGTTGAGCTGTTAAGCCCCAGTTGTCACTGCCTGATAGAGCACTAAAATACGAGCTTTTTTATATAAGACATCATTTAAGAAAATTTTCTAGTTTGCATGCGAAATGCAAAGGTTGGAAATTAAAGCGGATCGTGGGAACCGCTCTGTGTCTTTGGCTCACATTTAGAGAACCAGTTGTGCGGTAAAGCTCCAGTTGTCACTGCCTGATAGAGCACTAAAATGCGCGCTTTTTTATGTAAGACATCATTTTAGAAATGTTTCTAGTTTTCATGCAAAATGCAAAAGTTTGAAATTAATGCGGATCGTGGAAACCGCTCTTTGCCTTTGGCTCATACTTGGAGAACCAGTTGAGCTGTTAAGCTCCAGTTGTCACTGACCGATAGAGCACTAACATACGCGCTTTTTTTATACAAGACAACATTTTAGAAATGTTTCTAATTTTCATGCAAAATGCAAAAGTTTGAAATGAACGCGGATCGTGGAAACCGCTCTGCGTCTGGCTCATATTTAGAGACCCAGTTGAGGTATTAAGCTCCAGTTGTCACAGCCTGGTAGAGCACTAAAATACGCCCTTTTTTATATAAGACATCATTTTAGAAATGTTTCTAGTTTGCATCCGAAATGCAAAAGTTGGAAATTAAGCGGATCGTGGGAACCGCTCTTGCCTTTGGTCAAATTTAGAGAACCGGCTTAGCTGTTAAGCTCCAGTTGTCACTGCCCGATAGAGCACTAAAATACGCGCTTTTTTGTATGAGACATCATTTTAGAAATGTTTCTAGTTTTTATGCAAAATGCAAAAGGTTGAAATTAACGCGGATCGTGGAAGCCGCTCTTTGCCTTTGGCTCATATTTAGAGAACCAGTTGAGCTGCTAAGCCCCAGTTGTCACTGCCTGACAGAGCACGAAAAATACGCGCTTTTTCTTGTATCAGACAACATTTTACAAATGTTTCTAGTTTTTATGCAAATTGCAAAAGTTGAAATCAACGCGGATCGTGGAAGCCGCTCTTTGCCTTTGGCTCATATTTAGAGAAACAGTTGGAGTTGTTAAGCCCCAGTTGTCACTGCCAGATAGAGCACTAAAATACGCGCTTTTTTATATAAGACATCTTTTTAGAAATGTTTCTAGTTTGCATGCGAATTGCAAAAGTTTGAAATTAACGCGGATCGTGGAGGAAACCGCTCTGTGCCTTGGTCAAATTTAGAGAACCGGTTTAGTAGCTGTTATGCTCCAGTTGTCACTCCCCCCGATACCAGCACTAAAATACCCGCTTTTTAATATAAGACATCATTTGAGAAATGTTTTTAAAAGTGCGAACAACAAATATACCGAACCCGGGATGTTTCTTTTGATTTTTCAATGGAAAAGGTGTTGAATACCAACATTAAAAATGGATGCAAAATGGATAGTTAAGATATTTCTTGCACCAAAGAGGTATCATAAGTAATAGTAATAGAATATGTAGAAAGAAGTGTGATAATTAGATCTCCCCCTTTTGGCTTTCGATAATAAAAGAGTAGTAAGATTACGCAAAACGTATATAGGGGAGGGAGGAAGCGGGTGTGAACACACCTGATAGAGCAATAATAGAGCATTAAAATATGCAACTTTTTATATAAGACCATCATTTTAGAAATGTGTCTAGTTTTTCATGCAAAATGCAAAAGTTTGAAATTAACGCGGATCGTGAAAGCCGCTCTTTGTCTTGGCTCATATTTAGAGAACCAGTTGATCTGTTAAGCTCCAGTTGTCACTGAACGATAGTTAGAGCACTAACATACGCGCTTTTTTTTATACAAGACAACATTTTAGAAAGTTTCAATTTTCATGCAAAATGTAAAAGTTTGAAATGAACGCGGATCTTAGAAGCCGCTCGTGCCTTTGGCTCATATTTAGAGAACCAGTTGAGCTGTTAAGTCCCAGTTGTCACTGCCTGATAGAGCACTAAAATACGCGCTTTTTGTATATAGCCATAATTTTAGAAAAATGTTTCTAGTTTCATGCAAAATGCAAAAGTTTGAAATTAACGCGGATCGTGGAAACCGCTCTGTGTCTTAGGTCTATTTAGAGAACCGGTTTAGCTGTTAAGCTCCAGTTGTCAATGTCCGATAGAGCACTAAAATACGCGCCTTTTGTATGAGACATCATTTTTGAAATGTTTCTAGTTTGCCTGCGAAAATGCAAAACGTTTGAAATTAACGCGGATCGTGGAAAACCGCTCTGTGCCTTTGTCTAATTTTAGAGAACCGGTTAGCTGTTAAGCTCCAGTTGTCACTGGCCCGATAGAGCACTAAAATACGCGCTTTTTTGTAGGAGACAATCATTTAGAAATGTTTCTAGTTTGCATGCGAAATGCAAAGGTTGAAATTAACCACAGGCGGTTCGTGGAACGCTCTGTGCCTTTGGTCAAATTTAGAGAAAACCGGTTAGCTGTTAAGATCCAGTTGTCACTCCCCGACATAGCACTAAAATTCCCGCTTTTTAATATAAGACATCATTGAGAAATGTTTAAAAGGCGAACACGAATATACCGGAACCCGGGATGTTGTTTTGATTTTTCAATGGAAAAGGTGTTGATACCAACATTAAAAATGTAGCAAACTGAAAACGTTCGGGTAAATCAATGTACGCCACTCGTTCTACTTTGCAGGTGTACAAACTACTAACAGAAAAGTGTCGTAACACCCGAAATAACATTAGCCCGATGTAGCACTAAAATACCGCTTTTAATATAAGACACTCATTTTAGAAATGTGTCTAGTTTTCATGCAAATTGCAAAAGTTTCAAATTAACGCGGATGTAGAAGCCGCTCTTTGCCTTTAGCTCATATTTAGAGAAGCAGTTGAGCTGTTAAGCCCCAGTGTCACTGCTGATAGAGCACTAAATACGAGCTTTTTTATATAAGACATCATTTAAGAAAAATTTTCTAGTTTGCATGCGAAATGCAAAAGTTGGAAATTAAAGCGGATCGTGGGAACCGCTCTGTGTCTTTGGCTCACATTTAGAGAACCAGTTGTGCGGTAAAGCTCCAGTTGTCACTCGCCTGATAGAGCACTAAAATGGCGCGCTTTTTTATGTAAGACATCATTTTAGAAATGGTTTCTAGTTTCATGCAAAAATGCAAAAGTTTGAAATTAATGCGGATCGTGGAAACCGCCTCTTTGCCTTTGGCTCATACTTGGAGAACCAGTTGAGCTGTTAAGCTCCAGTTGTCACTGCCCGATATAGCACTAAAATACCCGCTTTTTAATATCAGACGTCATTTTAGAAATGTGTCTAGTTTTTATGCAAAATGCCAAAGTTTGAAATTAACGCGGATCGTAGAAGCCGCTCGTGCCTTTGGCTCATATTTAGAGAACCCAGTTTGAGCTGTTAGTAGTCCCAGTTGTCACGGCCTGAATAGAGCACTAAAATACGCGCTTTTTATATAAAGCCATAATTTTAGAAATGTTTCTAGTTTTCATTGCAAAATGCAAAAGTTTGAAATTAACGCGGATCGTGGAAACCGCGTCTGTGCTTTGGTCTAATTTAGAGAACCGGTTTAGCTGTTAGCTCCAGTTGTCAATGTCCGATAGAGCACTAAAAACGCGCCTTTTTTGTATGAGACCATCATTTTTGAAATGTTTCTAGTTTGCATGCGAAATGCAAAGTTTTGAAATTAACGCGGATCGTGGAAATTGCTCTGTGCCTTGGTCAAATTTAGAGAACCGGTTTAGCTGTTAAGCTCCAGTGGTCACTGCCCGATAGAGCACTAAAATACGCGCTTTTTTATTGTAAGACATCATTTCAGAAATGTTTTCTAGTTGCATCGAAATGCAAAAGTTTGAAATTAACACGGATCGTGGAAACCGCTCTGTGCCTTGTCAAATTTAGAGAACCGGTTTAGCTGTTAAGCTCCAGTTGTCACTGCCCGATTAGAGCACTAAAATACGCGCTTTTTATGTTAGACATCATTTAGAATGTTTCTAGTTTTCATGCAAATTGCAAAGTTCGAAATTAACGCGGATCGTGGAAAACCGCTTTGTGCCTTAGGTCTAATTTAGAGAACTGGTTCAGCTGTTAGCTTCGTTTGTCACTGCCCGATAGAGCACTAAAATACGCGCTTTTTTATGTAAGACATCATTTCAGAAATGTTTCTAGTTTGCATGCGAAATGCAAAAGTTTGAAATTAACACGGATCGTGGAAACCGCTCTGTGCCTTTGGTCAAATTTAGAGAACCGGTTTAGCTGTTAAGCTCCAGTTGTCACTGCCCGATAGAGCACTAAAATACGCGCTTTTTTATGTTAGACATCATTTTAGAAATGTTTCTAGTTTTCATGCAAATTGCAAAAGTTCGAAATTAACGCGGATCGTGGAAACCGCTTTGTGCCTTAGGTCTAATTTAGAGAACTGGTTCAGCTGTTAAGCTTCAGTTGTCACTGCCTGATAGAGCACGAAAATACGCGCTTTTTCTTGTATAAGACATCATTTTAGAAATGTTTCTAGTTTTTATGCAAATTGCAAAAGTTGAAATCAACGCGGATCGCGGAAGCCGCTCTTTGCCTTTGGCTCATATTTAGAGAACCAGTTGAGCTGCTAAGCCCCAGTTGTCACTGCCTGATAGAGCACTAAAATACGTGCTTTTTTATGTAAGACATCATTTCAGAAATGTTTCTAGTTTGCATGCGAAATGCAAAAGTTTGAAATTAACACGGATCGTGGAAACCGCTCTGTGCCTTTGGTCAAATTTAGAGAACCGGTTTAGCTGTTAAGCTCCAGTTGTCACTGCCCGATAGAGCACTAAAATACGCGCTTTTTTATGTTAGACATCATTTTAGAAATGTTTCTAGTTTTCATGCAAATTGCAAAAGTTCGAAATTAACGCGGATCGTGGAAACCGCTTTGTGCCTTAGGTCTAATTTAGAGAACTGGTTCAGCTGTTAAGCTTCAGTTGTCACTGCCTGATAGAGCACGAAAATACGCGCTTTTTCTTGTATAAGACATCATTTTAGAAATGTTTCTAGTTTGCATGCGAAATGCAAAAGTTGGAAATTAAAGCGGATCGTGGAATCCGCTCTTTGCCTTAGGTCTAATTTAGAGAACCGGTTTAGTTGTTAAGCTCCAGTTGTCACTGCCTGATAGAGCACGAAAATACGCGCTTTTTCTTGTATAAGACATCATTTTAGAAATGTTTCTAGTTTGCATGCGAAATGCAAAAGTTTGAAATCAACGCGGACCGTGGAAGCCGCTCTTTGCCTTTGGCTCATATTTAGAGAACCAGTTGAGCTGTTAAGCCCAGTTGTCACTGCCTGATAGAGCACTAAAATACGCGCTTTTTTATATCAGACATCATTTTAGAAATGTTTCTAGTTTGCATGCAAATTGCAAAAGTTCGAAATTAACGCGGATCGTGGAAACCGCTTTGTGCCTTAGGTCTAATTTAGAGAACTGGTTCAGCTGTTAAGCTTCAGTTGTCACTGCCTGATAGAGCACGAAAATACGCGCTTTTTCTTGTATAAGACATCATTTTAGAAATGTTTCTAGTTTTTATGCAAATTGCAAAAGTTGAAATCAACGCGGATCGCGGAAGCCGCTCTTTGCCTTTGGCTCATATTTAGAGAACCAGTTGAGCTGCTAAGCCCCAGTTGTCACTGCCTGATAGAGCACTAAAATACGTGCTTTTTTATATAAGACATCATTTTAGAAATGTTTCTAGTTTGCATGCGAAATGCAAAAGTTTGAAATTAACGCGGATCGTGGAAGCCGCTCTTTGCCTTTGGCTCATATTTAGAGTACCAGTTGAGCTGCTAAGCCCCAGTTGTCACTGCCAGATAGAGCACTAAAATACGCGCTTTTTCTTGTATAAGACATCATTTTAGAAATGTTTCTAGTTTTTATGCAAATTGCAAAAGTTGAAATCAACGTGGATCGTGGAAGCCGCTCTTTGCCTTTGGCTCATATTTAGAGAACCAGTTGAGCTGCTAAGCCCCAGTTGTCACTGCCTGATAGAGCACTAAAATACGCGCTTTTTTATATAAGACATCATTTTAGAAATGTTTCTAGTTTGCATGCGAAATGCAAAAGTTTGAAATTAACGCGGATCGTGGAAGCCGCTCTTTGCCTTTGGCTCATATTTAGAGTACCAGTTGAGCTGCTAAGCCCCAGTTGTCACTGCCAGATAGAGCAGTAAAATACGCGCTTTTTCTTGTATAAGACATCATTTTAGAAATGTTTCTAGTTTGCATGCGAATTGCAAAAGTTTGAAATTAACTCGGATCGTGGAAATCGCTCTGTGCCTTTGGTCAAATTTAGAGAGCCGGTTTAGCTGTTAAGCTCCAGTTGTCACTCCCCGATACAGCACTAAAATACCCGCTTTTTAATATAATACATCATCACAGAATATCAGGCGAAAATGGGGGCGGAGAAGTCCCAACGACGGTACGATGCGAATCAACCATTGTCGGAGCTAGACGTGCGCTCCTTTGTAGTTAAGGATAATTTCTGCACCAAAGAGGTATCATAAGTAATAGTAATAGAATATGTAGAAAGAAGTGTGATAATTAGATCTCCCCCTTTTGGCTTTCGATAATAAAAGAGTAGTCAGATTACGCAAAAACGTATATAGGGGAGGGAGGAAGCGGGTGTGAACACACCTGATGGAGCAATAATAGAGCATTAAAATATGCACTTTTTATATAAGACATCATTTTAGAAATGTGTCTAGTTTTCATGCAACATGCAAAAGTTTGAAATTAACTCGGATCGTGGAAATCGCTCTGTGCCTTTGGTCAAATTTAGAGAGCCGGTTTAGCTGTTAAGCTCCAGTTGTCACTCCCCGATACAGCACTAAAATACCCGCTTTTTAATATAATACATCATCACAGAATATCAGGCGAAAATGGGGGCGGAGAAGTCCCAACGACGGTACGATGCGAATCAACCATTGTCGGAGCTAGACGTGCGCTCCTTTGTAGTTAAGGATAATTTCTGCACCAAAGAGGTATCATAAGTAATAGTAATAGAATATGTAGAAAGAAGTGTGATAATTAGATCTCCCCCTTTTGGCTTTCGATAATAAAAGAGTAGTCAGATTACGCAAAAACGTATATAGGGGAGGGAGGAAGCGGGTGTGAACACACCTGATGGAGCAATAATAGAGCATTAAAATATGCACTTTTTATATAAGACATCATTTTAGAAATGTTTCTAGTTTGCATGCGAAATGCAAAAGTTGGAAATTAAAGCGGATCGTGGAATCCGCTCTTTGCCTTAGGTCTAATTTAGAGAACCGGTTTAGTTGTTAAGCTCCAGTTGTCACTGCCTGATAGAGCACGAAAATACGCGCTTTTTCTTGTATAAGACATCATTTTAGAAATGTTTCTAGTTTGCATGCGAAATGCAAAAGTTTGAAATCAACGCGGATCGTGGAAGCCGCTCTTTGCCTTTGGCTCATATTTAGAGAACCAGTTGAGCTGTTAAGCCCCAGTTGTCACTGTCCGATAGAGCACTAAAATACGCGCTTTTTTATATCAGACATCATTTTAGAAATGTTTCTAGTTTGCATGCGAAATGCAAAAGTTTGAAATTAACGCGGATCGTGGAAACCGCTCTGTGCCTTTGGTCAAATTTAGACAACCGGTTTAGCTGTTAAGCTCCAGTTGTCACTCCCCGATATAGCACTAAAATACCCGCTTTTTAATATAAGACATCATTTTAGAAATGTTTTTAAAAGTGCGAACACAAATATGCCGGAACCCCGGGATGTTTTTTTTGATTTTTCAATGGAAAAGGTGTTGAATACCAACATTAAAAATGAATGCAAACTGAAAACGCTCGGTTAAATCAATGTACGCCACTCGTTCTATTTTGCAGGTTGACAGACTACTAACAGAAAATGTCGTAACACCGAAAGCCGTGATCGAGACAGCCTTAAACCGAGTGAAACAGTTTGAAAATCACAATGCTTTGGTTGCAGTCACAGAAGATCAGGTCAATCCATTGTAATTAAGGATAATTTCTGCACCAAAGAGGTACCATAAGTAATAGTAATAGAATATGTAGAAAGAAGTGTGATAATTAGATCTCCCCCTTTTGGCTTTCGATAATAAAAGAGTAGTCAGATTACGCAAAAACGTATATAGGGGAGGGAGGAAGCGGGTGTGAACACACCTGATAGAGCAATAATAGAGCATTAAAATATGCACTTTTTATACAAGACATCATTTTAGAAATGTTTCTAGTTTTCATGCAAAATGCAAAAGTTTGAAATTAACGCGGATCGTGGAAACCGCTCTGCGTCTGGCTCATATTTAGAGACTCAGTTGAGGTGTTAAGCTCCAGTTGTCACAGCCTGGTAGAGCACTAAAATACGCGCTTTTTTATATAAGACATCATTTTAGAAATGTTTCTAGTTTGCATGCGAAATGCAAAAGTTGGAAATTAAAGCGGATCGTGGGAACCGCTCTTTGCCTTTGGCTCATATTTAGAGAACCAGTTGAGTTGTTAAGCCCCAGTTGTCACTGCCAGATAGAGCACTAAAATACGCGCTTTTTTATATAAGACATCATTTTAGAAATGTTTCTAGTTTTCATGCAAATTGCAAAAGGTTGAAATCAACGCGGATCGTGGAAGCCGCTCTTTGCCTCAGGTCTAATTTAGAGAACCGGTTTAGCTGTTAAGCTCCAGTTGTCACTCCCCGATATAGCACTAACATACGCGCTTTTTTTTATACAAGACAACATTTTAGAAATGTTTCTAATTTTCATGCAAAATGCAAAAGTTTGAAATGAACGCGGATCGTGGAAACCGCTCTGCGTCTGGCTCATATTTAGAGACCCAGTTGAGGTATTAAGCTCCAGTTGTCACAGCCTGGTAGAGCACTAAAATACGCCCTTTTTTATATAAGACATCATTTTAGAAATGTTTCTAGTTTGCATCCGAAATGCAAAAGTTGGAAATTAAAGCGGATCGTGGGAACCGCTCTTTGCCTTTGGCTCATATTTAGAGAACCAGTTGAGTTGTTAAGCCCCAGTTGTCACTGCCAGATAGAGCACTAAAATACGCGCTTTTTTATATAAGACATCATTTTAGAAATGTTTCTAGTTTTCATGCAAATTGCAAAAGGTTGAAATCAACGCGGATCGTGGAAGCCGCTCTTTGCCTCAGGTCTAATTTAGAGAACCGGTTTAGCTGTTAAGCTCCAGTTGTCACTCCCCGATATAGCACTAAAATACCAGCTTTTTAATATAATACATCATTTTAGAAATGTGTCTAGTTTTCATGCAAAATGCAAAAGGTTGAAATTAACGCGGATCGTGGAAGCCGCTCTTTGCATCTGGCTCATATTTAGAGAACCAGTTGAGCTGTTAATGCCCAGTTGTCACTGACTGATAGAGCACTAAAATACGCGCTTTTTTATATAAGCCATAATTTTAGAAATGTTTCTAGTTTTCATGCAAAATGCAAAAGTTGGAAATTAAAGCGGATCGTGGGAACCGCTCTTTGCCTTTGGTCAAATTTAGTGAACCGGCTTAGCTGTTAAGTTCCAGTGGTCACTAACCGATATAGCACTAAAATACCCGCTTTTTAATATAAGACGTCATTTTAGAAATTTGTCTAGTTTTCATGCAAAATGCAAAAGTTTGAAATCAACGCGGATCGTGGAAGCCGCTCTTTGCCTTTGGCTCATATTTAGAGAAACAGTTGAGTTGTTAAGCCCCAGTTGTCACTGCCCGATAGAGCACTAAAATACGCGCTTTTTTATGTAAGACATCATTTTAGAAATGTTTCTAGTTTGCATGCGAAATGCAAAAGTTTGAAATTAGCGCGGATTGTGGAAACCGCTCTGTGCCTTTGGTCAAATTTAGAGAACCGGTTTAGCTGTTAAGCTGCAGTTGTCACTGCCCGATAGAGCACTGAAATACGCGCTTTTTTATGTAAGACATCATTTTAGAAATGTTTCTAGTTTGCATGCAAAATGCAAAAGTTTGAAATTAACGCGGATCGTGGAAACCGCTCTGTGCCTTAGGTCTAATTTAGAGAACCGGTTCAGCTGTTAAGCTCCAGTTGTCACTGCCTGATAGAGCACGAAAATACGCGCTTTTTCTTGTATAATACATCATTTTAGAAATGTTTCTAGTTTTTATGCAAATTGCAAAAGTTGAAATCAACGCGGATCGTGGAAGCCGCTCTTTGCCTTTGGCTCATATTTAGAGAACCAGTTGAGCTGCTAAGCCCCAGTTGTCACTGCCTGATAGAGCACTAAAATACGCGCTTTTTTATATAAGACATCATTTTAGAAATGTTTCTAGTTTACAGCGAAATGCAAAAAGTTTGAAATTAACGCGGATCGTGGAAGCCGCCTCTTGCCTTTGGCTCATATTTAGAGTACCAGTTTGAGCTGCTAAGCCCCAGTTGTCACTGCCAGATAGAGCACTAAAATAGGCGCTTTTTCTTGTATAAGAAACATTTTTAGAAATGTTCTAGTTTTTATTGCAAATTGCAAAAGTTGAAATCAACGTGGATCGTGGAAGCCGCTCTTTGCCTTTGGCTCATATTTGAGAACCAGTTTGAGCTGCTAAGCCCCGGTGTCACTGCCTGATAGAGCACTAAAATACGCGCTTTTTTATATAAGACATCATTTTAGAAATGTTTTCTATTTTGCAGGCGAAATGCAAAGTTTGAAATAACGCGGATCGGTGGAAGCCGCTCTTTGCCTCAGGTCTAATTTAGAGAACCGGTTGAAGCTGTTCAGCTCCAGTTGTGTCACTCTCCCGATATAGCACTAAAATACCCGCTTTTTAATATAATACATCATTTTAGAAATGTTTTTAAAAGTGCGAACACAAATATACCGGAACCCCGGGATGTTCTTTTGATTTTTCAATGGAAAAGGTGTTGAATACCCAACATTAAAAATGTATGCAAACTGAAAACGCTCGGTTGAATCAATGTACGCTACTCGTTCTACTTTGCAGGTTTACAGACTACTAACAGAAAATGTCATAACACCGAAAGCCGTGATCGAGACAGCCTTAAACCGAGTGAAACAGTTTGAAAATCACAAAGCTTTGGTTGCAGTCACAGAATATCAGGCGAAAATGGGGGCCGAGAAGTCCCAACGACGGTACGATGCGAATCAACCATTGTCGGAGCTAGACGTCCGCTCCATTGTAGTTAAGGATAATTTCTGCACCAAAGAGGTATCATAAGTAATAGTAATAGAATATGTAGAAAGAAGTGTGATAATTAGATTCTCCCCCTTTTGGCTTTCGATAATAAAAGAGTAGTCAGATTACGCAAAAACGTATATAGGGGAGGGAGGAAGCGGGTGTGAACACACCTGATGGAGCAATAATAGAGCATTAAATATGCACTTTTTATATAAGACATCATTTTAGAAATGTGTCTAGTTTTCATGCAAAATGCCAAAAGTTTGAAATTAACGCGGATCGTGGAAGCCGCCCACTGTCTGGCTCATATGTTAGGGAACCAGTTGATCTGTTAAGCTCCAGTTGTCACAGCCTGGTAGAGCACTAAACTACGCGCTTTTTTATATAAGCCCTAATTTTAGAAATGTTTCTAGTTTTCATGCAAAATGCAAAAGTTTTGAAATGAATGCGGATCGTGGAAACCGCTCTGCGTCTGGCTCATATTTAGAGACCCAGTTGAGGTGTTAAGCTCCAGTTGTCACAGCCCTGGTAGAGCACTAAAATACGCGCTTTTTTATATAAGACATCATTTTAGAAATGTTTCTAGTTTGCATGCGAAATGCAAAAGTTGGAAATTAAAGCGGATCGTGGAAACCGCTCTTTGCCTCAGGTCTAATTAGAGAACCGATCTAGCTGTTAGCTCCAGTTGTCGCTGCCTGATAGAGCACTAAAATATGCGCTTTTTATATAAGACATCATTAAGAAAATTTTCTAGTTTGCATGCGAAATGCAAAAGTTGGAAATTAAAGTGGATCGTGGGAACCGCTCTGTGTCTTTGGCTCACATTTAGAGAACCAGTTGTGCGGTAAAGCTCCAGTTGTCACTGCCTGATAGAGCACTAAAATGCGCGCTTTTTTATGTAAGACATCATTTTAGAAATGTTTCTAGTTTTCATGCAAAATGCAAAAGTTTGAAATTAACACGGATCGTGGAAACCGCTCTGTGCCTTTGGTCAAATTTAGAGAACCGGTTTAGCTGTTAAGCTCCAGTTGTCACTGCCCGATAGAGCACTAAAATACGCGCTTTTTTATGTTAGACATCATTTCAGAAATGTTTCTAGTTTCATGCAAATTGCAAAAGTTTCGAAATTAACGCGGATCGTGGAAACCGCTTTTGTGCCTTAGGTCTAATTTAGAGAACTGGTTCAGCTGTTAAGCCTTTCAGTTGTCACTTGCCTGATAGAGCACGAAAATACGCGCTTTTTCTGTATAAGACATCAGTTTAGAAATGTTTCTAGTTTTTATGCAAATTGCAAAAGTTGAAATCAACGCGGATCGCGGAAAGCCGCTCTTGCCTTTGGCTCATATTAGAGAACCAGTTTGAGCTGCTAAGCCCGCAGTTGTCACTGCCTGATAGAGCACTAAAATACGTGCTTTTTTATATAAGACATCATATTTAGAAATGTTTCTAGTTTGCATGCGAAATGCAAAAAGTTTGAAATTAACGCGGATCGTGGAAGCCGCTCTTTGCCTTTGGCTCATATTTAGAGTACCAGTTGAGCTGCTAAGGCCCCAGTTGTCACTTGCCAGCATAAGAGCACTAAATACGCGCTTTTCTTGTTATAAGACATCATTTTAGAAATGTTCTAGTTTTTTAGCAAAATTGCAAAAGTTTGAAATCAACGTGGATCGTGGAAGAGCCGCTCTTTGCCTTTGGCTCATATTATTTAGAGAACCCAGTTTGAGCTGCTAAGCGTCAGTTGTCACTTGCCTGATAGAGCACATAAATACTGCGCTTTTTTATATAGGCACATCATTTTTAGAAATGTTTCCTAGTTTGCATGCGAAATGCAAAAGTTTGAAATTAACGCGGATCGTGGAAGCCGCTCTTTGCATTTGGCTCATATTTAGAGTACCAGTTGAGCTGCTTAAGCCCCAGTTTGTCACTGGCAGCATAGAAGCACTAACAATACGCGCTTTTTCCTTTCGGTATAAGGAGACATCATTTTAGAAATGTTCTAGTTTTTATGCAAATTGCAAAAGTTGGAAGTCATACGTGGGATCGTGGAAGCCGCTCTTTGCCTTTGGCTGCATATGTAGAAGACCAGTTGAGCTGCTAGATGCCCCAGTGGTCACTTGCCTGATAGAGCAAACACTAAATACGCGCTTGTTATATAAGACACGTCATGTTAGGAAATGTTTCTAGTTTGCATGCGAAATGCAAAGTTTGTGACATGAAACGCGGATCGTGGAAGGCCGCTCTTTGCCTTTGGCCTCATATTTAGAGTACCAGTTGAGCTGCTAAGCCCCAGTTTGGTCACTGCCAGATAGAAGCAGTAAAATACGCGCTTTTTTCTTGTATAAGACATCATTTTAGAAATGTATCTAGTTTGCATGCGAATTGCAAAAGTTTGAAATTAACTCGGATCGTGGAAATCGCTCTGTGCCTTTGGTCAAATTTAGAGAGCCGGTTTAGCTGTTAAGCTCCAGTTGTCACTCCCCGATACAGCACTAAAATACCCGCTTTTTAATATAATACATCATCACAGAATATCAGGCGAAAATGGGGGCGGAGAAGTCCCAACGACGGTACGATGCGAATCAACCATTGTCGGAGCTAGACGTGCGCTCCATTGTAGTTAAGGATAATTTCTGCACCAAAGAGGTATCATAAGTAATAGTAATAGAATATGTAGAAAGAAGTGTGATAATTAGATCTCCCCCTTTTGGCTTTCGATAATAAAAGAGTAGTCAGATTACGCAAAAACGTATATAGGGGAGGGAGGAAGCGGGTGTGAACACACCTGATGGAGCAATAATAGAGCATTAAAATATGCACTTTTTATATAAGACATCATTTTAGAAATGTGTCTAGTTTTCATGCAAAATGCAAAAGTTTGAAATTAACGCGGATCGTGGAAGCCGCTCTCTGTCTGGCTCATATTTAGAGAACCAGTTGATCTGTTAAGTTCCAGTTGTCACAGCCTGGTAGAGCACGAAAATACGCGCTTTTTCTTGTATAAGACATCATTTTAGAAATGTTTCTAGTTTGCATGCGAAATGCAAAAGTTGGAAATTAAAGCGGATCGTGGGAACCGCTCTTTGCCTTAGGTCTAATTTAGAGAACCGGTTTAGTTGTTAAGCTCCAGTTGTCACTGCCTGATAGAGCACGAAAATACGCGCTTTTTCTTATATCAGACATCATTTTAGAAATGTTTCTAGTTTGCATGCGAAATGCAAAAGTTTGAAATTAACGCGGATCGTGGAAACCGCTCTGTGCCTTTGGTCAAATTTAGACAACCGGTTTAGCTGTTAAGCTCCAGTTGTCACTCCCCGATATAGCACTAAAATACCCGCTTTTTAATATAAGACATCATTTTAGAAATGTTTTTAAAAGTGCGAACACAAATATGCCGGAACCCCGGGATGTTTTTTTTGATTTTTCAATGGAAAAGGTGTTGAATACCAACATTAAAAATGAATGCAAACTGAAAACGCTCGGTTAAATCAATGTACGCCACTCGTTCTATTTTGCAGGTTGACAGACTACTAACAGAAAATGTCGTAACACCGAAAGCCGTGATCGAGACAGCCTTAAACCGAGTGAAACAGTTTGAAAATCACAATGCTTTGGTTGCAGTCACAGAAGATCAGGTCAATCCATTGTAATTAAGGATAATTTCTGCACCAAAGAGGTACCATAAGTAATAGTAATAGAATATGTAGAAAGAAGTGTGATAATTAGATCTCCCCCTTTTGGCTTTCGATAATAAAAGAGTAGTCAGATTACGCAAAAACGTATATAGGGGAGGGAGGAAGCGGGTGTGAACACACCTGATGGAGCAATAATAGAGCATTAAAATATGCACTTTTTATATAAGACATCATTTAGAAATGTTTCTAGTTTTCATGCAAAATGCAAAAGTTTGAAATTAACGCGGATCGTGGAAGCCGCTCTTTGTCTTTGGCTCATATTTAGAGAACCAGTTGATCTGTTAAGCTCCAGTTGTCACTGACCGATAGAGCACTAACATACGCGCTTTTTTTATACAAGACAACATTTTAGAAATGTTTCTAATTTTCATGCAAAATGCAAAAGTTTGAAATGAACGCGGATCGTGGAAACCGCTCTGCGTCTGGCTCATATTTAGAGACCCAGTTGAGGTATTAAGCTCCAGTTGTCACAGCCTGGTAGAGCACTAAAATACGCCCTTTTTTATATAAGACATCATTTTAGAAATGTTTCTAGTTTGCATCCGAAATGCAAAAGTTGGAAATTAAAGCGGATCGTGGGAACCGCTCTTTGCCTTTGGCTCATATTTAGAGAACCAGTTGAGTTGTTAAGCCCCAGTTGTCACTGCCAGATAGAGCACTAAAATACGCGCTTTTTTATATAAGACATCATTTTAGAAATGTTTCTAGTTTCATGCAAATTGCAAAAAGGTTGAAATCAACGCGGATCGTGGAAGCCGCTCTTTGCCTCAGGTCTAAGTTAGAGAGACCGGTTTAGCTGTTAAGCTCCAGTTGTCACTCCCCCGATATAGCACTAAAAATACCCGCTTTTTAATATAATACATCATTTTAGAAATGTTTTTAAAGTGCGAACACAAATATACCGGAACCACGGGATGTTCTTTTGATTTTTCATGAAAAGGTGTTGAATACCAACATTAAAAATGTATGCAAACTGAAAACGCTCGGTTGAATCAATGTACGCTACTCGTTCTACTTTGCAGGTTTACAGACTACTAACAGAAAATGTCATACACCGAAAGCCGTGATCGAGACAGCCTTAAACCGAGTGAAACGTATTTGAAAATCACAAAGCTTTGGTTGCAGTCACAGAATAATCAGGCGAAAATGGGGGCCGAGAAGTCCAACGACGGGTTACGATGCGAATCAACCATTGTCGGAGCTAGACGGGTCCGCTCCATTGTAGTTAAGGATAATTTCTGCACCAAAGAGGTATCATAGTAATAGTAATAGAATATGTAGAAAGAAGTGTGATAATTAGATCTGCCCCTTTTGGCTTTCGATAATAAAAGAGTAGTCAGATTACGCAAAACTGTATATAGGGGAGGGAGGAAGCGGGTGTGAACACACCTGATGGAGCAATAATAGAGCATTAAAATATGCACTTTTTATATAAGACATCATTTTAGAAATGTGTCTAGTTTTTCATGCGAAATGCAAAAGTTTGAAATTAACTCGGATCGTGGAAGCCGCCCACTGTCTGGCTCAATATTTAGGGAACCAGTTGATTCTGTAAGCTCCAGTTGTCACAGCCTGGTAGAGCACTAAACTACGCGCTTTTTTATATAAGCCCTAATTTTAGAAATGTTTCTAGTTTTCATGCAAAATGCAAAGTTTTGAAATGAATGCGGATCGTGGAAACCGCTCCTGCGTCTGGCTCATATTTAGAGACCCAGTTGAGGTGTTAAGCTCCAGTTGTCACAGCCTGGTAGAGCACTAAAATACGCGCTTTTTTATATAAGACATCATTTTAGAAATGTTTCTAGTTTGCATGCGAAATGCAAAAGTTGGAAATTAAAGCGGATCGTGGAAACCGCTCTTTGCCTCAGGTCTAATTTAGAGAACCGATCTAGCTGTTAAGCTCCAGTTGTCGCTGCCTGATAGAGCACTAAAATATGCGCTTTTTTATATAAGACATCATTTAAGAAATTTTCTAGTTTGCATGCGAAATGCAAAAGTTGGAAATTAAAGCGGATCGTGGGAACCGCTCTGTGTCTTTGGCTCACATTTAGAGAACCAGTTGTGCGGTAAAGCTCCAGTTGTCACTGCCTGATAGAGCACTAAAATGCGCGCTTTTTTATGTAAGACATCATTTTAGAAATGTTTCTAGTTTTCATGCAAAATGCAAAAGTTTGAAATTAACGCGGATCGTGGAAACCGCTCTGTGCCTTTGGCTCATACTTGGAGAACCAGTTGAGCTGTTAAGCTTCCAGTTGTCACTGCCCGATATAGCACTAAAAATACCCGCTTTTTAATATCAGACGTCATTTTAGAAATGTGTCTAGTTTTTCATGCAAAATGCAAAAGTTTGAAATTAACGCGGATCGTAGGAAGCCGCTCGTTGCCTTTGGCTCATATTTAGAGAACCAGTTGAGCTTGTTAAGTCCCAGTTGTCACTTGCCTGATAGAGCACTAAAATACGCCGCTTTTTTATATAAGACATAATTTTAGAAATGTTTCTAGTTTGCATGCAAATGCAAAAGTTTGAAATTAACGCGGATTCGTGGAAACCGCTCTGTGTCCTTAGGTCTAATTTAGAGAACCGGTTTAGCTGTTAAGCTCCAGTTGTCACTGTCCGATAGAGCACTAAAATACGACGGCCTTTTGTATGAGACATCATTTAGAAAATGTTTCTAGTTTGCATGCGAATGGCAAAAGTTTGAAATTAACTCGGATCGTGGAAATCGCTCTGTGCCTTTGGTCAAATTTAGAGAGCCGGTTTAGCTGTTAAGCTCCAGTTGTCACTCCCCGATTTAGCACTAAAATACCCGCTTTTTAATATAATACATCATCACAGAATATCAGGCGAAAATGGGGGCGGAGAAGTCCCAACGACGGTACGATGCGAATCAACCATTGTCGGAGCTAGACGTGCGCTCCATTGTAGTTAAGGATAATTTCTGCACCAAAGAGGTATCATAAGTAATAGTAATAGAATATGTAGAAAGAAGTGTGATAATTAGATCTCCCCCTTTTGGCTTTCGATAATAAAAGAGTAGTCAGATTACGCAAAAACGTATATAGGGGAGGGAGGAAGCGGGTGTGAACACACCTGATGGAGCAATAATAGAGCATTAAAATATGCACTTTTTATATAAGACATCATTTTAGAAATGTGTCTAGTTTTCATGCAAAATGCAAAAGTTTGAAATTAACGCGGATCGTGGAAGCCGCTCTCTGTCTGGCTCATATTTAGAGAACCAGTTGATCTGTTAAGCTCCAGTTGTCACAGGCCTGGTAGAGCACTAAAATACGCGCTTTTTTATATAAGACATCATTTTAGAAATGTTTCTAGTTTGCATGCGAATTGCAAAGTTGGAAATTAAAGCGGATCGTGGAAACCGCTCTTTGCCTTAGGTCTCATTTAGAGAACCGGTTTAGTTGTTAAGCTCCAGTTGTCACTGCCTGATAGAGCACGAAAATACGGCGCTTTTTCTTGTATAAGACATCATTTTAGAAATGTTTTCTAGCTTTGCATGCGAAATGCAAAAGTTGAAATCAACGCGGATCGTGGAAGCCGCTCTTTGCCTTTGGCTCATATTTAGAGAACCAGTTGAGCTGTTAAGCCCCAGTTGTCACTGTCCGAATAGAGCACTAAAATACGCGCTTTTTATATCAGACATCATTTTAGAAATGTTTCTAGTTTGCATGCGAAATGCAAAGTTTGAAATTAACGCGGATCGTGGAACCGCTCTGTGCCTTTGGTCAATTTAGACAACCGGTTTAGCTGTTAAGCTCCAGTTGTCACTCCACCGATATAGCACTAAAATACCCCGCTTTTTAATATAAGACATCATTTTAGAAATGTTTTTAAAAGTGCGAAACAATATGCCGGAACCCCGGGATGTTTTTTTTTGATTTTTCAATGGAAAAGGTGTTGAATACCAACATTAAAAATGAATGCAAACTGAAAACGCTCGGTTAAATCAATGTACGCCACTCGTTCTATTTTGCAGGGTTGACAGACTACTAACAGAAAATGTCGTAACACCGAAAGCCGTGATCGAGACAGCCTTAAAACCGAGTGAAACAGTTTGAAAATCACAATGCTTTGGTTGCAGTCACAGAAGATCAGGTCAATCCATTGTAATTAAGGATAATTTCTGCACCAAAGAGGTACCATAAGTAATAGTAATAGAATATGTAGAAAGAAGTGTGATAATTAGATCTCCCCCTTTTGGCTTTCGATAATAAAAGAGTAGTCAGATTACGCAAAAACGTATATAGGGGAGGGAGGAAGCGGGTGTGAACACACCTGATGGAGCAATAATAGAGCATTAAAATATGCACTTTTTATATAAGACATTCATTTAGAAATGTGTCTAGTTTTCATGCAAAAATGCAAAAGTTTGAAATTAACCGCGGATCGTGGAAGCCGCCTACTTGTCTTGCTCATATTTAGAGGAACCAGTTGATCTGTTAAGCTCCAGTTGTCACATGACCTGGTAGAGCACTAACATACGCGCTTTTTTTATACAAGACATAATTTAGAAATGTTTCTAGTTTCATGCAAAATGCAAAAGTTTGAAATGACGCGGATCGTGGAAACCGCTCTGCGTCTGGCTCATATTTAGAGACCCAGTTGAGGTAGTTAAGCTCCAGTTGTCAACAGCCTGGTAGAGCACTAAAATACGCGCCTTTTTTTATATAAGACATCATTTAGAAATGTTTCTAGTTTGCATCCGAAATGCAAAAGTTGGAAATTAAAGCCGATCGTGGGAACCGCTCTTTGCCTTTGGTCAAATTTAGAGAACCGGCTTAGCTGTTAAGCTCCAGTTGTCACTGCCCGATAGAGCACTAAAATACGCGCTTTTTTGTATGAGACATCATTTTAGAAATGTTTCTAGTTTGCATCCGAAATGCAAAAGTTGGAAATTAAAGCCGATCGTGGGAACCGCTCTTTGCCTTTGGTCAAATTTAGAGAACCGGCTTAGCTGTTAAGCTCCAGTTGTCACTGCCCGATAGAGCACTAAAATACGCGCTTTTTTGTATGAGACATCATTTTAGAAATGTTTCTAGTTTTTATGCAAAATGCAAAAGGTTGAAATTAACGCGGATCGTGGAAGCCGCTCTTTGCCTTTGGCTCATATTTAGAGAACCAGTTGAGCTGCTAAGCCTCAGTTGTCACTGCCTGACAGAGCACGAAAATACGCGCTTTTTCTTGTATAAGACAACATTTTACAAATGTTTCTAGTTTTTATGCAAATTGCAAAAGGTTGAAATCAACGCGGATCGTGGAAGCCGCTCTTTGCCTTTGGCTCATATTTAGAGAAACAGTTGAGTTGTTAAGCCCCAGTTGTCACTGCCAGATAGAGCACTAAAATACGCGCTTTTTTATATAAGACATCATTTTAGAAATGTTTCTAGTTTGCATGCGAATTGCAAAAGTTTGAAATTAACGCGGATCGTGGAAACCGCTCTGTGCCTTTGGTCAAATTTAGAGAACCGGTTTAGCTGTTATGCTCCAGTTGTCACTCCCCGATACAGCACTAAAATACCCGCTTTTTAATATAAGACATCATTTGAGAAATGTTTTTAAAAGTGCGAACACAAATATACCGAACCCGGGATGTTCTTTTGATTTTTCAATGGAAAAGGTGTTGAATACCAACATTAAAAATGGATGCAAAATGGATAGTTAAGGATAATTTCTGCACCAAAGAGGTATCATAAGTAATAGTAATAGAATATGTAGAAAGAAGTGTGATAATTAGATCTCCCCCTTTTGGGCTTTCGATAATAAAAGAGTAGTCAGATTACGCAAAAACGTATATAGGGGAGGGAGGAAGCGGGTGTGAACACACCTGATAGAGCAATAATAGAGCATTAAATATGCACTTTTTATATAAGACAATCATTTTAGAAATGTGTCTAGTTTTCATGCAAAATGTAAAAGTTTGAAATGAACGCGGATCGTGGAAAGCCGCTCTGCTGTCTGGCTCATATTTAGAGAACTCAGTTGAGGCTGTTAAGCTTCCAGTTTGTCACAGCCTGGTAGAGCACTAAAATACGCGCTTTTTATATAAGACATCATTTTAGAAATGTTTCTAGTTTGCATGCGAAATGCAAAAGTTGGAAATTAAAGCGGATCGTGGGAAACCGCTCTTTGCCTTTGGTCTAAATTTAGAGAACCGGCTTAGCTGTTAAGCTCCAGTTGTCACTGCCCGATAGAGCACTAAAATACACGCTTTTTTGTATGAGACATCATTTTAGAAATGTTTCTAGTTTGCATGCGAATTGCAAAAGTTTGAAATTAACGCGGATCGTGGAAACCGCTCTGTGCCTTTGGTCAAATTTAGAGAACCGGTTTAGCTGTTAAGATCCAGTTGTCACTCCCCGACATAGCACTAAAATTCCCGCTTTTTAATATAAGACATCATTTGAGAAATGTTTTTAAAAGTGCGAACACGAATATACCGGAACCCCGGGATGTTGTTTTGATTTTTCAATGGAAAAGGTGTTGAATACCAACATTAAAAATGTATGCAAACTGAAAACGCTCGGGTAAATCAATGTACGCCACTCGTTCTACTTTGCAGGTTTACAAACTACTAACAGAAAATGTCGTAACACCGAAATAACACTGCCCGATGTAGCACTAAAATACCCGCTTTTTAATATAAGACATCATTTTAGAAATGTGTCTAGTTTTCATGCAAAATGCAAAAGTTTCAAATTAACGCGGATTGTAGAAAGACCGCTCTTTGCCTTTAGACTCATATTTAGAGAAGCAGTTGAGCTGTTAAGCCCCAGTTGTCACTGCCTGATAGAGCAACTAAAATACGAGCTTTTTAATATAAGACATTCATGTAAGGAAAATTTTCTAGTTTGCATGCGAAATGCATAGGTTGGAAATTAATAAAGGCGGATCGTGGGAACCGCTCTGTGTGTCTTTGGCTCACATGTTAGAGAACCAGGTGTGCGTAAAGCTCCAGTTGTCACACTTGCCTGATAGAGCACTAAAATGGCGCCGCTTTTTTAGTAAGGACATCATTTTAGAACATGTTTTAGTTTTCATTGCAAAATTGCAAAAGTTTGGAAATTAATGCGGATCGTGGAAACCGCTCTTTGCCTTGGCTCATACTTGGAAACCAGTTGAGGCTGTTAAGCTCCAGTTGTCACTTGACCTGATAGAGCACTAACATACGCCGCTTTTTTTATACAAGACAACATTTAGAAATGTTCTATTATTTTCATGCAAAATGCAAAAGTTTGAAATGAACGCGGATCGTGGAAACCGCTCTGCGTCTGGCTCATATTTAGAGACCCAGTTGAGGTATTAAGCTCCAGTTGTCACAGCCTGGTAGAGCACTAAAATACGCCCTTTTTTATATAAGACATCATTTTAGAAATGTTTCTAGTTTGCATCCGAAATGCAAAAGTTGGAAATTAAAGCGGATCGTGGGAACCGCTCTTTGCCTTTGGTCAAATTTAGAGAACCGGCTTAGCTGTTAAGCTCCAGTTGTCACTGCCCGATAGAGCACTAAAATACGCGCTTTTTTGTATGAGACATCATTTTAGAAATGTTTCTAGTTTTTATGCAAAATGCAAAAGGTTGAAATTAACGCGGATCGTGGAAGCCGCTCTTTGCCTTTGGCTCATATTTAGAGAACCAGTTGAGCTGCTAAGCCCCAGTTGTCACTGCCTGACAGAGCACGAAAATACGCGCTTTTTCTTGTATCAGACAACATTTTACAAATGTTTCTAGTTTTTATGCAAATTGCAAAAGGTTGAAATCAACGCGGATCGTGGAAGCCGCTCTTTGCCTTTGGCTCATATTTAGAGAAACAGTTGAGTTGTTAAGCCCCAGTTGTCACTGCCAGATAGAGCACTAAAATACGCGCTTTTTTATATAAGACATCTTTTTAGAAATGTTTCTAGTTTGCATGCGAATTGCAAAAGTTTGAAATTAACGCGGATCGTGGAAACCGCTCTGTGCCTTTGGTCAAATTTAGAGAACCGGTTTAGCTGTTATGCTCCAGTTGTCACTCCCCGATACAGCACTAAAATACCCGCTTTTTAATATAAGACATCATTTGAGAAATGTTTTTAAAAGTGCGAACACAAATATACCGAACCCGGGATGTTCTTTTGATTTTTCAATGGAAAAGGTGTTGAATACCAACATTAAAAATGGATGCAAAATGGATAGTTAAGGATAATTTCTGCACCAAAGAGGTATCATAAGTAATAGTAATAGAATATGTAGAAAGAAGTGTGATAATTAGATCTCCCCCTTTTGGCTTTCGATAATAAAAGAGTAGTCAGATTACGCAAAAACGTATATAGGGGAGGGAGGAAGCGGGTGTGAACACACCTGATAGAGCAATAATAGAGCATTAAAATATGCACTTTTTATATAAGACATCATTTTAGAAATGTGTCTAGTTTTCATGCAAAATGCAAAAGTTTGAAATTAACGCGGATCGTGAAAGCCGCTCTTTGTCTTTGGCTCATATTTAGAGAACCAGTTGATCTGTTAAGCTCCAGTTGTCACTGAACGATAGAGCACTAACATACGCGCTTTTTTTTATACAAGACAACATTTTAGAAATGTTTCTAATTTTCATGCAAAATGTAAAAGTTTGAAATGAACGCGGATCGTGGAAACCGCTCTGCGTCTGGCTCATATTTAGAGACTCAGTTGAGGTGTTAAGCTCCAGTTGTCACAGCCTGGTAGAGCACTAAAATACGCGCTTTTTTATATAAGACATCATTTTAGAAATGTTTCTGGTTTGCATGCGAAATGCAAAAGTTGGAAATTAAAGCGGATCGTGGGAGCCGCTCTTTGCCTTTGGCTCATATTTAGAGTACCAGTTGAGCTGCTAAGCCCCAGTTGTCACTGCCAGATAGAGCACTAAAATACGCGCTTTTCTTGTATAAGACATCATTTTAGAAATGTTTCTAGTTTTTATGCAAATTGCAAAAGTTGAAATCAACGTGGATCGTGGAAGCCGCTCTTTGCCTTTGGCTCATATTTAGAGAACCAGTTGAGCTGCTAAGCCCCAGTTGTCACTGCCTGATAGAGCACTAAAATACGCGCTTTTTTATATAAGACATCATTTTAGAAATGTTTCTAGTTTGCATGCGAAATGCAAAAGTTTGAAATTAACGCGGATCGTGGAAGCCGCTCTTTGCATTTGGCTCATATTTAGAGTACCAGTTGAGCTGCTAAGCCCCAGTTGTCACTGCCAGATAGAGCACTAAAATACGCGCTTTTTCTTGTATAAGACATCATTTTAGAAATGTTTCTAGTTTTTATGCAAATTGCAAAAGTTGAAGTCAACGTGGATCGTGGAAGCCGCTCTTTGCCTTTGGCTCATATTTAGAGAACCAGTTGAGCTGCTAAGCCCCAGTTGTCACTGCCAGATAGAGCAGTAAAATACGCGCTTTTTCTTGTATAAGACATCATTTTAGAAATGTTTCTAGTTTGCATGCGAATTGCAAAAGTTTGAAATTAACTCGGATCGTGGAAATCGCTCTGTGCCTTTGGTCAAATTTAGAGAGCCGGTTTTAGCTGTTAAGCTCCAGTTGTCACTCCCCGATACAGCACTAAAATACCCGCTTTTTAATATAATACATCATCACAGAATATCAGGCGAAAATGGGGGCGGAGAAGTCCCAACGACGGTACGATGCGAATCAACCATTGTCGGAGCTAGACGTGCGCTCCATTGTAGTTAAGGATAATTTCTGCACCAAAGAGGTATCATAAGTAATAGTAATAGAATATGTAGAAAGAAGTGTGATAATTAGATCTCCCCCTTTTGGCTTTCGATAATAAAGAGTAGTCAGATTACGCAAAAACGTATATAGGGGAGGGAGGAAAGCGGGTGTGAACACACCTGATGGAGCAATAATAGAGCATTAAAATATGCACTTTTTATATAAGACATCATTTTAGAAATGTGTCTAGTTTTCATGCAAAAATGCAAAGTTTGAAATTAACGCGGATCGTGGAAGCCGCTCTCTGTCTGGCTCATATTTAGAGAACCAGTTGATCTGTTAAGTTCCAGTTGTCACAGCCTGGTAGAGCACTAAAATACGCGCTTTTTTATATAAGACATCATTTTAGAAATGTTTCTAGTTTGCATGCGAAATGCAAAAGTTGGAAATTAAAGCGGATCGTGAAACCGCTCTTTGCCTTAGGTCTAATTTAGAGAACCGGTTTAGTTGTTAAGCTCCAGTTGTCACTGCCTGATAGAGCACGAAAATACGCGCTTTTTCTTGTATCAGACATCATTTTAGAAATGTTTCTAGCTTTGCATGCGAATGCAAAAGTTTGAAATCAACGCGGATCGTGGAAGCCGCTCTTGCCTTTGGCTCATATTTAGAGAACCAGTTGAGCTGTTAAGCCCCAGTTGTCACTGTCCGATAGAGCACTAAAAATACGCGGCTTTTTTCTATCAGACATCATTTTAGAAATGTTTCTAGTTTGCATGCGAAATGCAAAGTTTGAAATTAACGCGGATCGTGGAAACCGCTCTGTGCCTTTGGTCAAATTTAGAACAACCGGTTTAGCTGTTAAGCTCCAGTTGTCACTCCCCCGATATAGCACTAAAATACCCGCTTTTAATATAAGACATCATTTTAGAAATGTTTTTAAAAGTGCGAACACAAATATGCCGGAACCCCGGGATGTTTTTTTTGATTTTTCAATGGAAAAGGTTGTTGAATACCAACATTAAAAATGAATGCAAACTGAAAACGCTCGGTAAATCAATGTACGCCACTCGTTCTATTTTGCAGGTTGACAGACTACTAACAGAAAATGTCGTAACACACCGAAAGCCGTGATCGAGACAAGCCTTAAACCGAGTGAACAGTTTGAAAATCACAAATGCTTTGGTTGGCAGTCACAGAAATCAGGTCAATCCATTGTAATTAAGGATAATTTCTGCACCAAAGAGGTACCATAAGTAATAGTAATAGAATATGTAGAAAGAAGTGTGATAATTAGATCTCCCCCTTTTGGCTTTCGATAATAAAAGAGTAGTCAGATTACGCAAAAACGTATATAGGGGAGGGAGGAAGCGGGTGTGAACACACCTGATAGAGCAATAATAGAGCATTAAAATATGCACTTTTATATAAGACATCATTTAGAAATGTTTCTAGTTTTCATGCAAAATGCAAAAGTTTTGAAATTAACGCGGATCGTGGAAGCCGCTCTTTGTCTTGGCTCATATTAGAGAACCAGTTGATCTGTTAAGCTCCAGTTGTCACTGACCGATAGAGCACTAACATACGCGCTTTTTTTTATACAAGACAACATTTTAGAAATGTTTCTAATTTTCATGCAAAATGCAAAAGTTTGAAATGAACGCGGATCGTGGGAAACCGCTCTGCGTCTGGCTCATATTTAGAGACCCAGTTGAGGTATTAAGCTCCAGTTGTCACAGCCTGGTAGAGCACTAAAATACGCCCTTTTTTATATAAGACATCATTTTAGAAATGTTTCTAGTTTGCATCCGAAATGCAAAAGTTGGAAATTAAAGCGGATCGTGGGAACCGCTCTTTGCCTTTGGCTCATATTTAGAGAACCAGTTGAGTTGTTAAGCCCCAGTTGTCACTGCCAGATAGAGCACTAAAATACGCGCTTTTTTATATAAGACATCATTTTAGAAATGTTTCTAGTTTTCATGCAAATTGCAAAAGGTTGAAATCAACGCGGATCGTGGAAGCCGCTCTTTGCCTCAGGTCTAATTTAGAGAACCGGTTTAGCTGTTAAGCTCCCAGTTGTCACTCCCCGATATAGCACTAAATACCCGCTTTTTAATATAATACATCATTTTAGAAATGTTTTTAAAAGTGCGAACACAAATATACCGGAACCCCGGGATGTTCTTTTGATTTTTCAATGGAAAAGGTGTTGAATACCAACATTAAAAATGTATGCAACTGAAACGCTCGGTTGAATCAATGTACGATACTCGTCTACTTTGCAGGTTTACAGACATATAACAGAAAATGTCATAACACCGAAAGCCGTGACTCGAGACAGCCTTAAACCGAGTTGAAACAGTTTGAAAATCACAAGCTTGGTTGCAGTCACAGAATATCAGGCGAAAATGGGGGCCGAGAAGTCCCCAACGACGGTACGATGCGAATCAACCATTGTCGGAGCTAGAACGTCCGCTCCATTGTAGTTAAGGATAATTCTGCACCAAAGAGGTACCATAAGTAATAGTAATAGAATATGTAGAAAGAAGGTGATAATTAGATCTCCCCTTTTTGGCTTTCGATAATAAAAGAGTAGTCAGATTACGCAAAAACGTATATAGGGGAGGGAGGAAGCGGGTGTGAACACACCTGATGGAGCAATAATAGAGCATTAAAATATGCACTTTTTATATAAGACATCATTTTAGAAATGTGTCTAGTTTTCATGCAAAATGCAAAAGTTTGAAATTAACGCGGATCGTGGAAGCCGCCCACTGTCTGGCTCATATTTAGGGAACCAGTTGATCTGTTAAGCTCCAGTTGTCACAGCCTGGTAGAGCACTAAACTACGCGCTTTTTTATATAAGCCCTAATTTTAGAAATGTTTCTAGTTTTCATGCAAAATGCAAAAGTTTGAAATGAATGCGGATCGTGGAAACCGCTCTGCGTCTGGCTCATATTTAGAGACCCAGTTGAGGTGTTAAGCTCCAGTTGTCACAGCCTGGTAGAGCACTAAAATACGCGCTTTTTTATATAAGACATCATTTTAGAAATGTTTCTAGTTTGCATGCGAAATGCAAAAGTTGGAAATTAAAGCGGATCGTGGAAACCGCTCTTTGCCTCAGGTCTAATTTAGAGAACCGATCTAGCTGTTAAGCTCCAGTTGTCGCTGCCTGATAGAGCACTAAAATATGCGCTTTTTTATATAAGACATCATTTAAGAAAATTTTCTAGTTTGCATGCGAAATGCAAAAGTTGGAAATTAAAGCGGATCGTGGGAACCGCTCTGTGTCTTTGGCTCACATTTAGAGAACCAGTTGTGCGGTAAAGCTCCAGTTGTCACTGCCTGATAGAGCACTAAAATGCGCGCTTTTTTATGTAAGACATCATTTTAGAAATGTTTCTAGTTTTCATGCAAAATGCAAAAGTTTGAAATTAACGCGGATCGTGGAAACCGCTCTGTGCCTTTGGCTCATACTTGGAGAACCAGTTGAGCTGTTAAGCTCCAGTTGTCACTGCCCGATATAGCACTAAAATACCGCTTTTTAATATCAGACGGTCATTTTAGAAATGTGTCTAGTTTTTATGCAAAATGCAAAAGTTTGAAATTAACGCGGATCGTAGAAGCCGCTCGTTGCCTTTGGCTCATATTTAGAGAACCAGTTGAGCTGTTAAGTCCCAGTTGTCACTGCCTGATAGAGCACTAAAATACGCGCTTTTTTATATAAGCCATAATTTTAGAAATGTTTCTAGTTTTCATGCAAAATGCAAAAGTTTGAAATTAACGCGGATCGTGGAAACACGCTCTGTGTCTTAGGTCTAATTTAGAGAACCGGTTTAGCTGTTAAGCTCCAGTTGTCAATGTCCGATAGAGCACTAAAATACGCGCCTTTTTGTATGAGACATCATTTTTGAAATGTTTCTAGTTTGCAATGCGAATTGCAAAAGTTTGAAATTAACTCGGATCGTGGAAATCGCTCTGTGCCTTTGGTCAAATTTAGAGAGCCGGTTAGCTGTTAAGCTCCAGTTGTCACTCCCCGATTCAGCACTAAAATACCCGCTTTTTAATATAATACATCATCACAGAATATCAGGCGAAAATGGGGGCGGAGAAGTCCCAACGACGGTACGATGCGAATCAACCATTGTCGGAGCTAGACGTGCGCTCCATTGTAGTTAAGGATAATTTCTGCACCAAAGAGGTATCATAAGTAATAGTAATAGAATATGTAGAAAGAAGTGTGATAATTAGATCTCCCCCTTTTGGCTTTCGATAATAAAAGAGTAGTCAGATTACGCAAAAACGTATATAGGGGAGGGAGGAAGCGGGTGTGAACACACCTGATGGAGCAATAATAGAGCATTAAAATATGCACTTTTATATAAGACATCATTTTAGAAATGTGTCTAGTTTTCATGCAAAATGCAAAAGTTTGAAATTAACGCGGATCGTGGAAGCCGCTCTCTGTCTGGCTCATATTAGAGAACCAGTTGATCTGTTAAGCTCCAGTTGTCACAGCCTGGTAGAGCACTAAAATACGCGCTTTTTTATATAAGACATCATTTTAGAAATGTTTCTAGTTTGCATGCGAAATGCAAAAGTTGGAATTAAAGCGGATCGTGGAAACCGCTCTTTGCCTTAGGTCTAATTTAGAGAACCGGTTTAGTTGTTAAGCTCCAGTTGTCACTGCCTGATAGAGCACGAAAATACGCGCTTTTTCTTGTATCAGACATCATTTTAGAAATGTTTCTACTTTGCATGCGAAATGCAAAAGTTTGAAATCAAAGCGGATCGTGGAAGCCGCTCTTTGCCTTTGGCTCATATTTAGAGAACCAGTTGAGCTGTTAAGCCCCAGTTGTCAGTGTCCGATAGAGCACTAAAATACGCGCTTTTTTATATCAGACATCATTTTAGAAATGTTTCTAGTTTGCATTGCGAAATGCAAAAGTTTGAAAATTAACGCGGATCGTGGAAACCGCTCTGTGCCTTTGGTCAAATTTAGACAACCGGTTTAGCTGTTAAGCTCCAGTTGTCACTCCCCGATATAGCACTAAAATACCCGCTTTTTAATATAAGACATCATTTTAGAAATGTTTTTAAAAGTGCGAACACAAATATGCCGGAACCCCGGGATGTTTTTTTTTGATTTTCAATGGAAAAGGTGTTGAATACCAACATTAAAAATGAATGCAAACTGAAAACGCTCGGTTAAATCAATGTACGCCACTCGTTCTATTTTGCAGGTTGACAGACTACTAACAGAAAATGTCGTAACACCGAAAGCCGTGATCGAGACAGCCTTAAACCGAGTGAAACAGTTTGAAAATCACAATGCTTTGGTTGCAGTCACAGAAGATCAGGTCAATCCATTGTAATTAAGGATAATTTCTGCACCAAAGAGGTACCATAAGTAATAGTAATAGAATATGTAGAAAGAAGTGTGATAATTAGATCTCCCCCTTTTGGCTTTCGATAATAAAAGAGTAGTCAGATTACGCAAAAACGTATATAGGGGAGGGAGGAAGCGGGTGGTGAACACACCTGATAGAGCAATAATAGAGCATTAAAATATGCACTTTTTATATAAGACAATCATTTTAGAAATGTTCTAGTTTTTCATGCAAAATGCAAAAGTTTGAAATTAACGCGGATCGTGGAAGCCGCTCTTTGTCTTTGGCTCATATTTAGAGAACCAGTTGATCTGTTAAGCTCCAGTTGTCACTGACCGATAGAGCACTAACATACGCGCTTTTTTTTTACAAGACAACATTTTAGAAATGTTTCTAATTTTCATGCAAAATGCAAAAGTTTGAAATGAACGCGGATCGTGGAAACCGCTCTGCGTCTGGCTCATATTTAGAGACCCAGTTGAAGGTATTAAGCTCCAGTTGTCACAGCCTGGTAGAGCACTAAAATACGCGCTTTTTTATATAAGACATCATTTAGAAATGTTTCTAGTTTGCATCCGAAATGCAAAAGTTGGAAATTAAAGCCGATCGTGGGAACCGCTCTTTGCCTTTGGTCAAATTTAGAGAACCGGCTTAGCTGTTAAGCTCCAGTTGTCACTGCCCGATAGAGCACTAAAATACGCGCTTTTTTGTATGAGACATCATTTTAGAAATGTTTCTAGTTTTTATGCAAAATGCAAAAGGTTGAAATTAACGCGGATCGTGG
Source organism: Dendroctonus valens (assembly GCA_024550625.1). Taxonomy (NCBI): domain Eukaryota; kingdom Metazoa; phylum Arthropoda; class Insecta; order Coleoptera; family Curculionidae; genus Dendroctonus; species Dendroctonus valens. The sequence continues at coordinate 245,371 of JAJTJO010000284.1, read as the reverse complement.
AAGCCGCTCTTTGCCTTTGGCTCATATTTAGAGAACCAGTTGAGCTGCTAAGCCTCAGTTGTCACTGCCTGACAGAGCACGAAAATACGCGCTTTTTCTTGTATAAGACAACATTTACAAATGTTTCTAGTTTTATGCAAATTGCAAAAGGTTGAAATCAACGCGGATCGTGGAAGCCGCTCTTTGCCTTGGCTCATATTTAGAGAAACAGTTGAGTTGTTAAGCCCCAGTTGTCACTGCCAGATAGAGCACTAAATACGCGCTTTTTTATATAAGACATCATTTTAGAAATGTTTCTAGTTTGCATGCGAATTGCAAAAGTTTGAAATTAACGCGAGATCGTGGAAAACCGCTCTGTGCCTTTGGTCAAATTTAGAGAACCGGTTTTAGCTGTTATGCTCCAGTTGTCACTTCCCCGATACAGCACTAAAAATACCCGCTTTTTAATATAAGACATCATTTGAGAAATGTTTTTAAAGTGCGAACACAAATATACCGAAACCCGGGATGTTCTTTTGATTTTTCAATGGAAAAGGTGTTGAATACCAACATTAAAAATGGATGCAAAATGGATAGTTAAGGATAATTTCTGCACCAAAGAGGTATCATAAGTAATAGTAATAGAATATGTAGAAAGAAGTGTGATAATTAGATCTCCCCCTTTTGGCTTTCGATAATAAAAGAGTAGTCAGATTACGCAAAAACGTATATAGGGGAGGGAGGAAGCGGGTGTGAACACACCTGATAGAGCAATAATAGAGCATTAAAATATGCACTTTTTATACAAGACAACATTTTAGAAATGTTTCTAATTTTCATGCAAAATGTAAAAGTTTGAAATGAACGCGGATCGTGGAAACCGCTCTGCGTCTGGCTCATATTTAGAGACTCAGTTGAGGTGTTAAGCTCCAGTTGTCACAGCCTGGTAGAGCACTAAAATACGCGCTTTTTTATATAAGACATCATTTTAGAAATGTTTCTAGTTTGCATGCGAAATGCAAAAGTTGGAAATTAAAGCGGATCGTGGGAACCGCTCTTTGCCTTTGGTCAAATTTAGAGAACCGGCTTAGCTGTTAAGCTCCAGTTGTCACTGCCCGATAGAGCACTAAAATACACGCTTTTTTGTATGAGACATCATTTTAGAAATGTTTCTAGTTTGCATGCGAATTGCAAAAGTTTGAAATTAACGCGGATCGTGGAAACCGCTCTGTGCCTTTGGTCAAATTTAGAGAACCGGTTTAGCTGTTAAGATCCAGTTGTCACTCCCCGACATAGCACTAAAATTCCCGCTTTTTAATATAAGACATCATTTGAGAAATGTTTTTAAAAGTGCGAACACGAATATACCGGAACCCCGGGATGTTGTTTTGATTTTTCAATGGAAAAGGTGTTGAATACCAACATTAAAAATGTATGCAAACTGAAAACGCTCGGGTAAATCAATGTACGCCACTCGTTCTACTTTGCAGGTTTACAAACTACTAACAGAAAATGTCGTAACACCGAAATAACACTGCCCGATGTAGCACTAAAATACCCGCTTTTTAATATAAGACATCATTTTAGAAATGTGTCTAGTTTTCATGCAAAATGCAAAAGTTTCAAATTAACGCGGATTGTAGAAGCCGCTCTTTGCCTTTAGCTCATATTTAGAGAAGCAGTTGAGCTGTTAAGCCCCAGTTGTCACTGCCTGATAGAGCACTAAAATACGAGCTTTTTTATATAAGACATCATTTAAGAAAATTTTCTAGTTTGCATGCGAAATGCAAAGGTTGGAAATTAAAGCGGATCGTGGGAACCGCTCTGTGTCTTTGGCTCACATTTAGAGAACCAGTTGTGCGGTAAAGCTCCAGTTGTCACTGCCTGATAGAGCACTAAAATGCGCGCTTTTTTATGTAAGACATCATTTTAGAAATGTTTCTAGTTTTCATGCAAAATGCAAAAGTTTGAAATTAATGCGGATCGTGGAAACCGCTCTTTGCCTTTGGCTCATACTTGGAGAACCAGTTGAGCTGTTAAGCTCCAGTTGTCACTGACCGATAGAGCACTAACATACGCGCTTTTTTTATACAAGACAACATTTTAGAAATGTTTCTAATTTTCATGCAAAATGCAAAAGTTTGAAATGAACGCGGATCGTGGAAACCGCTCTGCGTCTGGCTCATATTTAGAGACCCAGTTGAGGTATTAAGCTCCAGTTGTCACAGCCTGGTAGAGCACTAAAATACGCCCTTTTTATATAAGACATCATTTTAGAAATGTTTCTAGTTTGCAATCCGAAATGCAAAAGTTGGAAATTAAAGCGGATCGTGGGAACCGCTCTTTGCCTTTGGTCAATTTAGAGAACCGGCTAGCTGTTAAGCTCCAGTTGTCACTGCCCGATAGAGAGCACTAAAATACGCGCTTTTCTTGTATAAGACATCATTTTAGAAATGTTTCTAGTTTTATGCAAATGCAAAAGGTTGAAATTCACGCGGATCGTGGAAGCCGCTCTTTGCCTTTGGCTCATATTTAGAGACCAGTTGAGCTGCTAAGCCCCAGTTGTCACTGCCTGACTAGAGCACTAAAATACGCGCTTTTTCTTATATAAGACATCATTTTACGAAATGTTTCTAGTTTGCATGCGAAATTGCAAAAGGTTGAAATCAACGCGGATCGTGGAAGCCGCTCTTTGCCTTTGGCTCATATTTAGAGTAACAGTTGAGTTGTTAAGCCCCCAGTTGTCACTGCCAGATAGAGCAGCTAAAATACGCGCTTTTCTTAGTATAAGACATCATTTTAGAAATGTTTCTAGTTTGCATGCGAATTGCAAAAGTTTTGAAATTAACTCGGATCGTGGAAATCGCTCTGTGCCTTTGGTCAAATTTAGAGAGACCGGTTTAGCTGTTAATGCTCCAGTTGTCACTCCCCGATACAGCACTAAAATACCCGCTTTTTAATATAAGACATCATTTGAGAAATGTTTTTAAAAGTGCGAACACAAATATACCGAACCCGGGATGTTCTTTTGATTTTTCAATGGAAAAGGTGTTGAATACCAACATTAAAAATGGATGCAAAATGGATAGTTAAGGATAATTTCTGCACCAAAGAGGTATCATAAGTAATAGTAATAGAATATGTAGAAAGAAGTGTGATAATTAGATCTCCCCCTTTTGGCTTTCGATAATAAAAGAGTAGTCAGATTACGCAAAAACGTATATAGGGGAGGGAGGAAGCGGGTGTGAACACACCTGATAGAGCAATAATAGAGCATTAAAATATGCACTTTTTATATAAGACATCATTTTAGAAATGTGTCTAGTTTTCATGCAAAATGCAAAAGTTTGAAATTAACGCGGATCGTGAAAGCCGCTCTTTGTCTTTGGCTCATATTTAGAGAACCAGTTGATCTGTTAAGCTCCAGTTGTCACTGAACGATAGAGCACTAACATACGCGCCTTTTTTTTTATACAAGACAACATTTTAGAATGTTTCTAATTTTCATGCAAATGTAAAAGTTTGAAATGAACGCGGATCGTGGAAACCGCTCTGCGTCTTGGCTCATATTTAGAGACTCAGTTGAGGTGTTAAGCTCCAGTTGTCACAGCCTGGTAGAGCACTAAAATAAGCCGCTTTTTTATATAAGACATCATTTTAGAAATGTTTCTGTTTGCATGCGAAATGCAAAAGTTGGAAATTAAAGCGGATCGTGGGAACCGCTCTTTGCCTTTGGTCAAATTTAGAGAACCGGCTTAGCTGTTAAGCTCCAGTTGTCACTGCCCGATAGAGCACTAAAATACGCGCTTTTTTGTATGAGACATCATTTTAGAAATGTTTCTAGTTTGCATGCGAAATGCAAAAGGTTGAAATTAACCACAGGCGGTTCGTGGAAACCGCTCTGTGCCTTTGGTCAAATTTAGAGAACCGGTTTAGCTGTTAAGATCCAGTTGTCACTCCCCGACATAGCACTAAAATTCCCGCTTTTTAATATAAGACATCATTTGAGAAATGTTTTTAAAAGTGCGAACACGAATATACCGGAACCCCGGGATGTTGTTTTTGATTTTTCAATGGAAAAGGTGTTGAATACCAATATTAAAAATGTATGCAAACTGAAAACGCTCGGGTAAATCAATGTACGCCACTCGTTCTACTTTGCAGGTTTACAGACTACTAACAGAAAATGTCGTAACACCGAAATAACATTGCCCGATGTAGCACTAAAATACCCGCTTTTTAATATAAGACATCATTTAGAAATGTGTCTAGTTTTCATGCAAAAATGCAAAAGTTCAAATTAACGCGGATTGTAGAAGCCGCTCTTTGCCTTTAGCTCATATTTAGAGAAGCAGGTTGAGCTGTTAAGCCCCAGTTTGTCACTGCCTGATAGAGCACTAAAATACGAGCTTTTTTATATAAGACATCATTTAAGAAAATTTTCTAGTTTGCATGCGAAATGCAAAAGTTGGAAATTAAAGCGGATCGTGGGAACCGCTCTGTGTCTTTGGCTCACATTTAGAGAACCAGTTGTGCGGTAAAGCTCCAGTTGTCACTGCCTGATAGAGCACTAAAATGCGCGCTTTTTTTTATGTAAGACATCATTTTAGAAATGTTTCTAGTTTTCATGCAAAATGCAAAAGTTTGAAATTAATGCGGATCGTGGAAACCGCTCTTTGCCTTTGGCTCATACTTGGAGAACCAGTTGAGCTGTTAAGCTCCAGTTGTCACTGCCCGATATAGCACTAAAATACCCGCTTTTTAATATCAGACGTCATTTTAGAAATGTGTCTAGTTTTTATGCAAAATGCAAAAGTTTGAAATTAACGCGGATCGTAGAAGCCGCTCGTTGCCTTTGGCTCATATTTAGAGAACCAGTTGAGCTGTTAAGTCCCAGTTGTCACTGCCTGATAGAGCACTAAAATACGCGCTTTTTTATATAAGCCATAATTTTAGAAATGTTTCTAGTTTTCATGCAAAATGCAAAAGTTTGAAATTAACGCGGATCGTGGAAACCGCTCTGTGTCTTAGGTCTAATTTAGAGAACCGGTTTAGCTGTTAAGCTCCAGTTGTCAATGTCCGATAGAGCACTAAAATACGCGCCTTTTTGTATGAGACATCATTTTTGAAATGTTTCTAGTTTGCATGCGAAATGCAAAAGTTTGAATTAACGCGGATCGTGGAAAATTGCTCTGTGCCTTTAGGTCTAATTTAGGAGAACCGGGTTTAGCTGTTAAGCTCCAGTTGTCACTGCCCGATAGAGCACTAAAATACGCGCTTTTTTATGTAAGACATCATTTTAGAAATGTTTCTAGTTTGCATGCGAAATGCAAAAGTTTGAAATTAACGCGGATCGTGGAAACCGCTCTGTGCCTTTGGTCTAATTTAGAGAACCGGTTTAGCTGTTAAGCTCCATTTGTCAATGTCCGATAGAGCACTAAAATACGCGCCTTTTGTATGAGACATCATTTTTGAAATGTTTCTAGTTTGCATGCGAAATGCAAAAGTTTGAAATTAACGCGGATCGTGGAAATTGCTCTGTGCCTTTGGTCAAATTTAGAGAACCGGTTTAGCTGTTAAGCTCCAGTTGTCACTGCCCGATAGAGCACTAAAATACGCGCTTTTTTATGTAAGACATCATTTCAGAAATGTTTCTAGTTTGCATGCGAAATGCAAAAGTTTGAAATTAACACGGATCGTGGAAACCGCTCTGTGCCTTTGGTCAAATTTAGAGAACCGGTTTAGCTGTTAAGCTCCAGTTGTCACTGCCCGATAGAGCACTAAAATACGCGCTTTTTTATTGTTAGGACATCATTTTAGAAATGTTTCTAGTTTTCATGCAAATTGCAAAAGTTCGAAATTAACGCGGATCGTGGAAACCGCTTTGTGCCTTAGGTCTAATTTAGAGAACTGGTTCAGCTGTTAAGCTTCAGTTGTCACTGCCTGATAGAGCACGAAAATACGCGCTTTTTTCTTGTATAAGACATCATTTTAGAAATGTTTCTAGTTTTTATGCAAATTGCAAAAGTTGAAATCAACGCGGATCGCGGAAGCCGCTCTTTGCCTTTGGCTCATATTTAGAGAACCAGTTGAGCTGCTAAGCCCCAGTTGTCACTGCCTGATAGAGCACTAAAATACGTGCTTTTTTATATAAGACATCATTTTAGAAATGTTTCTAGTTTGCATGCGAAATGCAAAAGTTTGAAATTAACGCGGATCGTGGAAGCCGCTCTTTGCCTTTGGCTCATATTTAGAGTACCAGTTGAGCTGCTAAGCCCCAGTTGTCACTGCCAGATAGAGCACTAAAATACGCGCTTTTTCTTGTATAAGACATCATTTTAGAAATGTTTCTAGTTTTATGCAAATTGCAAAAGTTGAAATTAACGTGGATCGTGGAAGCCGCTCTTTGCCTTTGGCTCATATTTAGAGAACCAGTTGAGCTGCTAAGCCCCAGTTGTCACTGCCTGATAGAGCACTAAAATACGCGCTTTTTTTATATAAGACATCATTTTAGAAATGTTTCTAGTTTGCATGCGAAATGCAAAAGTTTGAAATTAACGCGGATCGTGGAAAGCCGCTCTTTGCCTTTAGGCTCTATATTAGAGTACCAGGTTTAGCTGCTTAAGCCCCAGTTGTCAATGTCCAGATAGAGCAGTAAAATACGCGCTTTTCTTGTATAAGACATCATTTTAGAAATGTTTCTAGTTTGCATGCGAATTGCAAAAGTTTGAAATTAACTCGGATCGTGGAAATCGCTCTGTGCCTTTGGTCAAATTTAGAGAGCCGGTTTAGCTGTTAAGCTCCAGTTGTCACTCCCCGATACAGCACTAAAATACCCGCTTTTTAATATAATACATCATCACAGAATATCAGGCGAAAATGGGGGCGGAGAAGTCCCAACGACGGTACGATGCGAATCAACCATTGTCGGAGCTAGACGTGCGCTCCATTTGTAGTTAAGGATAATTTCTGCACCAAAGAGGTATCATAAGTAATAGTAATAGAATATGTAGAAAGAAGTGTGATAATTAGATCTCCCCCTTTTGGCTTTCGATAATAAAAGAGTAGTCAGATTACGCAAAAACGTATATAGGGGAGGGAGGAAGCGGGTGTGAACACACCTGATGGAGCAATAATAGAGCATTAAAATATGCACTTTTTATATAAGACATCATTTTAGAAATGTGTCTAGTTTTCATGCAAAATGCAAAAGTTTGAAATTAACGCGGATCGTGGAAGCCGCTCTCTGTCTGGCTCATATTTAGAGAACCAGTTGATCTGTTAAGTTCCAGTTGTCACAGCCTGGTAGAGCACTAAAATACGCGCTTTTTTATATAAGACATCATTTTAGAAATGTTTCTAGTTTGCATGCGAAATGCAAAAGTTGGAAATTAAAGCGGATCGTGGAAACCGCTCTTTGCCTTAGGTCTAATTTAGAGAACCGGTTTAGTTGTTAAGCTCCAGTTGTCACTGCCTGATAGAGCACGAAAATACGCGCTTTTTCTTGTATAAGACATCATTTTAGAAATGTTTCTAGTTTGCATGCGAAATGCAAAAGTTTGAAATCAACGCGGATCGTGGAAGCCGCTCTTTGCCTTTGGCTCATATTTAGAGAACCAGTTGAGCTGTTAAGCCCCAGTTGTCACTGTCCGATAGAGCACTAAAATACGCGCTTTTTTATATCAGACATCATTTTAGAAATGTTTCTAGTTTGCATGCGAAATGCAAAAGTTTGAAATTAACGCGGATCGTGGAAACCGCTCTGTGCCTTTGGTCAAATTTAGACACCGGTTTAGCTGTTAAGCTCCAGTTGTCACTCCCCGATATAGCACTAAATACCCGCTTTTTAATATAAGACATCATTTTAGAAATGTTTTTAAAAGTGCGAACACAAATATGCCGGAACCCCGGGATGTTTTTTTTGATTTTTCAATGGAAAAGGTGTTGAATACCAACATTAAAAATGAATGCAAACTGAAAACGCTCGGTTAAATCAATGTACGCCACTCGTTCTATTTTGCAGGTTGACAGACTACTAACAGAAAATGTCGTAACACCGAAAGCCGTGATCGAGACAGCCTTAAACCGAGTGAAACAGTTTGAAAATCACAATGCTTTGGTTGCAGTCACAGAAGATCAGGTCAATCCATTGTAATTAAGGATAATTTCTGCACCAAAGAGGTACCATAAGTAATAGTAATAGAATATGTAGAAAGAAGTGTGATAATTAGATCTCCCCCTTTTGGCTTTCGATAATAAAAGAGTAGTCAGATTACGCAAAAACGTATATAGGGGAGGGAGGAAGCGGGTGTGAACACACCTGATAGAGCAATAATAGAGCATTAAAATATGCACTTTTTATATAAGACATCATTTTAGAAATGTTTCTAGTTTTCATGCAAAATGCAAAAGTTTGAAATTAACGCGGATCGTGGAAGCCGCTCTTTGTCTTTGGCTCATATTTAGAGAACCAGTTGATCTGTTAAGCTCCAGTTGTCACTGACCGATAGAGCACTAACATACGCGCTTTTTTTTATACAAGACAACATTTTAGAAATGTTTCTAATTTTCATGCAAAATGCAAAAGTTTGAAATGAACGCGGATCGTGGAAACCGCTCTGCGTCTGGCTCATATTTAGAGACCCAGTTGAGGTATTAAGCTCCAGTTGTCACAGCCTGGTAGAGCACTAAAATACGCCCTTTTTATATAAGACATCATTTTAGAAATGTTTCTAGTTTGCATCCGAAATGCAAAAGTTGGAAATTAAAGCGGATCGTGGGAACCGCTCTTTGCCTTTGGCTCATATTTAGAGAACCAGTTGAGTTGTTAAGCCCCAGTTGTCACTGCCAGATAGAGCACTAAAATACGCGCTTTTTTATATAAGACATCATTTTAGAAATGTTTCTAGTTTTCATGCAAATTGCAAAAGGTTGAAATCAACGCGGATCGTGGAAGCCGCTCTTTGCCTCAGGTCTAATTTAGAGAACCGGTTTAGCTGTTAAGCTCCAGTTGTCACTCCCCGATATAGCACTAAAATACCCGCTTTTTAATATAATACATCATTTTAGAAATGTGTCTAGTTTTCATGCAAAATGCAAAAGGTTGAAATTAACGCGGATCGTGGAAGCCGCTCTTTGCATCTGGCTCATATTTAGAGAACCAGTTGAGCTGTTAATGCCCAGTTGTCACTGACTGATAGAGCACTAAAATACGCGCTTTTTTATATAAGCCATAATTTTAGAAATGTTTCTAGTTTTCATGCAAAATGCAAAAGTTGGAAATTAAAGCGGATCGTGGGAACCGCTCTTTGCCTTTGGTCAAATTTAGTGAACCGGCTTAGCTGTTAAGTTCCAGTGGTCACTAACCGATATAGCACTAAAATACCCGCTTTTTAATATAAGACGTCATTTTAGAAATTTGTCTAGTTTTCATGCAAAATGCAAAAGTTTGAAATCAACGCGGATCGTGGAAGCCGCTCTTTGCCTTTGGCTCATATTTAGAGAAACAGTTGAGTTGTTAAGCCCCAGTTGTCACTGCCCGATAGAGCACTAAAATACGCGCTTTTTTATGTAAGACATCATTTTAGAAATGTTTCTAGTTTGCATGCGAAATGCAAAAGTTTGAAATTAGCGCGGATTGTGGAAACCGCTCTGTGCCTTTGGTCAAATTTAGAGAACCGGTTTAGCTGTTAAGCTGCAGTTGTCACTGCCCGATAGAGCACTGAAATACGCGCTTTTTTATGTAAGACATCATTTTAGAAATGTTTCTAGTTTGCATGCAAAATGCAAAAGTTTGAAATTAACGCGGATCGTGGAAACCGCTCTGTGCCTTAGGTCTAATTTAGAGAACCGGTTCAGCTGTTAAGCTCCAGTTGTCACTGCCTGATAGAGCACTAAAATACGCGCTTTTTCTTGTATAAGACATCATTTTAGAATGTTTCTAGTTTTTATGCAAATTGCAAAAGTTGAAATCAACGCGGATCGCGGAAGCCGCTCTTTGCCTTTGGCTCATATTTAGAGAACCAGTTGAGCTGCTAAGCCCCAGTTGTCACTGCCTGATAGAGCACTAAAATACCCGCTTTTTAATATGAGACATCATTTTAGAAATGTTTCTAGTTTTCATGCAAATTGCAAAAGTTTGAAATTAACGCGGATCGTGGAAAGCCGCTCTTGTGCCTTTGGCTCTATTTAGAGTAACCAGTTGCAGCTGCTAAGCCCAGTGTCACTGCCAGATAGAGCACTAAAATACGCGCTTTTTCTTGTATAAGACATCATTTTAGAAATGTTTCTAGTTTTTATGCAAATTGCAAAAGTTGAAATCAACGCTGGATCGTGGAAGCCGCTCTTTGCCTTTGGCTCATATTTAGAGAACCAGTTGAGCTGCTAAGCCCCAGTTGTCACTGCCTGATAGAGCACTAAAATACGCGCTTTTTTATATAAGACATCATTTTAGAAATGTTTCTAGTTTGCATGCGAAATGCAAAAAGTTTGAAATTAACGCGGATCGTGGAAGCCGCTCTTTGCCTTTGGCTCATATTAGAGTACCGTTGAGCTGCTAAGCCCCAGTTGTCACTGCCAGATAGAGCACTAAAATACGCGCTTTTTTCTTGTATAAGACATCATTTTAGAAATGTTTCTAGTTTTTATGCAAATTGCAAAGTTGAATTCAACGTGGATCGTGGAAGCCGCTCTTTGCCTTTGGCTCATATTTAGAGAACCAGTTGAGCTGCTAAGCCCCAGTTGTCACTGCCTGATAGAGCACTAAAATACGCGCTTTTTTATATAAGACATCATTTTAGAAATGTTTCTAGTTTGCATGCGAAATGCAAAAGTTTGAAATTAACGCGGATCGTGGAAGCCGCTCTTTGCCTTTGGCTCATATTTAGAGTACCAGTTGAGCTGCTAAGCCCCAGTTGTCACTGCCAGATAGAGCAGTAAAATACGCGCTTTTTCTTGTATAAGACATCATTTTTAGAAATGTTTCTAGTTTGCATGCGAATTGCAAAAGTTTGAAATTAACTCGGATCGTGGAAATCGCTCTGTGCCTTTGGTCAAATTTAGAGAGCCGGTTTAGCTGTTAAGCTCCAGTTGTCACTCCCCGATACAGCACTAAAATACCCGCTTTTTAATATAATACATCATCACAGAATATCAGGCGAAAATGGGGGCGGAGAAGTCCCAACGACGGTACGATGCGAATCAACCATTGTCGGAGCTAGACGTGCGCTCCTTTGTAGTTAAGGATAATTTCTGCACCAAAGAGGTATCATAAGTAATAGTAATAGAATATGTAGAAAGAAGTGTGATAATTAGATCTCCCCCTTTTGGCTTTCGATAATAAAAGAGTAGTCAGATTACGCAAAAACGTATATAGGGGAGGGAGGAAGCGGGTGTGAACACACCTGATGGAGCAATAATAGAGCATTAAAATATGCACTTTTTATATAAGACATCATTTTAGAAATGTGTCTAGTTTTCATGCAAAATGCAAAAGTTTGAAATTAACGCGGATCGTGGAAGCCGCTCTCTGTCTGGCTCATATTTAGAGAACCAGTTGATCTGTTAAGTTCCAGTTGTCACAGCCTGGTAGAGCACTAAAATACGCGCTTTTTTATATAAGACATCATTTTAGAAATGTTTCTAGTTTGCATGCGAAATGCAAAAGTTGGAAATTAAAGCGGATCGTGGAAACCGCTCTTTGCCTTAGGTCTAATTTAGAGAACCGGTTTAGTTGTTAAGCTCCAGTTGTCACTGCCTGATAGAGCACGAAAATACGCGCTTTTTCTTGTATAAGACATCATTTTAGAAATGTTTCTAGTTTGCATGCGAAATGCAAAAGTTTGAAATCAACGCGGATCGTGGAAGCCGCTCTTTGCCTTTGGCTCATATTTAGAGAACCAGTTGAGCTGTTAAGCCCCAGTTGTCACTGTCCGATAGAGCACTAAAATACGCGCTTTTTTATATCAGACATCATTTTAGAAATGTTTCTAGTTTGCATGCGAAATGCAAAAGTTTGAAATTAACGCGGATCGTGGAAACCGCTCTGTGCCTTTGGTCAAATTTAGACAACCGGTTTAGCTGTTAAGCTCCAGTTGTCACTCCCCGATATAGCACTAAAATACCCGCTTTTTAATATAAGACATCATTTTAGAAATGTTTTTTAAAAGTGCGAACACAAATATGCCGGAACCCCGGGATGTTTTTTTTGATTTTTCAATGGAAAGGTGTTGAATACCAACATTAAAAATGAATGCAAACTGAAAACGCTCGGTTAAATCAATGTACGCCACTCGTTCTATTTTGCAGGTTGACAGACTACTAACAGAAAATGTCGTAACACCGAAAGCCGTGATCGAGACAGCCTTAAACCGAGTGAAACAGTTTGAAAATCACAATGCTTTGGTTGCAGTCACAGAAGATCAGGTCAATCCATTGTAATTAAGGATAATTTCTGCACCAAAGAGGTACCATAAGTAATAGTAATAGAATATGTAGAAAGAAGTGTGATAATTAGATCTCCCCCTTTTGGCTTTCGATAATAAAAGAGTAGTCAGATTACGCAAAAACGTATATAGGGGAGGGAGGAAGCGGGTGTGAACACACCTGATAGAGCAATAATAGAGCATTAAAATATGCACTTTTTATATAAGACATCATTTTAGAAATGTTTCTAGTTTTCATGCAAAATGCAAAAGTTTGAAATTAACGCGGATCGTGGAAGCCGCTCTTTGTCTTTGGCTCATATTTAGAGAACCAGTTGATCTGTTAAGCTCCAGTTGTCACTGACCGATAGAGCACTAACATACGCGCTTTTTTTTATACAAGACAACATTTTAGAAATGTTTCTAATTTTCATGCAAAATGCAAAAGTTTGAAATGAACGCGGATCGTGGAAACCGCTCTGCGTCTGGCTCATATTTAGAGACCCAGTTGAGGTATTAAGCTCCAGTTGTCACAGCCTGGTAGAGCACTAAAATACGCCCTTTTTTATATAAGACATCATTTTAGAAATGTTTCTAGTTTGCATCCGAAATGCAAAAGTTGGAAATTAAAGCGGATCGTGGGAACCGCTCTTTGCCTTTGGCTCATATTTAGAGAACCAGTTGAGTTGTTAAGCCCCAGTTGTCACTGCCAGATAGAGCACTAAAATACGCGCTTTTTTATATAAGACATCATTTTAGAAATGTTTCTAGTTTTCATGCAAATTGCAAAAGGTTGAAATCAACGCGGATCGTGGAAGCCGCTCTTTGCCTCAGGTCTAATTTAGAGAACCGGTTTAGCTGTTAAGCTCCAGTTGTCACTCCCCGATATAGCACTAAAATACCCGCTTTTTAATATAATACATCATTTTAGAAATGTTTTTAAAAGTGCGAACACAAATATACCGGAACCCCGGGATGTTCTTTTGATTTTTCAATGGAAAAGGTGTTGAATACCAACATTAAAAATGTATGCAAACTGAAAACGCTCGGTTGAATCAATGTACGCTACTCGTTCTACTTTGCAGGTTTACAGACTACTAACAGAAAATGTCATAACACCGAAAGCCGTGATCGAGACAGCCTTAAACCGAGTGAAACAGTTTGAAAATCACAAAGCTTTGGTTGCAGTCACAGAATATCAGGCGAAAATGGGGGCCGAGAAGTCCCAACGACGGTACGATGCGAATCAACCATTGTCGGAGCTAGACGTCCGCTCCATTGTAGTTAAGGATAATTTCTGCACCAAAGAGGTATCATAAGTAATAGTAATAGAATATGTAGAAAGAAGTGTGATAATTAGATCTCCCCCTTTTGGCTTTCGATAATAAAAGAGTAGTCAGATTACGCAAAAACGTATATAGGGGAGGGAGGAAGCGGGTGTGAACACACCTGATGGAGCAATAATAGAGCATTAAAATATGCACTTTTTATATAAGACATCATTTTAGAAATGTGTCTAGTTTTCATGCAAAATGCAAAAGTTTGAAATTAACGCGGATCGTGGAAGCCTGCCCACTGTCTGGCTCATATTTAGGGAACCAGTTGATCTGTTAAGCTCCAGTTGTCACAGCCTGGTAGAGCACTAAACTACGCGCTTTTTTATATAAGCCCTAATTTTAGAAATGTTTCTAGTTTTCATGCAAATGCAAAAGTTTGAAATGAATGCGGATCGTGGAAACCGCTCTGCGTCTGGCTCATATTTAGAGACCCAGTTGAGGTGTTAAGCTCCAGTTGTCACAGCCTGGTAGAGCACTAAAATACGCGCTTTTTTATATAAGACATCATTTTAGAAATGTTTCTAGTTTGCATGCGAAATGCAAAAGTTGGAAATTAAAGCGGATCGTGGAAACCGCTCTTTGCCTCAGGTCTAATTTAGAGAACCGATCTAGCTGTTAAGCTCCAGTTGTCGCTGCCTGATAGAGCACTAAAATATGCGCTTTTTTATATAAGACATCATTTAAGAAATTTTCTAGTTTGCATGCGAAATGCAAAAGTTGGAAATTAAAGCGGATCGTGGGAACCGCTCTGTGTCTTTGGCTCACATTTAGAGAACCAGTTGTGCGGTAAAGCTCCAGTTGTCACTGCCTGATAGAGCACTAAAATGCGCGCTTTTTTATGTAAGACATCATTTTAGAAATGTTTCTAGTTTTCATGCAAAATGCAAAAGTTTGAAATTAACGCGGATCGTGGAAACCGCTCTGTGCCTTTGGCTCATACTTGGAGAACCAGTTGAGCTGTTAAGCTCCAGTTGTCACTGCCCGATATAGCACTAAAATACCCGCTTTTTAATATCAGACGTCATTTTAGAAATGTGTCTAGTTTTTATGCAAAATGCAAAAGTTTGAAATTAACGCGGATCGTAGAAGCCGCTCGTTGCCTTTGGCTCATATTTAGAGAACCAGTTGAGCTGTTAAGTCCCAGTTGTCACTGCCTGATAGAGCACTAAAATACGCGCTTTTTTATATAAGCCATAATTTTAGAAATGTTTCTAGTTTTCATGCAAAATGCAAAAGTTTGAAATTAACGCGGATCGTGGAAACCGCTCTGTGTCTTAGGTCTAATTTAGAGAACCGGTTTAGCTGTTAAGCTCCAGTTGTCAATGTCCGATAGAGCACTAAAATACGCGCCTTTTTGTATGAGACATCATTTTTGAAATGTTTCTAGTTTGCATGCGAATTGCAAAAGTTTGAAATTAACTCGGATCGTGGAAATCGCTCTGTGCCTTTGGTCAAATTTAGAGAGCCGGTTTAGCTGTTAAGCTCCAGTTGTCACTCCCCGATTCAGCACTAAAATACCCGCTTTTTAATATAATACATCATCACAGAATATCAGGCGAAAATGGGGGCGGAGAAGTCCCAACGACGGTACGATGCGAATCAACCATTGTCGGAGCTAGACGTGCGCTCCATTGTAGTTAAGGATAATTTCTGCACCAAAGAGGTATCATAAGTAATAGTAATAGAATATGTAGAAAGAAGTGTGATAATTAGATCTCCCCCTTTTGGCTTTCGATAATAAAAGAGTAGTCAGATTACGCAAAAACGTATATAGGGGAGGGAGGAAGCGGGTGTGAACACACCTGATGGAGCAATAATAGAGCATTAAAATATGCACTTTTTATATAAGACATCATTTTAGAAATGTGTCTAGTTTTCATGCAAAATGCAAAAGTTTGAAATTAACGCGGATCGTGGAAGCCGCTCTCTGTCTGGCTCATATTTAGAGAACCAGTTGATCTGTTAAGCTCCAGTTGTCACAGCCTGGTAGAGCACTAAAATACGCGCTTTTTTATATAAGACATCATTTTAGAAATGTTTCTAGTTTGCATGCGAAATGCAAAAGTTGGAAATTAAAGCGGATCGTGGAAACCGCTCTTTGCCTTAGGTCTAATTTAGAGAACCGGTTTAGTTGTTAAGCTCCAGTTGTCACTGCCTGATAGAGCACGAAAATACGCGCTTTTTCTTGTATCAGACATCATTTTAGAAATGTTTCTACTTTGCATGCGAAATGCAAAAGTTTGAAATCAACGCGGATCGTGGAAGCCGCTCTTTGCCTTTGGCTCATATTTAGAGAACCAGTTGAGCTGTTAAGCCCCAGTTGTCACTGTCCGATAGAGCACTAAAATACGCGCTTTTTTATATCAGACATCATTTTAGAAATGTTTCTAGTTTGCATGCGAAATGCAAAAGTTTGAAATTAACGCGGATCGTGGAAACCGCTCTGTGCCTTTGGTCAAATTTAGACAACCGGTTTAGCTGTTAAGCTCCAGTTGTCACTCCCCGATATAGCACTAAAATACCCGCTTTTTAATATAAGACATCATTTTAGAAATGTTTTTAAAAGTGCGAACACAAATATGCCGGAACCCCGGGATGTTTTTTTTGATTTTTCAATGGAAAAGGTGTTGAATACCAACATTAAAAATGAATGCAAACTGAAAACGCTCGGTTAAATCAATGTACGCCACTCGTTCTATTTTGCAGGTTGACAGACTACTAACAGAAAATGTCGTAACACCGAAAGCCGTGATCGAGACAGCCTTAAACCGAGTGAAACAGTTTGAAAATCACAATGCTTTGGTTGCAGTCACAGAAGATCAGGTCAATCCATTGTAATTAAGGATAATTTCTGCACCAAAGAGGTACCATAAGTAATAGTAATAGAATATGTAGAAAGAAGTGTGATAATTAGATCTCCCCCTTTTGGCTTTCGATAATAAAAGAGTAGTCAGATTACGCAAAAACGTATATAGGGGAGGGAGGAAGCGGGTGTGAACACACCTGATAGAGCAATAATAGAGCATTAAAATATGCACTTTTTATATAAGACATCATTTTAGAAATGTTTCTAGTTTTCATGCAAAATGCAAAAGTTTGAAATTAACGCGGATCGTGGAAGCCGCTCTTTGTCTTTGGCTCATATTTAGAGAACCAGTTGATCTGTTAAGCTCCAGTTGTCACTGACCGATAGAGCACTAACATACGCGCTTTTTTTTATACAAGACAACATTTTAGAAATGTTTCTAATTTTCATGCAAAATGCAAAAGTTTGAAATGAACGCGGATCGTGGAAACCGCTCTGCGTCTGGCTCATATTTAGAGACCCAGTTGAGGTATTAAGCTCCAGTTGTCACAGCCTGGTAGAGCACTAAAATACGCCCTTTTTTATATAAGACATCATTTTAGAAATGTTTCTAGTTTGCATCCGAAATGCAAAAGTTGGAAATTAAAGCGGATCGTGGGAACCGCTCTTTGCCTTTGGCTCATATTTAGAGAACCAGTTGAGTTGTTAAGCCCCAGTTGTCACTGCCAGATAGAGCACTAAAATACGCGCTTTTTTATATAAGACATCATTTTAGAAATGTTTCTAGTTTTCATGCAAATTGCAAAAGGTTGAAATCAACGCGGATCGTGGAAGCCGCTCTTTGCCTTTGGCTCATATTTAGAGAAACAGTTGAGTTGTTAAGCCCCAGTTGTCACTGCCAGATAGAGCACTAAAATACGCGCTTTTTTATATAAGACATCATTTTAGAAATGTTTCTAGTTTGCATGCGAATTGCAAAAGTTTGAAATTAACGCGGATCGTGGAAACCGCTCTGTGCCTTTGGTCAAATTTAGAGAACCGGTTTAGCTGTTAAGATCCAGTTGTCACTCCCCGACATAGCACTAAAATTCCCGCTTTTTAATATAAGACATCATTTGAGAAATGTTTTTAAAAGTGCGAACACGAATATACCGGAACCCCGGGATGTTGTTTTGATTTTTCAATGGAAAAGGTGTTGAATACCAACATTAAAAATGTATGCAAACTGAAAACGCTCGGGTAAATCAATGTACGCCACTCGTTCTACTTTGCAGGTTTACAAACTACTAACAGAAAATGTCGTAACACCGAAATAACACTGCCCGATGTAGCACTAAAATACCCGCTTTTTAATATAAGACATCATTTTAGAAATGTGTCTAGTTTTCATGCAAAATGCAAAAGTTTCAAATTAACGCGGATTGTAGAAGCCGCTCTTTGCCTTTAGCTCATATTTAGAGAAGCAGTTGAGCTGTTAAGCCCCAGTTGTCACTGCCTGATAGAGCACTAAAATACGAGCTTTTTTATATAAGACATCATTTAAGAAAATTTTCTAGTTTGCATGCGAAATGCAAAAGTTGGAAATTAAAGCGGATCGTGGGAACCGCTCTGTGTCTTTGGCTCACATTTAGAGAACCAGTTGTGCGGTAAAGCTCCAGTTGTCACTGCCTGATAGAGCACTAAAATGCGCGCTTTTTTATGTAAGACATCATTTTAGAAATGTTTCTAGTTTTCATGCAAAATGCAAAAGTTTGAAATTAACGCGGATCGTAGAAACCGCTCGTTGCCTTTGGCTCATATTTAGAGAACCAGTTGAGCTGTTAAGCCCCAGTTGTCACTGCCTGATAGAGCACTAAAATACGAGCTTTTTTATATAAGACATCATTTAAGAAAATTTTCTAGTTTGCATGCGAAATGCAAAAGTTGGAAATTAAAGCGGATCGTGGGAACCGCTCTGTGTCTTTGGCTCACATTTAGAGAACCAGTTGTGCGGTAAAGCTCCAGTTGTCACTGCCTGATAGAGCACTAAAATGCGCGCTTTTTTATGTAAGACATCATTTTAGAAATGTTTCTAGTTTTCATGCAAAATGCAAAAGTTTGAAATTAACGCGGATCGTAGAAACCGCTCTTTGCCTTTGGCTCATACTTGGAGAACCAGTTGAGCTGTTAAGCTCCAGTTGTCACTGCCCGATATAGCACTAAAATACCCGCTTTTTAATATCAGACGTCATTTTAGAAATGTGTCTAGTTTTTATGCAAAATGCAAAAGTTTGAAATTAACGCGGATCGTAGAAGCCGCTCGTTGCCTTTGGCTCATATTTAGAGAACCAGTTGAGCTGTTAAGTCCCAGTTGTCACTGCCTGATAGAGCACTAAAATACGCGCTTTTTTATATAAGCCATAATTTTAGAAATGTTTCTAGTTTTCATGCAAAATGCAAAAGTTTGAAATTAACGCGGATCGTGGAAACCGCTCTGTGTCTTAGGTCTAATTTAGAGAACCGGTTTAGCTGTTAAGCTCCAGTTGTCAATGTCCGATAGAGCACTAAAATACGCGCCTTTTTGTATGAGACATCATTTTTGAAATGTTTCTAGTTTGCATGCGAAATGCAAAAGTTTGAAATTAACGCGGATCGTGGAAATTGCTCTGTGCCTTTGGTCAAATTTAGAGAACCGGTTTAGCTGTTAAGCTCCAGTTGTCACTGCCCGATAGAGCACTAAAATACGCGCTTTTTTGTATAAGACATCATTTTAGAAATGTTTCTAGTTTGCATGCGAAATGCAAAAGTTGGAAATTAACGCGGATCGTGGAAACCGCTCTGTGCCTTTGGTCAAATTTAGAGAAACGGTTTAGCTGTTAAGCTCCAGTTGACACTGCCCGATAGAGCACTAAAATATGCACTTTTTATATAAGACATCATTTTAGAAATTTGTCTAGTTTTCATGCATAATGCAAAAGTTTGAAATTAACGCGGATCGTGGAAGCCGCTCTTTGTCTTTGGCTCATATTTAGAGAACCAGTTGATCTGTTAAGCTTCAGTTGTCACTGACCGATAGAGCACTAACATACGCGCTTTTTTATATAAGACCACATTTTACAAATGTTTCTAGTTTTCATGCAAAATGCAAAAGTTTGAAATTAACGCAGATCGTGGAATCCGCTCTGCGTCTGGCTCATATTTAGAGGACCAGTTGAGGTAAGCTCAGTTGTCACAGCCTGGTAGAGCACTAAAATAGGCGCTTTTTTATATAAGACATCATTTTAGAAATTTTTCCAGTTTGCATGCGAAATGCAAAAGTTGGAAATTAAAGCGGATCGTGGGAACCGCTCTTTGCCTTTGGCCAAATTTAGAGAACCGGCTTAGCTGTTAAGCTCCAGTTGTCACTGTCCGATATAGCACTAAACTACCCGCTTTTTAATATAAGACATCATTTTAGAAATGTGTCTAGTTTTCATGCAAAATGCAAAAGTTTGAAATTAACGCGGATCGTAGAAGCCGCTCTTTGCCTTTGGCTCATATTTAGAGAAGCAGCTGAGCTGTTAAGCCCCAGTTGTCACTGCCTGATAGAGCACTAAAATACGAGCTTTTTTATATAAGACATCATTTAAGAAAATTTTCTAGTTTGCATGCGAAATGCAAAAGTTGGAAATTAAAGCGGATCGTGGAAACCGCTCTTTGCCTGAGATCTAATTTAGAGAACCGGTTTAGCTGTTAAGCTCCAGTTGTCACTGCCCGATAGAGCACTAAAATACGCGCTTTTTCTTGTATAAGACATCATTTTAGAAATGTTTCTAGTTTTTATGCAAAATGCAGAAGGTTGAAATTAACGCGGATCGTGGAAGCCGTTCTTCGCCTTTGGCTCATATTTAGAGAACCAGTTGAGCTGTTAAGCCCCAGTTATCACTGCCTGATAGGGCACTAAAATACGAGCTTTTTTTATATAAGGCATCATTTAAGAAATTTTTCTAGTTTGCATGCGAAATGCAAAAGTTGGAAATTAAAGCGGATCGTGGGAACCGCTCTTTGCCGTTGGTCAAATTTAGAGAACTGGCTTAGCTGTTAAGCTCCAGTTGTCACTGCCCGATATAGCACTAAAATACCCGTTTTAATATCAGACGTCATTTTAGAAATGTGTCTAGTTTTTATGCAAAATGCAAAAGTTTGAAATTAACGCGGATCGTAGAAGCCGCTCGTTGCCTTTGGCTCATATTTAGAGAACCAGTTGAGCTGTTAAGCCCCAGTTGTCACTGCCTGATAGAGCACTAAAATACGCGCTTTTTTATATAAGCCATAATTTTAGAAATGTTTCTAGTTTTCATGGAAAATGCAAAAGTTTGAAATTAACGCGGATCGTGGAAACCGCTCTGTGTCTTAGGTCTAATTTAGAGAACCGGTTTAGCTGTTAAGCTCCAGTTGTCAATGTCCGATAGAGCACTAAAATACGCGCCTTTTTGTATGAGACATCATTTTTGAAATGTTTCTAGTTTGCATGCGAAATGCAAAAGTTTGAAATTAACGCGGATCGTGGAAATCGCTCTGTGCCTATGGTCAAATTTAGAGAACCGGTTTAGCTGTTAAGCTCCAGTTGTCACTCCCCGATACAGCACTAAAATATGCGCTTTTTTGTATAAGACATCATTTTAGAAATGTTTCTAGTTTGCATGCGAAATGCAAAAGTTGGAAATTAACGCGGATCGTGGAAAGCGCTCTTTGCCTTTGGTCAAATTTTGAGAACCAGTTGAGCTGTTAAGCTTCAGTAGTCACTGCCCGATAGAGCACTAAAATATGCGCTTTTTTATATTAAGACATCGCTTTAGAAATATTTCTTGTGTTCATGCAAAATGCAAAAGTTTGAAATTAACGCGGATCGTGGAAGTCGCTCTTTGCCTTTGGCTCATATTTAGAGAACCAGTTGAGCTGTTATGCTCGAGTTGTCACTGCCTGATAGAGCACTAAAATACGCGCTTTTTTTTAATTTAAGACATCATTTTAGATATGTTTATATAGTTGCCACTGTGTATATATTTCTCAATTTATCAATTACAGTTTATTAACCTCCGGAACTACGTGATTGGTGATGGCCAGTTGATTTAATTCTCAACTTATTAGAAGTACCAGCTATATCATTGTCAGTAACAACACGAAACTGACCTTGCCAGATGATCAGTTGGAAGTATTTTTGAGCGCGAAAATTTACGTCCAACATTGATTAGCAACATCTACGTCAACGCAATGAATATTATTAACTAACAATCTCGGTCGGTTTCGACTAAACTTTGAAGATAACAATTTATAATGATTTAAGGTTTTAAGGGTCATCAAGTTTTTCGTTTTCTAAAGGTTGTTTGTGTCATTGATTGACATTATTATTATTAGTTTGACATTTAGTTTTCGTTGACGTAGGTTTAGTTGACACTCTAATCTACTAATGTCAATTATCAGTCTAATTAGACGGGATTTGAATGGGTTCTAAAGTGTGATGCTACAGTTGAAGATTCTCGACATGGAAATATATAATTATTTGAAAATATTCCTACTCAAATTTATATTATATTGTTTGGTTGTAAAATGAGGTCCGACTGTATAATTCTAGAGAAGTAATGACATCAAAGTAAGAGAAATCTCGATCAGCTTTTTTAATTTATTATAGTCGCTGACTAAATACTTCGGTGAAATAATTACATCGAAAAGACTCACTATTTTTAAACAATTACTGACAAGACCAAAAACAAAATATTTTCCGCGTATAAAATTCGAAAAATGTTTAGGTTTTTATCTATCTCTTAGTATATATATCTTTATAATATATAAGGTGTTGAAGTTTCGAGCCGCTTTTGGGGTTATTTAGTAAGGAACACATATTGCATTTTTACATTAAGTCTGGTTTTTTCATCACAGTGTATACTGACGTTTTGTATTATTTTATTGTAAAACTTCGGGTTTTTTCAGCACCTTATAATTCCTTGGCTAGTTTATGGAGATTATTGAAACTAATTTAATATGCGAAAATATGGGGGTATTCTGGCGATTGAACAAAAAACGGTTCAAATAACTCATTCGAATTATCAGTAACTTTTGGATTTTGATTTGAAAAGGAAGGATATTCTGCTGAGGATTTTAATTAAAAAACTCGTCATTTTACGAATAGTAGTAGTAAACATCTTTATTTCTAAAAAAAAGGCTATCGACCTATCGGTCTTTCTGCCCTTGTTTAATACATGTAGTCTTAATCTAAATAAAAAACAAATATGAAAATTCTCTTATTCTAGGTTAACGATATTATTAAATAAAATTTCAGTGGCAAGAAGAGATTATTTTATTGTCCACTAGTCAGTTGCGTTTGTAAGTGTTCGAGTAGCGTTAATGTAGGGAAACGGAAGCGGGATTGTCTGGTTGGTCTTGTAAGGCAAAGGGGATTCAGTATGGTCCAGTTGTAGGGGTTGTTTGTCCATTTTGTCTGTAGCTGTATGAGTCTTTCCGAGATCTTTGTCATGTTTGTGCGTTCGTATAGTAGTTGGGTGGGGGGGTTGTGTAGTGGGTTTTGGGGGTGTCTTGTTCGTGTTATTAGTCTTGTTTGTGTATAACGTTTTGTCCTTTCTGTTCCGTTGGTCATGAGTATATGTCCAAAGTCTAGCAAGGGTCTACAAATAGCTTTATATATTTTGGTGGCGGTGTTTGTGCTGATTCCTCTGTCTTTGTAGGTTAGTGATCGGAAGTGTTTTGTTCTCTTTATTGTTTCCGCCCTGATGTTTCGTATGTGTTTAGTGAATTTAAGTTTGTGGTCAATTGTGATTCCAAGGTATTTTACGTCGTTTTTTGGTTGTGTCGTTTGGCCGTCTGCAGTTATTGTAGGGGAGTCAGCGTTGAGTCTGTGGTTTGTAAGCAGAAGTTGGTTTTTTGACGCGTTTGGTGTTAGTCTCCATTTATAAAACCATGTCATTGTGTTGTTTGTTAGTGTTTGGAGTCTTTGAGCTGCTCTCTCAGTAGTTTTGTCATGTACAATAAGTGCCGTGTCGTCTGCGTATTGTAATATGTATGCCGATCTGTCGATTTGATTTTTGTCTGGTAAGTTGTAATTGTATATGTCTTGGCAGTATATATTGTAGAGAAACGGTGAGAGCGGGGATCCTTGAGGGAGCCCTTGTTCAGGGGAAAAAGAAAATGACAGTGTTTTGTCAATTCGTACTTGTAGTTGTCTGTTTTCTAGTAAGTTCTTTATGGTGTGTAGTAGATATGTTGGTGTGTGTAGTTTGTATAGTTTGTATAGTAAGCCTCTATGCCAAACACTATCAAAAGCTTTGTTAATGTCCATAAGCAGGCAAGCTGTCTTTCTGTCAGTTAGGTGGGTTTTTTGTATATTGTTAGTCAGAGTGAAGAGTGGGTGAATAGTCGAGTGCTGATGTTTGAATCCGAACTGATACGATGGTATGTACTTTCCGACCAGTTTTCCCAGTCGCTGCCCTATTATGTACTCAAAAACCTTGCTAAGTACTGGTAGCAGTGTAATTGGTCTGTAATTGCTCGGTTGTGTATTGTCCAGTCCATTTTTGGGTATAGGGATTATTAAGCCGTTTTTCCATGATTTTGGGATTCTGCCATTTGTGATGCAGTTGTTCAATTCAGTTAGGATCAGTTTGTGTGTTTCTTGAGTTAGGCTTTTCAATAGTTTTGCTTTAATTTTATCTTTCCCCGGTGCAGTGTTTTTGATGTGCGCTAGGGCTTCATCGTACTCTGTGTCTGTGATCAGTGTGCAGGCATAGTTTGGTGAGTTGTTAAAATAGTTCAAGTACCAGTCGTTGATCAAGTTCCAGTTGTCATTGTCGAAGTTAGGGTTTGTCGATATGCTGAAGGCCCTTTGATAGTGTCTGGCGAATGCGTCCGCTTTCTCTTTGTCTGTGTAGCGTTCTATTCCGTTTTCGTCAATTGTGTCAGTAGTGCCAGTCTTCCTGTATTGCGCCAGTTTCTTAATTTTTCGCCAGTATGTTTTGCCTTTGTCCTTCTGTATTTCTTTACATGTTTCTAGCCATTTGTCTTGTCGGTATTGTCCAATCAGAGTTTTAATGTTTCTGTTAAGTTGGTTCATTGTCTTTTTTAGGTCGTTATTTTGAGTGTTTGTATATAGTCTGTACAGTTCTCTTTTATGTTTTATTAGTCTCAGTATGTATTTGGGTAGTGTATGTCGGTAGAAAGCATTTTTTATTTCCGGGCTAAATTTTCCTATGGCTAGTGAAAGTTGTTGTTGTATGGTTTCTATTGAAATGTGCTGTGCTTGTGATTGAATGTAGTCATGTATATGTTGTTTCACTTTGTCTATGTCAGTCTTTGTTAGGTTTAAGTTTTTCTCTATAGGAGGTGTATTGGAGGTAGGTCGCGTATGTTGTAAGTCTATGTTAAACGTAATAGCCAGGTGGTCGGATCTAAGCTCGTTGGTTAAGTTTATGTTGTTGATGGTGTTTGTCAGGTTTCTTGTGTGCAGCAGCAAAGTTGGTGGGGTGTGCTGTTTTATAAAGTCGGAATTTTGTAGAAATCTTTTAAGCTGTTTCGTTTTGCTTTTGTTTATATTAAAGTCGCCTACAATTATTGCATATTTATAGATGCTCGCTTTAGTCAGTATGTTTTGTTCTAGGTTGGAGTGGTTGGAATTTTACGAATATTTAATTTTTTTGTTATATTCTTCGAAACAAACCATAGAAATATAAACGCGAATAAGGAACATTGTTCCAGAGATAGAATGCTATTCCTATATTTCAAAAACAAATTTAAAACTAATATTCTAGCAGAAAAATAAATAACACATTTATGATAAGTTCAGATACCTTGGAAATGTATAAATTCCGCGTTTTATTTTTGATGGTTTTATATGGACAATAGATAAAAAATATAAAATAAATAAAAAAAAAAAGACAAAAAAATAATTTTATATGGACAAAAGATAACTTCCGGATATTTGAAACTGTTTTTAAGAAGTTTTCGACCTACGGCCATTCTTTTTCATCTTTTCTTGTAAAATGTCTTGAACTATCGCCCTCAACGTATTTTCTAAAGTTTTGTCAGAATAATTCTTATTCCTTCTTCTTACTCCTTAATTATTATTATAATTTATTATATTATAATTCCTAGTCCCAAACTGTAGGGTAAGGGTGATGAAAGAATATTTTCAGGCAAAAGACTCTTTTCCCTTGGTGAAGTAGTGGACTGTATATTTTGTTTAAGAGGCCAGAAGTAGAGGAATACTTCCAGTAACGAAGGAGACTTCAGAATAGCGAAGAATTAACAATAAAAAGCGGTTATTATCGCGTAACACGACGTTTATTCACTATTCTTAAATTTATTTCAAAATTTCCTGGGTTTCAGTCAATTTTATTGTTTATTATTTAAAATGTTACAAATACGTTTCGGTGTCTTTCTCCACCATCATCAGTTTGTCTAAAATATACATTTTACATTTATTATCAATTTAATTAAAAATAAAAAAACATTCACAAAATTAACCTATTAAAATTCAAATCACACACATATTAAAAAGTACAATTTGGGACCTTTGTTCCCAGGTGATGAGTCGGGATAAACATGTTCGGGAAAAGACTAGAATCTATTGTTTAGAGATCTAAATTTGACTTACATGTTTAGATGTTTCTTTCTTTACATTTGGTTGGTAAAAAACTAAAAACAACTTGGCAAAGAGTGTTTTACAAAATTTAAGCCTAGAAGCGATAAGTTGGACACACCTAACGTAATATACAAGATTGACTGTTTGAACTGTGACAACACATACATAGGACAAACAGGGCAATATTTAAAGAAAAGAATATACGAACATAAGTATAGCTTAAGAAAGGTTAACGAAAATGCAACAGCATTAGCACAACATGCACAACAAAAGTTGCATGATTTTGATTTCGATAACACACAAATATTGATCAATGATGACAACTATAATAAGAGATAGATAGATAGATAAAATTTATTAAACATTCACATTACTAAATTCACAAACAAAGTTTAAAACAAAAACATAAGTCAGTAAAATGTCCCATGTCTGGCCAGATGTTCGGCCGGTTGCTCTTTGCCCATGATCTAAATAGGCGCGCTAAGTCGTCCATTACCTGGGCAATGCCCTAACATGGACATTCCCGAGCTAGCCATACGCACGACAACGTCAGGAGATAGTCTTGAAGTGGCGGTTTTGGTTTTATTCGAGGGGCATTCATTAAGGAAAAAAGGTCTTCCTGAAGGGAAGCCAAAAACCCCTTTTGCTTCGACCTTTAAGTTTGATACTGTCAGCCGTGGCGTTAACCGCCGGCAGTTTCAACTAGATGACCAAATCCATCCGCCCCCGCCCCGACCGGTGCAAGGACCAGCCAACACCAGCCAGAACGAGGCAGGACGAACCCGTCAAGTCACGTTATGTTGGATTTGTGCGTTTCCAGCCTGCTAGAAACGACTGTCTGCAACTGGCAGGCAATGTTTGTTTGTCGTCACGTACTGTCAGGGACAAAATCCTCATAAAATATGGGAAGTCGCTTATACAGGGGACCATGGGTTGGGCGATCGTTTGCTCTTACATGGGTGATATTTCGCGTGAGGACTGAGCCTTGCACTCCGCTATGATAAAATTTTTCAGCGATGGTATCCATATAGTCGGCTATATAGGCCATCCCTGTAGCTTCGTGCATTTCGGTTATTCTGGTGTATCTGTCAGCCGATAGGACGCCTCTCAGGAACCTATTTTGGGTCCTTTGAACACGTCGTCTCGTGGAATCACAGACAGAGTGCCAGACAGGGGAGCCGTAGGTCAGTATGGGCCTTATAGTGGAGGTGTAGAGCAGAAGTTTATTTCGAGGTGATAGGAAAGAATTTGGCGCCAGAAGAGAGTACAACTTTCTTCGGGCCATGAAAGTCTTTTGTACAGCATAGTCAACATGCTTATTGAAATGGAGTCGGGCGTCTAGTTTGAATCCCAGGTATTTCACCTCTTTTGTTGGTTTGATAGGAGTATTTTGGACCACGAGTGGTGATAAGATTTTGTTGTTAGTGAATTTGCGCGAAAAGATAATAAGTTCCGTCTTCCTGGGATTCACTTTAAGTTTCCATTTGTCAAAATACGGCGTCAATAAACTCAGGTGATGTGCAATGCGAGATTTCGCAGCCTGAGCATAAAAAGACGATGCGTAGATAGCCGTATCATCAGCGTATAGTGCTATTTTTGTAGTGGGAAGTTTTGGAATGTCTGCTGTGTACAATGTATACAGCAGCGGCGAAATCACTGTTCCTTGTGGTACACCTGCCGCGATGCGTCTTTTGGCAGAAGTGGTATTCTCCACTTTCACCTGGATGGAACGGTTTTTTAGGTAGGACGCTATCAGGGAAACTAGGTAGAGTGGCAGTGAATGCACTGCAAACAACTTGTACAGCAGGCCTGTGTGCCAGACTGTGTCAAAGGCCCTTTGCATGTCGAGAAGCAGCATAACCGTACTTTGAAGCTTATTAAATGCTGCATAGGCATCCGTTGCGATCCTAGCAGTCTGCAGCGTTGTGTTGTGTCTTGGTCGAAAGCCAAACTGCTCATCCGGGATTAAACTTCGAAGCTCGGCTGCTGCCTGTAACCTCGAATGGATGACCTTCTCGGTTAATTTGCCGAGGGTGTTCAACAGGGAAATTGGCCTATAAGAGGCGGGTTCGGTCGGGTTTTTGCCCGGCTTTAAGATGGGGATTATTACAGCGTTTTTCCAGTCCTGTGGGAAGTGCTGCAATTTAAGGACTGCGTTGACTATTTGTACTATTAGCACAATAGTTTTCCGCGGTAAGTTTTTGAGGAGTAGATAAGGGATGCCGTCTGGCCCGGGGGCTTTTCGGCTAGGGAGGCGCCGAAGACACGATTGTATCTCCGACGGGGTTGTTATATAGGAATGCAAAATCGAGGGTGGTATAGGATACTTCCGTTCTACAAAAACAGCGGTCTGTCTTTCAATTTCGTTATCCTGAAGGGCTGGTTGGACCTTGTGTACTTCTGCCAAAAAGTCGGCGAGCAGCTCGCACTTGTCACTGGTGGTAATATAACTCCGCCCCTCTTTTTCAAGAGCGGGGACTTGCTCATAGCCTTTTCGCAGACTTCTCGACAGTTTCCACAGGGAATTGTCACGGGGAGTCAGATTTCGCAGTTTCTCCGCCCAGGTATAATTCCTGTATGCGGAGATTTCGCGCTGTATGTCTCGTGCAAGCTCTGCTGCCATTATGCGATCGGCAGATTGCCTGAATCGCTGCCAACGCTTCCTGATTCGATTTTTCGCCTTAATAAGGTCCAGAATTTCCTCAGGAAGATTGTCGCGCCGCGGTCTGTTCGGAACTTTTTTGGCCAAAGCTTGCTGTGTCCGTTGTATATTCCTGGTCAAACCTTTTACCGCATGCTCTAGAGCTTCGACAGTATCAATCTGGCCCGGAATACACGTCAGGTCTTGTAGTCTTTTTCGATATTCGCGAAAATCGAAATTTTCGTATGAATATCGAAAGTCGTTAGTTTGTGTGCGCTTTAAATCCCTAATGTCGAGGTAAATGGGCAAATGGTCACTGCTGAGGGCGTCTATAACCACCATCTCCGTGAGATTGGTGAGTCCTTTGGCAATTCCGAAGTCGAGGTAGGATGGATTCCCTCCACTGTTCGGGTAATGCGTTGGGGATGAAGTGGGCATAACGAGTAGGCCATTGTCGCGAACGTAGTCGGCTAGAAAATTGCCGGCTGCGTTTTTATGTCCAGGGTTATTGAATAGTGGATGGCGGGCGTTGAAATCTCCCATTAGCAACACCCTATTGGTGTTTATGAAGAATGGATCGACATCAGCGGCCTGTAAGCGTACGGTGGAGAAATAGCCACAGTAGATCAAAACTCCATCAGGAAGTTCAACGCCGACGTTCTCTATTGCTGACTGCCTGTGTGGCAGTCTCCTGTATGGAATTGACGTTTTGACCGCTATGGCCACCCCTCCCCTTAAACCGGGCCTATCGGCACGTTCGAGCCTGTACCCCCGAATCCTAAGTATATTCCCGGGGCGCAACCATGTTTCGACAATCAACGCCACGTCGATATCCTCGGTCCGAAGGAAGTGCACAAACTCACCGAGACGACTCCGGAGTCCGCATGAGTTCCATTCTCCTATCCTCATAGGGCACAGTTGGCAAAATCAGGGCTTAAAAATCGAAGCTGTTAATATCTTCATTGAAGAACTGCGCTGAGACTAGGAATTTGTCTGTCTTCGAGACGCAACCCCTCAATGCAGCGCTGTAAAATCTTACCGCCTTGATCACCTCCCCCAAGTTGATTTGCGACGACAGCTCGGCGAATTCCCGCTGGACACTGCCCAGCATGGCCACCGCGTTCCCATTTATACCATGGGCCGGGTGGGCGGAGCTCGTCGGGACAGCTTCGTGCTGCCTCAGCGGAGGAAACTCCGCTAATGAAGGCGGTGGCGGGGGCAGCATGGTCCTGTTGGCGTGACCTGGCGCCATGGTCCTGCTGCTTAGGGATGAAGGGTGGATCGGGCCAGGGGCTCGACTGGTTTGACCCCAGGCTGGCCTCGTTGGAAGAGGAGCAGGGACGAAACGCTGCTTCTCCGCCGGGACTTGCGCCTGTTTGTAAATGTATACTGGGCAAGCCTCGTCAAAGCTACGATGAGGCCCACCGCAGTTAGCGCATTTTAATGTAGCCCAAATGTCGCACTATTTCGCTCCGCAGCACGTCCACACTCGGCAAACAACGATGCGAGACTATAATAAGAGAAGAATCCATGAAATGATACAAATTAAGAAACATCAGAATGCAATAAATTTCAGATCAGATACAGACAATCTTAGCTCTGTGTATCATACGCTAATTAGATGATCGCATGTATGAACTGATTGGATCAGGTAAATGAAATGTAAACAGCTGATATTGAAAAATTGCCAAGCAATTCCTAGAATGCAAAGAAAAGACGAAAGATAAACAGTTTTTTTGTTTCGCTCTCTTGATATCGAATAAAATATGGAACATTCAGTGACCAGTCAAATGTGAAGTTGGTAGCAACTATATACGTAAGTCAAATTTAGATCTCTAAACAATAGATTCTAGTCTTTTCCCGAACATGTTTATCCCGACTCATCACCTGGGAACAAAGGTCCCAAATTGTACTTTTTAATATGTGTGTGATTTGAATTTTAATAGGTTAATTTTGTGAATGTGTTTTTTTATTTTTAATTAAATTGATAATAAATGTAAAATGTATATTTTAGACAAACTGATGATGGTGGAGAAA
The DNA here is from genome assembly GCA_024550625.1 of Dendroctonus valens. Lineage (NCBI taxonomy): Eukaryota > Metazoa > Arthropoda > Insecta > Coleoptera > Curculionidae > Dendroctonus > Dendroctonus valens. The sequence continues at coordinate 214,539 of JAJTJO010000284.1, read as the reverse complement.
GACACCGAAACGTATTTGTAACATTTTAAATAATTCCAATGTATTCCTGGGTTTTCAGTCAATTTTATTGTCACTAATTATGGTGTTATGTGATGAGACCTGCGTTTCGTCCCGGGTCTACCTATTGGACTCGTCAGTAAGGCTTAGGTAGACCCTGCCTTATACGCCGGACATCGGTTATACGCGTTCGGACGTAAATGAACCGAGCCGGTGTAGATCTTAGGTAGACCCGGGACGAAACGCAGGTCTCATCACATAACACCATAATTAGTGACAATAAAATTGACTGAAAACCCAGGAATACATTGGAATGAATTAAAGTACAGTCAGGAAAAAGAATAAAGATAGATGCTTGGGAAAAAAAGCAGAATGGAACGAGTGGCAGCATCGGCAACACGGGTTGCCAACATCTCACCGCACAAGATCTACACCGGCTCGGTTCATTTACGTCCGAACGCGTATAACCGATGTCCGGCGTATAAGGCAGGGTCTACCTAAGCCTTACTGACGAGTCCAATAGGTAGACCCGGGACGAAACGCAGGTCTCATCACATAACACCATAATTAGTGACAATAAAATTGACTGAAAACCCAGGAATACATTGGAATGAATTAAAGTACAGTCAGGAAAAAGAATAAAGATAGATGCTTGGGAAAAAAAGCAGAATGGAACGAGTGGCAGCATCGGCAACACGGGTTGCCAACATCTCACCGCACAAGATCTACACCGGCTCGGTTCATTTACGTCCGAACGCGTATAACAGATGTCCGGCGTATAAGGCAGGGTCTACCTAAGCCTTACTGACGAGTCCAATAGGTAGACCCGGGACGAAACGCAGGTCTCATCACATAACACCATAATTAGTGACAATAAAATTGACTGAAAACCCAGGAATACATTGGAATGAATTAAAGTACAGTCAGGAAAAAGAATAAAAATTTTAAATAATAAACAATAAAATTGACTGAAACCCAGGAAATTTTGAAATAAATTGAAGTACAGTCAGGAAAATATACACAACTATTCTTAAAGCTAACAAATAGACAATTAGGTAGGTAGCCAACGACACTACCAAATTCACTTTGTGTAAATTCAAATGTGGATTTACGGAGAAATTTTGTCTGCATGAAGAACAGAACAGAGAGAGTTTTTATTTTTGCTTTGAAAGCAAGAGAGTGAGTACAAGTTCTACAAGGGTATGTAGTGTACTAGAGAGTGTTTGAAAGTGTTTGTAAGAGTTTTCGATAGAGTGGTGTAAATTAAACTCAACTTAACTTTTTATAAATGCAACTGCTCATCCCCCACCTGCATCGTGCGTTTCTAGCGAGACCAAAATGTCGTTATTTATGACTTTTTGCCTAATGAAATTTTACAGCTACTATCGAATGAACAAAAACACGTGGAATTTGCTAGTATCTAGATTGAAACCGATGGCCAACATAGGAAGTACAAATTATCGACAAAGCATCAGTTTTGACGAAAGATTAACAGTTACATTGAGGTACTAAAATCAAATCAATAATCTCAACACATGGAAGCTTACAGTTTTGATTTTTTCAGATATATTGCTACTGGGGAATTTTTTCATTCTGCATCATTTCGTTTTCGCATAAGTCATAATAGAATTAGCGTCATAGTAAATGAAATGCGTTTTTTAATTTACAATGGATTAGACAACGAATATCTAAAGTTTCCCAACAAAAAACAATTCGAAAGGATTGTTTAAGAATTCAAAGTGCAAAAGCACTTTCCTAATTGTGTAGGAGCTATAGATGGGAAACACCTAAGGATACGCACGCCAAACAATTGTGGATCTTTATTTTATAATTATAAAATGTACCATTCCATTGTTTTGATGGCTGTTGTGGATGTAAATTATAAGTTCACGATGAGCGATGTCGGCAGTTTTGACAAGAATAGTGATGGTGGCATTCTACTAATCTCTGGTGGCATATTGGAATATTCCAATTTTGGCAAATTATTATATGGAAATAGAATAGATTTACCAGAGAATAAGCCATTGAATGAAACGGAAAACCATGCTATGCCTTTTGTTTTTGTTGGCGACGAAGCATTCCGGTTATCGCACATAACATAACATCTTATGAAGCCTTATCCGAAAAGAAATTTAGATGTTCGCAAAAGAATATTTAATTATCGCTTGTCACATGCCAGACAATTAGTTGAATGCACTTTTGGCATACCAGTATTGCAATTGAGCCAACAAAAGTAGACAAAATAGTTAAAGCCGCTTGTGTTCTTCACAACTTCATCAGAATGGAAGAAAATGGTACTCTTCAAACTCAATTGGCTGAAAATGTAAGGCCTGATGCTTTTCTACCGATGCAAGGATGGGGATTAAATGCCAACCAATCTTCAAAGGAAGCACGAGGAATACGTGATCGCTTTTGCGATTATTTTAGTGAGGTAGGCGCTGTAGATTGGCAGGACGCCGGAATATATTTGTAATAAAGATAGAAATAAAATACTAAATTAATACACATTACATAGCAAATTATTTATATTGATCGCCATCTAAGAGTGCATTCATGCGCCCATCCAGCCGCCAATCGTGGATGAGCCTCCAACACTGCCCAACAACATCGTGGGGACTGAACGGGAAGCAGTTGCTGAGAGCCCTGCGGCAACTGCAAACCAAACCAAGAAGGCAGAAAAGCCGCCGCCAATTGTGATCGCTGGAAAACCCAGCGATCACACAATGCTGATTGGTGGTATAAAAGGAATCACCAGTCAGCCTTTCACGCTGAAGTACACGAAGGCTTCGTTGATCGTGTACTGCACCAGCATTATGGACTGGGCGGCGGTGAAACGATCCCTGGAGGAGGACAAGAGCCAGTTCCATACTTACGCCCCTTCGTCGGAAAAAACCCACGCGTTCGTCCTGAGGGGCCTGGAGGGGAATGTCGATCCGACTGCCATAAAGCAGGATCTGGCAGACCGGGGACTGGAAGTGAAGAGTGTCTTCAAAATGAAGACACTTTACAGGCCGCTCTACCTGGTCGTCACCAGCGACAAGGCAACCCTCCGAAGGCTTAACGCCGAGGCCAGGGTGGTGTGTAGTGTCAGGGTTTCGTGGGAAACCCGTAAAAACCGGAAGACCCTGACACAATGTCGTCGATGCCAGGGCTGGGGTCATGTCTCCGGGAACTGCCGCCGGGACTTTAAATGCTCCCGATGCGCTGGGGGGCATGAAATCACGGCCTGCCCCGTTGGGGCTACATTAAAAGGCGCTAACTGCGGTGGGCCTCATCGTAGCTTTGACGAGGCTTGCCCAGTATACATTTACAAACAGGCGCAAGTCCCGGCGGAGAAGCAGCGTTTCGTCCCTGCTCCTCTTCCAACGAGGCCAGCCTGGGGTCAAACCAGTCGAGCCCCTGGCCCGATCCACCCTTCATCCCTAAGCAGCAGGACCATGGCGCCAGGTCACGCCAACAGGACCATGCTGCCCCCGCCACCGCCTTCATTAGCGGAGTTTCCTCTGCTGAGGCAGCACGAAGCTGTCCCGACGAGCTCCGCCCACCCGGCCCATGGTATAAATGGGAACGCGGTGGCCATGCTGGGCAGTGTCCAGTGGGAATTCGCCGAGCTGTCGTCGCAAATCAACTTGGGACAAATTCCTAGTCTCAGCGCAGTTCTTCAATGAAGATATTAACAGCTTCGATTTTTAAGCCCTGATTTTGCCAACTGTGCCCTATGAGGATAGGAGAATGGAACTCATGCGGACTCCGGAGTCGTCTCGGTGAGTTTGTGCACTTCCTTCGGACCGAGGATATCGACGTGGCGTTGATTGTCGAAACATGGTTGCGCCCCGGGGATATACTTAGGATTCGGGGGTACAGGCTCGAACGTGCCGATAGGCCCGGTTTAAGGGGAGGGGTGGCCATAGCGGTCAAAACGTCAATTCCATACAGGAGACTGCCACACAGGCAGTCAGCAATAGAGAACGTCGGCGTTGAACTTCCTGATGGAGTTTTGATCTACTGTGGCTATTTCTCCACCGTACGCTTACAGGCCGCTGATGTCGATCCATTCTTCATAAACACCAATAGGGTGTTGCTAATGGGAGATTTCAACGCCCGCCATCCACTATTCAATAACCCTGGACATAAAAACGCAGCCGGCAATTTTCTAGCCGACTACGTTCGCGACAATGGCCTACTCGTTATGCCCACTTCATCCCCAACGCATTACCCGAACAGTGGAGGGAATCCATCCTACCTCGACTTCGGAATTGCCAAAGGACTCACCAATCTCACGGAGATGGTGGTTATAGACGCCCTCAGCAGTGACCATTTGCCCATTTACCTCGACATTAGGGATTTAAAGCGCACACAAACTAACGACTTTCGATATTCATACGAAAATTTCGATTTTCGCGAATATCGAAAACGACTACAAGACCTGACGTGTATTCCGGGCCAGATTGATACTGTCGAAGCTCTAGAGCATGCGGTAAAAGGTCTGACCAGGAATATACAACGGACACAGCAAGCTTTGACCAAAAAAGTTCCGAACAGACCGCGGCACGACAATCTTCCTGAGGAAATTTTGGACCTTATTAAGGCGAAAAATCGAATCAGGAAGCGTTGGCAGCGATTCAGGCAACCTGCCGATCGCATAATGGCAGCAGAGCTTGCACGAGACATACAGCGCGAAATCTCCGCATACAGGAATTATACCTGGGCGGAGAAACTGCGAAATCTGACTCCCCGTGACAATTCTCTGTGGAAACTGTCGAGAAGTCTGCGAAAAGGCTATGAGCAAGTCCCCGCTCTTGAAAAAGAGGGGCGGAGTTATATTACCACCAGTGACAAGTGCGAGCTGCTCGCTGACTTTTTGGCAGAAGTACACAAGGTCCAACCAGCCCTTCAGGATAACGAAATGGAAAGACAGACCGCTGTTTTTGTAGAACGGAAGTATCCTATACCACCCTCGATTTTGCATTCCTATATAACAACCCCGTCGGAGATACAATCGTGTCTTCGGCGCCTCCCTAGCCGAAAAGCCCCCGGGCCAGACGGCATCCCTTATCTACTCCTCAAAAACTTACCGCGGAAAACTATTGTGCTAATAGTACAAATAGTCAACGCAGTCCTTAAATTGCAGCACTTCCCACAGGACTGGAAAAACGCTGTAATAATCCCCATCTTAAAGCCGGGCAAAAACCCGACCGAACCCGCCTCTTATAGGCCAATTTCCCTCTTGAACACCCTCGGCAAATTAACCGAGAAGGTCATCCATTCTAGATTACAGGCAGCAGCCGAGCTTCGAAGTTTAATCCCGGATGAGCAGTTTGGCTTTCGACCAAGACACAACACAACGCTGCAGACTGCTAGGATCGCAACGGATGCCTATGCAGCATTTAATAAGCTTCAAAGTACGGTTATGCTGCTTCTCGACATGCAAAGGGCCTTTGACACAGTCTGGCACACAGGCCTGCTGTACAAGTTGTTTGCCGTGCATTCACTGCCACTCTACCTAGTTTCCCTGATAGCGTCTTACCTAAAAAACCGTTCCATCCAGGTGAAAGTGGAGAATTCCACTTCTGCCAAAAGACGCATCGCGGCAGGAGTACCACAAGGAACAGTGATTTCGCCGCTGCTGTATACATTGTACACAGCAGACATTCCAAAACTTCCCACTACAAAAATAGCACTATACGCTGATGATACGGCTATCTACGCATCGTCTTTTTATGCTCAGGCTGCGAAATCTCGCATTGCACATCACCTGAGTTTATTGACGCCGTATTTTGACAAATGGAAACTTAAAGTGAATCCCAGGAAGACGGAACTTATTATCTTTTCGCGCAAATTCACTAACAATAAAATCTTATCACCACTCGTGGTCCAAAATACTCCTATCAAACCAACAAAAGAGGTGAAATACCTGGGATTCAAACTAGACGCCCGACTCCATTTCAATAAGCATGTTGACTATGCTGTACAAAAGACTTTCATGGCCCGAAGAAAGTTGTACTCTCTTCTGGCGCCAAATTCTTTCCTATCACCTCGAAATAAACTTCTGCTCTACACCTCCACTATAAGGCCCATACTGACCTACGGCTCCCCTGTCTGGCACTCTGTCTGCGATTCCACGAGACGACGTGTTCAAAGGACCCAAAATAGGTTCCTAAGAGGCGTTCTATCGGCTGACAGATACACCAGAATAACCGAAATGCACGAAGCTACAGGGATGGCCTATATAGCCGACTATATAGATACCATCGCTGAAAAATTTTATCATAGCGGAGTGCAAGGCTCAGTCCTCACGCGAAATATCACCCAAGTAAGAGCAAACGATCGCCCAACCCATGGTCCCCTGTATAAGCGACTTCCCATATTTTATGAGGATTTTGTCCCTGACAGTACCTGACGACAAACAAACATTGCCTGCCAGTTGCAGACAGTCGTTTCTAGCAGGCTGGAAACGCACAAATCCAACATGACGTGACTTGACGGGTTCGTCCTGCCTCGTTCTGGCTGGCGTTGGCTGGTTCTTGCACCGATCGGGGCGGGGGCGGATGGATTTGGTCATCTAGTTGAAACTGCCGGCGGTTAACGCCACGGCTGACAGTATCAAACTTAAAGGTCGAAGCAAAAGGGGTTTTTGGCTTCCCTTCAGGAAGACCTTTTTTCCTTAATGAATGCCCCTCGAATAAAACCAAAACCGCCACTTCAAGACTATCTCCTGACGTTGTCGTGCGTATGGCTAGCTCGGGAATGTCCATGTTAGGGCACTGCCCAGATAATGGACGACTTAGCGCGCCTATTTAGATCATGGGCAAAGAGCAACCGGCCGAACATCTGGCCAGACATGGGACATTTTACTGACTTATGTTTTTTGATTTAAACTTTGTTTGTGAATTTAGTAATGTGAATGTTTAATAAATTTTATCTATCTATCTATCTATCTTATGGGGCGTTTCTGATGGTTGTGGCAATTCTTGGTGTGAATCATGTTCCGGAGGCAGATCCTGCAAACACAACCGTTGTTCCTGCGTGTAAATTAACATTTCGTCCTGATCATCTGAAATAAGAATAATATATTTGTTAAAATATCGCCAAGCTTAAGCCAAGAAACTATGTGCATTACATTTCTTTATTTACATATGTATAGTTATTTTCAGTTTTTTTAGCTAACTTACCCATTTGATATGTGGAATTTTGCATCTCCCCCACCATATCGGAACTCTCGTATTGACTCGAGAGTGCGGGGATCTCAGGCTGCCATGAAGGGGAAAGAACATTGGAAGTGGTTGCTCTTTCCTCAAGGTAGGGATCCAAAAATGATAAGGCGTCAAAGTACGCCCACCTTTTGATTATTTTAGATTCAGAACCAGATGGCGGGTTATTTTCTTTCCTTCTCATCCGATAGCCAGTCCGCAAAATTTGTCACTTTTTTTTAATTGTTGCTCTAAAATATTTTGTAGATGATATATTTTGAATGAAATGTATATAAAAATGTAATAGCTTACCAGTTAGTAAAGGGAAATACGCTTTAATTTTCCTCCACGTGCTCTCTAACGCGTTGGTATTGCTGTAGCCCGGACGAATCTGATCGTAAATGTCCGGATTTTCACTGACTAGCGTGATCAGCAGATCTACATCAGCAATACTCTAAATTGCACTCATTTTTTTTTTTATTTAAAAAAGTCTGTTAAAAATGCTCCGTAAAAGTTAATGCTCTCAATGCACGAGAAACCCACAATAAAATTTACTGCCTTGCTGGACGTCCGAAAACAAGCCGAAATAACTGCTAAATAGCATACGCGCATTTACCGTCTACCAAATTTTAGAACACGTCGGAAATTTCGAACCGGTGGTGGATGACAGTGGATGGCTAGTGAAGCGTTCTGTGAGACCGTTCAATGGGGATTGCATATGTTGGAAATCTGCTTGATGGCCACCGGTGATCACCGGTGATCACCGGTGGTTCTGTGGGACCGCCGTCTACCTGAAACTTGGGGGCAACTTAAACTAAACTCCTCCCCAACGACCAGAATCGGGGAGCAAACTTGACTCAAACTCCACCCAACCTGGGGATAGAAATATTTGAATAAATAAGGGAAATCACTTGCGGTACTATTAGTATTATTTCAAAATTGGGCCGACACTTTGAAAATTAAAATAAACACCGAAAAAACCACAGCCATGATAAAATCACAAAAACTTACACTTAAAAACACCCCAAAACTCACTTACAATAACACAGAAATTAAACTCTCCAAATCTCTAAAATATCTTGGCATCACAATCGACTCAAAACTAAGTTTTACAGAACACATAAACAAATTTATCCAAAAAGGAACTAAAACAGCCGGCTTTCTTTACCCTTTATTAAATAACAAAAGCAAACTCTCTCTCAAAAATAAAGTTCTAATATACAAACAAGTCCTCAGATCGCAAATATGCTATGGCGTTTCAGTAATCAGCCAAACTGTCAAAACTAACACACCAACTAATGATGGTGGAGAAAGACACCGAAACGTATTTGTAACATTTTAAATAATAAACAATAAAATTGACTGAAACCCAGGAATATTTTGAAGTGAATTAAAAACAACCTTTCCCACTCCCCAAACCCCCCTAACACCTCAATCGAACACTCCTCAATAACTCTAAACATGGAAAACTCCCAAATCCTAATCATTTCAGCCTGCAAACCCCCAATACCAAAATAACGGAGCAAGACTACACTGAACTTTTCAAACACGACATTCCAACACTAATAGCTGGTGACCTAAACTCTAAAAGCACTGCCTGGGGTTGCAGAACTTCTAACTCCGAGGGAAACAAGCTCCTCAAGCTCTCCCAAAAGCTCCAATTCCAAATTCACGCTCATCCAGAGCCAGCACACTTTGATCATAGAACTCCAGACATACTTGACATTGCCGTCACTAAAAACATCTCCCACATTTTAACAGTCACCAACTCAGATTCTCTCAGCTCAGATCACAACCCAATAATCATAAACATAAACGAACAATACACTAACAACCCCCTAGCCCCCATTTCCATAACTGACTGGCATGTCCTCGCTTATTACCTTGGAGAAACTCAAATTCCAGACCACCTACCTCAAAATCAAAAAGAATTAAACATGTACAAAAATAAAATCACTGAAAAAATCTCCATAGCCATTTCAAAAGCCACAATTTTAAAACCAAACTCAAATACAAATCCTTATTCGCTGCCGACTGAAATTAAACTCAAAATAAAACTAAGAAATAAACTAAAACGGAGGGCTAAACAATTCTCCGATTCACAATTAAATAAACAAGCAAACAAACTTAGTAAAGAAATCAAATTCGAAATAACCGACCTAAAAAACGAAAGGTGGTCAGAAATTTTGGAAAACATCCCAACAGGCGACACTAACGCCTGGAAAATCTCCAGGGCCCTACGAGGGAAAACCAAAACCTACTTCCCACCAATCCATGGTGAGCGAGGACTGGTGTACACAGACGAGGAAAAAGCGGAAGCTTTTGCCGACTCTCTGGAACGCCACTTTTTACCCAACAGATCCCAAACTGACGACCTGGATTTCGAGGAGGAGGTTGACACCGTCCTCAGCGAAATCAAACAGCGACAAATCCCCCCAGACGCCCCTCAAATCCCCCCAGTAACCCTCCCCGAACTTAAAGAACTAATATCTGCCCTAAAAACCCGTAAAAGCCCCGGCCCTGACCAAATTACCCACAAAATCCTAAAAACACTTCCTGAAAACCTTCTAAATCACATACTTACTATAATTAACACTTCCTTTCATTACGAAAATTACCAAAGCCTTGGAAAACCGCAGCCATCGTCCTAATCCCAAAACCATCAAAAAACAAAACTTTCCCTCAAAATTGGAGACCAATCAGTCTTCTCTCTTCGCTCTCCAAACTAACAGAAAAACTTTTTTTAAACCGCCTAAACCTACTAATAAATGAAAACCAATTAATCCCTCGAGAGCAGTTCGGATTTATGCAAACACATAATTCAGTACTGCAAGCAGCCAGGCTAATTCAGGATGCCACGATTGCTTTCCAGGACAAAGGCTCCACTGGAGTCATTTGCCTGGACATTGAAAAAGCTTTCGACAAAGTATGGCACGAGGGGTTAATCTGGAAACTCCTCCACTTACATAAACTCCCAATAACTTTCGTGCAGTACGTGGCAAGCTTCCTTAAAAACAGGAAGTTTTACACGCTAGTGGAATAAACCAAATCCAGTATTCGTCCCATAGAAGCAGGAGTCCCACAAGGCTCCCCGCTTTTCCCAACCTTGTACAACCTGTACACAGCCGACGCCCCAAAAGCCCCAGCCACAAAACTAGCATTATTCGCCGACGATACTTGCATTTATTACTCAAACCGCAACATTAAATACATTCTTGGAAAATCAAACTTGGAACTTGGAAAATCAAAGTCAATGCGGAAAAAACCACTGCCATGATAATCTCAAAAAAACTAACGCTCAAAAACACTCCAAAACTCACATACAATAACATAGAAATAAAACTCTCAAAATCTCTCAAATATCTTGGCATCACAATAGATTCAAAACATAACTTCACAGAGCACATAAACAAAAACATCACTATAGGCAACAAAACATACGGCTATCTCTACCCGCTTCTAAATAAAATAGGCAACCTCTCGTTCAAAAATAAAGTCTTACTATACAAGCAAGTAATCAGATCGCAAATATGCTATGGCGCCCCAGTAATCAGCCAAACCGCCAAAACCAACATTCACAGCCTCCAAACCTTCCAAAACAAAATCCTCCGCAGATTTACAAGGCCCCCCTGGTACATCCGAAACTCCCAAATTCACCAAAACTTAGAAATAGATCCCATTAAACAACACATCACAAAAATCCATTCCAAATTCAAAGTCAGAGCCCTCAACCACACAAACCCACTAATTAAAGAAACCTTTTCCCAAACCATCCCGAAACATCATTTCCAAACTCCCACCAGTCTAATGGCAGACCCCCCCCTAGAATCGCCCACCCCAAATCTTAAAAAACGGCTTCAAAATCACTACATTTCGGCAACAAGTACACCACTTTCCCTTTCAAAATTCAGTCATTAGCGTCAACCGTGCGTTTGCGAAAACTCCCCAACTTTTACTCTCACCACTTTCACTTTCATTCTCACTTTCACTCTTACTTTCGGCCAAAATTAAGCTTTAAAATCGAACCCCCAGCCTTCTAACTGCAGCCTAAACTCAACAAAACGACCCCCCACTAACTAAAACCGTCGCCCGCCTTACGTTTATATTTTTTTCTTGATAAAAAAATATTTAATTTTTTTTCTCTAATTTTTTACTTTTTCCAAACAAACCACTAACACCCAAAACCCCCACCCCTACGGCAACCAGGCTCTTTCATGGACCACCCGGAAAGACTAAAAGCCTTAAATGGCTAAGTCTATTATAATTCCACACACGCGCATAATATTAGGCAGGACTAGGTAGATGGATGAGTTTAGGTAAGGGCGAAGAGAATGAACTCATTTTGAGAACGTTTAGTTAGAAGATTAGAAGGAACAGGAGGAAAAGAACTGTAATAATTTCTAAATGCAAACTGACTGGAAATAAAAACCTAGAGTGTTATCAAAGAAACATATTCAGCAGAGCAAAATTGGCTTTCAAATTATGGGTTAAAAATATAGAACAAAAAGAAAGAAGAAAGTTTTTTGCAGAAAGTTTCAGAAAGAAAAAACAGTTGCGATGCTAAGAGATGATACGTGAATTGAAATGGTCTCTTGTTCAGTCTGTGCAGAAACTTTACTAGCGTTTATTCGGTGGCGGATGTGGAGGTGCAAGTGGACGAATCTTTATAATCGCCTCTTGGAGATGGTTCACATCATTCATTTTGGAATGGAAAGGGAAATGGACACCATCAGTCAATTCCTCACAAAAAAGCACAGCAAATTCAAAACAAAAGTCCAAAACCACCCTAACCCAGTGGTAAAGTCCACATTTGACACAAATCATGGCGAATATCGAGGAAATCGGACCCAAACCTCCATTATGGCTCCCGTGGAATGGGATTTACCAACTTAAAACCCCTAAGCTAATCATCCCACCGTCCCCCCTTTCCCCTCACCCAACATTGACCGCTTCAGCGTTGATTTTTTTTCTTCTCTTTCTCTCATATAAAACTGCAGAGGTACAAGGGCTAGGGGGTGCAATTTGCACCAATCAAAATTAGAACTCAAATCAATCCAAACATTCCATAAAGCCAACAAGGCACCCAGATGGAGCCAAAGTTCGTAAGAACTCGCTCTGGAATAAAAATCCATCCACACCATAATATCAGGCTGAAGCCAGCTGACGAGTGACGAGAGGTAATAGGTGCGAAACCGGCATGGGGGTGCCTGAGGTTAGGGAGCCCTCGAAATTTGCACTTTTATACTTACAATGATTTCGTTATCCGGATTAGTGCGTTGGCAACCCTACCGGATACTAGGCGTACCAATGGCGGATGGAAGTGATTTAATATACGATTTAAGTAGTACTCGATATTACATTAAATAATTCAATTTGTTCTATTTATGTGTGTTCCGAACAGTGAAAAATGTCACAAAAACGTAAAAGGGCTTCTTTAACAGCAAGATAATACTAATGTGCGTGAAAGCATAGCGCTATTTCATCAAGCAGAATCAGGAGATGCACAAGCTCCACGAAATGAACAATGCCTCTTCCATTCATATATACTACATCCGCACGCACTGACAATAAGATAAGTAACTTTTTTCTACTAAAATAACCCTAGGAATAATTTATATGGCAATACAACGTTTGCCGGGTCATATAGTTTTATTATAAAAGAATTGTTTTTTAATTGTGAAGGTTATACAAGTAGTATTACTGTCCAATTATCAGGTGTGAACTGTGAAATAGTCGTAATGTATCAGGTGGTACAGTTAGATGAGCTTGCGGGCAGTACCCTGGCAGCCATCCACCAGAGCTGGCTCACACCACTTAAAAAAGAGGTACTGCGGCCTCCGATTAAAGAGAGGAAGGCACTTAGAAAGGCCCTTTCTGATGGACTGCAAGCTGATGACAACTGGAGGTGTTTTGGAATAAAAAGAGTTTTCTTTCAAACGGGTTCGTAAGAATAGTAGTTTTTTATCTGTCCTCCGGTTTTTTATTATTATTTTTGTAACTGGTCAGAAATTATAAGCTGATCCGTAAATTTATAATAACATTAGGACTATTCAACTCTTACGTGTGTATGCACATGGGAAGCAGTTTCATAAGTTTTCTTTTTAATTTTTATTTATTTATAGATGATTTAGAGAAGGCTTTTCGACAAGAAAAGTAGGCTGAGATAATTAGTGATTTAACTGTCTCCGAGTAAGAAGTAAGTCAAAAAAGACTCAAACGTAAACCTCTAAAAATTATTGAGACTGACGACGAGGGCAGCGAAATTGAAACCTTATATGTGCGCCACCACCAGTGAAAACTAGCCGTCTGGGTATAATAATCTACCACTAATACCACTTCTACACGATCTAAACATTTTTGGCGCAACATTGTAAATTAAAACCATCTTCATTGTGCTTCCTGTCAATAAAATATTTAATATTCTATAGTGTCTTATTTTAAACACAACATTCCCTCAATATGAAGTAATTGTACTGACCATGTACAGACCTAAATAGACGTCATTAAACAGACGCTCCAATACATTCCTGGGTTTCAGTCAATTTTATTGTTTATTATTTAAAATGTTACAAATACTTTTCGGTGTCTTTCTCCACCATCATCAGTTTGTCTAAAATATACATTTACAGTTATTATTAATTTATATAAAAATTTTCATATATTCAAAATTCACACATTAAAATACAAATCACACACATATTAAAAAGTACATCAAGAACATTGGTTTTCATATCTGGGAATAGACTAGAATCTATTGTTTAGAGATTTAAATTTAATTTTAACTTACGCGTATAGTTGTTTCTACCTTAACATTCAACTGGTCACTGAATTTTCCATATTTTACTCGATATCAAGCGAGCGAAACAAAAAAACTGTTTATCTTTCGCCTTTTCTTTGCATTCTAGGAATTGCTTGGCAATTCCTCAATATCAGGTGTATTTATTTCATTTACTTGGTCCAATCAGTTCATGCATGCGATCATTTAATTAGTGTATGATACACAGAGCTAAGATTGTCTGTGTCTGATCTGAAATTCATTGCATTCTGATGTTTTTTAATTTGTATCATTTCATGGATTCTTCTCTTATTATAGTTGTTTTCATTGATTAATATTTGTGTGTTATCGAAATCAAAATCATGCAACTTTTGTTGTGCATGTTGTGCTAATGCTGTTCCATTTTCGTTAACCTTTCTTAAGCTATACTTATGTTCGTATATTATTTTCTTTAAATATTGCCCTGTTTGACCTATGTATGTGTTGTCACAGTTCAAACAGTCAATCTTGTATATTACGTTAGGTGTGTCCAACTTATCGCTTCTAGGTTTAAATTTTGTAAAACATTCTTTGCCAAGTTGTTATTAGTTTTTTCCGCTATAGTAATATTATGTGGTTTTAAAACATTTTTTATTTTTGTGTTGATTTCTGGTATGTACGGTAATGATACATACTTGATTTCACCTTCTTTTTTCTTTTTTATATTATTTATGTTGTTCCATTTATTTGCATTGTAGATTTTATTAATTCTTTCTTTTATAATTGGTTCGAAGAAAGCTTTGGGATAGTTGTTCATTATTAGTATCTTTTTTATTTTTTCAAGTTTTTTGTCCTGTATCTATAATGTGCTAATTTTATCGCTCTATCAGTAAGAGCTGTTACAACACTTTTTTATATTGTATAGGTGCATATGATTGGTAATTCAAGTATCTACCAGACCACACATCCTTTGTGTACCAGTTTGTTTTTATTTCCCCATTATCGTCATATATAACCGTCATATCCAAAAAGTTTAATGATCTGTTTTTGTCTTCCTCAATGGTGAATTTAATGGTCTCATGGAACGCATTAAACTTATCCAGTGTGTATTGAACTTTTTGGTTTGGCAGGCACATTATGCAGTCATCAACGTATCTATTAAAAAATCCACACTTAAAATTTAAATCAGGTATTAGTTTTTCTTCCAGACTTTCCATTACAAGGTTTGCAATTGTTGCAGCTATGGGAGACCCCATAGCTACTCCATATATTTGTAAATAGAAATTGTCCTCGTACCGGAAGTAAGTGGACTTAAGGCACAGCTCTACCGCCCCAATAAATTCATTTTCGGGTAATGATGTATGTTCCCTTATTTCAGACCATTTATTTCTTATGCACTGTATTGAGTAATCTACCGGGATGTTTGTGTATAACGATACCACATCAAGCGATATTAGGCGATGGTTCGCAGGTATCTTCTGTTTTTTTATAAATTCGCAGAAACTCCATGAGTCCCTAATGTGATATTGTGAATTTCCCAATATAGATAGATAGATAGATAAAAATTTATTGAACATTCCCATTAATAAATTCACAAACAAAGTTAACAAACATAACTCCCATGTCTAGCCAGATGTTCGGCCGGTTGCTCTTTGCCCATGATCTAAATAGGCGCGCTAAGTCGTCCATTACCTGGGCAAGTGCCCTAACATGGACATTCCCGAGCTAGCCATACGCTACGACAACGTCAGGAGATAGTCTTGAAGTGGCGGTTTTGGTTTTATTCGAGGGGCATTCATTAAGGAAAAAAGGTCTTCCTGAAGGGAAGCCAAAAACCCCTTTTGCTTCGACCTTTAAGTTTGATACTGTCAGCCGTGGCGTTAACCGCCGGCAGTTTCAACTAGATGACCAAATCCCATCCGCCCCCGCCCCGATCGGTGCAAGGACCAGCCAACACCAGCCAGAACGAGGCAGGACGAACCCGTCAAGTCACGTTATGTTGGATTTGTGCGTTTCCAGCCTGCTAGAAACGACTGTCTGCAACTGGCAGGCAATGTTTGTTTGTCGTCACGTACTGTCAGGGACAAAATCCTCATAAAATATGGGAAGTCGCTTATACAGGGGACCATGGGTTGGGCGATCGTTTGCTCTTGCTTGGGTGATATTTCGCGTGAGGACTGAGCCTTGCACTCCGCTATGATAAAATTTTTCAGCGATGGTATCTATATAGTCGGCTATATAGGCCATCCCTGTAGCTTCGTGCATTTCGGTTATTCTGGTGTATCTGTCAGCCGATAGGGACGCCTCTTAGGAACCTATTTTGGGTCCTTTGAACACGTCGTCTCGTGGAATCACAGACAGAGTGTCAGACAGGGGAGCCGTAGGTTAGTATGGGCCTTATAGTGGAGGTGTAGAGCAGAAGTTTATTTTGAGGTGACATAAATGAATTTGGCGCCAGAAGAGATAGATAGATAGATAAAATTTTATTAAACATTCACATTACTAAATTCACAAACAAAGTTTAAAACAAAAAACATAAGTCAGTAAAATGTCCCATGTCTGGCCAGATGTTCGGCCGGTTGCTCTTTGCCCATGATCTAAATAGGCGCGCTAAGTCGTCCATTACCTGGGCAGTGCCCTAACATGGACATTCCCGAGCTAGCCATACGCTACGACAACGTCAGGAGATAGTCTTGAAGTGGCGGTTTTGGTTTTATTCGAGGGGCATTCATTAAGGAAAAAAGGTCTTCCTGAAGGGAAGCCGAAAACCCCTTTTGCTTCGACCTTTAAGTTTGATACTGTCAGCCGTGGCGTTAACCGCCGGCAGTTTCAACTAGATGACCAAATCCATCCGCCCCCGCCCCGACCGGTGCAAGGACCAGCCAACACCAGCCAGAACGAGGCAGGACGAACCCGTCAAGTCACGTTATGTTGGATTTGTGCGTTTCCAGCCTGCTAGAAACGACTGTCTGCAACTGGCAGGCAATGTTTGTTTGTCGTCACGTACTGTCAGGGACAAAATCCTCATAAAATATGGGAAGTCGCTTATACAGGGGACCATGGGTTGGGCGATCGTTTGCTCTTACATGGGTGATATTTCGCGTGAGGACTGAGCCTTGCACTCCGCTATGATAAAATTTTTCAGCGATGGTATCCATATAGTCGGCTATATAGGCCATCCCTGTAGCTTCGTGCATTTCGGTTATTCTGGTGTATCTGTCAGCCGATAGGACGCCTCTCAGGAACTTATTTTGGGTCCTTTGAACACGTCGTCTCGTGGAATCACAGACAGAGTGCCAGACAGGGGAGCCGTAGGTCAGTATGGGCCTTATAGTGGAGGTGTAGAGCAGAAGTTTATTTCGAGGTGATAGGAAAGAATTTGGCGCCAGAAGAGAGTACAACTTTCTTCGGGCCATGAAAGTCTTTTGTACAGCATAGTCAACATGCTTATTGAAATGGAGTCGGGCGTCTAGTTTGAATCCCAGGTATTTCACCTCTTTTGTTGGTTTGATAGGAGTATTTTGGACCACGAGTGGTGATAAGATTTTGTTGTTAGTGAATTTGCGCGAAAAGATAATAAGTTCCGTCTTCCTGCGATTCACTTTAACTTTCCATTTGTCAAAATACGGCGTCAATAAACTCAGGTGATGTGCAATGCGAGATTTCGCAGCCTGAGCATAAAAAGACGATGCGTAGATAGCCGTATCATCAGCGTATAGTGCTATTTTTGTAGTGGGAAGTTTTGGAATGTCTGCTGTGTACAATGTATACAGCAGCGGCGAAATCACTGTTCCTTGTGGTACACCTGCCGCGATGCGTCTTTTGGCAGAAGTGGTATTCTCCACTTTCACCTGGATGGAACGGTTTTTTAGGTAGGACGCTATCAGGGAAACTAGGTAGAGTGGCAGTGAATGCACTGCAAACAACTTGTACAGCAGGCCTGTGTGCCAGACTGTGTCAAAGGCCCTTTGCATGTCGAGAAGCAGCATAACCGTACTTTGAAGCTTATTAAATGCTGCATAGGCATCCGTTGCGATCCTAGCAGTCTGCAGCGTTGTGTTGTGTCTTGGTCGAAAGCCAAACTGCTCATCCGGGATTAAACTTCGAAGCTCGGCTGCTGCCTGTAACCTCGAATGGATGACCTTCTCGGTTAATTTGCCGAGGGTGTTCAACAGGGAAATTGGCCTATAAGAGGCGGGTTCGGTCGGGTTTTTGCCCGGCTTTAAGATGGGGATTATTACAGCGTTTTTCCAGTCCTGTGGGAAGTGCTGCAATTTAAGGACTGCGTTGACTATTTGTACTATTAGCACAATAGTTTTCCGCGGTAAGTTTTTGAGGAGTAGATAAGGGATGCCGTCTGGCCCGGGGGCTTTTCGGCTAGGGAGGCGCCGAAGACACGATTGTATCTCCGACGGGGTTGTTATATAGGAATGCAAAATCGAGGGTGGTATAGGATACTTCCGTTCTACAAAAACAGCGGTCTGTCTTTCAATTTCGTTATCCTGAAGGGCTGGTTGGACCTTGTGTACTTCTGCCAAAAAGTCGGCGAGCAGCTCGCACTTGTCACTGGTGGTAATATAACTCCGCCCCTCTTTTTCAAGAGCGGGGACTTGCTCATAGCCTTTTCGCAGACTTCTCGACAGTTTCCACAGGGAATTGTCACGGGGAGTCAGATTTCGCAGTTTCTCCGCCCAGGTATAATTCCTGTATGCGGAGATTTCGCGCTGTATGTCTCGTGCAAGCTCTGCTGCCATTATGCGATCGGCAGATTGCCTGAATCGCTGCCAACGCTTCCTGATTCGATTTTTCGCCTTAATAAGGTCCAGAATTTCCTCAGGAAGATTGTCGCGCCGCGGTCTGTTCGGAACTTTTTTGGCCAAAGCTTGCTGTGTCCGTTGTATATTCCTGGTCAAACCTTTTACCGCATGCTCTAGAGCTTCGACAGTATCAATCTGGCCCGGAATACACGTCAGGTCTTGTAGTCTTTTTCGATATTCGCGAAAATCGAAATTTTCGTATGAATATCGAAAGTCGTTAGTTTGTGTGCGCTTTAAATCCCTAATGTCGAGGTAAATGGGCAAATGGTCACTGCTGAGGGCGTCTATAACCACCATCTCCGTGAGATTGGTGAGTCCTTTGGCAATTCCGAAGTCGAGGTAGGATGGATTCCCTCCACTGTTCGGGTAATGCGTTGGGGATGAAGTGGGCATAACGAGTAGGCCATTGTCGCGAACGTAGTCGGCTAGAAAATTGCCGGCTGCGTTTTTATGTCCAGGGTTATTGAATAGTGGATGGCGGGCGTTGAAATCTCCCATTAGCAACACCCTATTGGTGTTTATGAAGAATGGATCGACATCAGCGGCCTGTAAGCGTACGGTGGAGAAATAGCCACAGTAGATCAAAACTCCATCAGGAAGTTCAACGCCGACGTTCTCTATTGCTGACTGCCTGTGTGGCAGTCTCCTGTATGGAATTGACGTTTTGACCGCTATGGCCACCCCTCCCCTTAAACCGGGCCTATCGGCACGTTCGAGCCTGTACCCCCGAATCCTAAGTATATCCCCGGGGCGCAACCATGTTTCGACAATCAACGCCACGTCGATATCCTCGGTCCGAAGGAAGTGCACAAACTCACCGAGACGACTCCGGAGTCCGCATGAGTTCCATTCTCCTATCCTCATAGGGCACAGTTGGCAAAATCAGGGCTTAAAAATCGAAGCTGTTAATATCTTCATTGAAGAACTGCGCTGAGACTAGGAATTTGTCTGTCTTCGAGACGCAACCCCTCAATGCAGCGCTGTAAAATCTTACCGCCTTGATCACCTCCCCCAAGTTGATTTGCGACGACAGCTCGGCGAATTCCCGCTGGACACTGCCCAGCATGGCCACCGCGTTCCCATTTATACCATGGGCCGGGTGGGCGGAGCTCGTCGGGACAGCTTCGTGCTGCCTCAGCGGAGGAAACTCCGCTAATGAAGGCGGTGGCGGGGGCAGCATGGTCCTGTTGGCGTGACCTGGCGCCATGGTCCTGCTGCTTAGGGATGAAGGGTGGATCGGGCCAGGGGCTCGACTGGTTTGACCCCAGGCTGGCCTCGTTGGAAGAGGAGCAGGGACGAAACGCTGCTTCTCCGCCGGGACTTGCGCCTGTTTGTAAATGTATACTGGGCAAGCCTCGTCAAAGCTACGATGAGGCCCACCGCAGTTAGCGCATTTTAATGTAGCTCCAACGGGGCAGGCCGTGATTTCATGCCCCCCAGCGCATCGGGAGCATTTAAAGTCCCGGTGGCAGTTCCCGGAGACATGACCCCAGCCCTGGCATCGACGACATTGTGTCAGGGTCTTCCGGTTTTTACGGGTTTCCCACGAAACCCTGACACTGCACACCACCCTGGCCTCGGCGTTAAGCCTTCGGAGGGTTGCCTTGTCGCTGGTGACGACCAGGTAGAGCGGCCTGAAAAGTGTCTTCATTTTGAAGACACTCTTCACTTCCAGTCCCCGGTCTGCCAGATCCTGCTTTATGGCAGTAGGATCGACATTCCCCTCCAGGCCCCTCAGGACGAACGCGTGGGTTTTTCCGACGAAGGGGCGTAAGTATGGAACTGGCTCTTGTCCTCCTCCAGGGATCGTTTCACCGCCGCCCAGTCTCGTACTGCACTACGAACCCGTCATCCGCTGCGCCCGCTGAAGTCGCCCGCGACACCCCTACAGCCTCCTCCATCGCCGATTTTTTCGGAGCCGGGGTTGGTGACGCTGGCGATGTTGGGTCGGACTTGGGCACCCTACCCCTCTTCTTGGTCCTAGGCCTTAGACAGTAGCTCCTTTGGGAGCCCCGGTCCGACTCGGATTCCAGCGAACTTCCGGGATTCATTTCACTTATCGCGCAAACCCGGTAGTTGCCCGATAAGGAATGTTCCAAATGTTATTCGAAAAAACGCACAATACAGATAACGAACACAATTTTATCAAATGTCGCACGATTTCGCTCCGCAGCACGTCCACACTCGGCAAACAACGATACGAGACTCGCCAGAAGAGAGTACAACTTTCTTCGGGCCATGAAAGTCTTTTGTACAGCATAGTCAACATGCTTGTTGAAGTGAAGTCGGGCCTCTAGTTTGAATCCCAGGTATTTCACCTCTTTTACTGGCTGGATTGGGGTATTTTGCACCATGAGTGGCGATAGGATTTTATTGTTAGTAAATTTGCGCGAGAAGATAATAAGTTCAGTCTTCCTGGGATTCACTTTAAGTTTCCATTTATCGAAATACGGCGTCAATAAACTCAGGTGATGCGCAATGCGAGATTTCGCAGCCTGAGCATAGAAAGACGATGTGTAGATAGCCGTTTCATCCGCGTATTGTGCTATTTTTGTAGTGGGAAGTGTTGGAATGTCTGCTGTATACAATGTATACAGCAACGGCGAAATCACTGTACCTTGTGGTACTCCTGCCGCGATGCGTCTTTTGGCAGAAGTGGAATTCTCCACTTTCACCTGGATGGTACGGTTTTTTAGGTAAGACGCTATAAGGGAAATAGGTAGAGTGGCAGTGAATGTACGGCAAACAACTTATACAGCAGGCCTGTGTGCCAGACTGTGTCGAAGGCCCTTTCCATATCGAGAAGCAGCATTACCGTACTTTGAAGTTTATTAAATGCTTCATAGGCATCCGTTGCGATCCTAGCGGTCTGCAGCGTTGTGTTGTGTCTTGCTCGAAAGCCAAACTGCTCATCCGGGATTCAACTTCGAAGCTCGGCTGCTGCCTGTAGTCTCGATAGGGTAACCTTCTCGGTTAATTTGCCGAGGGAGTTTAGGAGGGAAATTGGCCTAAAAGAGGCGGGTTCGGTCGGGTTTTTGCCCGGCTTTAAGATAGGAATTTTTACAGCCTTTTTTCAGTCCGGTTGGAAGTGCTGCAATTTAAGGACTGCGTTGACTATTTGTACTATTAGCACTATAGTTTTCCGCGGTAAGTTTTTGAGGAGTAAATAAGGGATGCCGTCTGGCCCGGGGGCTTTTCGGCTAGGGAGGCGCTGAAGACACGATTGTATCTCCTACGGGGTTGTTATATAGGAATGCAAAATCGAGGGTGGTATAGGATACTTCCGTTCTACGAAAACAGCGGTCTGTCTTTCCGTTCGTTATCCTGAAGGGCTGGTTGGACTTTGTGTACTTCTGCCAAAAAGTCGGCGAGCAGCTCGCATTTGTCGCTGGTGGTAATGTAACCCCGCCCCTCTTTTTCAAGAGCGGGGACTTGTTCATAGCCTTTTCGTAGACTTCTCGACAGTTTCCACAAAGAATTGTCACGGGGAGATAAGTTTCGCAACTTTTCCGCCCAGGTAAAATTCCTGTATGCGGAAATTTCGCTCTGGATGTCTCGTGCAAGTTCTGCTGCCTTTATGCGATCGGCAGATTGCCTGAATCGCTGCCAACGCTTCCTGATTCTATTTTTCGCCTTAATAAGGTTCAAGATTTCCTCAGGAAGGTTGTCGCGCCGCGGTCTGTTCGGAACTTTTTTGGTCAAAGCTTGCTGTGTCCGTTGTATATTCCTGGTCAGACCTTTTACCGCATGCTCTAGAGCTTCGACAGTATCAATCTGGCCCGGAATACACGTCAGGTCTTGTAGTCGTTTCCGATATTCGCGAAAATCGAAATTTTCGTATGAATATCGAAAGTCGTTCGTTTGTGTGCGCTTTAAATCCCTAATGTCGAGGTAAATGGGCAAATGGTCATTGCTGAGGGCGTCTATAACCACCATCTCCGTGAGATTGGCGAGTCCTTTGGCTATTCCGAAATCAAGGAAAGATGGGTTCATTCCACTGTTTGGATAATGCGTTGGAGATGAAGTGGGCATAACTAGTAGGCTATTGTCGCGAACGTAGCTGGCTAGGAAATTGCCAGCTGCGTTTTTCCGTCCAGGGTTATTAAATAGTGGATGGCGGGCGTTGAAATCTCCCATAAGCAACACCCTATTGGTGTTTGAAAAAAATGGATCAACGTCAGTGGCCTGTAAGCGAGTAGATGTAGAGTACCCACAGTAGATCAAAACACCATCATAAAGCTCAACGCCAACGTTCTCTATTACTGACTGCCTGATATTGAGGAATTGCCAAGTAATTCCGAGAATGCAAAGAAAAAGCGAAAGATAAACAGTTTTTTTGTTTCGCTTGCTTGATATCGAGTAAAATATGGAAAATTCAGTGACCAGTTGAATGTTAAGGTAGAAACAACTATACGCGTAAGTTAAAATTAAATTTAAATCTCTAAACAATAGATTCTGGTCTTTTCCCAGATATGTTTGTCCTGACTCATCACCTGAAAACCAATGTTCTTGATGTACTTTTTAATATGTGTGTGATTTGTATTTTAATGTGTGAATTTTGATGGAAAATTTTTATATAAATTAATAATAACTGTAAATGTATATTTTAGACAAACTGATGATGGTGGAGAAAGACACCGAAAAGTATTTGTAACATTTTAAATAATAAACAATAAAATTCACTGAAACCCAGGAATGTATTGGAGTGAATTGAAGTACAGTCAGGAAAATATACGAAACGATTAAACAGACTCCAGCCGACGTTATGAAACGGATGTCTGATTGCTGTGTCATGTAGCCGTCATTTGGACTTCAAAATGATCAGCTATCTGACGTCTTCTAGCCGAATCTCATGTCGTCGTTTAGACGTCTATAAGACGTAGTGTGCTTTCATTCGAATGGTGGGTTAAAAAATTCTTGGACCATTTATTTTTGAAGGGACGTTAAATGGGAGTCGGTAACTTCAATTCCTTCGTGATAACCTGGATTATATGTTGGACGACTTAGATTTACAAACATGGCGTAATGAGCAATGGTTTCAACATGATGGCGCTACTCCGCATAATTTTTTCCAAGTGCGGAATCACCAGGACGTAACATTTCCTGGGGGCTTGGATTGGACGAAATCGAGGTGGCCCTGTTTTATGGCCACCTCGATCACCGAATCTTTCACCTTTGGATTTCTTTTTGTGGGGAGCCGTAAAAAACACAGTTTACAAAAACAAATATTCCAATTTAAATGCACTTAAAGAAGCTGTTCTTAGAGCATTTGAAAATATTAATGGTCGCTCCGCAAGAAAAGCAACTTATTCAGTTTTAAAGCGTTGCAATGTTTGTATTGATAATAATGGTGGACTTTTCGAAAATTTTTTACAATAAAAATTAAAGTTTCTAGAGTTGAATTTTAATTATTATTGGTATGATTTGCTTTTTGTAATAAACATTTTAAATGAGCAGCAGTCTTAATTATAATAAAGTTATTGCCAACTTTAACGTAGTTGTCAAAATAAATACTGAAGCATACTGTTGTTATTTGTTAATATGGAAACAATGCTGTATGTCTTGTACTATTTTCCATGACTAACTTCAATCAACTAAATTGAAAAAGTATAAATTGTTCCCAGACACTTTATTTTCGAAAAAAACTTAACGATGTGATATCACAGAAATCGCAATAAAATGCTCTATCCGGTAAAATAATAATCAAGTATGGTTGCCATTTAAAAAAACTCAAATTTGTTTCACATGTCGAAAAGTACAGTTATTTTGGAGAAATGACTTATGCCATTTTGTTTGGAATTCAATTTCCTACAAGTTTTCTATTCAATGTTTTTCTGTCAAATTAATATCAACGGAACTAGGAGTAATTTAAAAATTTACCATAAATAAGTTTTTCCCAAATATCTCTTGACAGCTGTGAAATTTTAGAAAAATAAAATTGGTTTCGAGTAGAGCTTGCAAAACTACAATTCTTTGTCCATTTGACCTTCTTCGTAACTGCTCTAGTTCGGTAGATCCCTGTACTGGTCATCGAAAAAACTCACCCTATAGATCATTGGTTCGTATATTCGGAGTGTTTTTTATGAGTTTAGTAGTGGTAGTAAACATCTTTATTTCTAAAAAAAGGCTATCGACCTATCGGTCTTTCTGCCCTTGTTTAATACATGCAGTCTTAATCTAGATAAAAAACCAATATGAAAATTCTCCTATTCTAGGTTAACAATAGTAGTAGTAAACATCTTTATTTCTAAAAAAGGCCATCGACCCATCGGTACTTCTGCCCTTGTTTAATACATGCAGTCCCAATCCAGATAAAAAACAAATATGAAAATTCTCCCATTCTAGGTTAACAATGTTATTGAATAAATAAGATTTCAGTGGCAAGAAGAAATTATTTTATTGTCCACTAGTCCGTTGCGTTTGTAAGTGTTCGAGTAGCGTTAGTGTAGGGAAACGGAAGCGGGATTGTCTGGTTGGTCTTGTAAGACAAAGGGGGTTCAGTATGGTCCAGTTGTAGGGGTTGTTTGTCCATTTTGTTTGTAGCTGTATGAGTCTCTCAGAGATCTTTGTCATGTTTGTGCGTTCGTATAGTAGTTGGGTGGGGGGGTTTATGAGTTTATTAAACGAGTAAAGCAATTTTGGCTTTTTATTTCGAACTAGGTTGTGGACTTAAGACGGGTTGTTTTATCGGACACAACAAGTTCAATCACAAATCATTTTGTTCACTTAATGTAAATATTATTACTTTTACTATATTTTATTTGCACATGCATATTGTGGTGTAGTTGATTTAATTTTTTAAAATTTTATCGTTGTCGACATTGTTGAATTTTAAATATTTAAAAAACCAAAATATCTGAAATATCATTACTGGAATTTAATCAGCGATTTATAGCCGATCGTTTATGTGGTGCCCGGTGGAAATGGAGGTGTAAAGTGAAAATGGCACCGACGAAACCCTTTACAATCCTCTGTTAATAGTGTGGAAGCTTTTAATATCCTGTTTTCAAAGAATCTGGCCCTAGGAAATCTCGCTGCGAAGCGGAAAAAGCCTAAATATGAGGTGAAAGATCTGCCAGAAAAAGTGAAGTGTGTTTTAAAAGACGAGTCCTCCATCCACGTGAACTTTAATGATACCTTTGATAGGATTTGTTCTAAACCATTAAGTAAATTAAAAAATGACTCGACGGAATTGCAAAAAGTGGATTCTTGCAGTAATAAAACTAAAGAGAACAACACGTGGGATTCGTGGTTTAATCGAGCAACTGCAACAGGAGAAGGAATTACCAATTCTGTAGAAATAGAGTATATTGGACGAGTTCAAAAGTTACAAGAAAACCTGTCTAGATCGTCACCAATACTTCTTAGATCACACACACACAGTAAACCAAACGAAATTTCCTTGGAGAATCTATCAATGAAGAATAACTCAAAAAACTCCCAACAAGTTAGCATCAATATACAGTCCTCTAAACTGTCTAGGGGGAATAATGTCCACTTATTTCCCTGCATCTGACCAAATCCTGCTCTTCACAGCAGTACGCCTCTGGGGCCGAGAAAAGGTGATTTACTAGCGCAAACACAAACGACAATATCACCTATAAAGGTTGACAAAAACAAAGAGCGGAGGAAATCCATTGTGGACTCATTCAGTGAGATTAAACAATTGAGTTCAACCGCGCCAAAATTCTTTGCCGCTCCAGACAACCAGCCGAAATCTTTATTAACACCGCTTGTCAGAAAAAATGCCACGGCTTGTAGGAAATTTTCGTCTAATTGCTGTGATTCACCTCTGACTGTGAAGAAAATAGACCATAAACCAAGTTGGTAAACCATTCCATAAAATACGTGGTTTTTTAGTATCTACTTATTTCCAGAAATCTTAACTGAGTTAAGCTGGATTCGACGATCTAAGTGCCTTAGCCATCAACTGCGCGAAGTGAGCTTTCACAAGCCTAATGCAAATACTCAAGAAACCCATTTAAAGGACTCAGTATTCAGCAATAAAACATCGCAAGATCGGTTCAGTTCATTGAAAACTCGCTGTCGAAAAAGCCCTATGTGGCCAAAATTTTAGTAGCTAGCGAGACGGATAACGATCTGAACAAACTTGCAGCACTATCAACGTCTCCAGCCAAAAGCCCAACTAGCCCTAGAAGCTTCGACTTAAATAATCTCAAATCCAACCTACTAGATGTATTGGTTCCCAGGATTTCTCCTCAAAAGACTACTCCTCCTCCTGCTCCTCAATATACCGCTCAGGGTCTAAGTGTTAGTTTAAGGACACCAAAACTGCCTTCAGCTGGATATTCCAGACGCATTGAGGGGGATTCTCTAGAAAACTCACTAAATAATTATTCGGCTGTTGCTGAATAACTTGAGATTGGCGACTTTAATGTTTCTGGTAACAGCAGATTCAGGCAGACGCCCATTATACAGGCGGGAAAGGCTTGGAGAAGAAGCTTTATGAATTATATGAAGCCTGAAGCCAAAGAAAATCCGATCCCCGCGGGTACAACAAAGGTAATAGATAGTTCATTTGAGGAACCAGACATTGTTTCAGGATCGTTCTTGCCCAATATTTGCTAGGAAAGCAGGCGGTTGTCCTGCAGAGTTCTTCTCGCGGATGACATTGGGCGACGCAAGAGAAGATCGTTGCTGCAAACCTTCGAGCTTTCGGGTAATTAACACTAATTTGATAATCTCCCAATTCTGTTCTGACCAACTGATTTTTAATTATTTAGGTGAGCAGGACGTAAATGGAGCTTTTCCGGCTAAAGAGAATAGGGCACGATCCACAGCTCAAAAGCTAGTGTTGAAATACTGCAATCAAAGATATCCGCTCGGGTTTTCGAAAATTTATCCAAATGCGTAAGGGAGAAACAACAACAAACAACAGTTGACATGGCGGGTTTATGCAGCTTTTTGCAAAAGTGCAAGAAAATCGGAGAAGGAGTATACGGCGAGGTTTTCCTACACACTAAGAACAGCCATATTACAACAGTGATGAAGATCATACCAATCGAAGGTTCGAAAATAATCAACGACGAAAAACAAAAGAGCTTTTCGAAAATTCTGTCGGAAATTGCAATTGTTTCGTAAGTGTGGGGTTATGGGGCTGCAACTTTACAGCGATCCATAAATCTCCCTTCTTGCTGGTTTATTAAGTGGACTGTATTCGTTTTAATGAGTATATTTAATGTTGCAAATACTTGTGATTCAATATCACATTTTATACCTTAATTGGTATATGTAACAGTTACATAAGAAAAAACGTTACAACTACAAAGTCAAAGAAGCGTCTATATGAATGTCACTTCTACACGCATGGTTGCGATACTTCCACGAACATAGTTGCTGACCGTACAGTAAGTGACCAGTCTGGGTAAAGATAAATGACTAACGTCCTTTAATCTAGAGAACTTTCAAATCTTCGCAAAAATGTAGAAAACTAAACTGAGGGATTCTGTGAGGTGCTGAAAATCCGGTGCGTTCAAGGAGAGTACCCGAAAATGTTACTCAAATTATGGAATGACTATGATGAACAAAAAGGTCAGAGATTGCCAACAAAAAAAAACAATTTCTAATATATTTTAATGCATTTAGGTTCGGAAAATGACCGCCCAGACATGTTTGGAAATGACCAACGGTATATCGTCCTCGAACTGGCCAATGCCGGCCAGGATCTAGAAGATTTTGAGTTCAACAACGCTGTGCAAGCTGATTCGATGTTCCAGCAGGTATTGTCTTTTGACAAGGAACAGTATCTATCCATGAAAACACAAAGTGTTGTTTTTAGGTGGCTTACAATCTGGCTGTAGCGGAAGAGCAGCTGCAATTTGAACATCGCGATCTGCACTGGGGCAATGTGTTAGTGAAAGAAGTACCCAAAATGAAGACACTAAATTATAAACTGCAAGGTAACACCAGGCTAATTGTTTCTGTAGTTTTAGTGGAAGATGAAGAAGAAGTTTAATTTTTCAGGAAAAACCAACAGTTGCCTTTCCCATGGAGTTCAAGTTACAATAATCGATTTTACTCTATCTAGAATGACTCACAATGGGGTGACGACTTTTACTGATCTCGGAAACGATCCCGATGTGTTTTTATCTGAAGGCGACTATCAATTTGATATTTATAGACTGATGAAAGAGAGAAACAAGTAAGATTGTTCCTTTTGGTGCCTGCTGTCGGCTACTTTCAATGTTATGATTCCAGAAATCACTGGGCAACATTTACGCCTTATTCGAATATACTGTGGCTTCATTATATTCTACGGAAAGCCCTCAAATGAGTCAGATACAAAAATACTACAAGCAAAGTACACAGCCGGCACACCAGTTGCAGCTGTATGAATCGACAGTTGACCTTTAGTTCTGCACGCGAATTTGTATCTAAATATTTTTAATTTTAAGTTAATTTGTACTAAACGTTTACCTTTTTTATTAATTGCGGGTTTCATTGGTTTCATGTTCATACAATGAACAGTACAGGGTGGACCAAATTGGACACTTTTAAATGGAAACTCCTATTTCCATACCAGATTGACAAAAACTAATGTCGGTGTCTGAGCCTCGATTTTTATGGCAAAATTAACGACGAAATCCGTGTGTGAATATCTCTAATAGTTTTAGAGATACAGGGTCTTTTCCAGAAATATACACTTTTGGAAAGGCTCTCTAACTCTTTGCCTGTGATTTTTTAAAACTTTCTTTGGAAACACTTCCAAAGCACTTTTTCACGTAGTTCGGATACTACGATACGATAATGTATTTAATTTGCGAAAGGAATTATTTTCCTAGTTATTAACAAAAAAGATAAACTTTTAAATGGGACACTCTGTATATTTTGTTGTATTGAACTTGCGCTTGAAAGCACCTTTCCAAAAATATAGCACATTCTATGTTTTGCTGATGCATTCTAGGAAATATAAAGATTTAAAGTATTTTCAAGTTTAGATGACAACCGTCAACCTAGCAATAAAAGACAGTTTAAGAAAATGTATAAACCGTTATTGCCACTGTATATATACACTGATATCTTTAACTCTGACCTAGAGTTTACAGGGAATTTAAAAATGAGATTTTTCAATCTCCCCCAAAGGTAAAAGTCCTTGGGTGATAAGTGACCTTGCCGGCCAGAGAATAGCACCTTGGTTACCCATCAATTTGTTACCAAAAATTCCCGACCTCCTCACTGAGCCATGGTGTGTTGTGGTTTTGCGCATGCACGTTAATTTTTCTTTTTCCTAGGGATTCCTCCGCGGCTTCATGGATACACGCTTTTATCCTTTCCCAATTCTCAGTGACATTGCCGTCGGTTATATTTTCGTCTAGTAGTTTGCTGGCAAGTCTCCGCTGGTATAACTTTTTTGTACTGTAATAGTCGAGTGATTCCATGTTGTATTTTTCGATATACAGTGTGTCCAGTATAAAATGATGTACATGGGGATATTGGAAACCGTTAGAGTTACAGGGTGGACCAAATGGGGAAAAAGTTGCGCAATCAAGTGCCTATAAATAATCTGTCATCAACTTCTTTGAACTCGGAATAACAACGGATATACAGGGAAAAAAGAAAAAAGTGCGTTTTATAAAATCCTTTATATCGTGTTTATTATAAAAGATACAATAACGAAATTTTCAGGGTGGGGGTAAGAAATCAGCGTGAATTTGAAAATAAAGTAAAAAATAATCTGTGCCCACTATGTTCAATGAGGCCGAAGTCAACTTTTGTTTTTCTTATGGGCGCCATATGGAATTTCTGCATTTTTAAATTCCCCTTTAAATATGCTCTTCAGCCATGTATAACATGTTTATGTTCGGTCAAGATAAATAATTAAAATTAACAAAATTAAGATTTAATGGTAGTAGGCATTGATATTTCTATTAATTATTACTTTAAATTATTATTGATCATACATCGAACACTGCAAAAGAACAAGTAACATTTCAGGATTAAAGTAGGTGTTCAAGTAAGGCACCGTTTTCTCGCACGCACAACATACATCGTCTCATTACTGCTTCAGAGGATTTTATGATCATTTCTGGGGTAATTCTGTTAACAGCTTCGATAACAGCGTGTCTCAGCTCCTCTTCGGTTTCGTATGACCTACAGTATACCACATTTTTGAGGAAACGCCATGCAAAAAAATCAAGCGGGTTATGTCTGGGGATCTCGCAGGCCATCTTACTGGTCCCAGGTTGCTTATCGACTTGTTGGGAAATTCGTGATTTAAAAATTCTGTGATAATACGTCCATTATCCCCTACAATAACTGCAGACGGCCAAACGACACAACCAAAAAACGACGTAAAATACCTTGGAATCACAATTGACCACAAACTTAAATTCACTAAACACATACGAAACATCAGGGCAAAAACAATAAAGAGAACAAAACACTTCCGATCACTAACCTACAAAGACAGAGGAATTAGCACAAACACCGCCACCAAAATATATAAAGCTATTTGTAGACCCTTGCTAGACTTTGGACATATACTCATGACCAACGGAACAGAAAGGACAAAACGTTATACACAAACAACAGAACAAATTGCACTAAAACTAATAACACGAATAAGACACCCCCAAAACCCACTACACAACCCCCCCACCCAACTACTATACGAACGCACAAACATGACAAAGATCTCGGAAAGACTCATACAGCTACAGACAAAATGGACAAACAACCCCTACAACTGGACTATACTGAATCCCCTTTGTCTTTCAAGACCAACCAGACAATCCCGCTTCCGTTTCTCTACATCAACGCTACTCGAACACTTACAAACACAACGGACTAGTGGACAATAAAATAATTTCTTCTTGCCACTGAAATCTTATTTATTTAATAGTATTGTCAACCTAGAATAAGAGAATTTTCATATTTGTTTTTTATTTAGATTAAGACTGCATGTATTAAACAAGGGCAGAAAGACCGATAGGTCGATAGCCTTTTTTAGAAATAAAGATGTTTACTACTACTACTATGTCCATTATGTGGCGGCGCGCCGTCTTCTTGGAAATTCAAGTTTTGCTGGGTAGCTACTGGAACATCCATAAGTGCTTCCGCTACGTTCGTTTGTAAGAGGTTCAAATATCTCTCGGAATTTAAGTTCTCATTAAAAAAAATGGTCCAATCACGTGGGTATCCACAATACCTAACCAGACGTTAAATCCAAACCTAACTTGGTGCTTAACTTGACGAACTTGCCGTGGATTTTCATCTGACCAAAAAACGGTATTTTTACGATTAAATAGTCCACATTTAGTAAATTGGCTCTCATCTGACCAAATGACTTTTAAGGAAAAGTTTGGTATCTCGTTGTTTCTTTGAATAAACCACTGACAAAATGTCATTCTTCTAATCGCATCGCCATTCTGGAGTCCCTGGCAGGGCCGTTCACGATAGGGGTGATATTTATGACGTTTTAAAATACTATTCGCGGTTGACCGCGCAACACCTGTTGTGGCTTCAATTTGACGCAAAGACGTACGAGGTGTCTCAACCACGCTTTGCATTACCAAATTTTCTTTATTTTCGTCTGGAAGTTTGTTTTTCTTTACCTTAGCAAAACTCCCGTAAGCTACAAGGTTGTCTTTCAGACGCTTAAACATAGTTCTACCAGGTTGTCGCCTTTCTGGATATTTATTTAAATACACATTTCTTCAGATTTCGCTTCATTTCGCCGACAGAGAATAAAACACTCCAACATATCGTATTTTTCATAATTTGAAAAGTGATTCATTTTGAAACACACAATTAATTACAAACACTTGACACTGACAATAAATTCTACTTTGACAGTTACCTAGGTAATTAAAACAGACAACGAACGTCAGTAAGGGGAAATTGAAGAGAAATATCAATGCCTACTACAATAAAATCTTAATTTTGTTAATTTTAATTATTTATCTTGACCGAACATAAACGTGTTATACATGGTTGAAGAGCATATTTAAAGGGGAATTTAAAAATGCAGAAATTCAATATGGCGCCCATAAGAAAAACAAAAGTTGACTTCGGCCTCATTGAACATAGTGGGCCTAGATTATTTTTTACTCTATTTTCAAATTCACGCTCATTTCTTACCCCCACCCTAAAAATGTCGTTAT
Source organism: Dendroctonus valens (assembly GCA_024550625.1). Taxonomy (NCBI): domain Eukaryota; kingdom Metazoa; phylum Arthropoda; class Insecta; order Coleoptera; family Curculionidae; genus Dendroctonus; species Dendroctonus valens. The sequence continues at coordinate 181,658 of JAJTJO010000284.1, read as the reverse complement.
TGTATCTTCTATAATAAACACGATATAAAGGATTTTATAAAACGCACTTTTTTCTTTTTTTCCCTGTATATCCGTTGCTATTCCGAGTTCAAAGAAGTTGATGACAGATTATTTATAGGCATTTGATTGCGCAACTTTTTCCCCATTTGGTCCACCCTGTAACTCTAACGGTTTCCAATATCCCCATGTACATCATTTTATACTGGACACACTGTATAGCGGTTCTTTTTTCCATTTCTGATGTTTTTCCAGTGTTATCTATCCCAGGACAAGATTATGGTCCGTGCCAACATTAGCTGATGTTAGCACTCTCACGTTATTGATTTGTTTTGGGGTTATAGCCCTTTTCTTTATTATACAGGGTGATTCAAATGTGGCGTCATTCTTTTTAATGGGATATAGGGGCTCACTTGGAGACTACGAGAAAAATATTGAAAAATTTTTTTTCCAAAATTTCTTGAAGATATTAACAGTTGAAAATCGAATTTCAACTTTGTTATTAAGTATTATTTTAAAATAGTCCCATGTTTACTTGGTAGCCTTTTGGAATACTTAAGCATTCGAAAAGAAAAAATACGATCTTTGCTTCAAATTACGAACATTTTTCATATTAAAAAAGACCTCTTCTACAATTTTTTGATGAAAAGTCAAAGCGGCAATGATGTTTTTTGTCATTAAACAGATGGTTACAGGTAGATATCCTTTGTCAATAATAACAAGCATTTGTCGATCTGTGACTTACTTTGAAGCTCCTTTAACAAAATGTACAACAACATCGAATTTGCGGATATGTGATTAGTTATGGCAAAATGCCACACTAACATAGCAGAAAGTGTAAGACCTTATACCAGCAAAGGGCTAGAGACACTGGACGATTGGCTCCAGGAATTGATGCAGATTGTGGACGATCTAGAGGTGCTCGGGTTCCAGACACAGAGGCACAAGTATTGGAGATAATTGCAGCAGAGCCTTCCAGGAGTGCTCGGAGCTTGCACAACCACTGACACTTTCCCAGGCACCGGTTAATTGTCTCTATAACTCCCCAGAGGAAGGGGCACATTCCTACCATGTATGTAAGATGCACAGGACACAAGCTCATATTAAATCTCTGATCTATGTAACACCGGTACAAATTGAGCAGGAGTTAATTAATCGAATACGAGAAGCTGATCAAAAGGTGATCCCAGACTGCGGCGAAGAATGCAAAATAAAGTGATTGGGGAACAAACATGTCTGGAGTTAAACGGGCAGAACTTCGTCAACCTCTTGTGATTTAACAACTTAATTGTATTTTATTTGATTAATATTAATCATTGATACTTAACCTGACACAGGAGATGTTTGTTTACATGTGAGGCGAATTTAGGGATATCACTCATCTGCCCCAAAAAGGATAGCAGCACTGACGGCAAATTGACAGAGTTATCCTAACCTCAAAATATTTCTATTGCTTTCTCTTTCTTTGTTTTGCGTTTATCCATGGTTACTACAACTTTCAATAATTAAGAAGTAACAGGTATTTACGTAATGTTAATTAGGCAGATTACCTTGAAAAGCATCGTTGCCGTAATTCTGATCTAGTTTCTGGCAAATCTGTTAGTTTTTGATAAGAAATATTTTTTTTTACTATTTTTCCTGTACTCCCAAAACACCCCCAGACAACACCCCCAGAGGAATGACGACACTTTCGAATCACCCTGTATATTGGATATTTTAGTTGCTACGCTTTCAGAGGTGAAGGAGGATGCGAATGTTGTTTTTCCACTCGTCTCGATACAATCCCGTTTCTTCTAATACATAAAGGTATCTGTTGTCTTGTTGTTCTTGTTTGAAAAACCAGTTTTTCGTTTAAATTTGGTTTTACAAGGCGCATTAGCCGCCGATATTGATCGTTTGGAAGTAAAAAGCGTACTGCTCTATTGTTACGTGAATGTTTCCATTAGATTTACAACAAAATAGTCCCTTAATCGCTTTGAGTCGTGTCATTCATAAAACATTTATTTCTAATTTCCTTGTTGTTTTATGTTAGGCAGGATAATCATAATTACTGTTTGTTGATTTTTCATATTCATCATTGCTTTTCTGAGTTCTTTATTTATTTTTCATTTTTTTAAATTATTTTAGAACTCATCGGCCTCGAAGCTCTTATTCGAGCAGCTACAGGCGCAGATCTTTAAGATCAAGTGGCGACAAATGGACTTTCGCCCGCCTAATGAATAATAATTCTAAAGCTAATTTAACTAATGCATCCTTCTTTATTTATTTAACTAACTTATAGTGCTATAAGTTTTATAAAAATATAAGCGATAACCTTTCAAATGTGAATTTAATAAAATGTTACGAAACGACTAAGTTATATCGTGATTCTTTAATATTGGAGCTAAAGCGGCTATCTGCATATAAGTGTTAAAGCTTAAATGTGTTGTGTTACAATTAGCAATCTGGGTCAACTATGCATACTTTACAATTATTTAATTGGAATTGAAATGTGTACCAGTTCCGTCCCAATGCTAAATTGCACATAATTCAATGTTCTTTAGCAACTGCCGCTTTATATAGTCATCATTCAGTGTAGCAATATATCACACACACTCAATCAGAAGAGAATCGCAATATAAATGTTATTAAGTTGATAAAATTATACCTACTCAAAAGAATATCAGAAATATAGTGATATTATGAACCTCTGGATTATTTTGGTCTGTGTTTCGAGGATCTTATACATATTTGCTTTGCCGCTTTCTAATATGGACACGGTAAGAAGTGATTTTAGTAATAACTTGGTAAATATAGGGTGATTCAGGTTTAATCCTCAAAATTTACAGAATCAAAAGAACAAGTTAGAACAATGCGCCCAGATGATATAATTTTTTCTTTTAATCGCATCCTTTCGCAGATAGAAGGTGTCGAATAAGAATTTTTATCCGAGAAAAAGTCTCATAAATTTTGCACCATTAATTCCTATTAATGGATTTAAACCGATTAATGGATTATCCGGTTAAGGTAAGATTCGGAATACAAGCAATTCTACTGAATAATGAATATTGTGCACAAACATTTACATAAATATCTTCTTTCCATGGCATGCTGTAACGTTAAATGAAATTTGGGTGAATAGGGCGCTATATTGTCTTCAATTTCATTAAATATCTCAGCAACAAACATAGAATGTTAAAAAAACAAGAGACAAGAAATTATCAAATTGAATCAGAGATAAATAGACCTGTGAAGGTGTTTGAAATATATTTTTATTGTTGAATTTTTTAAACAATTTAGCTGCAATTTAGGACAACATTTTATACCATATAGGGGCATTAAACTTGAATCACCCTGTGTATCTGGAAATAGCTGCTAAAATTATAAATTCAATAAATCGCATGCACAAATTGAAACAATTTTTTTAGCTTCTTGCAGGAATGCAACAAGTTCCTCAATGGCACTGCATGCGGTATAGAAAGTTCGAGTTACTCCGAAGATGTAGAAGTTACAAAGACAATTTGCGATTTAAAAATAGCATCAAATGATATTCGTTAACGTGTGTAACACACTTAATGGGACAGATAAGTCCAGAATTTAATTTAGTCTTATTAAGTAGGTCTTTCAAGACAGAACAATGTATATGTTTGTATAATTACTACTAGTTAATTGTTGACATTACTCTAAAATATTTACAAGTACATAGTAATGAAACAGGAACCACGTAATAAAAAACATTTATGACAAGAGTGCTTTAACAAACAATTACGGGATTCGCAGATATTTTAAAATAAAACTGTTACTGTCGTTTCCTTATACAAATAAAGTTGGTATATCCATCACAGATTTTCTTTCAACACCATTTTACCCCGTACGACAGCTCACTAACATAATCAGTTACTTTACCTAAATAAATAAATAGTTTCTTTTATTTGCAAAATAAGAGCTCCTAGTTTAAGTTTTTACAATAGCAATTATAAACAGCTTAAATTTTGTTATGGTCTATATTATATACACGGTGGTGCAACGATAACGAAACACCGGCCATTTCGGGTCTTTAACCCATTAACAAATAAAAACGCTCGGATACGTTTCATAAAAGTCAATTTTGTTTCCAAGCGGGAAGTTTTTCAGGGCATAATGACATCTCTACCTGTTACACACTGGCCAGGGTGATATCCACACCTAAAATCTTAAATAGAATGGAGATTCGAGTTACACTTTGCTTGAAAGGCCTTTCGTTTATATGTACATTTTAATTTAAAGTAAAACTCCTGGGTTCCAGTCAATTATTTGTTTATTTTCCGTCACGAAAACGTTTCGGTGTCTTTCTCCACCATCATGAGTTTGCCTGCATGGCTGTTTCCACCTTCAACCTTTGGTTGAACAACAAATAACTGACTGGAACCCAGGAGTTTTATTTTAATTTGAATTGGAATACAGTCAGGAAAATATACACAAAGTAAATTTTAATAGAAAAACGTTGTATTGTAACAATAATAACTGGAAAATACTTTAAGACTTGCTGAAAATGATTACCCCGAATTTCTATGTAATAGTAGAGACTTCGAAGAAATCGATCACACACGTTTTATAACATTTTAGAAAGCTAAGATTTTTAGGTTTAAGAAATGTGATAAGAAAGGAAGGAAATAAAGATGGTTGATCAGGCTGTACATCATACAGTGAAAGCAGCTATTTAAAGATTGGAAGTTGAAACCAGCATTTGCGGCATCTCTAACTTCTGGTGGTGTACAGGACATTGAATTTTCAGCATTCATTGTTTCACCTGCATATGCTTACAAAAGTACGCTTTTGAAAATTTACAAACGTCAAAACGTGACATTTGAAAAATTGAATTGATATCAAATTGAAAATATGAAATCGATGCTATTTATTTTTGGATATTCTTATTTATTTGAACTTATTCGTGTTGTCTTTCATTCCAATAAAAATAGTGTTGAAGTGTGTTGTAGAAAAAGTGATTTTCGCCCTTGTATCGAAAACTACTATTGCAAAAGACGAGTGCAAACTAAAATTGGTTATTATAATGTCAAATTACAAGATTAGGATGGTTTTTGAGTCGTTTTATGTACATCAATTATATACACATACATATTTCACCGTAACAATACAACATTTAATAACTACTATATGTAAATAACTTTTTTGTTATTTACAACAATCGCCGGCTTTGGTCAGCCGGTTGTTTATTATTCAGCTATCCAGAGAGTACTCTTCCGCTACTCAGCTTTCCGAATATTCGCGTTTCAATGTTGCAGAAACAATTAAACTTTTCCGCATTGCAATGTGGTTTCCAGGTTAGTGTTTACACAAAAATTATTGCATTGGCTCGCCTTGCAGTACAAATGATTAGAAGAGTAGTAACCCCGTTAAAATCGTTGAATCACAGAAATAAAATCTAGTTTAAACAATTGATATCTCATTTATTGATGATTTTAGTTCGACAAAAATAACTTTTTATTTTCGGAAGAGAAATTTCTAAAATAAAACACTATTCTATCTATTTACGCACTCACTTATCAGTTGTTGAAAATGTTGTCCATTTTCCTGTAAACAATAATAAAGTCTGTTTTCGAACTGCTCTTTAACATGTCGGAACACTTCACCGGGAATTGAATACAATTGAATGAATTGTCCCCAAATAAAGATGGGTCTAAGGGTGTTAAATCAGGTGCTCTTGGAGGCCATTTAATTGGTCCCTTTCTGCGAATCCATGTATTCGGGAATCTCTCGTTTAACCACTGTCGGACCGGACGAAAATAATGAGGTGGAGCACCGTCCTGCTGGAATGTTAACCAATCCTCCTGTAAAACTGAATTACTTTCTGCATCAATTTGAGTTCCTAACTCATGCGTGGTAAGAGAATCAATAGTCTCGTCAAGCATCTTAACGTACAGATCATCTGTTAAGTTTTCTTCAATAAATAAAGAACCAATAATGGCATTTCCAAGAATACCAGCCCAAACATTAACTGTTTTAGGATATTGCGCGAGGAAAAGGCAGGGGAGGGTCATGCTCTTGAAAAAAGAATTGAATAGTGAACGACGTATCACTTGACCCCCATTCCCATTTAAGATTCTAAGTGTGACATCTACCCCTCCTAGGGGGTTGAAACAAGAATGCTGAAAATATTGATTTAAAGTGTCCCCCTTACAAATAAAATTGACGTGTTTCACCGATTTTTCATACTTTTCACTGTAAGAGAGATATTAAGGGTGGGAAGTTTTCAAATTCACACCCCATAGAATAGGTGATAGTAATTCATATCACCCAGAATAGGTGATAGTATTGGTATATATACAGGGTGATTCAAAAGTGACGTTATTCCTCTGGGCGTGTTGTCTGGGGGTGTTTTGGGAGTACAGGCAAAATAGTAAAAAAAAATAATTCTTATCAAAAACTGAGATATTTGCCAAAAACTAGATCAGAATTACGGCAACGATGCTTTTCAAGGTAATCTGCCTAATTAACATTACGTACATACCTGTTACTTCTTAATTATTGAAAATTGTAGTAACCATGGATAAACACAAAACAAAGAAAGAGAAAACAATAGAAATATTTTGAGGTTAAGATAACTCTGTCAATTTGCCGTCAGTGCTGCCAGCCTTTTTGGGGCAGATGAGTGATATACCTACTATAACTCGCCTCACATGTAAACAAACATCTCCTGTGCAAGGTTATGTATCAATGATTAATATTAATCATATAAAATACAATTAAGTTGTTAAATCATAAGAGGTTGACGAAGTTCTGCCCGTTTAGCTCCAGGCATGTTTGTTCCCCAATCACTTTATTGTGCACTCTTCGCCGCAGTCTGGGATCACCTTTTGACCAGCTTCTCCTAATCGGTTAAGTAACTCCTGCTCAATTTGAACCGGTGTTCGGAAGATCAGAGAGTTAATGTATCCTTGTGTCCTGTGTATCTTACATACATGGTAGGTTGTGGCCCTTCCTCTGGGGAGTTATAGGGACAATTATCCGGTGCCTGTGAAAGTATCAGTGGTTACGCAATGCTCCGAGCACTCCTGGAAGGCTCTGCTGCAATTATCACCAATACATGTGCCTCTGTGTCTGGAACCCGAGCACCTCTAGATCGTCCACAATCTGCGTCAATTCCTGGAGCCAATCGTCCAGTGGCTCTAGCCCTTTGCTGGTGTAAGGTCTTACACCTTCTGCTATGTTAGTGTGGCATTTTCCCATAATTAATCACATATCCGCAAATTCGATGTTGGTGTACATTTTGTGAAAGGAGCTTCAAAGTAAGTCACAGATTGACAAATACTTGTCAAAAAATTGTAGAAGAGGTCTTTTTTAATGTCAAAAATTTTCGTAATTTGAAGCAAAGATCCTAATTTTTCTTTTCGAATGGTTAAGTATTCGAATAGGATACCAACCATGGGACTATTTTAAATAATACTTAATAACAAAGTTGAAATTTGATTTTCAACTGTTAATATATTCTTCTTTTAAAAAATAAGAAATTTCCGAATAAAAATTTTTCAATATTTTTTTCGTACTCTCGAAGTGAGCCCCTATAACCCCTTAAAAGGAATGACGCCACTTTTGAATCACCCTGTATAGTATAAAACATCGGTAATTCTTCAGAACATGATCTGTTTTTCGCTGCATACGCGCAGTTGCGCCCTTCGCGCCCGGAATATCGAGGCTGCTCAGCCGCGTTGCCAAACTGCCACCAAAGTACAACATCTCAATCAAACCATTGAAATTGAGTTTGGGTTATATCGCACTCACTACACTGCACCACGCTACACACAGTTGCTTCCAATACCGGTCATTGTCCAAAAATATATTTGGTGAACGTGTCGTTTGATTTATATCGAAATTTGAGTTTTTTCTGCTTTTATCTTAAAGATGACATTGAATTAAGCATTTTCAACGAAAAAATTTCTTTGTTGGTCTATAAATTAAGCCAAAAAATAGTCTCAAAATTTTGAAATTAACTTTACCAAAAGCTCTTAGTAGTAGTAGTAAACATCTTTATTTCTAAAAAAGGCTATCGACCTATCGGTCTTTCTGCCCTTGTTTAATACATGCAGTCTTAATCTAGATAAAAAACCAATATGAAAATTCTCCTATTCTAGGTTAACAATAGTAGTAGTAAACATCTTTATTTCTAAAAAAGGCCATCGACCTATCGGCATTTCTGCCCTTGTTTAATACATGCAGTCCCAATCCAGATAAAAAACAAATATGAAAATTCTCCCATTCTAGGTTAACAATGTTATTAAATAAATAAGATTTCAGTGGCAAGAAGAAATTATTTTACTGTCCACTAGTCCGTTGCGTTTGTAAGTGTTCGAGTAGCGTTAATGTAGGGAAACGGAAGCGGGATTGTCTGGTTGGTCTTGTAAGACAAAGGGGATTCAGTATGGTCCAATTGTAGGGGTTGTTTGTCCATTTTGTCTGTAGCTGTATGAGTCTTTCCGAGATCTTTGTCATGCTTGTGCGTTCGTATAGTAGTTGGGTGGGGGGGTTGTGTAGTGGGTTTTGGGGGTGTCTTATTCGTGTTATTAGTCTTAGTGCAATTTGCTCTGTTGTTTGTGTATAACGTTTTGTCCTTTCTGTTCCGTTGGTCATGAGTACATGTCCAAAGTCTAGCAAGGGTCTACAAATAGCTTTATATATTTTGGTGGCGGTGTTTGTGCTAATTCCTCTGTCTTTGTAGGTTAGTGATCGGAAGTGTTTCGCTCTCTTCATTGTTTCTGCCCTGATGTTTCGCATGTGTTTAGTGAATCTAAGTTAGTGGTCGATTGTGATTCCAAGGTATTTTACGTCGTTTTTTGGTTGTGTCGTTTGGCCGTCTGCTGTTATTGTAGGGGAATCAGCGTTGAGTCTGTGGTTTGTGAGCAGAAGTTGGTTTTTTGACGCGTTTGGTGTTAGTCTCCATTTATAAAACCATGTCATTGTGTTGTTTGTTAGTGTTTGGAGTCTTTGCGTTGCTCTCTCAGTAGTTTTGTCATGTACAATAAGTGCCGTGTCGTCTGCGTATTGTAATATGTATGCCGATCTGTCGATTTGATTTTTGTCTGGTAAGTTGTAATTGTATATGTCATGGCAGTATATATTGTAGAGAAACGGTGAGAGCGGGGATCCTTGAGGGAGCCCTTGTTCAGGGGAAAAAGAAAATGACAGTGTTTTGTCAATTCGTACTTGTAGTTGTCTGTTTTCTAGTAAGTTCTTTATGGTGTGTAGTAGATATGTTGGTGTGTGTAGTTTGTATAGTTTGTATAGTAAGCCTCTATGCCAGACACTGTCAAAAGCCTTGTTAATGTCCATAAACAGGCAAGCTGTCTTTCTGTCAGTTAGGTGGGTAGTTTGTATATTGTTGGCCAAAATAAAGAGCGGATGAACAGTCGAGTGATGCTGTTTGAAACCAAATTGGTAGGTAGGTATATATTTTCCAATCACTTTTTCAAGCCGCTGCTTTATTATGTATTCAAAAATTTTGCTTAGTACTGGAAGTAGTGTAATTGGTCTGTAGTTGCTCGGTTGTGTATTGTCCAGTCCATTTTTGGGTATAGGGATTATTAAGCCGTTTTTCCATGTTTCTGGGATTCTGCCATTTGTGATGCAGTTGTTCAATTCAGTTAGGATCAGTTTGTGTGTTTCTTGAGTTAGGCTTTTCAAGACTTTTGCCTTAATTTTATCTTTCCCCGGTGCAGTGTTCTTGATGTGCGCTAGGGCTTCATCGTACTCTGTGTCTGTGATCAGTGTGCAGGCATAGTTTGGTGAGTTGTTAAAATAGTTCAAGTACCAGTCGTTGATCAAGTTCCAGTTGTCATTGTCGAAGTTAGGGTTTGTCGATGTGCTGAAGGCCCTTTGATAGTGTCTGGCGAATGCGTCCGCTTTCTCTTTTTCTGTGTAGCGTTCTATTCCGTTTTCGTCAATTGTGTCAGTAGTGCCAGTCTTCCTGTATTGCGCCAGTTTCTTAATTTTTCGCCAGTATGTTTTGCCTTTGTCCTTCTGTATTTCTTTACATGTTTCTAGCGATTTGTCTTGTCGGTAATGTCCAATCATAGTTTTAATGTTTCTGTTAAGTTGGTTCATTGTCTTTTTTAGGTTGTTATTTTGAGTGTTTGTATATAGTCTATACAGTTCTCTCTTATGTTTTATTAGTCTCAGTATGTATTTGGGTAGTGTATGTCGGTAGAAAGCATTTTTTATTTCCGGGATAAATTTTCCTATGGGTAGTGAAAGTTGTTGTTGTATGGTTTCTATTGAAATGTGCTGTGCTTGTGATTGAATGTAGTCATGTATATGTTGTTTCACTTCGTCTATGTCAGTCTTTGTTAGGCTTAAGTTTTTCTCTATAGGAGGTGTATTGGAGGTAGGTTGCGTATGTTGTAAGTCTATGTTAAACGTAATTTTTCGTATATTTCTTTTTCATGACTGTACTTTTAATTCATTCCAATATATTCCTGGGTTTTTCAGTCAATTTTATTGTCACTAATTATGGTGTTATGTGATGAGCCCTGCGTTTCGTCCCGGGTCTACCTATTGGACTCGTCAGTAAGGCTTAGGTAGACCCTGCCTTATACGCCAGACATCGGTTCTACGTGTTCGGACGTAAATGAACCGAGCCGGTATAGATCTTCTGCGGTGAGATATTGGCAACCCGTGTTGCCGATTAGCATTAGATTGAAAACCACTCGTTCCATTCTGCTTTTTTTCTCTCAAGCATCTATATCTTTTTCGTATATTTCTTTTTCCTGACTGTACTTTTAATTCATTCCAATATATTCCTGGGTTTTTCAGTCAATTTTATTGTCACTAATTATGGTGTTATGTGATGAGCCCTGCGTTTCGTCCAATACTGTCTTACTGACGACTGTCTTTCGTCCGTCTTACTGACGAGTCCAATAGGTAGACCCGGGACGAAACGCAGGGCTCATCACATAACACCATAATTAGTGACAATAAAATTGACTGAAAAACCCAGGAATATATTGGAATGAATTAAAAGTAGAGTCAGGAAAAAGAAATATACGAAAAAGATATAGATGCTTGGGAGAAAAAAAGCAGAATGGAACGAGTGGTTTTCAATCTAATGCTAATCGGCAACACGGGTTGCCAATATCTCACCGCAGAAGATCTATTCCGGCTCGGTTCATTTACGTCCGAACACGTAGAACCGATGTCTGGCGTATAAGGCAGGGTCTACCTAAGCCTTACTGACGAGTCCAATAGGTAGACCCGGGACGAAACGCAGGGCTCATCACATAACACCATAATTAGTGACAATAAAATTGACGGAAAAACCAGGAATATATTGGAATGAGTTAAACGTAATAGCCAGGTGGTCGGATCGCAGCTCGTTGGTTAAGTTTATGTTGTTGATGGTGTTTGTCAAGTTTTTTGTGTGCAGTAGAACGTCTGGTGTTGAGTCTGGGTTTGCGGGCATCAGAAAAGTTGGTGGGGTGTGCTGTTTTATAAAGTCGGAGTTTTGCAAAAATCTTTTAAGTTGTTTCGTTTTGTTCGTGTTCAAGTTAAAGTCGCCTATAATTATTGCATATTTGTAGATGTTCGCCTTAGTCAGTATGTTTTGTTCTAGGTTGGAGTGTGGGTGTATGTATGTCAGAAATATATGTATCAGGTCGTTTAAGTATGGTATGGTAAAATGTAGACAGTCGTTCAAAGGGTTGTTGAGGAAAGGAGGATTTGCTCTTCCAAGTTTAGCTGTTGGTTTTAGGAGAGCTGCGAGCCCGCTCCTGGCATGATTGATGGTATTTCCATGCCTATAGATATACTGCCAATTTCTGTACGTTGGTGTTTGTCCTAGTTTGGTTTTAGTCTCTACAAATATGCAGCAGTCTGTGTCGTTTTGTTCTATGTAGTTGTAAATAAGTGGTTTTTTACTGTTAAGTCCGTTGATGTTCGCGTAAAGTACTTTCATATTGAATCTTGTATTTTTGTTACTGTCTGTCTCACTTGTTCGCAGGGTTCCGTTGGAGAGCGTCCCTCGGGCAGGAGCATGTCAAACATTAATATGTAGACATGGTTCCCGAAGAAAACCACTGAGGTGTCGATGTCGAAGTCTTCTATAAATTGTTTTCGTAGTTTTTTTAGTAGTTCGTCTCTGTTGGTATTGTTTGTCTGGTTAAGTTGATGTTTGTATTTGTTTATGATGTGGTCATGTGTTGTAATGGGTATTCTACTTGCCACTGTCGTTGTCTCCGCAATCTCGGACGTACGTTTGTTAACACATTTTATTTTAACGTTTGGGATTCCGACGATTGGGGCTGTCGGTCGTTTTGGGCACTTCATGCTCCATGCTGCGTGGTCCTCTGAGTTGCATGCTGCGCACTTGGTTGGCAGTGGCGACTCGCACCTGGAAGTTGGATGGGGTCCCTGGCACTTGTTGCATCTTGGCGATTGTTTGCAATCTTCAGTTTTGTGGCTGAATAGGTTGCATTTGCCACACGGCGCAGGCACGGGTGCTGGTGGTTTACTTTCGGTGATTTTGAAAATGCGGCCCAAAAAATGAACCGCACGGTCGCTCAACAACCTTTCGTATGTGGATATGTCGCCGGTTATTAACCTCATCATGAGTGTTGGTGCGTTGCGCTCTCGCGAGATAATTCTCCTGCAGAACCTTATTTTGAAGCCCTGCTGCTCCAGGCGTTCCAGAAACATGCTGTCTTCAATGTCCAGGTCGACCCCCGTGGCGACGACTGAATATGATGGTGTAATATGGTGGTGACCTGACTTTTGTTGTCGGATTAGTGGGAGGTTATCGTTTTTTTGTAATTTGTAACTTGTTACAGTGTTTTCTTGTTTTAGTTGTTGTAAAATTTTTGATGTTTTGTCCTCCTGGTTGGTTTTAATTAGGAAGTAATTATCTTGTCTGATAATCACATCCTTGTTGTTGGGGTTGAGCTCCTCCCACCTGATTGCAAGTTGGACTCTGGTGATGGTCGATAATGCGTTCGCTGTGAATGTGTGCGAATACGTGGGAAATCTTGTTGATGTTGTCTTGCTGTTTGTTGTTTGGATTTTATTGGTTGTAGACTGATAGTCCAAAGCTATTCGTTTGGCCTCAGGTGTTGGCGTTGTGGGGGTTGTGGGGGTTGGCTGGGTTGGCTATGTTGGCTGGTTTGGCTGGGTCGTCTTCGGTTTTCTGCCCCGTTTTTTCGATTGTGGCTTTTTGAACCCACCATCCTGGGAGGCATAATCCGATTCGGATTCTTGCGAACTCCCAGGATTCATCCTTTCGTTTGAATTCCACTCGTATATTCTCGTTGAACGATAAATGCGGTTGTTTATAATTGAAGAATTATTCAAATTCTTTGCGCGTAAACAACTATGCTTTAAATATGCACACACGTCTTATCACCACGAAGCTCGGTTTAAGACTCGAAAAAAGCTCTTATTTATGCACGAAAATGAGATTGCCCGGTGCTATTTGCTGCTAAATCGTGCTTTAGATATTAACAATCCATAACTCCATATGCAAAATTGTCGCTAAGATTAATAATAATTGTGTTTTTCGCAAAACGTGTGTACCGTCGCCCATTGATTGAGGTTAACTAGCGGATCGATAGTCAGATGATGGATTATTTGCCTCTTTCGAGAATTCAACAAAATGCGGTGTTGCCACGTATGTGCAACTAAAAGAATGTGCAAAAAGTAAATATTAATAACCTGAAAACACCTAAATACTCTAAATCGACCCAAATTCAATGAATCTACATGCTAGGTATCCAAGGAAATTATTTTCCTTACCTTAAAACGTTTTGCGCACTTTGGTAACACCGCTCGAAATGTTACCTGAAAATGGTGATTTTTCACAAACTTCGTGAGTGCTTTTTGGCTTACTTTATGGACCATCCAAGAATTTTTTTTGCTGAAAGTGCTTAATTTAATGTGATCTTTAAGGTAAAAGCAGAAAAAAAAAACTCAAATTTCGATATAACGTTCAAACGACACGTTCACCATATAAACTTGCGTGCATAGAAATCGGCCCACTGTAAACTTTTGACTTTAACTATATATTTTTTTAAAACTATTCATCAGATCAAAAAAAGAAATATGCTGCTGAAAGACAATTTAATATGCTTTAATGTGAGTATAAATTTATCAAGAAGGCTTGTCGTTTATATGAGCAACCGATAAACCAATGAAACGTGTTTATGTGGTGATTGTAACGAAAATTTAAAAATTGTCAAATATTAAAATTATTGCGTTTGCACCTGAAATTTGTATATTAATTCGTTTTTCATAATTTCAATAGGGTTTCAGTGTGTTAGTTTAATGCATACTACACCACAAAAAGCCGGCCAAGTTATTGCTTTAATCGAAAATGGACTTAATTAGCGAGCTGTTGATAGACAATTGGATATGACACGCGCATCGGTTCGAAGAATGTGCAAACGTTATGAGGAGACTGGATCCTTTCATAGCCGACCTGGAACAGGCAGAAGGCAATTTACAACCGCTCGTGGTAACCGCTTTATTGTGTCAACAACATTAAGAAATCGTCACCTTAATGCGGTTCAAGTGCAACGACAGCTCCGTGAGGTGCGAGGAGTGGCTATTGTCAGTGGACAGTAAGACGAAGACTGCATGAAAATAACCTGATCCCTAAAATACCTGCGATTGGTCCAAAACGTACTCCAGCTCATCGGCAAGCTCGCCTGCGTTTTGCACGGGATCATGGGAATTGGACGTTGGAACAATAGGGATCTGTTGTGTTCTCAGATGAGACCAGAATATGCCTCCATGGTAGCGACCGAAGAAGGAAAGTGTACCGAAGACCAAGAGATTGATTTGCAGATTGCTGCTTTGAAGAGTGGAGTGCTTATGGAGGTGGTTCCTGTTTGATCTGGGGTCCAATTTCTATAGGAGCACGAACCGACCCTGAGTTCATTCGTAGGGGCGACCGTGTTCACGGAGGAAGAGGTTTAACGGCTGTTAGATATATCGAGGAGATGTTAGCAATTCATGTGCTACCTTACGTCGACTACATTGGAGACGAATTTACCTTTATGCATGACAATGTCAGGCCGCACACTGCAAGAATCGTGCAAGATTACATTGCAGACGACGGTTTTCGGGTTATGGAGTGGCCAGCATACAGTCCTGACCTAAATCCGATCGAACGCTTATGGTATGAGCTAAAACGAAGAATTCGAGCTAGACCTCATAGCCCAAATTCGATCAAAGAGCTTATTGTTGCAGTAGAAGTAGATTAGTTTAACATCCCTCAATAAACAATAGCAAACTTGATTACATCTATGCCTAATCGTATGAGAGAAGTTATTAGGGAAAGAGGAGGTCATACCCATTATTAAAAAATTAAGTGTTACGTTTTAAATTGTCAATATCCCTATTTATGTTAATAATAAAAAAGCTTAATTTGATTAATGCATTAATTTCACTATGTTAAACATATGATACTCACAATAAGTTATACTCACATTAAAGCATATTAAATTATGTTTCAAACAACATATTTAGTTTTTTGATGTGATGAATAGTTTTTAAAAAATATATAGTTAAAGTCAAAAGTTTACTGTGGGCCGATTTCTATGCACGCAAGTGTATTTTCTATTTGAAACTGGTAAAACTTCAAACGAAACTTCAAACTTTTAAAATCGATTGTTTCAGTTTGATTGTCTGTGGAAAACGTTCAGTTTGGGTGACGACCACGTAGTTTCTGACTGATGACATTTTTAAGGTAGTGGTAGTAGGGTTACCAAATGGAAAAAAAACCTACCACCGGAGGTTGATGAGACCTAAATTGATGACCATAGAGCCATCACCAAACTGCTCTCGAAGGAGAAAATTGAGTTCCATACTCATACTCTCCCAGAGGACAAGAAATTAATCGTCATCGTCAAGGGCCTCCATCAGGAAATGTCACTTGCCGAAATTCAAACGGAGATCGAAGAGCTCGGTTTCAACCCATCCCAAATCCAATTCTTCAGGATGGGAAATTTAAAAACCAAAACAAACATGGTTAAAATGCTCTTGCCCAAAGAACCCGTTTGCCACAAATGCGCCCAAAGTCATTTCTACGTAGAATGCAAAAAGCCGAGAGACATACCGGCTAAATGCATTAACTGCGACGGGCCCCACGCGGCAAGCTACTTTTCTTGACCAAAAAACCCGAAATTCACCGCTCAGAAGCAGGAAAAACCCAAACAGGCCAGTTTCCAAAACAAGGTCTCGTCTGGAATCTCCATCGCCGCCAAAGCGGCCCAAAATTTTGAAGCCCCAAAACAGCCGCCCAAAGCCCACCAGCACCAAAAACCTCCCGCGCAACAACCCCCCCTTCGCCAGCCCTCCAAAACACCAACCTGAGCTCCGCCTTGATCTGAGAACGAAATTCAGGCGAAAATAAACCGCATTGCGGCTATGTTAGGAAATGTGCCAGCTCTTCAAGCTTTGGCATGAATAAAATAAAGCTGGCCAGAGTCCACATCGTTTCCTGGAACGCCAACTCATTCTACCCGTAAAGGCAGGAATTTGAAGGCTATCTCCGGGAAAACGATGTGGACATTGCACTTCTTCAAGAAACCTTTTTATAAACACAAACTAAACTCAAAATTAATAACTATAAAATTTACCGTAACGACCGCCCTAACAGCCGAGGGGGCGGCACTGCCATTCTGATCAAAAACTCCCTCTCTCATCACCCGAGCGATCCAATCAATAGCACCCAAATAGAACACACAGCACTAATACTTAACATGAAAAATTTCCCAATTTTTATTATTTCTGCCTACAATCCCCCCAACATAAACACAACTGTACAAGACTATGACAACCTTCTCCACAAAAACATCCCTACAATCCTCGCAGGAGACTTAAACTCCAAAAACACTATTTGGGGTTGCAAGTCTCCCAACGACGAAGGCCGAAAACTTAACAAATACTCACAAGACCTACATGTCCAAATTCACGCTCCCTCAGACCCAACTCACTACCACTACAAAACTCCAGACATACTAGACATAGCCCTGACAAAAGACATTTCTCATTCCGTTAACATACAGAACTCTGACTCACTCAGCTCCGATCACAACCCTATAATCATCGACATCAACGAACAATATACAAACAACTCCTTAGCCCCAATTACATACACCGACTGGAACGCACTCACATATTACCTGGGCAAGATTCAAACTCAGGACCACTCTCCCAAAAATGTAAAGGAGCTTAACTCCCTTTCAGAGAAAATCTCAAATTCTATCTCTGCAACCCTTGCGAAAGCCAAAAGCCAAAAACTAAACAAAATAAAAACGCGTTCGGCATTCCGCCAGAACTTAAACAACTTATTAAAAACAGAAACAAACTAAAACGCAGGGCCAAGCAATTCTCTGATGCTATTCTCAACCAAGAAGCAAACCACCTCACTAAATAAATACAGATTCAAATAAAAAACATTAAAAACGAAAAGTGGTCCGAACTATTGGAAAACATCCCAACAGGACAAAGTCGCCTGGAAAATCGTCAAGAGTTTGAGAAGAAAAACAAAAACACACTTCCCCCCAATACATGGAGAGAGAGTACTGGTCTATACGGACAAGGAGAAAGCGGAAGTCTTCGCCGACTCCATAGAGCACCAGTTTTCTCCCAACATGTCCCAGACAAAAGACCCTGATTTAGAAGAGGAAGTTAAAAACAACCTCAGAGAAATCCAACATAGACAAATTCCCCCAGACTGCCCCCAAATTCCACCCGTAACACTGACCGAACTGAAAACACCAATATCCGCCCTCAAAACCCGCAAAGCTCCCGGACCAGACCAAATTACAAACAAAATCCTAATACATCTTCCAGAAAGTCTCCTAAACCAAATCCTAACTTAAATAAATGCCTCTTTCTCCCTCAGAGAATTCCCTACATCCTGGAAAACCGCCTCTATCATACTAATCCCCAAATCCACTAAAAACAAAACGTTCCCCCAAAACTGGACACCTATCAGCCTCCTCTCTACGCTCTCAAAACTCACCGAACGACTATTCGTTGAACGCCTCAACGATCTACTCTTCCAAAACCAAACGATCCCTCGGGAGCAGTTCGGTTTCAGGCAAAAACATGATGCCGTACTGCTAATTCAAGATGCCACGATCGCGCTCCAGGGAAAGGGCTCCACTGGAATCATTTTCCTGGACATAGAAAAAGCTTTCGACAAAGTATAGCACGAGGGTTTGGTTTGGAAACCCCAGAACATCCACAACCTACCCCTAACCTTCGTTCAGTTCGTGGCAAACTTTCTTCACGAGAGAAAGTTTTTCATAACTCTGAACGAAACAAAATCCTCCACCCGATCCATAAAAGCAGGAGTCCCACAGGGCGCCCCGCTTTCCCCAACTCTTTACGACCTATACACAGATGATGCTTCAAAAAGCCCCAATTCCAAAGATGCTCTTTTCGCTGATGACACGAGCCTCTATTATTGTAATAAAAACATCAACTACATAATCCCACCTTTACAACGACACTTAAACACTTTCCAAGCCTGGGCTGACACCTGGAAAATCAAAATTAACTCTGAAAAAACTAAAGCCATGATAATAACTAGAAAAACAGTCAACACAAACACTCCAAAATAAGTCAAAAAAATCACATAAACAAAAGTATTAAAACAGGAATTCAAACTGCCGCCTACCTACACCCTCTTCTTAATCGCAAAAGCACACTTTCACTACAAAACAAAACTCTAATTTACAAACAAGTTATCAGAGCACAAGTTTGTTACGGGGCACCTGTCATCGGCCAAACATGCAACACAAACATCAAGAAACTCCAAACATTCCAAAACAAACTCCTATGTCGAATTTCATGCGCTCCTTGGTACATTCGAAACATCCAAATCCACAAAAACCTCGAAATGGAAACGATTCAGGAATTCATCTCGAAACTACACAAAAAGTTGAAAACCAAAATCCTCGACCACACAAATCCGCTAATCCAACAGACTTTTTTCCGAACAATCCCAAAACTCCACTTCAAATTTCCCAATAGTCTAATGGCAGACCCCTTTGGGAACACCCACGTTAAGAAAAAAACCCGGCTAAATGAAAAACTAAATTTAAACACATTAAAGGTAAATAAGGCCAAACCACAGAACCAGTTTCTTCCAAGCTACCCAAAACTTACATTTTCTTTTTCAGTGGATCTATTTATTTTATTTTTATTTTTATTTTTTTCCACTAATTAATCTCAGGCAAATAATCCCCTTCCTCTCCTAGGCTTACTCATAGGCCAGCACTAAAGACGAAAAGCCTTAACTGGCTAAGTCTAAAAAAACGTTCAACACACGGCCTAATATCAGACAAGGTTTTTGCTTGACCCTTGCTTAACAGCAGCAGTGTCAAGTCATAGTCAAGCTCTCAGTAGCCATAGTCAAACTTCGCCTTCACCGAAACAGTGTTGCCCAGTGCGCCGTAAACAAACAAGTGCTTGCTAAACACGCGGTTTCGAAAACTCGGCTGAGTCTCGATAGAGACACAATCCCATTTCAAAAATTTTTAGTCACCAAAAACCCGGCAAAACCTCCTTGCTCCTGCAAAACGCCCACAAAAGGGCTTCAAACAAATCCACGTGTGACCGCACACCTGGAGGACGCCAGAAAAATGGCTGACCGCGAATTTCGTGCATCGAGCCAATTAAAGCTATGGACTCAAAAGTGCAAGGTGAATGTGGAAGTGAAACCAAAACTAGTGCTCAAAGACAGGAAAAGCCAGTTCCCCCGAAACCCCAGGTAAGTACCTTTGCACTCAAAGCTCCCTTACCAAAATACATTTTATTCACTACTAAGGCTTCACCATGTACTACCCGCTGTAGACAACATCTATCTAACGAAAATGAAAGGCTAAAGAAATCAAATTCATCACTTCTTCGACAGCTAGAAATAGCAAATAAAAAGATAAACGAACTGATTAAATACGCTGAAATATTTTCAAATCAAAACCCCACCGCTGAAGCCCCCAACACCCCGCAACTAGCCCCCAAGCTCCAAAACAACCTCGGCTCCAGAAGCAATGGAAATTGACAATTTCCCGCCTATAAAACCTACAGCTCAAGCCTGGGAACTGCCCAAAACCTCAAATAAAACGCTGCATAAACATCTAAAAGCGGAAGAGGCAAAATCTCTCCCAATAATCCCAACAAACACGGAAAACGTAAGCAATCCGTCCACACAAACTCAAACAAATCCTCACACCCAAACTTCAAAGCCCAAATCAGGCACGGTTCCAATAAACATCAGGAACCCAGCCGATTGGGTCGAAGTCCAAAAAATTCTCCATCAAAACAACATAAAAATACCTAAAAAACAACAATCGGGAATCTCCTTTGCTCCGAATTCAACTGACGAGCATAGGAAAATTACAACACGCTTAAAAGAAAATAAAATAGAATATTATACTTTTACATTGCAAGAGGACAAAAAATTAGCGTTCATCATTAAAGGTCTGGACTCGCACATGGACATCCAAGACATTGAGGAAGAAATCAAATATTTAGGATTTCATCCAACCCAAACCCACTTTTACCGGCATGGAAACTACAAAAAGTTTCCAATAGGGTAAAAGTACTCCTTCCCCAATCAGAAGCAAACTTCCAGGAAACCAAACACCTATTAAACTTGCCAGTCCTCATAGAACCACAAAGAAATTCAAATACCTTTAATTTAAAACACATACCGTAGTGCAAAAATTGTCAAAAATTCGGCCACTCCCTTTCGAACTGCGGCGCAAAACCCATCTGCCACAGATATAAATGGTTGAAAATTATAATTTATATAATAATATAATATAATTAATACAAATACAAATGGCTATAAAAAAGTGTTGTAACAGCTCTTACTGATAGAGCTATTAAATTGGCACATTATGAGTTTAGAACAAAGAATCTTGAAAAAATAAAAAAGATACTAATAATGAACAACTATCCCAAATCATTCTTCGAACCAATTATAAAACGAATAATAAATAAAGTCTAAAATTCAAATGGAACAGCATAAATAATATCAATAAGAAAAAACAAGGTGAAATCAAGTATGTATCATTACCGTATATTCCAGAAATCAACAATAAAATAGAAATTATTTTAAAACCGCATAATATTACTATAGCAGAAAAAACTAAAAACAACTTAAAAAAGGAATGTTTCACAACATTTAAACCTAAAAGTGATAAGTTAAACACACCTAATGTAATATACAAGATTGACTGTTTGAACTGTGACAACACATACATAGGTCAAGCAGGACAATATTTAAAGAAAAGAATATACGAACATAAATATAGCTTAAGATTTAAGATTCGCGATTTAACCTCGGTAATAAGCGGACGTGCCAGTGCGAGCGTATATTCGAAATATTTGCAAACTGCTTCGGACTGCGAGGAATTTTGCTGTTTTTTTTTAGGGGCGAGCAATAATACAGGGTTCGTCCTAAACGTAAAATGTATCCCGGGAGCTCATAGTCCGAATCGGACATGGCCTCCCAGGACGACGGCTTTAAAAAGCCAAAATCAATGAAAAGGGGTAGAAAACCGGTACCCTCACCAACAACACCCATCCAAGACCAAAAGAGGCCGACGCTGGAGCGTCGTGTAACTCGTTCAACGTCAGCCGAAAAGGGGACAATACCGACATCAACCACAGCTACAGTGACAAAACACCAACCAATACACCCAACTTTTAAATCAACAATCAGCCTAATTACACTACCAACACTAACCAGAGTACAACTAGCATTAAATGGGAGGAACTCAACAAAAACAACAAAGACATTATAATTAAGAAGGAGTCATCATTGGTAATTAAAACCAACGACGAAGCGAACACGACCAAGGCTCTAGATATTCTCACCTAACAAGGCGTAGTTACGTCGTATAAGGTACATCCAAACACATCAACGCCACCACTTATAACCAACACAAAACGCAACATCACACCATCGAACTCAGTGGTCGCCACCGGTGTTGATCTGGACATAACCGACGAGATGTTTCTGGACCACCTGCGAGATCTCCACCTCCAGGTTCGATTCTGCAAAAGAATCATCTCACGCGTAAAAGGAACTCCAACGCTAATGATGCGGCTAATAACAGGAGGCCATGCGACCTACGAGAGACTAATTGCCGATAGAACATTGCATTTTCTGTGCGGCGTCTTCCGAATAGTGGAAAGCAAACCACCAGCACCCGTGCCTGCGCCGTGTGCCAAATGCGGCCTGTTCAACCACAAAACTGAAGACTGCAAGCAACCGCCGAGATGCAACAAGTGCCAGGGTCCCCATCCAACTTCCAAATGCGAGTCACCACTGTCAACCAAATGCGCAGCATGCAACTCTGAAGACCACGCAGCATGGAGCATGAAGTGCCCAAAACGACCGACAGCCCCAATCGACGGAATACCAAACGTCAGGGTAAAGTGTGTGAACAAGCGGACTTCCGGGATACACACCCAATACAACACATGACCACATCATAAACAAATACAAACATCAACTTAACAAGACAAACAATACCAACAGAGACGAACTACTAAAAAAACTACGAAAACAATTTATAGAAGACTTCGACATTGACACCTCCGTTTGACATGCTCCTGCCCGAGGGACGCTCTCCAACTGAATCCTACGAACAATTGAGACAGACAGTAACAAACATACAAGATTCAATTTGAAAGTACTTTACGCGAACATCAACGGACTAAACCATAAAAAGCCACTAATTTACAATTGCATTGAACAAAACGACATGGACTGCTGCATGTTTGTAGAGACTAAAACTAAAATAGGACAGACTTCAACATACAGGGACTGGCAATACACCTGTAGACATGGCAATTCCACCAACCACGCCAGGGGCGGCGCTTCAGTTCATCTCAAACCTGTAACAAAACTAGGCAAAGTAAACCCTCCCCACCTCAAGAACCCTTTGAACGATTGTCTACATTTTACTATACCCTACTTAAACGACCTGATGCACATATTTCTGACATATATACACCCACACTCCAACCTAGAACAAAACATATTGACCAAGGCAAGCATCTATAAATATGCAATAATTATAGGCGACTTTAATTTGAACAGAAACAAAACGAAACAGCTTAAAAGATTTTTACAAAATTCCCTTTATAAAACAGCCCACCCCACCAACTTTTCTGCTGCCCGCAAACCCAGATTCAACACCAGACGTTCTACTGCACAAAAGAAACTTAACAAACACCATCAACAACATAAACTTAACTAACAAACTTGGATCCGGCCACCTGGCTATTACGTTTAACATAGACTTACAACATATGTAACCTACCTCCAGTACACCTCCTATAGAGAAAAAGTTAAACCTAACAAAGACTGACATAGACAAAGTGAAACAACATACACATGACCACATTCAATCGCAAGCACAGCCCATTTCAATAGAAACCATACAACAACAACTTTCACTGGCCATAGGAAAATTTAGCCCGGAAATAAAAAATACTCTCTTCCAACATATACTGCCCAAATACATACTGAGACTCATAAAACAAAAGAGAGAACTGTACAGACTATATACAAACACTCAAAATAACGACCTAAAAAAGACACTGAACCAACTTAACAGAAACATTAAAACTTTGATTGGACAATACCGACAAGACAAATGGCTAGAAACATGTAAAGAAATACAAAAAGACAAAGGCAAAACATACTGGCGAAAAATTAAGAAACTAGCGCAATAAAAAAAACTGGCACTAATGACACAATTGACGAAAACGGAATAGAACGTTACACAGACAAAGAGAAAGCGGACGCGTTCGCCAGACACCATCAAAGGGCCTTCAGCATATCGACAAACCCTAACTTCGACAATGACAACTGGAACTTGATCAACGACTGGTACTTCTTTAACTGGACTGGAACTATTTTAACAGCTCACCAAACTATACCTACAAACTGATCACAGACACAGAGTACGATGAAGCCCTAGCGCATATCAAAAACACGGCACCGGGAAAAGATAAAATTAAGGCAAAACTTTTTTTTTTTAAGGCAAAACTGTTGAAAAGCCTAACTCAGGAAACACACAAACTGATCCTAACTGAATTGAACAACTGCATCAGAAATAACAAAATTCCAAAAACATGGAAAAACGGCTTAATAATCCCTTTACCCAAAAATGGACTGGACAATACACAACCGACCAATTACACTGCTACCAGTAAGCAAGGTTTTTGAGTACATAATAAGGCAGCGACTGGGAAAACTGATCGGAAAGTATATACCATCGTATCAGTTCGGATTCAAACATCAACACTCGACTATTCACCCACTCTTCACTCTGACTAACAATATACAAACAACCCACCTAACTGACAGAAAGACAGCTTGCCTGTTTATGGACATTAACAAAGCTTTTGATAGTGTCTGGCATAGAGGCTTACTATACAAACTATACAAACTACACACACCAACATATGTACTACACACCATAAAGAATTTACTAGAAAACAGACAAATTTCCTTGGTTTCTTATTAAAATTAAGGAACTTGCACCTTGATACCCGATGAAATAGCAATTTAGATAACAAACCCCTATAAATGCCGCCGCCCAGAGGACAAGCGTTTAGACTTAATTTTCATTCATAAGCAGATTGTTGTTGTTACTATATTATTTGACACTCACTTTATAAATTGTATTAATTAAAAATTGTTTTAAAAAGTTGATTTTTGTTTCAACTTATTTAATTTTAATGATTGTAATTCAAACAATTTGTAATGTTTAGAACTTATTTAATTTACTTATTATAATTTTAATCATGATTCATATACATGTAAAAACTTGTAATTTAACTGATTTTAGAGATCCCGTTAGCACAATTACATGATGTTCATTCTGTGAATTTCTAAAAAGTCGTTTTTACTCCTTCATTTTTGCAATCATTGAAATTATATATAAAGATTGCAATTACATTGTTATTGGCTTTGACGTATTTCAAAAATTAAGTGTAGTTTTGATTACGCTAATGTCAAAGCCAATTTATTTAATTTTTCACATTTATGTTACTTTATATTTCTTTACATATACAGCGGGCCATTTTCTGAATTTTTGTATGGGTAACTTCTACATTTTTAAAGATAGAGAATCCGTTAAATTGGAAAAATTGGGCAGAATTCGATTGCCTATTCATTACGGTTTTCAAAATTTAGGTATCCGACTTGGTTCCTGAAATACCCTGAAAAGACAAGAAATCAACAAACTTTTAATTATCATAAGATTCAGAAAATGGCCACCATGTATATACCGGGTGTCCGTTTTTGGAGCTGAACCATGGGGATCTCGGTAACCACATAAGATACGAGATTTGTTAAATTGGGTCAAAGTTGCGCAATTTAGAGTCTACCAAAATGCTCTTTCAAAAATTCAAAACTTTCTGCTACATCCGGAGACAGCCAGAAAACAAATTGTTTCGATACACTTGCACTGGGCACGTCGGCTTCCTATCGAGGTTTCAGCGCGAATCCTAATCAACACATTTTTGATAGTTTGACTGAATTTCGCTTAGCGTCACTACAGCCACAAAATTATTGTAAATATCTTGCCCTTTTCAAATGAAGAAAAACGAGATATGTTGGAAATTTATTATTCTTCACATCGAAATGTGCAAATTACTTCGGACACATATCTACAGCGATATTGAGAAAGATAACAACCAGCTCAAAATAATTTTCTGTTCCTCCATAGACATTTAGCCAAGTTTGGTGCATTTTCTAAGCCTGGAAAACGCGTCCATAGAACAGATGAGAACTCTCATTAAAAGTAAAAAAACGATAATAAATTAAATTCTCCATGAGATTCAAGATAATCCTTCTACTTCAACAAGAGCTATAGCAGCAGAAATTAACATATCTCATCAGGCAGTGAGGAGAGTCTTGAAGAAACATAAATATCGTCCGTTTAAAATTCATGTTACCCAAATTTTTCTTCGTTTGCTCAATCATTGAAACGCTAATTTAACTTTCATGGCATCAAAACTACTAGGGTTGTTTGACCTTTGAAAACAAGCGCAAATCGGCTGGTCCTCGCTTCTTATGTTCACAACCCCCCTTACTTACCTCCCCAACGCTACTTCTAAAACGTGCATATGGTTCGGGGATAAAACCGCAGGGTGGCGGTAGCTTATGGCTAATATTGCTGGAACGCTTTCGCTGATGCGCATCGGCGAACTCTCTACTAATCTCTGGTTGAACTGAAGAAAAGGAAAACACGTTGCTCTTACGGAATACTGGGATGAACTACTGTTTGGGCCTACCCTTTTACAGGTGCCTTTATTTGGTGGTTGAGGCCTTATCTATTGTAAGTCGACAGATGGCACTTGTCAGCTACCCTTGTTATGGGATAAAAGGTCGAAACCACCATTCATTTCATTTCTCGAGTCAGTCAGTTGATCAGCGACTAAGTGTTCAAGAAAGTAAAGTCTGTTAAACTGTGCTTTAGATTTGTGATTCTTGCCCTAGTGTTGGTTGCTGATTGTCCACAGTTTTTCTTGGGAGTAGTGTCATTCGACGTGGAAAATTAATAGGAGTTCGGGGATATAGTTAGATTTGTGAAAATCCCTCCGGGAAAGCCGGAGAAAGCTTCATTTTGTAAGTTATAGTTCGTTTAGCCACAAAAAGTGCGACATTCCACAGAATTGGAACACGATTGCAGACAAATCGAGCGAGTTTATCGCGAGTTTATCACTTTTCGCGATAAGAATAATTTTGGAGAGTCTTCGCAGTCTGTGTTGTGAGAATAACGGGGTGAAAAACTTTTCGCGGACGAAACGTTATTCAGTTTAGTGGTTTATTACGGATTTTTGAATTTTTAGTTTCGGTGTGGTTTTCTCGGGTATGTGTGAGGTTTTATCATTGGAATGAATCCCGGAAGCTCGCTGGAATCCGAGTCGGACCAGGGCTCCCAAGGGAGCTATTGTCTTAGGTCCAGGACCAAGAAGAGGGGTAGGGTGCCAAGTCCGACCCAACATCGCCAGCGTCACCAACCCCGGCTCCAAAAAAATCAGAGATGGAGGAGGCTGTAGGGGTGTCGCAGGCGACTTCAGCGGGCGCAGCGGATGACGGGTTCGTCGTCCCGCGAAGGACTGTGGCAATCAGCGTGCTCCACACGCTGATTGTTGCTCCAGAGGCCTCCACGACGCTGAAAAATCGCTTTACGCGCATCCAGCCGCCAATCGTAGATGAGCCTCCAACACTTCCCAACACCAGCGTAGGGACTGAACGGGAAGCAATTGCTGAGAGCCCTACAGCGGTTGCAAGGAAGCCCAAGAAGGCATAAAAGCCGCCGCCAATTGTAATCGCTGGAAAACCCAGCAATCACACAATGCTGATTGGTGGTCTAAAAACCATCACCAGTCAGCCGTTCACGCTGAAGTACACGAAGGCTTCGTTAATCGTGTACTGCAGCAGCATTATGGACTGGGCGGCGGTAAAACGATCCCTGGAGGAGGACAAGAGCCAGTTCTACACCTATGCCCCTTCGTCGCAAAAAACACACGCGTTCGTCCTGAGGGGCCTGGAGGGGAATGTCCATCCGACTGCCATCAAGGAGGATCTGACAGACAAAGGACTGGAGGTGAGAAGTGTCTTCAAAATGAAGACACTCTTCAGGCCGCTCTACCTGGTCGTCACTAGCGACAAGGCAACCCTCCGGAGGCTTAACGCCGAGTCCAGGGTGGTGTGCAGTGTCAGGGTTTCGTGGGAAACCCGCAAAAACCGGAAGACCCTGACACAGTGTCGACGATGCCAGGGCTGGGGCAATGTCTCCGGGAACTGCCACCGGGACTTTAAATGCTCCCGATGCGCTGGGGGGCATGAAATCACCGCCTGCCCCGTTGGAGCTACACTAAAATGCGCTAACTGCGGTGGGCTCATCGTATCTTTGACGAGGCTTGCCCAGTCTACATTTACAAACAGGCGCAAGTCCCGGCGGAGAAGCAGCGTTTCGTCACTGCTCCTCTTCCAACGAGGCCAGCCTGGGGCCAAACCAGTCGAGCACCTGGCCCGATCCACCGTTTACCCCTAAGCAGCAGGACCATGGCGCCAAGTCACGCCAACAGGACCATGCTGCCCCCGCCACCGCCTTCATTAGCGGAGTTTCCTCCGCTGAGGCAGCACGAAGCTGTCCCCACGAGATCCGCCCACCCAGCCCATGGTATAAATGGGAACGCGGTGTCCATGCTGGGGAGTGTCCAGCGGGAATTCGC
The DNA here is from genome assembly GCA_024550625.1 of Dendroctonus valens. NCBI lineage: Eukaryota > Metazoa > Arthropoda > Insecta > Coleoptera > Curculionidae > Dendroctonus > Dendroctonus valens. The sequence goes on along the minus strand of JAJTJO010000284.1, from coordinate 153,416 downwards.
GGAGCTGTCGTCGCAAATCAACTTGGAGGAGGTGATCAAGGCGGTAAGATTTTACAGCGTTGCATTGAGGGGTTGCGTCTCGAAGACAGACAAATTCCTAGTCTCAGCGCAGTTCTTCAATGAAGATATTAACAGCTTCGATTTTTAAGAATTGATATTGTCAACTGTGTCCTATGAGGATTGGGGAATGGAACTCATGTGGACTCCGGAGTCGTCTCGGTGAGTTCGAGCAGTTCCTCGGGTCTGAGGACGTCGATGTGGCGTTAATCGTGGAAACATGGTTGCGCCCCGGAGACAGAATCACAATACGGGGGTACAGGCTTGAGCGTGCCGATAGGCCCGGTCTAAGGGGTGGAGTGGCGATAGCGATCAAAGCAACGATCCCATACAGGAGACTGCCATGCAGGCAGTCAATAATAGAGAACGTTGGCGTAGAGCTTCATGATGGTGTTTTGATCTATTGTGGGTATTCTAGTTCTACTCGCTTACAGGCCACTGACAATGATCCATTTTTTTCAAACACCAATAGGGTGTTGCTTTTGGGAGATTCCAACGACCGCCATCCACTATTTAATAACCCTGGACGGAAAAACGCAGCTGGCAATTTCCTAGCCAGCTTCGTTCGCGACAATGGCCTACTAGTTATGCCCACTTCATCTCGAACGCATTATCCAAACAGTGGAATGAACCCATCTTTCCTTGACTTCGGAATAGCCAAAGGACTCGCTAATCTCACGGAGATGGTGGTTATAGACGCCCTCAGCAGTGACCATTTGCCCATTTACCTCGACATTAGGGATTTAAAGCGCACACAAACTAGCGGCTTTCGATATTCGTACGAAAATTTCGATTTTCGCGAATATCGGAAACGGCTACAAGACCTGACGTGTATTCCGGGCCAGATCGATACTGTCGAAGCTGTAGAGCATGCGGTAAAAGGTCTGACCAGGAATATACAACGGACACAGCAAGCTTTGGCCAAAAAAGTTCCGAACAGACCGCGGCGCAACCTTCCCGAGGAAATTTTGGACCTTATGAAGGCCAAAAATAGAATCAGGAAGCGTTGGCAGCTATTCAGGCAATCTGTCGATCGCATAAGGGCAGCAGAGCTTGCACGAGACACCCAGAGCGAAATTTCCGCATACAGGAATTTTACCTGGGCGGAAAAATTGCGAAACTTATCTCCCCGTGACAATTCTTTGTGGAAACTGTCGAGAAACCTACGACAAGGCTACGAGCAAGTCCCCGCTCTTAAAAAAGAGGGCGGAGTTACATTACCACCAGCGACAAATGCGAGCTGCTCGCCAACTTTTTGGCAGAAGTACACAAAGTCCAACCAGCCCTTCAGGATAACGAAATGGAAAGACAGACCGCTGTTTTCGTAGAACGGAAGTATCCTATACCACCCTCGATTTTGCATTCCTATATAACAACCCCGTCGGAGATACAATCGTGTCTTCGGCGACTCCCTAGCCGAAAAGCCCCCGGGCCAGAGCGCAACCCTTATTTACTCCTCAAAAATTTACCGCTGAAAACTATTGTGCTAATAGTACAAATATTCAACACAGTCCTTAAATTGCAGCACTTCCCACAGGACTGGAGAAACGCTGTAATAATTCCTATCGTAAAGCCGGGTAAAAACCCAACTGATCCCGCCTCTTATAGGCAAATCTCCCTCCTAAACTCCCTCGGCAAATTGACCGAGAAGTTTATTCTATCGAGACTACAGGCAGCAGCCGAGCTTCGACGTTGAATCCCGGATGAGCAGTTTGGCTTTCAAGCAAGACATAACACAACGCCGCAGACTGCTAGGATCGCAACGGATGCCTATGCAGCATTTAGTAAGCTTCAAAGTACGGTAATGCTGCTTCTCGATATGGAAAGGGCCTTTGACACAGTTTGGCACACAGGCCTGCCCTACAAGTTGTTTGCCGTACATTCACTGCCACTCTACCTAGTTTCCCTTATAGCGTCTTTCCTAAAAAACCGTACCAGCCAGGTGAAAGTGGAGAATTCCACTTCTGCCAAAAGATGCATCGCGGCAGGAGTACCACAAGGTACAGTGATTTCGACGTTGCTGTATACAGCAGACATTCCAAAACTTCCCACTACAAAAATAGCACAATTCGAGGATGATACGACTATCTACACATCGTCTTTCTAAGCTCAGGCTGCGAAATCTCGCATAGCACAACACCTGAGTTTATTGACGCCGTATTTCGATAAATGGAAACTTAAAGTGAATCCCAAGAAGACTGAACTTATAATCTGTTCGCGCAAATTTACTAACAATAAAATCCTATCGCCACTCATGGTCCAAAATACTCCAATCCAGCAATTAAAAGAGGTTGGGTATATTTTCCTGACTGTACTTTAATCACTTCAAATTATTCCTGGGTTTCAGTCAATTTTATTGTTTATCAATCAAAATGTTACAAATACGTTTCGGTGTCTTTCTCCACCATCATCAGTTTGTCTAAAATATATATTTTTACATTTATCATCAATTTAAATAAAAAACTTTCTGAAAATTCACATATTAAAATACAAATCACACACATATTAAAAAGTACAATTAGGAACATTGGTTTTCAGGTGATGAGTCAGGATAAACATGTTCGGGAAAAGACTAGAATCTATTGTTTAGAGATTTAAATTTAACTTACATGTCTAGATGTTTCTACCTTCACATTTTACTGGACATTGTCGAATAAAATAGGGAATTCAATGTCCAGTCAAATGTGAAGGTAGAAACATCTAGACATGTAAGTTAAATTTAAATCTCTAAACTATAGATTCTAGTCTTTCCCGAACATGTTTATCCTGACTCATCACCTGAAAACCAATGTTCCTAATTGTACTTTTTAGTATGTGTGTGATTTGTATTTTAATATGTGAATTTTGTGAAAGTTTTTTATTTAAATTGATGATAAATGTAAAAATATATATTTTAGACAAACTGATGATGGTGGAGAAAGACACCGAAACGTATTTGTAACATTTTGATTGATAAACAATAAAATTGACTGAAACCCAGGAATAATTTGAAGTGATTAAAAGAGGTGAAATACCTGGGATTCAAACTAGACGCCCGACTTCATTTCAACAAGCATGTTAACACTGCTGTACAAAAGACTTTCATGGCCCGAAGAAAGTTGTACTCTCTTCTGGCGTCAAATTCATTTCTGTCACCACATAACAAACTTCTGCCCTACACCTCCACCATAAGGCCCATACTGACCTACAGCTCCCCTATCTGGCACTCTGTCTGTGATTCCACGAGACGGGCTGTTCAAAGGACCCAAAATAGGTTCCTGAGAGCCGTCCTATCGGCTGACAGATACACCAGAATAACCGAAATGCACAAAGCTACAGGGATGGCCTATATAGCCGACTATATAGATACCATCGCTGAAAAATTTTATCATAGCGGAGTGCAAGACTCAGTCCTTACGCGAAATATCACTCAAGTAAGAGCAAACGATCGCCCGACCCATGGTCCCCTGTATAAGGCACTTCCCATATTTTATGAGGATTTTGTCCCTTACAGTATGTGACGACAAACAAACATTGCCTGCCAAATGCAAACAGTTGTTTCTAGCAGGCTGGAAACGCACAAATCCAACATAACGTGACTTGACGGGTTCGTCCTGCCTCGTTCTGGTTGGGGTTGGCTGGTCCTTGCACCGATCGGGGCGGGGGCTGATGGATTTGGTCATCTAGTTGAAACTGCCGGCGGTTAACGCCACGGCTGACAGTATCAAACTTAAAGGTCGAAGCAAAAGGGGTTTTTGGCTTCCCTTCAGGAAGACCTTTTTTCCTTAATGAATGACCCTCGAATAAAACCAAAACCGCCACTTCAAGACTATCTCTTGATGTTGTCGTGCGTATGGCTAGCTCGGGAATGTCCATGTTAGGGCACTGCCCAGGTAATGGACAAGTTGGCGCGCCTATTTAGATCATGGGCAAAGAGGAACCGGCCGAACATCTGGCCAGACATGGGAGTTGACTTATGTTTTTTTTTTACTTTGTTTGTGAATTTAGTAATGTGAATGTTTAATAAATTTTATCTATCTATCTATCTCGGTAAATGTCCGTCGATTTTTAGACAAGGCTTATTGCGATAGATTGATAGTACGAGGCAGTTTATTCCCGTGGCCAGCTAGGTCCACAACCCGATCTTACGTGTATGGACTTTTATTTGTGAGGGAGTATAAAGGAGATTGTTTACCAAACCAGACCAACTTCCAAACAGGACCTAATAAGCAAAATTAAGGGTGCAATTCATCACATTCCTGTCGCAGAAGTAGAAAGTGCGGTCTTATCTACGAGAAACAGGCTTGAGCATTGCATTCGAAATGACGAAAAACCTTTTGAACATCTAAGCATGTTTTAATCCCAAAGGTGTATTTCATCCGTAGGAATACTAATAATTCGTGAAATATAACAATCGGTACTTATCAGGACCAATTGTCATGTAATTTTATAATATCATTGTTTTGTCAAATAGAACAATAAAACTCCAACAAAAAATAAGTCAAATTCTCTCAGGAATAGAACTAAAGTATTTTCAACATACCTTAGCCTATCTGAAACCTCAAAAAATACGTATTTAAAATTCACCGTTGCAATTTCGCCCTCTAGCGGTCATTTTGCGAACATTCTTTTCGCAATTCAAATTCGTCATCTAGCGGAAATTTTGTTGAAAGTAATTTCCAACAATTTCCCGTGGTCTCTTTATTCGTATTATTTTTTACCTGAAATCGATACGACTAATGGTTTGTGAGATACGGCCGAGCACCTCTCTTAGTGGCCCACCCTGTACAATGCGAGATGTCGCACCCTGACCATTAAAAGACGATGTGTAAATAGCCGTATCATCAGCGTATTTTACCATACCAAACCGTGCTAAACCGTGTCAAAGACCTTTTTCATATCGCGAAGCAAAATTACAGTACTTTGAAGGTTATTAAATGCTGCATAGAAATCATTAGGGGCACGATCTTAGCAGTCTGCAACGTTGTGATTTGTCTTGGTCGAAAGGCAAATTGCTCATCCGGGATTAAACTTCGAAGCTCGGCTGCTGCCTGTAGTCTCGATAGGATAACCTTCGCGGTTAATTTGACGAGGGAATTTAGGAGGGAAATTGACCTATAAGAGGCGGGAATAGTCGGGTTTATTGCATGTTGCAACATAAGGGCTGCGTTAACTATTTGTACTATTAGTACTACAGCTTTAGCGGTAAAGCTTTGAGAAGTAAATAAGAGGTGCCTAATTTTCTTGGTGCCTTTATTTGGTGGTTGATGTGCTATCTATTGAAAATCGCCAGATGGCACTTCACCGCTACTCTTCTGGTGGGATACAGGCCGAAGCCGAAATAGATTCACAGCCTCTCTTCTTTCTTGTACTCACGGGCTCTTCTTCAAATATTGTTCATTTCGACAATACGTGTAACGTGGTCTTAATTAAATTAAGTAGCAACTTACAAGTGTTTTTACTTCAAATACAGTCCACTTTATTTTGTGCCCCGATTCAGCGTTGACGACAATCGACATATATTTGGGTTTATAACGGTTGCAAGCGCGTACACGGTCTAGCCCAGGGGCATTTCGGCTAGGGAAACGCCGAAGGCACCATTGTCTCTTCGACGGGGTTGTTATACAGGGTGTCCGAAAAGTGCGTTAAGAACTTCTTAATGGTAATTCTACGTGCTAAAATAAGGTAGTTAGTCATGTAAGAAAAATTCGAAATCTGAATATTTTCCAAGTTACAGCTCATCACTGGTTTTTGATCTGTTTGATTGTTTTTCTATTGTGAACATTTCTTCGCGGAGCAAATTGAAAATCGGTACAAAGTTTTACTTTCTGATCTCTAATTTTCTGATAAAAATAGTTTCTCCACTTTGCCACTAAATGGCACTTTACCTGAAATCCAAATTAAATTTTTCGCCATTCTTTGTTACACGCCAAGCATCGCAAATAGTAGTTTTCGATACAAGGGCGAAAATTGTCGTTTTTCGAACGACGACGGCATTTCGTCAGGAGTTCGAAAAACGGATTTTCGCCCTCGTATCGAACAATATTTTTTGTTCGAATGAAAAACAAGACGAATAATAAGTTATAATAAATAAGAACAGCCAAGAATAAAAGGCATCAGTTTCATATTGTCTCTTTTCTCCATCCTCCATTTCCAATCCATTTCTCAAATGTCACGTTTTGACGTTTGTAATTTTTCAAAAGCGTATTTTTGTAAGCATATACAAGTGAGTACAGCATATACAATAAGTGCTGAAAATGCAATGTCCTGTACACAACCAGAAGTTAGAGATGCCGCAAATGTTGGTTCAACTTCCAACCTTGAAACAGCTGCTTTTACTGTATGGTGTTTGTATAAGTTGTACACTTTACATGAGTTAACTGTTTGAAGAATGACAAACCGTTTTTAAAAACTAACTTTATTTCTTATTATTACAACTATACTGTAGCGTGGTTGTACTCTGAAAGACTTTAACATGATTTTACTGTTTGAGAAAGACAAGACATGATGATACTTGGAAATGGTGTTCAGCGGTATTCCGTGGCTGCTGATACAGCGGAATCCATGGGGATTGTCACATAACTCCTCCCTCCAAAGATTCGACTCCTCGTCTACGAGGGTAGTTGGAGCTCTTGAAGTTGTATTTCAGATGACTGGGGGCGGTTTGGACAATAACGATACTTTTGTTTAGACAAGTACAGTCCAAAGCCTATAATTAACATAAACAGACATATTAGTCCAAAAGCTAGGAAATTCTGATGCTTCGCTGAAGAATAATTTCGGCTCGTTCTGTTGAAATTCTTGTTGAAGTGTGTAGAGTTCGTCCAGGTTCACATTGTGGATATGCTGGCTTAGGTTGAGAGTGTGTTACGTGCAAATATTTTGCCGTAAACCTGTTAATTTGTTTTCGACCTCGGTATGCGTGTGCAAGTTATTTGCCAAGCATATCTGTTTTGGTTTTTTCATCATAGAGTTAAATTTTGGCTGTAAAATCCGAATCTAGCAAATTTGGCGATTCTTATCGCAGTTTCGATTCTTATCGCAGGTGAAAGAAATGTTTGGTAGATTGCGGGATCACGTGTCCGTTAGGGCCAATGAATTTGGTGATTTTTGATTCCTGCGCCAACGGAAGGTTGGGGGGAGGAAAAACTTCTACTGGTGTAACGGTAGATTTTTGGTGGTTGAAGATTTAATTAGGCCGTGACGATCAGATCGGCAGGTCGATTTTTGAGTTTGTTCCGCACGGTCGGGCTTTGAGATTTTCATTGTGTTCAGCGCTACCGCATGGTCGGTTTTTAAAAATTTTAGAATCAAGAAATTCATTGATGGTGGCATTGATGGTTTGCAAGAGGCCTTTCTTTCCAGTGGGAAAAGTAATCATCTAATCGGCGAGTTGAAATTTTTGAGACCCAAGAACCAGATAGACGAATCCATGATGGCCGTTATGACCACGTGGAATTGATCCGCGATCCGTGGAGCAATTCAAAACCAGCTCTTTTGGGGAACCTCAGCGGGACCGTTGGATTTTTGACGTGGAGGCTGGTTCTGGTGTTTTCTATTTTGGGTAGAAGTTGTATGCTACTTGGAAGCATGCTGGCGCCCAACTTTTGGTGAAGACTTTTGTTTTTTTTTATCAGTTTTTTTATGATTGGAATTAATAACGTTTTATAGTTAACTGCTTGTGCTGAAACATTCAAGTTCGACTGCATTCAGTTCATTTTGTTTCTTTTTACTTTAATTGCGATTCACAGTCGGACCTGAGTGACTTCCTTATTTATTTTGGTAGCCCTTTACTGTGGATTTTTTTAAATTTTTATTTATGATCACGACCGATCCCCATTGAAAGACCTGCGAGGCCACTGACTGAAGTGATCACTCCAGCAGGTCCCCCTCAGGGTCCTTCCCCTTCACCATCCAGGCTTGATTGAAGTTAAGGTATCCATAGATTAAGGGTGCTACCAAAAATATCCGAGTGATACACTCTAAGTAAATTTATATATTTTTTTACCTTTATTACTCTCAGTAAAATTGTTAACTTGTTTAAATACATTAGTTGTGCAGTTGAATTTGAGTGTGCGTAATTTTGTATTGTCCATTGAGCGTTCCAAAAATTGTTCACTAGCCGCAAAGTACTAGCTCTTGCTCTAACTCACGCCCGAGATAAAATAAATATAGTTGGAAGTAAAATTCATAACAAGTGACTGGAACGCTTGCTTCTATATTATCAGGAAAGAGCACTGGTTGACTGTGGTGATTGGTTCGTTTTTGTTGACTTCTTATCACATTCTGATTGATAATAATTTGGCAATTATATGGGATTTCGATCAAGTAGGATCCTGATAGTTTCTCGATTTCATGTTGGTTTTGGCAAATCTGCTGCACGGTTGTTTCTTGGGGTAGAAAGGCTATCCAATTGTTACTGATATCTAGTTGCCTTGTGATTGGTTGGCTGATTGTCGTCGTTATCAATTGACAGCTAGACAGATTTTGTTTTGATTCCAATAATTGAACCACGCATGGGTTTGGTTACTAATTGCTTCTAGTTCAGATTCATCGCATATAAAGTACTGGTCGACTTTTTGACATTCCTGACTACGATATGCATAGTGCAATGTATTTTTTAATAGAAACTGAGCGCGCGGTATTACAGCCTTAAATTGACTTTTTTATTCAGTTGGGATTGAATAGATATGGTAATAGCTAAATTGCATAGGGTATGTTAGAGGAATTTTCAACAGATACGTTATTTTATTATTTAATACAAAACATTCCAGACGTATTAATTTCTGAAATATTGAGACAGTTTGCAAATTTACATCAAATTGGCATATTTTGTGATCCAACATCAACCGTAACTTTTAGCAATTCTTCATAAAGATTTCTCATTTTTGTCTTGCAATATGGAGTCGATTAATTCATAAGTATTGGTCATTTGATTCAGTGTCTTTTATTATTGCAGAATTTTCTCTTTGGGTGCTCTTTTGAATCATCATTCCTATTTGACTGACTTTCGAATCTAAAAGCTTTTCATTGTGATTTACTTCTTGAATAGTTTTGTTGAATTGCTTGATAACGCTTAAGGATAAGGAGTTTTGTTTTAATATGGCATGGTCGATTTGTTTTTGGTTATTTTGTAATTCTGTGATTACTTTTTCATATCTTTCGCCGTCAGAAGCATCTAAATTACCAGTTATGGTTTTGAATATTGAACCAATACCATTAATTAGGCCTCGCTTAAATCTATTAGGGTGAGGGATTATTTCTTCTAACTTAGTTTCTACTCTGGTTTGTGTTAAATGTAAAATCTTAAAGTAGTTTGAAGCATAAAAGTAATATTGTCCGTGACTGCTTATCAACTGGGATAATTTTCAACAATTATTGGGGTTAAATCGTAAAAGTGAATCAACGTATAAGTAGATTGTTGAAATTTTGCAAGTCCTAATTTCAAAGGAATTACGCCTGCATTATTTTCTCAGGGAAATTTTATCCTGATATCCCATTGCAAGTAGCAGAAGTCTGAAACAAAATAAATGCTATTCAGAATCTTTAGTGAAAATGTATCGTTTTCTAAGATGACGTTTTAGATTGCTGAGGTGGATTTTTTCGTGAGAATCAGTTTTTACTGTTTTACATTTTGTGTTAATAGAAATTAATTTTCTCGGTTTTGCGAATTTGTCAGCGGTTTTCTGCCGTACGTGTTTTTTCGCATAGACTTCTTCGTTAGTATTGAATAGATCCGGTGTTTCTCTAGTTTCGTTGAGCTTGTTAATAATTTTGGTTTTAGAAGTAACGAGCTTTTCATTTATTTGTTGATACAAAATTTTGGTTTTATTCTTATGATCAGATACGTAGTCATTTATTAGCAATTGATCCAGATTGATGTCAAATGGGTTATCTTCTGTAATGTGACCATTAATTATGTCTATTGGTTTCAACTTTGTTGCAGAATGTATGGAATTATAATATACCAATATTGCATAAATCAGTTTTTGACTAATAGGGGTGTTTTTGAAATTTTGATTATTTAATAAGCGAATGTCCTCTGAAAGAGTTGAATGTAATCTTTCAATGGTACCATTTGATTGAGGGTGGTGAGGAGAGCAAAAGTGGATATTTACCTTATGTAGTTGAAGGAGTTCGGTAACTATAGAATTTTTAAATTCTGTACCATAAATTCACTAAACACATACGAAACATCAGGGAGAAACAATAAAGAGAACAAAACACTTTCGATCACTAACCTACAAAGACAGAGGAATTAGCACAAACACCGCCACCAAAATGTATTAAGCTATTTGTAGACCCTTGCTAGACTATGGACATATACTCATGACCAACGGCACAGAAAGGACAAAACGTTACATACAAACAACAGAACAAATTGCACTAAGACTAATAACACGAATAAGACAACCCCAAAACCCACTACACAACCCCCCCACCCAACTACTATACGAACGCACAAACATGACAAAGATTTCGGAAAGACTCATACATCTACAGTCAAAATGGACAAACAACCCCTACAACTGGACCATTCTGAATCCCCTTTGTCTCACAAGACCAACCAGACAATCCCGCTTCCGTTTCCCTACATCAACGCTACTCGAACACTTACAAACGCAACTGACTACTAGACAATAAAATAATTTTTTCTTGTCATTAGAATTGGAAAGCTTATTTAATAAGATTATTAACCTAGAATAAGAGAATTTTCATTTTTGTTTTTTTATTTGGACTAAGACTACATGTATTAAACAAGGGCAGAAAGACCGATAGGTCGATAGCCTTTTTTAGAAATAAAGATGTTTTCTACTACTACTGGTTAAAAATTTAGTTTGTTCCAGGGTATACGTATCTAAATGAATTATTTCGGTTGTATTTACTTCTTTGACAAATTTGACAGTCATTGATATAAGTTTGAATCGATTTTATTAAATCTGTCCAATAATATTTTACTTTAATCTTATTCATTGTTTCATCAATTCCTCGATGGTTTGATTTTGATTCGTGATAATTGTTTGTAATGTCCTTGTTAGATTTACTTATGTAACATGTATATATATATCGGTTGGCAACAGTGCCACGACAGTAGAAATGACATTTGACAAACGGGGGTGATATAACTGGTAACGGTTGAATGTAAAATGAGATATTCAATACAGTCCACACGAAGCAGTCGATATCGAGTTTTATTCCAACCATCCTTTAACCAAAACACGTGCAGGTTAAAGAATGGTACTAGTTTGAGCCAGCTATTACAAAACGATTAAACATTTGGTCCATTCGAACCAGATATCGTAAAAAAAAAGCTCTATTTCCTGGTGCAAGTTGTAAGAGTGAAGCCAGTAAGTACTCCATTTTCTATTATCCTATTTTGCCTCTATTAGGCATAGATATAAGTACTCTAGAAGTTTCACATGCCATTTTGAATATTTTACACTATCGGTGCTTAATATCATACACGGTTTTCTTCACAATTTTATATTTTTGTGTACAATTTTTAACGCCAACAGGCCAATAGCCACGTGGTAATCATTTCTATTTCACACTTCTACCTATTTTAACTATTTTATCAAGTAAATATCCTCATTGAGATGGAAAACTCAGATGGGGCAATTGATTTGCAACAAATTAAACAATTAATTAGAAGTCGTGGTTCTATTAAACAAAAACTAACGTTGGTTGATAAGTTTATCCAATTATTAAAGACTTCTCCCGATGATCAAAAACCGGCTTCAATAATGTTGAGCTGCGATTTAAGAACAGCATGAGTTTAATGGCAGATTTTGATGCTATTCAGTCAGTAATTGAATCGAGTTGTGACGAAAGAGACCTCCAAATACACTATAAAGAGAGAGAGGAGTTCGAAAATAAATACTACAATGTCCAAGGTTTTTTAACTCAGTATTTGCAGTCTATTCAAGCAGATATGACAAATCCAGTGCATTCCAATGCATCCATGAATCCAGGTGACTCTTTGCAGAATATTTTATTGCCAAAATGAAGTTGCCTACATTTTCGGGCAGTTTTGAGCACTGGCTTTCATTTAAACTAAATTTTTCGTCAATTATTTCAAGCAATTCAGCTTTATCAAATGTACAAAAGTTCCAATTTCTCAAAGCTTCACTTGAGGGTTATGCAGCCAGGCTGATTGAAGGACTGGACACCGTAAGCAATCCTTTCGCAACAGCATGGCAAATTTTGGAAAGTAAATTTGGTAAAAAGCAATTCTTTTAGACATTCATTATCAACAGCTTATAAATGTGCCACATATCAATAAAGAGAACTTTAGTCAATTCAGTCAAATGCTGGACCAGGTAACTAAACATGTCACCCGCGATTGATGGAATACAATTAAATCCGCAAGATTTATATAATTCTTTGATTATTCATTTATTGTCGGGTAAGCTCGATAAAACGAGTTTAAGAGAATGGAAAGAACTTGAATACAAGTCAGAGTTACCAACACTGGAAGAATTTGTAGATTTTCTTAAAAACAAGGTAGATTTATTGCAATCTTTGGAAAAAGCTTTTCCAAGTAAGTTAAACATCTCATCGAATCACCAACCAAGACAATTTCATAAACAAAACAATAACTTTCAAATGAATCTCCTAGCACACACATCAAGCAATACAATTAAATGCAACTTTTGCAAGAATAATCATACCATTTATAAGTGTGACAAGTTTATGGCATTGTCGGTTGCTGATAGATTGGAACAAGTTAAAAACCTCAAGTTGTGCCTCAATTGTTTACGTACGGGACATTTTGTTGATAAATGTTTTTTGCGCCCATGTAAAATATGTAAAGTAGTTAAACATAACACCTTATTACATCAAGATAGGTTAAATAGTTCTATGGGAACAAATGCAGTGACGAACTTAAGCATGGTGGTTAAACAATCAGCTTCGATTTCAATCAGGTTCTTTTGTCTACTGTAATGTGCAAAGTTAAAGATGTGGAAGGTAATTTTCATTTGTGTAGGGCCTTACTTGATTGTGGTGCCCAGTCCAATTTGATTACTGAACAATTTTATCTTCAATTAAAACTTAAATCTACGGCAACTAATATGTCATTGATTGGAATTAATCAGGTGTTTCTGAACTAAATCGAAAGTGCAACGTTTCCATATATTCTCATAATTCCGATTTTAGCACTACTATGTCGTGTTTTGTGACTCCTACTATTGCAAACGATATTCCGTCATCATCAATTCGTATTCCAGATTTACAATTACCCAGTCAAATTAAGCTAGCTGACCCCGAATTTTATAATGCAAGAAGTATTGATTTATTAATCGGTGCAAGTTTATTTTGGGATTGATCTTGGTAGGACAAATTCAATTAGGTAAATATCTTCCAACGTTGCAAAACACAAAATTTGGATATGTTGTGGGAGGTTTTTGCCCTATTAAGCCAACAAACACTACGATTTGCAATTTTTCTAAAATACACATTCCTGAAGATGACCAGCTTAAAAAATTTTGGGAACTCGAAGAAGTTCAAATTTCATCGATCATAAGCAAAGACGATGAGGAATGTGAAAAACAATTTAAGCAGCATACGTACAGAAATGAGTTAGGCCAGTTCGTTGTCAAATTCCCATTAAAACATTCTCCAAGTTTATTAGGGAATTCCAAAAATAATGCTATTCAAAGGTTTAGAGCTTAGAGAGAAAATTTGTCGATCCTAACTTTAAAAAGCTATATTTTTCAATTTATTCAAGAATATATTGAGTTAGGCCATATGACCAAGTTTCGACTCCAGTCAAGAACCTACGTCTATTTCATTTTTTTCTACCCCCATCATGGTATTATTAAAGAACATAAGTTACTACAAAATTGAGAACAGTGTTTGATGGTAGTTGCCCTACATCTACGGGATGGTCTCATCAACGATCTTCAATTTGTCGGACCTACCTAAACTCCAAAACGATATTATAGACATTTTACTTCGATTCAGAGTTTACCCATTACTGTCGTTTCAGCCGATGTTTCCAAAATGTATCGTTGTATTGTAATGAATCCAGATCAAAGATCGTTACAACAAATTTTATGGCGCGATGATCCTAGTACTGATTTCTCGGTTTATCACTTAAATACCGTATCATATGGCACAACGTCAGCCCCTTACTTGGCAATTAAGTGTCTCCAAACATAGCTCCATGACAATTCTTCTCGATTTCCTGAGTCCTTGTAACACTAGATTAAACGATTTCTATGTCGACGATTTACTAACCGGGTCAAACGATTTAAGAGAACTAAAAATAGATGCGAAACAGTTTATAAGATTTAGAAACTGGTCAGTTCATATTGAGAAAATGGGTTTCTAATAATCCTAGTGTTATTGAAGGGTTTGATAATTTAACAATTTCGAACTCAGTTCTGAACCTTGGTAAAAATGATAGTTGCAAGACCTTAGGAATACAGTGGCATACAACTGCTGACAAGTTAACTTATAATATTAAACAATTTTCAAAATGTAATCCAAGTACTATTACCAAGCGGCATATACTCTCTACTATTGCTCAGATTTATGACCCTTTAGGTCTTTTAAGTCCAGTCATTATTGTCTCCAAAATTATAATCCAACGATTGTGGAGTCTTCGAATATCATGGGATAGCTCCATTCCTAATGATTTAGAGACACAATATCTTCAATTTCAAAGTCGTCTAGCAAATCTGAACCAAATTAATCTTCCAAGAAATGTTGTCCCAAAAGGCTATTCCTTGGTAGAGATTCATTGTTTTTGTGACGCCTCAAAAGACGCATATGCGTCAGCTATTTATTTACGAAGTCAAGATGAGCAAAGGCAATTTAAAGTTTTCTTGTTATGTTCAAAAAGCAAGTGGCGCCTTTGAAAACAATTACGATACCAAAACTTGAGTTATGTGCTAGTCTATTGGATCTCAACTAGTAGAAATGGTAAAACAAGCATTATCTACTACTGTCCCAATTATAATGTGGTCCGATTCCCAAGTAGCGCTGAGTTGGATTAAGACGGAGCCCCATTGTTACAAATATTTGTAGCAAATCGGGTATCCAAAATTCAGTCATTAGCAAGTCAGTATGAATGGAGGTACGTAAACTCCAAGGAAAAATCCTGCAGATGTTGCTTCGAGAGGAATCAATCCCGATTTGCTATTAAATCATTCTCTCTGGTGGGAGGGTCCTAGTTTCTTAAAGCTACATCAAAGTAGTTGGCCTGTTCACACCTTTAATATCGAGCTCGATTCTTTACCAGCACTCAAGAAAAAGAGCATAATTATGTTATCTTCGGAAAAATCCTATTCTTTCACTTTTTACAAAGTTTCAGTTTCCGAAGTTGCTAAAAGTGGTAGGCTTTATGTTTTCGTTTCTTGTGTAAATTTGAAACGTAGGATTTTGAAAGAAGATTTACTGGTGGGGCCTATGTCTGTACTTGAGTGAAACAAAGCGAAGACAGCGTTAATCAAAGTGTGTCAGCAAGAATGCTTTCCGGTCGAAATGTCTCTATTACAGAAAAAATAAGATCCTAGACAAAAAAACATAAACTTTCGTCTGTCACTCCCATTTCTGGACGTGCGAATGGTGTAATGCGCGTTGGAGGAAGATTAAATCTTTCCAACCTACCATATACGACAAAGCATCCAATTCTGTTGCCTAATAAACACCCATTTACTCATTTAGTTTTTGAAAACAAACATAAAGCTTGCTACATCCAGGCCCTCAAACTCCTGTTAGCATGTATAAGGCAATTTTAATTGGCCAATCGGAGGACTCAATTTAGCAAAAAAAATTACTAGGAATTGCTTAACTTGTTTAAGTTTAAAGGCCCATTCCTTGTTGCTTATCCAATGGCGAGTCTTCCAAACGACAGAATTAAACGAAGTTTGCCTTTTGAAATAACTGGAATTGATTACGCAGGCCCATTTTTTATTCTTAATAAAACAGGAAGAGGCGCCAAATTAACAAAATGTTATCTGGCCGTATTTGTTTGTTTTTTGCGTCAAAGCAGTTCATTAGAGTTGTCTCTAGCTTAACCACTGATAGCTTCATTGCCTGCCCTCAAACGATTTACCGCTAGACGAGGAATGCCGCGCAAATATATTCCGATAATGGCAACTACATTCCTGGCGCCAGTAATGAGTTAAAAGACTTAGGACATTTTTTAAACAATACTCAAACGGCAGTGACCAATTTTACGAATCAATCAATATAGAATGGAAATTATTCCCCTTATACTCAAAACTTTGGAGGTCTGTGGGAAGCAGCTGTCAAAAGCGCGAAACATCACTTGAAGCGTGTTCTGATCAACCAAAACGTAACGTTTGAAGAATTTAATACAATAGTAATTCAAACGGAAGGCATACTTAATTCTAGACCTTATATTCTATGTCTACTAATCCTAACGATCTCAGCCCGATAACCCCATCTCACTTCCTTATTGGTCGATCTGTGCAACACGTTCCGGGAATATGACTTACACGATTTAAGCCAAACAGACTTCCACCGACTTCAACATTGTCCAGCAGCTGTGCCAACAATTTCTGGGCACAATTTTCGAAGCAGTATATCAGCCAATTGCACACCCAATACAAATGGAAGGAAGCTCCGACCAAGATTTCCAATGGGACCTTAGTGCTACTCGGAACGACAAGCAGCCGCCCTATAGATGGCCTATTGGACGCATATCCAAATTGATGCCGAGCCAAGATGGTGTGCCTAGAACTGCGGAGATTACGACTGCAAGGGGACGAGTCCTCAGGTCCCTACGCCACCTACATCCATTACCTCTACAGGATGAAACCGACTAGTGATTTGTGTAAATCTGTTATTCAGTTAGTTAACTCGTCATAAATATTTAAGATATTGCCGTTTTAAAGGTACCCTTCAAAAGGGGGAGTTATGTTAGATTTACTTATGTAACATGTATATATATATCGGTTGGCAACAGTGCCACGACAGTAGAAATGACATTTGACAACGGGGGTGATATAACTGGTAACGGTTGAATGTAAAATGAGATATTCAATACAGTCCACACGAAGCAGTCGATATCGAGTTTTATTCCAACCATCCTTTAACCAAAACACGTGCAGGTTAAAGAAATGGTACTAGTTTGAGCCAGCTATTACAAAACGATTAAACAGTCCTTAATGTCATTTTTATCCGATACATCCATTAATTTATGTAAACATCGCTTCAATTTTAGAGATGGCCATTTGAATGTTTTCCTAATTACTTCAGAAAAAGGTTCATAAATGTCGGGGTCTTCGAAATATATATAATATAGTTTATCAGATACAACATATTCTCTAATAAAATTAATAACATTATCTTTCGAAATTTGTGAAGTTTTCCTTCTTTTATTTCCGAACAAAATGTGAACTTTCGGTTTAGCGGGTGAATGCAAAACGTACTGATTTATAATTTGAGTAGAGCCGTAATTAACAGCTGTATCTAAAATGGGAATGCCGACTATGGGATTTTCGTCTGCATTTGAATGAACTGTTATATCATCACCTGGAATTCTCAAGGGTTCTTCGTCCGCTTGAACTAGTGTTGATATTTGATCTATATCATCGTTATCGCGCTGGTTACATACATTTGAAGATTGTGTCTCCAAAGATGCTGCGTTATGGGATTGTAAATTTAGATCTTTACTTGCGGTTTCATTAACAAATCCGTCGAAAGTCGAAAGAATCGTTTATTTCTTTTGTATGAATTTCAATCCGGCATAGCGCATCAGCGTTGGTATTAAGTTTACCTTTTTTAAAAATTATTTCATAGTCAAATTCTTGTAACTTAATTCTCCATCTTACTAATTTAGAGCTAGGATCCTTTAAGGAAAATAACCATTGCAATGGCTCATGGTCAGTTATAATGTTGAACTTTTTGCCAAGTAAGTAGGGACGGAAATATTTGCTAGCCCAAACTATACACAGACATTCCTTTTCGATAGTTGAGTAATTTCTTCCAGAATTAGGAAAGGTTCTGGATCCATATGCCACTGGTAAGTCTTGACCAATGGGTCCTTGACTGAGAACACAGCTCAATGCAACATTACTTGCATCACAGGTTAAGTTAAACGGTTTGTTAAAGTTTGGATATTGTAGAATGGGTTCGTTAATTAACAAATTCTTGCAAAGGTTGAAGCAGTTTACAAATTCGTTAGTATGTTCTATTTTTGCACCCTTTTTTAGACACTTTGTTAGTGGTTTAGTAAGCTTAGCAAAATTATTTATGAAGCGTCTATAATATCCAAGAAGACCAAAAAATCCTTTAATTTCTTTGGTAGATTTAGGAATGGCATATTCTTTGATAGCTTTGATTTTATCAGGATTAGGTTTCACTCCATCTGGCGTGACAACATGGCCTAAATTAGCAACTTCTTTCTTCAAAAATTCAGATTTATCTGGTTGAATTTTGAAATTTGTAGCTCTTAAACGTTCGAAAACTTCTGTTAATTTTTCAATGTGTTCTTGAAGAGAACTAGAAAATATTATTACATCATCTAGATATACTGCACACTTTTCGTTAGTAATTCCCTTTAGAATATTATCCATACAACGCTGAAATGAAGCAGGAGCATTTTTGAGCCCAAAGGGCATTCGCAAGAACTCGTAATGCCCACTATCGGTACTGAAAGCGGTTTTTGGAATATCAGTTTCATTCATTTCGATTTGATGGAACCCGCTCGCGAGATCCAGCGTAGTAAAATATTGGCAACGCCCTAACTTGTCTAGCAATTCGGTGATATTAGGAAGGGGCCATTTTTGATCGATGGTTTTGTTGTTCAATCCTCGAAAATCGATAACAACTCGCCATTTGGGAGTTCCTGATGCATCTAGTTTTTTTGGCACCACCCAGATTGGGGACGACCACGGGGATTCGCTTTGCCGAATTATATTTTGCTGTAACATTTTGTTAATTTGTCGTTGTACTTCCTGTTTGTGAATATAGGGATATCTATAAGTTTTACTATATATTGGAATTTCATCTGAAGTTCTAATATGATGTTTAACTGTGCTTGTAAAGGTGAGAGGTGTGCCCTCGCGATAAAATATATCTGAGTACTTCCTGCAAAGGAAGTATCTGAAGAATCTGAGTACTTCCTGCAAAGTACATGGATTTTTTGGGGTGTCATCGAAATTATTAAAATCTATATTTTGGAGATCAACCCTGGAGAATCTTTCTACATTTAAGGGTTGAGAGAAATCTAAAGTTATTGGATTGCAAGTATTGTTTAAAATAGATGTTAAGCTAGTCCATTTCGGGCAATTGTTAGGCTTTCAGGTATTTCGCAATTGTGAATTTTTTGATAAGGAATAATGATTTCTCCGTTATCGATGGAAGTTCTAACTTCAATGATTTGTTCACAACGTGGGGAAATGATGATACTATTGATTTCCGATTTAGTTTTGTGAAACGAAAGTTTAATCTTAGTGAAAGGTGTGGTTAGACATCTTGTACCAAAATTTAAATTAGCTTGAAGTAATTTTAAATTATCAAGTCCAATTAAACCATCAAAAACATTGTGAAATTTAAACAAATAAAATTTCAATTTTGTTGGTTTGGGCAACTGAAAGATATTCGATGCAGGTATCATAACACTATATTGATGAGATGAATTTTGGAAAACCGTAGAAACTATGAATGGGTCAGTTTTTACAAAGTCTGGGTATAAATTGAATACTAACTCAGGGTTTATAAAAGATTTATTGGATCCAGTGTCAATTAAGAATTTGATATTATGTTCGGGAAAAATTATGTATGGGAGTTCACTGGAACTACTTGTGTTCAAGGAAATTACTTGTGTCATTTCTCTGAAATTTCCTGAAGAGTTTTCCGAAAATTTTGGTCTTCAATTTCATTGACATCTTGAGCTGATATTTCATTGAAATCAGTTTGCCAAGTTGGAAGATATTCTGGTTGCTTAGTATATTCGGAATTTTCATAGAACTCATTTGGATATTCATAACTTGAGTTTTCAAATTCTGTATTTGCATAATCGGTTTCTGTGTTGTATAGTTCTTCAAACGTAAATTTTGGTTGATATTGTTGAGATGGTCCCGCGGTTTTATTAGGTCCGTAAGATTGCTTAGTACACAAACTCATTGGAGTGGGTTTGGAAAATTCACGATTTGGATCAGGTTTGAAAACGTTTTGTTGAACTGGTGGTTTGCCGAAAACTTGCGAATTAGTAAACGGTCTTGGAGGTCTATAATTAAGATTAGGCCTTATAGAGACAGGTCCGGTTGGAAATTTAGATGGAAATTGATGTTGATTTAAATTGGGACGCATTTGCTGCTGGAAATAATTTTGGTTTAAAGTGGGACGCATTTGTTGGTTGAAATGGTTAAATTGAGGTCTTTGAAGTGACATATTTGGTTGGAAGTGATTATTAGTACTAAATTGACGATTATTAATATTTAACTTAAGTACGGGAGGTTTTGCATTATTATATTGAAGATATTTAACGTTTTCTTCTTGTATGACCAATTGAATGGTATCGGTCAGAGAATTTGGCCTCATACACCTAATTACTGTGCCTAAAGGTTCTCTGAGCCCGGATAAAAACGTTTGAAGTGTAATTTTTTGATAGAGGCCACGTTTTACAGCTGTAGCGGCTGCTGTTTCATGAGCATCAACATAACTACATAACAAATTTAATAATTCTAGACATTTATTATTGTTGATACTTCCTGATTGGGTAAAGAAGTAGAGTCAGAGCCAACTGAAGGGTTTATCCTCAAATTATTCAATTGAGCTAATAAATTTTCAACGGACATAAATACAATATTTATGATAAATTGCACTTACATAACTAGGAGGACGGCTTTGGTCATTCCTCCTTTGCCTATCAGAACATTTTGAAATTCAGCGATGTTTAGTCTGAAAACAAATAGATCTTCTGGCGAAAAAGACGATTTGGTTCTTTTCCCAATTTTCTTTGTGGAGGTTGGCTTCTGGCAGTTCCTCGATGGAACGGGTTTTCTGATTGTTGAGAAGCCACTCTGCTCAAGACGACACGATTTCCGCAAAGTCAATTTGTTCGATCGATAGTTCAATCGGTACCCGAATTTGACAGCACGATGCAATCAATCAGCAACGTTATCAATACAATCGATCCTACCGACTGCGCCAGTTAACTGTTTGAACAATGACAAACCGTTTTTAAAAACTAACTTTATTTCTAATTATTATAACTGTACTATAGCGTGGTTGTACTCTGACCGACTTTAACATGATTTTACTGTTTGAGAAAGACAAGACATGATGATACTTGGAAATGGTGTTCAGCGGTATTCCGTGGCTGCTGATACAGCGGAATCCATGGGGACTGTCACATAACTCATGACATTTGCGCTATTTAAAAAGACCGTGTTTTACGTGTGGCAACATCGGAGTAAGCAGAAAAATACGCCATTAAAACGGCTTTGAGACTGAACTTGTAACAAAGTTATAATTTACAAATTGCAAGTAAACTTTAAATTAGGATCAATAGTTGTCGATAAACCTACGTAATTCATTAAAAACTCAGCATGTCCGTTACTTTTTAATAAAAATATTTTTAAAAATATGACAGTGACACGTTCAATTTGTCACATTTACTTTTGCGCACACTGTGCGTAAAAGTCCGTGCGTATAAGTGAAACAAATGAATACGAATGAAAAGTGCTTCTTTATGGCCATCGCTTCTGATCGGAAAATGGCACTTTTTGATTCACTCGAACAAAAAAACATTTGAGATTCTGAAGATTAGAAACTATTAGACAAAAAATCGATATCAAAGTTTTTATCACTCTCAACCCAGTATTCTTGTATTTAAATGGAATCGTAATAGCAAATCTGCTTTTAAAACATTTTTAAAGTCGGTGATATTGAGTCCATTTGTGGAGCTCGCTCGCAAATTCCGCTAAATTAATTTTCAGACATGTTTTACATTTTTGCAGAATTCTGTACTTCTCACTGAGCTTTCCAAGATAACACTTTACTTACAGAGCAAAACTAGTTAAATCCTAACAAAATCCGTATTCTTCGCACAGTCAGCTTATTTGTATAACCTCATTATTAATCACAGTTCTAGTTGTGTTCGGTGCAATCGGTGCTCATTCTTTTAAACTATAGTCATTATGAAAATGGATGACGCTAATACTACAGTAGGTGCAAGTAATGTGGAATCAAGAAAAATACATATAAATAGGACCAAACAAGAGGCAATTAAATTAAAGAGGCAAGTTAATTATTAATTGAATTTATTATTAATACTAAAATTATTGTCAAGGAGACACTTATGACTTTTGTTTATTTGTTCGTCAGATGTCAAGCTTCTGCTTCTGCTGTTAAGACATTATTTTTTCAAAAACCCTGTTCGCACAGAGGTCCTACATATTGTTGTTCAGAAATAGATCTTGAAGATGTGTAAGAACTACAATGTCATTGTACCAACCGACAAGATTCAACAAGATTTTAAATTATGCCATTTTTGTCTGCCATCGCTGTCGAACATAAACGATCTGTCAGAAACCAATCTAGAAGGCAAAAGTTCAGTGTAGCATAATTTATACCATAAAAACTTTCTAAAAGAAAGATCCAAGTGTGTCAAGTCATGTTCTTGAGCATATTAAATATACATAAAGATAGAGTTAGGCGTGTAGCAAAAGTTTGTTTCGGGTAAAATCCCGAAAGAACTTCGAGGAGGTGACAGAATTCCTGAGAAGCACACTGACAAAAAGCAAAGTATCATCCAATTTTTGAATAGGCTAACTGCTCAGGTGAGTCATTATAATAGAAGAAAGTGGAAACGAGTATATCTTCAATGTAGCATAACTATGAGAAAGTTCTTTAACTTTTATTTAGAACAATGAGCACCAGAACTCAAGACTACAAAATTTGATATGTTCCGAAGCATTTTTATCAACGAGTATAATATCGGGTTTAGCAGCGTTGCTTCAGACTGTTGTGACCAGTGCATGATAAAGAAATATCTGGAAAAAGAAAACCGGATGATGTCGCAAGAAGAAAAATCGCTGTGGAGTTAACAATGCCTAAAAAGTTCCAATAGATTTTTCGAATCAATGAGAAATACATCTGACAACTCATACACTTTCTGCTTCGACCAGCAACAGGGTTCGACCAACCCTTTTGCCGAGAACTCCTATGATTCATGATTCATTCTATTCGCACAAAGTTGGCTTCTATAACTTTTGCTGCGTTGACTTAAAAGCTGAAAGTCCTGCATTTTATATGTGGACAGAAAACCAAGCCGGGAGAGGTGCTGAAGAAATCGGCTCTGCCTTGTTTCATTACCCAAGCACAACAGCAATACACACTGAAGTTATTTTGCAATGGTTGCTGGGGACAAAATAGAAACATATACATGTACATCATCCGCATCTTGTATTTTTGGTTGAAATTCAAATATCCATCAGTTATAACAGAAATATTAATAACTTACCCTGTCCGCGGTCACTCGTTTTTACCGGCCGACCGAGTGTTTGGTGGTGTAGAGAAAGATCTTAGAAATACAGTTCTACCATTAAAAAACATGTGACAAAACACAACAGTGACGGAAATGGTCCACAACATCAAAGCTCTGGAGAAAAACTCAAGACGGTGAATTGTATCGCGGAAATGAAGGTGATAACCTTGAAAAAAGCTACTACGGGAAACGTTTCTGTGAGTGGCTTTCAGAAATTTAGGTTTAGAACTGGCACGGAAAAATGTACGAAATTCAAATTTAAAAAAACCATATACACAAAGAGGTTGAAAAAATTTTAAGCGAAAACATTCAAAAACAGTTCTAGCGATCAATCGAGTAAATAGAAAAAATCATTGAAGCGGTTTTCGCATTTTATTTACTGAAATACGTTACTTGCGATTTCTCACAATTTTGATTTTGGGGATTTAACGGGTTTTGCGCGCCATCTACACATTTGTAAACGAGTTATTAGCAATTTGTTCATTTACCTGTCTTATAATATATGTTTTGTTGGTTTTCGTCGGCTTGCGTTAAGATTAAATCAACAAAAAGTTTTTTAATTAAATTCCCAAACTCTATTATTGATTTGGAACTTTGCTTGATACTACTCAATTTGAAAGACAATTCAGATTAAGGAAAGGAATTAGACGCGTATGATTGTTTTAATCTAATTTTTGCGTTGTCTGTTAATCTTGTCTTTAAAACGTAAGTGGCGAGCAGTTTTTTTAAGTGTTGAGCAGTTTTTTCCCGTCGTCGTTAAGCAACGAATCATATAGACCAATAGCACTAATTAAATTTTTCGTTGCCGTTTCAGAATCGTTATTAAGGGAATCAAACCAGCAGTAGTCTGTTTTCTAAGTAATTTTTCTAACATTGTTGACATTGACTCGCCCTGAGCGGCCTGGTCTGACTCTGATATCTGCGAACTTCCGGGACTCATAGCACATATCGGACAAACTAGGTAGTTGCCCGATTAGAAATGTTTAAAATTTGGGTGAATAACGCACAAATTGCAGATAGGGTACACAAATAGTTTAACTATTTTGTGACAGTTAAATTTTGATTTTAATTAGCAGTCCATCTGTCTGCTAATCCGTTGGTTAAATTAAGTAGTTATTAGAATTAAATAAGTAAATAAGCCTGTGTAACAAGAACGAACTGACAAATCAAGGTTCAATATTTTACTTCTTGACATCTATCAATGCCAAAGATAATGTCTGTCAAATATAAAATTTTGTTTTCAGTGTGCATCATTGTGTTGACCACAGCACGCCAATAGAGAAGCGTATAGTTCAACTAGCAAACAAATACTGTCCTTTATTTTATAGTATACATCTCTACATACTAGACATCCACAGAATAGTCAACCTGATATTGTCTGCTTGGCTGTAACTTATTGTGTCAAAGAACATTTTTTCCGATTTAATAATACGCAAAAAATTATAATCATTGCAGAAAGAGTCAGTTTGGTGCAATTTAAGTGAATCTCACTATACACCAGAATGTCTAATTAATTATTAGCAATATACAGGTATATTGTGCAATATACGGGTGATTCAAAATTGGCGTCGTTCCCCTGGGGGTGTGGTCGGGGGTTGCTTAGGGAGGACAGGAAAAATAGTAAAATTAATAATCCTTATCAAAAACTTAAATATTTGCAAAAAACCAGATCAGAAGGACGCATGAATGTTTTTCAAGGTAATCCGGCTTATTAACCTTTCGCAAATACATGCTGCTTCTTAAATATCAAAAGCTCAAGTAACCATACATCAGCACAAAAATAAGTTGTAAAATTACAAAAAATGTACGAACGTCTGCCTGTTTAACTCCAGACATGTTTGTCCCGTGCAATCACTTTATTGTGCACTTTTTGCAGCATTGATGCGGTTCCATTTAGAGCAGCTTCTCGTATTTAGTTAAATAACTCGTGCTCAATTTGTATCCGATGACTTCGTCGTACAAATTTGCGGATAGATCGGGCATCGCGTTCTCCTTAAACGTCTAATACGCTATCGACCGTGAATCACCCTGTATATCAATAATCTTTATTTTCTATAAAAAGGGTATCGACCCACGATCTTTCTGACCTTATATAATACAATCTATTATCTTATGCTAGCTTACATTGAAACATTCGGGCTATTCTAAACAGTTCAACTTAATATAAAAAAATAAAAGAAAGGTTGACAATTAAATCTTTATGTTAATCTTAATCTTAACCAAGCCCAGCAGGTTTGTTCAGTTGCGTTGTAAGTGTTCAAGTTGGGTTTCTGTAGAGAAACGGAAGCGGGATTGTCTGGTTGGTCTTGTAAAGCAACGAGGATTCAGCATGGTTCAGTTGTGGGCGTTGTTTATCCATTTTGACTGTAAATGTATGAGTCTTTCCGAAATCTTTGTCATGTTTGTGCGTTCGTACAGTAGTTGGGTGGAGGGGTTGTGTAGTGGGTTTTGGGGGTGTCTTATTCGTGTTATTAGTCTTAGTGCAATTTGTTCTGTTGTTTGTATATAACGTTTTGTCCTTTCTGTTCCGTCGGTCATGAGTATATGTCCATAGTCTAGCAAGGGTCTACAAATAGCTTTATATATTTTGGTGGCGGTATTTGTGCTAATTCCTCTGTCTTTGTAGGTTAGTGATCGAAAGTGTTTTGTTCTCTTTATTGTTTCTGCCCTGATGTTTCGTATGTGTTTAGTGAATTTAAGTTTGTGGTCAATTGTGGTTCCTGGGTATTTTATGTCATTCTTTGGTTTTGTCGTTTGGCCGTCTGCAATTATTGTAGGGGAGTCAGCGTTGAGTCTGTGGTTTGTGAGTAGAAGTTAATTTTTTGACGCGTTTGGTGTTAGTCTGCATTTATAGAACTATGACATTGTATTGTTCGTTAGTAGTTGGAGTCTTTAAGTCGTTTTTTCAGTGGTTTTGTCGTGTACTATTAGTGCAGTATCGTCAGCGTATAGTAATATGTACGCTGATTTGTCTATTTAGTTTTTGTCTGGTAAGTGATAATTGTAGATATCATGGCAGTATATATTATTTCAAAAAATTTTTCCTGGGTTTCAGTCAATTTTATTGTTTATTATTTAAAATGTCACAAATACGTTTCGGTGTCTTTCTCCACCATCATCAGTTTGTGTGTATAGTTGTTTCTACCTTCACATTTGACTGGTTACTTTGAGTAACAAGTCAACTATACACACAAACTGATGATGGTGGAGAAAGACACCGAAACGTATTTGTGACATTTTAAATAATAAACAATAAAATTGACTGAAACCCAGGAAAACATTTTTGAAATAAATTAAAGTACAGTCAGGAAAATATACACAACAAGTATATATTACATGGGAATGGTGAGAGTGGGGATCCTTGCGGGAGTCCTTGTTCAGGGGAAAAAGAAAAAGAGAATGTGTTGTCAATTCGTACTTGTAGTAGTCTGTTTTCAAGTAAGTTTTTTATGATGTGGAGTAGATATGTTGGTGTGTGTAGTTTGTGAAGTTTGCAGAGTAAGGCCATATGCCAGACGCTGTCAAAGGCTTTGTTAATGTCCTTGAATAGACACGCCGACTTTCTGTCGGTTAGGTGAGTTGTTTGTACATTGTTGGCCAAAATCAAGAGCAGATGAATAGTCGAGTGATGTTGTTTGAAACCAAATTGGTAGGTAGATATATATTTTCCGATCAGTTTTTCAAGTCGCTGCTTTATTATGTACTCTAAAACTTTGCTGAGTACTGGGAGTAATGTAATTGGTCTGTATTTGTTCGGTTGTGTATTGTCCAGTCCATTTTTGGGTATAGGGATTATTAAGCCGTTTTCCCATGTTTTTGGAATTTTGTTATTTCTGATGCAGTTGTTCAATTCAGTTAGGACCAGTTTGTGAGTTTCTTGAGTTAGGCTTTTCAAGAGTTTTGCCTCTATTTTATCTTTTCCCGGTGCCGTGTTTTTGATATGCGCTAGGGCTTCATCGTACTCTGTGACTGTGATCAGTTTGTAGGAATAGTTTGGTGAGCTGTTAAAATAGTTCAAGTACCAGTCGTTGATCAAGTTCCAGTTGTCATTGTCGAAGTTAGGGTTTGTCGATATGCTGAAGGCCTTTTGATAGTGTCTGGCAAACGCGTCCGCTTTCTCTTTGTCTGTGTAACGTTCTATTCCGTTTTCGTCAATTGTGTCAGTAGTGTTAGTTTTTTTGTATTGAGGTAGTTTCTTAATTTTTAGCCAGTGTGTTTTGCCTTTGTCTTTTTGTATTTCTTTGTTTGGTCGGTATATTCATTTGTTTTGTCGGTATTGTCCAATCAAGGTTTTAATGTTTCTGTTGAGTTGGTTCAGTGTCTTTTTTAGGTCGTTATTTTAAGTGTTTTTATATAGTCTGTACAGATTTCTCTTTTGTTTTATGAGTCTCAGTATGAATTTGGGTAGTGGATGCCGGTAGAAAGCATTTTTTACTTCCGGGCTAAAGTTTCCTATGGCTATATTCAGTATATCAACAGGCTAGCCTGTTGTTGTATGGTTTCTATTGAAATGGGCTGTGCTTGCGATTGAATGTAGTAATGTATATGTTGTTTCAGTTTGTCTATGTGACTCTTTGTTACGTTTAACTTTTTCTCTATAGGAGGTGTACTGGAGGTAGGTTGCGTATGTTGTAAGTCTATGTTAGACGTAATAGCCAGGTGATCGGATCCAAGTTCGTTGGTTAAGTTTATGTTGTTGATCGTGTTTGTTAAGTTTCTTGTGTGCAGTAGAACGTCTGGTGTTGAATCTGGGCTTGCGGGCATCAGAAAAGTTGGTGGGGTGTGTTGTTTTATAAAGTCCGAATTTTGTAAAAATATTTTAAGCTGTTTCGTTTTGTTTTTGTTCAAATTAAAGTCGCCTATAATTATGGCATCTTTATAGTTGCTTGCTTTGTTCAATATGTTTTGTTCTAAGTTGGAGTGTGGGTGTATGTATGTCAGAAATATGTTAATCAGTTCATTTAGGTAGGCTATCGTAAAATGTATGCAGTCGTTCAGACGGTGGTTGCGGGAAGGAGGATTTGCTCTTCCAGGTTTAAATTTTGGTTTTAGGAGAGCTGCGATCCCGCCCCTGGCATGATTAATGTTATTTCCATGCCTATAGATATACTGCCAATTTCTGTACGTTGGTGTCTGTCCTAGTTTGGTTTTAGTCTCTACAAATATGCAGCAGTCTGTGTCGGTTTGTTCCAGGTAATTGTAAATAAGTGGTTTTTTACTGTTAAGTCCGTTGATGTTAGCGTAAAGTAGTTTCATGTTAAAGTGTCCATATTTGTGATTGTTTGTTTTAGTTGCTCTCGGGGTTCCGGATAGGAACTTCTGTTGGAGGGTAACATGCCCATCATTAAAATATACATATGGGTGCCAAAGAAGGCCACCGGGTGCCAATATTGAAGTCATTCGCAAATTGCGAATCATCGAATTTTTTTCAGTAGTTCCTCCCTGTTGGTGTTGGAGGTTTTGTTTAACTGATGTTTGTATTTATTATTTGTATGGTCGTGGATTGTTATGGCTGAGTAAACTCTACTTCCCGTCGTTACCGAAATTGACACCTCGGCTGATCTTTTGTTAAGGCACTTTATTAAATCGTTGGGAATACCCTCTATTGGAGCAGTCGGTCTCTAAGGGCATCGCAGGCTCCATGCCGCATGGTCTTCAGAGTCACAGGCTGCACATTTGATTGGAAGAGGCGACTGGCATGACCCAGTGGGATGGGGTCCCTGGCATCTGCCACATTTTATTGTCTGTTTGCAGTCTTATCTGCGGTGGTCGAATAAGGCACACCGACCACAAGGCGCGGGAATGGGTGCTGGTGGTTTACTCTCGGCTATTTTGAATATTCGTCTGAGGAAATTGACGGAGCGTTCATTGATAAGCCTCTCGTAGGTGCTGAGGTCCCCTGTGATGAGCCTCATCAATAATGTTGGCCTGTCTCCTTGACGTGAGATAATGCGTTCGCAAAATCTCACGTTAAATTGTTGTTTTTGGAGTTGTTGCATGAACATTGAGTCTGTGATCTCGAAATTGACTCCTGTAGCTACCACTGAATAAGAGGGTGATAGTTCTCGGGTTTCGTTGGCTTTAGGAGCTCTAGTGGTATTACTCTGACTGAGTTTATAAGAGGATAGCAGTCCCCGCTTGATTAGAAGCTGAAGTCCTTTAGTTGACTTGGTTTCCTCGTTGGTCCTTACTAGGAAGTCATTCTCTCTCTTTATGATGACATCCCTGTTTATTTTCCTCACTTTCTCCCATTCTAGGGCCAATTGAATCCTAGATGTTATGTTTGGTGCTACTACTACGAAGGTGTGTTGGAAGTTGTATCGTTGATGTTGTGGTGGCCATGTTGTTGCTGTTGTTGCTGTTTTTGTTGTTGCGGCTGCTTTTGAGGCGGTGGCAATGGTTGCTGCTGACTCATTGAAGCCATGGAGGTTTCAGCCCTGTCGGTTGCTGGTTTTTTGGACAAAGGAGTTGCTGTTGGCGGTGAGGTGGGGTTAGACTTTGATGTCCGACCTCTTTTCTTCGATTTTGGTCTCAGGGAGTAACCTTCCTGGGAGGCGTGATCCGAATCGGACTCCCGCGAGCTCCCAGGATCCATGCTTATTAGCTATGAAGCCCTATATAGTGTCCGAAATACGCTTTAAATTTTCCGATCGACAAAACAAACTTTTTTCGATTGGAATTTGAGTGGAATGTCCGGATTCCTACCGAGCAAGTCTTACCCGCAGTAAAGAGAGAAATTGTGGATTGGATGGCCAGGGGCAGTCTGAATAAAACTGGCATTTGAGACCACGTGGAACAGAAACATTGGTAATACGAGAAAACGGCGATATTTGTAGAGGGAGAACCAGACGCTGCGCAGATATTTGGATCGGCGCTTATTCAATCAGATTGATTCGGTTTTCTTTTATATTGTTCAACAAATTAGATTAGAGCCGATTCAAACGGTTAGCAGACGGTAATTGTGGTCGTCAAACCACGTGTTTGTGGTTTTATGTGTAAGTTTTATCGAAAACTATTTCAGTCAAAGGATTGAGTATGTATTTCGGCAGCATACCAGCGTTGAGCGTTTCAGCTTCGCTGCGAAAGTTAGTGGCACTTTAACGAATCCACCCTTCGGGCTTTGCACACGACCGTCTGAAATTATTAGCCAAGTTATTCCTCTTGTATTTTTTGACTTAAATTTCATTAGTTAAATAGCTTGGTATTTTGCTGTTTACTTTTAAATTTCATTAATTAAATAGCTTTCATATAACGTTGTCTATTTTTTCTTTGTTTTCGTGAAATTTGCCGTGTTGCGAGGCTACCAGTCAAACTTAGATCCATTTCAAATTAATACTTATTAACAAAGTTGAAATTCGATTTTGAACTGTTAATATATTCTAGAAATTTCCGAAAAAAATGTTTCGATATTTTTGTGGTAGTTTCCAAGTGAGCTGCCCCTTAAAAGGAATGACCCCAATTATAAATCACCCTGTACAATAGCTTCCAGGTTAGACATTCCTGATTTACTACTTCCATAATTTGCCATCCGATTATGAATGACTAATGCATCATATCGTAGTAACTAATTTCGCATTTGGAAACATGCACTAATGATACGAGTCCTCTATGTCCAAGGATATGTTAAGTTACAAATGGCTGCACGACCTTCCTCTTTCCATTATTGCTTATTTTCCTTGACCAAAGCATCTCCAAGCCTATGACGACTACAGCTATGAGAAATCCTGAAAAATATATAGTTGAAACCTTGCGAATAATTTTATGCCAAATGTTTCATTTTCCAGAAATCAAAGTATAACATTCAATTAACCATTTCCACTCATCTATTACCTATGAATAATACAAAAAAGCTTCCTTGCATATCATCAAGATTCACTGTGTGGTTATTGACTTCAATGGTGCGTTTCTTTTTCCAACATTTATCTTTTTTGGGTAAATAATCGGATAGCCATTTTTGGATAAATCCCACTTGATGCAATTTTTTTATCCTAAAATTAATATAGAGTAAAGTAGCCGTATGTGGAATGGTGCCTCAAATGTGGAATACCTCTTTTGCGGCAAAACCAATATCGCTATCTGTTTTAAAATAGCCTAATCAGAAGCTCTTTCTAAAATGTTTCACCCTTACATGGTAATGGTTACGTACACTTAATGGTTACGTACATTAACTAATCTCTGCTTGCCAGTATGGGTTCGAACACGAATTGTAACGGTCCCTATATTTATGCACGTGTTTAAATCAACATCTACTCTGACTCCTATGTTGTAGGATATAACTCAGTAAAATATAGAAATAAATTTCCGGACAAAAAGACGGACATATGGGAGATTGCATGCAAAACTGGCAAGAGAGAGGAACAGAAAAAACTTCCTAACAAGATGCAAGAATTTGGCGATCATACCAAAGTTCATACAGGTGAGGAGAAAGGATTTTAATTTTGGGAACAGACAGAATCAAACAAAATATTTAAAAGTTTTGGACATGTTTTACCTTCACTGCCTAAATATCGTATTAAGTGATTGTTGTTCAAAGTTAAAAAGTATAGAGAATTAAACCATTAATGTGAAAAGATATCTACAAGAAAAAATTAATCACAATGAATTAACAAAGTTTTATGAACAACAAGAGCAGAAATACGAAACTGTGTTCAACAGTATCAAGGCAAAACAAAGGAACAAATTAGAAACACTGGTAACAAAATGACATGGTATAAAAAACAAATATAAGACTAAGAATGGATAAAAAATTTAACAACAATAAACATACCAAACAATGTCAAATATATACTATCACTTGGTCCAAAGTTTTCTATTAACAAAAAACAATACAAACCGGTTCATGAAGTCATAGCAAACATCGAACATGGAATCTTCTCTTTAAATAGCGATAAAAAAAACGAAATAAGAAGTAAGATATGTAATATATTAACAAATTTTAAGAGTGAAACGTCGAACAAGGGTGTGCCCAGTGATGTCAATAGGCTTATATGTGAAACCAAAACTTTTTTAAATGAAAACACAAACATCATTGTACTAACGGCTGATAAATGTAGCAAGACAGTTGTTATGATAAAAAATGAATATAAAACAAAAATGTTAACCTCAATAAATGATTTGAAAACATATAAACGGGAAAAAAAAGATCTTACTACAAATATTCAAACAAAACTAAATAAAATAATAAATTCATGGCATAAAAATAAATTCATAACGGATAATTTGAAACGAACACTGTCTTGCAACAACGGCCGAGCACCATATATATATGGCCTGCCAAAGCTTCACAAAGCAGGCCACCCATTGAGACCGATAGTTAGCAACATAAATGCCCCAACTTACCAATTATCTAAATATCTGTCATCTGTGCTGAGTAATATATTGAAAATATATGGAAAGTCGCAATATCACGTTAGGGACTCATGGAGTTTCTGTGAATTTATAAGAAAGCAGAAAATACCTGAGAACCATCGCATAATATCACTTGATGTGGTATCTTTATACACAAACATCCCGGTACATTGCTCAATACAGTGCATAAGGGATAGATGGCCTGAAATAATGGAGCACACATCATTACCCGAAAATGAATTTATTGGGGCGGTAGAGCTGTGCCTTAAGTCCACTTACTTCCAGTACGATGGCAATTTCTATTCACAAATATATGGAGTAGCTATGGGGTCTCCCATAGCTGCAACAATTGCAAACCTCGAGATGGAAAGTCTGGAAGAAAAACTAATACCGGAATTGAATTTTGAGTGTGGGTTCTTTAAAAGATACGTGGATAACCGCATAATGTGCCTGCCAAACCAAAAAGTTCAATACACATTAGATAAATTTAATGCATTCCATGACACCATTAAATTCACCATTGAGGAAGACAAAAACAAATCGTTAAACTTTTTGGATATGACTGTTATATATGACGGTAATGGGAAAATAAAAACAAACTGGTACACAAAGGATGTGTGGTCTGGTAGATACTTGAATTACCAATCATATACACCTATACAATATAAAAAAAGTGTTGTAACAGCTCTTACTGATAGAGCGATTAAATTGGCACACTGTAGATATAGATCAAAAAATCTTGAAAAAATAAAAAGGGTACTAATAATGAACAACTATCCCAAAGCCTTCTTTGAACCAATAATAAAACAAAGAATTAATAAAATCTACAATTCAAATAAATGGAACAGCATGAATGGTGTAAATAAGATAAAAGAAGGTGAAGTCAGGTATGTGTCATTACCGTACATGCCGGAGATAAACACAAAAATAAAGAGTATTCTGAAGCCACATAATATTACTGTGGCGGAAAGAACTAAAAACAACTTGGTAAGGGAATGTTTCACAAAATTTAAGCCTAGAAGCGATAAGTTGGACACACCTAACGTAATATACAAGATTGACTGTTTGGACAGTGACAACAAATATATAGGACAAACAGGGCAATATTTAAAGAAAAGAATATACGAACATAAGTATAGTTTAAGAAAGGTTAGCGAAAATGCAACAGCATTAGCACAACATGCACAACAAAAGTTGCATGATTTTGATTTCGATAACACACAAATATTGATCAATGAGGACAACTATAATAAGAGAAGAATCCATGAAATGATACAAATTAAGAAACATCAGAATGCAATAAATTTCAGATCAGATACAGACAATCTTAGCTCTGTGTATCATACGCTAATTAGATGATCGCATGTATGAACTGATTGGACCAGGTAAATGAAATGTAAACATCTGATATTGAAGAATTGCCAAACAATTCCTAGAATGCAAAGAAAAGACGAAAGATAAACAGTTTTTTTGTTTCGCTCGCTTGATATCGAATAAAATATGGAAAATTCAGTGACCAGTCAAATGTGAAGTTGGTAGCAACTATATACGTAAGTCAAATTTGGATCTCTAAACAATAGATTCTAGTCTTTTCCCGAACATGTTTATCCCGACTCATCACCTGAGAACCAAGGTCCCAAATTATACTTATTAATATGTGTGTGATTTGAATTTTAATAGGTTAATTTTGTGAAAGTTTTTTTTTTAATTAAATTGATAATAAATGTAAAATGTATATGTTAGACAAACTGATGATGGTGGAGAAAGACACCGAAACGTATTTGTAACATTTAAATAATAAACAATAAAATTGACTGAAACCCAGGAAATTTTGAAATATATAGAAATAAATGCAAAAATTATCAGTTTTGAAGGGCCCAGAAACCAAACATTAGATTTCACAGTATAATGGTGTTTGGGCCCACTGTTTTACAGGTGTCTTTATTTGGTGGTTGAGGCCCTATCAATTATAAATCGCCAGATGGGACTTGACCGCTACCCTTGTGTTGGGATAAAAAGGCAGAAACCACCATTCGTTGATCAGCGACTTCTGAACTGTTCACATCGTGCTCCGCATTGCGCTCGACTAAGTGTTCAAGAAAGCAATCTCTGTGAAACACTGCTCTAGTGATTTGAGATTCTTGCCCTATTGCAGTGCTTTTCAGCGCATAAATTAGGCAATTCATCTTCAGAGGGAGTGGTGAAGAGGTTCGAGGCGCTGGAGGCCAAACTGGAGGCCACTTTGGAGGAGCTTAAAGGCTCCAGTGAGCAATTGAAGTACTGGATGGACCGTGCTACTACCGCTGAAATTTTTTTAGAGGCCACCCTAAGTACAGTAATGGAGGAGAAGGCGGTAATGGAGGAGGACACAACCTCCTCCAGTGAAAGCGAGGATTCACCTCCTCCAGCAGCCCCCAAGGGGGGCAGGTGCCCGGGAACGGACTCTTCCTAAGGCGAGGGCTTTATAAGCCCAAATCGCCGTCGAAAGAGGAAGTGAACCAGACCCCTGTCTTTCAGGGAGGACAATTCTAACACTAAAACATTGCACGCAGGTAAACCAAAAAAGAAGGACTCCCGAACGACAAACAGCAGGAACCAGCGGCCCAACCGTCCCAATCAGCAGCCAACCAGAAGGAAGAGCCAGCAGCCAGCCCACCAGACCAGCCCAGAAGCCCAGCCTAGCAGCCCAGCCCAGCAGCCCAACCCAGCAGCAGACAATGGAGAAGAAGCAGGCCACCCCTGCCGCGCAGCAGCAATCCCAAAGGAGGATAAAAATTCCTCCAATTGTCCTCCGGGAGAAGTCCAGATATGACGAAATAATAAAGAAGCTCAACGAGAAGAGGATAAACTATGGATGTGGCGTGACATCCAAGGAGCGTGTCAGAAGCCACCCTCTCACAATAGAAGACTTCCGAGCCATGGTAAGAGTACTGGACAACAACAGGTACCAGTACCACACCTACCAGCTGGATGAAGAAAAACAACTCAGAGTCGTCATCCGAGGAGTTGTTGAAACCTGACCGGAAGACAAGATAAGGGAGGAACTGGCTGCCCAAGGCTTCCACCCCACCAGCATAATAAGGTGGAGGAAAAATGGACAACCGATAGCAGTAGTCCTGGTGCTACTGCCAAAAACTGGGAAGACCATATTCGAAGTCAGGAGCCTTGGAAGCCTGCGAGTCAGGGTCGAATCGCAACATGCGAAAAGTCAAACAACGCAGTGTTACAGGTGCCAGTTATTTGGACTCGGCCAGTCCAAGTGTACCGCAGAGGCCAAGTGCGTCAAGTGTGCAGGAAAGCATGAAACCAAGGAATGTCAACTCCCTCGGGAAAAGGCTGCAAAGTGCGTCAACTGCGGAGGTGCCCATCCAGCCTCCTACTCAGGATGTCCTGCGAAGCCTGCGCAAAAAGTCAGCAAGCAGTCTTCAACGACAGCTCGCAGGACAGTTCGAACAGTCCCAACTGTCACGCCACTTATAGGAACGTCAGCTATAGTGCAGCGGTAACAAGGAACCTGCCGCCCCAGCAACCCATTCAACATCAACAAAGTGGGAAAACCGACCATGAACAGCTGGCACAAACCATCCAGGCCATGCAAACACAAATGCAGACGTTCATAGCCACGATGCAAGCCCAGAGGATTGCACTAATGAGCAGTCATGTCTAGACTGCTCAGGCCTAAATATTTGTGTGTCGTCTCCTGGAACGCCAATGGAGTAAGAAGAAAGAAGAACTCCAAGACTTCCTGGAGAAGTACAATGTGGATGTGTGCCTCTTCCAGGAAACACTACTGAAGCCTGGAGAAAAGTTCACTCTCAAGAACCACAAGATACACAGAGATGATAGGCCCTCCAGGGGCCGCGGCACTTTAGTCGCAGTGAAAAGTTCCATTCAACACCACGAGATCGTCAAACCGGCGACACTGGAGGAATCCATGGTGGCCATCCAAATGGAAAAGATGGAGATCAGAGTCGGGTCCGTATACGTCAGTCCAAGCTCTACTTTGTGTCCCGAGGATGTTCAAAACCTCTTCCCGGATGACCGGCCAACAATTCATGGCGGGGACTTCAATGCCAAAAACATCAATTGGGGATGCAACCAGAACAAATCTAGAGGCATTATGTTATCAAATGAAGCCAGCAAAGCAATGTTCGAGATCGCTGCACCTCTAGAGCCAACACACATCACCCTAAATGGCAGAGATATCATCCTGGACATATTCCTGTATAAAAACGCAGGAAGTCTGTCCACCCCCGAAGTACTTCAGGAACTGTCGTCGGATGATTTGCCGATAACAGGTGGGTTTTTCGGGTTTTTAGGCCGTCGTTCGGTAGAATTTCTTCTTGACGTTTCGCAAGCACGTGTGGCTTGCATCTTCAGAAGTGGTTTGCTTGAACGCTTACACTGTTCTGATACGGGCCTCTTTCTGATAGAGGCCGAACGACGGCCTAAAAACCCGAAAAAACCCACTTGTTTCATCAGAACAGTGTAAGCGTTCAAGCAAACCACTTCTGAAGATGCAAGCCACACGTGCTTGCGAAACGTCAAGAAGAAATTCTACCGAACGACGGCCTAAAAACCCGAAAAAACCCACTTGTTTCAAGGAATGGCCTCGAAAGTCTATCTCTTTTGATTTGCCGATACTCCTGCAAATTGAACCAAATCAAGTCAAAGATATCACTGCGACCAAAAAGTTCACCAACTGGCAGACTTTCCAGCACATATTGGAAAGCTCCAGTAGGATCCAGCCCCCCACAACAGAGGTAGACCAGGACCAGGCAGTTGAAAAGCTCACCAGGGAAATCAAAGATGCCCTGGCAGCCTCAACAAGTCACCATGTCGTAGCAGTAAACCAAGAAGACAAAATACCTCCCTGGTTAAAAGCCAAAATCAGGGAGAAAAACTACGACAGAGAGCCATGCGGACACAGGACCCATACTTAAAAGGGCACGTCAACCGTCTCCAGGCTGCAATCTAAGAAGACATCAAAGGAGTTCGATCGCAGCACTGGGATGCCCGCATGGACGAAGTAGAGACTGATGAGTTCAACACTGAGCTTTGGAAAATGGCCAGGAACCTCAACAAAGGACCAAGGCAGCCAATACCACCCATCCAGGATAACGGAATAACTACTGTGGACCCCAGACAGAAAATGGAGCTCTTTGCAAGTCATCTAGAGCTGCAGTGCAAAGTAAACCTGGTTGATCACCCAGACCAAGAAGAGGAAGTTTATTTTATTGTCCACTAGTCAGTTGCGTTTGTAAGTGTTCGAGTAGCGTTGATGTAGTGAAACGGAAGCTGGACTGTCTGGTTGGTCTTGCGAGACAAAGGGGATTCAGTATGGTCCAGTTGTAGGGGTTGTTTGTCCATTTTGTCTGTAGTTGTATGAGTCTACGAAATCTTTGTCATGTTTGTGCGTTCGTATAGTAGTTGGGTGGGGGGGTTGTGTAGTGGGTTTTGGGGGTGTCTTATTCGTGTTATTAGTCTTAGTGCAATTTGTTCTGTTGTTTGTGTATAACGTTTTGTCCTTTCTGTTCCGTTGGTCATGAGTATATGTCCAAAGTCTAGCAAGGGTCTACAAATAGCTTTATATATTTTGGTGGCGGTGTTTGTGCTAATTCCTCTGTCTTTGTAGGTTAGTGATCGGAAGTGTTTTGTTCTCTTTATTGTTTCTTCCCTGATGTTTCGTATGTGTTTAGTGAATTTAAGTTTGTGGTCAATTGTGATTCCAAGGTATTTTACGTCGTTTTTTGGTTGTGTCGTTTGGCCGTCTGCAGTTACTGTAGGGGAGTCAGCGATGAGTCTGTGGTTTGTGAGCAGAAGTTGGTTTTTTGACGCGTTTGGTGTTAGTCTCTATCTATAAAACCATGTCATTGTGTTGTTTGTTAGTGTTTGGAGTCTTTGAGCTGCTCTCTCAGTAGTTTTGTCATGTACAATAAGTGCCGTGTCGTCTGCGTATTGTAATATGTATGCCGATCTGTCGATTTGATTTTTGTCTGGTAAGTTGTAATTGTATATGTCATGGCAGTATATATTGTAGAGAAACGGTGAGGTGAAAATGAAAATTTGAACATAATTTGCATTTTATTTAGAGATCTAATTTGAATTACCTAGTTAAAAAAAATTACTATAGGGCTCCATGTGAAATATATCGAAAACGCTAAGTGGTATCTATTTGGAACAAGTACACATTTTAAGTGCAGGAAATGTCGTAGAACGCGATTCTGCTAACAAAATAGCGATACTTGAACACCCAAAAAAGTTTTGTTTTTTGTAGTCGCTCAAGACTATTGCAGTTAGCGCCCTCTAAGAACTACAAGGTCGGCGATTGGAAAGTTGGATTTATCGATCTGAAGAACACATTTTTTTCTTAGTAGTAAATCTCGTTAAAAATATA
Organism: Dendroctonus valens; assembly: GCA_024550625.1. Taxonomy (NCBI): domain Eukaryota; kingdom Metazoa; phylum Arthropoda; class Insecta; order Coleoptera; family Curculionidae; genus Dendroctonus; species Dendroctonus valens. The sequence goes on along the minus strand of JAJTJO010000284.1, from coordinate 114,165 downwards.
TTTAGAAAAAACAAAATTTTTATTTACACTCTGATACCCTGTACCTCGAAAACTATTGACTTTCGAATAAGGAAAATTTGCCTAAAACGCAATACTTTTGTGTAAGCAATATGTGGGTAAATTTTGTCGCATTAGTTCAGGACCACTCTGAATATTTAAATTTGTGGAGGTTGATTTTAGCTGACATATCTTCTACAACTCAATTATGATTTTTTTCGTAAACTGAACCTCAATCTTCATTTGCACGTCGATGATCTCAATAGAGAACTGCTCGTCTACGAGCTACGCATTCATAGCACTCTTGCAGGAGAAGCGAAACTGTGGCTAAGCTTTGTGTGCTTATTGTGGCCTCCACATCTAGTCAGTCATCTTTTGCCTTGGGTTTTGATACCTCAGATATTCACAGGTCCGTTGCTAGACCGTACCTGGCTCAACCATGCCGATTTTCATGCAGGACTTCTTGCCAGTTGAGAGTTGAGAACTGGAACGTCAAGTTCACGGGTAATAGTAAACATATGCCTGTCTATAATTTTCTATAGCGAGTAACAGAGTTGTAGATGGCCCGTGGCGTTTCCGATCAGGAATTGTTTGTGTAGTCATTTGATCTGTGTTCCGGTAAGACTCAATGTGCTAACACGTCAATCGTTCCCGGGTTTATTCTTGCCTTCCTTGTGTGAGTTTCTCATCAAACATTTTGAGCCTCATGATTTTGAGCCTCATTGAGCCTAGGCTGTTTAGGGATCTGCTGTACAGAACCCAAGATACTTCTGAGGGTATTGTACATTATGTGACGTGCATGAAGAGCCTTTTCTAGCGTTATGGAAACCTCTCTGAAGAAACGCAATTGGATATTGCAGTACGGAATTTGCGACCCTTTTATTCTGGTCTTTGTAAGGTCCTGTCCACGTAAGGTCTTTTGATAAGCTAGAAGACTTCGCTTAAAATCAAAAATATTCAGATCAGATCATTATATTCCACCAATCAGGAGAAATTTTACCTCGTTGGAACCTGATTTCGGTTTCGTATTTACACCTAATCCTCGCTCAACCGTGGTTGCTCGTGGGATTCCCTCAACATCTGGAGTCGGGTTTGCTGCAAGTGTTATAATACTGGTCCATTTAGCGAAATAGAAACCAACTGATGTTGAAAACGACCATCTAGCCTTTACTGGTCGAGCGGCTCTCGATTTATGTATTCTCACACAAATGGCAACGAGCACCCTTATTTGAGAATTTCTGTCCTGGGTTGTTCTACGATGGGCCTGTAAGACTCAGGCGCGTCTCGAACTATTTCAGGTCCGCCTAGACATGATATATTGGTCAGGTTAGGACTGAAACTCATTTCGCAGCCCACCGTTTGTATCATTGCTAATGGTCAACGATATTCTAGTACTTGGTACTTTTGTATCCCAATGTCGTTAAGGGACAAGATTTATTGTGTCAACGTTTTGTATCTCTATTACTTACTTTTTAATCTTGTGCGAGAATTTCTAGAAAAGGATGTTTGCACTTTGCAGAAAATCCAACAGCTGAAATTTCCTCCAACTTAATTGATGCCCAGCTTTTGACCGAGAAGTAAAAGATACTCCTTCATGAACTTGTTAGGGAGAAAATGGATGTTAAGAGTCCTGGACATTGTATCGTGCCTCAACATTCCAACGAGATTATGCCTGGTGTAAAACCCATTAAGCAGCGATATTATCCGGTGCCCCCTTTCAAGCAAATATTGATAGATGTCGAATTCGACGAGATGCTCAAGCTTGGAGTCATTGACCCCTCCAAAAGTCCATAGTCTAGCCGAATTTGTTTAGTCCGAAAGAAGGACGACTCGTATCGCTTCTTCACCCGTCGGCTATTCTCGATTGACTTTACAATTCGCGCTATATAAGTTCCTTGGACGTCAAATCAGTCTTTTGGCAGGTGCCACTTACAAATTCTTGTAGAACTTACTGCGTTTACTGTCCAGCTTTAAATTTATATAATTTTAAAAGGATACCCGTTGGTGCTTTGCACGCTTCTGCCACATGACACCTTATTGACAGGGTCTTGTGGGTAGATTTGGAGAACCATGTGGTGGTTTACTTGGATGCTTCCCGAACATTTGAGGAACATTTAAAGATACTGGCCCTTGTGCTCGATAGGCTGAAAGACGCCGAATTAGTGGTTCGGGACGACAAATGTCATTTCGGTAAGCCCCAAATGAAATATCTCGGCAATTTAATAGACACCCATGGCCTAAGATCTGTTTCTGAGAAGGTGCAAGCCGTTTTCGGGCAGGATTTTTCAGCAAGGATTCGTACTTCATTTTTCCTCCGTTTTGGCTCCTTTAATGAACTTGATCAAGAAAAAAGTGACGTGGAGGTGGTCGTGCGAGTGTCAGAGCTTTCAATTCTGTCAATGACTCCCTCATTTCCGCCCCAATTCTCACTTGTGCCAATTTTAACTGCAAATTTGTTCCGCAAACCGACGTTCCTCATTTTGGTCTGGGAGCAGTGCTGACGCCAATCTTCGATGATGATGTAGTAAAAAGTCAGTAAAAACTGACTACCATTTTCTTGTCTGGTTGCATAATTTCATTCATAAATGAGGCCTTCGGCTCTTCGGCTTCAATCACACGAGTTCGAGCTGATTCATAGAAAGAGTGAAGATCACGTTGTGCCCGATTTCCTTTCTAGATCTGTACGTGTGAGCACCGAGAATATCGCTTGCGTACAAGACAGCGTGTCACCCACTTGGTTGAATGCGATGGATAAATTATACCAAGATATATTTCTCAGACGAGAGGCACATCCTGAGAAATGTCCTTGTTGGCGATATGACAATGGTGTCCTGCACAAGCTAACATTCTCTCGGCACCCTGATGTCCCGAATTCGACGAACCATTGGAAATTTGTAGGCCCCAAAGATCATCAAAATGACATTTTTCATCGATGACACGACCTTCCAACTTCTGGTCACATGGATATCTATAAAATATTTTAGAGAATCGCTAAACGATACTAATGGCCTCGAATGAGATCCTATGTTGCCACAAATTTTTGATATTAAAAAAGTACTCTTCTACAATTTTTTGATGAAAAGTCAAAGCGGCAATGATGTTTTTTGTCATTATCAGGAAGATGCAGGTAGATAGCTATTGTCAAGAATAAGAAGCCTTTGTCAAATTGTGACTTAGTTTAAAGCTTCTTACACAAAATGTACACCAATATCGAATATGCGGATATGCTATAAGGTGTGGGGGAATGCCACAGTAACTTAGCAGCATCTGTACGAACTCACGCCAACAAACGGATACACTATGCTCCACTTATGGAGCTCCTGATATTGTGCGGTACACCCTTCGAGAATATGCAGAAATGCATTTTATCTATGGTGAGTGTGGAGGAAGTGCGAATAATGCATCACTACTCGTCCGAGAAAGATTTCCATTGTGAAATCAACTTCCACCTCGCGTTTTTACGGCTGTGCACAACACCTATTCTGAAGGAAGATTGCCTGGAGAAGGCAGTTGTTGGCAAAAGGAAACCTGACCGGGTGGTTGATGATGGAGAGTTGTTGGAAGAACTACGTCGGGATCCAATCACATCAGTACGAGCCATTGAACATCGGACATATAAAAATGTTTTCATTATTTTTCTCGTGTGAGCCCAAGTGAGCCCCTATTGTCCCTTAAAAGGAATGGCGCCAATTTTGAATCACACTATAAATAGTATTTGCTGCTGAATTTTCATTATATATGATTCTGTGTTTATGATGAACTTTAGGGAGCCAACTCGATACAAAATAATTTAATTTGCTTCTGTTGATATGTGATGGGCACCGGCCTCTATTATTACAATTAAGGAGTCAAATTCTACTTACTCTTCGTTGATCTTGTGAAGATAAGGGGTATCGGGTGCCACAATAAGGGCAATTTGTTCTTCGCAAAATTCCTCAACTCCTGTGGAAAATAATGTTAGAAATAAAGATACAAACTCTTTTATTTTCTACATTTTACCCAAGGCAAAGCTGCATTCGCCGGTATCAATAAAATGTTCTTTGATCATATATTGAAGCTTAATTTTCCAATCGATGTATACATGTTTCCCAGCTTTAATTTCTCCCATCATAGTTTTTCTGTTCCATATATTTTTGGCATCTTTAAAAATGATATTGAAACTTTTGTCAACCGAATTCTGAAACAATTGCTATATCAGGATTTTCCGAATAGTCGATTTTGACAGTTGATATTGACTTCCTTTCTAATAGTTGGCTCCTATTTAAAATGCGCTGAAGAATTTGAAAAAAATTGGTTCAAAGAAATTCACGGAACGCAATATCAACTACGGCTGTTGTGTTACCACCAAGGACGGTGTCAGGACCCATCCCCCAACCAGGGAAGACTACAGGGTAATGATAAAGATACTGTATCACCATAAATACCAGTCCCACATCTTCCAGATGGAAGAGAGTGAACAGCTCCCAGTGGACATGCCAACAACAATTGTGAGATGTTGCAAAGGAGAACGCCAATTGCGGTAGTCCAAGTACTGCTGCTCAAAACGGAGAAACAAATCTTGGAAGTAAGGGTTCTTGGGAATCTTCGCGTCAGAGTAGAGTCCCAACCCGCAAAAAGCCAGACAACCCAGTGCTACAGATGTCAGATGTTTGAATAAGGCTATGATGCACCGATCCAAATGCACTGCAGAAACCAAATGCGTTAAGTGGTGCGAATTGTACCAATCGAGAGAATGGCAGATTCCCTGAACCACAAGGGCAAAGTGCGCAAACTGTGGAGTGTTCACGGGGTGCCCGGGGATGCTCCCAGCAAAACAACCAACAAAGCGAAAAACTGCTGCAGCTCGCATGCCAAACGCACAACGAACATCACATCCACAAACTTCCACTGAAAACAGAAGTTACAGTGCAGCAGCCGAGAAAAACCTGCCACCAACAAGCCCCCAGGTAGCACTCCAAGCGAAGAGGCGGGGAAAACGTGCCAAGAACAGCTGGCACAAACCAGCCAGGCTATGCAAAACTCAGATGCAAATGTTCATGGCTTCTATGCAAACACAGATGGCAGCATTAATCATCAGCCAACATGTCTAGGCTGCAAAAGTCTAAATCCCTGTCTGTCATATCCTCGAATGCTCAGGGCGCCAAAGCCAAGAAGTTAGAGCTTGAGGTTTTCCTGGAGCAACACAATGTTGACGTGTCTCTAATCCAGAAGACACTACTGAAACAGGGATGACAGGCCAACTAGGGGCGGAGGCACACAAGTCGCAGTATAAAGGTCCATACAGCACCACGAGATCTTCAAATCTTGGGCACGTCTAGAGGAATCCATAGTTGCTGTCCAAATGAAAAAGCTGGAGATCAGGGTTGGGTCCATATACGTCAGTCCGAACGCTACGTAGAGTCCCGAGGATGTTCACAGGCTTTTCCCAGATGACAGACCAACAATACATGGTGGGGACTTGCTCAATGCCAAAACACCAATTGGGGATGCAATTAAAACACTCCATCATCATCAAGAATCATGATATCAAGCGAAGCAAGAACCGCAATGTTTGAGATAGCTGCACCTATGGAGTCAACCCAAATCGCCCATAAGGGCAGAGATGACATTCTTGACATATATTCTTTTTCCTGACTGTACTTTAATTCATTCCAATGTATTCCTGGGTTTTCAGTCAATTTTATTGTCACTAATTATGGTGTTATGTGATGAGCCCTGCGTTTCGTCCCGGGTCTACCTATTGGACTCGTCAGTAAGGCTTAGGTAGACCCTGCCTTATACGCCGGACATCGGTTATACGCGTTCGGACGTAAATGAACCGTAAAATGGACGCAAATCGGTTCATTTACGTCCGAACGCGTATAACCGATTTCCGGCGTATAAGGCAGGGTCTACCTAAGCCTTACTGACGAGTCCAATAGGTAGACCCGGGACGAAACGCAGGGCTCATCACATAACACCATAATTAGTGACAATAAAATTGACTGAAAACCCAGGAATACATTGGAATAAATTCTTGACATATTCCTGTATAAGAACGCAGGCAGATTGTTCACCCCCAAAGTACTTTAGGAACTGTCGTCGGATCTTTTGCCGATTCTCATGCAAATTGGACCGAGCAATGCCAACAACTCCACTGCGACTAAAAGGATCACCAACTGGCAGACTTTCCAACAAATATTGGAAAGCACCAGCAGGACTCCTCAGCCCACATCACAGGAAGACCGGGACCAGGCAGCCGAAAGACTCACCAGGGAATTCAGCAACGCCCTGGCAGCTTCAAGGAGTCAATTCGCTGTCCCAATAGCCCAAGTGGGCAGAATTCCTCCCTGAAAAAGCTTATAAGCAAAAATATGGAGATCTGGAAACCGGCCAGTACACTCACTGCAGGACCACAGAAGCCAATGGCACCAATCCGGAAAAACGGCATCACCACTGTAGGCCCCAAGGAGAAAGAGGATCTTTTTGAAACACACCTAGAGCACCAGTTCAGAGAAAATCCGACCGTCAACCCAGAAATAGAGCGAGCAGTCGACGAGCAAGTAGCTGCTCACTTTCAGAACTGGCAACCCAAAATAATCTGCAGGGTCACCAACGAGATGATGCAGGACATCATCAAACGGATCAAAAGAAAAGCGGCGCCGGGACATAATGGAACCTCTTATGCAGCCCTTAAGACGCTACAAATTTCATCCATTGAGGACCTGACCACAGTGGCAAATTCAATTCTGGATCTCCAAGACTTCTCGACCACCTGGAAGAACGCAATAGTGGTTCTCATCCCCAAAGAGGGTAAAACAGGAAGCTGCATTCCTCCTCCAGGCCTATCAGCTTATGATCAAGCATAGACAAAACCATGCAAATATGTATTCTGAAGCACCTCCAGGACACATTTGAAGACAACCAAGTGGTGCTGGACGCGCAATTTGGATTCAGGTCGGGACATGGGATAGACGCACTCACCGCCCGGCTAACAACAAGGATTCTTCAACAGTTAAATCGCGAGGAAAACTAGGAGCCGTTTTCCTAGACATGGTCAAGGAATTTGACAAGATTTGGCATCAGGTCTTGATTGCCAAAGTGATCCGGTCAGGATTTCCAGGATTCCAAACCAAGCTAATCCGCAGCTACTTGGATGAATGGAGCTTCCAAATCAAGGCAGAAGGACAGTTCTCTACAAGCCGACCAAAGTTGGCTGGAGTCCCACAGGGGTCAGTATTGTCCCCTCTGCTATTCAGCATCTGCATGACCGACATTCCAACAGCCAAATACACTGAATGCTACATCTACGTAGACGATGTGGCAAACACTACGACTGGCAGAGGAGACCTCAAAGAGAAGCTCCAGAGGCGCCTCGAAAAGATCGAAGAATGGCGCAGCGACTGGAAAATGAAATCAAATCCAAAAGAGACGCAAGCTATAGTCTTCACCAACAAAAGGGACTCACCACCGAGCATGCTAGAGCTTGATGGTCAGAGACTTTCATGGAGATCCAAGATAACCTATCTTAGACTCATCTATGACATTCGTCTGGTATAGCACGATGATATGATATCCACTATCACCAAAGCAAGGTATCCACCTGAGAACCAAGGTCAAAGTTTACAAGTAGATTATACGCCCAGTGCTGTGCCTGCGTGGTGCACGGCCTCCATCAGTCAGAAGAACAAGCTGGTAGTCATCCAAAACAAAATCCTGAGGTTAGCAACAGCTGCGCCTTGGTTCGTCAGCGACGCCACCCTAAGACGTGCTTTGCAAACAGAAGAACTGCTGAACCATATCAGGATTTTATCATCAAAATTCCTGGACATGGTCCGACAAAGCGAGAATCCCACCGTCAGGGTTTCTTGCAAACAGGAGTTCTAGTGGTCCCAATCCCTGTGGCCACAAATATAAGAAAACGACGTGTACCAAACGCGATGAGCAGTTCCTGAAACAAGTCGAGAACTATGGAATAAGCTTAAGTTCAGCTATGGAAGCAAGATATGCTGTTTAGGTTAAAATAGGTTTAGGCTTAGGATAAGTTAGGTTAAGTATTCAGATGTCGCATTTTAAAAGAGGTTTGTTATTAAGTACCTGGCAAAGAAATAGCAAAAGGAAGGTGTAAACTTTATGTGATAATCAATATGTTCACAAGCAGTGTCATTTGCAAGCTCAAATGAGCTATCGAGAGTTCATAGGACCGAATTCGATCCAGAAGTGTTTGCTTGTGACGTAATCACAAGCCTGTTAACTATTTCCAGCATAAGGCTGTTCCAATAAGAATGACTGTTTGTAAAAATATTATTAAAGTAATGAGTTTTGCAGCTACTGTGAGCATTATGCAAAATACATACAATTATAGACCACACAAATTTGAGTAAACATTGGTCTGCTGATGACCTGAGAACAAAAATAGGCGTTTCTACTGGTCGTTCTACTGATAATAACCGAGCGGAGCCTGATCTATTGCGAAAGACCTAATTACATCCACCCGGTATAGAGGTCATAAAATGGGTGCTTCCACCACAATTAGGCTACGAATTTTAACACAAATTTGACCCTTCGTATCTACAAAATTGATTTGATTCTAGAGACGGACGATCGTGGGCAACAAGAGCGTTTGCTGATGCGGGGACTAAAATGTGGGTGAACAAGAATACAAGGTGAACCCTGTTGCAAATAACTTTAGCAACAACTTTGGTAATTGTGAAGATGTCGCACTTCTGTCCCACTTTTGGCTCACGATAATAAAAGAGTACTCACATTGTAGTTTATCCGATTCGTAGCCCTTTGATTTCTGGGCGTTCAATGCCCGTTGCGTAATAGGAATAGCTGTTATTATCGGCTGGCAAAAGTGCAACATCTTCACAATTACCACAACTTTTCCTGGTTCATTTAATTTAATTACTATTCTAGATGACACAGGACTCTATGACATCCACGCCGTCTGTCTCGCAGTTGTCACCAAGAGTCGTGGCCACCGTAAGACACGCTGCAAACAAAGATTTGTCTCAGGAGTACTCGGTCGATTTTCAGGTATCTACTGCTTAGTTCATTCAGTGTTTTATCAAAAGTTATTGCCAAATTGTTGAATTTTAACAAAACGTTACAAGTGGTACAAGTGATGAGGCAGTCACCGATACACAAAATGTCTCCGCCTGCCTCGATACATGTAATATTGTATTGTTTGGTATCATGAAGGAATAAATAATAATATAACGACAAATGATTTACACTTATATCTTATATTATACTATTTAGAGAGTACCGTTTATAACAATTTAGATAATGTCATACAAATAAAATTAAAAACAGATAGGATAATACAGGGTGTCCTACCGGGAAATACCGCGATCAATATATGGCAAACTATAATTAGGGAAAATTTGCAAATTGGACAGTAAACCGAAATCACTGGGCGCAAGCGATCTAAAATATTCCCAAGATGTCCACACTTTCGGTTAAACCGGAAGTGGGTCTCAACTGGCTTATTTTAAGTGGAAAATCGTGTATATTATAACATTTTTGAATTATACATGGTAGCTGCCGGTTTGAAACAGCAAGAAGCTCACAAGTGTGCAAGTAGATAAGTACCCTCACACTGATAAATATCGCATGATTTATTATTGTTTGGTCACTCTCTCACCAAGTGTAATTTGATTTAAAGGCAAAACTGCTCACCCGTCGAAACAGAAAGATTCTCTTTCATTATTTGTTGGTTGTGCTCTCATATGCTCATTCTCAGACACTCACAATCACTCATTCTCAAACAGATAATTGCACTCTCAAACACTTACACACAAAAAGTATTTTGATATACATTATACAATGCAAATTGGAGACCACTGTTTAGTTCACTTGCATGAAGTGGATATAGTAGTAAACATCTTTATTTCTTAGAAAGGTTATCGACCTATCGGTCTTTCTGTCCTAGTACAAATATTTTATTTTATAATTTAAGTTCTAATCACCTATTGTGTAGTGTTTAGCGTTCGTATTTGATATACTTTTACTTATCCACGTGGCTATTATAAAATAACAGTACCATCTAACTTGGAATATTAAAAGAAGCTTCGCACTTCCTGTAAATCAAGTTTCACGACAATTGAAACCTGGTTTGATAACAAACACACAACTAAAATAGATTATTTTCAATTTGAAAAATGTCCTTGATTGGATAGCAAAACTATTCGATAATTACTGCAAAATTCAAGAACAAATCGAAATTACTGATCCTAATACAGACGAAGATAGAGATAGCACTGAGGACAGGTATTACACTTTGCACCAACACTCCCATCTTCTACCAGCAACATTCCTTGAAAACCGACTGCACCTCAGGTAGTTAATTTTTCTTGCCAATGCAAAGCCCAAAATTCCTTTAACCCTCATAAAGATAACCTTTCAATGCAAAATGCTCTAAATTTCACATGTTTATTCTGCGCTATAAGTGGTCACAAGATTTACAAGTGTCTGTCTTTTAATGCTCTCAATCATAAAGAAAAGATAAATTTCTTTATGCATTAAGCTGTGTTTCAATTGCTTATGTTCCCGGCATTCTGCAAATGAATATCATTCCCAAGGATGTGTAATACGCAACAATAGTGTATCCAAGCAAAGTAAATTTGAGTTGTGTTTTTATAGGAAGTTTTCATTCAGTTCAGGAAACAAGCATTCTAAGGAATGTATTTGGATTTAAAAGTGTCTTAGTTACGATTCTGCATTGAAATCATCACGTAAGTATTAGCAGTTTTTTTTATTTTCGACGAAAATATCTTACTAGCCTTAAACTTAATGTGAATGGATAGCAGGTTGAGTATTAGTAACACTGTTAAAACCTGTTATTACGAAATGGCGGACAACTTGGCCAAGATTGCTGAAGATTTAAACAAACACAGATAAAAATAATATCATGGCAGTAATTAGAGCTAGGATCCGCGATAATAACGATTGAGAGTGGAAGACTACGACACGTCGAAAGGGCAGATCTTACGCAAAAATCGTCTCAAAATTTCCTAGAATTCGTTGGTGAACCAATAACCAGACTAAGAACCGGGCATTGCTGCACAAACAGCTATTTGTATAGAATAGGCATGAAAGATAGTCCCCTGTGCGAATGCCGCCAGGACGAAGACTTGGAACATGTATTCTTTGAGTGTCCAATAAACAAAATAGAAGGTTTTCAGTTTATAAAGAATTTAATAAGATAGATAGATAAAATTTATTAAACATTCACATTACTAAATTCACAAACAAAGTTTGAAACAAAAAAACATAAGTCAGTAAAATGTCCCATGTCTGGCCAGATGTTCGGCCGGTTGCTCTTTGCCCATGATCTAAATAGGCGCGCTAAGTCGTCCATTACCTGGGCAATGCCCTAACATGGACATTCCAGAGCTAGCCATACGCACGACAACGTCAGGAGATAGTCTTGAAGTGGCGGTTTTGGTTTTATTCGAGGGGCATTCATTAAGGAAAAAAGGTCTTCCTGAAGGGAAGCCAAAAACCCCTTTTGCTTCGACCTTTAAGTTTGATACTGTCAGCCGTGGCGTTAACCGCCGGCAGTTTCAACTACATGACCAAATCCATCCGCCCCCGCCCCGATAGGTGCAAGGACCAGCCAACACCAGCCAGAACGAGGCAGGACGAACCCGTCAAGTCACGTTATGTTGGATTTGTGCGTTTCCAGCCTGCTAGAAACGACTATCTGCAACTGGCAGGCAATGTTTGTTTGTCGTCACGTACTGTTAGGGACAAAATCCTCATAAAATATGGGAAGTCGCTTATACAGGGGACCATGGGTTGGGCGATCGTTTGCTCTTACTTGGGTGAAACCTCGCGTAAGAACTGAGCCTTGCACTCCGCTATGATAACATTTTTCAGCGATGGTATATATATAGTCGGCTATATAGGCCATCCCTGAAGCTTCGTGCATTTCGGTTATTCTGGTGTACCTGTCAGCCGATAGGACGCCTCTCAGAAACCTATTTTGGGACCTTTGAACACGTCGTCTCGTGGAATCACAGACAGAGTGCCAGATAGGGGAGCCGTAGGTCAGTATGGGCCTTATGGTGGAGGTGTAGAGCAGAAGTTTGTTTTGAGTTGACAGAAATGAATTTGGCGCCAGAAGAGAGTACAACTTCTTCACATGGCAGGCCACCCATTGAGACCGATAGTTAGCAACATAAATGCCCCAACTTACCAATTGTCTAAATATCTGTCATCTGTGCTGAGTAATATATTGGGAAAGTCGCAATATCATGTTAAGGACTCATGGAGTTTCTGTGAATTTATAAGAAAGCAGAAAATACCTGAGAACCATCGCATAATATCACTTGATGTGGTATCGTTATACACAAACATCCCGGTAGATCGCTCAATACAGTGCATAAGGGATAGATGGTCTGAAATAGGGGAACACACATCATTTCCCGAAAATGAATTTATTGGGGCGGTAGAGCTGTGCCTTAAGTCCACTTACTTCCAGTACGATGGCAATTTCTATTCACAAATATATGGAGTAGCTATGGGGTCTCCCATAGCTGCAACAATTGCAAACCTCGTGATGGAAAGTCTGGAAGAAAAACTAATACCCGATTTGAATTTTGAGTGTGGATTCTTTAAAAGATACGTGGATGACTGCATAATCTGCCTGCCAAAACAAAAAGTTCAATACACATTAGATAAATTTAATACATTCCATGAGACCATTAAATTCACCATTGAGGAAGACAAAAACAAATCGATAAACTTTTTGGATATGACGGTTATATATGACGGTAATGGGGAAATAAAAACAAGCTGGTACACAAAGGATGTGTGGTCTGGTAGGTACTTGAATTACCAATCGTATGCACCTATACAATATAAAAAAAGTGTTGTAACAGCTCTTACTGATAGAGCGATTAAATTGGCACATTATGAATATAGATAAAAAAATCTTGAACAAATAAAAAAGGTACCAATAATGAACAACTATCCCAAAGCTTTCTTTGAACCAATAGTAAAACAAAGAATTAATAAAATCTACAATTCAAATAACTGGAACAACATAAATGGTGTAGGTAAGATAAGGGAAGGTGAAGTCAGGTATGTATCATTACCGTACATGCCGGAGATAAACACAAAAATAAAGAGTGTTCTGAAGCCACATAATATTACTGTGGCGGAAAGAACTAAAAACAACTTGGTAAGGGAATGTTTCACAAAGTTTAAACCTAAAAGCGATAAGTTGGACACACCTAACGTAATATACAGGATTGACTGTTTGGACTGTGACAAAACATACATAGGTCAAACAGGACAATATTTGAAAAAAAGAATATACGAGGATAAATATAGCTTAAGAAAGGTTAACGAAAATGCAACAGCATTAGCACAACATGCACAACAAAAATTACATAGTTTTGATATCGATAACACAAAAATATTAATCAATGAAAACAACTATAATAAGAGAAGAATCCATGAAATGATACAGATCAATAAACACCAGAATGCAATGAATTTTAGATCAGACAAAGACCATCTTAGCTCAGTGTATCACACATTATTAAAAGATCGCATGCATGAACTGAATGGACCAGGTAAGTGAAAAGTAAACAGCAGATATTGAGGAATTACAGAGCAATTCCAAGAATGCAAAGAAAAGGCGAAGTATAAACATGTTTTTTTCGTTCTCTCGCTCGATATCGAATAAAATAGTGATTTCAATGTCCAATCAAATGTGAAGGCAGAAACATCTAAACATGTAAGTTAAATTTAGATCTCTAAACCAAAGATTCTAGTCTTTTCCCGAACATGTTTATCCCGACTCATCACCTGAGAACCAAGGTCCCTAAATGTACTTTTTAATACGTGTGGGATTTGTATTTTAATATTTGAATTTTGTGAAAGTTTTTTTATTTAAATTGATAATAAATGTAAAAATGTATATTTTAGACAAACTGATGATGGTGGAGAAAGGCACCGAAACATATTTGTAACATTTTAAATAGTAAACAATAAAATTGACTGAAACCCAGGAATATATTGGAGTGAATTAAAGTACAGTCAGGAAAATATACGAAACGATATTATTAGTAAATTTGCGCGAAAAGATAATAAGTTCAGTCTTCCTGGGAGTCACTTTAAGTTTCCATTTATCGAAATACGGCGTCAATAGACTGGTGACGTGCAATGCGAGATTTCGCAGCCTGAGCATTGAAAGACGATGTGTAGATAGCCGTATCATCCGCGTATTGTGCTATTTTTGTAGTGGGAAGTTTTGGAATGTCTGCTGTATACAATTTATACAGCAATGGCGAAATCAGTGTACCTTGTGGTACTCCTGCCGCGATGCGTCTTTTGGCAGAAGTGGAATTCTCCACTTTCACCTGGGTGGTACGGTTTTTTAGGTAAGACGCTATAAGGGAAACTAGGTAGAGTGGCAGTGAATGTACGGCAAACAACTTATACAGCAGGCCTGTGTGCCAAACCGTGTCAAAGGCCCTTTCCATATCGAGAAGCAGCATTACCGTACTTTGAAGCTTATTAAATGCTGCATAGGCATCCGTTGCGATCCTAGCAGTCTGCAGCGTTGTGTTATGTCTTGCTCGAAAGCCAAACTGCTCATCCGGGATTAAACTTCGAAGCTCGGCTGCTGCCTGTAGTCTCGATAGGATAACCTTCTCGGTTAATTTGCCGAGGGAGTTTAGAAGGGAAATTGGCCTATAAGAGGCGGGATCAGTCGTGTTTTTGCCCGGCTTTAAGATAGTAAATATTACAGCGTTTTTCCAGTCCTGTGGGAAGTGCTGCAATTTAAGGACTGCGTTGACTATTTGTATTATTAGCACAATAGTTTTTCGCGGTAAGTTTTTGAGGAGTAAATAAGGGATGCCGTTTGGCCCGGGGGCTTTTCGGCTAGGGAGGCGCTGAAGACACGATTGTATCTCCGACGCGGTTGTTATAAGGGAATGCAAAATCGAGGGTGGTATAGGATACTTCCGTTCTACGAAAACAGCGGTCTGTTTTTCCATTTCGTTATCCTGAAGGGCTGGTCGGACTTTGTGTACTTCTGCCGAAAATTCGGCGAGCAGCTCGCATTTGTCGCCGGTGGTAATGTAACTCCGCTCCTCCTTTTCAAGAGCGGGGACTTGCTCGTAATTTAATAAGAATGGTATCCCTCTTCCACTTAATATCAGTACAGCCTTGGCAATCCCGAACAAAAAGATTAACCAAATTTTCAGACATTTTTTTTCATACTAGAAGATTACATTATTGTGTATATTTTCCAGACTGTATTTCAATTTAATTCAAAAGAAATTCCTGTGTTCCAGTCAATATTATTGTATATAATATATATATAATAATAATATATATATATAATAATATCAAAATATTTTACAAATACGTTTCGGTGTCTTTCTCCACCATCATTAGTTTGTCTAAAATACACATTCACAGTCGTCATTAATTTAAAACAGAAGCTCTGCTAAAATTCACATACTAAAATACAAATTACACACATATTAAAAAGTATATTAAAAACAATAGGTTCACAGGTGATGAGTAAGGACAAACATGTTTGGGAAAAGACTAAAATTTATTGTTGAGAGATTTAAATTTTACTTACATGTATGGCTTTTTCTACCTTTACATTTGGCCAACTATTGAAAAATCTTTACTTTGTTCAATATCGAGCGAGAGAATAAAAAAACTGTTTATAATATTTGGCATTTTCCTTTGCATTCTAAAGATATCACTTGCTCTGGTTGGTAAACCAGTAAATTGGAAAACACTAATATTGACTGGAACCCAGGAATTTCTTTTGGATTAAATTGAAATACAGTCAGGAAAATATACACAATAATTCTTATTAACAAAGTTTAAATTCGATTTTCAAAAAAATGTATTTCAATATTTTTCGCGTACTATCCGAGTGAGCCTCTATAACCCCTTAAAAGGAATTACGGCAATTTTCACCCTGTATATATCCCCTGTATATCACCCTGTATATATTCAGAAGCCACAGCGTGCACCCTATATAAGTTTTGTGCGCCACCAGGGATTGAGGTATATAGGCGAACTGACCTGGTTTTTTGATGATATGGACGCCATGATGTTCCTATCGAAATTATGGATTAAGAGCTGTTGTTAATACCTGACGTCATTTTCGATGAAAACACGAAAAAATTTTGTCACCTCCGAAGTGGGAGGCGACAAGGGCATATGTGAGGCAACAACGTCTCTTCAGTATCTACTTGGAGATATATGATAAACGAATTAACAAAGGAAACATTATAAAGAGCAGGGCAGAAAGACCGATAGGTCGATAGTCTTTTTTAGAAATAAAGATGTTTACTACTACTAAAGAGCATTTTTTCCTTTCCCCTTCTTAGAAATTGAATTTACAGCACCTATAATGTTAACTATCTTCAACCCACGAGTCCAAACTGCGTAGGCTCCCCAATAAATAGGTGAAAGCGCACCACTAACGACACGTGCAGTAACAATCCAGTCACACAGAGCAAGTCTATAGGTAAATATATCTATCTATATACAGTGTGTCCAGTATAAAATGACGTACAGGGGGATATTGGAAACCGTTAGAGTAACATGGTGGACCAAATGTGGAAAAAGTTGCGCAATCAAGTGCCTATAAATAATCTGTCATCAACTTCTTTGAACTCGGAATAGCAACGGATATACAGGGAAAAAAAGAAACCTATATATCGTGTTTATTATAAAAGATACAATAACGAAATTTTCAGAGTGGGGGTAAGAAATGAGCGTGAATTTGAAAATAAAGTTTAAAAAAATTTGACTACTATATTCAATGAGGCCGAAGTCAACTTTTGTTTTTCTTATGGGCGCAATATTGAATTTCTGCATTTTTAAATTCCACTTTAAATATGCTCTTCAACCATGTATAACATGTTAATGTTCGGCCAAGATAAATAATTAAAATTAACAAAATTAAGATTTTATGGTAGTAGGCATTTATATTTCTCTTCAATTTCCCCATAGTGACGTTCGTTGTCTGTTTTAATTACCTAGGTAACTGTCAAAGTAGAATTTATTGTCAGTGTCAAGTATTTGTAATTAATTGTGTGTTTCAAAATGAATCACTTTTCAAATCTGCTTTCAACTCTGGCGTCGACATGAAGCGAAAGCTGAAGAAATGTATTTAAATAAATATCCAGAAAGGCGACAACCTGGTAGAACTATGTTTAGGCGTCTGAAAGACAACCTTGTAGCTTACGGGAGTTTTGCTAAGGTATAGAAAAACAAACTTCCAGACGAAAATAAAGAAAATTTGGTAATGCAAAGCATGGTTGAGACACCTCGTACGTCTTTACGTCAAATTGAAGCCACAACAGGTGTTGCGCGGTCAACGGCGAATAGTTTTTTAAAGCGTCATAAATATCACCCCTATCATGAACGGCGCTGCCAGAGACTCCAGAATGGCGATGGGATTAGAAGAATGGCAATTTGTCACTGGTTTATTCAAAGAAATAACGAGATACCAAACTTTTCCTTAAAAGTCCTTTGGTCAGATGAGAGCCAATTTACTAAATGTGGACTATTTAATCGTAAAAATACCGTTTTTTGGTCAGATGAAAATCCACGGCTATTTCGTCAAGTTAGGCACCAAGTTAGGTTTGGATTTAACGTCTGGTTAGGTATTGTGGGTACCCACGAGATTGAACCATTTTTTTTTAAATGAGAACTTAAATTCCGTGAGATATTTGAACCTCTTACAAACTAACGTAGCGGAAGCACTGATGGATGTTCCAGTAGCTACCCTGCAAAACTTGTATTTCCAACAAGACCGCGCGCCGCCACATAATGGACGTGTTATCACAGAATTTTTAAATCACGAATTTCCCAACAAGTGTATAGGCAACCTGGGAGCAGTAAGATGGCCTGCGAGATCCCTTGACATAACACAGCTTGATTTTTTTGCATGGGGTTTCCTCAACAATGTGGTATACTGTAGGTCTTACGAAACCGAAGATGCGCTGAGACACGCTGTTATAGAAGCTGTTAACAGATTTACTCCAGAAATGATCAGAAAATCCTGTGAAGCAGTAATGAGACGATGTATGTTGTGAGTGCGACAAAACGGTGGCTTATTTGAACACCTACTTTAATCCTAAAATATTACTTGTTCTTTTGCAGTGTTCGGTGTATGATCAATAATAATTTAAAGTAATAATTAATAGAAATATTAATGCCTACCACCATTAAATCCTAATTTTGTTAATTTTAATTATTTATCTTGACCGAACATAAACATGTTATACATGGTTGAAGAGCATATTTAAAGGGGAATTTAAAAATGCAAAAATTCAATATGGCGCCCATAAGAAAAGCAAAAGTTGACTTCGGGCTCATTGAACATAGTGGGCCTAGATTATTTTTTACTTTATTTTCAAATTCACGCTCATTTCTTACCCCCCCCCCTGAAAATTTCTTTTATTTTTTTAGTATCTTTTATAATAAACACGATATAAAGGATTTTATAAAACGCACTTTTTTCTTTTTTCCCTGTATATCCGTTGCTAATCCAAGTTCAAAGAAGTTGATGACATATTATTTATACGCACTTGATTGCGAAACTTTTTCCCCATTTGATCCACCCTGTAACTCTAACGGTTTCCAATATCCCCATGTACATCATTTTATACTGGACACACTGTATAGTCTATTTCAAATCTATGCGCAATCCAAATAAAGCAAAAGGTTGAAAGAACTAACTCGATGAAATAATAATAATAAAATGTCGATTCAATCTAAAATTGTATGAGCTTACCTGCAGGCGAGCTTCGAAGAGTGTATTTTTAGCATAACTCCACGAAACCATTTCTTTGTGCGCTAAGATGTCGTCAATAGTTGTCATTGGAACTTCAATTTTTGGAAATGTTAGATAGGCTACAAGATTTCCACAGTAAGTAGTCCCAATTACTAGAACAACTAGCCACCAAGAACCGACAATAATTCGGGCACTGTCGGCATATGGCAAATGCATGCCACCTAAGAAAGATTGGATTACATCTAATTTATCAGTAAAAAAAGCTTAAATGTTCTCGATTGAGAAATCGGTAGCAGTTACCTTGTTGTAATAAAGCTCCGTACATATACCAAATGCAATTCTGGATCGTTGATAGTCCACCTTTCCATCGCACCCCTTTATATTCATATACGGGGCTTAATTTATGAATGTAAAAAAGGACTGGACCCATCGAAATTATGGTGGCAGAAAGGCAAAGCCATGTCTAAAATTTGCATTTCAAAGTTGATTATTCAGCCCGAACGTGACGTAAGTATGTAATTACATCTCCCCTGAACGGTGAAATAAATAGTAATGCCCGGCTTAGTTCGCGCGGTCTTGCAGCTAGAAACGTGTAGGCTTGAATACTAATGGGATTGGTGAAATTGATTACTCGTTTGTTTTCTTCGGTCACAGTAAATGCACAGGCTCCCAGGGCTGCAGATTTATTGTGGACCATTTCTAAAATAGAATGTGGCACCCTGTAACAAATGAAAACATTGATTACAATTCTCAAAAAAGGGTCGACTAGGATCACCAATTATATCTATCGTTCTTTGAATATGACATTACATATACAGATCACCCGAATACGTGTCAATCCAGTTTAATTCTGCGGGACTTTAAGGATATATTTCTCCACCCCAAAATTTTCGAAAATATCATATTCATCACCTATCAAATCGTTCTCTCAACAAGTGTTTAAATTTGTTTTCTTATCAACAACAGATAGAAACTTAAAACTCGGTACGCATGTCATCTCTCCCAGGCTTAACCGTAGGTTTTTGAAATGTAATAAGTTTATTACATTCGTAACAGACAAGAAAGAGCCTAACTATAATGTATTTTCAACAGGTTTGGGCAAGTGTCAATATAAGTTTATATAAACGAACTACCGACTTTTGAAGGTCAGATTTTTTAAATTTGTATCTACTTGTAATTATTTGAGTATCTATGACGGTGTGTCATATTATTATTAATATTTTATACATGATGATTCAAACTTGGCGTCATTCCTTTTCAGGGGTTATAGGGGCTTACTTGGAGAGTACAGTCAGAGAGCAAAGACATAAAAGAAGACGATTAATTAGTTGTGTAAATCTGACTTTCTCCCTCGGTTAACTTTTGCTTATAAATGAAATAATACCGACAAATAAAATTTGTCTTTTAAAAATGAAGTTCTACAGAAATCAGAGGATGATGTCAAAAGAAACAATAATCGGCAATTCTTTCAAGAAATATTGCAGATGAAGAAAGGATATAAACCCATAGCAAGCAGTATACTAAAGGGCGATAGGGAAGGTCTAATAAAGACATGTCGCAAATACTTAACACATGGAAGGTCATTTTAACAGCCTTCTTAACGCAGATAACGGCATAACTGCAGTGACCACAATATGCCAGACAGCGGAAATAGACGTAGAGGAGCTAGCTTCCACGAAATTATAGTGACAATTTACAAAAATATGGCACCACTCCACAAATAAGTGCACAAATGAAGCCTTGGCAGACGAATGGAACGAGGGTACTATCGTATCCATTCATAAGAAGGGAGACCGCATGCAATGTGTCAACTACAGGGAAATATCTCTACGGGGAACGCAACATACAAGGAGTTGTCCAATGTGCTATTGAAGAGAGCACATTGACAAGAAGCACCGGAAATTTAATAAAAACTTGCACTAGCTGTGAATGGACTTCAGACAAGCTTACGACACAACTATACGCGACAGTGTCTGCATTCTTCTTCTGCAAGTGCCTGTCCATTCCGGTTGTTGGCTATCAGCATGGCTATTCTTACTTTGTGGATGGATTTATTGTGTCTCGATAGCCATGGCAAATATAGGCATACCACAGAAAATCATCATTCTCTCGAAAATATGCATAAAAATATAAAGTGTTGCGTAAAGGTAGGAAACCATATAACAGAGGACTTTTCGCTCATGAGTCGATTGAGACAGGGAGACGGTCTGTCGCCCCTACTCTTTAACATAGTTCAAGATATGGTTATCAAGAAGACGAACAGCACCACTGAACTTTTTACTAACCAGAGGCCGCAGATATTCCTGGCCTTCGCTGATGATATTGACGCAGTCGGAGGACGTACTATCGGAGTCAAGAAAAGCTTCCTGAAAATTGAGAAGGAAGGTAACAAAATGGGCCTGAACATCAACGATGAAAAAACAAAATACATACACATCACTCTCCAACCAACCAGGGACACAATCGGTCAGAATATAACCATGGACACCAGTAACTTCGAATGCGTCAGACAGTTTAAACACCTTGGAGATACGATATGCTCAGACAATTACAGCAACAAAGAGATTAAAGCACGACTATAGAATGGCAATGGGTGTTTCTTTGCTCAGCAAACCGTTCTGCATTCTAAAATGGTGTCGAGAGTGTCAAAACTGAGGGTATACCGGGATGTAATCAAACCGATCCACTGCTATGGCTATGAAACTTGGGCCTAACAAAACACAAAGAGCTTCTACTAAAGCGGTTTGAAGGGAAGATCACGAGAATAATGTTTGGCCCGTCAAGGATCCAAACAAATTACAATATTGCATACGGACGAATGCAGAGGTCCAAGACTTATACCAAAAACCGGATTCAAATCAACAAAATCCCAGCGTCTGAGATGGCTGGACATGTCCAACGAGCACCTGACGACCGATTGATCAAGATGGTATGGAAAGGAAATACAGCAAGAATGAGACCGCTGGGATAGTCGAGACTGAGATGGAGGGACAACAATTTAAAAGACCTACAAACTATGCCGGTATCTGACTGGGCACACCAAGGTTTGTAGTGCTACTCAGAGAGGATAGGATAAGATAACTCCCCCGAGGAAGGAATACATTCCTTACATGTATGTAAGACACACCGGACACAAGGACACATCTCTCTCTGATATCTCTAACATCTCTGATATACCGAACACCGGTACAAATTGAGGAAGAGTTAAGCAACCGAATATGAGAAGCTGCTTAAAAGGTGAAGCCAGACTGCTGCCAAGAGTGAACAATAAAGTGATTGGGGAACAAACATGTTTGGAGTTACACGGGCAGAACTTCGTAAACCGTTTGTGATTTAACAACTTAATTGTATTTTATTTGATTGATATTGACCGTTCTCCTAACCTCAAAATATTTCATTGTACTTTTAGTTTGTATGTTTTGTGTTTATGCATGGTTACTACAGTTCTTTATCATTAAGAAGCAACAGGTATTTACGTAATGTTAATAAGGCATATTTCCATGAAAAATATTGTTGACGTCCCTCTGATCTACATTTTTGCAAATATCTCATTTTTTAATAACAATTATTTTGTTTTACTATTTTTTGCAGTACTTCCAAAACACCCCCAGAGAACACCTTGAGGAATAACGCCTATTTTAAATCACCCTGTTTATTTTCATGTATTTGTGCCCAAAATTCCTAATGCTATTGGGTGTGATGCGAACGCGCACCACATTTTGTGGAGCATCGACATGACCTCTCTAAGGGAAACATCACTTTCTCGTTGGTGCGAGGGCTCAATAACCTTACACCCAGAGAGCGATGTCGCCAGTAGCCTAGCTACTGGTAGGGTCACCTTGGCCGTTAAGGTCTTGAAAGTGGTAAAGATGAAGAAAGCAGGTTTCCCACGCTGCATCCGACCCAGAATGGACGTTTTGCAAACAGCGTCAGCTCTACACGTTTGGAGCGGCTGAAAAAATATTTGCCAACCCGTCTGGCCAGCGTTGCGAATTATGACCAAAAACCCCCAGACCATTGCGATTTATCACACAAATGAAAGTGAATCAAAAGATGGGTAGACCACACACTGGTAACTCCCACACCCCTATCGGGGTCTGCATCGAGAATTCTGGGGAAAGCAAAAGATCGCTACACAACTCCCTACCACCAAAATAGAGTCAAAAAATAGTACCAACACCAAAAGACTACAAACGGAACGAAATATGGCTGAGTTAGAAATTAAAACGCAAAAGATCAAATGGGAGGTTATCGGACTAAGCGAGATCAGGAGGCGAAATTTTAATAACACTAATAATACACTTGGAGAGGACGTTGCCGAGCTTGACTGGTTGTACTGGACTACTGGTTTGTACCAGTGGGAGGCATCAGCTTTCTTATCAACAAACGCCTAAAAAACAAAGTTGAAATTGTTAAGAAAATTTCAACCAGAGTAGCCTACCTTGTAAGAAAACCTGAGCACAAAATACAGTATCAAGACTGTACAGGTTTGACACCAACGTCATCACACACAGAAGACAAATGGACATTTTCTATGAACATGTAACATTAGCTCTGAACAACACAAAAACATGATCAACCATAAGTTGCGGATACTTCAATGGAAAAACAGGTTTGAAGATAGAGAAATCACAGACATGCCTAGGCAATTTCGGCATTCATTCACAGACATGCCTAGCCGAAAGAAGAAATGGCGGGCAAGACTCTGTTGAGCTTTTTACTACAGCATAACCTGTACCAAATGAACAGCTTCTTCAGTCAGAATCCTCACTGAAGATGGGCATGGGAAAATCCAGATGGTAAAACCCGAAATGAGATTTATTTCATAATTACGTAATTACAGACATGTTACAAATTGTGGAAGACGTGACAGTGCTGAACAACTGCAGGACCGAAAGCGAACATAGAATGGTGCGTTGCAAGATGCGTATAAATATCAGTAAAGAACGATACAAATTGATAAGGAAAACATGCAAACAGGTGGGGACAGGACCAACAACTACACAATAATTTGAGACCCACAAATACACTTAAAAAAATGTCTTCTATGATACAAACACCAACAGCTTGAACCGCGAAATGACCGGGGTTTTAAAGCAGAGCCAAGAAATATTTGGCCTCAAATGCAAAAAAGAACAAAAAATCAGCCAAACTACACAAAACTTGACCCTCCAACGAAACCAAATGACAGCATTTAGAAATACCACCAGTACAGATATGAGGGAAGAAAATAAGAAAATCTCCAAAGCAATTAGAAGCGACAGCACAAAATTCCACGGCAGGAAATCCCGAGAAACCATTGAGATGAATGGAAGTATGAAAATCCTATGCAAAAATTTTACCGAGGGTAAATCTGAATTAATCAAATTAAAAGATAAACATGGCAACGTCATCTCAAATAGAAACGAAATCGTGAGCATCGTGGAATAGTTCTATTTCGAATTACACCGGAGCCGTATCCAAGAACCGCTAAGCCTGCGCAGAGTTACACAAAAACGTGGTGTCGTAAACTGAGGATCAGAAGAGATGCCTGACATCATTACCCAAGAAATTGAGAGCGCTCTGTCAAGAATGAAAAACAATAAAGCACCAGGAAAAAACGAGGTGGTTGCAGAAGCAACAAGAGCTGGAGGCTCCCTCGAATTAGAGAAAATACGAACGCTATTTAACTTATGTCTACATTCAAGCACCGTCCCGGATCAATAGCACTAAGCGACCACCATGCTACTCCATAAAAAGGGAGGACAAAATGAATCTGGAAAATTATTGTCCAATAACCCTCCTCAGCCATCTACACAAACTATTTACCAGGGTCATAACATCAAGGCTAGAAAATGAATTCGAGCATTATTGAAGCATTACCAGCTAAGAGAACAAGTAGGTTTCCGACCGGCCTCTGGGACACTCATTGAGAAAACCATCGAATACAGTAGACAGCTAATTCTCCTGTTTATAGACTTTTGCAAAGCTTTTGACACCATTGAGATGAAAGCTATACTAAACGCCCCAAAAGAATGTTGTGTTGTAGTAATACAGATACTGCTGTTAATGTAGTTCGAGTCTCATCAGGAATTTCAAAGTCAATATTAGAGACATATTTCTCCATCTTCTTTTGTATGCTACGCATTTTCGATCTCTAGGACGATGGCTATTATTTTCTATCTTAGCTCTTATACAAAATATATATTTATGCTTTTCATTTAATTCTTTATTATGGAACGATCTAGTGTCATGCTCTTCCGAGCAGTATCCACAAGCAATCTTGTTTGTGACTTAGGTGCTATATGCCCATAGCCCTGGTAATTATAACATAGTGTGATATAGATTTTGTGATGGTTAAATTTTGATTTTAACTAGGATTCCACCTGTCTGCTAATCCGTTGGTAAAATTAAGTAGTTATTAGTTATCTTTCGTATTCAACCGCTTTCTTAAGCTTTAAGAAGAAATTTCTTTCTAATATATTTAGTAAACAAATTTATCAGGTTAAGGTTTTAATATTTTATTTATTATTTATATTTCAATAATTAAATATTCGTCATGTTTTTGTCTGGCAACGTGGTGGTCGCCTTACCTTTACTGACCACAATTTTGAATGGAGGGGACCGAAAATCGATCCAGGAAGATTGAACCAACGAAGGGAAATTAAGTACCAGCCTTTGACGAGTAAAGTCGGCAACACGGTTCCTGAACTAGAAAGCTATCGCCGCCATTTTGTGATACTGCTGTAGGTTCCTCCAGCTGCCTGACTTCTGCTAGAGCTCATCAGCTTCCTGGTTTCCGATTGGGGATTATAATCACGGAAATCGTGGATTGAATGGTCAGAGACAGTCTGTATGAAACTGGAGACTGAGAATAGGCGGAGCGGGCGTTAGTGGCAGAAGGAGTCGGCGATTTTTGGAAGCGGCGGACCGGATGTTGAGCGGATATTCGGGCAAGCGAATGTTAAATCATTAATTCCGTTATTTGTCATTTAATCAGGTAGTTAGATTAGGTTAAATTGACAAGCGGTTAGCAGACGGTAATTTGTGGTCGTCAAACCACGTGCTTCCTGTTCTTCTTAAGTTTTATCGTGAACAATTTCAGACAAAAATCCTGAGTAGGTATTTTGGAAGCATACCACCGCTAAGCGTTCCAGCTTTGCAGCGAAAGCTAGTGGCGCTTCAACTATTCCACCCTTCGGGCTTTGCACACGACCGCTCGAAATACCTGCTCATGTAAACCCTCTTTTTTATCATGTCAATTTGTCAATATTTAAATTTAGATCATTAAATAACTTTCATTTAATGTTGCATTTTATTCTTCTTTCTCTTTGTCTCTGTGAAATTTGTCGTGTTGCACGCGGTCTAACGATAAATAAACCATAAAGTCACATAGATCATTTCAAAGTAGACGTTAGAGGATGAAGTTTTACCAGACCAGGTCATGCGTACCCGCTCAAGATTCTTCTGGAATTCATTCAATACACATCGATAATGAGGGACTAAAATACAAAGGAACAATAGGACAGAAATGACCGCAGTGCAAGGCCAAACACCACTTCGAAGGTGAGGAAGGGTTTTAGTGGGTAAAACAGCTAAGCTGGAGTCCCACACAGTCCAGAGCGCCAGAACATCAGCTCTGGGTGATCGTAAGAAAGCATTTCCCAAACGTCACCAAAAAAAAAAGACATTACAACGATTAAAATGACCACTTACTCACTTTCGAAATACAAAAAACTATCAGGACAATTGTTCGTGGAAGATAAAGGTATTTGTTTCGAAAAATGTTCATAGCTGATCAGTGTCTAACCGAGCTTCGTGGTGATAATACGTGCCCAGTGTTAGCATATTTAAAGCAAGGTCGTTTACACTACGGCAAAGAATTTGAAGAATCCAACCGTATTTATCGTTCAGCGGGAATATACGGGTCTAATTCAAACGAAAGGATGAACCCTGGGAGTTCGCAAGAATCCGAATCTGATTATGCCTCCCAGGATGGTGGGTTTAAAAAGCCACAATCAAAAAAACGGGCTGGAAAAACGAAGACGACCCAGCCAACCCAGCCAACCCCCACAACACCAACACCTGAGGCCAAACGAATAGCGTTGGGCTATCAGGCTACAACCGATAAAAACCAAACAACGAACAGCAAGACAACATCAACAAGATTTTACGCACACGTATTCGCACATATTCACAGCGAACGCATTGTCGACCATCACCAGA
This sequence comes from Dendroctonus valens, assembly GCA_024550625.1. Taxonomy (NCBI): domain Eukaryota; kingdom Metazoa; phylum Arthropoda; class Insecta; order Coleoptera; family Curculionidae; genus Dendroctonus; species Dendroctonus valens. Next base: position 87,185 of record JAJTJO010000284.1, on the reverse strand, counting down.
GTCCAACTTGCAATCAGGTGGGAGGAACTCAACCCCAACAACAAGGATGTGATTATCAGACAAGGTGAATACCTTTTAATCAAAAATAATCAGGAGGACAAAGCAACAAAAATATTACAACTAAAACAAGAAAACACGGTAACAACATTCAAATTACAAAAAAACGATAACCTCCCACTAATCCGACAACAAAGGTCAAACCACTATATTTCACCATCATATTCAGTCGTCGCCACTGGGGTCGAACTATATATTGAGGACAGCATGTTTCTGAAACGCCTGGAGCAGCAAGGCTTCAAAATAAGATTCTGCAAGAGAATAATCTTACGAGAACGCAACGCACCCACACGCATGATGAGGCTAATAACCGGCGATATATCCACCTAAGAAAAGTTGATGAACGACCGTGCGGTTCATTTTTTGGGCCGCATTTACAAGATCACCGAGAGCAAACCACCAGCACCCGTGCCTGCGCCGTGTGCCAAATGCAACCTGTTGAACCACAAAACTGAAGACTGCAAGCAATCGCCGAGATGCAACCAGTGCCAGAATCCCCATCCAACTTCCAAATGCGAGTCACCACTGCCAACCAAATGCGCAGCATGCAACTCCGAAGACCACGCAGCATGGAGCATGAAGTGCCCAAAACGACCTACAGCCCCAATCGACGGAATACCAAACGTCAAGATAAAATGTGTAAACAAACGGACGACCGGGATTGCGGAGACGACGACAGTGGCAAGCAGAATACACACACCCATTACAACACATGACCACATCATAAACAAATACAAACATCAACTTAACAAGACAAACAATACCAACAGAGACGAACTACTAAAAAAAATTACGAAAACAATTTATAGAAGACTTCGACATCGACACTTCCGTTCTTTTCTTCGGAAACCATATTTACATCCTAATGTTTGACATGCTCCTGCCCGAGGGACGCTCTCCAACTGAACCCTACGAACAACTGAGACAGATAGTAACAAACATACAAGATTCAATTTGAAAGTACTTTACGCGAACAACAACGGACTAAACCATAAAAAGCCACAAATTTACAATTACATAGAACAAAACGACATGGACTGCTGCATGTTTGTAGAGACTAAAACTAAAATACGACAGACTTCAACATACAGGGACTGGCAACACATCTGTAGACATGGCAATTTCACCAACCACGCCAGGGGCGGGACCTCAGTTCTTCTCAAACCTGTAACAAAACTAGGCAAAGCAAACCCTCCCCACCTCAACAACCCTTTGAACGACTGTCTACATTTTACCATACCCTACTTAAACGACCTGATACACATATTTCTGACATATATACACCCACACTCCAACCTAGAACATAACATACTGACCAAGGCAAGCATCTATAAATATGCAATAATTATAGGCGACTTTAACTTGAACAGAAACAAAACGAAACAACTTAAAAGATTTTTACAAAATTCCGACTTTATAAAACAGCACACCCCACCAACATTTCTGATGCCCGCAAACCCAGATTCAACACCAGACGTTCTACTGCACACAAGAAACTTAACAAACACCATCAAAAACATAAACTTAACCAACGAACTTGGATCCGACCACCTGGCTATTACGTTTAACATAGACTTACAACATACGCAACCTACCTCCAATACACCTCCTACAGAGAAAAAGTTAAACCTAACGAAGACTGATATATTCAAAGTGAAACAACATATACATGACTACATTCAATCACAAGCACAGCACATTTCAATAGAAACCATACAACAACAACTTTCACTAGCCATAGGAAAATTTAGCCCGGAAATAAAAAATGCCTTCTACCGACATACACTGCCAAAATACATACTGAAACTCATAAAACATAAGAGAGAACTGTACAGATTATATACAAACACTCAAAATAACGACCTAAAAAAGACACTGAACAAACTTAACAGAAACATTAAAACTTTGATTGGACAATACCGACAAGACAAATGGCTAGAAACATGTAACGAAATAGAAAAAGACAAAGGCAAAACATACTGGCGAAAAATTAAGAAACTAGCGCAATACAAGAAAACTGGCACTACTGACACAATTGAGGAAAACGGAATAGAACGTTACACAGACCAAGAGAAAGCGGACGCGTTCGCCAGACACTATCAAAGGGCCTTCAGCATATCGACAAACCCTAACGTCGACAATGACAACTGGAACTTGATCAACGACTGGTACTTGAACTATTTTAACAGCTCACCAAACTATACCTACAAACCGATTACAGACACAGAGTACGATGAAGCCCTAGCGCATATCAAAAACACGGCACCGGGAAAAGATAAAATTAAGGCAAAACTCTTGAAAAGCCTAACTCAAGAAACACACAAACTGATCCTAATTGAATTGAACAACAAACACCTCACAAATAGCAGAATCCCGGAAACATGGAAAAACGGCTTAATAATCCCTATACCCAAAAATGGACTGGACAATACAGAACCGAGCAACTACAGACCAATTACACTACTTCCAGTACTAAGCAAAATTTTTGAATACATAATAAAGCAGCGGCTTGAAAAAGTGATTGGAAAATATATATCTACCTACCAATTTGGTTTCAAACAACATCAGTCGACTATTCATCCGCTCTTTATTTTGGCCAACAATATACAAACTACCCACCTAACTGACAGAAAGACAGCTTGCCTGTTTATGGACATTAACAAGGCTTTTGATAGTGTCTGGCATAGAGGCTTACTATACAAACTATACAAACTACACACACCAACATATCTACTACACACCATAAAGAACTTACTAGAAAACAGACAACTACAAGTACGAATTGACAACACGGCACTTATTGTACATGACAAAACTACTGAGAGAGCAGCTCAAAGACTCCAAATACTGACAAACAACACAATGACATGGTTTTATAAATGGAGACTAACACCAAACGCGTCAAAAAACCAACTTCTGCTCACAAACCACAGATTCAACGCTGACTCCCCTACAATAACTGCAGACGGCCAAACGACACAACCAAAAAACGACGTAAAATACCTTGGAATTACAATTGACCACAAACTAAAATTCACTAAACACATACGAAACATCAGGGCAGAAACAATGAAGAGAACAAAACACTTCCGATCACTAACCTACAAAGACAGAGGAATTAGCACAAACACCGCCACCAAAATATATAAAGCTATTTGTAGACCCTTGCTAGACTATGGACATATACTCATGACCAACGGAACAGAAAGGACAAAACGTTATATACAAACAATAGAACAAATTGCGCCAAGACTAAAAACACGAATAAGACACCCCCAAAACCCACTACACAACCCCTCCACCCAACTACTATACGAACGCACAAACATGACAAAGATTTCGGAAAGACTCATACATATACAGACAAAATGTACAAACAACCCCTACAACTGGACCATACTGAATCCCCTTTGTCTAACAAGACCAACCAGACAATCCCGCTTCCGTTTCCCTACATCAACGCTACTCGAACACTTACAAACGCAACTGACTACTGGACAATAAAATAATTTTTTCTTGTCATTAGAATTGGAAAGTTTATTTAATAAGATTGTTAACCTAGAATAAGAGAATTTTCATATTTGTTTTTTATTTAGATTAAGACTACATGTATTAAACAAGGGCAGAAAGACCGATAGGTCGGTAGCCTTTTTTAGAAATAAAGATTACTACTACTGTACATAGCTCTAAAACTAGTCGTCGTCTGAACTGCGAAAAATCATGCTTATTCAACACCAACAAAGACATACTCTTACAAATTTTCATGCAAATGAAATCATTTATGTGCGAGAAAGAAAAAATACTGATAAATCGGTTTTCCGCAATTTGGACGGATAATGTGAAGTTATCGTTTCGTATATTTTCCCGACTGTACTTTACTGGATTCCTGGGTTTCAGTCAATTTTATTGTTTATTATTTCGTATATTTTCTTGACTGAACTTTAATTCATTCCAATGTATTCCTGGGTTTCAGTCAATTTTATTGTTTATTATTTTAAATGTTACAAATACGTTTCGGTGTCTTTATCCACCATCATCAGTTTGTCTAAAATATATATTTACAGTTATCATCAATTTAAATAGAAAACTTTCACTAAAATTCACATATTAAAATACAAATCACACACATATTAAAAAGTACATCCAGAACATTGGTTTTCAGGTGATGAGTCAGGGCAAACATGTCTGGGAAAAGACTAGAATCTATTGTTTTAGAGATCTAAATTCAACTTACGTATATAGTTGCTTTCAACTTCACATTTGACTGGTCACTGAATTTTCCATATTTTATTCGATATCAAGCGAGCGAAACAAAAAAAACTGTTTATCTTTCGTCTTTTCTTTGCATTCTAGGAATTGCTTGGCAATTCTTCAATATCAGATGTTTACATTTCATTTACCTGGTCCAATCAGTTCATGCATGCGATCATCTAATTAGCGTATGATACACAGAGCTAAGATTGTCTGTATCTGATCTGAAATTTATTTCATTCTGATGTTTCTTAATTTGTATCATTTCATGGATTCTTCTCTTAGTAGTAGTAGTAAAGATCTTTATTTCTAAAAAAGGCTATCGACCTAGCGGTCTTTCTGCCCTTGTTTAATACATGCAGTCTTAATCTAAATAAAAAACAAATATGAAAATTCTCTTATTCTAGGTTAACAATACTATTAATACATAAGATTTCAGTGGCAAGAAGAAATTATTTTATTGTCCACTAGTCCGTTGCGTTTGTAAGTGTTCGAGTAGCGTTAATGTAGGGGAACGGAAGCGGGATTGTCTGGTTGGTCTTGTAAGACAAAGGGGATTCAGTATGGTCCAGTTGTAGGGGTTGTTTGTCCATTTTGTCTGTAGCTGTATGAGTCTTTCCGAGATCTTTGTCATGTTTGTGCGTTCGTATAGTAGTTGGGTGGGGTTCATCTCATATTATAGTTGTCCTCATTGATCAATATTTGTGTGTTATCGAAAATCATGCAACTTTTGTTGTGCATGTTGTGCTAATGCTGTTGCATTTTCGTTAACCTTTCTTAAGCTATACTTATGTTCGTGTATTCTTTTCTTTAAATATTGCCCTGTTTGTCCTATGTATGTGTTGTCACAGTTCAAACAGTCAATCTTGTATATTACGTTAGGTGTGTCCAACTTATCGCTTTTAGGCTTAAATTTTGTAAAACATTCTTTTGCCAAGTTGTTTTTAGTTTTTTCCGCTATAGTAATATTATGCGGTTTTAAAACATTTTTTATTTTTGTGTTGATTTCTGGTATGTGTGGTAATGATACATACTTGATTTCACCCTCTTTTTTCTTTTTTATATTATTTATGTTGTTCCATTTATTTGCATTGTATATTTTATTAATTCTTTGTTTTATAATTGGTTCGAAGAATTCTTTGTGATAGTTGTTCATTATTAGTACCTTTTTTATTTTTTCAAGATTTTTTTGTCTGTATCCACAATGTGCTAATTTTATCGCTCTATCAGTAAGAGCTGTTACCACACTTTTTTTATATTGTATAGGTGCATATGATTGGTAATTCAAGTATCTACCAGACCACACATCCTTTGTGTACCAGTTTGTTTTTATTTCCCCATTATTGTCATACATAACCGTCATATCCAAAAAGTTTAATGATCTGTTTTTGTCCTCCTCAATGGTGAATTTAATGGTTTCATGGAATGCATTAAACTTATCTAGTGTGTATTGAACTTTTTGGTTTGGCAGGCACATTATGCAGTCATCCACGTATCTTTTAAAAAGTCCACACTTAAAGTCTAAATCAGGTATTAGTTTTTCTTCCAGACTCTCCATTACAAGGTTTGCAATTGTTGCAGCTATGGGGGACCCCATAGCTACTCCATATATTTGCGAATAGAAATTGTCCTCGTTCCGGAAGTACGTGGACTTAAGGCCCAGCTCTACCGCCCCAATAAATTCACCTTCGAGCAATGATGTATGTTCCCTAATTTCAGACCATTTATTTCTTTGAGTAATTCGTATTGAGTAATCTACCGGGATGTTTGTGTATAGCGATACCACATCAAGCGATATTAGGCGATGGTTCTCAGGTATCTTCTGTTTTTTTATAAATTCGCAGAAGCTCCATGAGTCCCTAATGTGATATTGTGAATTTCCCAATATATTACTCAACACAGCTGACAGGTATTTAGACAATTGGTCTTTTTTTTGGACAGGTATTTAGACAATGACGGTTATGTATGACGATAATGGGGAAATAAAAACAAACTGGTACACAAAGGATGTGTGGTCTGGTAGATACTTGAATTACCAATCATATGCACCTATACAGTATAAAAAAAGTGTGGTAACAGCTCTTACTGATAGAGCGATAAAATTAGCACATTGTGGATACAGACAAAAAAATCTTGAAAAAATAAAAAAGGTACTAATAATGAACAACTATCCCAAAGAATTCTTCGAACCAATTATAAAACGAAGAATTAATAAAATATACAATGCAAATAAATGGAACAACATAAATAATATAAAAAAGAAGAAAGAGGGTGAAATCAAATATGTATCATTACCACACATACCAGAAATCAACACAAAAATAAAAAATGTTTTAAAACCGCATAATATTACTATAGCGGAAAAAACTAAAAACAACTTGGCAAAAGAATGTTTTACAAAATTTAAGCCTAAAAGCGATAAGTTGGACACACCTAACGTAATATACAAGATTGACTGTTTGAACTGTGACAACACATACATAGGACAAACAGGGCAATATTTAAAGAAAAGAATATACGAACATAAGTATAGCTTAAGAAAGGTTAACGAAAATGCAACAGCATTAGCACAACATGCACAACAAAAGTTGCATGATTTTGATTTCGATAACACACAAATATTGATCAATGAGGACAACTATAATAAGAGAAAAATCCATGAAATGACACAAATTAAGAAACATCAGAATGCAATAAATTTCAGATCAGATACAGACAATCTTAGCTCTGTTTTTCATACGCTAATTAGATGATCGCATGCATGAACTGATTGGACCAGGTAAATGAAATGTAAACATCTGATATTGAAGAATTGCCAAGCAATTCCTAGAATGCAAAGAAAAGACGAAAGATAAACAGTTTTTTTTGTTTCGCTCGCTTGATATCGAATAAAATATGGAAAATTTAGTGACCAGTCAAATGTAAAGTTGAATAGCAACTATATACGTAAGTTGAATTTAGATCTCTAAAACAATATATTCTAGTCTTTTCCCAGACATGTTTGTCCTGACTCATCACCTGAAAACCAATGTTCTGGATGTACTTTTTAACATGTGTGTGATTTGTATTTTAATATGTGAATTTTGGTGAAAGTTTTCTATTTAAATTGATGATAACTGTAAATATATATTTTAGACAAACTGATGGTGGTGGATAAAGACACTGAAAGGTATTTGTAACATTTTAAATAATAAACAATAAAATTGACTGAAACCCAGGAATACATTGGAATTGCTTATTATTTAAAATGTTAGAAATACGTTTCGGTGTTTTTCTCCACCATCATCAGTTTGTGCGTATAGTTGTTTCTACCTTAACATTTAATAAATGTTACCTGAAACCCAGGAATATATTGGAGTGAATGTGAAGTTATGTCGAAAAGTGGGAAATACACTAAATTGTCTACAACTTTTCTATGAAACATTTTCCGTTAGGAAGTCACATGTCGCCGACATCGCAAAAAACCTTTCTCAACCCCTAAACTGCATCCCGATTTCACCATCCCAACGTTTTCGTGTTTAATTTTTATTTTTTCTTAAAGTTGGAAACTCAACAGCATTTTCCACCTGGTCCTTGCCAATTATTTATCTGTTATTTTAAGTATTTAAAATTCGTTCTGGCACCGGCCCACAAGGTGATCCTCAGGGGCCAATAGTCGCTTGATGCCTTTGCTGCTGTGACCAAAAATGGAAGAAAAAATGAGTAGAATTCTAGAAGTTTTCAAAATTGTTGCACCTCTGTATCTTTGATGTTCTTTATGTAGAAAGCGGAAATTTCGGTTTAATGCGTATCTACTAATTATGCATTCATACGTTGAACTCTAATGTTCTTACCTGTATGTTGTTATGGAGGAGTTCTCGTTCAAATCTCCAGAAGAATCAGTATTCCCCTTATGGCTTTGCATTGTTGACGCATTAAGCAGTGACTGAGGCTTTACTACGGCAACGTTGAATGTAAAGTTTAAATTTTTTGACAGTTCTTTAATGATGTTAAACACTATTCCTCCATATTCTACGACGTCACCAGTAGAATTAGTTTTCAGGATTTGCCATGGTGGATTCTAGAAAAATACCAGATATGACAAAGTATTCGTCAGCCATCACGTAGTTCATTAAAGCAGTCTTCGGCATAACCGTCCACTTTGACTCAGGAATGTCTGGTGAAAATACATCGATTAATATTTCAGAAAAGTATTTCTCATTAAATCAATAAAATTAATAATATTCAAAATTTCAAGAATGTGGGTTTTCAAAAATAATTCAAAACATACTGCACATTGACGAAGCAACATGAACCTCTAAGAAAAGATTCGGAAGCAGAGCTGTGAATAATCTGTTCTATAATTATAAAAAAAAAAGATTTGCTCAGAAAAGGCGTCTGGGCTTTGGAATTGGGGTCTATTGGAAATTTTCCTAACGTTTTGTCCACACCTGCGGTGGACATTTTAAAATGCAATGTGGCAAGGGTCGAATTCATATGATTACTTCGCGACGATCATGAAAGCCACAACTGGTACGGGTGGCTATAAAAAACTCTCGGTATTGTGTTTATCCAGAATCCGCTTTATCCTGTCCGGGACTCTATGGATGAATGGTAGACAAATTATTTGTTCATATTTTTTTTTCGGAAAAATCTACTTATATTTTTTAATCAAAATATATTTTTTTTACAAAAGTAGAAAACATTTATTTTCTCAACTTTAATTATTTCAACTATTGAATATTAATATGTCATTCATCAATAATGATTACATAAATACAAAACACAAGTTATTACCTTCATAACAATGGAGGAGAATATTTTAATTTTTGTGAGCCGGGTGATTCAAAATTGACGTTATTCCTCTGCGAGATTATCTGCGGGTTTTTAGGGAGAACAGGAAACAGTTTCAAAATGAAGACAACTCACAGGAGGTGTTTGAAGTTCTACCCGTTTAACTCCTAACATGTTTGTGGCCGCGTAATCATGTTATTGTCCACTCTTCGCAGCGTTATTGGGGTCACATTTTGAGAAGCTTCTCGTATTCCGTTAATTAATTCCTGCTCAATTTGTGCCGGGGTTTGTTATAGATATTTAATGTCTCCTTGTGTCTTGTGTATCTTATATACAGTGATGGAATGTAACCCCCTTCGGTAATTATTCGATGCATAGTTGTCTGGGAAAATGTCAGTTGCTGGACAATACTTCGAGTACTCCTGGAAGGCTTTGTTACAATTATCTCCCATATTGGTTCCTCTGTGTCTGAAACCCGAACAACTCTTGGTTGTTCACTATCTGCCTCAATTCCTGGAGCTAATCGTCCAGTGTCTCTAGCCTTTAGTTGGCGTAAGTTTTTACAGTTTTCGCTATGTTACTGTGGTATTCCCCTCTAACTAATAGCATATCCGCATATTCGATATTGCTGTACATTCTCTGAAAGAAGCTTCAAACTAAGTCACAATTTGACAAACTCCTGTTATCCTTGACAAAAGATGTCTACCCGTAATTACCTGATAATGACAAAAACATTATTCCCGCCTTAAACTTTAATAAAAAAATTGTAGAAGAGACTTTTTGATTATAAAAAATTTGGATAATTTGAAATAAAAATCGTAATTTTTCGTTTTGATTGCTCACGTATCCCAACATGCTACTAATTAAACATAGAACCGTTTCAAAATAATACTTAATAACAAAGTGGAAGTTCAATTTTCAACTGTTAAAATCTTCTAGAAACTTTGGGAAAAAAAATTCTAATATTTTTCTCGCATTGTCTAAGTGAGTAGCAATAACCTGTTAAACGAATGACGCCAATTTTGAACTACAATTTTGTTTCTGGTTGTAAAAAACTTCTTTTTAAAAACCGTTTATTTTACAAGCCAAAATGTTTTACAACAGCGAGATGTTTCCGCCTTACCTACTAACTTAGGACTAATTACTCATGTCGAATGCGCAGCTTATACAGGGTTATTCACGCTATACGGCACGGAAATTTGCGGGGAAACCGTTTGATTTTTACAAAGTATTATTTGATAAATCCACAGACGCCTATCGGGCGCACATTTTAAAAATATTTTTGTAATGTACAGGGTGTCCCAAAAGCCATATTGTTAACCTAGAATAAGAGAATTTTCATATTTGTTTTTTTTTTTGATTAAGACTACATGTATTAAACAAGGGCAGAAAGACCGATAGGTCGATAGCCTTTTTTAGAAATAAAGATGTTTACTACTACTGTTTTCAGCTCAGCATTTCGTGAACATGTTGGATGTTACTTCATATTGCTTTTGGTTTCCCATTTGTAAAAATTGCAGTTATTACAGCTAATTACATTAGCAGTACTTTGCTACGTGCAAATATTTTGCCGTAAACCTCTTAATTTGTTTTCGACCTCGATATGCGTTTTCAAGTTATTTGCCAAGCATATCTGTTTTGGTTTTTTCATCATAGAGTTAAATTTTGGATGTAAAATCCGAATCTAGCAAATTTGGCGATTCTTATCGTAGGTGAATGAAATTTTTAGCAGACTGCGGGATCACGTGTCCGTTAGGGCCAATGAATCTGGTGATTTTTGATTCCTGCGCCAACGGAAGTTTGGGGGGAGGAAAAACCTCTACTGGTGTAGCGGTAGATTTTGGTGGTTGAAGAATGAATTAGGCCGTGACGATCAGATCGATAGATCGATTTTTGAGTTTCTTCCGCACGGTCGGGCTTTGAGTTTTTCATTGCGGTCAGCGCTTCCACATGGTCGGTTTTTGAGTTTATTTTAGCATCAAGATATCCTTGATGATTGCATAGATTGCGAAAAACATCACTTTTCACTGAGAAAAGAGAGTGTCGAATCGGCTGAGTCGGAATTTTGGGACACAAGGACCGGATAGACGCATCCATGATGGCCACCGTGACCACGTATTATTGATCCGAGATTCCTGGAGCAATTCAGAACCAGCTCCTTTGGGAACCTCATCGTGATTTTTGGATTCTTTTGGATTTTTGACGTTGATGCTGCTTCCGGTGTTTTTTTTTGGTACAATTTGAATGCTACTTGGAAGCATGCTAGCGCCCAACTTTTGGTAAATACATTTAATTTTTTTATCAGTCCTTTTTTTTATTAACATTCATCCTGTACTGAGCAATATTTATTAGTTAACTACTTATGCTGAAACACTCAAGTTTGACTGCATTCTAACTCAGTTTTTTTTTACTTTAATTGTGATTCACAGCTGAACCTAAGTGATTTCCTTTCATATTTTGGTACCCCTTTTTGATTTATGACCTGCGAGGCTACTTACTGAAGTGATCCCCCTCAGGATCCTTCTCCTTCACCATCTAGACTTGATGGAAGTTAAGGTATCCATAGGATATGGGTATTACCAAAAATATCCGAGTGAAACACTCTCGCAAAATTTTTATTCTTTGAATAAAGAAAGAAAAATTGTTAATTGTTTTAAATACATCAGATGTGCAGTTGAATTTGGGTGTGCGTGATTTTGTGTTGTCTATTGAGCGCTCCAAATATTGCTTACCAGCCGCAAAATATTAGCTCTGGCTCTAACTCACGCCCGAGATAATATCTATATAGTTAGAAGTAAAATTCATAACACAATGTAAAACATATTGACATTTAGTTTTGTTTTTAATAAATTTTCGAACAACTGTAAACAAGGACCTGGATTTTCAATGTTGGTGGTCGTTGTGTATAAGAACAATACAATCAGAAGACGAACCGGCTGGTCGAACTAGAAGATAAATTTTATCACATAAACTGAGTCCCATAAACCTATTCTTGGTCTCATCGAAACGAGACGACCAGAACAACGAGCAAGCATACTATTAAAATACTCTATACCTAAACAACAAAGCCCCAAACGCTCACCTAGGCGGAGTAGCACTTCTAATACAAAAGAAAATAAAGAAAAACATTATAAAAATGAACTCCATATCAGAGAGTGTCATTTATGTTAATCTCAAAATATCAGAGAAATATAGGCTACAAATCATCCAGACGTATGTCTCTTCAAGCACTGCACCAAAAAGCGAAATGGAAATAAATATGGTCAGAAATGGAACTAAAAATCGAGCTAGTGTGATACGAAGATATCGCACTAGCTCCAAAAAATAAAACACACATTTTTGCATGATTATTGGTGACCTAAATGCAAATATGGGCAATGATAATGCAGAAAACAGAGGAAATTTATGAACCGGACAAATCAATGCAAGAGGTGAGGCTCTGACAAACTACCTACAAAACGAAAAATTGTACTGTATAAACTCCTTCTTCCAGCAACCAGAGAACCGATGATGGACTTGGAGATGCCCAAACCAAAAAACCAAAAACGAAACTAACTTCATTATAACAACCCACAAACCTATCGTTTCGGTCATAATGGTCTTAAACAGATTCGACCTGGGAAGCGACCACAGACTCATCCTTGTCAACCTTAGAAAGAAAAGAAATAAACTGACAACGCCAATACGCTTCCCCACGATAGATAAACTGAAAAACGAGGCTAGATTCCAGAAAGAACAAACAAAAAAAATCACGCCGACAGAAAAACTTGAAAAAATGCATATGAACAAACTAGTTTAAATCCAAAGCGACATTAAAACTGCAACAATAAAGGTTTGTCCTGACAGGTGGTGAAACAAGGAAAATATATTGTCATCAGAAAATACAGACATGAGTTATGTGACAGTCCCCATGGATTCCGCTGTATCAGCAGCCACGGAATACCGCTGATCACCATTTCCAAGTATCATCATGTCTTGTCTTTCTCAAACAGTAAAATCATGTTAAAGTCAGTCAGAGTACAACCACGCTACAGTACAGTTGTAATAATTAGAAATAAAGTTAGTTTTTAAAAACGGTTTGTCATTCTTCAAACAGTTAACTGGCGCAGTCGGTAGGATCGATAGTATTGATAACGTTGCTGATTGATTGCATCGTGCCATCAAATTCGGGTTCCGATTGAACTATCGATCGAACAAATTGACTTTGCGGAAATCGTGTCGTCTTGAGCAGAGTGGCTTCTCAACAATCAGAAAACCCATTCCATCGAGGAACTGCCAGAAACCAACCTCCACAAAGGAAATTGGGAAAAGAACCAAATCGTCTTTTTCGCCCGAAGATCTATTTGTTTTCAGACTAAACATTGCTGAATTTCAAAATCTTCTGATAGGCAAAGGAAGAATGACCAAAGCCGTCCTCCTAGTTATGTAAGTGCAATTTATCATAAATATTATATATATGTCCGTTGAAAATTTATTAGCTCAATTGAATAATTTGAGTATAAACCCTTCAGTTGGCTCTGACTCTACTTCTTTACCCAATCAGGAAGTATCAACAAGGAATAATAATAATAATAATAATATATGTTTCGTATATGTCGATGGTCGACCAGAGGGATGATGGGTGACAGGGTGGCGATCCGCGACAAGATAACCAAGAAGCGAAGAGGCAACACGGGCGAAGAGAAACGACGCTTTTTCATACACATGTGCACTTGATCAATAATAAAGACCCAAACAATTGTTACTATTGATGGAATACTGGTTTCAATCTTAACACATGAAACATTGGTCCTTCGAGCCGGATAAAAAAAAACAACAGTGAACCAGAAGAAAGTGCAGAAAACCAGTGCCAAATCAAGATCGAGCAGGTCAGTCCCTTTTACCATTTGTCCATTTTACCGAGTATTGCGTTCATTTGGGGTACTTGAAATCATTATTCGTCGCGTATTGCGTAGTTTATGCGAAACAATTCATTTGATAACACATTTAGACGTCACCAAATTCAGATTATTTTTGAGCAGTAACACGAGTCTTCCGTCAAAATGGCCACCAATGACGATCATTTGAAAGCTTTAACAAAAAAACGTGGATCACTAAAAGCGAAGTTAACCATATTCAACAGATTTCTAGAGGCATTTGAAAGCTCGGATAATGGCGTCAGCGAAACGGAGATAGTGGAACTTCGGGAGAGAGTAACGGGTTTTGAAGCCATTTTGAAAGCATATGACGATATCCAGAACGAGATCGAGTTTGTTGCGGAAGATTCGGAAGCGCAATATCAAGAACGCGAGGAATTCTAACAAAAATTTTATAAACTTCTGTCCAAAGCAAAACAAAACTTATCAAAACGTTGCAAAAATCAAAACGAAGCTTCTGAAATCTTGTCAGAAGAATCCGCTACTCATTCGGTCTCACTGGAAACAGTCAAATTGCCGGAAATAGAGCTCCCTAAATTTGATGGGTCTTATGAAGCGTGGATGGAATTTCGCGATATTTTCGAGTCCCTGATTCACGACAATAATCAATTAAATCCTATTCAGAAATTTCACTACTTGCGAGCTTCACTGGTTGGCTCAGCTAAGCAAGTTGTTCACGCATTAGAATTCAGTGCTAATAATTACAGTATTGCTTGGAATACATTATGCGACAGATTCAATAATAAGCAAATTTTGATTCAAAATCACTTAAAAGCCATTTTTAGCTTGCAAAGAATGACAGCCGCATCGGCTGAAAAAATTCGGTATTTATACGAACATTTATTCAAGCATTTAAGCTGTCTTCGACAGTTAGGCGAACCTGTGGATGCATGGGACACAGTTCTGATATACGTTTTGTCCAGAAAACTTGATTCATATACGGCCCAAGAGTGGGAAAAGTACAAAGCGAGTCGCGATTCAGTAAAGCTAGACGAATTCAAGGGTTTTCTGAAAAATAGGGCACAGTTACTAGAAACAGTCGAGACCAATCTTCAACACAACGTAACAAAATCTCGGGAAACGTCCAAATTTAATGTTTCAAAAGCAAACAGCTACACAAGGGGCCTCGTTAGTCACAGCGGAAAAAACGAACAAGGTAATAAAAAATATTCCTGTTTGTCTTGTCACCAAGATCACAGTCTATTTTATTGCCCTGATTTCTTGCAATTATCCGTTAAAGAGCGCATCTCAAAGGTCAAATCCTTACAGCTTTGTTTAAATTGTTTGAGAAAAGGACATTTGTCTAAAGATTGCAAGTGGACAGGTTGTAAAATTTGTGGTCAAAAACACAATACTACTCTGCATTTACCTCTTCAAAGCGCAAATCCAATAGCAGTTGTGAATCAACCACGTAAAATTGCTCCAGATGACACAACGACTACAATTACCACGAACTGCCACTCTGCCACTACAAAGGGTTGTATTTTATCCACCGCACGAGTTATGGTTGGCAGATGCCGGTCCAGAAATTATATGACAGCTCGAGCCTTGCTGGATTGCGGCTCACAATCCAGTTTTATTACTTCAGATCTTTGCAAAAAACTTAATTTAGAAAAAACAAAGATCAAATTGGTGGTTTCCGGTATAAGCGAGAGACTGTCATTTTCCGATTATAAATGTAACATAACCATACAATCGATTCATAATTCACATTCCTTCAACCTATCTTGTTATGTACTTGATAAAATTACAAGCGACTTACCGGATGCGCGAATAAATAAACAGGAATTAAATATACCAGTAAACATAGAGCTTGCTGTCCCAAATTTTCACATTCCGGATTCAATAGATATTTTAATCGGTGCTGAGGTATTTTGGCAGCTTTTATGCCCTAATTTGGGTGAGTTGAATCCACCTAACCCAAGTCTCCACAAAACTCTTTTGGGCTGGATCGTTGCCGGTCCATTGAGCATTCCTATTCCGACATCGCGGTGTCATTTAAGTCAAACAATCTCCCTTCAAGAACAACTGACAAAATTTTGGGAAGTTGAAGAAGTGCAAATCAAACAGCCGTGGTCTGCAGAGGAGCGATTGTGCGAGGAGCATTTTGTTAACAATTTTTCATTCGATTCAAACAATAGTTTCGTGGTTTCCTTGCCTCTCAAGGAACCTGCAACTAAACTCGGGGAATCTTTCAACATTGCACTAAAACAGTTTTTAGCATTGGAACGGAGACTAATGTCAAACGATACAACGCGAAAACTTTATACGGATTTTTTAGACGAATACGAAAGATTGGATCATATGACATTAGTTCCGGAACACGAAGTCGATGAGAGACCGGAATACTTCATGCCTCATCATGAAGTACTAAAGGAATCGAGTACGTCTACAAAATTACGTGTAGTTTTTAACGCATCATCACCATCTTCTAGCGGTCTATCATTAAATGATTTGCAAATGACGGGTCCGATCATTCAGCAAGACTTGTTATCAATCATTATCAGATTTCGCATTCACCATATTGTTTTGTCAAGCGACATAAAGAAAATGTATAGGCAGGTGCTCGTGGACCCAAAAGATCGGAGCTTACAAAAAATCGTTTGGCGTTCAAACCCAAACGTACCCATAAAAACATATAAATTAAATACGATCACTTACGGAACGACAGCCGCATCATTTTTAGCGATACGCTGTCTTCACGAAATCGCTGCGGAATGCGAAAAGGAACACCCTGGCATACCACACATCATTCGAAATGATATGTACGTCGATGATTTATTAACTTGTGTAGATACTCCCTCAGAGGCTAAATACGTATACGAAAATGTGTCGCAGATCTTGAAAAAAAGAGGCTTCGAATTGTGTAAATGGAAATCGAATAATGCTCACATCATATCCGAAACAGATATCGATACCACTTCAAATGAAGTGTCTTTCGGTGCCAATAAGGAAAATAATTCAAAAACATTAGGACTCTTGTGGCAGTGCAAAGAGGATACGCTCTCATACGAGATTCAAGGCGTAAAATACTCAAAACCAGAGACAATCTCCAAACGCATGATCCTCTCTAGAATTGCTTCCATATTTGATCCCCTCGGGTTGATTAGCCCGTGCGTAATAGTGGCAAAAATATTCTTGCAAAAACTCTGGCAGGAAAGGTTAAGCTGGGATCAACCCTTGCCGCCAAACATCCTTAAATCGTGGCTAGAATTTTCTGAGGACCTGTATTCATTGAATGAGTTGACCATTTCCAGGCGAATTATTTGCAGCAATCCAACACGTATCGAATTGCACGGCTTTGCGGACACTTCCGAAGCTAGTTACGGAGCCTGCATCTACATCGTCTCCAAAAATCCGCAACTTATCATATCTCATTTATTGTGTGCAAAATCGAAGGTCGCGCCAATAAAGTCTTTAACAATTCCTCGGTTAGAGCTTTGTGCCGCCTTAACATTGTCCAGGCTTATTTCAAAGGTTAGGCAATCTCTCAATATTCAAATTGACCAAACTTATTGTTGGTCGGACTCATCCATTGTTTTAGCCTGGCTTCAAACAAGCCCAAGCACATTGCAGCCATTTGTATCCAATCGCGTTGCAGAAATCCAGAATTCGACTCAGTCATATCAGTGTAGGCATGTTCCCTCTCTGGACAACCCTGCTGATATCGTTTCACGTGGTCTCAATCCAAAACAATTATTAACTTCACGATTATGGTTTCATGGTCCTGATTGGCTAATGGAAGATTCAACTAATTGGCCAAACATTCTTCAGGCCCCTGTAAAGGAACTACCTGAGAAGCGCAAGACTTGCTGTAGCTGTACGAGTAAACCAATCGGGTTTCGCTTTGAGCGCTTCTCAAAGTTGTCTATTTTAAAGCGCTCATTTGCATTTGCACGTAGATTCCTTCAAAACTATCGAGTCCCAAAGGAGTTGCGAAAGGTGTCTGCACTGTCGGTTGACGAAATTAACGACAGCTTTATGGTACTAGTAAGACTGGTTCAACAGGAGTCGTTTTCTGTGGACTACGCGTGTCTGAAGAACGGCGAACCATTATCCAGCAAGAGCTCAATTTTAAGTCTACATCCGTTTATTGACGAGACCGGCATTATTCGTGTTGGAGGTCGATTGAGTAACTCTGACTTTCCTTATTCGAAAAAACACCCAATTTTGCTGTCTACTAAGCATCATTTCACAAAATTATATTTTGAATGCGAACATTTAAAACTGCTACATGCCGGCCCTCAATTGCTTTTAGCATCGATTCGTGACAACTTCTGGCCCATATCCGGTCGCAATTTTGCTCGAAAAATTATTAAAAATTGCGTAAGATGCGCTAGATTTAATGCTCGACCAGTTCACCTCATCATAAGCGATTTGCCGAAGGCACGAGTCCAACCAAGCAGTCCCTTCTCCACAGTTGGCGTGGATTATGCTGGACCATTCATGATGAAGGATAAACCTGGCCGCGGTTGTAAGCCCATCAAATGCTGGGTTGCTTTGTTTATATGCTTTTCTACGCGTGCGATTCATTTAGAGCTGATACTATCTCTTAGCGCTGACGATTTTTTACAGGCTTTCAATCGGTTTATCAGCCGTCGAGGAAAACCGACCGAATTTTATTCTGATAACGGAACAAATTTTATTAAGGCAAATAAATATCTTAAAGAAATGGGTGAGTTCTTAAAAAACAATGATTCGAATCTTTGTGCATCAGTAACCAGTTTAGGTATTAAGTGGCATTTCATCCCAACAAACTCCCCACATTTCGGGGGCATTTGGGAGGCGGGTGTTAAGAGTCTTAAGCATCATCTGAAACGGGTCATGGGTAATAATACTCTATTCTTTTATCATTTTCAAACATTACTTACTCGCGTTGAAGCAATACTCAATTTCCGACCCTTGTCTCCTCTCAGTGCTGATCCCGATGATCTCACCCCTCTTACCCCCGCTCATTTTCTGATCGGCAGAGTAATCACGACAACGCCATAAGGATCGGTATCCCGGTTAACCGTCTTTCGCAGTACCAACATGTGCAAAGGCTATACGAGCATTTTTGGAAACGCTGGAGTAGAGAATACATCAGCGAGCTGCAGCAACGCAAGAAATGGAGGACGAATGAGGGTGGTCTGAGTCCTGGCCAACTTGTGCTCGTAAAGGACGACAATCTTCCTCCAGTCAAATGGCGAATGGGACGAATCCTACAATTGATCAGTGGAAGAGACGGCGTATCCAGAGTGGCAAAACTGAAGACGGCTGACGGGATTCTGACACGGGCTGTTATCCGACTCTGCCCTCTACCAATTGTCAGTTAGACTTTCCAAGGCTGGGGGCATGTTTCGTATATGTCGATGGTCGACCAGAGGGATGATGGGTGACAGGGTGGCGATGCGCGACAAGATAACCAAGAAGCGAAGAGGCAACACGGGCGAAGAGAAACGACACTTTTTCATACATATGTGCACTTGATCAATAATAAAGACCCAAACAATTGTTGCTATTGATGGAATACTGGTTTCAATCTTAACACACGAAACAATATAAGTAATTTTAATAAAACTTTGAGCATGTCTTTCAAACCAGAATACTTAAGTTGTGTACCGACATTTGACGGTAACCCTACAGAACTAAACAGATATTTGGCTATATGTGAGTCGATTATTTCTAACTTTTATGACGCTACCAATCCCAATAATTTTCAAAATGTTTATTTACTAAATTCACTAATTGGCAAATTAACTGGCAATGCAAGATTGGTTATTAATATTCAAGGTGTTTCAACTTGGGCTGAAGTAAAATAATCGCTAAATAGAAATTTTGCAGATAAGCGAGATGAAAGTTGTTTAAACAGAGACTTGGTCATGCTTAAACAACTTCCACACGAAACGGCTCAGAAATTTAACGATAAATGTCTAGAATTATTAAATTTGGCGTGCAGTTATGTTAATGCTCATGAAACAGCAGCCGATGCAGCTGTAAAACGTGACCTCTATCAAAAAATTACACTTAAAACGTTTTTATCCGGGCTCAGAGAACCTTTAGGCACAGTAATTAGGTGTATCAGACCAAATTCTCTGACCGATGCCATTCAATTGGTCATACAAGAAGAAAACGTTAAATATCTTCAATATAATAATGCAAAACCTCCCGAACTTAAGTCAAATATTAAAATTAAGGAACTTGGACCTTGATACCCGATTAAATGGCCATTTGGATAACAACCCCCTATAAATGCCGCTACCCAGCAGACAGACTTCAGACATAATTTTCTTGCATAAGCAGATTGTTGTTGCTACTATATTATAAACACTCACTTTGTAAGTTGTATCAATTAAAAATTGTTTTAAAAAGTTTATTTTAATACCAACTTATTTAATTGGCGCTGCGAACAGGATAGTCAAAGGTGATCAGTTTATTACCGTGTATTTTAATACTTTATTGACTATCTGAAGACCTGAAAAGAAGAAACAAGAAGTTTGTGCCTGTTACCTGACATGAAGATACTATCTGAGTAAGTTACATGTTCATTTGGTAATTAGGAAAATCTGAATTTCTTTTTCATTATCTTTCATTGGTCACAATATCCGAGTGGTGCGTATTGAATAAGTCACATATGCACAATAGAATTGATCAACTTCTGCTTGAATTCAGTCTCATTTCAATTTCTAACAAAAGCAAATCAATTAATCAATCTCGAACTGAAAAAGCTAAAGAAATGGCTCCTCCAGTTATTACCGACGAACAATTGAAAAGCTTTTGCCAAACCATTCCAAATTTTTCACCCGACGAAACCGATACTTTATCTACTTTTATTATAACGGTTGATGATATAATTAAACTCTTTGAATCCGGTACCTTTTCAATGTGCTCGAATGTACAAGTCCATCTGTTAAATCTCCACATCGTGAGTAAACTAAAAAACACAGCCCACACGTATATTACTTCAAATAACTATCATAGTTTTATTCCTGATTCTTTCAGTACTTGGAAAAATATTCGTAAAGCTCTTTTAGAACAGTTCGGTCAAACAAAATCGGAAGACACATTGTTCAATGAATTACAAAACGAAAGGCAAAAATATAATGAACATTATAGAGATTTTCATTTACGTATTAACACAAAATTCAATACTCTGATGAAACACGTACAACTTATACATAGTAATCCACAGAAAGTGGCTATGTTAAAAGAAATTTACTATACGGAAGCTTTGAAAACTTTTATTGCTGGTTTACAGCCACCTTATCGCGAGACGGTGTATTATTCCAATCCCCATAACTTGAATGAATGCTTGGAACACTGTGAACGTTATTCAAATCTCATGTCCCGCTCACAAAACTGATCATTTACTCAAAATAACCCCAGACCTTTTAATACGTCTAGCAACCAACAAAGACCTAGAACCCCGTTCTTTAGAAACAATAATAACTCAAACACAAACAATTTTCAAAGAAATCCTCCTCTGCGACAATTGATGCCCCCTCAACGTGACGTAGTACATCAAATTAGAAACAATAAAAGTTGGGAACCAATGTCCGCAAGAACGTCCTCTAATCGACAGAAGGTTCGCCAGAATCTTCATAATCTTGAATATGACTCATTGTTGACAAACCATTTGCCCACTCACTCATATTCTAATGACCATTCAGTAAATAATTGTGTTGATAATTATGATGACTCAGATATATCTGGATCAAATAACGGGTTCCGAGATGATCCAGAATATCGTGAATTCCTTGCATGGAAAAATTCCACACAAAACAATAGTGGAAATTTTCAAAATACCGAGCCCCCGGAGAAACCCCGATAATACATCTGAATAATTTAGTTAACGTCAAACTACCCTACATAATCTTGCCCAAATTAGGACTTAGAATTTTAATAGATTCAGGAGCTTCAGACTCCATTATAAACCCCGAAGTCACAAATAACTTTTCAAAAGAACTTCTATTCAAAGAACGTTTCGCTATAAAGTCAGTTTTTACGACATTCACAAGTGATGAAAATATTAAAATTCCCCTATTTGCAGAATTTAACGTGGAAAATCCTTTAAAATTTCGTATTTTTAAATGGCATGACCAATTTGACGCTTTAATTGGTTCTAATGAACTCGAAAAGCTAAATGCACAAATAAATTATCAGGATAACACAATCACATTGAATGGCAACAGCATTCCTTTTCAATTCGGAGCAAAGCAAAGCAATTTAATCCCTGTTAATCAACCAGACGGTTTTGCATATTTACCTGAAACCAAATTACAAGATAATTTAGTCATACCACCATCAATACATAAAATAGTGAACGGCCATATTCAAATACCAAATTTAACAATAAGCTCACCCCTTAAAAAGCCACTCGAAGTGCAAAATTTAAATAATTTCAACATCAAAACATCACCAAAAAATGAAACTAACCATTTTGATTCCAAGATAATTCGCACGGACCATTTGAATATGGAAGAAAAAGAAAAATTAGTTAGTCTTTGTAAAAAATATTCAAATTTATTTCATAATAATCAAGAAAGTTTGTCTGCCACTACGCATACTAGACACTTCATCAGAACGAAAGATGAAAACCCCGTCTATACTAAATGTTTCAGACATCCTCAGACAATACAAGAGGAAATAAAAAAGCAAATAGATAAATTATTAGACCAAAAAATAATACGTCCTAGTATTTCTCCTTACTCCAGCCCTGTATGGATAGTTCCAAAGAAAGCTGATGCTTCCGGCCAAAAAAAAGTACCGGATGGTTATTGACTTTCGTAAATTGAATGAAAAAACTATAGAAGACAAATTTCCAATCCCCCGAATCGACGAAATACTCGACAAATTAGGAAAAGCCACTTATTTCACATGTCTAGATTTATCACAAGGATTCCATCAAATCAAGATGCATCCTGATTCAATCGAAAAAACAGCTTTTACTGTCCCTCAAGGACATTACGAATACTTGCGAATGCCCTTTGGTCTCAAGAATGCCCCTAGTACATTTCAACGCACAATGAACGAAATTTTAGCTCCCGATTTGACCAAAAGATGCCTTGTTTACATGGATGATATTATCATATTCTCTAAAAGTTTACATGAACATCTCATAGATTTAAAACTAGTCTTTGAGTCTCTTTCCACAGCAAACCTCAAAATACAAATAGATAAGAGCGAATTTCTTACAAAAAAAGTAGAATTTTTAGGACATTTAGTCACATCACAAGGAATAACTCCAAATCCCTCAAAAATCGAGGCAATCAAAAAATATCCTATACCAACAAACGTAAAAGAAATTAAATCATTCCTCGGATTGATAGGATACTACAGACGCTTTATTCCAGATTTTGCCAAAATAACATTTCCAATAAGTAAGTTCACTCGTAAGAATGAAAAACTTGATGTAAATCTCCCTGCATACAAAGAAGCATTTAAAAAATGTAAAGAACTAATTGTTAATTCTCCAATTTTAATATACCCTGATTTTTCTCTGCCATTTACATTAACAACCGATGCATCCAATATTGCCATAGGCTCTGTCCTTTCCCAAGAAAACAAACCAATAGCTTTCTTCTCAAGAACGCTCAATTCTGCAGAAAGAAATTATTCAGTGATTGAAAGAGAATTGTTATCTATTATAGATGCTACAAAACATTTTAGACCCTATCTATATGGACGACATTTTACCATATTTACTGACCACAACCCTCTCGTATGGCTAGCAAAACTCAAAACTCCTAACAGTCGCTTAATACGCTGGAAAATTAAATTAGATGAATATCAGTTCGATATTAAACATTTAAAAGGATCAAGCAATTATGTTGCTGACCCATTATCACGCATAGAATTAAATGTACACGAAGAAAATGATGATAGTGATGATGACACAAGTTCTATGATCCCTATGTTTACTGATTTTAGAGATAACAACGAAATCAACAAAGAACTACAGCAAGAAGCAGAAAGTTCTTCCTGCGACTCAGATCAAATTTTAAATAAATTCTTAACATTCAAGCCACCACAATCCACTTCTAACACAATTCACTCTCAAGAAGAAAATATATCTGCAGGACTACCTATTTCAGACAAACCAGTGAACATTTTCAAAAATCAAATAATTATAAATATAACGCAATCGCCTCGTTACGAATTTATAAAAAGATTTAATAAAGATATACATTTGATTTATTTGGAGAAGGATAATTTACAAAATCAAATTGTAAATCATTTTATCGAAATCATTGACCCCAATAAGAAATATGGAATATTTCTAACTCAACGAAGAATCCTCAGACCTATCATAGAACAACTTCTACAAGACAATTTTGTCTCCACCAACATTGTTCTTTGTCTGACAAAACTTCTTGACCTAGAAGACGAGAACGAACAAGTAAATCATATTAAGAATTATCATAACTTAAACCATAACGGAATTAATGAAACCTATTTACACTTAAAGAAATCTGTATATTTCCCAAACATCAAGGATGTAATCACAAAGTATATAAACTCATGCGACATATGCTTAAAAGCCAAATATGAAAGACACCCATATAAAATACCCTTTAAAGGCCCTATGTTACCTACAAAACCTTTACATACTTTACACGTAGACGTATTTCATATTAAAGCTAGTCAATTCCTAACTATAATCGACCCCTTTTCAAAGTACGCCCAAGCATACTTAATTAAAGACCAAACCGCTATTACAATTCTAGATAAGTTAAGACATTTCTTTTCGCACCACAATTTCCCAAAAAGAATCGTTTTTGACAGTGCAACTAACTTTGGCTCACATGTGGTAACAGAATATTTGAACTTATATAAAATCGAGAAACATATTACGACTACTGCAAACTCTACCAGCAACTCTCCGATTGAAAGATTACACTCCACCCGTATCGAAAAATTAAGAATTTTACAAATACAAAATCCTAAGGAACGAATTGACAATTTAATGACAACTGCAATTACCATCTATAACCAAAGTATCCACTCCTCAACTAATTTTACGCCATTTACCCTTTTATATGGTCCATATGAAGACGAAGTACTATTTGATAATGACCTCACGGTGTATGAAATATACAATGAAAATAGAAAAAACGAATTACAACCCTTTCTAGAGTACGTCCATAAAAATACTCAGAAGAAAATGACCCAAAACTTATCAATCGCAAATCAAAACAGACAAGAAGAAATCCCTGAAATTAATCCTGACACAACTATATATAGAAATAAGAAACAAATAAATAAAAATGTCCCTTATGAAAATATTCGGGTTATTAAACAAAATGAAACACAGATTACCGGTTTGACCCCTGCCAATAGAACAGTAACTACCGACCTTAAAAACATAAAAAGAATTAGAAAACAATAAAGTTTTCATTTTCAGATTACTACTGATAACTGCCCTACTATATTCAACCCAAGCTCAAATCCAATGCTTCAATAATCCAAATGGATTCTACCAAGAGGAAACTGGAATACAAACTGAAGTCATTCAAAAACATAGATTTTTACTCTCCGTTAATTTGACACGCATAAAAAGTTTAATAAACAAACTACACATCGAAATTTGCAATCCGATTTTACAGAAGCAATATTTTAGTTATTTGAAGGAGATAAAAAGTCAATTTTCGACCCTTGACCATAATCGAAATAAACGTGGTCTAATAAATGGACTTGGAACTATGATTAAATTCGTCACTGGGAACCCAGATAACGAAGATTTGAATATAATTAAATCTAGTATAAACATTAACAAACGGCTTACTGAGAAAACAATTACCATTGCTCAAGACATTGACAAACAATTACGCCGAACCGTTCAGGAGTTTAATCATAATGTTGACAAAATAAAAGATATCCTATCCAATGTAACAAATACGGAGACGTCTATTATTCACTATCAAATTCTAAATAATCAATTAGAGTTAATCTTAGATTTCATTAAGAAAATAGTAATGACAATTACCCTATCCAGGGCCAATATACTGAATATAGAAATGTTTGACATTTACCAAATAAATTCTCTTATATACTGGAATACTGGAAAAGTACGATAAGCGTCAAATAATTCATTCAGATAAACACCCTTATAAATTTTTGGAACAATCCGAATTAATTACATATATGCAACATTCAGAATTAAAGATGATTTTGAAAGTTCCAATTTTAAGTAAATTTGAGTATAAATTTTATCAGATATTTCCTATTCCAAATGAAAATGCAACACTGCTCCTAGCACCTACAAGGTACTATTCAAATGAAAAATGGTATTCTCACTGCTGGCATTTAAAAGAAAGAAGATATGTCTGCCAATATCCCAAGACCGATCGATGTAAACTGCAACAACTTAAAACATGTTCTTTTGCCTACACCGAAGTAAAAGATTACTTCTACACATCTTTGGAACAAACAACGATTAGTACGACAATCCCACAGGCAGAGGATTGTCCCTCTCCAAAGAAGTGCCAAGTCTACGTTATGCCTGCCAATTGCCTGCAAACTCAAGAATTTACCATCCCGGACCAGAAGGAAACATCGGTGGAAGTTCAGTATAAATTGAAACTCCAAGATGTACCAATCCCAGGAGGACACAGTCTAGAAGCTGTGATCCAAGATGTGCCAATCCAATATTACATTTCATGGACTTCCTTCTCAATTTTGTGCTTGATTACTTTGATTACTTGTAGTCTTTGCATTTACAAACGGAAGCGAATCCACGCTTTGTTCCTGAAGCCACGTCCAACCAAGGAGTCCCTAGCTTCAGTTTTAAGGAGAAAGGAATTAAGGAACTTGGACCTTGATACCCGATTAAATGGCCATTTGGATAACAACCCCCTATAAATGCCGCTACCCAGCAGACAGACTTCAGACATAATTTTCATGCATAAGCAGATTGTTGTTGCTACTATATTATAAACACTCACTTTGTAAGTTGTATTAATTAAAAATTGTTTTAAAAAGTTTATTTTAATACCAACTTATTTAATTTTAATAATCGTCAATTTAGTACTAATAATCACTTCCAACCAAATATGTCACTTCAAAGACCTCAATTTAACTATTTCCAGCAGCAAATGCGTCGCAATTTAAATCAAAATCAATTTCCATCTAAATTTCCAAACGGACCTGTCTCTATAAGGCCTAATCCTAATTATAGACCTCCAAGACCGTTTACTACTTCGCAAGTTTTGGGTAAACCACCAGTTCAACAAAACGTTTTCAAACCTGATCCAAATCGTGAATTTTCCAAACCCACTCCAATGAGTTTGTGTACTAAGCAATCTTACGGACCTAATAAAACCGCGGGACCATCTCAACAATATCAACCAAAATTTACGTTTGAAGAACTATACAACACAGAAACCGATTATGCAAATACAGAATTTGAAAACTCAAGTTATGAATATCCAAATGAGTTCTATGAAAATTCCGAGTCTACTATGCAACCAGAATATCTTCCAACTTGGCAAACTGATTTCAACGAAAAATCAGCTTAAGATGTCAATGAAATTGAAGACCAAAATTTTCGGAAAACTCTTTAGGAAATTTCAGAGAAATGACACAAGTAATTTCCTTGAACACAAGTAGTTCCAGTGAACTCCCATACATAATTTTTCCCGAACATAATATCAAATTCTTA
This sequence comes from Dendroctonus valens, assembly GCA_024550625.1. Classification (NCBI taxonomy): domain Eukaryota; kingdom Metazoa; phylum Arthropoda; class Insecta; order Coleoptera; family Curculionidae; genus Dendroctonus; species Dendroctonus valens. The sequence continues at coordinate 59,549 of JAJTJO010000284.1, read as the reverse complement.
ATTGACACTGGATCCACAAAATCTTTTATAAACCCTGAGTTAGCATTCAATTTATACCCAGACTTTGTAAAAACTGACCCATTCATAGTTTCTACCGTCTTCCAAAATTCGTCTCATCAATATAGTGTTATGATACCTGCATCGAATATCTTTCAGTTGCCCAAACCAACAAAATTGAAATTTTACTTGTTTAAATTTCACAATGTTTTTGATGGTTTAATTGGACTTGATAATTTAAAATTACTTCAAGCTAATTTAAATTTTGTTACAGGATGTCTAACCACACCTTTCACTAAGATTTAACTTTCCTTTGGTGAAACTAAATCAGACACCAATAGTATCAGTATTTTCTCACGTAGTGAACAAATTCATACAAAAGAAACAAACGATTCTTTCGACTTAGACGGATTTGTTAATGAAACCGCAAGGAAACATCTAAATTTACAATCCCATAACGCAGCATCTTTGGAGACACAACCTTCAACTTCGAATGTATGTAACCAGCGCGATAACGATGATATAGATCAAATATCAACACTAGTTCAAGCCGACGACGAACCCTTGAGAATTCCAGGTGATGATGATGTAACAGTTCATTCAAATGCAGACGAAAATCCCATAGTCGGCATTCCCATTTTAGATACAGCTGTTAATTACGGCTCTAATCCAATTATAATTCACTACGTTTTGCATTCACCCGCTAAACCGAAAGTGCACATTTTGTTCGGAAATAAAAGAAGGATAACTTCACAAATTTCGAAAGATAATGTTATTAATTTTATTAGAGAATATGTTGTATCTGATAAACTATATTATATATATTTCGAAGACCCCGACATTTATGAACCTTTTTCTGAAGTAATTAGGAAAACATTCAAATGGCCATCTCTAAAATTGAAACGATCTTTACATAAATTAGTGGATGTATCGGATAAAAATGACATTAAGGACATTATAAACAATTATCACGAATCAAAATCAAACCATCGAGGAATTGATGAAACAATGAATAAGATTAAAGTAAAATAGTAGTAGTAGTAAACATCTTTATTTCTAAAAAAGGCTATCGACCTATCGGTCTTTCTGCCCTTGTTTAATACATGCAGTCTTAATCTAAATAAAAAACAAATATGAAAATTCTCTTATTCTAGGTTAACAATACTATTAAATAAATAAGATTTCAGTGGCAAGAAGAAATTGTTTTATTGTCCACTAGTTCGTTGCGTTTGTAAGTGTTCGAGTAGCGTTAATGTAGGGAAACGGAAGCGGGATTGTCTGGTTGGTCTTGTAAGACAAAGGGGATTCAGTATGGTCCAGTTGTAGGGGTTGTTTGTCCATTTTGTCTGTAGCTGTATGAGTCTTTCCGAGATCTTTGTCATGTTTGTGCGTTCGTATAGTAGTTGGGTGGGGGGGTTGTGGAGTGGGTTTTGGGAGTGTCTTATTCGTGTTATTAGTCTTAGTGCAATTTGTTCTGTTGTTTATGTATAACGTTTTGTCCTTTCTGTTCCGTTGGTCATGAGTATATGTCCAAAGTCTAGCAAGGGTCTACAAATAGCTTTATATATTTTGGTGGCGGTGTTTGTGCTAATTCCTCTGTCTTTGTAGGTTAGTGATCGGAAGTGTTTTGTTCTCTTTATTGTTTCTGCCCTGATGTTTCGTATGTGTTTAGTGAATTTAAGTTTGTGGTCAATTGTGATTCCAAGGTATTTTACGTCGTTTTTTGGTTGTGTCGTTTGGCCGTCTGCAGTTATTGTAGGGGAGTCAGCGTTGAGTCTGTGGTTTGTGAGCAGAAGTTGGTTTTTTGACGCGTTTGGTGTTAGTCTCCATTTATAAAACCATGTTATTGTGTTGTTTGTTAGTGTTTGGAGTCTTTGCGCTGCTCTCTCAGTAGTTTTGTCATGTACAATAAGTGCCGTGTCGTCTGCGTATTGTAATATGTATGCCGATCTGTCGATTTGATTTTTGTCTGGTAAGTTGTAATTGTATATGTCATGGCAGTATATATTGTAGAGAAACGGTGAGAGCGGGGATCCCTGAGGGAGCCCTTGTTCAGGGGAAAAAGAAAATGACAGTGTTTTGCCAATTCGTACTTGTACTTGTCTGTTTTCTAGTAAGTTCTTTATGGTGTGTAGTAGAGATGTTGGTGTGTGTAGTTTGTATAGTTTGTATAGTAAGCCTCTATGCCAAACACTGTCAAAAGCCTTGTTAATGTCCATAAACAGGCAAGCTGTCTTTCTGTCAGTTAGGTGGGTAGTTTGTATATTGTTGGCCAAAATAAAGAGCGGATGAACAGTCGAGTGATGCTGTTTGAAACCAAATTGGTAGGTATGTATATACTTTTCAATCACTTTTTCAAGCCGCTGCTTCATTATGCCTTCAAAAATCTTGCCCAGTACTGGAAGCAGTGTAATTGGTCTGTAGTTGCTCGGTTGTGTATTGTCCAGTCCATTTTTGGGTATAGGGATTATTAGGCCGTTTTTCCATGTTACTGGGATTCTGCCATTTGTGATGCAGTTGTTCAATTCAGTTAGGATCAGTTTGTGTGTTTCTTGAGTTAGGTTTTTCAAGACTTTTGCCTTAATTTTATCCCTCCCCGGTGCAGTGTTCTTGATGTGCGCTAGGGCTTCATCGTACTCTGTGTCTGTGATCAGTGTGCAGGCATAGTTTGGTGAGTTGTTAAAATAGTTCAAGTACCAGTCGTTGATCAAGTTCCAGTTGTCATTGTCGAAGTTAGGGTTTGTCGATATGCTGAAGGCCCTTTGATAGTGTCTGGCGAATGCGTCCGCTTTCTCTTTGTCTGTGTAGCGTTCTATTCCGTTTTCGTCAATTGCGTCAGTAGTGCCAGTCTTCCTGTATTGCGCCAGTTTCTTAATTTTTCGCCAGTATGTTTAGCCTTTGTCCTTCTGTATTTCTTTACATGTTTCTAGCCATTTGTCTTGTCGGTATTGTCCAATTAGAGTTTTAATGTTTCTGTTAAGTTGTTTCATTGTCTTTTTTAGGTCGTTATTTTGAGTGTTTGTATATAGTCTGTACAGTTCTCTCTTATGTTTTATTAGTCTCAGTATGTATTTGGGTAGTGTATGTCGGTAGAAAGCATTTTTTATTTCCGGGCTAAATTTTCCTATGGCTAGTGAAAGTTGTTGTTGTATGGTTTCTATTGAAATGTGCTGTGCTTGTGATTGAATGTAGTCATGTATATGTTGTTTCACTTTGTCTATGTCAGTCTTTGTTAGGTTTAAGTTTTTCTCTATAGGAGGTGTATTGGAGGTAGGTTGCGTATGTTGTAAGTCTATGTTAAACGTAATAGCCAGGTGGTCGGATCCAAGTTCGTTGGTTAAGTTTATGTTGTTGATGGTGATTGTCAAGTTTCTTGTGTGCAGTAGAACGTCTGGTGTTGAGTCTGGGTTTGCGGGCATCAGAAAAGTTGGTGGGGTGTGCTGTTTTATAAAGTCGGAATTTTGCAAAAATCTTTTAAGTTGTTTCGTTTTGTTTGTATTTAAGTTAAAGTCGCCTATAATTATTGCATATTTATAGAGGCTCGCTTTAGTCAGTATGTTTTGTTCTAGGTTGGAGTGTGGGTGTATGTATGTCAGAAATATGTGTATCAGGTCGTTTAAGTAGGGTATGGTAAAATGTAGACAGTCGTTCAAAGGGTTGTTGAGGGAAGGAGGATTTGCTCTTCCAAGTTTATATGTTGGTTTTAGGAGAGCTGCGGCCCCGCCCCTGGCATGATTGATGGTATTTCCATGCCTATAGATATACTGCCAATTTCTGTACGTTGGTGTTTGTCCTAGTTTGGTTTTAGTCTCTACAAATATTCAGCAGTCTGTGTCGTTTTGTTCTATGTAATTGTAAATAAGTGGTTTTTTGCTGTTAAGTCCGTTGATGTTCGCGTAAAGTACTTTCAAATTGAATCTTGTATGCTCGTTACTGTCTGTCTCACTTGTTCGCAGAGTTCAGATGGAGAGCGTCCCTCGGGCAGGAGCATGTCAAACATTAGGATGTAGACATAGTTCCCGAAGAAAACAACGGAGGCGTCAATGTCGAAGTCTTCTATAAATTGTTTTCGTAGTTTTTTTAGTACTTCGTCTCTGTTGGTATTGTTTGTCTTGTTAAGTTGATGTTTGTATTTGTTTATGATGTGGTCATGTGTTGTAATGGGTGTGGGTATTCTACTTGCCACCGTCGTTGACTCCGCAATCCCGGACGTCCGTTTGTTTACACATTTTATTTTTACGTTTGGGATTCCGACGATTGGGGCTGTCGGTCGTTATGGGCACTTCATGCTCCATGCTGCGTGGTCCTCTGAGTTGCACGCGGCGCACTTTGTTGGCAGTGGTGACTCGCATTTGGATGTTGGATGGGGTCCCTGGCACTTGTTGCATCTTGGTGATTGTTTGCAATCTTCAGTTTTGTGGCTGAACAGGCTGCATTTGCCACACGGCGCAGGCACGGGTGCTGGTGGTTTGCTCTCGGTGATTTTGAAAACGCGGGCCAAAAAATGAACCGCACTGTCGTTCATCAACCTTTCGTATGTGGACATGTCGCCGGTTATTAACCTCATCATTAGTGTGGGTGCGTTGCGCTCTCGCGAGATAATTCTGCTGCAGAACCTTATTCTGAAGCCCTGCTGCTCCAGGCGCTCCAGAAACATGCTGTCTTCAATGTCCAGGTCGACCCCAGTGGCGACGACTGAATATGATGGTGTAATATGGGGACCTGACTTTTGTTGTCGGATTAGTGGGAGGTTACTATTCCTTTGCAGTTTGAATGCTGTTATCAGGTTTTCCTGTTTCAGTTTTTGTAAGATTTGTGTTCCTTTGTCTTCATTGTTGGTTTTAATTAGAAAGTGATTATCTTGTCTGATAATCACATCTTTGTTGTTGGGATTGAGTCCCTCCCACCTGATTGCAAGTTGGACTCTGGTGATGGTCGACAATGCGTTCGCTGTGAATGTGTGCGAATATGTGGGAAATCTTGTTGATGTTGTCTTGCTGTTTGTTGTTTGGTTTTTATTGGTTGTAGACTGATAGTCCAAAGCTATTCGTTTGGCCTCAGGTGTTCGCGTTGTGGGGGTTGGCTGGGTTGGCTGGGTTGGCTGGGTTGGCTGGGTTGGCTGGGTCGTCTTCGGTTTTCTGCCCCGTTTTTGCGATTGTGGCTTTTTGAACCCACCATCCTGGGAGGCATAATCCGATTCGGATTCTTGCGAACTCCCAGGGTTCATCCTTTCGTTTGAATTCTACTCGTATATTCTCGTTGAACGATAAATGCGGTTGGATTCTTCAAATTCTTTGCGCGATGTGTAAACGACCTTGCTTTAAATATCCTCACTGACACGTCTTATCACCACGAAGCTCGGTTTAAGACTCCAAAGTAAAATATTATTGGCCAGATTTAAGAAAATCGATTCAAACTTATATTAATGACTGTGAAATTTGTCAAAGAACTAAATACGACCGAAAGCCTATTAAAATGCAATATAATATTACACCAACTGCAACAAGGCCTTTTTAAATAATTCATTTAGATACGTATACCCTGGAACAAACTAAATTTTTAACCATTATTGACAGTTTTTCGAAATATGCCCAAGCTTATCCATTAAAATCTCTGTCATCGACAGAAATCGCAGATAATCTTTTATTTTATTTCTCGCATCATAAGATTCCAAATCAAGTTGTCGTAGATAATGGTACAGAATTTAAAAATTCTATAGTTACCGAACTCCTTCAACTACATAAGGTAAATATCCACTTTTGCTCTCCTCACCACCCTCAATCAAATGGTACAATTGAAAGATTACACTCAACTCTTTCAGAGCACATTCGCTTATTAAATAATCAAAATTTCAAAAACACCCCTATTAGTCAAAAAATGATTTATGCAATATTGGCATATAATAATTCCATACATTCTGCAACAAAGTTGAAACCAATAGACATAATTAATGGTCACATTACAGAAGATAACCCATTTGACATCAATCTGGATCAATTGCTAATAAATGACTACGTATCTGATCATAAGAATAAAACCAAAATTTTGTATCAACAAATAAATGAAAAGCTCGTTACTTCTAAAACCAAAATTATTAACAAGCTCAACGAAACTAGAGAAACCCCGGATCTATTCAATACTAACGAAGAAGTCTATGCGAAAAAGCACGTACGGCAGAAAACCGCTGACAAATTCGCAAAACACAAAACGTAAAACAGGAAAAACTGATTCTCACGAAAAAATCCACCTCAGCAATCTAAAACGTCCTCTTAGTAAACGATACAGTTTCAATAAAGATTCTGAATAGCATTTATTTTGTTTCAGATTTCTGCTACTTGCAATGGGATATCAGGATAAAATTTCCCTGAGAAAATTAGAAAATAATGCAGGCGTAATTCCTCTGAAATTAGGACTTGCAAAATTGCAACAATCCACTTATACGTTGATTCACTTTTACGATTTAAACCCAATAATTGTTGAAACTAATAAACTTCACACAAAAGCAGCAAAATTATCCCAGTTGCTAAGCAGTCACGAACAATATTACTTTGATGCGTCAAACTACTTTAAGATTTTACATTTAACACAAACCAGAGTAGAAACTAAGTTAGAAGAAATAATCCCTCACCCTAACAGATTTAAGCGAGGCCTAATTAATGGTATTGGTTCAATATTCAAAACCATAACTGGTAATTTAGATGCTTCTGACGGCGAAAGATATGAAAAAGTAATCACAGAATTACAAAATAACCAAAAACAAATCGACCATGCCATATTAAAAAAAAACTCCTTACCCTTAAGCGTTATCAAGCAATTCAACAAAACTGTTCAAGAAGTAAATCACAATGAAAAGCTTTTAGAATCGAAACTCAGTAAAATAGGAATGATGATTCAAAAGAGCACCCGAAGAGAAAATTCTGCAATAATAAAAGATACTTTGAATCAAATGATCAATACTTACGACTCCATATTGCAAGACATTGAAAATTCTATTACCTTTGCAAAAATAAAAGTTTTACACCCAAGGATTATAAAAATGAGAAATCTTTATGAAGAATTGCTAAAAGTTACGGTTGATGTTGGATCACAAAATATGCCAATTGAAGTAAATTTGCAAACTGTCTCAATATTTCAGAAATTAATACGTCTGGAATGTTTTATATTAAATAATAAAATAACGTATCTGTTGAAAATTCCTCTAACATACCCTATGCAATTTAGCTATTACCATATCTATTTAATCCCAACTGAAGAAAAAAGTCAATTTAAGGCTGTAATACCGCGCGCTCAGTTTCTATTAAAAAATACATTGCACTATGCATATCGTAGTCAGGAATGTCAAAAAGTCGACCAGTACTTTATATGCGATGAATCTGAACTAGAAGCAATTAGTAACCAAAACCCATGCGTGGTTCAATTATTGGAATCAAAACAAAATCTGTCTAGCTGTCAATTGATAACGACGACAATCAGCCAACCAATCACAAGGCAACTAGATATCAGTAACAATTGGATAGCCCTTCTACCCCAAGAAACAACCGTGCAGCATATTTGCCAAAACCAACATGAAATCGAGAAACTATCAGGATCCTACTTGATCGAAATCCCATATAATAATTGCCAAATTATTATCAATCAGGATGTGATAAGAAGTCAACAAAAACGAACCAATCACCACAGTCAACCAGTGCTCTTTCCTGATATCAATATAGAAGCAAGCGTTCCAGTTACTCTCAACCAAAGCCAGCATATCCACAATGTGAACCTGGACGAACTCTACACACTTCAACAAGAATTTCAACAGAACGAGCCGAAATTATTCTTCAGCGAAGCATCAGAATTTCCTAGCTTTTGGACACTAATATGTCTGTTTATGTTAATTATAGGCTTTGGACTGTACTTGCCTAAACAAAAGTATCGTTATTGTCCAAACCGCCCCCAGTCATCTGAAATACAACTTCAAGAGGTCCAACTACCCTCGTAGACGATGGAGTCGAATCTTTGGAGGGAGGAGTTATGTGACAGTCCCCATGGATTCCGCTGTATTAGCAGCCACGAATACCGCTGATCACCATTTCCAAGTATCATCATGTCTTGTCTTTCTCAAACAGTAAAATCATGTTAAAGTCAGTCAGAGTACAACCACGCTACAGTACAGTTGTAATAATTAGAAATAAAGTTAGTTTTTAAAAACGGTTTGTCATTCTTCAAACAGTTAACTCATGATAAAGAAACCAAGATTTCTAAGGACAAAGGCATCAGATTATATGGAAATAAAGAAGCTAATCAAGAAAAGGGTGAGATGTAACATAATAAAACACAACACATTCAAACTAATGGAGAACAACAAAAATATAAAAACTACCCGATCCACTAAATCACTAAGTAAAACAAGCCATCCACCAACTGAAAAATAAACAAAACGAAGTAAAACAGGAAAAAACGGGGGTAACCAAAATTGCAGAAGACTTCTTGCAAAACTTTACAGGTCAACTAACCAAGCGCCAAATACTCCAATGTTTAGTGTTTAAGAGACGTGGGCACAGAGGATATCCGTGATATTACAGTTGAATAGATTACATAAGCTTTATCACAAATGAAAAAAAGTCGAGCCCCAGAGGAAGATCGTTTGTATAGAAAGCGGCAGCACCCCCGATAACTGGTAAAATTCTCAGGTTATCTTTCAATTTAAAAAGGGGGACAAACTCAATATAGAAAACTGCCGCCAGATAACCCTTTACTGCCGTACAAGTTACTAACTAAAATAGAATTTAATTAGATTACAATCAATTAGACTCACAGAAAAACTAGAAGCATATCAAATACCAGAGCACGCAGGTTTTCGTTGAAGTTATAGCATCATCGAACGAAAACAAAATCTGAAAAGACTTGTCAAAAATGTACTAAATATAGTTTTAAAATCCATCTGGCGTTCATCATCAATCAGCCAATCTGCGTCCATGCGTGATAAACAGCAGAGTGTAACTCTTCTGTTTATCTCGCATGTTTGGTTGGCTTTGAAAATGCTTATCTCGGTTCCTAAATATATATACTGATCTACCCATTCTACCTGAGATTTTTTAATAATTAGGTTGTTGCTAGGGACAAGGTTTGTCATAAGAACGGAGAGAAAAAGTGGCGACTTTGTATATATTTCAGAGCTATTAACAAAGTTATTATTGCCTACAAATTCCCTATCACTCGCATAGATGACATCTTAAACCAACTTGGCAGAGATAGGTGGTTTTCCGTTGTTGATTTAATATCCGGATTTCATCAAATTCATTTGGATATAGACTCTCGCGATCTAGCTTCTTTTAGTGTCGATGCCGGTTCTTTCAGATTTACTCGATTACTGTTCAGACTCTCTGTCAGTCCTAACAGTTTCCAAAGAATGATGTCTATTGCATTTGCAGGTATTACTCCAGAAAAAGCATTTTTGTATATGGATGATCTGATTGTTATAGGGTGTTCATTTGAATAATTTGAGGAGCGTTTTCGAAACCTGCAGGACATTTAATTTAAAACTAAACCCGCAAAAGTGCAGTTTTTGCAGAAAAGAAGTGAACTATCTAGGACACAAGGTGAGAGACAAAGGTATTTTACCCGACTAATCGAAATATGATATAATCAACAAATACCCGACACCACAAACAGCTGATGAAATCAAAAGATTTGTTGCTTTCTGCAATTAATATCGCCGGTTTACATCACATTTCGCAAGTATCACTGACCCACTGAACAAACTGAATAGGAAAAATGCTAAGTTTGTTTGGTCTAGTGAATGTGAAACATCTTTTAGTAGTAGTAAACATCTTTATTTCTAAAAAAGGCTATCGACCTATCGGTCTTTCTGCCCTTGTTTAATACTTGCAGTCTTAATCTAAATAAAAAACAAATATGAAAATTCTCTTATTCTAGGTTAACAATACTATTAAATAAATAAGATTTCAGTGGCAAGAAGAAATTATTTTATTGTCCACTAGTCCGTTGCGTTTGTAAGTGTTCGAGTAGCGTTAGTGTAGGGAAGCGGAAGCGGGATTGTCTGGTTGGTCTTGTAAGACAAAGGGGATTCAGTATGGTCCAGTTGTAGGGGTTGTTTGTCCATTTTGTCTGTAGCTGTATGAGTCTTTCCGAGATCTTTGTCATGTTTGTGCGTTCGTATAGTAGTTGGGTGGGGGGGTTGTGTAGTGGGTTTTCGGGGTGTCTTATTCGTGTTATTAGTCTTAGTTCAATTTGTTCTGTTGTTTGTGTATAACGTTTTGTCCTTTCTGTTCCGTTGGTCATGAGTATATGTCTAAAGTCTAGCAAGGGTCTACAAATAGCTTTATATATTTTGGTGGCGGTGTTTGTGCTAATTCCTCTGTCTTTGTAGGTTAGTGATCGGAAGCGTTTTGTTCTCTTTATTGTTTCTGCCCTGATGTTTCGTATGTGTTTAGTGAATTTAAGTTTGTGGTTGATTGTGATTCCAAGGTATTTTACGTCGTTTTTGGTTGTGTCGTTTGGCCGTCTGCAGTTATTGTAGGGGAGTCAGCGTTGAGTCTGTGGTTTGTGAGCAGAAGTTGGTTTTTTGACGCGTTTGGTGTGAGTCTCCATTTATAAAACCATGTCATTGTGTTGTTTGTTAGTGTTTGGAGTCTTTGCGCTGCTCTCTCAGTAGTTTTGTCATGTACAATAAGTGCCGTGTCGTCTGCGTATTGTAATATGTATGCCGATCTGTCGATTTGTCGATTTGATTTTTGTCTGGTAAGTTGTAATTGTAGATGTCATGGCAGTATATATTGTAGAGAAACGGTGAGAGCGGGGAAACATCTTTTATTACCTTAAAGAAGTCATTAATTAGTCCTCAGATTTTACAGTATCCGGACTTCTCAAAACGCTTTATTTTAGTTACAGATGCTTCTCAACTCCCTTGCGGAGACGTTCTTTCACAAGATTTTCTTGGTCAAGAGTTGCCCATAGCTTACGCCTCTCGTATATTTACAAAGGGCGAATCTCACAAACCCACTATTTTAAAAGAACTTACTGCAATTCATTGGGCGATAAAGTTCTTTCGTTATTATTTGGATGGTCAAAAATTTTTGGTGACATCAGATCACAAGCCTCTCGTATACTTATTCTCCATGAGAGATCCCTCTTCCAAATTAACAAGAATGCAATTAGATTTAGAAGACTTTGACTTTGAGATTGAATACATTAAAGGCAAAGACAACGTAGGCTCCGATGCTTTGTCTAGAATAAGTACTTCAGATCTGCAAGGAATTCATAATACATCCCAAATATTGGCTATAACCAGATCTATGTCAAATGAAAATAATAATGTCAGCAGGCATGTATCGGACATGGAACACCAAAAATCAAACGCTGTGGAACCCCCGATATATGAAACTCTTAATAGGTATGAGGTATTGCAGTTGCCCTTATTGAAGTTTAATATTAATGCCGAATATACTAGTATAATGATTGTTAGTCATCGAAAAACGAGCAATTGTTGTACACTTCCATTCACTAACGACAATCTTCCGTTAGCGCAAATTTTGTCTAAGCTGGATTTTATGGCTGGTAATGGTCAGTTTACAAAGTTAAGATTAAATTTAGATGACAGTATTTTTACGAGGTGTACCGTAAATGACTTGAAAGAATTAGGGCAGAAATTACTTAAAGGGGTTAAAATTGGTTTGGTTAAGGTACCAAAATTAATCACTGATCGGGACGAGAAAGATAATTTAATAAAATTGTTCCACTATGACCCCTTGCTAGGTGGTCATTGCGGTCAGAAAAAGTTGCTGAAAAAACTTAAATCGTTTTACCTGTGGAGAAACATGTCGCGTGACATTGCAACATATGTTAGAAAATGCCATAAATGTCAAGTTAATAAGACAACTATTAAACATATAGAGCCTAGTATTGACTCCATCGCCTCATAAAGCTTTTGATATCGTTTGTATTGATACCATCGGACCTTTTAAAAAATCAAATAACAATAATTGTTACGCAGTTACCATGCAATGCGACTTAACTAAATGTATTATTATAGTTCCTATCTCCAATAAAGAAGTCTCTTCTGTAGCAAGAGCAATCTTCGAAAATTTTGTTCTCATTTATGGGCCCTTGAAAGAGGTAAGAACCGATTTGGGAACCGAATATAAATACAGAATTTTTGAAAATTGTCACGATTATTGAACATTGAGCATAAGACCTCCACTGCCGATCCAATACTGCCGATCCAAAAAGGATCATAGTAAGAATAAACGTAGATGATACAACTACAAGTGTGTTCTTTTACAGGACCATATTATTTGGTGAGAAAAATGTTTTTCCGCTTGACATTTACTAGCATACCATTCGCAGAATGTTCGACGTCTGTCTGGATCATCTGCTGTAAGCCATTGGCAAATTCTGTATTTGAAACGAAGAAACTTTTGCTTTTTGAAAACGACATGTCCTGTTTATTTTCCTACACATGTCTTATTCTTTAAATTTCTTGACATAAACCTCCAGAGTTCTTAGTAATTACCAAAAAACCTTTGTTTAATTTCCCTTCAAAACTTTTCCTTTTTTGAAAGAACATTGCGTTCTTGAAGACACCGTACTCTTTGAGATTAGTTACTAACTTGCTAAATATTCGTTTGTTTGGTTGCCTCCGTTCCGGTTACTTGATCAAATACAGTCGCTCATCAGCACAGGAATTTTTCGGAGTCAAAACAAAACATTATTATATCAAACATTTGAACCTAATCTGTATTTCAAACTATTCGTTCGATTCTTTACAGAGACAAAATAATACTTTTCGATACAAGGGTGGCAAACGGATTTTTGCGTATCGAACACTATTTTGTATTTGAATGAAAGACGTAACACGAATAATAAGTTATAGTAAATAAGAATGGACAAAACCAAAAAGCATCGATTTCATATTTTATATTTTTTGTCAATGCCATTTTTCAAATGTCACGTTTTGACGTTTTTAATTTTTCAAAAGCGTACTTTACTACGCATATACAAGTGAGACAATGAGTGTTGAAAAATTTAATGTCCTGTACACCACCAGGGTCCCAATCCAGGGAAATACTTAAAAATATATAATGACAAGTTCAATCTGTACAACATAGACACACTGTGAAAAGTGCTTCTTTATAATCATCGCATTTGATCGGAAAATGTCAGTATTTGATTCATTCGCATAAAAACACTTTTTAATAAAGTAGTATCGCAGCAAATGTCAAAACAATGCCCGACTTATGAGTTTTTGATCAATATATCTCAATTTAACTGCGGATGATTAGAATTTGAATAATAACGGTTTAATTTGTGTTGTGTTCTTTAGTAAAACACCGGGTTCAGACTAGGCGTGTATTATACGATTTAGACACTGAATTTAGGCAGAAGAGTGGTAGCAGTAGTAGTCGACACAGTAACAGTAACTTTAGCGGAAGGTTGAAGGAAACCAACAACAGTTTTTCAGAAACAACAAATACACTTGCATGCATAGAAATCGGCCCACAGTAAACTTTTGGCTTTAACTATTCATCAGATCAAAAAAAGAACTATGCTGTTTGCAAGACCATTTAATATGCTTTAATGTGAGTATAAATTATTGTGAGTATCCTATGTTTAACATAGTGAAATTAATGCATTAAGCAAATTAAGCTTTATTATTTATTATTAACATAAATAGGGTTATTGACAATTTAAAACTTAACACTTAATTTTTTAATAATGGGTATGACCTCCTCTTTCCCTAATAACTTCTCTCATGCGATTAGGCAGATCTAATCAAGTTTGCTATTGTTTCTTGAGGGATGTTAAACCACTCTTCTTCTATTGCAACAATAAGCTCTGGGATCCAGTTTGGAGTATGAAGTCTCGCTCGAATTCTTCGTTTTAGCTCATCCCATAAGTGTTCGATGGGATTTAGGTCAGGACTGTATGCTGTCCACTCCATAACCCGAAAACTGACTTCTGCAATGTTGCATGATTCTTCCGGTGTGCGGCCTGACCTTGTCATGCATAAAGGTAAATTCGTCTCCAGTGTAGTCGACGTAAGGTCCCACATGAATTGCTAAAATCTCCTCGATATATCTAACAGCCGTTAAACCTCTTCTTCCGTGAACACGGTCGCCCCTACGAATGAACTCAGGGTCGGTTCGTGCTCCTATAGAAAATGCACCCCAGATCATACAGGAACTACCTCCATAAGCACTCCGCTCTTCAAAGCAGCAATCTGCAAATCGCTCTCTTGGTCTTCGGTACACTTTCCTCCTTCGGTCGCTACCACGGAGGCATATTCTGGTCTCATCTGAGAACAGAACAGATCCCGATAGTTCCAACGTCCAATTCAGATGATCCCATGCAAAACGCAGGCGTGCTTGCCGATGAGTTGGAGTAAGTTTTGGACCAATCGCAGGTGTTTTAGGGGTCATGTTATTTTCCTGCAGTCTTGGGCTTACTGTCCACTGACTAATAGCCACTCCTCGCACCTCACGGAGTCGTCGTTGCACTTGAACGGAATAAGGTGATGATTTCTTAATGTTGTTGACACAATAAAGCGGTCATTACGAGCGGTTGTAAATCGCCTTCTGCCTGTTCCAGGTCGCCTATGAAAGGATCCGGTCTCCTCATAACGTTTGCACACTCTTCGAACCGATGCGCGTGTCATATCCAATTGTCTAGCAACAGCTCGCTGACTAAGTCCATTTTCGATAAAGCAATAACTTGGCCGGCTTTTTGTGGTGTAGTATGCATTAAACTAACACACTAAACCACTATTGAGAGTATGAAAAACGAATTAATATGTAAAATTCAGTTATCAACGCAATAATTTTAATATTTGACAATTTTTTTATTTTCGTAACAATCACCACTCACATATTATATTATACTCACATTAAAGCATATTAAATTGCCTTTTAAACAGCATATTTGTTTTTTTTGATATGTTGAATAGTTTTTTAACAAAATATAGTTCAAGTCAAAAGTTTACAGTGGGAAGATTTCTATGCACGCAAGTGTATTTGCCTAATTGTAAATGCTGTGGTAGGAGCCACCCTCAAAATAAGTGTCCTGCGGAGAAATGGCGATGTTACAAATGTAATTTGACTGGGCACGTTCGAGATGTTTGTCCTAATAGAAACATCCGTGCAATGACAACTACAGAAGAGAATAATAGCGAAGCGGAAACTTGTGAAGATTTAAATCTGGACTTGCTGTCTTTACGTCATGTATCCGGCAGGGTCGTGAAGCCACATGCAATCCAGTTACTGCTAGCAGACCAATTGGTATTATTTGACGTTGATACCGGGGCATATAAGTCGGTTATTGGTGAAGAAGACTTCAAAGACTTGTTTGATAGACCTTATCAACCAGTAAGTTACACAATGCACACTATTTCAGGGCAAGGTGTGAACGCTGTAGGGGAATGTTTAATGAGGGAGTTGTCAGAAAGTACAAAACTTGTGTTGATAATTATTAAATCGAACAATCAGTTTACCCCTTTGTTGGGAAGAACCTGGCTTGATATTTTATTTCCGGGCTGGAAAAATTCTCTAATAATGATAGAGTTAATGTTAATTACTTAAATACCGAATGTACAGGGAATCTAAAAATGTTAGAAACTTGTTATAAAAATGTATTCGATTTATACTTGCGCAGGCCCATTAAAGGGCTTGAAGTTAGATATATTTTAAAGGAAAACGTAGTACCCATTTTTTAAAAAGCGGATTCAATGACGTTTGATATCAAACCTAAAGTGGAGCGAAAGATTGAGCAGATGGTAGGGGTAGGAATTTTGAAGCCAGTAAATCACAGTGAGTGGGATTCACCGATTGTGGTTGTACATAAAAATTGGAGATGTCCGAGTTTTCTCAGATTTTCGCTTAACAGTTAATAAGGTGATAAATGTGAATGAGTAACAAGTCTACCAACACTAACAGAGAAGATTTGATAAAAAAAAAATGCGAAAACAATTTATTGAAGATTTTGACATCGACACCTCGGTCGTCTTCTTTGGTAACCATATGTATGTATTGATGTTCCACATGCTCCTACCTAACAAAAACTCCTCTACAGAACCCCATGAACAATTAAAACAAACAATCACTAACATAGACCTTTCAACATGAGACTACTTTACGCCAACATCAACGGACTTAACAGTAAAAAACCACTTATTAACAATTACATAGAACAAAACGACACAGGCTGCTGCATATTTGTAGAGACTAAAACCAAACTAGGACAGACACCAACGTACAGAAATTGGCAGTATATCTATAGGCATGGAAATACCATCAATCATGACAGGGGCGGGGTCGCAGCTCTCATAAAACCAACATTTAAACTTGGAAGAGCAAATTCTCCTTCCTTCAACCACCCTCTGAACGACTGTATACATTTTACGATACCCTACCTAAATGACCTCATACACATATTTCTGACATACATACACCCACACTCCAACTTAGAACAAAACATACTGACCAAAGCAAGCATCTATAAATATGCAATAATTATAACCGAATTTAATCTGAAGAAAAACACAACGAAACAGCTTAAAAGATTTCTACAAAATTCGGACTTTATAAAACAGCACATCCCACCAACTTTTCTGATGCCCACAAACCCAGACTCAACACCAGACGTTCTACTGCACACAAGAAACTTAACAAACACCATCAACAACATAAACTTAACCAACGAACTATAGAGAAAAAGTTAAACCTAACAAAGACTGACATAGACAAAGTGAAACAACATATACATGACTACATTCAATCGCAAGCACAGCCCATTTCAATAGAAACCATACAACAACAACTTTCACTTGCCATAAGAAAATTTTTCCCGGAAATAAAAAAATCTTTCTACCGACATACACTACCCAAATTCATACTGAGACTCATAAAACAAAAGAGAGAACTGTACAGACTATATACAAACACTCAAAATAAGGATCTTAAAAAGGCACTGAACCAACTCAACAGAAACATTAAAACCTCGATTGGATAATACCGACAAGACAAATGAGTATAAACGTGTAAACAAATACAAAAAGACAAAGGCAAAACATACTGGCGGAAAATTAAGAAACTAGCGCAAAACAAAAAAACTAACACTTCTGACACGATTGACGTAAACGGAATAGAACGGTACACAGACAAAGAGAAAGCTGACCCGTTCCCCAGACACTATCAATGGGCCTTCAGCATATCGACAAACCTTAACTGCGACAATGACAACTGGAACTTGATCAACGACTGTTACTTGAACTATTTCAACAGCTCACCAAACTATACATACAAACTGATCACAGACACAGAGTACGATGAAGCCCTAGCGCATATCAAAAACACAGCACCGAGAAAGGATAAAATAAAGGCAAAACTCCTGAAAAGCCTAACTCAAGAAACACACAAACTGATCCAAACTGATACAAACTACACACACCAACATATCTACTACATACCATAAAGAACTTACTAGAAAACAGACAACTACAAGTACGAATTGACAAAAAACTGTCATTTTCTTTTTCCCCTGAACAAGGGCTCTCTCAAGGATCCCGCTCTCACCGTTTCTCTACAATATATACTGCCATAACATATACAATTACAACTTACCAGACAAAAATCAAATCGACAGATCGGCATACATATTACAATACGCAGACAACACGGCACTTATTGTACATGACAAAACTACTGAGAGAGCAGCTCAAAGACTCCAAACACTAACAAACAACACAATGACATGGTTTTTTAAATGGAGACTAATAACAAACGCGTCAAAAAAACAACTTCTGCTCACAAACCACAGACTCAACGCTGACTCCCCTACTATAATTGCAGACGGCCAAACGACAGAACCAAAAAACGACGTAAAATACCTTGGAATCACAATTGACCACAAACTAAATTTCACTAAACACATACGAAACATCAGGACAGAAACAATAAAGAGAACAAAACACTTCTGATCACTAACCTACAGAGACAGAGGGATTAGTACAAACACCGCCACCAAAATATATAAAGCTATTTGTAGACCCTTGCTAGGGTTGGACACATACTCATGACCAACGGAACAGAAAGCACAAAACGTTATATAAAAACAACAGAACAAATTGCACTAAGACTAATAACACGAATAAGTCACCCCCAAAACCCACTACACCCAACTACTATACGAACGCACAAACATGACAAAGATTTCGGAAAGACTCATACATCTACAGACAAAATGGACAAACAACCCCTACAACTGGACCATTCTGAATTCCCTTTGTCTTACAAGACCAACCAGACAATCCCACTTCCGTTTTCCTACATCAACGCTACTCGAACACTGACAAACGCAACTGACTACTGGACAATAAAATAATTTTTTCTTGCCATTAGAATTGGAAAGTTTATTATATCAGATTATTAACCTAGAATAAGAGAATTTTCATCTTTGTTTTTTATTTAGATTAAGACTACATGTATTAAACAAGGGCAGAAAGACCGATAGGTCGACAGCCTTTTTTAGAAATAAAGATGTTTACTACTACTGTGAATGAGTATCCATTGCCAAAACCTGATGATATTTTTGCGTCTTTAGAAGAAAGTTTTCACTTTGTTGGATCTGTCAGGAGCGTATCAGCAGTTGCAGGTGCATCAGGATTTCCAAAAATATTTAACCATTAATACTTATGTTGGATTGTTTCAATTCACTAGACTAACTTAGGGAATTTCGTCAGCTTCTGCAATTTTCCAATCAATAATGGATCAAGTATTGAGTGGGTTAACAGGGGTACATAGTTATTTAGATGACATCCTCTTAGTCACGAGTTCTGTGGGCAAAGGCAAACAATTACAGAAGTTAGTATTAGAAAGGCTCAGTAAATATAACATTAAAGTCAATTAGTGACAATGAAATTGACTGAAACCTCGGAATACATTGGAATGAATTAAAGTACAGTCAGGAAAAAGAATATACAAAACGAAGATAGATGCTTGGGAACAAAAGCAGAATGGAACGAGTGGCAGCATCAGCAACACGGGTTGCCAACATCTCACCGCACAAGATCTATGCCGGCTCGGTTCATTTACGTCCGAACGCGTATAACCGGTGTCCGGCGTATAAGGCAGGGTCTACCTAAGCCTTACTGACGAGTCCAATAGGTAGACCCGGAACGAAACGCAGGGCTCATCACATAACACCATAATTAGTGACAATGAAATTGACTGAAACCCAGGAATACATTGGAATGAATTAAAGTACAGTCAGGAAAAAGAATATCCAAAATTAAAGTCAATGTAGAAAAGTGTAATTTTTTCACAAGCGATGTCACCTATCTAGGGCACAAAATTGATAGCGCTGGCATACATCCAATAGGTGAAAAACTACGGGCCATTGCCCAGGCTCCTCTGCCTCAAAATGTAGAACAACTGAGGTCTTATCTAGGGTTAATTAACTACTATGGAAATTTCATCCCTATGTTGTCATCTAACCTGCATCCCTTATATAGACTCGTAGAGAATAATGTGGATTCTGGGTTTGACAATGAGTGTAGAAGAGCGTTTGAAGTAAGTAACAAATGGCTTATTAATAACCCGGTTTTAACATATTACGATCCAACCAAACCAATAGTTATTTCATGTGATGCTGGTTCATATGGAGTAGGTGGGCTGCTCAGTCATAGAGTGAATGGGGTAGAGTATGGTTTAATATATAATAATAGTATAATCACAATATTTACGTTAGTGTCGGATCACCAGCCGGTGAAAGTAATTTTTAATCCAGACAGAAACATATCGGTAATGTCCGCATCGCGAATAATTCGTTGGAATGTTATTTTATCCGCTTATGATTATACTATTGAATACGTTTGTCTCGTTTACCACACAAATAGGACACTAATATAGACAGTTCAATTAATTATTTTAGTTTAACTGATGTTTTACCCTTGTCCTCGGCAGATATAGCAAATTCATCAAAAAAAGATAACTTGTTCGTAAAGTTGATTGATTGTATCCAGACAGGTTGGCCTAGTAAAATGCCCATAGATCTACAACCCTTTTATTCTAAGCGGAACGAAATGTTGATAGAATGCGCAATGTATGGCAGTAGAGGTATTGTTCCTGAAAGTCGTCGTAAAAATATCCTTCAACTGCTTCATGAAAATCACATAGGAATCGTAAGATCAAAAATACTGGCCCGTTCAGTCTTCTGACCAGGTGGCCAGGGTTAAATGAAGACATTGAGAAGTCAGTAAGTAGCTGCCACATGTGTAAAGTGAATCAGAATAGTTCAGAAAAATATTTGTTGTGTTGGTCGAAACGCGAAAATGTGTTTGAACGCATTCACATCGATTTTTTTGGCATGGATGGCATTGTGTTTTTACTAGTGGTAGGTCAAGATGGGTGGATGTTCACTTAATGAATAAGCGCACTAATGCTGTCGAAACAGTGGCTAAATTGAAACCCACTTTCTCCATAATCGGCCTTCAAACAATGATTGTCAGTGATAATGGTCCCCATTCAACTCAACTATTTTCGTGAACTTTCGTAATTCAAATGGCATTCGTGTAGGAAAGACTCTACCATATCACCCGCAGTCTGACGGGCTTGCTGAGAGACATGTACAAAATGTTAAGTGTGCATTAAGCAAATCACTGCGAGAAAATTTATGGTTGACAGTGCAAAATCGAGTTGGTAATTTCCTGTTTACCTATCAGAATAACCCCTGTTCGATGTTCGGAATAAGTCCTAATGAGACGATCTTTAAAGTTAAACCAAGAACACGTTTGAATTTAGTGAAACCTAAAGTAGGAAATGATGATATACGTAAGTCCCCCGATGTATTAAGGGAACCCATTGAATTATCCATAGGAGAAACAGTGTTAGTAGGGAAACTAGGACCTAATTATAAAGATAAATGGGTGTTAGGAGAAGTAATGGAACGGGTCAGTTCCGTCACTTAATTGGTAGAAGTCGACAATAAAATTATGTACATACATGTAAACAGTTTAAGATAATATGCTACATGTGGAGGTACGCTGAAGGGACAGTACAGTAGTACAGTATTCATATCCCTCGAGAGAGTTTTTACCAAATAAACATTGTATAGTCAGGGAAGATGTGGCTGCAACTCGATTCTGTAACGATAGTAGCACAATGCCACTTGACAGAGATGCGCACCAGGCTTCACCAGGTTTAAGTCAAACAGTTGAAGGGCTCATGCAGCCACCATTGTCGGGTGCCACTTATCGTGATCGAAGCTTTGCGCAGTGACATTGTCGTAACCAATAAGGTCTATCCGAGGTGCGATTATTGTTGGAAGGCGACACAAATAGAATTTCACAAAGTGAACAATAATTTTACATTATTATATTGGTTAAAGTCGACACCCCCCTCCCCGTGGGCTTCTGGCGGGCACCGACTGACAGGCTATAAGTCGGAGTTCTTTTTTGGGTCTTACTACGCAATAAGCTCCTGTCTACGGCTAAGAGGTGTAAAAGAGGGACTGGGTACCCCTCGGAGGTCGGAGGAATTTCGGCCAAAGCCCTGTTCTGCTCCGGGGACATCTGGGAAAATGGACTCGGGCTCCGACATGAAGCGGACAAGATCCGAATCTCCAAGAGATGAGGCTATTGTTGGACTCTTAGAGGACAAGATGGACTCGCTCGAGAATGCGGTGGACTGCGTGCAGGAACTGATGCCCAAAGTCCCAAAGGAAGTTAGAAAATTTATGTGAAAATACCTTCTCAAGATTAAAGAATTGTCTAAGGACCTAAAAGGCACACTACTCCATGTGCTTAAACAAAACAACGTGCAAATGGTGGAAATCAAGAACATGATTCAAGCACAAAATGTAAAGATAAATGAAATTTTTGTATATTCTTTTTTCTGACTGTACTTTAATTCATTCAATGTATTCCTGGGTTTCACTCAATTTCATTGTCACTTAATTATGGTGTTATGTGATGAGGACGGGACGAAACGCAGGGCTCATCACATAACACCATAATTAAGTGACAATGAAATTGACTGAAACCCAGGAATACATTGGAATGAGATAAATGAAATGCAACAAGAGCAAAAAATGAACAAGGCTCCAACCCCTACCTATGCTGGAGTGGCTTCTGCCACAAGCAAATCAGTAAGAGTAGCGGGAATCAAAAAACCTATCACAACTGGCAAAACGTACAAAATACAGATCTCCTCGGATGGCGACACTGTCACCGGAGAAGAACTAAAGAGAACTACTATGCAAACAATTAAGCCTAAAGAGGTTGCGTTCAAACCCAATCGAATTTACACCACCAAAGGCAATAAAGTCATCATCGAAACATCAGATGACTGCATTGATAAAGTCAAAAATTGTGCGGCTCTAAAGAACTTGAAAGTGCAAGTAAAAAGTCTAAATAAGTTCCGTCCAAGATTGGTAATCTTTAACGTACCATCAGACATCAGCCAGGACACATTAGCGCAGGAAATAATATCACAAAACAACCTCGAAGGAGTCGAGGAAATCGAAGTAAAGCCAGTATATAAATTTGGACCAAGGAACAAGCATTTTGTTCATTGGACAGTTGAAGTCAACGCGAAAACTAGAATTATGCTATTGCATATGAAAACTCTGTTTCTAGATTGGCACTCTTGCCAAATAGAAGACAAAATCTATATATCTCAATGCTACAACTGTCAAGGGTACGGACACACGGCACCCAAGTGTAGGAATAAGGCAGCATGTGGGTACTGCTCGGACGAGCATGACTCGAGGACATGCCCAAAAAAGGAACTTCCTGAAAAACACAAATGTATTCTTTGTGTAAGAGCAAAGATAGAGGACAACAAACATCGTCCCAGGGACGCAAAATGTACTGCATACAAACGCAGGATGGAGAACTATGTCTCCAACATTGATTTTGAAGTGCATGACGATTAGCTCTAATCTATTAAAGATAGGGCAACAGAATCTTCATCACGACTATAACGCCACCAACAGCGCCCTTGCTGATGCAATCGAAAAGAAGATTGACATTCTGTTATTGCAGGAGCCTTACTGTCATAAGCTTAAGGACAAATTCAATCTGCCTTTTGCGGCTGGATCATACGAGTTTCTACACACAAACATCTCTCCTACATGGAGGAGATAAATACCGAGAGTCAGCTACCCAAGATATATGCAGTTGAAACCAATGCACATCACCCTGACTGGTTTTCAGACAGCATAGATGCAAGAGGAGAAAATTTCATTGCCTTCCTAAATAGGAAAGGCTTTTTTATCAGCAATGAAATAAGCAACTATACAACTTTCGGTGGGATACGGAGAGGCACCAATATAGATGTAACGATATCCACGTTAGAGGCAAGCATAAGAACATCCAACTGGACTGTGCACAATACATCGATCAGTGGCCATCGGCTGATCACATTTGACTATGCCCCACACCAAACTCAAAACGAAGGCATCACCTTCAGGCGAGTTAGAAATAACATCAACTCCAATAAGGCAATTGATCTGACCATACAACTAATGGCAGAAATTGAAAAACACATAATCTGGCAGCCTACCACGGCAAACATAGATCTCAGGATCCGCGCTCTCCCTGAGGGCCTAAAGCTCGTTGCTGAACGCTCAATTCCCATCAGGAAAATATACTCCCGCAAACCCGTGTGTTTGAATAAAAGAGCGGAACTATTAAAGAAACGAATGTATAACAGCAGAAGATGTGCTCAAAGGGAAAGAAGAGTGCATGAAAGGGAACGGCTCTTTGCCGAGTATCACGAACACGCTCGAAAATTCCGAGAATATGTAACATCGACAGCAGCCAAATCATGGGATGAATTCGTAGACACAGAGCTCATCAAAGATCCATGGAGCCTACTATATAAATTGGCGGCACAAAAATCTCGCAAGAAGGCGAACTATGAGCAATCACTGTTCGACTCCAACACTGGCAGGACAACCATCACCTTCGAAGATACCGCTGCAGAGATGGTTAATACCTTCATGCACAAGGATGACCCAATGGGAGACTCTGCCTTGCATTCGATGCTCAGAGACCAGGCTAACATCTCCCATAGCAACAAAATAGACGCAATGGACTCCATCACAGAGGACAGCGTGCTTGAGTACTTAACTCAGATAGACACCAAGAGAGCTTGTGGACCTGATGAGATTCCAGGCATATTAATCAAGACAGTGGCTTGATGGATCTTAAACGATTGCTTTAGGTTTGCATACTTCCCGGCAGCATGGAAGATTGGAACACTGGTCACCATCCCAAAAGTCCGACTGCTCCCACTATTGGCCATATTTGGTAAAATGCTGGAGCATTATATTAAAACTCAACTACTGGACGACCAGCCAAATCACGAACTACACAAAGATCGGCAGTTCGGATTCGTCAAGGGCAAAAGCACGGAAGATGCTATCAAACTAGTGCTCAATGATGTGAGCAATGATCATAAATTTAAGGTTGCTATCTTTATAGATATAAAGGAGGCCTTCGACCACTTATGGTGGCCAAATGTCCTGGATTCCTTAAACAAGCTCAATCCGTCCAAGAACTTATTCAATATCATCAGAAGCTTCTTGGAAGATAGAACTATTTTATATCAATGCGGAAACGCAAGCATAACCAGACAAATAGAGAAAGGTTGCCCTCAGAGCTCCAAATTGGGACCTAATTTGTGGAACCTGGCAGTTGATCCGCTAATCGAGGCATTCGAATCCATCGTAGATGCCAACATCGTGCATTATGCAGACGATCTGTGCATAACTACTTGGGGGCACAACAGAGGCTCGTTGGAGGACAACATAGCCAAGGCACTAGGAATTCTAGAGGATTGGGCAGACACGCAGAAGCTGACCTTCTCGCTAAGCAAGTGCAAGTACATGGCGTTTGGAGCTAAAATCTCACTCAACCCTAAGGTAAGACTCAATGCTCAACCTATAGCCAGAGTCAACACCTACTCATATCTGGGAATTACCTTAGATGAGAAATTGAATTTCTTAACACATGTCACACACATTTGCAATAAAGCCAAGGGCATCTTTCAGTGGCTCAGAAGGGCTACGAGCAGGTTATATAACATCACGCACTCCTCACTCAGGACAATCTTCCACATAGGCATAATGCCTTTGTGCACATACGGAGCATCCCTCTTTGAACACAGAATCCACTTGGCAAGATTCAGGATCAAGTTCAACTCTGCAAGAGGGGCAATTGCAAGAGCCATCATAGGCGCATACAGCACCATTTCTATGGAGGCCGCTACTGTCTTGGCCAACATCCCGCCGATCGAAGAACTCATTTATGAGTATCTCGACAAGAGGAAGCATCACCAAGGCCTTATAATACACAGAGGTGACTTCACGATCGAACCTCAGTCAAGGCTCAATAAGAAGGTCCTGAACGAGCAATTGAGGGAAAGATCGCTTAACACATGGCAGGCAGCATCAATGGGACACTGCGGACACGGGCAGATGTACACACCAATGGCTTCCCGACATCTATTGCAGACAGAGCATAAATCTGGTCTGCAATAAGAGAACAGTCCAACTTCTCACGGGGCATGGGCAATTCAGGACCCATTACAAACGAATAGGCAAAAGTAGCTCATCAGATTGCGAGAACTGTAACACAACAACACCTGATGAACCGATCCACAGGATCTTCGAGTGCGAAAAATACAACGCCCTCAGGCGAGATCTCAACACTTTAATCGGCGATCAAGAGGAGGCGATCAAGGAGTGAACAGAGGACAATCTCCTGATGCTAGGACCTGGCCGCTTATTAGAATTCTTAACGGACACTGGAAACTCGGACTTCCTCGCCGAGTTCGCCAGACACTGATGAAGGAGCAGAACAGTAACCTAAAGGTAAATCCCAAAAAGTCAAGACCCAAAACAGTGTAAACCTACTTGCTTGCAATAAATGAGCAAAGGTAAAATTCAACCAATCTAAAAGTGCATATTGAAAATGCACAAGTCAAGTAGCACATAAAGGAGGGTATTTGGAACCTCCTGGGAAAACCCACAATTAGGTGGACCCTATCTCTTTACTCAATTGCACAGTTGCTGGAAGCAAGTCGGCAAATAAGTTTGTAACTCAGTAAATCAATAAAGAAACTCAATTCAATTACACACATTAACTCCCTCAATTTTGCCGACAAGTCCCAATAACACACCTTTCAAATCCTTTCGGGGGCACTTTCAGATCCCTTCAGGGTCTGGGAGTGGTACGAGGGAGGTGGGACCCCCCTTCCTTTCTTCTTCTTATCGTGATCTAGCTAGCATACCCAGCTGTACAACCTAGCCAAATTCGATTGGGGCAAAGTAGCTTGAAGCGAAGTAGCCGAACAAGGAAACCTCCACAGCGATTAAATTTATAACAGTATCTATGTATTAATGAGTGGGAAGTATTTCAAATGTAGTGTATGGTGGCTACATTCAGATTGAGAGAGTACCAGTGAGTCTGTCAAAAAAGAGACTGTATGTTGGATATAATATTTTGTAGTCTCCGTTCAATGTCTTAATCGTATAATACACGCTTAGTCTGAACACGGTGTTTTACTAAAGAACACAACAATTTGGTGTAAGAAATCTTTTAGTATCTTATCTGCAACTGCTATATAATGACTATGATTTGGCATTATTTAAAATCGGTCTTAATGGGTGGCCTGCTTTGTGAAGCTTTGGCAGGCCATATATAAATGGTGCTCGGCCGTTGTTGCAAGACAGTGTTCGTTTTAAATTATCTGTTATGAATTTATTTTTATGCCATGAATTTATTATTTTATTTAGTTTTGTTTGAATATTTGTAGTATGATCTTTTTTTTCCGGTTTATATGTTTTTACATAATTTATTAATGCTAGCATTTTTGTTCTATATTCACTTTTCATTTTTGCAAACTTTTGCCATGTTACTAATAGTATATCCGCAAATTCGATGTTGACATGAATTTTGTGAAAGGAGCTTTAAACTTAGTCACAATTTGACAAATGCTTCTAATTCTTGACAAGAGCTATGTATATGTAACTATCTGATAATGACAAAAAACATCATTGTCGCTTATTTGCAAAATAGCAATTGTCTGACTCAATCAGTTGCTTTTGATGTTACTTGTGTGGATGATCAAATAGGGATCGTTTCAATAAAACTCGATGAAACTTGAGTATCGTGGACTGTAATCTTGATGGGAATGGCTGACAGCAAAACTCGTGTCGCCACCCTCTTTTAAATGACAGAAGGGATGGCTTTAACATGGTTGCCAAATACGGCATAAAATTTTTAATTTAACACCGCTTTGACTTTTCATAAAACAATAGAAGAGAACATTGTGCATATCAAACATTTTCGTAATTTGAAGCTAAGCTCGTAATTTTTCTTTCCGGATGGTTAAGCATGAGTTATCTGGCAGTCACCATGGATTCCGCTATATCAGCAGCCAAGGAATACCGCTGAACAACATTTCCAAGTATCATCATGTCTTGTCTTTCTCAAACAGTAAAATCATGTAAAAGTCAAGCACAGTACAACCACGCTAGAGTACAGTTGTAATCATTAGAAATAAAAGTAGTTTTTAAAAACAGTTTGTCCTTCTTCAAACAGTTAACTCATATCAATAGGCTACCAATCAAGCATGGGACGACTTCAAAATAATACTTAATAACAAAGTTGAAACTCGATTTTCAACTGTTAATGTTTTCTATACATTTTCGGGAAAAAACTATACAAACGGATTAGTTAAGGGACGCGGCACATGTGAACAGATTCTAAATGTAAGACAAACAATTGAGTAACCCAAAGAACACTGCTTCCCTGTATATATATATATGCTTCGTTGACTACTCGAAAACGTTTGATAACGCACAATGGGCGAAACTATGGGATGTTCTGCATGTCATGGGGGTTCCCGCTCATCTAATAGCTAAACAAATTACTAAACAACTTTATAAAAGCAACACAGCTCACTGGCGAATTAATCGCATGCTGTCAGCCGAAAGAAAAAAGGAAAAAGGAGTTCGTCAGGGCTGTATACTATCCTCTATGCTCTTCAACGTTTACTTTGAATTCAACATGCGACAGGTGCTGGACTGGGAGGGAGGTATAACCATTGGTGGAACTAAAATGATTGACTTGAGATTTGCGGACGACAAGCTCTCCTAGCAGCCACAGAAACTGAACTATTAGCTCTTCTTAACACCTTAGAACAAACTAGCGAGGCTTACGGCCTTCAAGTTAATTACAACAAGACCAAAGTGATGATTATGGGTAGAGAACATAACAACCATCCTCAAAAATCCCTAGTTGGAAGCTGTCAATTGGTGCAGAACTTTGTGTACCTCGGATCGTTAATCGAAAACACAGGCAGCAGTGAAAAATAAATCCGCCGGCGCATTCAACAGGCACGACTAGCCATGACAAAATTCATTAGAATGTGGAGTGATCTAACATGACCAAAACAACTGAAATATATCTGGTCCGATCCCTGATTTTGTTTATCTTTCTGTGCTCGTCGGAGACGTGGACTACCAAACAGGCTGCTCGCCATCGTATATATGCCTTCGAGATGTGATTCTAACGGAAAATGCTGCAGATTCCGTGGACGTCATATAGAACGGAAGTCTTAATCCTAAATGGAATTGATAATCCAAGGCGCATGTCCTCTATAGTACTGAAGCGTGCCCTGACATTTTTTGGACACATTCACACTTTAAGTTTCGAGTCTACAAAACATCGATGACTAGGCATCTAGTTTCGAGACTACCTAATCTAAAGCTGGGTCATTCGGTCTACAGGGAACCGATACACACCGAACGGTATCTCAACAAGGAATCAAACTACCAGCCCAGACAAAAAGGGGGCGTGATTCAAACTTTGGCCAAAAGAGCTTAGAGGATTTGTGATACAATTGAACTTGAGAAGGAACTGAGACACTTGAAGAGGACGTTTCGGATAAATGGGTACAATAATGAGGAGATAAGGAGAGTACTCAGGCCAAGAACTTCGTATCAAAATGACACAAGAGTAGCCTAGCTAAAATAAATATATCTAAACAACACAGAATTGGCAGGATGTTACAGAAGCATAACATTAAAACGGTCTTCAAGCCACCAGAAACAATCAAGGAGAGTCTAAAGTCGGACAAGGACAAAAGGGATCTTTTATCAACATCTGGAATCTACAGGATTCCGTGCAGCTGTGACGCAGTCTACATTGGCACAACTAAGCGTAGCGTCAACACCAGAATCTCGCAACACAAGAGAAGATGCAGATTGGGACAGACAGAAAAATCGGCTGTAGCTGAGTACGCTCTTACGGGCGAACACCAAATAATTTTTCATGAAGCAGACGTTTTAGACCAAACCCAACACTTCTTTTCACGAATCACAAGGGAAGCCACTGAAAAATTCAACCATCCGGACACCTTTAATAGGGACGAGGAAGTAAGCGCGCTTAACCAGAACTGGAAGCGAGCATTACGCTCCACGTCAGCTGCACCTAGGCTCCAATCGACCAACCCCCCCCGCCCCCGCCATCAACAGTTCCGCAAGATATAAATAGAGCAGTCACTGCGGTTAGAAAACCAGCCATCGCCTTGAAATCTCATCGCCTTTGACAATGTTCACGGCAGATGTGAACGAAACGTCAGGAAGTAATTCCAATGGACCATGGTTCATAAAACCGGAATAATTTTCAACTTAAATATTAACTGTTCAGAACCAAATAACGACTCGGCGTTGTTAAAGAAGTATCCTAGATAGTTTCTAAAATAACTTGATGCATGCTGTTTTTACATTTCATTTAATAATTTGGGGAATTATATCAAAACACAACTTTGACAACTCGATATCTCCAAAACGGTTAAATTTAACCACGTAATGTGTTATATCATTTTTGTTTAGAACGTAGAGAAGTAATCAATTACTGTATAAAATACAAGGTGTTCCATCAGAAATAGGTAACATTCGACGCTGTGACTTTTTGACTGATCCTGTATACTAAATGTTCCTTTATGCAAATAGACTCAAAACGATCTTGCAATCTTTGAATTATTTTTTTATTCTAGCTATCCATTTATTATTATATTTCAAAATATTCCTGGGTTTCAGTCAATTTTATTGTTTATTATTTAAAATGTTACAAATACGTTTCGGTGTCTTTCTCCACCATCATCAGTTTGTCTAAAATATATATTTACAGTTATCATCAATTTAAATAAAAAACTCTCACCAAAATTCACATACTAAAATACAAATCACGCACATATTAAAAAGTACATCAAGAACATTGGCTTTCAGGTGATGAGTCAGGACAAACATGTCTGGGAAAAGACTAGAATCTATTGTTTAGAGATTTAAATTTAACTGACGTGTCTAGTTGTTTCTACCTTCACATTTGACTGGTTATTGAAATCCCTATTTTATTCGACATCGAGCGAGAGAACAAAAAAACTGTTTATACTTCGCCTTTTCTTTGCATTCTAGGAATTGCTTTTGAATTGCTTTTAATTTATTATTATAGTTTAAGAAATAAATCACCGTTTCCAGAAAATTTGGATATTCAGCCTATTGGATAGCCACTAGGCACCCAACCGAGAAAGCTGAACGTAACAGCCGACCTAAGAACACAAAACCTTACTTGCGCAAGTGAAGATTGAAACCCAATCCCACAAAGAAAGAAACGTCACCAGCAGTGAAGCACCTCCAGTTCAACAAACATGCTGATCAGGAAATGCAGGTTTAATTCGAGGCGACCTTCTCCACAACAAGCAGCACACAAAATAGCTCGGCATCACTCTCGATACAACTCTATGCTACAGAAGGCAACTACGAACATAAAATAACATTCTACACAGGCTCCATTGAACTTGACCTGCAAGACAAATTTGGGCATCTGATTTCAACCCTACAGACCTCTAGGGACAGGAATGAAGAACCTCCTATTCAGCCCAAAGCCAGAATCTAATATGCATAAAGCAAGATCCACCCACTTAAAACAGCCCCGCTAAATATTGTCGCCTTTGCCAACTAGATGTTAGCCTATAAATTTATTAAATACGTGTCATATGATAATTTTTAAAAAGTCTGTAAATACTGCATTCTACAATTTCATGTGATGGACACGAAAGCTCATGTTGGGACATTTACTAAAAGTACCATTTTTGTGTAAAATTAAAGGGCAAGAAGACCTACAAATTTTAAAAGTCAGTATAAAGTGAGATTAAATACAACTGTCTTGCCAAGTTTTCGCAGTAGGTGGCTTTTCCCTCAAAATCTACTGACATATTTAGATTTCTTATCCGCAAAAACCCCTCTGCACCACCATTTTGTTAAGTTATTAATAATTAAAACTGATATAAAATGTAAGGTTG
Source organism: Dendroctonus valens (assembly GCA_024550625.1). Taxonomy (NCBI): domain Eukaryota; kingdom Metazoa; phylum Arthropoda; class Insecta; order Coleoptera; family Curculionidae; genus Dendroctonus; species Dendroctonus valens. The sequence continues at coordinate 28,182 of JAJTJO010000284.1, read as the reverse complement.
ATGCCTTGTATGTCGACCACCGCCAAGATTTGACTAAGGCAATTTTTGTTTAATCAGCATATTTTTAGACAAGGTGATTCAAAAGTGGCGTCATTCCTCTTAAGGGGTTATAGGGGCTCACTTGGAGAGTACGAAAAAAATATTGAAAACATTTTTTAAAAAATTTATAGAAGATAGTAGTAGCAGTAAATATCTTTATTTCCAAAAATACTTGTTCTTGTTTAATACATACAGTCTTAGTCTAAATGAAAACAAATATGAAAATTTTCTTATTCTAGGTTAACAATACTATTAAATAAATAAGATTTCAGTGGCAAGACGGAATTATTTTATTGTCCACTAGTCCGTAGCGTTTGTAAGTGTTCGAGTAGCGTTAATGTAGGGAAACGAAAGCGGGATTGTCTGGTTGGTCTTGTAAGACAAAGGGGATTCAGTATGGTCCAGTTGTAGGGGTTGTTTGTCCATTTTGTCTGTAGCTGTATGAGTCTTTCCGAGATCTTTGTCATGTTTGTGCGTTCGTATAGTAGTTGGGTGGGGGGGTTGTGTAGTGGGTTTTGGGGGTGTCTTATTCGTGTTATTAGTCTTGGCGCAATTTGTTCTGCTGTTTGTATATAACGTTTTGTCCTTTCTGTTCCGTTGGTCATGAGTATATGTCCATAGTCTAGCAAGGGTCTACAAATAGCTTTATATATTTTGGTGGCGGTGTTTGTGCTAATTCCTCTGTCTTTGTAGGTCAGTGATCGGAAGTGTTTTGTTCTCTTTATTGTTTCTGCCCTGATGTTTCGTATGTGTTTAGTGAATTTAAGTTTGTGGTCAATTGTAATTCCAAGGTATTTTACGTCGTTTTTTGGTTGTGTCGTTTGGCCGTCTGCAGTTATTGTAGGGGAGTCAGCGTTGAGTCTGTGGTTTGTGAGCAGAAGTTGGTTTTTTGACGCGTTTGGTGTTAGTCTCCATTTATAAAGCCATGTCATTGTGTTGTTTGTTAGTGTTTGGAGTCTTTGAGCTGCTCTCTCAGTAGTTTTGTCATGTACAATAAGTGCCGTGTCGTCTGCGTATAGTAATATGTATGCCGATCTGTCGATTTGATTTTTGTCTGGTAAGTTGTAATTGTATATGTCATGGCAGTATATATTGTAGAGAAACGGTGACAGCGGGGATCCTTGAGGGAGCCCTTGTTCAGGGGAAAAAGAAAATGACAGTGTTTTGTCAATTCGTACTTGTAGTTGTCTGTTTTCTAGTAAGTTCTTTATGGTGTGTAGTAGATATGTTGGTGTGTGTAGTTTGTATAGTTTGTATAGTAAGCCTCTATGCCAGACACTGTCAAAAGCCTTGTTAATGTCCATAAACAGGCAAGATGTCTTTCTGTCAGTTAGGTGGGTAGTTTGTATATTGTTGGCCAAAATAAAGAGCGGATGAACGGTCGAGTGATGCTGATTGAAACCAAATTGGTAGGTAGGTATATACTTTCCAATCACTTTGTCAAGCCGCTGCTTCATTATGCATTCAAAAATCTTGCCTAGTACTGGAAGTAGTGTAATTGGTCTGTAGTTGCTCGGTTGTGTATTGTCCAGTCCATTTTTGGGTATAGGGATTATTAAGCCGTTTTTTCATGTTTCTGGGATTCTGCCATTTGTGATGCAGTTGTTCAATTCAGTTAGGATCAGTCTGTGTGTTTCTTGAGTTAGGCTTTTCAGGACTTTTGCCTTAATTTTATCCTTCCCCGGTGCAGTGTTCTTAATGTGCGCTAGGGCTTCATCGTACTCTATGTCTGTGATCAGTGTGCAGGCATAGTTTGGTGAGTTGTTAAAATAGTTCAAGTACCAGTCGTTGATCAAGTTCCAGTTGTCATTGTCGAAGTTAGGGTTTGTCGATATGCTGAAGGTCCTTTGATAGTGTCTGGCGAATGCGTCCGCTTTCTCTTTGTCTGTGTAGCGTTCTATTCCGTTTTCGTCAATTGTGTCAGTAGTGCCAGTCTTCCTGTATTGCGCCAGTTTCTTAATTTTTCGCCAGTATGTTTTGCCTTTGTCCTTCTGTATTTCTTTACATGTTTCTAGCCATTTGTCTTGTCGGTATTGTCCAATCAGAGTTTTAATGTTTCTGTTAAGTTGGTTCATTGTCTTTTTTAGGTCGTTATTTTGAGTGTTTGTATATAGTATAGAAGATATTAACATTTGCTATTAACAATGCCGAAAAGATACAGCGAATGCGAACAGCTTTTAAATATCAAGCTGATAAACTATTTTCAGTGTCAAAAAAATGCAGGAAAACCCCTTTTGCATGTGGATTCAGTGTACAATGTAAGTTAATATGACCTTATTTTACTTCATTATTTAACCAAATTGTATAAGCATAATACATTATTTTAAAGAGACTATCTGATACTCTGGAAGTTTCACTAACCACTGTACAAGCGTTATCAAAGAATGGTGTCCAAAGAGATAATGAGTACAAGGAGTCCCTGAATACTTCTATAATGTAATCTCAAGGTCCACTACCACACCAAATCCATTGAACAATAACGAAGGGCTACTTTATTCAAATATCGAAAGTATTTTAATACAAAATAATATACAGGCTGTATTTAATACAGTGCTGCTAGATTGATATGTTAATGTCCCTTTGTCATAGCTCGCTGAGCTGTCAACAACAATCAGCTGTACCTCGGTGGGAGAAACACATGCGATTTAATTACAGACGTCCCTCATTTGCTGCCTGACGTCGCGTTTTGTGACGTAACGTTGAACACTAAATGCTCAAACTGTAGACGATTGGCTCCAGGAATTGATGCAGACAGTGGTCGATCTGAAGGTGCTCGGGCTGCAGACCTGGCGGAACAGGTATTGGAAATAATTGCAGCTGAGAATTTCAGGAGTACTCGAAGCATTGCACAACAACTGACACTTTCTCAGGCAAAGGATAATTATCCCAATAACTCCCCCTAGGAAAAGCTACATTCAAACCATGCACGTAAGATACACAGGACGCAAGGACAAATTAAATCTCTGATCACCGAACACAAGTACTAATTGAACAGGAGTTAATTAACCAAATCCGAGAGACACTCAAAATGTTTGGAGCTAAAGGCACAGAACTTTGAACACCTTTTGTGATTTAACAACTTAATTGTATGTTTTTTGATTAATATTTATTATTGATACATAACCTTCCACAGCAGGTTTTTGATGACATATGTGACAGATGTAGGTAAATGACTCATCTGCCCAAAAAAGGTTGGCAGCACTGACGGCAAAGTGATAACGTATTCCTAACCAATTTGGGTTTAGCAATAGGTCCGGGAAATACCCCATTCGCTTCTAAATGTTTAGATACGTAGTTTAGCTCTAATGAAATTACTGTAATTAATGCTCTCAAAATAGCAAGCAGAGCAGTAGAATTTTTCAAAGTTGTCCTAACCTCAAAATATTTCTTTCTACTTTCACCTTTTCTGTTTTTTGTTTATCCATGGTTGCCACAGTTGTTAATAATTAAGAAGCAACAAGTATTTACGTAATGTTAATGAGGCAGATGACCTTGAAAAACATTGTTGCCATCCTTCTGAACTAGTTTTTTGCAAATATCTCAGTTCTTTTCATTTTGTTTATTAATCTCCTTTGTACTACAAGCAATCGGTATAAATGCAGTAAGCTTTTGTTGTGACTTAAGTGAAATGAACAAGTGGAGTGTTACTTCTTTAAATAACCTTCGTATTTCATATAAATTATTACTTAATAACTTATCTTTCGCGTTGTGTTGTATATATTTGGTAGGTCTTCAGGTATGTGTCTACGTAACCTGTGCTCTTCACTAACGTGTATATTGAAAAGCTCTGTTGCCAGCGTGTTGGGGTGATTAGATAGTCTTTCACGATATTTTACGCTGAAGTTGTAGATTTCCTGTTTGATAGATGTTATTGGTATATCACGTTGACTGACTGTGTTCGGTACGTATCTCTGTGCATCAACTATAGTTCGGATCACTTTGTTATGAAATCTTTGCAGTATTTCAAGGTTGGAATTTGCTGCCAGCCCCAGAGTTGTATGCCATAACTCCAGATTGGCTTAAGTATGGTTTTGTAAAGTAATACTTTACTTTCCGTTGATAATTGTGAGCCACTGCCTATGATCAAATACATCTGCCGAAGCTTCAATCCTAGTTGTTTTCTTTTTGTAAATGTATGCTTGCGCCATGTACGTCTTCTGTCATGATGTGTCCCCAGATATTTAGCATCTTCTGCCTGTGTTTTAACTACTACTTAGTTTAACAGGTGCACATGTACCTCTTCTCAAAATGAAGGTAACATGAACTGATTTTGTTTCATTGGCCTTAATGCGCCATTTCGTTAGTCAGTTTTCGACAGCAGTTAAATTGACTTGGAGATTTATGGAAGCAGTTACTGGGTCGGAGTGGGAAGCCAGGATGGCGGTGTCATCCGCAAAGATGGCAACCGTTGTGGACCCTATTGTTAGTAAGTCGTTTGTATATTTTAAATATAGGACTGGACCCAGGACACTTCCTTGTGGTACTCCTGAGTTCATGGTGAGCAGGTCAGGAGGTCAGGATATGCACATCAGCAGTATCATATATTATATATATATTATATATATAATATATATATATATATATATATATATATATATATATATATATATATATATATATATATATATTCGATATATATAGCATTCGACAAAGTGTGGCACTACGGACTGTTCTTCAAGCTGAAAAAGACTCTGCCATACCAGTTCTACCTGATCATCAAGTCATACTTGACTGACAGACGCTTGATGTGCATATATATATATATATATATCTAATATATATATTATATATATATGATATATATATATAGATATAGAATATATCTATATATATATATATATATATATATATATATACTATATATATCTATATATATATATATATATAAGAGTCCCTGGCAGGACCGTTCACGATAGGGGTGATATTTAATAACGCTTTAAAATACTATTCGCCGTTGACCGCGCAACACCTGTTGGGGCTTCAATTTGTTGTAAAGACGTACGAGGTGTCTCAACCACGCTTTGCATTACCAAATTTTCTTTATTTTCGTCTGGAAGTGTGTTTTTCTTTACCTTAGCAAAACTCTCGTAAGCTACAAGGTTGTCTTTCAGACGCCTAAACATAGTTCTACCAGGTTATCGCCTTTCTGGATATTTATTTAAATAAATTTCTTCAGCTTTCGCTTCATTTTCATTCATTTTTCTTCATTCATAATTTGAAAAGTGATTCATTTTGAAACACACAATTAATTACAAACACTTGACACTGACAATAAATTCTACTTTGACAGTTATCTAGGTAATTAAAACACACAACAAACGTCACTATGGGGAAATTGAGGAGAAATATCAATGCCTACTACCATAAAATCTTAATTTTGTTAATTTTAATTATTTATCTTGACCGAACATAAACATGTTATACATGGTTGAAGAGCATATTTAAAGGGGAATCTAAAAATGCAGAAATTCAATATGGCGCCCATAAGAAAAACAAAGTTGACTTCGGCCTCATTGAGCATAGTGGGCCTAGATTATTTTTTACTTTATTTTCAAATTCACGCTCATTTCTTACCCCCACCCTGAAAATTTCGTTATTGTATCTTTTATAATAAACACGATATAAAGGATTTTATAAAACGCACTTTTTTCTTTTTTTCCCTGTATATCCGTTGCTATTCCGAGTTCGAAGAAGTTGATGATAGATTATTTATAGGCACTTGATTGCGCAACTTTTTCCCCATTTGGTCCACTCTGTATCTTTAACGGTTTCCAATATCCCCATGTACATCATTTTATACTGGACACACTGTATAGCCGTAGCAAGAGTCTACAAATAGCTTTATATATTTTGGTGGCGGTGTTTGTGCTAATTCCTCTGTCTTTGTAGGTTAGTGATCGGAAGTGTTTTGTTCTCTTTATTGTTTCTGCCCTGATGTTTCGTATGTGTTTAGGGAATTTAAGTTTGTGGTCAATTGTGATTCCAAGGTATTTTACGTCGTTTTTTTGGTTGTGTCGTTTGGCCGTCTGCAGTTATTGTAGCCTTTTATTTATTATTGCGTGGTTAACCAAATTGCAAAACTTTGTTTCATGTAGGCGCTTCTAGCTTTTCACTCGCTAATGAGTTCAGGAAGAAAAAGTTTAGCTTCCGAGTTGATTATCTTAAGTAAACCTATCTATGACATAAAAACCACAGTCAAGTGCAAAAATTTGTTACATATACCAACTACTATTTAACATTTTTTATTACTAATCAGCAAAGAAAAATAAATATCCGGATTTAGACTCATTAACCATTAGAGATAACAGAACACTTTTAATGGACGGGTACCCCAAACAAACATTTTTAGAATAATTTCTGAATTACTAGACCACCCACGATTTACGATTAAATATCAACATTATTAATTTTTAAAAAATAGAGCTGTCATACTATACAGTCCACAGTTTCACAATAAGAAAGATGACCTGATTAGGAATTACTGTTGCGGCGAGCGAGGAAAACCAAGCCGTAGCGGCAATGTAGCCATTGAGAAGACTAGTGAAAGTTCGGTACAGCGCGACAGATTTGGAATAGGAAACATGCGATAATTAAACCAGAATATTCCATTGTTGCGAAACGGCTATATAAAGCAGTGCGACGCACCCTAGTCAGTTAGTGAACGAGCTGTGAATGAGGTTAAAATTCCGATTGTGTTTAAAAACACAGCGAGTTTCTGGAATCCTTGGAAGCGCGAAAACGTAACAATTGTTGTCTGAAGTGGTTGGGGACATAAGACTTCAGAGATACTTTTGAGGACATAGTTGCGTTGAACTGTGCATAAGTGCTTAACTACTGAACATTGCAAACTTTATGCCTTTGACTACAAGCCAGGGTAAAGCAATGGAGGGACAGCTGGCTGCGTTGCTTGCACTTATTCAACACCAAAAAGAAGAACAGGAAAGAAGTTATCAAGAGCTAGAAAAAATAATTTATAAAAGAACAAAGAACTAGAAAAAAGTATCTACAACAGAGAGAACTAGAACTGGCAGAAAATGAAACTATTAGAGAAGAACAGCTAGGATCAGAATAATACAAAAAATGGAGACTGTTAACCAGAAGATGGATACTGTTAATCAGAAAAGTCTAGAACTCGAAATGAACTTTGTGAATTGTTTAAGCACACCACAAGTGAAGCTCACACTGCCTAATTACGATGAACCTCCGGTTTGGGAAATTTATAAAACTCAGCTATAGGCTGTCGCAAATCATATTTAATTTAAATGAAATTCCTGGGCTCCAGTCAATTTTATTGTTTATTACTATTCACATTACGAATACGTTTCGGTGTCTTTCTCCACCATCATCAGTTTGCCTACAATATACATTCACAATTCGTCATCTTTTTCAATGACAACGAGCAAATTATATTTATTTATGGAATAAACTATTGTTTTTAAATAATTCGACAGACGTTCTAATTTCGACAAAGTGTGATAGAAAAAAGTATTTTTACATTGAATTAATTTATATTTATTTTAACAGAAGCATTTGCTATCGGCGGATCCTGGACAGGGGTTCACGGCGGTAGCGATGAATTCCTGTTCTCACCTCCACGAGGTGTGACTCCAATCACACGGGTGAACCCTGGATAACCTGAGCAACCCTGCTGAAGATTAGGTAACCAACACCAGTGGCAGGCAGCGTGAGGGCTAACGAGAAAGGAAGAAATGGTCCTCCGAAAACGGGATTTGGGCGGGGGGCTAACTACCCACCCTCGCAAAAAAGCACAAGTTACGAAAACTGCAACTTTGCCTCCGTACCGGACGGATATTCTCAAGAAACTACCAATGCAACAAAATACGGACATGAGTATAGAAACCTGGAACATCCTGAGCTGGTACTGACCTGGGGCTGTCACTAGTGCCGTGGGGCAACTAGAAAACATAGGAATGGACATCACAGCTGTCGAAGAAGTGAAATGGCCAGACAATGGAAATATAAATATCGGCAAATCCATTGTGTTTTTCAGCGGGAGTAACGATAGAGGCCATAAATTTGGAACTGGTATTGTGATCAGAGGTGAACTAGTCCATAATGTTCTGGATTTCCAACCAATAAACGAGAGACTGTGCTACATCAGAACAAAGGGACTATGGTACAACATTTGCCTCATTTCTACACACGGACCAACAGAGGACAAATACGTACACACCAAAGACGATTTCTACGATGCGCTGGAAAGGGCTTTAGAGCGCATGCCAAAACATGACATGCGTTTGGTATGCGAAGATTTCAATGCCAAAATAGACCAAGAACCGAGTTTCTTTCCCACAATAGGCCATCTCAGCCTCCATAAAATATGCAGCGATATTGGGGAACGGTTAAAAGAAAGTGCAGCAAGCAATAACATGCTTATCAAGTCAACTATGTTCTCACATAAGGACATCCACAGGCAGACGTGGGTATCAAACGACCACATAACCCGTAACCAGATCGATTATATCATTGTGGACGAGAGACATGGCACTAACATCATGGACTTGAGAAGTGTCAGAGGGACTCAGATCATTACCCGGTCAGAGAGAGTTTTAGAGCCAGAATATCCACACAAGTATAATAATCAAACGTCGCTTTGAATCAACGTTCGTCGTTCGATATACGTAATTAGCACAAAAATAGATCGACAGAGGAAAAAAGTTACAATATTTTCTTAACGGTTAAATATTCTTTCGATGTTTCCATACTTGCAAGACGAATAAGCGCTTTAGTTATATAAACAGACCTTTAGCCATATGTAACCATAGCCACATGCAAACAGCTGGAACATTTGCCTCTATGCCCTTAAGATTGGATACATTGCTTATGTCTTGTATGTTTATGTCTAACATTATATAAACCTTTTAGTCATTTTAAGCCAGAGAATAAACAGACCCTTAGCCATATGGAACCATAGCCATATGCACGCAGCTGTAACCTTTGTCCCCTACATTACCCCTTAAGTTCCAACACATTGTTTATGTCTCTTATCCAGTATTATACAGGGTGATTCAAAAGTGGCGTCATTCCTTTTAGGGGTTTATAGGGGCTCACTTGGAGAGTACGAGAAAAATATTGAAAACATTTCTAGAAGATCTTAACAGTTGATAATCGAATTTCAACTTTGTTATTAAGTATTATTTTAAGATAGTACCATGTTTGCTTGGTAGCCTTTTGGAATACTTAACCATTCGAAAAGAAAAATTGCGATCTTTGCTTCAAATTACGAAAATTTTTGATTTTAAAAAATGCCTCTTCTACAATTTTTTGATGAAAAGTCAAAGCGGCAATGATGGTTTTTGTCATTAACAGATAGTTACAGGTAGATAGCCTTTGTCAATAATAACAAGTATTTGTCAATCTGTGACTTACTTTGAAGCTCCTTTCACAAAACGTACACTAACATCCAATTTGCGGATATGTGATTAGTTATGGGAAAATGCAACATTAACATAGCAGAAGGTGTAAGACCTTACACCAGCAAAGGGCTAGAGGCACTGGACGATTGGGTCCAGGAATTGAGGGCAGATTGTGGACGATCTAGAGGTGCTCGGGTTCCAGACACAGAGGCACAAGTATTGGCGATAATTGCAGCAGATCTTTCCAGGAGTGCTCGGAGCATTGCACAACCACTGACACTTTCCCAGGCACCGGATAATTGTCCTTATAACTCCTCAGAGGAAGGGCCACATTCCTACCATGTATGTAAGATACACAGGACAAAAGGACACATTAACTCTCTGATCTTCTGAACACCGGTACAAATTGAGCAGGAGTTAATTAACCGAATACGAGAAGCTGATCAAAAGGTGATCCCAGACTGCGGCGAAGAGTGCACAATAAAGTGATTGGGGAACAAACATGTCTGGAGTTAGACCGGCAGAACTTCGTTAACCTCTTGTGATTTAACAACTTAATTGTATTTTATTTGATTAACATTACTTGTCAGAGATGCGAGTATATGAGACGGATGAATGGAGAGAGCAAAGAGAAAATCGAATACAACATAACCTAAAAAGAAAACCGGTAAGATATTGACATTGTCAGAAAAAACGGGTAGTTTCTTTTGGTGCACGACACAACATTTGGCGACCGTGACAGTACATTTTCAAAAAAAAATAGTAGAACTGTTCGGTCTGTGCATAAGCAGATAAACACCTGTGTAACTCTGAAGAGGGGGTGGAAAATCCGTACCAGCGTATTTGAGTTTTGCAGTCTTTTACCGGGTTTCGATTTTTGTCGTTTTAACCTCGAAACTTTGAGTGATTTTGAATCGGGTTTGCAAAACGTTTATCATGGCTACGGGACTTGAAGGTACAAAGAAAAGCCGCACCGCGTACCGGAGTGCGTTTACACGATCCGCGAACAAACTGGAAGTGGAGTTACAGTCGGAAAATCCTGACAAAGATTTTATACAAGTTTCCCTCGAAATCTTACAGTCAAAATTCGACTGTCTGAGCAAAATTGACTGTGTCCTGTATGATCTGTTGTTGGAAACGTCGACAGTCGCCAAACTTTAAGCTGATATAGAAAGCTGTGATGTCTATACCAAGAAATTCACTACTCTGCGGCTGAAATGTAACAAGCTTCTTGAATCAGGCGCCCTAACGACAAGTAGTGACAACAGAGGGGCTGATGGAAAAGTACCGTCAGTTTCGGAGATAACCACACAGGGATGCGTAAATTTAGACTTCCTCGTATTGAGTTCAAACACTATGACGGTAGCATTAAAGACTGGTTGGCTTTTTGGGCTCAATTTAAAAAGGTTCATCAAGATGAGAGTAAAGACAACCATGATAAAATTGAATACTTAATTCAGGCAACTTTACCTGGAAGTCGAGCCCGCCAACTTGTTGAAAGCTATCCCGCCATGAGTGAGAACTATAATAAAATTATAGAAAGCATGCTTAGTAGATTTGGCAGGGAGGACCTTCAAATAGAGTTTTATGTTAGGGAGTTATTAAAGTTGATTTTAACCAACACAACCTCTAAACAAAAGTTGGAGATAAGCAGTCTGTATGATCAAATTGAAACTCAGTTGCGAGCTTTGGAGACACTGGGGATAACAACTGACAAATGTTCGGCCATGTTGTATCCATTGATAGAGTCTTGTTTACCCCAGGATTTACGTATGGTCTGGCAACGTTCAGCTATTTTTAGTAGCCCTGCTAGTGGTGAGGATCCAACTGACTCTTCGTTGAAAGTTCGTCTAAAGCGACTTATGCTTTTCCTCAAACAAGAGATGGAAAATGAGCAGCGCATTAGTTTAGCAGCTGAAGGTTTTGGTTTAGCCGGTAGTACGAGGTCATCTGGAGGAGACTATGCTGCACAAAGACGGGGAAAAGACAGACTTCATAACGAACCAACTGCTTTGGGTCTTGTTAATGCAGAGAGTAGTCGCACTAGTCACTGTTTGTTTTGTTCAGGTACTCACTGGTCCGAAGCCTGTTTTAAAGCCCAAACAATGCGCTTGGAACAAGGAAAAGAAGTGGTTGCTAAACAGAGAGCCTATTTTCGTTGTCTGAAAATTGATCACCAGTCGAAACAGTGTAGGGGCAGGATGAGATGTTTGTTATGTGGTCGTTCTCACGTTTCTTTAATGTGTTCAGAGCTACCCGCCACAACCACCTTCCTGCTTAGGAAGGTGGAAATGACAAGCAGGGTGAACCATCCACGACAGAGGAACCAAATGGTAGTCCTCTTAAGGAATACGCTAGCTACTAGAATCACTCGTCTACTCAAGTATTTTTGCAAACGCTGCGGGTGACCATAAAAGGATATAGAGGTTCGAAAGTTAGGGCTCTGGTGGATACTGGCTCACAACGGTCATATATACTGAAGGATACTGCCACACAGCTTTACTGTCAACCCAAAAGAGCGGAAAGGGTTGTACATTGCCTTTTTGGGGATCAGAGATATTGCTAACGCATGACTGTTTCGATATTACTGTTTGTAGAGGCCTATTTTCACATACTTTTGAAGCCTTGGACCAGTTTACTATTTGTGGAACTGAACCGCCAGTGTTTTGTGGACCTTGGACCAATGAGTTATACATTTTGGGTACCAAAATATCAGATGGTGTGCAGTCCGGTCCAATTGAATTGCTGTTAGGGGCTGATGTTATAGGTACGTTAAACACCGGACCACGAGAAAAATTATGCTGTGCATTGATTGCCATGGAGACTCAATTAGGCTGGACACTTATGGGAAAGGTTTCAAGCAGCAATGGCACTCGTTCAACTACCGCCATGACGACGTTAAACTTGTTGGTTCAAAACGCGTCCCTTACTCAACTGTGGGAACTGGAAGCTCTTGTGATTAAGGAGCCCTCGGATAAACGTAGCAAAGAAGAAGCCGCCGTTGCAGCCAGGGAACTTTTTAGTCAGACAATCCACATTGATTCAGAAGGGCGCTCGGAGGACAGGTTACCATGGCTGGAAGACCATCCTCCACTTTCCAACAATTATAATTTAGCACAGAAGAGATTGGAGTCTTTTGTTCGAAAATTGAAATCTACCGGTTTGTGTGATCAATACGAACATATTTTTTCCGAGTGCAGAGGGAATTATCGAGAAGGTTGATCCAGACAAAGTTAATCATCTTCTAGGACATTATCTGCCCCACAGGCCTGTTATCAAAGAGAGCAGTATGACTACAAAAATAAGCCCGGTTTTTAACGCTTCGGCTCATGAGAAAGAGAAACCTGCTCTGAATCACTGCCTTGAAAAGGGACCCAATCTGATAGAAGAAATACCTTCCATGTTATTTCGATTCAGAGAAAAAAGGATTGGAGTAGTGGCTGATATTCGTAAGGCGTTCCTGCAAATAAGTGAACATACTGCAGATCGTAACTTCTTAAATATTTAATGGCTAGACCCTCAAGGACGCGAAGTCGTATACATCCATCGAAGAGTGGTGTTTGGGTTGAAAAGCAGTCCTTTTCTCCTTGGAGCCACTTTAGATCATCATTTGTCCCAATGTTTGGAGTTGTGCTGTTCAGCTAAGTCGAGTGGTAATCTGCTGTATTCCCGTGGGACGGAGGAGAAATTGAAACGAAGTTTTTATGTGGATAATTGTATGGTGCAGTGTCCTTGGACCAGTTCTTTACCTGCTGTACACCAGTGATATACCTCAAAGTAAAGGAGTTATCACGGCAACATTTGCCGACGATACTGCTCTTCTTGCCGTGGGTCAAGACATACAGTCAGCCACTAACAAACTTCAAATAGCCGCCAACAATGTCACCAATTGGGCAAAGAAATGGCGCATCAAGCTTAATGAAGTAAAGTCGATTCACGTCAATTTTACCAACAAGAAATACGACTATATACCAGTAAGTCAATCAGCAAACAATCCGGCATGCCAACGAAGCTAAGTATTTGGGTATGATCTTGGATGCCAAGCTACGGTGGAAATCACATGTGAAGAAAAAACGTGAGCAACTGGGGCTCAAGTTCAGGCAAATGCATTGGCTTCTCGGACGCCACTCTGAGTTGTCAATTCACAACAAACTGCTTCTCTATAAGCAAATACTAAAGCCCGTGTGGATTTACGTTTGGGGTTGCATAAGAAAAACTAATTTCAAAATTATTCAGACATTTCAAAATAAAGTTCTGCGGAGCATCCTCTACGCCCCGTGGTACATTCGTAATGAAGACATCCATCGCGACCTGAAGATGCCTATGGTTGAAGATGACTATGGTTGAAGATGAGATCAAGAGGTTTGCAGACAAACATCAGAAGAGACTGAAGAGACACGAAAATGTCTAAGTAATCTCGCTACTAGACAATAACGGACTAGTTCGGCGGCTAAAAGGACTAAAACCGTTTTAGTGTAGCGACAGTAAAAGTGCCTAAGGATTATTCCTAAAGTATGTTTATCACATGAAAAAAGTGATTAGTGTTATGTGGAGAGCATCGCTGGACGTCCATCTACCAAACAGCTAAGCTTAGATAATAGAAAAATATTGTTAGATAGACCCAGTCTATTACAATTTCCGACGCCCTTAAGGCGTTCTTAAGAAAAAAAAATATATGGTTAGCTTATCCATAGAAGAAGGTGTTGAAAACTTCATCCGGGAATCAACAACCATAATGAAACAAGGACTGTTTGATCTAAGAGGGTGGGAGCGCACTGGAGGAATGAATTTTGGTGATTTTGAAGAAACCTGTGCAGAGCTCGGACTGAATTGGTACCTCAAAGGAGATTATCTTAATTTGAATTACAGTTTCCTGAAAGACGCTGTTACTTTGGAGATGAACGCTGTTACTAAGCGACAGATACTCGCTATGACACAGAAAGTTTTTGACCCAATTGGTTTTGTCAGTCCCACTACGCTTAATCCGAAACTGATGATTCAACTGTTATGGAAGGACAACCTGACCTAGGATCAACCAGTGGCTGAAGACTTAGCTCAGAAGTTTATGAGTTGGATTAAAGAGTTGCATTACCTACAACAGATTGAAATACCTCGTTGGATAATGACTGGTACCAACGAAGCGGGGGAATTAAGTTTGCACACGTTTTGTGACGCCAGACACTCGGCATATGCTTGTATTGTCTTTATTCGAGCTGTGCGAGGCGGTGAACTGTCGGTATTTCTGTTGGGTGCATAAGAACGAATTTCGCCCATGTGTAAATCAGCTGCAAAAATGACCATACCCCGACTGGAACTGTTAGCGGCCACCATAGGCGCTCGTCTTTACTTATCTTTGGTGGTAAATTTTCAACAAGAGATACCATGTTTTTTGGAGCGACTTTTCCACTTACTTTGCGAAGTACACCAAAACCGTACGTATGTTTGTGTGGATCATGAGATTTATTTCCAATTGCAGACGACCCGACACAAAGGAGGTTGGTGAAGTCGACGCGGCCGAGCATAACGCGGCAGAGGTACAGATGCTGAGACTATTGCAAGCGGACTGTTGCACTGGATTGAATGATTCTAGACTAATTGGTTTTTCCCCTGTGCACGATGAGAAAAGATTGCTACGTATCAAGTCCAGAATATCTACAAGGTCAGATAGCGATGACTTTCGCTATCCTGCAGTGTTGCCATCCAAACATGCTGTAGTGAAAAATATGATCATGGAGGCCCATGTTAAGTCATGTCATGTCGGGGCACAGGGTCTGCTTTCACTCCTTTTTGCTTTTTTGGAGAGATTTTGGTTGCTTAGTGGAAGGAGAACCATTCGATCCGTGATAAAGTAGTGTGTGGTTTGTTACCGGTTTAACTCCAAGAATTTGTCTGCTAAAACGCCACCGCTACCCATGGATCGTGTACGAGATGCGGCAGCTTTTGAAGTGACCGGAGTGGATATTGCGGGGCTGCTGTACCTTAAAACTGGAGAGAAGGCATGGATATGTTTATTTACTTGCGCCGTGTATCGAACCGTACATTTGGAACTTACCATTTCACTCTTCACCCCTAGTTTCCTCCAAGCACTACGTCGATTTGTGGCGCGTCGAGGTAGACCAAATACTATCTACAGCGACAACGGTACGAATTTCCTAGGAGCCGAAAACTCATTTTCGACATTAGATTGGGAGACGATTACACGGGAAATCGCAATCCAGCGTATTACTTGGAAGTTTAATCCCCCTACTGCAGCCTGGTGGGGCGGATTTTGGGAGCAGCTAATAGGTGTTCTAAAACAACTATATAGGCGAGTGTTGGGACGAGTCAGCCTCAAGTATGAAGAGTTATCGACCCTCTTGTGTGAGTGCGAGTCAGTAGTCAACTCAAGACCTCTCACTTACTTGTCAGAGGATCCTCAAGATTTGATTGCACTGACTCCTCTCATGTTTTTAAGAGAACATATAGAAGACAGATTATCCGATTGTGACGTCATTGATAAAACCTCATTCAGCCGAAAGATCCGGAAGCTTCAGACTTTACGTGAAATGCTGCGAAAACGTTTTCGATCAGAATACTTGGGCCAGTTGAAGCTATTTTGCGAAGGAAAAGTGACCCGCTAAGTTGACATTGGTGAGCTGGTACTCATCGGCAGCGACAATACGAAGCGTTGGGAATGGCCAATCGGACGAGTTGTAGAAGTTCTTCCAGGAAGGGATGGGCAGATTCGTTTAGCCAAAGTGGAGACTATTAAAGGATGCTCGCTTTGTCCACTACAACGATTATTTCCATTGGAGACTCCTGAAAGAGATCCTGAAAGACTCAGAGTTGGACGCTGTTAAGCCTCGTGTTCGAACTGACACTGAAGTGGATTCGCCTATGACTTCGGCAGAATGCGAAAACCCACAGATGCAGCTTTCCCAGAAGAGTCGTGAACCTGATATTGAAGATGTCGGTATTGAAGTCGAAAAAACGACTCGGTGTGGACGTATTAGTAAGATTCCAAGTCGTTATTTAGAATAGAGTTTGTTCTATAGTTAGTTTGATGTACTTACCATATTAGCTCTGTTTAGCATTACAAACTTAATTTTTTTAGTTTTAAGAAACATTTTTGTCAGCAATGTTTCTTAGGTGGGAAAATGTCAGAGATGCGAGTATATGAGACGGATGAATGGAGAGAGAAAAGAGAGAATCGAATACAACATAACCTAAAAAGAAAACCGGTAAGATTTTGACATTGTCAGAAATAAGTAAAGTTTTTATGTACAGACATCTCGGTAGTTTTTTTTAACGGCCCTTTGAAACGGGTAGTTTCTTCTGATGCACGACACAACATTAATCATTGATACATAACCTTACACAAGAGATGTTTGTTTACATGTGAGGCGAGTTTAGGTATATCACTCATCTGCCCCAAAAAGGGTGGCAGCACTGAAGGCAAATTGACAGAGTTATCCTAACCTCAAAATATTTCTATTGCTTTCTCTTTCTTTGTTTTGTGTTTATCCGTGGTTACCATAATTTTCAATAATTAAGAAGTAACATGTATTCACGTCAGGCACCCAGACCGGAACCGATATGGACCCAAAACCGGAACGGAACCGTTTTTCATTTTTGGATCGGAACCGGAACTGAACCCATATTTTATATTAACTCACCGACAGGTGTTGAACCGGAACCTAAATATTTTATTTCCGTTTTTTTTTCGGTTCTGTTTGTAAGGTTTGAAAGAAATTACTGTAAATTTTACAACCAAATGAAAATAATCAGTTACCCTCCTGCAAATGAATATAAAATTACGTTTGTGTTCTGGTGAGCCGCGGTGTCTATTGATATGCCGACAAAGGGTCGGCTATGGCCTAAGGCGGCGGTCCCACAGAACCACCGGTAATCACCGGTGACCATCAAGCAGATTTCCAACATATGCAATTCCCATTGAACGGTCTCACAGAATGCTTCACTAGTCATCCACTGTCATCCACTGCTAACCGCCGTTTCGAAATTTCCGACGCGTTCTAAATATGGTAGTTTGGTGGAAGGCGGCAAATGCGCGCATGCGAATTAGAAATTATCTCGGCTTGGTTTGGGCCCTTTCATATATAGTACGTAAAAAATGTGGTTAGAATCTTGGGTAATTGTAAAGAACACGGGCTTCTTTTCGCTGCCTTCGCGCAGTCGTAGCCTACGCGCTGCCGATAAATCGAGGCTGCTCAGCCGCGTTGCCAAACTGCCACTAAAGTACAAAATCTCAAGTCAACCAAAAATGTAATAAATTAAAAATTAACAACTTACCAGAAGTACGTCCTTAGAGGGAAAAGAAGCGCAGTGTCAGTGAAGGAAAGCAATATCCCAAAACACGGAAGAAAATATTACATTATTATAGGAACGTGTTTTCTAAAATTTATGGGTATATTTCGGTTGAGCTTAACCATTTTTCCCACGTTCGATTTATCTAGCAACATAAATTACTTCAGCGTGAAATTTGTTAACCCGATGAAGAGAACTTAAATATGGTGCTAATGGACACCACCCGCTGTGTTCCAAAAATACTTTCGCATCGGTGTTAATAATATGAGCAACAGGTTTCTCCTTTTTTTTAACAAAGAGGAATGACAAGATTTATGTGGTATTTCCAATAGAAACAAAAATCCAAAAAAATAATTTATTTGGAAAGACACGGCGCAAATAAGATATAAAATAAAAGGAAATGCAAAATCATCCTTGAAATGAGTGAACTTAAAGAAATATAGGTAAAACATAGGTAAAATTGGATGAATATAAAGAAATAGAAAAGAAATTGTTGCTGCAGAAGGAAAAATGCTTATGAATGGTTAACTGGAGGATACATCCGAGCGACAGTGTCCCAAAAAGCATGAAATCCTTGCGTATGATTGGGGTGACGCATCATAAGCAATGCTTCACATAAATAGCCGTAAAAATGTTCTTTTTTCCTGCCAAACCTAGGAATCAAATTCCGCACTTCCCTCCACCGTCGTTCAATATTCTGAGTATGAGCACCAGTCTCTGGATCCACGAAATTCAGGGAATGGTTCACGCTCAGCTGGATATAGCCCTTCTCACCAAGGCAGTCATAGGCTCTGCAACAATCACTCACAATTGTTGTTCCCGGCCTAATTTTTTTCGCGAATAATCTCGTAAGAGAGTTTGCGTATTTCGATTTTCAACGGGAACAACAAAAAAGTGCCCATTGCCTCGTTGGATGCCCCCAAAAATCCACTGTCCTGGGATAACACGGCCTCTGTTATATTTTCTTTTTCCCACTTTGGCCTCGTCTATTTCGACGATTTCACCTTCTCCGCCGATCTGAGAAGAATTTTCATCTGCCCAATAAATAAAAACTTCCCTGATAAAGGAAAACCAATCGGCAATGGTCACCTTACTTAATTTCATTTCGTTAGAAACAAAAGCATATCGCGGAAAAGGCCGGCACAAATAAAACATTACAAGCCGAGCCACTTGTCCCAAGGGTAGCTTTGAATTTGAAAAAAGTTCCCTTAAGAACTGAAAATTTTGTCGTGCAAGACGTGCCATCGTGGGTTTCCGCTTTTGGCAACGAAAGTTAAACGATCGCGGAGTTTTTTTCGAACACAGCACAGTCCCGCAGGAGCAGCGAAAATGGCAAGTCAAAACTCCGTGCCTATAAAAAAAGTCTAACAGAGATTCGCTCTCTACCACAATTTGTTGGAATTCAGTTTCAGTTAATTGGCAGTCACTACACCGCACAACGCTACACACACTATTTCTTGCAATTCCGGCCATCGTCCAAAAATGCTTTTTCTATTATAAACTAGTAGTAATAACATTAGTAACTTCAAACAAAACTTGAAACTTAAATGCGATTGATCGTTTCTGGAAAACTGAACGCGTGGGAACCGCTGTGTTTAAGGTAATGGTAGTGATAGTACTGGCAACTGCGCCAAAAATTTCAACTAGTACGCCGTCGCAAAGAGCGAATCATCATGGCGACCTTTGTTTTGTTTTGGAAATTAGTGAATTTCAGAAGGTGAAAAGTGGTGCAAAACGGCATGTTCTCGAAAACTCTATAGGACAAATGTTGTTTGTTATTAGATTTTCTATAAAGTGAGCAGATTTTTAATCGGCAAAACTGCAGTCTTAAAAGAAGACCGTGTTCTTTACAATTACCGAATCTTGTAAACAGTGGAAACCGGTGGATGATTGCTTTGGGACCGTTCGTTGTAGATTCCCTGATTTTAGTCGGTGGTAGTGGGTGATAGTTGATTACGGTGGTTGCTGTGGGACCGCTGCCTAACTCTACACGCTTAAAATCGTATGGGTCGAAAAATATCAAATGTTGCTCACGGGCAGTTTGACTTTATTAAAATAGAAAATTAATCTATTTGCAAATTGTGTAAGATGTCAATAAAGGTAGGTAATTAAGCTATGTAATTTGTCTTGATACAAGATATTTTTTGAGGAGGGTACATAATTGTGTAAAATATCATCTACCATGAAAAATCATATAGATAAATCCTCTAAGCAGCAGGAAATTAACATGTATTACAAGGCTATATTACCAATTTTGCTCGTAACTGCCTGCAAAATTTCATTCGTTACACATTTTTTTAATTTTTTCTAATTTTGAGTAAAAATAGTGAATTATGTATGTTTTATTAACTGTTAATTTATGCAAGTTTGTATTGATTTGATGCTGTAAAACTGTAGAAACCGGTATCTTTTCATCACCAGTTTGCAAGATTTTATTTTTCGCGACTGGTTACGAAAATTAATACGTTTCGTCACTGTTATCAGTTTTAAAAAGTGTCAAAAGTGTTGACTTTTTCAGTCAAAATTGGAAAAAAATATTTTTTCCAACGCATTAATAATTCAACTTTTAGCACCCAATAAACAATTTAAAATAGGGTTTTAAAGGACGCCGTGTTAGCAGTTTACTTACAACTAGTGTTAAAATTTGAATTTTTAATGGGTTTGTTCAATAGTAGTTTTCGATACGAGGGCGAAAAGTGTCGTTTTTTTATCGACGACGGCGTCTCGGGTGTCAATCCGTCAAGAGTTCGAAAAACGGATTTCGCCCTCGTATCGAACAATATTTTTTATTCGAATGAAAGACATTACACGAATAATAAGTTATAATAAATAAGAACAGCCAAAAATAAATGCATCGATTTAATGATTTCATTCATTCAAAGTTGTTCTATGTACCTCATGAATTCTTCTATCGGTACCATCGTAAATAGCGAAACCACATGGAAGCGCACGATAATAAATCTATAAAAAAAATCCTAAAAAAATCTCATTATCAATCTCTCAATCTTCTCGTCTCAAAATAACGGAATCAATGATTATTTTGAAATGGGCAAATTTATTGTTAGTGACCATGATCCTGCAGCTTCTAGTACATATTCAAATTTAGGTGTGGAAATAACAGGTAAATATTTCATTTTAATATAATTTTCGAATCGGAACGGAACCGAAATTTAAAATTAGCCTTAGACCGAAACCGGAACGGAACAGTTATTTCGTTTCGGTCCAGGTCCTTGATTCACGTAATGTTAATTAGGCAGATTACCTTGAAAAGCATCGTTGCCGCAGACCTGATCTAGTTTTTTGCAAATATATTCAGTTATGAATCACAATTAATTTTTTTACTATTTTTCCTGTACGCCCAAAACACCCCCAGACAACACCCCCAGAGGAATGACGCTACTTTTGAATCACCCTGTATAAATGGACCTTTTTCGTCATTTTAAGTTAGTTGTTAATTGATTGTCGTATTGTGCGTAGTCATTTTAGAACTCATACGATCGCGATTGCTAATACTTGTATTTTCTCAATACATTTTTCTTTTTTTAACAAATAGTTTTTTTTAGTGACATGTTGCATGTTGACGACAAAAAACGAAAAATTCCGGGTGAGTCGCTGGGTTCGTGATGCGCATCAACATAATTATGCTTTTACCTCTCGTATACTCGGTATCTCTCGTATACCGAAGATTAGTCTTTTACTTTGTTTGTCAACTATATTTTTAAATTTACCGTCAAAATACAACAATTTTGTCCTTTGTCCCTCATTTGAAATTGGTACCGGATTCACTTTCACTGTTTCTAAATTTAAGAATTAAATTAATATTTTTAAAGTCCTGAGGATCGCTTAGTCATTGCCGAAACTTTGATCCAATGTAAATAGTGTTTTATTTGCTGCCTAACCCAAGCATCTAAACAGCCATCTTTTACCAATTGAAAATATTGTGTTCTCTATATTTTGGTTCAGGAAGTGTAAGTAAATGGGTGTTTCCCTTAAACAGATACATATATTTTATTTGAATTTCCACTAAACTTTCTGATGTCCGTTATACATATTAGAGGTTACGCGCAAAGCCACGGTTAAGCATTATGTGCAAAAGCGCGGTAAGCTGCTAACGGTATCAGGTTGAAAATGTGTCACAAATAACTAACAATATAAACAAATTAAAATAAAATTCCTGGGTTCCAGTATATAAAAAATATAAACAAAACAAAACGATCCGAAGAATTTACTAGATATGGATTAATAAAAACATGTCGGCTTGGTGTTTGTCTAGCCATCCTGCATAGTATTCAAGTAACTGTGACAAAACCCTCAAAGCGCAACTTACATGAAAAGTTACTAAAGGCAATAGTTTTCTCCTAAATCCATGGGCAACGTGTGGAAACAGAGCATCTATCATATTGGGACCATCGCTAGGCCTCCAAGATCCGACCGATAATAGTTCAGCAATAGTTGCCTCATCTAGCATTTGGTATTCCCTACCCCAAGTTTCTCCAGCTTCAATTGTCCATTTTGTACAATTGTCACACGTTCCATAATCAGATAGGTGTTTCTAAAACAGCGTTAACTTGTTTAAATTATTCTATACAGGGTTATTCAAAATTAATCTCATTCCTTTGAGAGTGTTTAGGGAGTACAGGAAAAATAGTAACAATCATTAATTTGTATTTAAAACTGATTTATTTGCAAAAAACTATATCAGAAGTTCGGCAAAAATGTTTTCAAGGTAGTCTGCCCCACTAGCATTACGTAAATACCTGTTACATCTTAAATATCAACAGCTGAAGTAACCATAGAGAAACACAGAAAGTGACAATGAAATAGGTTAAGGTAAATGGTAAATTCAATAGTATTCGCTAAATGTAGGAATTTGCTCTTTTGAAATGTCAATATTGTCAATCACAATTTGTTCTTTTGTTGTCATCATAACATCAAATTGATGTAAATCTGTCTGTGTCTAACTCCAAACAAGTTTGTGCCCGTGTAATCACGTTATGGTTGTGCACTCTTCTCATGTTCGGTTAATTTGTACAGGTGTTCGGTAAACCAGATATTTAATGTGTCCTTGTGTCGTACTACCCAAATAAGAAAATTTGTGTCAAAATAAAATAGCGCCTCTTAGAAATGACTTAATGGCCTGATTTTTTTTATGTTGGTTGACTGTTACAGATTAATGGAAAATTATTGACCATGCCACAATGTATTCGCCCACAGGTGGGTATAACGTCAAAGATCGCAGAAAATTTAGTATTATCCACATATCAATGGATATATGGGAAAGTTATTTGAGAATGAACACTTGAAGTGCTGATCATGATTTCTAGCGTGTAATTTTATTTCATAGCCTTTGTTGGTGTAAGCTCCTACAGTTTCTGCTATATTGACAAAAAAAAACATTGTTGCCACTTTGAATTTTTATCAAAAAATTGTAAAAGAGTACCTTTTTAACATGAAAAATTTTCATAATTTGAAGTTTGGATGGTAATTTTTCATTTCGAATGCTTCAGTATTTCAATAAGCTATCAATCATACATGGGACTATTTCAAAATAATACTTAATATCAAAGTTGAAATTCTATTTTCAACTGTTAATATCTTCGAGAAATTTTCAAAAGAAATGTTTTCAATACTTTAAGCAAAATTTTTATTTAAAGGAATGACGCCCATTTTGAATCATCCTCTATATGCTCCTTTGCAGCAAATGTTTACCTGAACCTTTTCAAGCAAGTATTTTCTTCGCTCATTTTAGTAGGTCGAATAGCCTCCCATTCTTCTTCGGAAATTTGGGAAGCCATTTGAAATTCTTCCGTAATTGCACTATCTAAGGCCTTCATTAAACCAGTTATACTTTCTTCAATATGACAAATGGTTCCACCCTACAAAACAATAGAGATCTCATTATAGGAAAACAAAAATTTTCGACTGAAAAACTATGGTTCAAATAAATGTAAGCTTAAGGACAATTTACAGTCAACTAAAAGTTCTAAAATACCAAGACATTACTTACTAAACAAACATTATTAACAATGGTGGTGTTATATATGAAGGCAATGTTATCTCCCTCATTCAACAAGGTTTGAACCGGTTCATACTCTTGATAGTGCTATTGGTATCAGATATTACGTACAACCATTGCGTTTGTGTATTTACCATATTTAATTCTTTTGCACATTCCATTATGCTTGCAGCCAGTTCATAGCTGACGATCACTAAAATTTAATTTATGGAGATCTTATAAATAATTTATTTTCCTCACAAATGTATTGCGTTTTTGTAGTAAGCAGTGAACTGCAATTCCCATCGACAATGCTCACCTCAGCATTGAGGCTTTTTGGTTCTATTTTCCATCAACGACTTGTAATAAACATCGAGTCCTTGGATCTTTATTCATTCAGGCAACTCATCGGACCAGAGAAAGGACTACAGAACCTACACTTTAATCCGCTTATGTATTTTACATCAACCCGGAACTAGTTGCTGTCTTTACCTATCCCATACAAACCCTAATATGGACAGCATCCAAAATCGGTTCGAAAAATGGCGAATCAGGGCGATAAAAACAAAGCCAAACACAGAACTTTAACTAAGAGAAAAAAAACTCATGTCATCTAATAAAGCTTATCAATATCCAGCTACCACAAGCAGAAAATGTAAAATATCTCGGAACCACCACCAGAAAAATATTGGCACACCCTAATTCCCTGACAGGACTGGTGGTCTTTAATCACAGAAAAGATTATATGTACAGGATGATCCAAAGTTAACGCTGCATGTTTACTATGGCAAAACAAGAGCGGATCATTCAATTCTGAACCTACAGTTTCAAATAGGATGACTGGAGGTACACTTTCAGCAAAACAAGACAAAATATTTAATTGCGAGGTGGGGGTCTATTACCCTCATCGGTATTTTTTCTCTCAAATACACCAACATATTTCCACATTTAGGTAGCCTTTCGGATTTGTAAAGAATTGTTATTTAAACAATTTCTCTACCTAGTAGTAGTAGTAAACATCTTTATTTCTAAAAAAGGCTATCGACCTATCGGTCTTTCTGCCCTTGTTTAATACATGTAGTCTTAATCTAAATACAAAACAAAGATGAAAATTCTTTATTTTTTAATGTTAATGTGTTAATAATCTTATTAAATAAACTTTCCAATTCTAATGACAAGAAAAAGTTATTTTATTGTCCAGTGGTCAGTTGCGTTTGTAAGTGTTCGTGTAGCGTTGAGGTAGGGAAACGGAAGCGGGATTGTCTGGTTGGTCTTGTAAGACAAGGGGATTCAGTATGGTCCAGTTGTAGGGGTTGTTTGTCCATTTTGTCTGTATATGTATGAGTCTTTCCGAAATCTTTGTCATGTTTGTGCGTTAGTATAGTAGTTGGGTCATAGGGGTTGTGTAGTGGGTTTTGGGGGTGTCTTATTCGTGTTATTAGTCTTAGTGCAATTTGTTCTGTTGTTTGTATATAACGTTTTGTCCTTTCTGTTCCGTTGGTCATGAGTATATGTCCATAGTCTAGCAAGGGTCTACAAATAGCTTTATATATTTGGTGGCGGTGTTTCTGCTAATTCCTCTGTCTTTGTAGGTTAGTGATCGGAAGTGTATTGACTCCTTAACAAAAAAACTGTATTCCGCTTGTTTTGCAATTCTATCGGTTTCGAGGGAGCTGAATGTGTTCTCCGCCAAACTCGCTTACTTCTCTCTATTTGATTTTCACATCCGCTACGGCCTTCCTTTTTGGGGCTGCTGCAACACACAGCAATTTCAAAGTATTTTAAAACTGTAGAAACGAGCAATTCGCCATCTATTTGGCCTGAGAAGTAGAGCTCATTGCAAGTACTACTTTGAAAACTATAAAATTCTCACACTTCCTGCTTTATTCATATTAGAGACTGTCTGCTTGATACGCAAACACCGAGTCAGCTTTCCAGAAGCGCCACAACATAGGTACCCTACTAGAAACTTAAGCCAATATATATATCTTCCCTTTCCCTCCTCTGAATTAATAAAAAACTCAATTATTTACAACGCCAAGAAATTGTACAATCATCTTCCATCGCATCTTAAATCTCTCCCTACGTCTCAAAAGTTTCGGGAAGGGACAAAAGCATACCTTCAAAAAAGACCTTTTTATTCTGTAAATGATTTTATGTGGCGTAAGATCTTTTTCTAAATTTCACCACTTCACAATCTTACTAAATTAAACCTTTCCGTTTGGGCATCACATGCGACAGTTACGTTATATGTATTGGACGAATAATTATTTGTATAGTAGTTGCATTTTAATTTTGGGGGTCATCAATTTGCTGAGTTCATATCTGTCTTTATTATTTATTGAACGTGACCACATGTTGCAAGCGGAACGGCATCGATTGGGTTCAAGTTTAGCAAGCAAAATTTCAAGTTCTCGGATGTTACTTACCTCAACTAGTATATATCTACCAAATTGGTATCATCACGATCCGCTTGCAATAACATAAACAGGGTCAACAGACTAGTTCCTTGTTATGGTTTAGGGTGCAACTTGACTTCACTCACCCTTGTTTTTCTTAATTTTAATTTGTCTGTTTGATTTGATGACTTTTTTGTGTTATGTTTTATGTTGTTTTTTATTTTTTATTTACCATTGTTGATTGTCTTTAGATGTGCTATATTTTGTAGTATATTGTTTTACACGCTTTGTCCATAAAATTTGTAAATTTTCCTGTGGCAATAAAGCATATTTTGATTTGATTTGATTTGAGTGTTTTGTTCTCTTTATGTTTCTGCCCTGATGTTTCGTATGTGTTTAGTGAATTTAAGTTTGTGGTCAATTGTGATTCCAAGGTATTTTACATCGTTTTTTGGTTGTGTCGTTTGGCCGTCTGCAGTTATTGTAGGGGAGTCAGCGTCTGTGGTTTGTGAGCAGAAGTTGGTTTTTTGACGCGCTTGGTGTTAGTCTCCACTTATAAAACCATGTCATTGTGTTGTTTGTTAGTGTTTGGAGTCTTTGAGCTGCTCTCTCAGTAGTTTTGTCATGTACAATAAGTGCCGTGTCGTCTGAGTATTGTGATATGTATGCCGATCTGTCGATTTGATTTTGTCTGGTAAGTTGTAATTGTATATGTCATGGCAGTATATATTGTAGAGAAACGGTGACAGCCGGGATCCTTGAGGGGGGCCTTGTTCAGGGGAAAAAGAAAATGGCAGTGTTTTGTCAATTCGTACTTGTAGTTGTCTGTTTTCTAGTAAGTTCTGAAAGTTCAGTTAACTGAACTTAAATCAAGTGTTTCATGAAAACAATTGGCAATCATTAGACACATAAATAATTGTGGAATGTAATTTAATTCACAAATTTCAAGCACAAAAATATCTCACATAAACACAAGTTGTGCTATCGACTTTGTAAAATGTGTATACATTCTGAATACTTTTTTAAAAAATTAACAATATTTACTGTCAGCTAACCCGATTGGCAAACAATTTGACACACTAAAATTTAGCTTGTTTGTTTATATGATAAATTTGAATTGGTTTATATGGAGCATATGATATTGTTTCTGCAATGAAAGTCAATTATAACTCCTAAGTCTAGCTAATTGTGGAAGAATATAGCTACATTTCGGGGAAAAAGAACTCGATGATGTCATTAACGCGATATCTGAATTTACTGCCCTTTTTTATTTCCACCAAAGGTGCACCTTAGAGTATAAAATTTCAGACCCTAGGTGCAAAAATTAATTATCAGCTTCCGTTTTGCAGTAGTAGACCTTGAGTCTCAGCTGCATTATTATTAATGTAATTATTATTAATTACAGTTATGCTGAACATAATTAATAAGTAGCAGATAGGTAAACGGATATCGAGCTAGAGAAAGTAAATTGGGATGAAGTCGGTGTAAGTGAGGTCAGAAGACGCGGCGGAAAGCCTAGAAACACTCAGATCAGGACATATGTTCTACGATGTTGGAAACGAAAATGAGTCAGTCTGGGGAGTCGCATTCTTTGTACATAAAAATCACTCCAAATCTGTCATATCGATACGCTCAATCAGACCAAGAGTCGCATACATTATCTTAAGACTAAACGCAAGATATAACATCAATGTTATTCAGATTTATGCGCCCACTACTGACTATATAGATGAGCAAGTGCGTTTATTCTACCATGATGTTGCTGAAGCTATAAAGCAAAGTCCAGAACACTATAAAAT
Source organism: Dendroctonus valens (assembly GCA_024550625.1). Classification (NCBI taxonomy): domain Eukaryota; kingdom Metazoa; phylum Arthropoda; class Insecta; order Coleoptera; family Curculionidae; genus Dendroctonus; species Dendroctonus valens. The sequence goes on along the minus strand of JAJTJO010000284.1, from coordinate 269 downwards.
TCTATGCGGGGACTTTAATGCAAAAATGGAGGTAAAATCTTACCCATCTCAAGTACCAATGGAAACTTTGGTAGTGATGGCAGAAATGAACGAGGTGAGACATTGCCTGGCTGTCTTCTAGAAAACAATATTTACCAAACAGAACTTCTTTCATAAATAAACTATATCGAAGATGGATATGGAAAAACCCAGACGGCAAATCACACAACGAAATTGATTACTTCATAAACAATTAGGAGATATATTACAGACGTTCAGTAGAATAAGTT